>JAWNLC010000688.1:2400000-3765000 GCA_035041535.1 Drosophila cognata | reverse complement strand
CGTTTGGCTGTAGCATGCCTCTTGCCTCTGTGGCAGTAACGGCACCCACTGTTTTGATTTTTATCCACAGCGCGAATATGCAAATTGGCAATGGAACCAACGGCGACAGCCAGCAACAAGGCGAGCCACTCTCTACAAGCTCCAATTGTTAGCTGAATTCTCAGCTCGATACTCTAAAAGCTTTTTGGCCAAATGTTTTTCGGCCAATGGGAGCCAATCAACCTCACAGTCCGACAATGGAGCGAACAACATGATTTTTAGCAGCGGCCCAGCCATATGCAAAGGCAAAGGCAAAGGCATTATCTGCCCACAGCAATGTGCTCAAATTAGTGAGGTTACTGAGCTTAAGAGCAACGCGAATTCAGCTGTTCAAACTAAATGGAAATATTGAATAATGCTGAATGGATAAATTATGATATCACGATATGGATTCAATAAATTCGTCTATATAAAGACTCTATAAACACAAATAACATGGTCTTGTTATGAGCCATTTTCTTTCAATTTAAAATTTGGTCAGAAACTATGGGTACTCATAAGTTCGACTGTACACTATTTTTCCAACGAATTTATTAGCGAGATATACCTTTTTGCTGTTTCACTGTGCCAGCCACAAAAGACATTTCGGCTTTTAGCATATTCCACATGCTGTCTCAAGTCAAAAAAGTACGGCGCGCTATCAAACAATTTCCAGCAGCGAGAGCAGCGAATAAAAGCCAACAAAAAGACCTGAAAGAATTCAATTGCATATTCAAGTTTTGCACTTGAAATTCACAGATTTGTATCGGTGCGCTCATATGAATACCCAAAGAGTTCCAGACCCGGTAGCGAACTCCACGGCACGGTTTCGGAGACCGAGCTTCAACTGGCAGTGTGGCAGTCTGGCAGAGTGGCAGGCAGAGCCAATCACAGCACAAGCACGAGAAATCGAGAAACGGAAGCAGACTTGAAACCCGAATGGAACCACAGGGTGTCTACCGTACAACAGGCGAGATAAATCTTTAGCCTTTGAACAAATGTTTGTGCATATTTGAACTTGCCAGACCAGGCAAACCAATTTTAAATTGGCAAGAGGTTAAGTCGAAAGCTAACAACCAAGGGGCTGAGGTGCATAGTAGAGCATAGACTCTCATGAGGGGAGAGTGGGCAAGTGGGCGGAGTATGCTTCAGTTTTCGAGGTTGCTACGTTAGTTGCATACATAATTAAGCGATGTGCTATATTTGCCGCTCCTCGAATATTGTCTATACATAGTGGAATCAATTTTGATGAGTACTTATAATATTATAAAAACGGATGACAAGAAGCGAAGCAGGTTGGAAAAAAGAATTGAGAAAATAGCTCCTTATTTTACAATAATTTTAGCTGGGACAAGCTAAAAATATATATATTTTATTATAAATATGTTCAGGCAAGAAAGGATTAATCAGATTATTATTATACTCCAGAAGATATTCAATTTGTCGTACGAAATCCTCTCCTGACACTATGAGTGTCAAGCCTGGCAGACAGTGGAGAATATGTCGTCAACTAAAAACTGGTCTCAAAAGAATAATATTGATGACGTGCATTAATTTGGTTAAGCCCGGAATAAATTTCGATACAAAATTTGTTTGCAATCATGAATGGAAATGATTTGGCTATCTTTGCCTAGGTGTCCGGCAAAACCCAATTAAGTAGCTTCGTTGGTTGCCATGGCTTTTCAGTGTTCGGTTCAAATGAGCCGTTAATGGGAATCCTTTTCAAGAACACATTTGTACACCCCAGATGCTTATTGGTTAAAGCGTGTGTGTTTGTGCTCGGACAGCTCGTTAAATTTCATTCAGTTTGCTACGAGGGAACACAAAAATTGGCATAAAATGAGCTTTTTGTGTGGCAGAGAGATAGGACCACGTATCCTGTCCTGACATTGATGTTGTCGTTGTCGTTGTCGTTGTCGTTGTCACCGTCGCCATCGTTGTCGATATATACGTCGTGCTCCGGCAGCATCATCATCATCATCGTAGTCATCATTAACAGTCAATCGAGTGAGCTCTTTCATTCGTTTGCCATTGACAAGGCCAAAAGAGTGGACACCATCCGGATATCTGCCCGTTCGACATCGTCCAATAATTCGCAGCTCTTGGACATGCGGGAGATTGGCGCACATATGCAATTAATTGATATTATATGAGTAATATGTTAAATACAAATGGGATGCAGATGCGATGATGAAAACACTGACAGCAAAAACCATTCCCATTATATATGTGTCCTCGAAACAATGAAAACGAATTTTGTATGCGAGCCAATGGATTCACAATAAAGCAGTGAAACAAAAGAGCATTATAAAGATATAAATGGAAATTGCTCTATATATCATAAATATATATGTATAATAAATGGCACTCCTCATAAACAAGAGGCAAGGGTCTGAAATCAGGTCGAAAATCATTTTCAAATATCCAAACAAAAATTCAGTGAAGAATGCAATTTAAATGCTTTATTTAAAGTCTGCTTAATTTTAAATTTTAGTTTAATAATTTATATTTAATTTAATATCAGGTAATTTGTAACTTTGAATTGATCTTGTATTTTAAAAAATATATAAGTAAGTAAAAGAAAAGATTCAACATTTGTAGGTTGTTCAACAAGGCTCTAAGATATCATGTCTTGCAAGGGCTGTTAAGGCAGAGTCCACGTAATTTGCATACTCGGCTGTCTGACTGGCATTGTAAGGTTGGCAGTGGAGCAACCTTAAAAGTGCACTTACTGTAACTCTGCCACTTTGGCCACGTTAAATGCCAATTAGTTGCCATTTAGGAAACTTGCCACTCAGACCAGTTGCAGGCGAAAAGGCGCAAAGGCGAGCAGCCCCATGGTCCGCTCATTAACAATGCCAATTGGAAAGGTTTTGCCAAATACAAATCCAAATCCGAATGCAAATCCAATCGGGCTACAATGACGCGTCTAATTAGTCAGGTTGAGTTGCGCCCCGACGGACAGCCAAAATCCCAGGCACGTTTCAGTCGCCCAGTCGCCTCAGTCGCTTGTCCAGAGCCACAAGGCTGCACACCCCGCTGCGGCACACCGAGTGTTGTCGGCATTATAAAATATTTGCCGGTGTAGCGTTCACATCGAGTGGGGAATTAAACAAATTTATTTGGCACATCGAGCAGCGACCAGGCAACAACGTAACTACATTTTGGGCAATACGAGGAGACGTTGACTCGGTTCCCCTCCGCCACATTGCCAGCCGGCACAGAGCCAGTCCAGTCCTTGGCTGGCTTCAATTTATTAACACTTTTCTCTCGCTCGTGTTTCAATTCCCGTTTGGTGACGTTGACTGCGTGACTGCTTCGCTGTGCCTGCTGTTGACCCTTCGCCTTCAGACGTTAGATAACAATTCTCTTCCGCTTAAGTGCAGTCAAATCCTTGTCGCGTCGGCCTAAGAGTGGATGGGGAGTGACGGACGGACCGGCGGAAGGACGGACGGACGGACGGACGGACTAACGTGGATCATGTAATTTTGCTGCAGTTTTTAGCATGCGGATGCAGCACGAATGCCGACTGCAAATTGGATCAACGTTGCCCGTTTTTAATTAAAAAGGTCAGAGCGGGTTCAATTTCTGCTGATGTCGCAACGAACTAGCAACGGACTAGCAGCGACTTTATTTGCAATTGAGAGAAAGA
Organism: Drosophila cognata; assembly: GCA_035041535.1. Lineage (NCBI taxonomy): Eukaryota > Metazoa > Arthropoda > Insecta > Diptera > Drosophilidae > Drosophila > Drosophila cognata. The sequence continues at coordinate 3,761,330 of JAWNLC010000688.1, read as the reverse complement.
CGTTTTAGCTGCCTCAGCAATAGCAGCAGAAGCAGCATCAGCAGCAGCAGCTCCATGGAGTTGTCCGCTACGCACCCACTCCAAATGCTGAACCAGCTGGAATTATTGTAGCTTGATGACAGTTTCCCTGTTCTGACACATTGACAAATGCCGTTGCACGGCACAAATCGTTAATCTCAATCTTACAAGGCCCACAACAATTGGCTGCCCAATTAAGCAGGCAACTACCCACAAGAGATGGGCTCAAGTCGAATGTAGAACTCATTCTCTAAAACATATGCAAAATTAAGTTTGCTATATTTTACGGTTACAATTATTAATTATTATGATTAATGTGACATAATTTTATTTAATTAGCAATGCGACATCTTATCTGAGAAAGATAATAATCGAACAATCTGAGTCTCAAGGCATATATCTTCGCAACTGCGCTTTAATCGTTAAATGAGCTCTCATCTCTAAGTACTCCGAAATGCTACCAACTGCTCCAAGCGACTGGTCTTTGTGCTATGGGCGCTTTGCATTTGTTTGGCTGGTTCCGGCCCGTTGCCTGGCAATTGACATGATGATTTCGGGTACAAATTTTCGGTTCGTTGTTGTGGTCAGCATATGGAGGAGCAGCAGTGAGTAGGGAGGAGCGACTGAAACCGATGTGCCGTAGGCTTCATTCATACATTGGTCCGGTGCATGTTTTGCTCACGTAATTGACAACAACAATTGACAATCGCCTCCAATGGCAATGCCTCGATGGCTTTGTTTCTGCTCATCCTGTTTGCATTGTTGTTGTTGCTGGTGCTGGTGCTGTTGCTGGTGCTGGTGCTGCTGCTGTTAATTTTAATGTTGTTGCTGGTGTTGTTGGCCTGTCATTATCCTGGAGCACACCGTAACAAAAAGAATTGCCGTGTGGTTTGTCCCTTTTGCCCGCCGTCTGTTGACCACCTGCGGTGCTAAAACTAAACATTTTCAGCATTCACATTGCAGTTGCCGGTGGTGCTGGTGTTGTTGCTGATGTTGTTGCTGTTGCTGTTGCTGTTGCCTTTTCTACTGGTGTCGTCTGTAAAATATGTTGCGCCATGTTGACTGCGGCATGCAACTCAGCAATTGCCAGCCAGCAATTCAATTGCATTATTTATTAATCGAATGCTGTTGACACTGCACCACTTGCCAAAACATTCAAACAGACAAAACATTTAGCGCAGCGTACGTTGATTTTAACAGCGGATATTACAAAACCGAGATTATCAAATACCTGTGAACTTTTTCTTCAAAATATTATGTTTTGACTGAATTGGTAAAATTCGTGTGTTTTATCGGAACAGAAGGCCTTTTCGGGTGGCAGCTTCCAACAGCTAATTTCAATTAGTTGCAAAGTTTTTATTTCGCAGGAAGTAATCCTATTCTCTTTTAGAGATTGTAGGTCTAATATATTTCGATTTTTATTTTATTTCTGTAGTGGACTCTAAATAAGGCACAGTTATCATAAGCTATATAAATCTATGTGCGTTTAGATATTTAATATTAAATTTGCAGACAAAAATATTAAAACATATTTAAGTATTGAAGAAGAGAAGAGACTTAAACAAGAGACTTTAAGAGACTTAAACAAATGTATATTTAAATACTGAGCGTCTTAAAAGTTGTATAATATTTTGAATAAATGTTAAATATCTAAGTCTCAGGTTTGTTTGTATTTTTGTGATGTAGCTGAGAGTGGCAAATATATCGATTATAACTTATTTTCCCTCTGTGACTACAGTAATCTCAGACAAGGATTGATAATGCAAGCAAATATTCTGATTGCATTCATTAAATATTTTTTAACATGTACAATAAAGCATGCCGCGACACGGACGCTTAAAGCCAAAACCAACAAAGAGGTTTTTATCGTAATGAATTCGAATGGGTCATAAAAAGAGGCTTCACTGCCTGCCCCGCACCGACGTTGAACACATGCCAAATTCAGTAGCCCCATCGGCAAAAATATGAATACCCATTCAATCAAGCAGCAAAAACAAGAACCATATCTGGTAAAAATATGTCCGGTCATTAATATCGGAGGATTACATGCGTCGAGCATTTACGGATATGTCCGTTGTGCCTTAAATACAAAAAAAGGAAAACAAATCGCAGGCAGATGCAACAAAATCAGACCAACGAATATTAGATGCTCTTCGAAATGTAATCTGTTTACATTTACACTAAAAATAGCTTTGATAAGCCAAAATTAACTTAAACGTGGCTTCAATCCTTGTTAAATTACAGTTCCGTACTTTAAAACTCCAAATAACCAAGTTGGTAAGAAACTTTAAAACTTTAGGCTTTCAAAAACACAAAAGTTTTTAAAATATACCGGAATATTCTTCTGTGAAGTAACTGCAAGAAAACTAACCAAAGTGGAAATGAGAATTTCATTCTCTAATTTGGCATGTCCAACCGTATCCGGATTTTAATATCGTTTGTACTTAAAATGAGTGCAAAAGTTTGAACACACTGCACTAAAATACTGTGAATTTTAAAGCCGAATTCCTTTACGGATGGTGACAGTGTGGTAGGTAGGAAGCGAAGGATTTAGTATCTGCGACAAAAATCACCTCAATTAATTTAATTAGTCTGTGGCCGTTGTGCATTTAGCAGCTGGCGCACGATTCCCAAATGCCTGGCTACCCAGTTCGCTCTGATTGATATTCTTTTATTTTGGCGACTGCTGACTCCAAAAGTTTTAATGCGCAACCCATCGATGATGGTAGAGTCAAGGGGGGAGTGTGGCATGGACCAAATCAAGTGCACAGCATGACGAACCGCGTTGCCCGAAATGACCGCCAGCAATGATTAATGCGTGTGCCCCGTCGCTCGCTGGACAGGGCTTATGAAAATCAGCGATAAACGTTTGATAAACGATATTGAACAGCGAGTGACATTTGACAGTTGGAAATGCAGTCCCAAAATGAGACGTGCTGGGATCATTTCCTACACGACATTATCTTATGGACGTGCCACATAATTATTGAGGCCCCATGCTCCATGAAAGCGCTTCACTCAGTTTTACGGCATTTATGGTTTCAAATTTTTCGGCTTTTAGTTGGCGCTTTAAAGTGTCCGAAATCGTATTCTTGCTGAGATTTTTATTACATCGTCATTCAAGTTTGGATTGTGTTTTTTATTTAAAAATGTAAACAAGTCCATTGATTCCCGGTGACAGCGGGCAGCTGGCATTTCCTATTGCACTCCGGTTGCTTTTGTTAGATATCGAATTACAATTTGTTATTGGCCTGGGAGTGCAGTTTCCACGTCTTCGAAATCGATATAGAAAATCTATAAAAATTTCGATAAGAAAATCTACAGTTAAATTGTAAGGTGCACGTTCCACGCTGTTATGAAATAATTTCTTTATATTCAAATTTATTGTATTATTATACATCTAGATTGCTTTTGATACTTATTGGTATTTTCCCTCTCACTGATACAAACTTCAGCTTATTATTTAAGGCACAAGTCCCATTTTTATAATATTTAAATATATGGTAATATTGACAATTTAGATTTTGTGTGTGATTTAGTATTTTACGTATTTTATTCTCTTAAATTGTTCTCTTACAAAATTCAATTATGGAAATTAAATTCAGCACTTATGTAGACAAAATGTTTACTTTTGTAGTTTAAGAGAATAACAGGCTTGAAAAATATTCACGAGATAACAAGTATCTCACAGATAACCCAAAATGCTTCATTTATATACGAACTAATGACAATCCAAGAAATGCTGTACCTGATACACAAACTCGCACCACGAAACCATTCGATTGAAAGCGGTTCTAAAACACTCGCAATTAAATTTTGAATTCGTGAAACTTTCAAAAGAAATGCTCTTGCTTAGCATTTAAAATTCAAATTCGAATTGAAATCATTTAATTGTGTTGGGTTTTCTCTTCCGGCGCATGTGCATATTTATGTGAATACTTCTGTATCAGCTTTCGACTTTGACAAATCATTTCCAGTTACAATTTCCTCTCGAGCTGCAGATACCAAAATTAACGTTTATCATTTTTATTACGGTATGCGTTGCACTAAAAATGCAAATGTTATTTATCTCCGAGGCTGGAGTATGCCTGCCCGTCTGCCTCATAGAGACATTATTTGACCCCTTTCATTAGAGCTGCTCCTCAAATACATGCAAATGTAAAAACACATACATATATACATACATATGTAAATATATTGAAGACATATGTGAATTCCGCCGCAGTTTTATTTACTTTTTCAATTTTTTGCTCTTTCGGTTGATTATTCATTTTGATTTATTTTAATTCGTAATAAATTACAACTTTCAACTGCGGTTACCAATATTTATGCCTGAAGGGCAGCATCAGGTGCTGAACCTCTCTATTTGGATGGGCTTCAACCTATTCGAAACGGGCGGAGCATCGCTTATCGCTTGATGCTTTTTCAATGTTAATGTGCTAAGCGAGTAAATAAAAGTGAGAGTCTATCGAAAATGAATTATGAAATGTGTGTCAAGAGTTGAGAGTTATTATTGAAATACGAGCACATCGAATTCAAATTCCCTCTTGGCCCCTCAGCTCAAATATTGACTGTCATTGCCAATGGCATCGCCCGATGCAATATGATATACGATTGGGCTATAAATATTACGGGTAGTTAATGTGTCGTGCCCAGTAGCTGGTTCAATTTACCATTTGCTATGCTCTTGTGGTTAGTCCAACTGATATCATATGAACAATCCGCTTTCCGTGGCCAAAGGTTAACATTCGTTAGTAATGATGAGTAGAAAGCTAATAAGCTAATCGAGTTCATTACCTCAAATAAAGGATTTGAAATGTACCAACTAATACTACCGGTTTTTATTAAATATACTTTAAACAATAAACTTGATCAGTTTAGCTAAAAAATCATCTAAACGAACGCAAAATTAGACAAAAACTTCTCATAATTTATAGCTGGTGCAGTTTAAAGCCATAGAGATATGTGAAACATTTAGTAATTTTTGTGGCAGTCTTTGTCAATTGGAAAGTCAAAACATTACAATTTATGTTTACAATAGCAAGCATAATCCATATGTTGTTCAGAACAACTAGAATTGATTAAAACTGATTGTTGCTCGGATTTGGGGCAGCTGCATCATTAGAATTGCAAATGCATATTGCACAAAATTTGGAATTTCTGAAACAATAATGCGAAAATAGACAAAATTTATGGTGCAATGAAGACCAGGCTCGGAGTCAAGTACCGTTCACACAATTTGGTGGCATTAGCTGTCCAAATCCATCAAAGCCCATCCAATTCCACCCACAATTGTTCAACTCACACCCAGATCGCCAGAGGCGTGCGTCCAGCGTGAATTATGACAATGTGTTTCCCAAAAATACACAACAAATTGGAGGGGAAAGAGTGAAAGCTAGCGATAAGGCCGTGACATGGGCTCTGGGCTCTGGGCTCTGGGCTCTGCATGTACATAATTTCTGCAAAAGCAACAAAATTAAAAAAGTGTGTCTGCATAAATTTCAAATCAAAACAAAAAAACAAAACCAAAAAAAAAACTAAATTAGTTAATTAATGCAGCACAAACACAAAATCTGAGCAGAACTGGACGCGGGTCGTCATCAATCATGGGGCGAACCTTGCTCTCCAGTCTGCTGTGGCGGCTCAATTGTTGTATGTCAAAAGTTTTGGATTAAAAATAATTTGAGGGTTGCTATGGGAAGCGAACGCTGCTTTCGCTTTCAGACACGGCCCGATTGACGTTCAAAATTGCCAAAGGGGAAGAAATATTCAGCAATTAGATGCCCACATATGTGACAGGTAAAGTGATTAAGCGCCTGGCCACAACCAAATATTATCTGTAAATGCCAACAGTCGAATAAATTGTGGGCAGCGAAAGATGCCAACTTCGAAAGCCACAGTGTATCACATTTCTCGCTTTGTGGTTTATTTTTCTCCATTTATTTTATCTATTTATTTTTATTTTTTAATTGGGAATACGCTGCTAAGCCGAAGGGCAAACAGCAAACTTCCATTAGTCGACAAAGTATTCCAAACAAATGTCAAAAATATAATTCAATTGCGCCCATATCTTAATGCTCTTCCCAAAACGCGCTGAATTTCATTATATTACCTGATGCTGACATATTTGATGTTCAATGAATCGCTTTTCTCAACTTTTATTGTCTCAAACATTTTTTATTTTTTTTTTTTATATATTACTCTCAATGCAGTTATGTGATGCGAATATTTAGCAATATGCTTTTAGTTCATTAGGGTATCTAAAATTCTCATCTCTGATTGACGTTTTAAATGTATGTTGTCCCCCGCGGATTTCGCATCGCAACACATTCGAGAAACCCCTTAGGTTCCACTCATTTGCTGGATTCCCATGGTGGGGGAGGACGTCTATTTCGGACAGGTGCACAGAGTATTTGTTTGGCTAATGTGGAGGCATTTGGGATTTGCATAAAGCCTACCAAACGAAATGAAAAACTCTCTGTGCATTTTTAATTAATTAATTAAGGTGAGTCTCATTTGTGTCGCTAGTGGCAATAACAAGGCTATCAACGTCGGCGTTACCCGCATTATCATTCCCCATTCTAATCAACGTGATGATGATCGGACAGAGCAAAACGCAAATATTTGTACTTGGTTTGTGTTCACGGTGGGCTTTGCTGCTACTGTGTTTGCATATGCAGGAACTAAATTTTAATTAATATTTTATTATCTTAATTATGCATCGCACCTTGTCACGTCCACGTTCGCGACCGATTCCGATTCAGAGTCCGAGTCCATGTACGTCCGAGAGCTGCGCCCTCTTGTCTCCAGTTTAGTTTTCGACCTTTTGCTTAACAAATTATGGCCATAAATAAAGTAAACGAGTTAAAAGTGGTTTTGCGTGTAGACAGCCAGCACGGACATAGACACAGGCTCGAACCCCGAGCCTCCCTGGCTGCCAGTCTGCCCGTTGTCTCTGCCCCTCACCTTGTCTCCCCCTATATCTCTCCCCTGTCTGCCATCGGTCTAGCCACAGTCTGGCGACGCTTGGCTAATGTCATTTTCATATTGGCCGCTATTTTTCTAACCTCTTTGCAAAGGGTTAATTCTTTGACAAATGTGCAGGGTGCACTGCGTACAATTTTATTTGTACACATTTCTGTTGATTTTGCTGTTGTTGTCTTTGGTTAATTTAGGCTGATTTATTGCGTTTTATTAGTGGCGCTAATTGGCTTTAAGTTGTCGGCTGAAAACGTTAGTTTAATTCAGAGCAGGTGGCAAGACTCTTTCGCTGCTTCGAATCTAAGATAAAGGCGCTTAGCATAGATATCATCAAATGATACAAATCATTATAGGCGCTATTTCAGAACATAAATAATCATTACGATAAGGAACATAAGTGCTTGTCAGTGGAAGAGAAAACAAATAAATTACGAGTAAGTATAACGATTAAATAAAGAAATCTTAAAGAATGTATTCTGGGCATGTCGCGATTGGGAAATATTTGAGCTGCAGATATTATAGAAGATATATCTCAAACGGGACTTTGTTGTTTTGAGATTTCTGTCTACACAAAATACAGATTTATTGGAAATTCTCGGTTAGCGCACCTTTATTATTAAATGCTAAGTATGTACAACGATTATTCTCCGTCTTCCTTGCTAATTAATAAAGTTGGTTTTTCGGAAACCTTTCTACAAAATTCCAGACATTATTCTTCGATATTTTCAACATAAATATTTCATATTTTGAGCCGTTGCCGCCCAATTAAATTTTGCGGTTGTGACCAAACATAAATATTTGGCCAGCATCAAAAAGCTGGTGACGCGTCGGTTGACAATGATGTTGCCGCCTCTTTAACGCAAATTCCATAAAAGCAGTCAGCAGTCAGTGGTGAGTATTGTCACTGTGGAGCATTATAGTTGCCGACCAGATCCTGGTCCGTCTGCTCCGTAGTCGGCTTAGAAAACATGAACAATTTAAACAAGGCGAATACGAAGCTCGATATTGTAGATGTGTTTCGTCTGCCACAAAAATTGTAAGTGACAGGCAATTCATCATTCATTCGCTTTTCGAGTTGACTGACTGCCTGCCTGCCTGCCAGCTTGCCTGCCCCGGCTCGTCGGTCAGTCTGACGAGGGGGCGGAGTGCCTGTCCTGTTCCCTGTTGGCTAGCAATGATTCCTTTTTTGTCTGCGCCAAAAGCAATTTTATGGCCGGCAACTTAAAGCATAGCCGTTGCTTTGACAATTTCATGCATTTAAAGGTTACTCGTGCTGGCTCAAACCCGAAGCACAGTGGGTCAAATTGTAGTTTACTTGTAGTATGAAAATAGTTAATAAATTATCTATAAATATTTTGTATATATAAATATTTAAATATATATACTTGATATGTAGAAAATTAGAGTTAATAATTCAGTGATTTGCACCACTGTGCAACACCTAATGTTTGCCTCTTGGAATTTTAAATTGTTTTAATGCGTGCTCCGAGCATCTGACAGCCACGCCCCACACCCATGAGATGATGTCGTCAAATTGCCAGCCAAGAGCTTTAGGTCCCGGGTCGCAGTTACGAGTATCCAGCCCATTTCAGTTGCACTTCAAGGATCAATCAATTTTTTAGCACGACTCCCGCTGATGAAGTGCCGCCGCTGCGAGCTGCAAACTGCGAGTTGCCTGCTTAATATGCAGCGCGTAGCATCGCCAAGCTCGTCGAGCAAACTGCACCAATTTGGAGCTGGCCATGGGAAGTGGCTAGGCGATGGAAGGTTGTAGTATTTGGCTGACTGGCTGGCTGCTCTGATGCATTTCATCGCGCAGCGGTGCAGTTCATAAATTTTTAAACGTTCGCCTGCAAAACAAACAAGCTGCCACATCCAGCTCGGTAATTTATTCATTGCAACGAAGACACACGCATGTAATCAATTTTTATTTTAGAATTAGCCTCACCGCACGAGTTGGTGGCTGCCAGCCAATGCAGCCAAGGCAGCCAAGGCAGGTGCAAAAGTTCCTTTTGCTCTATTATAATTGGATTACATACAGTTTCAGTTCAGTTCAGTTCAGTTCGGTTCTGTTCCCTGGAATGGGATGGTTTCGCCAAGGACCTCGCCAACTGCGTACATTAAACTGCTGAGTACTGGCCGCATCTTATTCAGGTTGTCTGGTCCGGTGTACGCTTGTGACTGGGTCTGGAAGTGGAACTGGGTCTGGGAATGTGTGGACTTGTCTGGGCTGCTGGTGTGGCATTTTTAACGAGCGCATGGCATCGCATCGTCTGAGCTGCAGTCATTTACAGTCTCTGTTGGGGCGGCTGCTCTTAAATGACAACGAGGCCCGTAGCCCCGAAAAGAGGAAGACTGGGGAATTGCGGGTGCTGGTGCTGGTGCTGGTGCTGGTGATGATGCTGCATGGGGCATGCTGCGTGTGGCAGTTGAGACAGTTGAGGCAGTTTTGAGTGCGCCATAAAACGGTTAAAAGCGACGCAGTTCTTGAGCTTTAAGTGCAGCTGCTTCAATTGATGCAGCTTAACGCCGCTTCCACCGGCCATTTTTAGCTCATTGTGTTAATCCCTTGCTCAACCTTGAACTCCAGCTGCCGGTGTGTCATCTTGTGCATAGTAAAGATAATGTGAGCTTTTGGAATTATCACGTATATAACCTAGCTAATCTCAGGATCTTTTTAACTTTCTTAATGACAATTCGGTACCAGTTGCAAGGAGCAAACACATTCAAATAAAGTCTGCTCCATTTTTATTCCAAACTGAGCAATCACGAATGCTTTTAAGCAGCAACTGACTGTAATAACTTTAGTCTACAACTAGTTTTGTGTCAGCTTCTAGTAGGAAAGTAGCTTTGATCCGTTTGTTTTAGCATTTGTTATCTGGTCTTACAATGCTGCTGTATATAACGAGGCAAATTCGCAAGGCGATCGCTAAGGGAAGCAAACCGATTTACTGCGTTGTCTATGGACACGAGAAAGAGACTACCCCTTGTATCCGGCGACTGCGGATCGTGGGAAGCTTCGTGCTTGGTGTTCTGCTGGCATATTTGATGTGGCTGCTCATTTCGATCAACATAAATGTAAGCAGGCTTTACGGCCACATTGTGGGACAGGGAATGGTGACAGGGGTATTCCTGCTGCTCAACGGAGTCCTATATGTGATCAGCCGCACTGCGCGAGCAGTGACCCTGCTGATATTTGAGGGGCTGCTGGGCCAGGCGGGTCGTCGTTATTTCCGTGCGGCTGCGTTTGCGTTAATCATTGCCGGCCCCATTGATAATCTGGTGCGGAATGCGGGTGAGGTGGCTCGAGTGTTCGCCTGCACCACGGAGCTAACCTATAATCTGACGAAGACACGCTTCGATCTGATGGCCAAGCCCTTCACGAATACGCTGCAGTACATGGCCGATGATTTAGCCGAAATACAAGGTAACTTCAGGCAGCTACAGGACGTTCTGAACGATCTCAAGTACGCCGTGCAGCACTCGGACATTGAGGATGATAAATTCGGCAACCATAAACTCCGACGAGCTGCGAATATTTCTGTTGAGGAATCCAATAGCACCAGCTCCAATGCGGCCGATGTGCAGAGCCAGTTTCTGCGTAATTTGCGTAACCGCTGCAAGCATCAGCTGCGCAGTGGACATAAGGTTTGCCAGGAGGTATTTCTACAAGGCTATCGCAAGTGCAGCACCAATTTTCCAGACTGGCTGGCAAGCGCCATATGCTGGCCCTATCGGGTCGATATTATATGCAAGGTCAATATGTTTGGCAATCCCGATCGAATCTGTGACGCCTCCAAGGTAAATTGAGACTTTAACTGAGATAAGATAGTCAAATTTAGTGTCGAAGAATCCGAAGAATAAAGCCAACTTAAATTTCTCACTCAGGTGGTGCCCGCTAATTTTGGCAGAACATATGTTAAGATGTTGCAAGCGGAGCATGATCTCTTCGACAATAGCACGAATATCGAGATAACATATCAGCTACAAAACATGTCTACATCTGCCCAATTGCAAAGTGCGCAGGCAACAGCCGAGGAGGTTATCGCGGAGTTTGAGCGCAAACGGCGCACTTTTAAGCTGGTAATGCTGATCATTGAGAAGATTTTATGCCTAATGATTTTGAGCGTGTTGTATGCATCCTTCGAATACCACTATCGATATCGTGTCAATATTGAATTCGATAACTTCTACATTACGGACTATTTCAAGCATGTGGACGCTCGCCGCAAGCAGGCCAAATTGCGTTCGCTTTTACCACTGCGCAACTTCGAGAAATCCCGGCTTGTGGATGTCGATCGAATATGTAGCCACAATCAGGAGCAGGCCAACTATATTTGCTTGTACATGTTGCAGTTCTCCGTAGAGGTCATTACTGCCGGCTTGTTCCTGTTGCTGGACCACATGGTTGTGACTCTGCTGACTATCATACACCGACGATCGCTGATCACCTACCACCAGGAGGGCGAGCACGAGGTTCGCTTTCGCGTGAGTATAAAGGCACTCTGAAATTTCGAAATGGAGAACATAGACTTACCAAAATTTGTTCTATATAATTTCCAATTAACCTCTCAGATCAATGGCACTGGTCTGATGGCTCGTCTGCTGCGCACCACAATGAAAAACTTCAATATACACGAACGTGTGTCCACCTCGTTGAGCAACGAGGCTTGTCTGCCAGTGGCTCATGTGTTGCCCGGCAGCTTTTACTTGAAGCTGATTCTCCTGTATGTGGTCATCGTATTGCTGATCTTCCAGAGTGCCGCCTTGGTGGGATTGCGTCGCGTCATTTGCAGCTACTTCTACTATAAGCGGGAGAAGCAACGCATCCTCTTTCTGTACAGCAGCATGCTGCGCAAACGGAATTCCATTGTCGACGAGATGCACATTCGGGCCGAGGAGAATATGACCCAGCGCCACGTTCAGGGTGAGATCAACATATTCTTTGTGCTGCGTTTGTCCTATCCGAATAAATTTGGCTGGCTGCGCAATTACAATGTTGCCAAGCGCAAATGCCTCACCTGCAATGCTCTGGAAGATAGCAAATTTGTCTTCTGTCCACGATGTGGCTTTCCGTTCTGCTGCGAGTGCAGTCGGGATATGAAGAGGATGTGCGTCAACTGCGAGGAGCTTCTGCCCATTGCTCCGACAACTGACAAAGCTACCGCAAGCGATGAGACCAGTGTGGATGTGTTTACCTATCGAAAGGATAAGTAGCTTACTCTTGACTTGTCGATACTCCTCTCTCTTCCACATAATAATATAAATAATAAACATTATCATATCTAGAATATTGTCTGAATGGACCACTGAGTCTTATAGCTGTTATAGCAGCTGTCTTGTTTATTAATCTTCAGCGTTTTTAGAATCAATAATTATGTGAAACTTCAAGTGTTTTTTTCCTATTTCAATATTATAATCAAAGTTATTAATAACAAGATTCAGTGAAGGGAATCTTGGCTATACAAACTTATTATCTTGTTTTGTTTTGTATATGTTCCCTGCATTTACAACTTGTTTCAATCTTGCCACTTGTAATAGGATCTGCACAGTAATTGTCCATTTTCCAGTCTGCAGCACTTAATTCCCAGCAGTTTTTAAGTTTGAGTCTGAGTCCAGTGCTCTCGATTCGAGTGTCTTGAAATTGGCCTGCAGCCCTGTCTGCTATTTTGTCTGCCGTTTGGCAACAGTTCCTCAGACATCCGTTCAGGAATTGGGGGCAAACCTTTTTGTCTGCTGCTGGCTTTTGCTGAAGCTCTGTGCGTAATATAATTATGCACATGTCTCGGGTTCGGCAAAAGTTGTTGTTCGCCTTATCCTTAGACAAACTTTAGCCAGGCATTAAGCAGAACCCCTCCTGATTCGATTATCTCTGCAGAATATTTCAACACTACGCCATGCAGCCGGATTAAGTTGCAAAATTGTTAATTAAAAATAATAAAAACGCTAATTGAAGAAATGCCTACAGCTGAAAGTGTTGGCAACGGTTCTCGCACAGTGGAGTATAATGGGGAAAAGTTTTTTGGGAGCCCAGCTAAATTGTGTAGACTTTGCTGTGTAGGTGTGTGGAGTGTCTGAGATGCTTTGGGGCACTTGCTAAAACAGTTGCAACTTGCGGCAACAACAACAGCAGCAACAACAACGACAAAGAGGTAAGACGAAATCGTCTTTGTTTTAATATTCATGCGGGCCGCACTCGTGCATGTAGTTTTGTGGGCGTGGCCACCTTGTGCTTACAATAAAATAATTATGCAAACAAAGGCAGCAGGGAAAGAGTTGCAAACACCGGCATAGCTGGCAGTTGGAGGCGAGACCGCAGCCGCAGCCACAGACATCTGCGTCTGCGTCTACGTTTTCTGTTGGCTTGTCTTCCATTGAAATTTCACACATTTCGCCAACGCCTCAGACCTAAAAAAATAAAAACAAAAAAATAGATTTATACAGAGAGAAAAAACCAAAAAATATGCGCGAATTTTCTTACGAAAAGCAAATAACTAAGCGACAACGTCGAGACTCGTGAAAATCCAAAGCAAGCAGCCAGTTCCCCTCTTTTCCTGCTCCAGCCCTCAGTTTCTGCTTATTTTTTTTATTTTTTTTTTTTATGAGCATGCCGTGTGCGAAGGTGATTATTTGACGTTCACACCTTGTCCGCTAGTTCATAGGACTTGGACGGGCATTGGGACTGGGTGAGGTCGTCCCTTGTCTCTGGTCTCTTAGCTCCGTCTCCATTGTTGGCGGTTTTTGTGATCAGCCACAATAGTGACAGGTGTGACAGTGCACCGACAGTTCGGCGAGGGGAGGGTGAGTCTGCCTGCCCAGTTCTGTGGTGCAATGGGGCGACTATGAAGATGTAAACTAGACGAGACGACGATGAAAACTCTAAAGCAGAAAAAGAAAATTATTTCGTAGAAATGCTCCAGCCCAGCAGATGGTTAGACAAACGAGGGCCACAAAAGCCAAACAGGCTTTAGTAAAATATAAAGTATTCTCTCTGGGAATTAGACATTCTTAATTGGGGAACTCAATTCTTAATGACTGTTGCAATTATTTGTACTTTTCCAGTTAAACTCTAGCTAATTTGAAGGTTACACTGCACCATAAATAATATTAACAAAATGTATTCAAATTATGATTACATTAAACCTTGTTTCATAACTTATCTGCCGTGAAAAAAGCCATAAAAGGAATCGTTATTACAGAGCAACAAAGCAGCGATTATCAGAAAAGAGCAGATGAAATATTTTTACTTTGACACGAACAGAAATATGCCAAAGTGTTGAAAAAAATAATCGCATCTAGTCTCTGAACTGCTTTTATCATGCGCTCAACTTGGCGTTGATAATGATGATGGCCATGATGATGATGGCTGTGGTTGGGCGGTTAAGCGCAGTTCACAAATTGATGATGGTCAGTGCAGCGCATTGTTCTTGCGGTTTGGCTAGCAGTTTCCGAGAAGAGGCAGTGAACTACATATTTAGCAAAGCTGCTGTTGCATGCAACAGCATAGAGTTAGGCTATGCAGCAAGGGCCCTGAGAGATGGCAACCTGGCAAAGTGACGGCTCCTCTGAAGCCAAAGCAGCAGGTGGTAATGCGCAGAAATATGGTGGAAAACATTTCAATTAGAAAAAAAGTCAGAAAAAGAACTTCGAAACGATGACAGCCTGTCGTCGCCCCCATCACAACTTCCATAGCCATCTCGTCCAGTCCCAGACGACTGTTCCGCCTTTGATGTGCTCTGACGAACTGCGCCTCGTTCTGGGTAACTCTGTCTGGGTGCCTGTTGTATGTTGTCTGTTGCGACTGGGCCAGTGTCTACCTGCATCGCTGCTATTATTTCAATAAAAATTCTTGAATATTATTTCAAGTTGGTTACGGCAGGTTAGTTAGTCGCACATTGCTATTTCTTCAGTTCACCGCTTCTGCCAGCCAGTATTTAATCTTTATAATTAAAATTTTAGCAAAAAATTACCCGGCAAAAATGATGATGTGAAAAAAAAAAACCAGCCGGATGAACAAAACCAAAGAAGGCACTCTCTGGGGTGCAAAGACGCGAACGTGTTAAAAATTGATTAAAGTAATTGATTTGTAAGAGCTGGTCAACCAGTCAGGGAGCGGAGACGGAGCGAGGCAAGACAGTTTGGGAGAGGAGACGGTCAGGGGTTGGGCAAAATATTCTCAACAGATTAATGTTCCTTGTGCATAGAGAGTAATAATCAGTTGGGCCAGTTTGTTAGCGGGGAATGAAGGAATGTTGACTGTCGTGAGAGCTTTGCATACAAATTTAATTCCAGATTATGTTTAAAATTGTTTCAGTCTACCCACAAAGTGGGGGTATGACTTAATTATTATTGATAGGGTAGCGCATTTGTTAAGTGCTGTGTATTATTTTTTTTTTCGAATTATACGATAAGTGTGTACAGTAAACAGCGAGAGAACTTCAAATTGCGAGATTCTGTGTATATGTATATTAAGCAATATACTTAAAACATGCTTAAATCATATATTATTTCCCTCAAGGCTATTGCTTAGGGTATACAATAAATGGCACACCTCTAAAGTGGCCTCTATAAAAAGATAAAAAACACATACTCACTACTTATGCTGATTAACTAATAAAAATAATACAAACTCTGGTGTTATCGGGTCCAAAGATGCATATTACAGTACACACAACGTTTGGTAGTCAAATAATTATTTCGGACTTGGAAATATAAATGCACATTGCACACTTGCATGAATTTCCAAATATGTAGATTTTTGTGTTTCTATTTAGTGCTATATAAAATGGGTTTTATTTAAAATTAAGGCTATACCAAAAGCGGATTTCAAGGATACCAAAATGCTGGCTCACAAGCCGACTCCATTGTTCAGCCAGTATGCCGAAACGCTGTCAAAATTTCTATTGCTCACATTCCACAAAAGCAAGCTGGCTGTCTTTGAAGTCAAATATTTCTTTATATTCAAATCATATTCAAACCACATAGAAATCTCAGCCTTGTTTCCGCAATTTCAAGTCAAACTGCAACAGCAACCGGAAAACGGCAGCAACAGCACAGATCCAATTTCAAACGGGCCCCAAATGCCGCTGCACCACAAATCTTTCACTGCAGCCGCACCAATTTTTATTTCTTTTTTGCTGTTGCAACCTAGTTTAGACGATATTCACATGTATTAATACTCTAACAGAGTAAATACATGTATCGTAAGGTGTACACACAAATTTATATGACTCAACATGGCTCGAAAGTGTAATTTAGACTGGTTGCTTATGAAACATTGTAAATATTTATATACTTTATTCGAAGTCAAATTATTATTAATATAAATAATTTTGTATTATTATTAGTATAAAAATTTGTAATTATAATGTTGTCTTAATATCAATTATTGGTTTTATAAAAATGCTTTTTATGAATTTCGTAGTTGAATTATGATACATATTTCATCATCGGGAAACTCAATACTATTTTGTAGAAGGGTATTTAAATGTCCACTCCTCACAGTGTTTTCTCGGTTTTTATTTGTTTGTTTTTTTCATAAAACACCAAACTCTAACAGAGCGGCGGTCTCTATGCGTGTGCTGCGCTGGTTAAACTCAAAGTTTTGTGCCAACTGCTTTTGACTCTCATCGGAGCCAGCACGCGAGCTGTCGAGCTTGTGGATGGTGGATGGTTTTTAGCAGCTGGTAGCTGGAAGTGAGCTGGTGACGCCTTTCAGAGAAACCAAAAAGCAAAGCACGAAAGAGTTAAAAGGCACAACACACACTGAAAAACGGCGTTCCAGCCACAGCTTCAGTGGATCGCAGCTGAAGCATTTGCACCCTATTATTTCGAGCAATTTCATCAAAACTAGATGGGGCCCGGCCTCTGCTCCAAATTGTAACCGCAACAAACTACCCAGTGCCACAGCCAGTGCCATGGTGCCAGTGCCAGTGCCAGTGCCAGTGCCAGTCCCAGTTTCTGTTTCTGTTACCGTCCAAGCACAGGGAACCGCTGCTTTTTCTAGCTTCGTTTGATTTTCCACTCTTTTTTTCGGCCTTTGGTTTTTTGTTGTTGTTTCTGTTATGTTTGGATTGCTCTCAATAGGAGAAGCCAGCAGGTTTCTTTCTTTTCAATGGCCAGCTCCGACTGTCGACTGTTTTTCTTTCTATTTGGTATCCACTTTTATGTAGATTGGTATTTATTTTCCACGCGAAAACTGGAAAAACGAAACATAAAGCAGGAAAAAATGGAAGAGTGGCAGCGGTTCTCACACTGCGATTTTCATGCCGGTTTCGGCCTGTTCCTGCCTCGCCCTGCTTTGCCTTGCCTCGTTAACTCTCCTCATCGCTCTTATTAGCGCGTCAAGCTCCAGCAGCAACAAAAACTAAAACTCTGCCAGAAGCGATGCTGAGGAACTATTTTATCGGTCCGCTGCCTGACAAATGGCAGCAACGCCATCGTCGCCAGTCATCGCAGCATTTAGCCAAAGTCCAGGGAACCGACAATACTGGGCTCTGGCTGAGTCAGCCGCTGACCGCTTTGGTCAGCTTGGCTTTGGTATGCAGTTTGCAGTTTGCAGTAGTCTTTTAGCTGCATTTGAATTACAACAATTATTACCAATATTTATAATCTACACTATCTGGAGAGAGCCTAAATTATATTTATGTTGTACTTAACACATTGCTGAAAAGTGAAATTTAATAAATAAAATAAATAAGTTGCAATTATTCACTTCCATTTAAGTTGTTAATATTGTCTTAGTCCTAAGAGCCACAACTGCTGAGAAAATCAGTATTGTCTGTCTACACTCTACTCGCACCAGTGTTATTTAAACTGAATAAATATTGTTACCTGATTAAGTAGTGGAAGTAGAACTACATTAGTTTCGGTTCAACAATCAACTGTGAAACGGAGATTTGGATCTATAGGCCACGCCCACTTCCGGCTACTGAAATGTTAAAGGCAAACAGGAGAATAGATCACTAGGAATCTCTATCAAAGATCGGTATATCTTGGCTACACCCACACTGATCTGGATCACCTGTTATCCGATAGTATGGTATCTTATGGTATCAGAGTATTTCGTAGTCGGTTACACCCGACCGCAATGTTCTCACTTGTTTGAATATGTGTTTCCTGTTTTCGATGCTTTGCTTTGCAGTTGCGCGCGTTGGTAATTAGATTTAGTTTAGCGCACAGATTTTGATACGTTAATTGTAAATTGTGCAAATACATATAATTGTGTGCTGCCTGAAGATAGCTGGCTCCGATTTGCCTGGCTGCCCACGGACTTGGACTCGCAATCGCAATTGGAATGGCTCGCCGGCTCTGCCTGCTTGATTTCTGCTTTAGTTTTGCTAAATTAGCGAGCGCTGCTGCCGCCACTCAATGAGATTGTGGCGTAAAGAAGACAAATGCCTGGCATTCTTTTCTCAAGCCTTTTGGCTACGCTTTTGTTATGCGACCGGTTCGAGAACTGGGCATGACCACTGGGGCTGGGGCGCAATTAATAGGCGCAACAGTCGCTCTCAGCTGTCTGCGGTTCCCACGTGGAATCCATAGACCTTCTCTGTATACACATGCATACTTATTGCATGGGTCAACAGGCAAACTTAGTTTTAATAACAATCATTAGGGGCTAAACAAAGCCTAATTGGATCTCAATTTAGTTTGGATAATATATGTATATATATTCGAAGTTTATGTATGAATCAGTGCAATATCCTACCCGAGCGCTATTATTTCATAAGCTGCACACTGGCCAGATCACAAAGGGTCTCAACATCCCTTTGTAGTTGCCAAAGCCAAAGCCAAAGCCAAAGCAGCTCAATATAATGATCGCAAATTAAATTGATGTTGACTGAAAATACGCATTCTTTTGGCAGAAACGGTCAAACTGAAACAATCTTCCAGCTAAAGTTCAACTCTGCGAGGGATGTTCGACAATTCTCTCGATTAGCAAATGAAGGCATGAAATATTTGGAAGCTTTAAAATCTTTATTTCGTATTTAAGTATTTTTTATTTCATTCGTTTAGTTTTGCAGCACAAAATCTGATTTTTTGCCCTCCCATTAGAGATTTGACAATTCTTATGAGTTTTGCGCTTGACTTTTAGACATTCACAAACTTATCGAGCGCACCATTTGCTTTGATGACAAATCAAATTATAAGATCAACAATAAACCATATAGAAAGACAAAAATCCAATTTGATGAAGATGAAACACGCGTACTGCGGATACCTTTTTGGCGAGCACGAAATATGAAAATGAAACCCAGCTTGTTGCAGTTTGGGGTCGTAAATTCCTGGAAGTTAACTTCAGTTTAAAGCTCCATCCACTTGCTATACATCTCTTGGCGGCGCATTTAACAAAAATTTCGCCGGAATATAATAACAAAAAATTATCATTCTCTCCAACATCACTCGGTTAATGTGCAACCATCAATCTGTGTCCAAATGCGCGACTGTCAAACACCGACGACGACGACGACGACAACGACTCCAAATGCGACTATCGACAAACGACAGACGGAGATGGACCTTCAATCGCATTAAATCCATAAAAGGATTGCTCATATGCAGTCAAGACTGAGAGCTGACGATTCATTGTATTGTTGTTCCTGTTGTTATGGACTGTTTACTCTTAGTTTTTTTTTTCATTCTTTTCTTTTACAAGCGAGAACGGCGGCTGTTTAGGCAACTGATGAAAAAGAATTTTTAAGTCCATTGTGTGTAGTGTCGAAAGTGCCCGAAATGTGTGTGTGTGCGAGGTGTGTCTTGAGTGGAAAAGGACAAAATGTCACAAAAGCGTGACGATGTGTCGTAAAGTACCCAACACTAACCCAAAGGGCGAGTGCAAGGCAGAGTTTGGGGCATGCAGCAGCTGAATGGGTTGTGCTTGGGTCCACTGCGGCGTCTGGGACTTGGCTTTTATTACTTTGTGCTTGCTGCTTGGTTGCGCTTTTTATGATTTCCATGTGCCACACTCTGTGTGCTGTCAGCAGTCAGTCAGCCAACAGCTTGCTGAGACCAGATCCGTAGCCTGCCACAGTCCCAGACCCAAATACTTTGGGGCAAAGCTTGCGCTCCACTAGCGGCTTAATCAGTTCAGTGCGAAAGGTTGCCGGCACAAAGAGTTGGCTTGGCTGGGCTTGACTTGGCCCAGGCTCTTTGTTATCCGAAGCATTCATGCGCGACATACCAAGCAGACATTCCATCACCAGTTCACCCGCTGGAGATAAACTCAAACTCAACACATATTTATGTATATACAATCCTTTATATAGTATTTCGTTTTACCTCGGTTTTAACTCAACATCTTGCAATTTAAATTTTTGCCATGGGTTGACTCTTTAATCGTTTGATTGTTGATATTTCACCTGTCCAATTAGCTTCTTTCATCGGCTTAAGCACTTTATTGCTAGCCATAAAATGCAATTTTGACTGGCTGCCCTTTTCTGCTGCGCCTCATTGGTCTCCAATTAAAATTATAAATGTCCAAAAGACTCACGATGTAGCAGACTTTCTCAATTTATACATATAAACATTGGTTGGTGTTGCTGTTGCTTCTGGCCCACTTTTACAGCTGGTGCAGACCAATGTCTAGACAAACTTTAAAGTGCTGTTAATTGCATGTTTAGTGCCACTTGAGCAAAAGCGGGCGAAATGTTGATTTCTTTGGGCAATTGGAAGTATTGAAAAGCTGTTGCGTTAAATTGACTGCACAAAATCTCAAATGAAAATGCTTTAAGCCATGCCAAAATCCTTTTCATAGTTGAGAAATTGCACAACAAGCTAAGCAGTGTAATTTAATTAGTCTTTTACCACAGCTTATTCATAACCACGAAATCTATATGTATAGTTTTGTAATCTACTTAATTAGAGAAAGTTTTTAATGTACTAAAAATGCAACGAATTCGAAGCAGAAACTTACATTTAACATTTGCTTTGTTGCAAAGTTTTCCGCTTTTAAAATATCATCATTATTATTTTATAGCAGTAGTCGCCTGGGATTCTTGCATATTTATATTATATTAAAATTAAGTTAAACTTTTATAATTATTCTGTAAAATTGTTTTTTCTGATGCTAATATTATTACTCAGTTAAGAATTCGGGTCTTAACTTAATTATGAAATTAGGTGGCTGTTGTTATAATTGCATATACATTAATTGGTATGTGGTAACATTTTTGTCAAAGCCAACTAATTCATAAAGCTTCTCGAACCCTATAATATCAATATTTGTTCTTCCATACAGGTCAATGGTGGCATGATTCCAAGGCAGCTTGTATTTGGTGTATTGAAATACTTCCCTCTCCTAATTAAGTAGTGCCACTTATTAGAGGTGATGCTAATGACTTAACTATTTTAATACTTTTACAACTGTCGCATTATTTAACTGAACTTACGAAACTTAGTCGTGCATACTTCACTTCTATTAGCTAATAAGGGGTGGTTCAAAAGAGAGATCTATTAATTCATATATTGTAGCTACTTATGTATCATTACATTGCATTGTTTTTATAAAATATATCTCAGTTATGATCGCGCTTGCGACTTTAACTCAGTTGCCAGTCGGTCAGTGTAATATCACAAATAGGCATGACAAATGTCCCCTATGCTTGGGACGCTTTCCCATGTTGTACAACTGACGGCACTGACTACTCTTCGAGTTGATATCTTTTGTTTTAGCGCTTTTTGCCAGTGTCTGAGTTGCTGTTGCTGCTTTTTGTTGTCTGTGCGAGTGAAATTCGCAAGAAATTAACACAATTAACACTTTAATTGCAAACTTCCGTTTGCGCTACTTTTCTTTGGCAAGTTCCGCCACGGAGCAGCGCCACCCGGGGACAAAGACGACAACAAGGCTGCTGTGCCGCATCGCTGCCAGACTTATTTGCAGAGTCTCCGCAGCAGCAGCAGCAGCAGCAGCAGCAGAGGAGTTGTTGTCGTTGTCGTTGTCGCATCCTTTTCGCTGCTGGTGTCGCCTAGCACACATGTGTATTGCACATACACAGTGGCACTGTGCTCTCAATGTTGACTCTGCCTCAAATGAAAGCAATTAACACTTTAATGACACTTGCAAATTCTGTGGCAATGCTGGCAAGTTTGTCTCGCACAAAGACACGGAGAGATCCACAAAAAAAATATACTCTGCTTGGGGCATTATCTACATCTGTCAGTTCTGCTAGAAATTTATTTTCACACTTTCTGTGCAAGTTTTTTTTTCAGAATTTCCCACTGATCGTAGTTATGACCTGTTCATAAACAAATTACCAACTGTTTTGGCTCTGGTTGCACTTTTGAATTTATTTTGTCAGTTCATTAATATCGGGATTGGCAAAACTTCAAATTGAGTCTGTCTTTGACTCAGTGCTTGCCTGTGGACAACTGTGTGCAATGTGTCCAAGCCCGTAATGAACTTATTATGCGTCTTCTTAATTATAACGCAATTGCCAAATTGCCCGGCTTGTATTGTTGGGTTTTTAGTGTGCCGCATTCTGTTTGTTAAAGGGGACTTCGGCATTAAGGCTGATGAGTTCAGCCTGCCATATTCCGATTGCTTTCGGCATCACTTGACAACTATATTTGGAGCTGTTTGCGAGAATCAGGTTTTTAAATTAGCTATCAGTGCAGGAAATTGCTTTTTCTATCTGCCAGCAAACACACTGAACTTATCCATATATTTTCTCGTATTTCCATGCTAGTCATCTTATAGTCAAAGCTCTAATCCAAGTTAGAAGTTCAAGTCTCCCATACAGATAGCGTTAATTAATGTTAAATTTCTATATGCATCTGGGCACCTTTATTTAGTTTCTTGTAAGGCAGCTTTATAAAAATGCTCTTAGCCATCCCGTCCATTGCACTTATCTTGGTGTTCGTTTTGAGGAGTAAGCATCAAAAAAGTCGGAACTTCCTTTCAACATTAAACTCGCACCCGCCGTGAATAAAACATCTTTCAGCTTGCGGCACATCTCCGTTCGCTTGTTGCTGCCTTTTGTTGGGCTCCTGGTCCAGGACCACACCGGGAGGCAACTGCCAACTGGCAACTGGTAACTGGCCTGTCAATGCAATAAACGCAACAGCCAAAGGAGCAGCAGCAGCAGGCAAAAGCATCCTAGCCCAGTCCACTGATATTTGTTGTTTGCTTGCCTTTTTCATGTTTATTGCAAGTATTTCAATTCGGCGTTTCTCATTTTGGCCAGAGTTGGTAAGCTACACATTTGCCTGGCTTGTTTGCAAAAAATTGTTATTTTCTTTATATTTTGCCAGGTTCCTGACAGCCAGCACAGAGCAGCGAGAGCAACCGGAGTTGGGCATATTCTTATTTGCCTGCCGGAGGAGCAGCTGCTGGAGTCTCTCCTGTACCAGTGCATATGGCAAATGGCTTTGCTGGACACGGTAACTGCCGACCCGCTGGTTTCCCTTCTTTACATACGCTGCTAGGGCGCTGGCTAGGCACTGACTGGGCTCTGAGCTCTGGGCTGTGGGCTGTGGGCTGTATGGGAGTCATATGTTTTACAAAGAGCCACGCCCACTCGACAGCCCGCTGTGCTGTAAGTAATTTGTGGTTTCAGGCAAATACTCTGATGATGTTTTTCTTAAATGCTTTTCTCGCTCCCTCAGTTATCTCCCAGTCCCTCAGCCACTTTTTTCTTTTTTTTTTTTTTTGTTGTGTTTGGTGTTTCCTTCCGCTTTACGGCTGCTTTCTCCGCTTCTTTTCTATGGTCGCCTTTTTGCGAGCTGTATCGTTAAAAATGCCTTTAAGGCATTTAATTTCTTTTGTTCATGGGCCGGGCGCTTTCTAATGGAGGGGGGAGCTGCGAGAAAAGGCAAGCCATACCCCCACATACACACACGCGCACTCACACAGAGAGAGAGAGAGAGAGCAAACAAATCGACGCTGCATATCCTGCGCCTTGGTACTCTGTCCTGCTTTTAACAATTTCAATAGAAAATTAAAACGCAGCGGAATTTGCTTTTCTTTTCTTTATTCTATTTTATGTTTTGTTTTGTGTTTTTTTTTTTTGGCTTTGGCTTTGCTGGGCGTCAGCTCAAGAAAAATGGTTGTTCTCTGTGTGTGAGTTGGCACTTTTCGCTACTCTGAGCCGCAACTGGACCGCCCTGAAGTGGGCTCTATGCAAATAGGCGTTGGTTTTCGGGAGCCCTATACAAATTGCACGACTTTGCTGCGTGAAGCGCAGGGAGAGTGGCCAACTCTCTTTTCATATGCCGCTTGTGGGTTGGGAAATGTGTTTGCAATCTTTGGTAGCCCTTTGTTTGCAGTTTGTTGAACCCGAATGAGCCGCATAGAGTGGGCCTTGTTTGCAGGCTATAGCTACTTTGGCATTGTACTTGGGATTAATTTAATTTGCACAAAATTCTCTGAAATATGTAGATGCCTATATTATCTCTTGTATTTGCCAATTAAATTAACTAAATCTAATAATCTATAAATATACCTCTGTTTGCATTCAATTAAAATGTATTTTCAACTTGTCAGAAACACTTTTGGAGGAAGCAAATTCAATTACATATATATTTTTAGCAAATTACAATAACTGAATCACCACGAGCTAAGGCAGTGTGCATTACTTTGTTCTTGCAGAGAGTAATATAATTTTATCACGTCCCTAAAGACGCGGAGATGACGATGCAGAGATGACTGCCTATTTATATGACAAAAAGACTGGAATATATGCATATTTTTACATACATTAAATCCTTTAGTCAAAAAGTACGTTCCTTTTATTTAATGATTCAGAAAGATTAATGTCTAAGACAATAGTAAAAGATAGATGGTACAAAGATAGACAGATAGTCTTAGATTGGTTTTGGTTTTTTTGGTATGTAGCAGGCAGAAAGAATCATCTCCGACCCATAAAGTATATATATTATTCCTCAGGATCAAGTTTGGAATGTTAGTTCGATATCGGTAGAGGAAACTCTCCTGTTTTGCGAATATCGGTATAAATCGATTTCCCATAGCGGCAAAGGGCGCACTTTTAGAGTGAAAGTTTTCCAATTGGTACATAATATTTACTGGCATATTGCAAATTTCATTAAGATTATATTGGAAACACCCAAGTTCAAAATGTATTCTCATATTGATCTCATTGTTATCAGTAACCAATGTCATTAAGCATATCTAAGAAAATATATTCAACAGCCGGATTCAGGGTATCTCGTCGTCGAGCTTACTCGACTACAGCTTTCTTACTTGATTTATAATTTTATTTCACACGCGCTGAAATTAAATTCACTGCGACAAACTCCACCCCATAGCTTGATATCTGTGCATATTTTTATTGCCCTGTCTATTTTCCCCGTTTTGGGAGAGTCTGTCGCAATTCTGTAGCACTTCCATCACTTGTGACGTGCTTTTGTCAACGCTTATTAATATTTTGGCTTTAAGTACTCGGATAATCCTCGCCGTCACAGAAATGCAACTTGGTCAAAGTTGGTCGCCATTTTCATTTGACTCGGTGCCCCCCGCCGGTGTTTTGCTTAAGTGAACTTTTTGCGCTAACGCACCGCAGCCACACTATTAGACATAAAGAGCGTATTGCGATTTACCGCACTGCGGGGGGCATGATTCTGTGGCTCGCACTCGTAATTCTCGTCAGCTTAGCGCTTAGGGCCAAGTGAACAATTTCTAAAACGCGACTCGCAAAAAATCCAGAAAGCAAGGCGAATCTTTTCGCAATCAGGCGCACCAGGAAAAAAGTGTTCTAACTTCTGACTGAATGACTGACTGAGCGAGTAAATGAGTGAGTGAGTGAGTGAGTGAGTGAGTGAGTGAGGGGTGTGAACTGAATGGCGCTCAGAGCGCATGCAATTTTTTCATTTTGACAATTTACGAGAAGCGCTTTGACGACCTGGGGGGCGTCGAACGAGCGCGAAATCAAAACGCGAAACACTTGCACAATGCAACATGGGTTTTTGGTTCGATCCCACTTGGGTTCTGTTTGGGGTTCTTTGTCATGGTTAAATATACAGAGATAGGGCAGCAGAAAAAGGGTCAGGGGAAGGGAGAGAGGGAGCTGCCAGCAGCGAGCATTATATTCGGCTATAAATTGCAACCCTTTGTGCTGCAGAGTTTGCGAAATAAAAGCGGAAATGGCAGCGAGGGCAAAACACGCACCAGCTAGAAAATTACAGTTATTAATGTATGGGGTGCCAAATACTTTACCGTTTGTTACACGTACGTGTAACGCCCCGTGGATTTGCGTTCTTTTTTTTAGCAATGCGACAATATAATTTACTCCGAGTGCTCCGAGCAGTTACTCCTTTTTCCTCTCCTTTTCCGCAAATGTATCGCACACTTTTTTTGCTGCGACATGTCACAATAATCTGACAGATTAATTATACACGCGGAAATTTATATACGTTCCCGTTGTGCGCAGCCGTAAGCGTAACTGAAACCGAACCCAAGTCCAAACCCCGTTTTTTCAATTTCCTAGACCACTTCTTTGCCCCGCTTTCTTACTTATCGTTTAGCAATTCGTGGTTAAATCAATTTTGCACACTTGCTTCTACGCCCATTTCCCCTTGCCCCTTGCCACTGGCCGTTTCTCTCTGGTTTTCAATTGACAGTTTTGGGTCAGCCTGTCCCACATTATTTCTGGGATTGCTACTTTTGGCGAAAGGTGACTTCTATGCCTTTTTTTGGACTTTATTGTTGGCAGCAGGAATAGTAAAGAAGCCATGAATTACTTACTTTCGTTTCGGTACATTGAGGGCGGGCTTTTGGGGACCATAAGAAATGAAAGTACCTGTACATATACAATGCAATGCCATATGGGTGAGACAAACTGGATTGCGCTAGTCTAAAATTTTGGAACAAATATAAACTTTTTGGAATCGGAAATGCTCTTTCTGCTTTCGATACATACGCTCATTTGTACAAGTTTAGCACCCAGCAGATATCCTTAATTTTCCCATATTCCCCTACTGATATTCCCAACCCAGAGCTACACAAAATTGTGTGTTAGTTGTAAATAAAATTAAATTGTCTATTTTTATATTTTTACTTAAGATAGTCCCATTTTTTCCTAGATTTTTTTCCGTGTAGTCTGTCTCCTTACTTCTACCCAATTTTCTTTAACATTATGCAAATAATTATTTTTTAACGAACCTTTCCAACTACTTTGTAGTGATTTCTATAGATGTTTATCATAGAATCAATTTCAAACTTCTTGTCTCGTAAATAATATTTTCGCATGCATGTCTCATTATACTCTTTTCAGTTTTCTCCAATTTTGTTGAATGGAAAGTAAAACTTTTGCACAACTCGCTGAATTTGTTGTTATTGTATTTTGATGTAATTATATTTGAACAATTGGGCTCGAAGTTTAGACGTCTGTCTGACCATAAGGCCGGCACACATGGGCTCCAAAGAAGAGTTAACTTATTTGAAAACTTTTCATATTTGTATATGATAAAAATTTGTTTCTAAGGAAAACCTATTCATTCACACATTACCTTCCATCATCTCTGAAGCCCTTAGACATCTGCCCTTGTCACATTTGTTTTCAGACCCGTGTGCAATTTGGGTTTAATGTTCATGGGCCATGGCCCATTTAAAAGCTTTACGCTGTTGTTTCGGCACTTCCTGAGCGCTGCTGCTCACATGTCTCCAGATGCCGGAACTTCCGCAGACGCTTGATAGAACAACTGCTGCTGATGCTCAAAAATTCGATACATCATTCATCAAAACGCGTGGCGAGGACAAAAGCCATCCCATTAGAACCTTACATAGTTTGGAGAGGAGGCCTTTGCGTTGAAGTTTTTCGCCCGGTAATCCCTTTCTAATCGAATTACGGCAAATCCCCTGAGCACTTTTTGTGCATTAAGGCAAACTCAAGCGTAAGAAACTAATTTGAGGCGCCTCAAACTCCGCGACACTCATGCATATGCGCACTTTCAGCTAACAGCCAGCCAGTTAGCCAGTCAGCCAGTCAGCCAGCCATCTAATTTAATAGAATTGCACTCTCTCCTCTCCCATCCCAGTGGAAAGTCATAAAAATGTTGCGGCTATCAGATATTTCTGAATTGATAAAAAGCGTCGAATCAGTAAAAACCCAGGAGAAGCAGATTAGCCGTTTGGCGAGGGGAGCAGTCTTGAGTATGTTGAACTTACCCCTAAATGAGAGTTTTGGTGTTTCCCACAGGACCGCACTGGCACCAGTAGCAAAACGTCAAGGCAACAAGGCAGCCAACCACCAAAACTACCACCCCCCGACTCTGATCACATTGTTTTCCCAAATCGGATTTTAGTTTTACACTAATTTCTTTGGTTTAAGACTCGCTCGCTCAGCGGTCCATAGCCCTTCGTCCTGGGCATCCGATAGCTGTTGTCTGGTGGTATTATAAACGCTTCGCTGGACATTGCTGGTCCTGGGCTGATGAATCCTCTTTGATTGCACTAAACTGCAATCGAGACGAACGCGCAAAACGTGCAACGTCATGCGGCAGGCTCATCGCTACGGGTTGGTTGGGCTGTATGGCATTTGTGGTGTCTCGTGTCCTCGTGTGCCGGTGTCCTGGTGTCCTGGCGTCTAGCAATCCCACAACGATACTAGCTGCGACTGTGGTGTGTGATAAAATTTCGTTCACTTGACGGCTGACTGGCCAGGCCTTTTATCACAATGCTCGGATCGTGCTGCGTATAGTGGTATCGAGGCTTTAGTTTTATTTTTATCGCTCCTTCCTGCTGCACATTTTGATGGCAAGGACGA
Organism: Drosophila cognata; assembly: GCA_035041535.1. Classification (NCBI taxonomy): domain Eukaryota; kingdom Metazoa; phylum Arthropoda; class Insecta; order Diptera; family Drosophilidae; genus Drosophila; species Drosophila cognata. The sequence continues at coordinate 3,732,612 of JAWNLC010000688.1, read as the reverse complement.
TTTAATTGGCTGGCAAGACAATTTTTTTGGTTTTTTTTTTTTGTGGAACGCATTAAGCTTACATTGTGCTAGATTTTGTGTCTAAAAGTTTGGCCAAGTTTTGATGGCGTTTGAATTCCGGCTGAGTCATCTTGGCTGAGATTGATTACATATTACATTGAGCAGTGGGAGAGCAGAAAACTGTTGAAAATTGCTTCGTATATTCGCTTAAATGTTTTCAAAATTTCTTAGACTTATTGTATGGAACGAGGTGAAATTGTAACACTTCTATTAAATTGATTTCCAGTGTATTTCAAACCAAGTAAAGGTGTTCTAGTCAAGTGAGCTGGACCAAAAGATACCCTATACTCAAGTATCACGCAAATCACAATTCATTAACTTCGTAAAAATCAAAAATATGTTGTGAAAAAGAACTTGTGAATTTTCAAAATAGAAAACAGAAGTTGTAAGTTAAGTTTTACATTTATTTGCACAACTTCTCGATACAATTTTGAATAGCTTCATTGTACAAATAAAATTTTGGACCACATCCAAGTAATATCTAGAAAGACATATTTATTAATTACTTATTTGCTTTAACTAATTTAATCAAACATATATTGTGTGGCATATGTAGATATAGGAACTAGTATGATTGAATCTATAATTCTGTTTAATATTACATCTCTCGTATGCAGCACTTTGCAAATGTAATTGTGGTTGGTATTTTTGTAAGGATTTTTAAATAATTCTTTATATTTTGGATGCAACTAGAAATTACTCTGCCAGCTGGAATGCATAATTGTTGAACTAAATGGCAGTTAGTTGCGTGGAATAGTGAATAGATTTAGTCTCTTTGGATGTAGCCAGAGACACTGAGTCACCATCGGTTGCCGTTTGGAGCTGCAACTTGAGCTCTGTTAGTGGCTAAGCAGGCAGCTGCTTTCCTCGATGAAGCAACATCTTGACGTGATCGTTGTCGCTTCAATGGCACTTAAAATGCCAGAACTTATTTCCATTTGGCTGGGCAATTATAATATTTTGTGAACAGCTCTCCCGACCAGCCTCATAAAATCTCACTGCCACAAAGAGATGCAGAAAGAAAAAAAATTGGAGATGAGAAAAAAAATGCGTTTAAGTTTACCTTTTTCGTGATTTGTGTGTTTCACTCCGTGAATTTGTCGTAACGGGTTGCCAGACGACGGGAGCGACAACGATGAAAGACGTCTTAAATATAATATTGACATTTCTTTCGCAATGCTTTCGTTTTATTTATTTTGTAGGTCGGCATTTTAGGTGGCTCAGGTTGCCAGTGAGCCCACAAACTTTGACTTACGCAGCACAAATAATTATAGACATTTTGGGCTGGCCGCAGGAGAGAAACTGAAAAAATTCAAACTGAGGGAGTAAAAAAGGGTTAAGTGCTTTGCTTTGCTTTGAGTGGCGTTTACATTTTTTTGCGGCAAACTGTCGCACAAATTGCTTTGAATTATTGAAGAGCCAGTTTGCTGCCGCCTATTCCCCCGCAGAGTCCAGTTTGGCAAGCCTAATTAAAAATGCTATGCGACATTTCGACTTCGAGTTTGCCACTTACATTACTCATAAACCGCTGCAATCCATCAATTAGCAGCTTCCCCCGGCTGCTGTGTGTGAAACCACAGACCCAGCAAAATAAGAAGAAATAAAAAATGAATGACTCACTGGGCATTCATCAGTCGAGGCTGCTGTCAATAACTCTGCCAAAAAGATCCGCTATATTGTGCACAATTGGTGTGGTGCCACTTTCAACACATTCAGGCAATCGGACAGCCCCGATAAGCATGAACTCAACTCAACTGAAGATGAGACGATTCATGAACTCTCCCTTTTTGGAGTCTCAATGGGCAGCTCGCTCTTTGTTATACTTTATTCAATCGATAATTAGCGTGCAGCTCTTCAAATTTATGTTGTAAATTCAAAATGATGTTAGTGTTTCGCCTGAAAATTGTCGTCGACTTGGTGCAAGCCATTAAAAGAGTTGCCTCGTAATTTCTCGCACAGATCTTGAATTATTGTTATGATAATTGTGCGCCACACGTTCCACACGTTGGATGCTTCAAACTATGGAATCGACTCAGTTCGCCTCTGTGGGTTGCTGTTAACTTAATAAACACATTCGGTTTGTTTATTTATTTAATATTTTCCACAGCGGAAATGCCTTTCGATTAAGCCATACATAGAGTCTCTGACTCACAAATGATTCAGCAAATTATTAACATATATAACTTCAAATCGAAATGTTTTTAGAATATCATTTGCTGGCTATTCAAACAAATATTTGCTAATTTATTAGAGTTATCCCAAAATAAAGCAACACAAAATACAGTGTTAGACTGAAGTCAACTTGAATCCAACAAGCAGCGTTTAATTCTGTCCTCCAATTAAATTGAGTGACTTTCAATCTAATAGATAGGAGTTCCATCTCCAGCGTAGCAATTTATTCGCATCTGTCCAGCAGTAGGTCCAGCTTTGGTCTATCCCATCCATGCCCATCCTGGTTATTATCCTTGTCGTCTACGACTTGGTTGTGATTTTGACAAGCCTCTGTTTGTCGCCCCACAACAAAGCACAAACACAGACGCACACCACCCACATGTGTTTGGTTGTTTTGTTGTTATTTGTTGAGCTCCCATGTCTGGATCTGGTCCTGGTTCTGGTTCTGGTTGTTACTCTGTCTCTCTTGTTGGCCATTCACTCAATGGGCAGCCAAAGCCAATTGTCAGCATGACAAACGGGCCAACGACAGACACTTTGTTGAATGTTGGAGATGTTTGCTGTTGCTAATCCTCGGACACAACACAGTGCAGCCCCCCTGCAGCCTCTGCAGACCCTTAGCCCCTTGTTCGGGTGTCAGCCAGCATATTGTTTGTTATGGTATAGCCCTGAAATTATTGATAAATATTTGTCAAAATTCTTGGCAGAATTAAGCGCGAGTTCTTTGGGGCTGGAGCTTGGATGGAGCCATGGATGTGTTGTCAATGCGGAGTTGGTGTGGGGGGTGGGAGGGCACTTCCTAAACATGATTGATTCATAGCTGGGCTGCCACTCCCCAATACCAATTCTGATCCAGATTTTAGTCCAAAATGCAGCGCAAATAGTGAAAGCAGTCGAGTCATGTAGGAGCTGTGGTTGAATGCGATTTCGAATCCTCTGGCCTGAATGCATGCAAAACTCAGCTCTCGGATCGAGCATAGTATGCCCGACTGACTGCGCTGGCTGGCAGCATGTAGAGGACATCGGCTAGGAGGACGACTACAACTGACAATGTTGACAGCAATCGTATGTTTAAAAAGCATAATCCCAGACGAATGATGATGAATGGGCTCCAACACACACCAAGCTACACAGACGCTCGCCGTCGTTTAACTAAATCCTTGATGAATGATGTTGCCTGCTTGCTCTGTGTCTGTGTCTACGTACTCACCCCTGTATCCTGAGACCCGTCTGCTGCGTTTTCATATTTGCAAGAGAAAATTCGAAAAACGACAACGACACTAGCAACATGCCACCCAACAAACACCGCACACAATATTTTGAGGCAGCCGCCAAGCGCAATTTTCATTTACGCGTCATTTTAATGATGTTAAGTGAGTGTGCAGAAAACGAAAATGAAACCAAAACGATACGAAACCAAACCAAACGAAAACACCGAACTATGGTGGAGGTGGAGGGGTGCAGAGTTTTTGCATTTATCACCCGAAGTTTTGGTAAATAGATTTTTGTTCTGGTACTGCACATTCTGCCTTCACGATGAAAGCAGCTTGTAATCCATTTCAAATCATTTTTCACTTTTGTATTTCCTGGGTCGTACATCTAGCTCGGCTTCCACTAGGTCTCAGCTTCGTTTTGATTTGTTTGCTTAAATTGATAAATGATGTCTGTACCACAACGCAGACACGACAGCTTCCAGCAAACAGAACGGATATCCTTTTAGGGGAGGTGTTGAAAGGTTTTAAGCGGGTTTTCCTAAATATCCGCTAAGTATATAGCCAGATTTGAAGTAATAATAATGATGCGAACCCAAATTAGTTTTTCCTTTTAATTCTGAACCTGCATCCTATACCTATACACAATGTACAGCACCAGCCAAATCTTCTTCTACATCAATCAAATTTTTATATTCGTTATCGGATACAACTCCAGATCGCTTGTGCTTATAAACCTATAGATCTAAAAGAGCTAATAAGTCCCAGCGGAGCCGGCTCAGACCTGCGTGGCATGCAATAAATATTTCAATTTCCGGACATTTTTGGTTGACTTGACACCGTTCTGTGTGAAATTACTTATCGAGTTAATATGATTTTGGGTTTTAATGAATTTGCCGAAATTAATTTCAAACACAGTCAACGCTCCGATGGAAAGACCTGATATCAGACAGTTGCTGGTATCCGTATCGCTATCGCACTGGCCATTATCAGCCGGCGTTGCGTCGTTATAGAGCATGTGGCAATAAAAGTAATATCCTGCAAGTGGCACGTGGCCATGCAGCCATGCGCATTGGTTTTTGCAGAGTGACAATCTAACCTCAAATCTCCAGCCAGTGCTGTCCAGCAAGTTGGCAGGCCATTCACAAAACCAGTGCTGCCAACTTTAGACTGTCAAAGTTTCTGAAGTTACTGGGGCCTGCAGCTGTGGGCGTGGTCTGAAGGTGATTCCCTTCAAGTTACCTACCAAGTTTCGTGGCTCTAACTTCAAAATATTGTGAGTTATACGGCTTTATCGATTCACGATTATCGATGATCGATTTTATCGATTTCCTAGCCTTTGTCTTACGCAAGACAGACCAGTAAATGTTTCAAGTTTCAAATCTCCATATCTCTCCACAGACAGAAAATAAGTTGATGTTGTAGGAAACTGAATTCGTAGCTCGGCTTGGCTTTTGCAATAATTGCACATTGGTTAGCCAATTTGTTGCCACGTAAAACTGCTAACAGTGCACCAAGTGCGCTCATTGCTGGGTTCTTAACGTCAGGAGGGGGTTTGCTTTCCAGCCTAGTTGTCGTTATGGCTGCTAGTTGTTTGTACAGCGTTGCTAATGTTCTCACTTCAATAAACAAAGTATTTTTTTTTCCTGTTTGCGGCACAAAAAGAGCAGTGCAGCTTGCAGTTGCCACCCTGAAATGCAATTGCATTTGCTGCGACAATGTCCTTAAGCCCGCTTTGCCTCCAGCCAGCGCTCTATTTTCGAGGGTGGTTAAGCAATTCAGTTGGGCAACGTGAAGTTATGAAGCTTATCGGAAAGTGCAATGAGCGGTGCAGGAGCGGACAATGATTCGGGCTTTGGGCGATGGTGCAGTGGTTTCTTTGCAGTGCAGTGGTGTCCTTTACCCGCCCCTAACATGTTTACTCATTTGTCGCTAATTGTTTGATATATGGGTGTACTTGTTTATACTTATACTTATGCTTGTGTAGTTGCTGTTTGTGCTGCTGTTGTTATGGCAAGTAATTCGTTGTAAGTCATTAAGAAGAGACTTGTCAGGGCTGAACTGGCCACGCTAACCAGTCTGGGCGACCATTTGCGCTCAGCTGTGGCTCACTTACTTAATGGGGCGTGGTGCAGGTGAAGCTGTTGGTCTGCTATTGAATGTCTAAAATGTGTTTAGTTATTCGATACACAAGTACTGACAGAGTGGGCTGGTGGGAAATTGTTAGGATCTGCAAGGTATGTGTGCATTGCACAAGTTTAATTTTCATTTTAGAATACTTGATCGAGTGCAAAAACTCTGAAGGTGATAAATAAGACTTAATTTTGCCTTCTTCTATGCAGAAACATACCGAAAATTACTTAATGCATTTACACGTATAATAAAGTTTGTGAATGTCTCATCAATATTTTAGCAGCTTTAAAAATCTATCATTTGTGTCATAATCTCTTCCGCTTTGTGCCTTGGCTTGCGACTAAGTTTTGTCAATGTCGTTCCTTTCAATAATGTCTTAATATTCTTAGCTCAGTGGTCATCTTTTATGAGCCTCAAAAATGGCCTGAAAGGAAAGGTGAGGTGAAAAGTTAAGCCAAACACTACTTTCCTCATAGTGGCATAGTCTATTCATAAACATCATTACAAAGTTACCTCCCCTGCGATTAAGGCGACTCCAAAGTTTTCCTTGCCTCACATAACTTGTTGGCTCATATCACAGCTCTGCCCCAACCCAGTTGACAATCTTTGCCACCTGCCACCTGCCCAGCCAATCAAATTAACTACTTAGAAAGTAATCTGAAGGAAGTTTGACTGCGACCTGAACAATGCCAATGCGTCGCCGGAGCTCATGAAAAATTCTATTATCGGCAACGTACAACATCCCCCCAAGCCCCTCAGCCTCGTTGCCCGCGCCCTGCGGCTGTCATCCGCATGTTTGTATGCATTTTGGAGCCAATCAGGTTATGGCGTTGTTTACTTAAGCAGCTCCTTGCCCCTTTTTACAGTGCCGGGCAAGTTTACATTTGACACACCTGCTTTCATTTGAAAGTTGCCACGGGGCAATAATTGCAACGACGAGCCGTGCCATGCTGCCGTCGCAGTTTGGCCGACACCCGCAACAAAAGCAGCAACAACAACAATAATAAACAAATGAAAATGAGTGGCAACATTGCAGTCTGTGGCCCGGCATTGTGCAAAAGTTGTGCCAAAGAAAGCCATCGGAAATGCTGCATGGATGTGGAGTTAGGCCTCCTCCTCATCCTCCCCTGGTCTACGTCATGTCTGCGCTTCATTGAACGCCTGCAAGCTGTTTGTGCTGGATGGCTGCATGGCTAAATGGCTGGCTGGGGATAGGGCAGGGGAGCCATGTCCAAGGGGAAGGGGGAGAAGAGCGTGCGCCTTAAATAAACAATTCACATTTAATTACGTCTAAATTTGGTTTTGAGAACAAACAGCGACGACAGCCGCGAGTGCAGTCAGCCCAGGAGCGGGTAGAAAACAGCCACAGCAACTGGAACTGGAACAGGAACGAGAACAGGAACGGGAACAGGAGCAGAGAACGCACACATCCATGGGCGTCGTCAATGAATGTCGAACAAATTGGCAACACACGCGATGCGATGCGATGCGATGAGAACTACAAGGGAATCGGGAGTAGGGTAGAGAGGCATTCAATGGCGTCCAGGAATAACAAACAGACCTACATACGCTATATGCTGCACTCCTTGGGAATAGAATTATGGGTTGCTTAAATTACTTTATGCTCTTTTGCTCTGCGTCCATAGTCCTTTCGCCTGTTTGCCACTTTGGAGGCGAGCCAGTGCTGATTGCATGCAATTCAATGAAAAGTTTTGCCAAGACGAGCTTGCCTACACCACCCCACTCCCTCGGCTGGTCCAGTAGGTAATGCACCCTCAAATCGATAGTAATGGCGGTTTGGGGACGACAGGAGAGTGTATATGTGAGTGTGTGTGTGTGTGAAGCGAATTCCCAGTCTCAGTTGTGCCAAAGCACTAAATAATTGCCCATATGTGGCCCAGGAGCAAGGACTGTAACATGAACGAACCACCCTTTTCAACACCCCAGAGGGTTGCACTACCCCCGTTGTTGTTGCTGTTGTTTCGTCGATATTTCTTTTTTCAATTTATGCTCATTTATTCTATCAATTTAACGAAGCACACACACAAACACACTGCGTTAAGCTATGGCTGACAGCATAAAAAGACATATACATGTATAGATATAGAGTGAGAGGGGAGAGAGGGAAGAGAGCAAGAGAGAACGATAGCAAATGGAAAAGCAGATTGCAACTCGTGCGTAAAGTCGATCCCAGTAGGAGTGCAGGAGAGGGGTTGGCGGGTCGGACGACCGCTCTTTGTGTTTTGAAAGCAAATATTTTCTGACAAGTGGAAGTCAGATGTCATATATGTGTGTGTGTGTGTGTGTGTGTAATACGCACACCCAAATGCCGTTCGTCTCAATTGCTACTTGACATGCACATACAATCAGAGAGGGTCGCCTCACACCAATCCAAGTGGAGTTGTCAGAAAAAACACACAAAACACACAAAACACAACAAAAGCAACCAGAAAAACAAAACCGAATTGTGAAGCAAAATGTCAGTCAGTGCAGGAAGTGTTTGGCGAAGGGAAAGCAAAACTTCGGCATTAGAGCGAGAAGAAAACTGACAATTATTATTTGACAGCTGACAGGTTTATGGCGGTAGCGATTTCATGAATTCGCGAATCTTGATTTGCCAAAGCATCTTAATGAACCTCTCATCACCATTGATGTACCAAACAAATACCCTGCCAACTGTGCAGCTTTTACAACTTGCTTGGAACTTCATCTTTAACAAGCTTTGATATATTTGATGATATTTGATATTTGCAGTTCCATCAACTTGTCCAAATTTACTAGCATATCAAATTTCGCACTGTTCCGCAATTCGTCTTCACTTGGTGGCCATAAACTAATCAGGAGGCCTCATTAGCAACTAGACGCGACCCACTGAGAGAGACGTGCACCACAGCCTTCCTTATTACGAGATGTTTAATAATTTATATATTTCCGATTTATGTCCACGTATTTTTGCGTACGCCTCCCCCCCCCCCCACCTCCTCTAACTTCCTGCCAGAAAACACCAATCCCCACCCGCATCCTCGCTCATTTGTATGCGTGCAGTGTTGCGCAGCGCACTTATTGCGAGACGGGGGACACTTGGGTATTAAAAAATGCCAAAGTACTGAGCTGGCGAAACACCCACCCACCCACAATGGGGATGGCTACCCATCCACAATGCCACGGCCAGTCAACGAACCATTACTACTTTATTCTCAGTCTCAGTCTCAGTCAGTCAAAAATTGTATTATGCACAAGCTGTAGTATGTTGTATGTTGTAGCTTGTAGATTGGTTGGCTGCTTCCTGCGTATGTTTTGTGGCCCAACCACGCGATGTGAAGCGTCTTTTTATTAAGAAATCATCGTTGATTGCGTGGAAGGAAATAATGTTGATTTTACATTTTACAAGATGCCAACTGAGACATGCGGAGTGGGTGAAATGGAACTAACTCGGGGGTTGCTTCGCATTTGCTGTGCTAGGTTTATTATTGTAATGGACGGCACACTTTTTAGACTGGTACTTCAGGGAGTTCTTCTTTCAGCGCCAGTCTATTATGTTTATGTCTTGTGGTGCTCTCTCTCTCTCTCTCTCTCTCTGTCTCTACATTTGAAGGGTTTTAATGGACCAACTGTAGGCAGAGTGCGCCAAGTACCTGTCTGGCATAGCATAGTTAAACTGCATATATTTATGCCATATAAATAAATAAATAAATATTCAGGTGAATTGCCATCAAAATTTGCATAATTAATGAGGATTTTGAGACAATAGCATGATTTCATGGTGTGGAAAAGTATGTTAATAAACATATTGTGAAGTTGCAGAGAGGCGTTTGACTTTGCTGTTGATTCTGAAGGAGAAATTGATTAGCTATCAATAGGTATGATGAAAAGCAATTGTAATTCTTAATTGGTTCAAGAGCTGTCTAATTGCTACCGAAGAGGCTAACTTCCAGACTAACCCAGTGCTCGATTAATGCCAAAGAATAATGCTCAACAAACATTTCTTGGCAGGGAAAACGTGCCCCCAATGTCTGCCTTAAAGGCAGTCAGTTTTGATTATTCCGCTTGACTTTTGGAAACAATATTTCGTCATGGCTTCCTTTCGCTAACTTCTTGATGGCACTTAAGGCTTTGGCTCTTAAGCCGCCTCTTACCCTTTTGAACCCGAGCATTAGACATGCCAGCCAAAAATAGTTGCTTTTGCTGTTGTTGTTGTTGTTGTTGCCCCAGCCACGAGAGCAATAACTTGGCTAAAAACACCACAGACTTACGACAGACTGTGTGCCAAAGGTTCAGTCAACTGCTCAGCTAGTTTTCGCATGAATGTATAAGTATACATAAATATATATAAAAGTACATGCGATATCTACGTATGAGCGATGACTCGTTGCAAAATCTATAAATCTTGTCAAGTAACCCTGCCTCCTCTCCACATATCCATCCATCCATCACCCTCTCCATTCCGACCCAAAAAGAAAGGGCCGCCAAAAGTAGCTCTACTTCAAGCATTTATCTAGCATTTATATATATATATATATGTGTGTGTATGTACGTATGTATATTACTTAGGTCACCGTAACAAAATTAACAGCAAATGCTGAGGCAAATTTTCACACTAATCGCACGTGACAAAGTCCTCGTTGTCGTCTTGTGGCTGGGGCACCGATTCCGTCTAATGTTTTTGGGTGTCGTGCATAATCGTTAATGAATTATGGCTGCACATGTGAGCCAACTCGTAATATGCGTGTTCCACATGTTTTCGGCTCTTGTTTTTCTTGCTGGCCTACATTGTGTGAGGCGGGCTTTAATGAAATTTTCCTGGAGCCTTTTGTTTCAATGCATTCGGCTCATTCCCAACCAGAGCAAAGCAGCCAACCCTTAGCGAATTTTGTGGCTGTCTGCATTAAGTTGGTCGCTTTGTAGTTATGTATTTTCACCCTCGACCATTCACATCCATTAGTCATGGGTTTATCAAGGTGCTTCCATCTCAGTTCGCCGAATGCGTGTTTGCCTCAAGCTGACCACACCCCTCCGTCCATATAAACTCATACATTAATTGCATTTCATAATAACATTTAATTTCTTCGATAAATTCTCAAATGGCATGTTCCCAGTGCAAATTTTTAATATCGAGTGCGCAGAATGTGTTCGAAGACCTTTTCAATTTATTTGCACATATTCCAGCAACCTGCCCCACCATGTACCTCTTCGTCTACTTCGAACTGTGGCATTTGCTGCTTGCCTAAAGAAATTTGCCATTTTTCATTCATTTTAGTTGAAAAGCTGCTCCCAGCAGTTTGTTATGCAAGTTTAGATAAAAAAAAAAAAAAAAACCAAAAGAAATTGAGATGAAAAACATATAGAAGCCTCCAAAACTGACGCTCAAAATTTGTTGAATGCCCTTCTTGCACCGCTCCATATCCAACTCGCATTTGCTTGCGTTCTCTTCTCGTTTTTATTTTTTGATCATTTTGTTTGTTATCAACTTGGTTGCTGCTGTAAAATGTAATTGCATATGCAGCCACGCTTCAGAGCGTCCATAAAAGGAGCCACAGGAGTCGGCAATGTTGAGAGTTGCCAGTTGCCAGTTGCCAGCTGGCAATCGCAAAAGCTCCCAGTGGAGCAGCAGCTAGCAAACATTTGGTTTCATTCCCCTGTACTCATGAAATGGATATGAATAAAGGGTATAGCCTCAGATACTTTTACTTAATACTTCATACTTACTACAGCAGCATCAAAAGTTTCCTCGATCTGGCATTTAATATATTTATCCTTGAATTCCATATTTAAATGCATATGTTTATTATATTGGTATCTCATAGTCCAGCTCTTTGGGCTGGTTTGCTCTTCCTTTCCATTATATTTCACATATGCAAATATAATTGAGATCTTTACGTATAGCATTGCGTTCCGTTGAGTTCGTATGGTTATTCTCTATTTGTACTGTTCCTGGCTAAAAGTATTTCTGTCTGAATTTTTCGTTTGAAAAACACGTTATTAGCGCAACAAACCCAATTTGGAGAATCGCTTGCTGAAATGCGTATAGCCTATTTATTACAAAAATCAGAGTTTTGGAATCTGCTATAAAATACAATATTATATGCATAATGCTTATACATATTGAAAATTCGTTTTTAATTAATATTTAATATTAATTAGCTTAAATAAGTTGAAATATTGTAATAATCATTTTATTGTGTTTGAATAACTAATATTTAAAGATTACCTTGCTGAAGGCTTCATCGTGCAATAAATGCGCTATAAACTATATGTAAGATTTATTTTTAAAATTAGATATTTTAAATCTTGTCAACATTAAGCAAATAAATTAAAATAGCTACTTATAGATTATCTACGCAAAACCGTAATTAATACCCGATTGTTATCCAAACACCGCCAAATACATGCTCGCTGCGCACATCGAACCATTTTAAACTTTAAACTGTTCTGAACTCCGAACTTCAAAAAAAACCCCAATTTTTGTCGAATTGTGGGTGTGTGTGTGTGTGTGTGTGAGTCAAACTATTTTCGAAATGTTTTAAGCGATTCTAGCAAAGTATTTAATCCTTTGAATGTTTTATTGCTTAGATAGTGTTTACTCAGCTGCACAGGGTGCTGGGATATCATTGCCAACAGCGCCAGCTGGATTGAAGAGGGGGTGTTTCCATATAAATGTTTATTTGAAATGCATGCGGGCTCTCGTAATACCCGAGTGCATAGTTTTGCATGAAAATATTTGTTAAAAAAAAGCCAAAACATGCAGCGAGCTGAAATCTCTAAATAATAAATTTGTAAAGGGGGAAACAAATTTCAGCGCTGAGTTTAAAAACTTGTTCATTGTCATGTTGTTTGCGTTTGTTGGGGCTTTAATTATTTTATTGCTGGATTTGAAAACATTCGTTCTCCACAGGGAACGTACATTATGACAAACCAGAATATGCAATGCAAATTCCTATTCCTATTCCTCTTTTGATCCTTTGGGTACAAACTGGGCGTTTTTGTTCTAAACATTTTAATTGTCTCTGATACTTTCTTCATAAATATTTTATTGTGTTAGTTCAAACTGGACATTAATATAAATAATATAAAAATTAATAGGACGACGCAATTTTCCAATGCTCCTGAAGACAAGGTAAATGGCAACATAAGGTAAGATTTTTGATATTTGAATATATATTTAACTTCATTAACATTGGACCACCTCTATTTGAGCATTTTATATAACTTTTAATTCTAAACGAATTACGTAGCATTTATTCAATATTATTTTTAATTATTCAAACCAATTATTTTATTTAAAGTTTGTGCTCTGCATTTAGTCTACATTAAATAAATAAATAAATATATAAATAAATACGTCGATATTTTTATACACTATTAACTTATGGAAGTGTGCATATACATACATACAAACTCGGCTGGTCTAAAAGATCTTTTCTTTATTTATAACATTTAATTTGTAGTTTCTGCCAATATTTTAAATAAATTAATCAATTCTCACAGCTTCCCTACAACACCGACTAAGAATCCATCGTCAATTATTATCAACGATTTCTCAATTATATCGAACTATTTTTAAAATGTATTTCAATCTTATTCCCCTGTAATTTTGTACACTTATCGTATGTATTTATGGGACCAACTGTTTTGTACATATGTGTGTAAATATATGACTCAGTCGGCTCAGTCCCATAATTGTTCCTAAAATATACTCGTACTTGTCTACGGAATTATTTTGTGAATGTTGAAAGTTATTCAATGCATACATTTGCCATCGGTGAGTGAATAAAAATAAACGATTCGATTGTTTTGTATCCCTTAAATTACTTTATCTGCATCATTTTTACGAGTGCACAGATTGTTGGCTCTCTGTTGCTTTATTTAAATGGCTGCTACGTGTCAAAATATGAAAATTAAAATTTCGACGCTTAACAAAAAATAAATAAAATAAATGTACGGCCGGCATTAATTCATTGCATTTATTCAATGGGGGCCTTTGCAATAGCTGCTAGCTTAACGCGGATCGATTTCTGGCTATGCCTTTTAATCCATTGATGCGTTTTCAAGTGATGGCATTAATTAAAGTATTCGTGATTTTATTGGGTGAACAGGGTTTTTTGTGGCGAATATTGATATGCAATGAGTTGTGCCAAAATAACTTTGCTGCTGAGTTTAAAAAGCTGTCCTGACCACATATTTAATCTGAACCCCTACTCAACACGCGAATCAAACTTTTTTCCTAGCCAACTCTAAGCAAGTTTCAGCCATCCCGTTTTGGAGCTGAAGAAGACAAAACTCGCGGCTAATTAAATTCCAGAAAGCGCGTAGCACAAACCCTACCGACTTTTGAAGTTAAAGTTGGCAACAGGAAGAACAACAGAAGACCTTGTGATGACAATGTTTGCCCAGCAGGCTTATCTGCTTCTAATTGTATCTCTCCTAAATATGTATATAAATATTTGAAAAATGCCTTTTTAATTGTACAAAGTCGAAAAGTTCTGGTTTAAGCCTTTCTGTCATAATTGCGATAAGCAAAACAAGCTGAACTCATTGACGCGAGTTGTTGCTGCATCATCGAGTGGCTGCCACTGTTGCGACTTCCTGTTCCTGACATACAGACAGATAGACAGACGGTTAGACAGGCGGACAGGCAGGCAGGCAGGCAGAAAGACGAGCTGGCTTGGGGCCTTTGGATGGTGGCTGTTGCTGTTGCATATTCAGGAGCTCCGTCAAGCAAAAATATTACATAATTATACAAAGTAAGTCCAAACAGAACAAGCAGCGACTCCGACAAGGACCGAAGCCAAGTGACTGGCGTTTTTGGTGTTTGATGACCCTGTTTATGAATACGTTAGCATTAATTAACTTTGATTTAATTAAACGTGCAGGGGCCACAGTCCCGGACCCGGTCACTTTTAAGGCGCCTTTCGCCGTCCCCCAAATCGCGTCGACTCTCGTTGCTCCTGTGCCTGCTCCTGTGACGGCTCCTTGTTAATCTCTTAACCAGTCGCAGAGGCATTGCGCCTTTTGCGGTTTGGCGCCACAGATGGCAGCCAGGGCAGCCAACTGGAAGAATAGCAACAGAACCCAGTGCTAACACTGAGATTCTCCAAAGCAACCTGCACGTTGGCTGATTATTTTTTTATTTTTGGTTTCTTATTTTTAGCTTTCTTTCTGGGCACTTTTCAAGTGGAAAATGCTTTTGCCTATTGGCGTGGCCTTAACAAGTCAACACCGATGGCGGTGTTCATATTCACCGTCGCACTCCGTTGTCTTTTGACTTAGCCTTAAAGTTCGCTTGAGGTTTTCGGTATGTCGAGCATTTCACTTCTAAGGAAGCGTAGGATTACTAAAAAATAATACACAAAAATGGATAATTAATTTATTTTATATCCTAGCGCTATATGGTTAAAACTTATAAATAAAATGAAGATGCAAGATAGAAGTGAAAATATAATTCGAAATTATAGAAATATATATGGTTAATTGCAATTATTGTAAAATAAATTGCTGACAATATAAATTAGACCATTTAATTGAATAATTGGAATATGATGCATAAATACAAGCTGCTAAGCAAAATCATTGGAAACTCTAACTTTTCTGGTTTTGTCTGTTTGTATCCGAATTTCTACTTTAGATCTCATTTCATATGTGTTTTTTTGCGTGGCTCTCTCTTCCCCTCGGATGGGTCGATGTGGTTGTCTCGTACTGCTCTCTAGTGCTTTTGTTTATATTTTGCTGTCTGCTTTCATAAATTAATTAATTGGCCTGCGGCTGGTCAACAACGGCAACAGGCAAATAAATAAGCAAAAATATTTGATTTAATTTATGTGGCAGAGCACTGAATGCCCGCTCCAATTGCTGACTGCGACTGAAACTGAATCTGAGACCGAGGCTGAGACTGGGAACTGGAATTGAAACTGGGACCCTTTGGCCTAGTTACTCTCTCTCTCTCTCTCTCTCTCTCAGTCTCTGCAACCCAACCAACCCAACCCAACCCAACCTGCTCGGCAGCCAGTAGAAAAGTCCGTCTGCGCCTGATGCCATTTACAAATTGCATTAGATTAAAGCGCGATAAAAAGCGGGACGACGCGTTCACTTGGCATGATTTCGACTTATTTACACTTACAAAAAGGCTAACCAAATAGGGAGAAATCGCGGTGGTAGGCAAACGAGAGCTGTTGAAAAATACGGCCTGGTAATATTTCCACGCCTTGCACATTTTACACAAAACTCGGGCACTGTGGACGCTCTCCGAACGGGGCATGTAGAACATGGTTAATTAGCAATTAATGAAGCGATAATGAAGCCAAGATAAACGACAACGTCGACTACGAATGACGATCATAATGATGCTGTTGATGATGATTACGATGACAACGAGGCTGTTGAAGTGGTGCACACCAAGCGGCCCAAGGGGGGCATCAAGGGTAAAAGCCGCAGTGTGAAGCTGTCGAAGACTTTGGCAGTCCGAGGTCGAGTCCGAGGCCAATCTTGTGGTTGCCTTTGCTGCTCTATGTGTGTGTGTGTTTGTGTGTGTTTGTGTGTTTGTATGTGTGTGGCTCCAACGGCCTTGACGAGGATTCCGCGTGGAGGATGCGGATAAAGCGGTAGTTGCCTGTTGGTTTTAGTTTAGGTTTCTTTCTTTTTTATTTTTGTATTCTAGGCTGCTGGGCATAAGCGGATTCTCTGGTTGTTGTTGTTGTTGTTGTTGTTGCTCTTGTTTTCTGCTTTTTGTTTTTTGGCCTACCTTTAAATAAAATGTGTTTTTTTAAGGGTCTCACTCTGTAGGTATGTGTATGGTTGGGCGCGCGAAATTGTATAATTTCCTTGGAAAAAAAATAAACACATTTTGCAGGTTAATTAGTTTGTCGGCGCTGGGCACAAAAGTTTCCTGCCACTTGCAGCAGCAAAAGCAATCCCAATTAAATTTTTACGAAGGCTAGAATCTGAAAATGAAACTCAAACTGGACAGGCAAATGGCCATGGCCAGCAATTTGTTATTTTCGTGGATGAGCCTTAGCTTAGATATGGTGCTTTGATGATCAACTCAACTTGTCTCGTTGCTCAAATGAATTCTTCTACGAATTTTGTCCTCTGAATGCCAATACTAAAAGCTAATTGTATCGGCTTGACTATAACTTGGGTGTTCCTTCTCCGATCAGTTGATCAAAAATATGTATATGCATATTGTGTATGAATTCTACCTTTAAAATTGTGGCGCTTATTTCTATCGGAAATCGAAATGTATCGATATTCGATATGCGCCGGATATATGAGAACCTATGTATATTCCAAATTTGTCTCTAGCTCTTATAATCTCTGAAATCCGCGTGTTCATACAGACAGACGGACAGAAGGACATGGCTCTATTGACTTGGCTGTTGATCCTGATCAAGAATATATATGCTTTATGGGGTCGGAGATGCTTGCTTCTCTCTGTTACATACATATCGTATTCATCTTCTCTAGATATACATATATTTTACCTATTAAGTCCATGATAGCCAACTGTATTCAGTTTCCTCCGTATTGGACATAGAGCCATCGCATTATTTGCGCATTCTTTCATTTATATGTATCTGTTGGCAGAATAATCTATCTGCCCCATTGAAACTCAGCAGACAAGTCCGACGAATCTGCTGGCATCTTTTCCTTCCTTATGACAGCAATATGGCAACAGCAACTGAAAGACAGCAATTGCAATCCTGAAATGCGATCTAATTTTCATGTTATTTGATAGAAAACTCTTGTAGACATCCGTCGTTGCGCTGTTTGCCTGTGTGCAGTGATGCCAAGAATTTATCACACAGCTACAACTTTTAGTTGCATCACTCGCCACGGCAGGAGGGAGGTGGAGAGGGAGGGATGGTTGGTTGGTTAACATGAACTGTGGGATGCTGTGTTAAACCACAGCCACCTCCACCACCGACTGACTCTCTGAATATTATCAAAAGTGGTGTATCTGAAGCTGAAGCTTCCTGAATCTCATATCGGGCATGGTGAACATGTACAAAAGTTGTTTTTAGCCGTGGATGCTTCACTGGCGATCGTAACAACAGCAACTGTTGCTGCTGTTGCTGCTGTTGCTTGGCTGTAGCTGTTGCTGCTGCTGTTGTTGTTGCTGGCGCTGTGCGAGATTAAACAATGATTGCATTTTCATTTGCATTTTAAGTCACGGTGCAAGCAAAACCAAAGCATAAGAAGCCGAGGGTCGGGATCTCACTTGTTTTTGGTGTTGTTGCAGCAATTGTTTGTGCCATTAGCGATGAGCGATTACCAGCAACATTTCATTGCCCAGACGCAACTTGCAACCAAGTCAAATCAAATCAGACGTCGTGTCGTGTCACGCTCTCATCTCTGGCTGCAATTGCAGCTGCCTTTCTGCTGCTTGACTACTTGGGGGACGAGAAACAAGTTTGCCAAAACTAAACACATGCCGCCAGCATCGTCCGGCTAAGATTGAAATGCAAATCAGTTAATGGTGTTCCTGATGCTGTTGCTGTTGCTCTTGCACTGTGGCAAGGGCCAACACCATTCATTGGAGCTGATGTACGTGTTTGCATTGCTCCCTGTCTCCCTGCCTGCCTGCCTGCCTCCCTATCAGTTGCTGCTGCGTGTGTTGTTGTTGTGTACTTCAGCATATATAATTGGCTTGGGCTAGGCCAACTGGAATTGCTTCCTGTCCCCATTCTGTATAACCCATAACTCAAATGGCCAAAATGCTTGGCTTTAATGTGCTCTTCACACTCATAAAAATGAAAATTTGTGCGACAGACACAAAACCACCGCTTGGACCCACGCTAAGCTTTTGATATGTAACAGCTGCTGCCAGCCGGGATTCGGTAGTCCTTCGTGTGTGTGTGTGTGTGTGTTGTGTCCAGCAAACTCATCTCGATTACGAGGTGTAAATTTACGGGAAGCACATAAAGCCATTTGGCGCGAGTGGCGCTATCTAATCCTCAAGCCCATGGCCAGCTCAAAAGCCAATTCATATATTTACCGTTTTGCCAGTCGACCTTAAGGGCCGTATTATGCTCTAAGCTTTTCGGACATTGCGAGGGACAATCATCATCATCACCAACATCATCATCATCATGTGAGGGAGAGCAAAGCTTTATTCATTTTTTATGAAATGCGGATTTTTGGTGCTCATTTGTATGGCTCATTTGAGGGGCAGCTCAACATGTTGCTGGGTTGCGCTGGGTTTTCGTCCTTGATAAGTGACTGACTTTAGGGGGAACAGATCTATTTACAGTTGATTACTTGATTGTACTTACAGTGTTTGGTTTGATTTAGCGAGTATTTGAATCAGATGTTCCACGGCAATAGTTAGAATACTTTCTAGATTCCCACACAACAAAACGCAAATTAAAAAACACTTCTCTGACTCAACAAACAACAAATATTCACAATCAGACGTTTCTAATCCCATAATTGATAATTAGTTTTCAACGAGTTGCCTGCAGATGTTGATCAGGATATACATATATACTTTACGGAGTCTGACTCGCCTTCTTCTGCCTGATACATACTCTTGTCAGACTTCAATACAAACTTTTCCCCATTTTCAATAAGCTGATGGGTATTTATCTACTACGTACTATGTTAAGAAATAAGATCCAATATTTTACAGCCACTCTCTACGATTTTTTCTCTCTTATTTATTGAATTCACGTCATAACACTTATGCAATTCCCTCAACAAACTACAAAGCTTGCCACCAAAGTTGCATCTTTCAACACGACATTGCCTGGCATTAAAATGAAACAACAACAGCAATGTGTAGTCCACATTGAACAATCTATAAAGCACAATCACTTTCAACACCAAAATCAACAAAAAACGAGAAAAAGAAGAAACGCCGTCTGCCCTTTAAATCATGCTCAGACTGAAAAGGAGAGCGGAAGACAACATGGATAGATCCCGGCTCTTTTAGTTCTGCTTGCAGACGTGCTTGGAGCAATGATTTTTATTGTGTATATTTCACACAAAGATCGTAATTATGGGTTGGAAAAATCGTTGCGGCATCTTCGAGTGATCGAAAACCTGATGAAAGGCCAGTTAACAGACGATGCTGCATATGAGAACGCTTTATAAGGTCGTGCATTTACTTTGGCACAGTGTTTCTTGCCTTATTGTGTTGTCGTTGTTGCCGCTGTTGTTGTTGCTGGTAATGGCCACGCCTCCTAAAGTGGCAGGCAGCCATGGTTATGTAAACAGATAGCAAGGAGCTGAGGAGCCACCTGAGGCGAAGTGGGAGGCGAGCTGTTAAAGGCCACAAAGTCATCGGGGCTTTGACGGTGATGATGACAGCAGCAACCACGAAGACGTTAGACTAGGAGACGCATTGTGATGTGTGGTGGCCAAAGGGCAAAGGTCATGCCAGCCACCCGCAAGAAACAGTGTGCAGTAAGTGTTAAAGTTCCAGAAGATAACTTGACTTCGAACTGAGCCCAGTTGAGTTGCGTGGCTCTTTGGGTGAACTCCGACAGTTCACAAGAGATTCCCAACCAATCAAAAGAAATTGCAAATCTTATTAAACACACTCTATTCAGTATTTCAAATTATGGCCAGTCGTTATGGAAATGTTCTTCAATACGATCCACCCTCTATGCGAAAATTTAAAATTATGTATTTTCGTGAATATTGCAATATTTTTCCGCATTTGAAGCAAAGCTCTGACAACATAATATTATGAAACAATGATAGAACTTGTCATAGTTAATTTGAATATGGAATTATGCAATATTCAGTTACTCGATTCGTAGTTGACTCAAGAGCAATATTATAAGTTGGTCAGCGAAATTCAAGTGCAGAGAAAGCATCGACTTTTGTAAAAAGTGGAGTAAAAAGTTGTTGACTTCCGGAATCCAATTTATGTACTTCAAGCTTTAAGCACAAGTTAACTTGCCTGGCAGCATGGAGGGGCGTGGCACAAGCATTTAACTATTTATATAATTATACAAGCATTATTATGCTACATCAAACTCAGACCCAAGGCTATGCAGAATCAAATCCCCAATGCCATTAGCAACGCAACAGAGCTGTCAACTACAGTGCAGCACATGAAACTACAGCCACCCTTGCCTTGAAGAAAATGGAACAGCCCAGTGCGCAATTAAAATGAGTAATAGAATGTAAGTCCCCGACCAAATTCGAAATGAAAATTCATTGAAGGGCAACATTACGCACTACAAATTGTGCTGCGAGCTCCGTTGGGCTAATGAATTTAAATGAGCTACCACCTTTCCTTAACTTTTCCTAGTTTGAGTGGGCTTAAAATAATTCACAACAAAAATTACAGAAAAGAATGCGAGTAAAAGTAACAAGACTTTTCGGTTGAAGCTCATTTTAATGGAGTTGTGAAAATTAGACAATAATAGTTGGAACACAAACTTCCTTTCAACGGAAAAACTGTTTTATATTAGCTACTATAAATATTAATATATATATCTCTCTTCAGTTTAATCTGTAGCTTATTACACCCATTTAATCCATTCATATATGTACAGGATATTAGAACAAAAACGATTTTATAAATGAGGTGCCGCCGCAAGCAGGAAGCAAATTGTTCAAGAGGAATCCTTCCCATAAAGGCAAAACGATACCAGCTAACACACACACCCTCACCCACATCCACACACAGTAACTCACAAAAATCTCGATGGTAAAAGCCAAAGTGCAATGTCCGTGCTGACTTGGCAGCAACAAGGGCTTCATGCTGAACTGGGCGACAACCCTGGCACTCCCTCCAGTTTTCCAGTTTTTGTTGATATTAAGTGGCAGGCAACATTGCTACCCCAAAATGCCCCAAATGCCCCAATACAGTAGCAATCAATCATGTGGTTTAAATTGGGGTATTTGTTTAAGGCGGTAAATTTTCAAAATATCCGTTCGTCTCTGATAAGGATGTGTGTCAAGTCTTAGTCGCCTGTCACTTGACCAGGACCTTTTTCCAGGAGGTTAGGTGTTGAGGCGTTGCGGCAAAAGTTTAAAGACCATATTTCGTGATTGCTTATCGAAATTTCTGCACAGATTTGTTTTAGGGCCCATTACACTATCGTACGAAAGAGAAATGTAAACTAAAAGTGGAGTTCTTCTGTTTTTAAGAAATACTTGACTAAAACGGAAACTGATGCTGGCTTAGGGCTCCCTAGTAGAATAACCCTTTAATTGTAGGGTATTCAAAAGGAACTCACATCAGTTATAAGGTGCTTGTCAAATTACAATCACCAATCCGAGAAAAGGGCATCGGTCACTCGAAATGAGTGTAGGCAAAGTCTCATTTTATGGCTTATGGTTGGGCCGAATTGAATTGGCTAATATCAAGGAAACCACCTTATGGCTGGCCCGTATTAATCATGCACCTGTCACCTAGCGTAAATGTTGTCAAAAGTTTGTATAAAATATGACAATGCTGCTGCGATTGTTGTGACATTCTTGTAATGAACTTTTTAGATAAAGTTTCACATTTTCGAGAAATGTGCCACGAGGCATGTGAGGCGAGGAGTGACTTAAGCAACATCATAATGACGACTTTCTCACTCGCATATTATCGGTCCAAGATAATGGTCGACTGTACTTTGACTATTCGAAACGATTCTGAGCTGACAAGCGTAACAAAGTGCTGATGATTGATGCGTAGAGTTAGCAGCTTGACAACTTGCCACATAATTGCATTTCAAAATGCCCAACCATGCATTTGTGTGCATCTCGCACTTGAGGGAAAAGGACAGGGCAAACATATTATAAAGTGATTTCTAACTCAATATTGGTCAGACCAAATGTGATTGTGTTTGTTGTACCTTTGTGTGAGTTTGTGTGTATAATTTCCCGCAGTGTGTGTGTGTGCGAACATTATGAAAATGACCACAAAATGCTGCACAATATGGTATAGGCTGCTGGGAGCCAGCAAAATAAACGATGAGGTGGTTTACGCCATTTAAGCCACAAGTGTGTTGTTAGAATCTACACTAAATGTTTTGTTATTGATCAAATATACAAAATACATAACATGTATATATAAATGCAATATTTATTTAGATGTTTGTGTGTATAAGAAATTGTTGGGTCATTTGCCTAAATGTGGGCAATGTTGTGTTAAATTGGAAATTTGCATAAAATATTTGTTGTGTATTTATTGGCAGTATTGGCTAAGGTTTGCACACACACACACACACACACATAAATTAACACACACCTGAGAGCTTGTGCGTCCAGCTGGCAACTAAATATTTGATGCAATTTGGGCGGCAGTTTAATGGCTTAGTTATTCACATACATATTGATATACATACAGTGAGCGACAGCTCGATTAAAGCAGTGTTCAAGAAAAAACATAATTGCCTGCCATAAACTAATTATTCATTATTTTTCAAAAATTCCAAAAACCGATGGTAGGTACATGTATTAACCACCAATATGAATGGATGACCCTCATAAACTGAGGTTTCCCCACCTGCTAGGTAGGATTATGTAAAAATGTAGCCTATTTTTAGGTGACAGCTTATTTGGGTCAGGTACATTGTGGACACCTGGGAGCCATAGAACCCGGATTTTTTACCTAAAGTTGAGTATTTTCGGAATAAATAGATCAATACTTCGTAGTCAGTTTAGTTATATCTTGCATCCCGGGTTCAATAAGCCCACAAGGACTATGGACAAACGGACTACCATTGAACAACGGAAACTCATCCTGGCACACCACAAGAACGGATATTCACATCGCCAAATAGCTGAAATGGTCAATCTGAGCAACTTAACCATGTATAACATCATTCGGCGCTTCGTCGACGCAAATTAGATTGAGGGCAAGGGCATAATGGCACCAAACCCGCTTTTCACCGAAGAGGAGGATCGGAGGATCATCAGGAAAATAAGGGCAAATCCCAAGCTATCGACTCCAAAAATGACTCAACAGGTGCAGGATAAAATGGGGAAAAAGTGCTGTGTGGAAACTGTACGCCGGGTTCTGCGCAAACATGACTTAAATGCCCGAGCACCACGGAAAAAGTCCTTTATAAGCGCACCAAATAAAGGGACTAGGATGACGGTCGCCAAAACCCACTTGGACAAGGATCTGGAGTTTTGGAACACAGTCATATTTGGAGATGAGTCCAAATTCATCATTTTTGGCTCGGACGGACGGAATTATGTGTCCAAGTGGGTTTTGGCGACCGTCATCCTAGACTTATGGCAGGCAATTATGTTTTTTCTTTAACACTGCTTTATTCGAGCTGTCGCTCACTGTATGTGCACACAACATTTACAATTAGAAATGTACATAAATGTATAGATGGCAGGGGAATCTCTGATGAGTTGAAGAGCACAAATACTGATAATGGACTTGTTATCAAATATGCCAAATAAGTGCTCGAAAGATCAAAGCTCACGATTGTTGCTCATAAACAACGGCAGACCAAATATAACATACTCTTGTCGATCGGTGTTAAGCTGTCGACATCTAAATTTTAGAAAAGTCTAAGAGATATTGTAATAATTGAAATAATACAAGAATTTAAAGGTTTATCGCACTAACTTTTTATATAATTACAAAACAATTTAAAAACATTATTGTTGGCATGCCATTGCCGAACTAAGGCGAAGCACACCTTGACGAGATTTCATCACAGTTAACAAGTGAGAAGGTGCCAGGCTGCCAAAATACATGCTTTAAAAGTTAAATAATGGAGAAACTAATTTCGCAGCACTTGCGCTAATCTCAATTTCAACTTTTATTTTATTTAAATTTGATGCTTTGTTTCGCAATGATAAAAACAAAGCTAAAACGGCACTTGCCACTCGACTGTTCCCCAATGCTCCCCAGCTCCCAGGCGGAACTTTATGTGTTGCCGCGAAATCTCAAAACAATCAAATTGCGAGAGTGCAACAAAAAAACGAGAAAAAAAAGGGGCCAACTCAAATAATATGCCACGGCTGTTGATGCTACGGGCTTTCGTGGGCGTTGATGTTTTCTCAACAAAAATACATAACAACAATAACAACAACAACAACAAGAGCAACATCAGGGACGGCAACAAGCAGTGGCAACGAGAGGAACTGAAAGCCAACTTCAACTTTAGTGCGAAAACTTTTGCCACTTAACTTTTCTGAATGCATCACGGCCAAAGGGGGAGGGGAGGGGCGCAACGCAAGGTGCCCCAATCTGAATCCCAATCCCACGGCCAGTTTCAGCCCCCAGACTACCAAAGCAATTAAAATTATTGCTGGCGAAAAAGTTATATTTTTCAAGTGCTAAATAAACACACTATAAAAGCCGCGAACGCGAGCCGACAACTCAAGTCAATATACGCTCGCTGGCCGCAAGATGGCGCACACACGTACACACAGACACACACACACCCACACTCACACACACCCAAAAACACAACCCATACAGATTCAGAAGATGTGCACAAAAGTTGATTCAATGATGTTCTCAAGAGTTATTTACATATGCAGCGCGCACAGGGAACTTCACAGCAAGCAAGCGCCAAGGAAAACTCTTCCAGCAAATATTTGGCCTCCGCCTTTTTATCTATGCCAAATCGCTGGATGGACTACTGCTTCTTCTTCTTCTTCTGCTCTGCATTGGGAAGGAAAGGAAACTTTGAGCGGGAGGCGCTTCTTGAAAGTTGGACCGCTGTGATATGGAAGGGAAGACCAACAACAAGTAGCAATAAGATGTAATTGCTGGGTGAGGAGGCAATTATGATAATGTTCAAGTTTGTTGTGTTTCTAACTCAAAGAGCAGCATGGAATATGTTTATTAGAGAGTCGTCTGTCTATAAATACGCAAAGTGAGAAAATACGCTTATTTGGGTTTTACTTCGAAGTGTTTTTTACTTTTCTTGCCTGCAATATATACACATCTTCAATGCCATTTCCATTTTATTTTCATATATAAATTTAAACTGCAAACATTAAGTTGAACAAGTAAGAACGTCTCAGTCGAGAAACCACGATTAATGATGAGCACAGATCTTAAAAAAATTAATATTTTTAGGCACAGGTTCACTATCAATTGTCTATTGCCTGTTTTAATTCACAAACCCGAAACTATAACAATCTTATAATGATGTTCAATAATAAATATGCTTTATGATGCCCAGCATGGTTTCTTCTGCCAATTTTTGCACAACTTCATTATACAATTTTCGCATTTTCAATGGTATTAGAGACACTACAAGCGCTTCTTTATTATTTATATTTATTGGTGCCTTTCGATATTCATTCGCATTTGCTTTTAAATTAAACTGGCTTTTCATTTCCTTTACAATCCTCTTTCCTCTCTGAATTATTGCTGAAAATCTAACAAATATTCTCAATCAAAAAGGCAGTTTTATATACATTAGGATTTATCACTTCTTTCATTTCTTGAATCAATAGCTTAATAGTTGGTTTTCGATTGCGCTCTTCACAATTTGGTAAACTGTTCTTATACCAAAGTCAATAGGAGAACCCTTCAGATTACATGCATATATATAGGAAAGTAGGCATCTGAACTTGTTGTTTCTTACTTAATGCTCCATTACTTAATGTTAAAGCTGACGCCCAAAAGCAATGGCAGTAAAGAAAACAAAGTTGCAACATTTGCTGAAAAGCTCAGAACACACTTTCGCCTAAAAGTTGACAGAGTTTTGTGGGGAAGATTGCCGGGAACTTAACCCACGAAAAGAAATCAGCAAATTGTGACAAAGTACAGAAGAAAGTGTCTTGAACAGAGGGGAGCAAAGGGGGGGCTGGGGCGAGATGGAGATGTGTAAATGTCTACTCGAGTGTAGAATTTGATTGCACTTGGAAATGTCTTTATGCGAGTGTTGAGCCAAAGTCATCGATGATGCTTTGTCGATTGTCTTTTATGGCTTGGAAAATAAACTTTTGCCTCTTTGGACACACGCTTCGGTGCACCGTCAACTTGTCGACTTGCTGCACTAAGAAACAGCGCGTAGTTAAAGAGAGTCAGGCGTAAATTCACTTAAATTATACATATAGGTTTAAGTTGGGTCCCAAGTCTTCACTAAGTTGTAGCATTTGAAACAATTTGCTGAGTCACACATGCACACACATGCACACACAACCACACACACACACACATTGCTGTGACCCACATTTATACGCTCGAATTGATTTTCTATGCTGGCAATCAGCGCAGGACAACACACAATGCGTATACGCAATGTCCTGCCAACCCCAAAAGCCACTAAGCTGCTGCCAGCCAGCCAGCCAGCCAGCTATTTTTATTTTTATTTGTTGTAAATCTGTAACGAAGGCACGCACTATTTTCGGGCTACTGGCCCGTTATATACAAGTCCTAATGCCGACTCTGCAACAATCGACAGCATCCAAAATAGGCCACCTTCTTGTTTTTTATAATTTAATGCCTGCTTGAGTTAAGGCTGCGTATCCTTTCGCTATAAGCTAGTGTCTGTGTGTGTGTGTGTTTATTTGAGGGTTTTCGACACATAAACTATGCCATTTAATTGGTTCGGCAGCCTTGTCAAGCACTTGGGAACTCACGCGTTCGCTGGCACGTCTTTTGGATGCATGAGAAATTTGTTTCTGCATATTTAATGCAATTACCAAAAGGTTCTGGCCAAAAAAAAAGGTGAAATTCCCCCGATAACTAAAATTGATTTAGCTGACAGCTTCGAAACAGAGCCAGCACCCAGGTCCTAGACTTTCACACTGATAGCCCTTAAAAAAGGTTAGTTATGAAAATACCACAAATAAAAGGTTTGCTTTAACATATGATCACTAAGACAAGCTTCCAAGAGGAACTGGTTGGATTGTGTCTTGCAAAATTGGCCTAAGACTTATTGTCAAAGATCACAGCAAGATGGAAATCTAATAAATATTAATTGTTTATAAAAACAGTTTCTTACAGTGTGTATTTGCAAATCAAACCCAGTCATAGTCTGCAATCATAAGATAATCACATAACCAGTTGGTTATAAGTCAAAAATTAAGGTGAGACCTCTTAAAATGGTGAGGGTTGTGTCGTGTTGCAGACATGCAAAAAACTAAATATTTCTGGCACGAAAGTCTCAGCTGTTAACATTGATCTAGACTCAAAGGGACACCACTTCAGAGATTATTATCGGTATGCACATTAAAATACCTTCAAATTGCTGCAAGCTTGTATCAATGCATGCTATTTCATCTCTCATTCTCAAGAGTTAAGCCCATAACTATCGTCATGCTAACTAGCTGCATCTTCATCCCGGTGTTTTTTGTTGCTTGCTCCTCTTGCATACATTACGTACTTTCAAAGGCCAATTTCGTTAGCCAAAACGCAAGTTATTTGCTCATTAAAAGGCCGGCAGAACAATTTCAGAAGTGCTTCGATTGTTAGGCACAGGCCAACTACAGCTGCAACTTAATGCTGTAAGCTCATGTCCCTTTTGCGTATCCTCAACTTCAGTTTGGGCCTCATCTTTGGCTGACTGGCAATTTGGCCAGCGGCATAGAATTGTTTGCTCCACTTGAAGCTGAGACTCGGGCAATATTTCACTTGAGCCGCAGATCGATCTGCATGCATTCGGTTAACCGTTTGTCTGCCTGCTCACCTGGGCTTATCACGCGAATCTGTCAGATATAGTTTGCATACGTGCACATACATAACTGGCACAAGAAGGCGGTCAGTTTTGTGTATTCCCTGCCAGCCACCCCTTGCTGGCATCTCACGTTCCGTTTCTGTTTGAGCCAACGTGGCTTGCAATTAAATGCTGCTGCTGTTCTGGGGCTGATTCTACTGTGTCCGCTTTTGTTGCATGTTGATGTTGATTTTGCTGTTGCTGCTTCTGCTGCTGTTGCTGCTGCTGTTGCTGCTGCTGTTGTACATGCTGCAATACAACCTGCTACTGAGGCTGGCAAACTTTCGTTGCAAGCCGTCCCAACCACAATCGTGATCTTATCATTTTTCCTGCTTGGTTCATGTTCGATTTAGTGAATTTGTTTTACTTACTACTTACTACTTAGTATCTGGCTCTTGATATTTACTCGTACTTTTTTCATGACATCTCCCGACCTTATTTGCAAACAGACCGCGTCCATCCTCTCAGATCTGTGCTGGCCATGCTTTATTTTCGATTTAAATAATTTATAAGAAAAACGGCTGTGCATTGTCCCGATCGTGATAAGCTTTGACTCTTCGATGAGACCGTTTTCTCCGTTTTTCTTTCTCTCTCTGTCTTTTGCATTGTCTCCGTGGCAAAGCAATCGAATAAAAACAAAAAATGTATTTAATTTATTGAGGCTTCCTGTAGATTTATGTTGGGCTCTTTGCGCTTATTGGCCATTAGTGTCAGCAAATATTAAGAAATTGTCGTAGCAAATGTTGTCGGACAGCCATTGAACACGATTATATTTTAACAAATAATACATTTCACATTTTATTTAAAAAAAAAAACAATTTATTATTTAAAGCAGCAATATTTTACGATTCTATATCTAAACATTTATGTATATTCCCCATCGGTCTGGTCTCTCTCTCTAAATAAATCGAATAGTCTATATTTTTTTTAACCATGCTAAATTCGCATTCAGCCTGAAGCAAATCTCTAAATGATTTATTTTTAACTATAAGCAAACAACATCACAGATTTGATTTCTGTCACATTTACCTATTTGTAGGAACAACTCAATCAAATTAAATTGCCAACCAGCATGCTCCGCCCACATTTCAGCTCAAATTCAAATCAAATAAAAATTCTTTCCTTGTCATCTGTTTGCCATAGCAGTCATAGCAGTGCGGCAAGCATCAAAGATGAGGTCCTAAAACCGATTTGATAATTATATATAAAAATGGTATACATATATACGAGAATATTGAAAAAATGTATCGCTTGGCAAAGCATTTCCAATCTAGGTTTAGCAAACCCAAGGAAACGTAACTATAACTATCCACAAATATATTTTAACGTTTTTTAAATTGGTTTTGCAATTTGGTAGCATTCGTTGTTATTGGTGTCACGGCAGCGCCATCGAAATACTCATACTTGAAGATACACAGTGCTCGATATGCAAAAGATACAACACACTCACACACACACTCACACACTCACACACACACAGACAGACAGTGCTGCCAGCATGGAGAAGCAAATAACGGTTGGTATCTGGGTAGCTGCGTTGCTATAGGTTGTAGCTGGAGCCAAGTGAATTGGTAGCTGGTTGCCATCGTCTCATCTCCCATTACCCACCTGCCTTCTTCTGCCGTCGTCCGTCAGGTCGTAGATGTTAATCGCTGCGGCACTTTGGAGTAAGTGGCATTTTGCAGCGTCCACCATCAGCAGTGGCAGGAGCAGGAACAGCAAAAGGGAAATGAAACGTAGGAGTGGCAGGGCAGCGGAGAGGAGAATGGCAATGGCAGTGGCAGTGGCAGTGGCATTGCTGCTCGACTCTTGATATGGCTAGCCCACTGTCCCTTACATAGGTGGGTGGGCGTGGCCCATGTCAGTCCAAGCCGAACGAACGTTCGAGGCAAATGTTTGCGGATTTGAATTTAAATTGAAATAGGATGTTGTATATTCAAATGAATTTTAACTTAAGGGTAAATGGGTGGCGTAGTAGTGCAGTCCAAAGAGTGGTTCAGATTAACATCATCAGTTTGGCATTGATTGCTCGTAGATAGCACACAAAAGCGCCGCTGGGCTGCACATGTAACCGCAACCGAAAAAAATTTGATCGGAAATTGTTTAGGTGCAAAACAACGAATCGCGTATACCCTTTGCCAAGCTCTGCTCGTATTAGAAAGATAGGTTTTGTTTGCGCTTTACTTAAAAAAATATATATAAAATTATAATAAGGTCCCGAGCACACTGTATAAATACATGAGAACTCTATAATTATAAGATTTACTAGAAAAACATGAAAAAAATGCCCAAATATTCGAAGTAAATTGCAGATCTTATATATAGAATACAGAATTCTGTTGCAAGATTTGTGATGTGTAATGTGAGTGTATAGCACGTTAGGTACGCTTGTGAGCTCACGGAAAAAGAAAAACTAATGGGTTTCGTAATAAGTTTTAGTTTTCATGTTTATATTAGCATGCTAATAGTGGCAATTGCTATATATGGGAGTGTGGTTAGTGCTGTGTGGAGCTCTGTTGAAACTGTGGCGAGTGTTTAGCTCAGTTGATGCCTCAATATTGAAATAGGCAATTTGCTTTTAATTTTTGTTTCGAGTGGCCCAAGCCCCCCAGGTAGGAGTTGACTTGTTATCTGTGGTTACTTTCCTGGGAACTGGGAACTGGGAATTGGTAACTGGTAACTGTTTGCCTGACCGTGCTCATTGACGCCCCCAAGATGTGGAAATGTTGCTGATAAGCAGCAAAGTTGACTACAAATTATAAACATAATAACGGACAATATGCTGCACCCCAGCAAACAAACCATAAAAGATAATTAATGGAGAGATAATCTAAACGCTGGCCTCGCTGCCATGGATTGGCTTTGACAAATCTCATGGCATGCCAATCGAAATGAATTATTTTCCCAACCAACGGGCCCCTAGCTGCAATTTCCACGGAAATGCCCCAACCAAACACTGCTGACAGTGACTGGGAGACAACAACAAGGCGAACAACAACAACAACAACAACCAGAGCATGTAGCCATAAATCTTTTTGGCTTTATTTTTTTTTTTGTTATTTTTCCCCCACTTTCCAGAACTAGAACTGTGGCCAGGCCGAGTGACATTTGCTTTGGAGGCAGGCAAAGACTTTGTCTTCATTTGCAGCTCAGCTTCGTTTTATTAAAAGCGTTTAAGAGAACACGATCTGGCAAATAAAACGTGGCTTGTCTCTCCAGGCTCGATTTTTCCTAACAAAACGAGACACTTGAGAATGCAATCGGCCAGGGAGTCAAAGGTTTTATACTGTGCCACAAGCTACAGGTGGCTTATCACCAATTAAGCGATACATTATACAAATTTGTAGCCACAAAAAAAACATAAAAATTACTGGACTTAACCCTTTTTCTTTTTATTATGTCATACAATTTGTCACTTGTCGCCGGGCGCCAAAGCCAAAGCTGCCCAAAAATAAATTTCAAAACGGGTTCTTTACCAAATCGCCAAGCTCTCATGCCGCGCAGCCAAACTTGAATTAATTAATAATTGTGCCCTGGCTTACAGCGTTTTTTCTGATCTTTTTTTTTCTGGTAATGAAGAACTTTTTGGTTACGTTTATTATGAACTCGGAACGCATAAATCTCAACTAATTTTATGTAATTAGTTTGCATAATCTGTCACGGTCGGTTTTTCTTTATTTTCATATTTGTAAGCAATATAAAAATTCTTCGTTTGGGTTCTGCTCTTGCATGCTTGATGTGATTATAATAATAAATGATTTGCTATTGATTTTGAAATGCTCAAGAAACCGCGGTATTTTGTCAAAGTACAGAAACAAAAATTGAGGGCCGATTTTTTTGAAGCTGTGCAATTAATTTTCTGACAGATCAAAGTGTTGGTAAGTCAATTAGGAGTCACGCAGCAGCAGGTCGAAGGTTTTTCACATTTCAGGTATTGAGAATCAGTCATAAAGTGTTAGTTGCGGTAGCCAGAAAGCTAAAAGAACTTGAAGAGCGAGCTGAGGCACGTGAGTTATGTTATTATAAATGGGGAGAAGCAGCACTGCGACCTATAAGGTCTATTGTGCCCCCTTTCTGAGCCTACAGCTCTTCCATCAACCCCAGTTCCTGCACGAATGTCAGGATCTTCGTTGAGTTGAGGGTTTCTATGTCCTTTTTACTGCTGTATATAACATATAAAAAATGAATAATATTTCAAATAAGTTGAATATTAAGGAATATGATGATAATATTTAAAAAGACATTTTCTTATTCAGACCCCAGTGCATTTCGAATTTTGCAGACTTTGTTTTACTCACATGAAACATTACTACATCTGGTAATTTTCGCTAAGGGAACAACAAAGCATCTTCTAGTTTGTTATGCAGGTTTAACTAACACAAAAATAAATTGGCATTAATAAATGTGGTTGTAAATCAAAAACCATTCGTATCGTATCGGCCAAATGCAGTTGGCTTGTGGCCTGGGTACAATCAGTGCGATACAACAGTATTTGTTATTGTGTAAACCTTGATCCATTTACTGCTTGCTTTCCAAAATATTCCAAAACACCAAATTATCAAATATTTCTTCAATTTTCTGATGCCATGTAATTAGTTAGAAACAAATTTTTTATATTATATTTTTATAATTTTTCATTTGACTAATTTCATTCAATTTTAATTCAAGACAACAAATAGTTCAACTTAAATGCTGTTAAAAAAAATGTTACAAAATAAATTTATTATATTTACTATTCGGAAAAGAGAACAACTCATTCTAAAAACTCAACTCAATTCACGGATATGCGCGATGCCACGAAACGTCAAACAAAATACCAAATTTATAGAATTTTAGACTGCATTTTCATGTGCACAAACTCAATAGAAAATCTAAGGCGCAACGCACAGGCAAACACAACCAGCAAACATTGAAAACAACTACAAATTTTGCTCGACTATAAAATACCCTAAATAAAAAAAGGAGTATTTTGAAAGGACTTAAGAACTAATAATATGTAAAATTTGGTTTTTTCCATTCCCTAAATTTACGAGAATAGAAAGATGAAGAAAGAACGAAAAGTGTTTGTCTATAGAAGTGAAGTATGTAAAGAACATAGAAAATAAAAGAGAAAAGATTTTGCATCTAAATTGAAATCAGTCAAAACGTTTAGCAACCAGCTTAAAAACTCATCAGAGCAGCCGAACAATAGCAAAGGGGCTGGGGGGTAGTTGAGGAATACAGTTCCGATAAAACCGTGCAAAAATACCCGAATTTGCAGCAGAGTTGCGATGCGATGGTCAAATAAATACAAAGCTAGCGAAACAATTCATGCTATGCAGAAAATGCAATCGTCAATCAGTGGACCACCCCTGAAGAGTTCACTCATAATTGAATTTCACGAGCACAGCTTGGAGTGGCACCTGGGGAATTGTTTTCTAATATACAAATTCAGTTTGATGCACTAACAATCGAGTCGAACAGACATGCTTTGACAAAGACACCAAACAATGTGACATTCATGGGAATCGATGGGAAAGGCTCAACGCATAACGCCGTTGTTTGAATGCACTACTTAATAAATACTATAGTGTATGACACCCAGTCTATGAAAAGCAATGTTGATTTTGTTTGCTTCAGGCAGGCAAGGCAACTGAAGTTGCCACACTATGAAAAAAAAATCGCTCGAAATCTTAGAAAATTGCGCCACAATGAAAATTGCTCTGAAAACTAGAAAAATTGTATTGCTTTCACAAATAATAATAATTTGTTTAAATTGTAAGAGCTGCTTTTTTAGTTTATCGGAAATATCGGAAATATTTCTAAATAGTAAACATAAATTTTTGAGAACAAAAATCCTATAAGAAATGCGGAAAATGTTTTAAGGGCCTTTTAGCTCGGTGTGAAACCGCTCAGCATTGTGAATTTGTAATGTTTATTAATAATATAAGGAACAAAAAAAAAGATACTTTAATTAAGAATAGACAAACCCTAGATTTTACTAAAAATATACATATAATTTCTGATTAATAAAGTGATTTACCAAAGACGTGAAAAGTATGGCGAATTTCTAAAATTCAGATCGATCATTTTGCGTGCAGTTAATTGGTTTCAAAATCATCAAATCTGCCCGACTCAGTAGTAGTTGACAGAAAATAGTTTTAATTATATAGCGAACATAATTATATATGTATGTATAAAGCCTAAAGTCCTTAATCTAGTTTCTATTATGCGATTTTGGTGTTAACACGCTTATAAGCAGATTATTGATACCCTTACGCAGGATAATAAACAGTGTCCAAATGTTTCTGGGCGATGTTGTTAATGCCCCAATGAATACTGTTTAAAATTCATTTCATTTATCAACAAGTTGAAGGTCCGGCAGGCAGGGGGAGGGGTATCAGCGGGGTGTGCAAAAGTTGCGGGAGTTGGTGATTATTCCACTGCTGCGATGGCAGTCTGATGAGTTTTGTTGCCAATGAAACTTTTTAAATGGAATTTACGCTGCAAAATCGCGTTTTCAACGAAATGAGTTTTAATTGCAAGTTTTCCTAATGCAACCAACGCACGCAGTCGTTGACGTTGACGTTGCATGTAGTCACTTTGCTGCTGTTGTTGTTGTTGTGGCTGTTGTTGTTGTTATTGTTGGTGGTGCAAATTCGCTTAAATTTCCGCACACGCTTCCCCTTAAATAGCACAAAATTATGTTCATTATGATAATTTGAGTGTTTGTGTGGTTAAACCTGTTTGCAGACCTCGACGTTAACTCTTTAGCTCTCTTTTGACAATGTATTCGAAATTTCAATATTGCCAGGCAGCGTTTGCTGCCAGTTACATAAACAGTTCCCTCCATTTCCCTATCCGTTGTGTACAAGTCAATCCAGTGGTAAATGGCTGCACCCACCGCATATTTTTGGCAACAAATATGAATATTTGCAATGGTTATTCCGGTGTAAAATGTTTGTAATCCTGGCCATGGCAAACCAACTCAAATGCAAGCAAAATTCATAGTTCAGTTGTACTTTGAGTGCATTTTGGTGGAATTTAATTATCTCAATTGACGTGCGAAAATTTTAAATGTAACAAATTAGTTGGCTCCAAGCATTGCATATATGAATATATTCAAGTAACCATAATTTCCATCCTTTAAAAATAATGTTTTTCACTTAACATCGCCTGCAAAGAACATGCGACTTATGTTTATATTGTAAATTATCGCTTTTGACTATCATAAAAACATAAAATATTAAATTAAACATCAAATAAAATATAAATATTTATTTATTTATTTTTTATTGCATACCGTTCACATATTTCATTTTTAAGTTAACACATTTTTTTCGATTTTCCAAACCCAAAAAAACTTAGTCGTGGAACTCAATTAAAAACTTGTCCACAGTTCAAAAATGACCTCCGTAGTTGGTGTGCTGCAAATAGAAAACCACAATTTCCGACATATCCTATGCCCACCCTTCCCCCCGCCCAAAAGCAGACACAGCCAGATGTCAGGGCGCTTCATTGCCGATGACAACATTCACAAAATATTATCCGCAATAATTTCGTTGTTTATTTGTTGCCTTTGGTGCTGCAAATGAACCCATTGCCAATTCGCGCATTTGCAAAAGATATTACACCTCTGTCGTGAAGTGTGTAACGAAGGAGAAACCATACAGCATACAGTGTCTTGATCAACATTAATAGCCAAGTCGACATAGCCACTGACCAGTTAACAAGGCTACAAACCAATAAAATAGTTATTGGTTCGGTTCACAGTTTGAAGTACAACTTTTTAATGAGTGTTCCTGATTCTCCTCATCCATTAACACAGGTCTTAAGGCGAACCTTGGCTGCGTCAACCATAAAGTTTGACAACTGCCTGGGTGCAAGTACTTGACAGGTTCGCCCTTCGAGTTCCAACTAGATTGGTTCAAGTCTGTCGCTAGCTTTGCATATTCATCTCTCCATTTTGATGCCAACTTGCTGAAACTTGCTGAAACTATATACATTATCTGATGGTAATACTATATTATCCACATAGCAATCGAAAGTGAGATGTATTCTTATATGAACAACTCCTTGTCCAATTGTAGAAGGGTATTCGAAAGGTCATTTAAGCTTCGGCGTACAAAAGATAGCCCAACTCGATTTAAATTGCAATCGACACAAAAAAAATATGTAAGAGCAACGAAAATATGAATGGCAAAGTGCATGGAGCGCTGTTGCTGAGTCGTGCCGCGAAAATTGGGAAATGTATATATGATTCGGGTTCACCTCTGAGGCGGTCGAATTTGTTTTTAATTAAAATAAATATAACCAAAAATTACAAATAATAAAAAAGCAATTTAATATTATTGCGAGCACTTCCCCTGCTCGCCCGTTATCCCATGCCTCAACTGTGCATCTGCCCCCGGTCTCTATATGGCGCACGGGTTGCGGAGTGCACCTGCATCACCTACATCCTTGCAACCGGATGTTAGGGATCAAACTTTTGGTGCAGATTTACACGCATTTGCCAGCCAGCCAACTGCAGCATTTGGCTATTACCCTTAAAGTTAAGAGTTGAACAAGGATTGCAGTAAGGACACTTGCATCTAAGCAGAGAAATCAGTATAGTTAATTCAGTTAAGTTAAGACATATAAACTTGGTAGTTAAAACGCACTTGAAGTAAAGTATTATTTTGCCATCGCCTAACTTATCAATCGAGTAATTCTTGAATTATTTTCAACTTTCAGTTCTTAAACTTACTTAACGTTAAATCAATAAATAATTAAATATTAAAGTCTCTTATTTAATATATCTGAGTTGCGATTATAGTAAGGCTTTCCTTACACAATGTATGAGCACATAAGGGTATTCCCGACACAGCTGCAACTGAGAGAAAAAAAAACAATGATGCACAATAATTAATCTACTTAGCAATTAAATCTCAATTGAGGTGTATATTTTTTCATTGGCTTAATCGAGTGATCCTTGAATACTCTTACTATTTTAGAGTACATTCAATTTGAAATTGTGGACAGTTTTTAGTTCACATTAAATAAATAAATAAATGTTAAATTAACTTATTTTCAATAGCTAATCAGCAATAGAGCTAGTGAAACATTATACATAAGCACAAAGTAAGGGTATTCCCGACAAGCCTTTGCTACTGATTAAGTGCATTTTCCCTTTTATAATATAACACACACACACACACACACACACACACACACAGAGAGAGAGACACGTTCATACACATACGCATATTTCGTTTATTCAGCGTTTATATTTTGGCATAATTATATTTTGGACTTTTTCGTTGCCATAAAGTGAGGGGAAATGTCTCGTGCACTCATGCGAAAAATGAAAAGAAAATCTTATTTAACTACAGCTGCAATTATAATAATTATTTCATTAAAAATTTGAGTTATTTTTTTCTTTTATCAGAAATTGCGCTTATAAGTTTTGAAGTTTGTTGCTCTTTTTGTAGGGCTGCGAAAAATAATTATTATTAAGTGTGTGGCATAATAAGGACACACCAACCGAAGGAGAGTACCAAATGGCTCAATTACATTAATAAAGGTCAAAGGGTCAAGCTGCGTGTAGAGCAAAGCTGATGAAGTCAAGTTTGATTCGAATTGCGAATATTATTATAATATACTCAGTCAGATACTATAGAGATTTCACAACTGATGATTAAATACAATGCATGTAAAGTAAAAGGTTCTATAAATATATATATATATAATGTTTTAAATTATATATTTTAATGCTTAATGCAAAATATAAATAACTTTTTATTTGCTTGCAGAAAACTTTTACGTTTCAGTGTTTATTTTATAAAGACAACTATGAAATCGGATTACAAAGGAATCGAATAAATATATTTTATTATTATTCATTATTCTATTTTTTTCATAGAGCATAACATATTTATATATATATATATATATTTGTGTTTTATTGTTTAAATATTTATTAGTATTATAATTTGACTATCGCTGAATACGAAATAATATGGCATGAAAATGAATAACAAAACATTAAATTACGCGAAAAATATGCATTTATTGATTTCGCGTGATTTTTAGTTACTTATATATATATATTTTGGTAGTCTATATTCCGATTTACAGTAACTTGTGCATTTTTTTATTATTATTTACATATTCATATGTACATAAATACAGCAAACAAAGCATCGTTAACTTAACATAATTTACCTCTTGGAATAAATGCCAAATAAATCGTCGTAAA
This sequence comes from Drosophila cognata, assembly GCA_035041535.1. Lineage (NCBI taxonomy): Eukaryota > Metazoa > Arthropoda > Insecta > Diptera > Drosophilidae > Drosophila > Drosophila cognata. The sequence goes on along the minus strand of JAWNLC010000688.1, from coordinate 3,694,237 downwards.
TTAATTTTAAACTATTAAATTGAAACACAGAAAAATGTATTTTCTATTCTTGAAATATTTAATAGGTAATATAATTTGATGGGTCATTAACTAAAAAATGGCAAACAATTGCACACAGTTAAAATTGATAACCTTGAGAAAAACTGCGTCAGTCATAAGCGGATCCCAAAGCTGCCTGACTTCCCAGCACAGGAACAATGTCGACCATAATGGGCCGAGTTTAGGTAGCTGACGGCTCGTTTTCACTATCACCAGTCCCTATCCCTAACCCTGGGCAAAAAGTAAATGTTATTGTTGTTGGCAACTGCAACCGAATACATTGCAAATAGCATTTGTATGAAGGCAAAGCATACGGATTCGCATTTGAATGACAAACGGTTGCTGTCTTGTCTGCTGCATGTATCTCTTTGCCTCCTAATCTCTTTTAACATTTCCATTAATACGCAGCGGTTGACTGCGCTGCTTTTGGCCAGGCAACCTCCTCAGTGCCAATGATGAGAAATTAATGTGCGTACACAATTTCACATTTCACAGATACCCAAGCCGAACCCAGACACAGATACAGACACAGATACAGATACAGACACAGACCCAGGGCCAGGGCCAAGTCCAGGCACAGCGTGAGCCGAGCTGAGCTGAGCCAGAGCGTCACGGTCGGTCCGCTCAGCGGGACAAAGTGCTAAGCATTGTTGGGAAATTTCATGGCGCTCCGCACGGGGTCCACAGAGAGTGGTCGTCGTCGTCGTCGTCGTCGTCATCGTTCTGCGATCATTGCTTTGTAAGGTGTAACAAAAAACCCAACCATAGAATTTTGTCAAATGGAAATTGTCGTTTGAGCGGACACTTTATGGGCTGTTACCGCTGCTGCTGCTGCTGCTGCGGCTGCTGCTGCTGCTGCATCTTGTCCCCTCTGCGCTGCTCTTGCGGCTTAGAGTTTTCACGCCCCGGTTTGGTTTATCTATTATGTGTAGAAATATAAACCGAATCGGAACTGCAGCGCAGACTTTCGATGCACAAATTAGTTATTGTTCTAACAACTTTCGCTTGGGGATTTTATTTGATTTTCTTATGTGAAACTAAAAATCGACATTCGGCACAAAGTAATTTTAAAGTCTTGCAGCAGTGGGCCAGTGTCAAAACGCCCCCTTAAAAAGCTATTCAAAACTTGCCCCAAATCGTGGCATGCTCAACTTAATTGCCCCCAAAGCTTTTGTATTATGCCCACCAATAGATAACAACAGCTGATAAATAGCGCGTCAAATCGAAAGCGCTGCGGCCAAAGAGGCAAGAGGCAAGAGGCAAGTGGCAAGGGGCAAGAGGCAAGTGGTGATGGATAAAAGGCAAGAGTTAAGAGAAAGGAGGAGGAGGGAACTGCCCATAAGCACAATTGTGAAATGCTTTAATTTCTGAAGTACCTTTAATGAGCATTTTCAACATGGTCATCATACAATCAACATCAACATCGACAGCACCAGCAGCACCAGCAGCAGAGGCAGCAGAGGCAGCAGCAGCAGCAGAGGCAGAGGCAGACGCACAGCATCTTTGTATTACAATGGATCCAATATTTGGACCACGGCTCGTCATAATTACTGCCCAAAGCATAGTTTTATTTTTTCAGTTTCTTTCTTTACTTTTTTGTTGTGTTATTGTTGTTATTCTGACGACTGCCTGCTGTCTGGCCGCACCAGAATTGGCCCGAAAAGCCAAAGAGTGGCCAACAATCTGTATGTGTATCGAGTTTATAGCTGGGCATCAGACATCGGCTGGGGAATTAATGATTATGTTGGCCGCTTCTGCGGCTTGATCCAGTAACCCCTTAATGCAAACACAGGCCAAATTCTCAGTTCAGTCAGTTCGAATGGCCAGTAACTGAGACTCACTCGGTAGCTCTTTCGCTCGACTGCTTATGGGCCTGGCTTGTTGGCTTGTTGCCTGCTCCCATGGCAAAAGGAAATTGTAATGATCGGAATCAAAATGTTTTCGTTACTTTAGCTCCTAATGAAGCTTGAATAGTGCGAATGACTCCACAAAGTTGCCTGTTGCCCGTTGCCCGTTGCCCGTTGGCCATTGGCCATTGGCCCCTCGAGGGCAACACAGCCGCACCACGCGCCTTTTAATCGAAATTTGATGATGAATTCTCAACTCAACTCGCTTCAACTCAACTTAACTCAACTCGACTCAACTCCGACTCGATTCGATTCGAATCGACTGGGCTTGATTCTCGAAATGCTACTTGAAGCACCGCAGCTGAGACGCTTTTATTGTTGGCCATTTGAGGCTTTGCCTCGCCGCTATTTACCTTTGTTATTTATTTATTGTTATTATAGTACATGCCTCTACTTGTGTTCTGGTTATTCGTTTTCCTCTTCTTTTTTTTTACTCGACTTTTTAATTGTATAAATGGGCTTGGGGTTTTTGGTATTTGTAACAGACTTTAACCGCCGCATGATTTGCTTGAAATTGTTGAAGATTATCAAAGATCTTCGTGTCTGCTTTTTCGGATTCACATTTCTCAGTAGCATTCTCTGTGACTTTGACTTAATGTGGCCAAATGAAGTGGACTTTTGAGTCTACAGTCAAAATTCATAAATGCGATTTGTAAGCGGCTTAATGTTGCACAACTAAGCTGCTGCAGACCTATTGCAGTCAAGCTTTTGCTGAAGTTGCTGCCCTCTGGGCAACTTGTTCCCCAAATTACACAACGTCTAAACTACAGTTCAGAAGTCGAGAGAGAACTATTCATTACTATATTCTGAATTTCAGAAAGAATCACTTTGTATTTCTACTCTTTAGAAATGCATTTCTTAATAATAGAAAACATTTAAAATAAAAAAAAATATAAAGAAAAAATAAACAATATTTTTTTGTGAGTGTCGATTCAGGGCAAGACTTTCTTGATTTTAAAACTATGTTTTCTTCCATTTAGAAAATATTTCTCATTTCAATTTAGGGCTGTTTTCTAAATTCCAAAGCGATTTATTGCTGATTGTGTATTGCTGCAAAATATTTAAATGAATAAGTGGACATATTTGATGTCATTTTTGCAAATGTTTCCCATTAAATATTCTGCTACGAATTTGTGAGAAAATTTGGGTTAATTTAAAAATTGACGCTTCCAAATGAATCCAAAGTTAAATATTTAGTTGTTGCTGTAAGTTATTAATCGATTTAATGAAATTAACATTTTGAGAAAGAAAGACCAATATTAAGTTGCAGCTGTGAATAAAAAAAATACAAATTTACAAATAATATTTTGAGAGTGGCTGAAAAAATACATAAATTAAATAAATAAATGTTTGCCATTTTTGGCCAACATTTCATGCATTGTTCTCGGCTAAAAACAAAAAGAAACAAGTCAACTTGACGACCGTAAAAATGCATTTGAATTTTCCTTTCACAAAAAGTTACTTTAATTATGCCACCAATGTAAACAACAAAAAATGAAAAAATGATTGTAGTACCCTTGAAACATGCAAGTTGCAACTTTTGCTGTGTGTTGGCTGCATTCGCAGAGTCATTTTCCCTTTTCATTTGTTGAATAAAAGAAGCAAATTGAAAAAAGTGCGCATGCAGCAAGTTTTGACTTTCAATTTAATTAAAAGTCTGTTGAGAAAAAGTAAAATTAATGCGCTATTATTTAATAGTAACAAGCTACGGAACTTTTGCAGCATTGTGCCGCCGCCAAGCGAAGCATGAATCTAACAGATACTACATTCTTGCAACACTCAAGAGCGAAAGGGAGACAGAGAGAGAGGTGAGTGCGAGAGAGAGCGAACTATCGTGTGTGTGCATAATTTTCAATTCAATGCATTGCATTACACATATCCTACCCCTTTTTTTGTGGTTGTTGTTGCTGTATCTAGCTGCCACCTGCTCTCGACGCTTGCAACAGCAAATTAGGCGCAAAGTTGCAAGCTCATCGTTGGAAAAAATAAATGGACAGTGGTGAAGTTTTTTCAGTTTTCAGTTTTCAAAGTAGTTTCGCTTTGCATATATTTTTTACGATATTTGCTTAAATTTGCATAAATTTTTTCACTAACTAATAAATACGTAGTCGTTGCTTACAAATACGTTCTTGTTGCTTTAACAATAATTGTTTGTAGTTTAAATAATTTAAATTAATCTTACAAGTGACTCTCAGTGCTTTGTTGTTTTTTTTTTTGTTTGTTTGTTTATCTTAATGTACAATTTATGGCTTACGAGCTAAGCTTACGGTCTAAGTAAATACAATATCGTAATGGAAAATGAATAGTAGTAGAAAGACAGTAAGTAAGTCAAGTGCTAGAGATCGCATTAAGTTTTCTTTTCTTTTCTTATTTTCTTTTTTCTTTTCTTTTTTGTTTTTTTTTTGTGCTATTTACAGAACAATAGAATTTTGCAAAGATTTTTCTTGTGTTTGTTTAAGTAACTTATGTCTTAGGCAGGAGCTTACACGTGTAATCAGATGAAATTCAAATATTTTTCATGGCATACCGCAAAAATGTAACAAGAATTGAAATTTGTTTTCGTATTAAGACTATAAGAATTTCATAGATTGTAAGGGATACTAGAATGGAATTAATCACGTGCAAACCCAGCGCTTTAGTGTCTTGTGTCTACTACTAACTTTTCTTGTTGTTGTGGGAGGGTTTTTGTCTTTTGTCTTTTGTTGTTGTTGTTGTTGTGGGGAATTTACAGAATTTGGCATCACAGTTGACAACGCGACGAGGAACTAAGCAAAAATGCTCAGCTGCCTGCGACGATAGTGCTCCGAGGATCAGTGCGTGAATTGGCGCAGGGTGTTCGTCGCTGGCGTTGGCCTGTGCTGCAAGGAGCGCCTGCCCGTTGTGGCACAGAGGCCGTTGCGCAGTGGCAGCGCCGGTGGCAGTGGCGGCGGCGTCGGCGTCTTGCTGCGGCCCATCTGCTCCAGGGGCAGGGAGTAGTGCGCATTGCTGTAGATGTAATTGGGATCCATCATCTCGCCGAGCGGATTGTCGGTGTCAAAGTCGCGTTCGCGCTGCTTGAAGTGCTCGTGTGTGATGCGCAGCTGCTGTGGGGCATGCACCAGAGGCACGTCTGCGTACGAGTAACACGAATCGGCGACAGTCGCTGTGGCAGACAGAAACTGCGGCTTCGTATAATGATTCAGCTTCGATTGCTGAGGATGCTGCGCCTGATGTGGCAAATGTTGCTGTTGCTGTTGCAACTGTTGTTGCTGCGGCTGCTGCTGCTGATCTCGGTTCATCGTTGCCGTCTTCATATGCAGCACAAAGTTGGCGCTGTCATCGATGCTGCCCGCGAGGCTCTTGTTGTTGTTCAGCTTCTGCTCAGAGTGCAACAGCGTGGCAGACATGGCAGACACCTGCAGCTGCTGCAACTTGTGCTGACCATCGCCGGAACTCAAATCATTTATCGGCATTGGACACATGCCATAATGATGATGTGCAGCAGCTGCAGCTGCAGCCGCAGCAGTTGTCTGATGTGGTGCGGTGTAGGTGTTGGGGAAGGTTGAGTGGATGCCGAGGGAGCAGGGATGGTGCTGGAGGCGGGACATGTAATCCTCGTCGCAGAAGGTCTTCTGATACTCGCGCTCCTTGCGACCCAGCGCCGAGTTGCCCCACAGGCCACCCTTGAGATACTCGCGTATCTTGTGCCGGCAGCGATACAGGACCAAGGCCAAGGCAGTTATCGTTGCCGCAGATCCCACGAGGAGTGCACCGATCAGCGCCTGCTTGCGTGGATCGCTGTGACTGCAGCCCATCAGGGTGGGATTCAACTGCTTGAGCGGCTCACCACGCAAACGTTCGGGAAACTCGCAGAGCAGCTGATCCGTCAACTGATCCTGATCCTGATTCTGGCTGGCATTCTTGGCGATCAGCAGATTTCGCAGCCACATCACACGGCAATCGCAGGACAAAGGATTCTCCGATAGATCCAACGTGCTCAGATCCTTCCAGGGGAAGAGACCCTCGGCCAGGGAAGTCAAAGCGTTCGCCTTGAGCACAACATGCCGCAAGTGGGGCAAGCCACTCAGTGCACCCTCCTGCACCTCGACGAGCATTTTGTTGGAGGACAAAGTCAGAGACTCCAAGTTGCCATTGGCTGCGAAGGCACCGGTCATGATGCGCTTCAGTTTGAGTGCTCCGTTGATGTCCAGCCGCTGGAGTTGCTTCAGACCCACAAAGGCACCTTCGCCGATCAGCTGGAAATCATTTTGGCCCAGCGACAACTGCTCCAGACGCACCAGGTGACTGAGACCAGCGGTGGGAATTTCGGCCAATCGATTGTCGGAGAGATCCAAGATGCGCAGCTCCTCGAGGCCAAGGAAACTGTCGTGGGAGATGTTCTGCAAACTAGCACCCTTCAGCTCCAGCCGCGTCAGACCCTTGAGATCCTGAAAGGCGGCTGCCTGAATGCTCAGCAGGGAGTTCATGCCCAGGTAGAGTTCAGCCAGGCTGGGCATGGCCTGAAAGATGACCGGATCTGGCACCGAAGTCAACGCATTGTCGTCCAAATATAAAATACGCAATTGTTTGAGGCCATCGAATGCCTTTGGATCGAGGAAGCCAATGCGATTCTCGCCCAGATTCAGCTCCTCGATCTTGAGCAGCGGCGAAAATGTGCCCTGATGCAGCTCCGAGATGAGATTACCCCTCAAATTCAGCACAGTCACAGCGGAGAGTCCCATGAAGGTCTTGTTGCTGATCTGGCCAATTTTGTTGTGGTTCAGATGCACCTCCTGCAGCTTCTTCTGGTAGGCAAAGGTGCGCTGTGGGATCGTCATCAGGTGATTATGCGACAGATCCAGGAAAGTCAGCTCCGCATAGAATTGTATCGAGGAATCGATCGTCTTGATCTTGTTGCTCTTGATGACCAATCGTTGGATGGATGGATTCAGTGCAATGGGCAACACATCCAGCTGCCCCTCGCCACACTGCACCACCAGGGTGTTGTCGTCGCACTGGCAGCCAGACGGACAATTGGCCAAGGCCTCTGTTTGACTCGGCCAGCTGGCGATGAGAATGATGCAGATGCTCCACATACAGATGCAGATCAACTTTTGTGTTAGTTTCTGCATTTTCGAATTGATTTTTCTTTTGTTGTCTTGCGTTGTTTTTCTCGATTTGTGCTTAATATGGCCCTTATGGGTGTGTTTGTGTATGTGTGTGTGTGTGTGTTTGTATGTGGCTGATTCCTAGTTTTCCATGTTGCTGTGGATGAGAAAATAGAAATGGAAAAACTGTGGGTTAGCTACATTCGAAACTATTTTTAAGTGATATTTTCAAATATATATTTCTGAGAAATTCTCTATTTATTTCAAGATTTTTTACTATTTTTAACAATTTATTTTTACAGTTTCCCATTATTTGCATCATTTATATTCTCGACTGTTAACGTTTTATTTATACATTTTTTATTGACATCATTTAATTTCTTGTTTCTTTCTTGCTTCATTTATACAATTTTTCATTCATTTATCTTTTATATTTGTAATTTTCTTAACTTTTCTAGACTCTCTCACTGTGTTTAATGATTTATTTTTTAAATATTTTTTATATGTTTAATGTTTTTAAATTTTGTGTTCATATATTTTTATTTCTTTCTAAACATTTTACTTTTCAAAGGGAACAAATTTTAATTGTTGCTTCGCATTTTAATTTTATATTCTATATTGATATCTTCATTTTTCTGCAGATATTAAATATCTAACTGACTATTTTCATAATTTAACAAATTCAGAATTATAAATTTGAATATTTTCATCTACTTTTAGTATAATTTGGATATTCTATAGTTATGTCGCCTATTAATGAATGTATTTAATCACTTCAATTGGATTTAAAATTCATATTTTCACAACACTTAACAATTTCTACGCTTTGTGGTAGTAAAACTTACCTTTTAATCTTTGGATTGTGCACAGCAACCATTTGTTGAAATCTGCAGCACGATTTGGAAAATGATAAAAACAAAAATAAATTTGTTTTGGGTGTTTTCAGCCAATTTGAACTTGGTTTGCTTTTTAGCCAAAATGCACTGCACTTTTAATATTTTTGTGATAAACTCAAAATTTCACATGCAGCCAATAATATTTATTTAGCCAATTCATAACTTTTTATGGGTTTGGTGTGTTTGTGTTTTTTTTTTTTAAATAAAAAATATTTATTTTTTTGTTGTGTGATGTTTGTGTGTATTATTTTGTTGTAGATGTGTGTTTTTGAAAATCGTGCGCGATAATCCAGTGGCTCGCTTTGCTGCACGCTTCAAGTTGTTGTCACACGGCGTTTGGGTTTACGTTCTTTTCATTTGTGGCAAGTTTGGGCCAAACTAACAGAGACAGTCAGTGCTGGGCTAGTGGACAACCGAACACGACGAGGCGACGAACTACACTGATTTTGCTGAGCGAGCAGCGCACTGACGACACCTCGGTCCGAGTGTTTTCAGCTGCCGACGACACAGCTGCAGGCAACCGTAGATAATCACCACAAAGCGCGGCCTTGCATTCTGGCAGCTGAGAGAGCGAGAGACAAAGAGAGCGAGAGAGCGCGAGCAGAGCAGAAAGTTGTGCACAGATAACGCAGCTGAGAGCAAACTGGTTCTGAGAGCAGCCGACACCGCCACCTCAAAAACCACTCAAAGCAACTCACTCATTTATCTGAGAGTATTTCGGGCTATCCGACGCTTCGCTAATGCAATTGCAGCACGACGTCGAGGCTCAGTTGAGGCCGGGCTGCCATCAACATAAACACGAAGCACTGAGTGCTGCGACCAAGACCATAAAAAGCGCCAAAGTAACCACATTTTTTGAACCTGCTTTTTATTTAGCAAATTGAAAGCAAAACAGTAAAAATGTCAATCAACTTGAGTCTCATTAAAAAACAACATTTATTTAAAAGCAACACTTGAGGCAAAAATTCTCACTAGCTGAAATTAATATCTTTTTGAACAGGACACTTCTCTTGACGCAATACAATTCGTTGGCACACATGCCACATTTTTCAATTCGTAATCGAAAACAACTTCAAACTCAGCGGCTTTAAAGTGTTAGAATTATTTCAAGTGCTGCAAACCTTTTTTTCGGCATAACGCACATACACACACACACACACACACACACACACACACATACGCATATGACATTTAGCTAGATAGTTATTTATAGTGTCACTTGATACTTGGGACAAGGCTGTCTATTTATCTACGCGCTGCTCGTTGTTGGATGCATTTTTGAGTTATAGCCCCGAGCGAGGCTGCACACATACCAGGAAAGAAAGATACTTGCAGATAAAAAAAACAGCAAGAAAATACGCAGACAGTTCAACTATTTACAAACACACACACACACACTCGCACGCACGCACAACCAAATATGACAACAAGAAAATCAACTGTAAATGGCCATAACTTTGTCGAACGGCTTGCGGAGCACTCCACTTCTGTCTCTCTTTTATTTGTATGGATGGGGGGGGGGGGGGGAGTTTGTTGCTGGCATTTGCCGGTTGCATAACTTGCATATTTTTCCCATCTCGAAATTCTTGTAAAGTATGCAAAACATTATTCGTCTGTGTGTGTGTGTGCTGTGTGTCTACAACTGTAAGTCTGTACAGCTTGTTGTTGTTGTTGTTGTCGACTCTTTTATTTGACTTGTTACCAATAATTATTTTTGTTCGCCGTCTGCAATCGTTGTCAACTTTGTGGTTACCTACAAAAATGGCCCGTAATTTATTTCACAAATGGCCAACGAAACTCAAACGTCAATAAATGCAATAAACATGACAAAAGTAACCAAGAGCAGTTTCAACTGGAATTAAATCATTGCAGCAGCTCATAAATCTAACTGCAAATAAATCATTGCTTTCATTTCGGATTTCGATGCTCTTTTCGGGCACAGCTGAGAATGACAAATATTCAATTTTGGTTTGGCTTACTTAAAAGTGCATAAATTTGTAAATATTCGGAAAGTGATCCACATACAAATAGGTTCAACTGAAATTAAGGAGTCTAGTAAATTAAGCAAATATAACTGTATTTACAATTGTAATTGATTTTACAGTCAATTGAGAGCCCTTTTTATTGTATTGCTGATGAACTGCAAAGTAAGAGAAATAATAAAAAATAATATAATAAAAATTTATATATTATTATTACGATAGCATTTGTTATTAAATAAATTATTTATGAACCACAAAACAACATATTTATAATATATTTCCATATTAGACTCACACCAATACCAATTTATATACGATTCCGTGCCTTTAAAATGAAAAGCAGTCGAAAACGTAAAAATTATCAACATTTTATTTTATTTTTGACAGCTTAAATAATTATTTGGAAATCGTTGGTTTAGAAAGTTTTCTGACCTAGCTGGAGTCACCAGTAGAATTCTTGGAGAAGTGTTGCACTACAAAGTATGCCGAAACGGATTGGTAAAAAGGTTACAGCAATTATGTTTTGATGGCGACAGCAGGTTGCCACTTGCCACTTGCCACATGGGAAGCAACTGACTCATAACTAATTACAGCTCGCTACATAAAACTTTGCACAATTTCCGTAGTGCAAACCAAAAACAAAACCAAAAAAAATATGGAAAACTTAAGAAAGAAAAAAACTAAAGCCAGAAATGCAACACTTCTCCGTTCCGTCAGCACTTGATCTAAATCTAAAGCCACAAATAGCTGCAGCAGCAGGTGTGTGGAAAGCTTTTTGGGGTCTCACGTTACACAAACACACACACACACACACGCATACTCTTGCAACGAGTGGCAATAGCAAGTGAAGCAAACTTCAGTTTGACGCAACTTTCAATTTGCGACAATGTGTGAGAATTTCTTGGCAATAAATTTTGACAGCATTTGACGCAGTTGTTTTTTGTGGCAACACCAAAAGGGGTAATCGCATCTAAACAATAACTGGAAATGTTTGTTCTCGCTGCATATGGAAATTGTTTAGTAAAATGCTAAAAGCACTTAAACAATTAGACAGATTTGGGGAGCCGTGTGTAATTAGGTAAAACACAACAAAACACAAGGCAGCACAGCAACTACCGTTGCATTCGACAAAGCACAAATGCAAATAATGGCCGGCCAAAGACTCGAAATGCAGCCAAGCCAGCAGCTCAAAGCAAACAACAACAACAACAACAACAACAAACAACCAACAACTAACACAACACAAACGACAACGACGCACTTTGGACAAACAAAAGCGAAGGGCGAGGTAGCTTATGGGAACGCTCAAAGTGACCAGCCATCCATTTGAACTCGCTGTATGCCCAACCATAAGATACCCTGCAGAGAGACACCATTTTGAGTTAGCTCAAATTATGATTATTTAAATGTGTGTGTAGCTAAGAGACAATATATCTTCATTTATTTATTGAATGTCAACAACTTAAAACACCTATTAAAATATTCAATAAAAATTATATCTAAAATTAAATTTAAAGTTAAAATTAATGTGACAAATTCCATGATATTAGCATATTTGTATATATTTATTTAATGTTAACAGTCTTAACTTACAAATTACTTACACAACAAATTAGAATATTCAATTTATAAATTAAATAAATTTAACAAATAAAATGATTTCAGATTGCAAGCAAGACAATATGAAGAATACGTGAAATAAAATATTGCTAGAAATAATGATTTATTTTTTATTCATTTAATGTTAAATTTAGTTTAAAAATAAAACTAATATTTAAAATTTAATTAAGAAATATGAAAATAAATAAAGAATATTTACAGATGACACGAACAGAACTGTGCATGAAGACAATTAAAAGAGGACACAAAATGGCTTGGTTATATGGACATTAGTCCTTTAGTCATCTCAATGCGATATTTCACATATATTTGTAAGCCGGTTTTTCACACATATCTGTTTGATCAACCCTCTACCCTCAGATGTTTCCAGGGTATGGATACACATTGCAGCTGGCTGCGCATGCGCTGTGAGCCGTTGCCGCATTGTTGCTTTTGTTGTTGTTGCTTTATTAGAGCCGTTGTCTTAACAAGAAACTTGTTAGTTGCAGCGGGTTAAGGCCAACAAATGGAAAATGCTCAATGCTAAATGGTAAGTGGAAAATGAGAAAACGAGAAAATCTCATCAAAATTGTTTGCTCGACGCGACAAAGTCATCGGCCGGCTGCTTTGAACACAGCTCAGCTCAGCTGTCGACTTTTCTCCAGGCCCATTTGTCAGAGCATTTAGCCAAACATTTGAAGAAGACCAGTTGCCATCCTAGACAGAGACAGTTCCGGTGGCAAATGCAACTTCCGCAATTGCTCGGGCCCATTTCCTACGGCGTTTTTGTCCCATTGTCTTCAACCCAATAAAATATCAATTGACTTGCAATTAATCATATTCCTAAATGTGCAAAGGCCACTAAGAATGCTGACTGCAGCACGGAATGGGATGGATTCCATTGCCCGTCGAAACGAGCCAACGAGCAACCGGAAAGGAGTCTCTTTGTCCCATTGTTGAGCATTACTTCTTCTTCTTCAATTTTCATTTATGCTTCACACTTTTTTTTCTATTCACCTCTGGTTTAAAGTCGTCTCCTGTTGCTACTCGTTTTTAGAGCGAAATCACAATAAATAATGAATCAAAAAATGAGCGTTAAATGCAACGAGACGAAGAAGAAGACGAAGACGACAACAACAAAAACCAGCAACGGAAGTCAGCACACAATGGACCAACGCAAAGAGACCAACACAATGAAACTCCGACTCCGTCTTCGACTGCGACGCCGACTGCGCATTGCCCACTGCCAACCCCCCTCCACTTAGCCCCGTCATAGGTTAAGTTTAAATCGATGCCATGAACAGTAAGTAAATACCCACAACCTTGCCCATGCATGCATACAATCATGCATACATATGTACATTCGTCTGTACTTACATTCACACAACTCCATCTCTCGCTCTCTCTCACTCTCTCTCTCTCTCGCTGTCTCTGTTTCAATTGTTTATAGGTAACTGACCGTTTGCTGACTTGTCATATTTCTCTCTCTCCCCTTTCGTGTACCTTTTCTGTCTGAGCTTTGCTAATGCATCGCAGACTGGGAACTGAAAGCGTCATCGAATGTGTGGCATTTCTGAGATCTCAGCAACTATCAAAGGTAAGTCGCCATGCTTTCAGCTTTGTGCTTTTTAAGCTCTGAGAGCTGTAAATACTTTCAGGAAGTGTGACAAGTAGACATCAAAAGCAACCGAAATACTTGTAAAACTACTGAGACAATTTCGACATCAGACCAAGAAAATTTACTTTGTCTAAAGATGTTTTAAGGTAAATATAAATATAAATTATACATAATAAATATAAAAATGTGTACACTATCACTAAGCTGCTCTGCTGAGTGACAATATGAAGAACATAATTATTTTGATCTGGATATCTCTTTAAAAAACATTTTGAACACCAGATCCTATGTCAACTATAAAATAGTAATAATTTGATAATAATTTCTTTTCCAAATGTAGGAAGCATAATAATACATATATTTTGTAATTTATTTTAAAGAAATTACAATGTGCAGAAAACTGTGTATGAAATAAATCTGTTCTTCCCCCCCTTTACCCTTTATCCCTTTACAAATTTCACGCTTATATTTGGTTTCTTTTGTTCATATTAAATAACACGCACAAAATTAAAGCAAATTCAATGACTATGCAACACATTAAACTGTAAGTTGATAGCTGGTTTTCCATTTAAGCTGTGGCTATTACTCAATTCCTATTGCAAGTTCTTTCTAACAACTTTGTAATCGATCCAACTATCCATCTAAATAGAAACAACTTTAAATATTCGAGCATTCGAGATCTAGATAGTGAACTCATTTTTGGCATCTCGAATCGTTCACTTTCTTTTTAAGAGTTCCGCCCATAACACACGCACACACACACACACACACACACGCACACACATCCAACCCACACTTTTCATTTCCGCTGATCTGTGACTCATATCGTAGAATGGAGCCCAGAGTAGAAACTCCGAGAGAACTAAGCCTACACCTGATGCCCAACCTGATAATTTCAGTGTGAAATTGAAGAGAGTATCTCTGTGGAAAAATAGAAATTCAGATTTCGAGACGATTAACTGCACAACATGCCCACTCTACCACTCTAGCATTTGGTAACCCTACAAATTAAATGCGAGCCCTGGGTAATTTCCAATGAAATGGAAAACCCAGGCGCCAGTCGAAGATTGTTTTCCAACGAAGACTTGAGTTGACCACAGGGAGGTATAATTACCTCCACGCTGGAGATGGAGGTGGGCACGAAAACAAAAGGTGGAGAATGTCTTTGGGGCATATTAACATTGGATTCAATTAATAAATGACGTTAACGTGCTGTCAAAATATGAAATTGTTGATGATGCAGTGCCATGTGAAGCCAGCATGTGGCATAACTCCAAAAACAAAACATAAATCTGTGCTTATCTATGAGATACATTTACAAATGCAACGACTGGCCAAGCTGAGCAGCACGCAAAGTGCAAGTTGATATTGTAGACTTCATAAATTATAATTTGCCTGGTCTTGGGTCAGAAATAGCCGGCAGCAGCCTCAAACCTGGACACTTGACTACCGATTATAATCAATCTTTGAGATAGATTTGCTATAGACCAGACCCGACCCGACCACAGACAGCCAGCAAATGATGGGACTGACCAGTTTGCGACTGATCACGCCAACTGCACGCCAACTGCACTCCAACGCCCATTTCTAGCTGGCTGTGCCACTTGAGTATCTTACATGTGTCCATGTCCAGTGGATGGCTGCTTGGCTACGCCATGAGGCATGATCCTTCCGCCCGTCGATCTGCATGCAACACAAATGCCTTATGCAAACATATGTCTCCGCATTGTCTGTGCCTGGCTGCGACACGCATTTATCAGGCGGCATTTATCACGACGAAGACCAAGCCACGGCTGGCATATCAAGTTGCAGTTGCAAGTTGTCGGTTGCCGGCTGCCTGACACATAATTTGTTTTTTGCTCTGCTGTTCAGATAACTCAAATGCGATATGCGTATCTCATAGATTATATTTGCTGCCTGTCAGTTTGGTTTTTTTTTTCTTTTTTTTTGCCGTGGCTATTTTTGGCATGCCTCTAAGTTTGCCTGGCTGTCTGCTATTTTTTTCAATTTTCAATGCATAGGCAAATCTGTTGGATTTTCCCGTGATTGCGTGGCTGCCTGGCTGCCTGGCTGATCCATGATCGTTAAGCCAACATTTGTTTTGTCTTAGGCAATCTTACTGATCATTTTGCATAAATAATGCGCGAGAAATTAAATGAGCAATGCAACAACAGCAACTTGCAACGGATGTGTGGACATTCCAGGATCTGAAGAGACTCCTGTGCAATTGCACATCTGTTTCTGATTGCACTTTTCCGGTCTATGCCATGCAAATTATGTAGATATAATCTGAAGTCAGCACAGCAAGAACCGATGCCATATTGCTATTAAATCCGTTTATAAATATTTTCAAATCGCAGATCGATGTGTGGAAAACTAATAAGATTCACATGGCCAAGATTTACAATGTCATCAACGGCTGGGTTATTCTGGGATTTCCCAATTCTTATTTGCAATAAGTGTTTGACCGTCTTACTCCCAGCTTTATTATATCTTTTGTTAAGTTATTTTATACCCTTTCTTCTTTACGATACTAATATAAATATTAACAATTTATTATTAGTTAAACTGGAATTATTCTATATTAATAAAATGACTTTGATTGCCCATAAGGATACCTAATTCCATCACTTAAAGTTGTTTTTGGAAAAATTTATTTAGTAAAGCCTCGAAAAGCGTCGCATTGTCAATATTTTTAATGGTTCTTAGAAGTAAGCGAACTGCATATATAAAAAATACTTGTCAGAACATGATAACATATGTTGCATATGTGTTAAGTTTTTTTTGTCTTAGCCGAAATTTAAAAAATTTAGTGATGATTTTTTGCATTAAATTAATTAATTAATTAAAACTAATAAATGGAATATTTGTTTTTCATTTTAAATTGTAATTTAATCAATCATTTTTATTTTATATAATTTAACTTATATTTGACTTTAATTTTACTTTTACTTTTAAATAAATTAATATATAAATAACTAAAACACATTTGTTATGCATGCAATTGCATAAATTAAATATTTTTACCTGTGCTACACTCGAACACTAGTTGCAAGTTGTAAGTAAAAATAAGAGTTAAATGAATGCTTGAGTTGATAAGTTGACTAGATCGAAATAAGGATTTCAAAAGTGACTTAATTGCATTTAATTGAATGAGAATTAGTGACGTAGGTCAAGCGACTGCTTAAAGTCAAGTTCGTATTTAAGCTCAACTCTGATTTGAGCGTTATCCTGCTCAGAATAGGTGTCAAGTGGCATTAGCCAAGTCATGCGATGCGAAGCGCGTCTGAAAGTATTTTATTTTCACAGTGTATAACTCGTCGCGGTAAGCAAGTCGGCGACAAAAGTGCAGGGTAGCATAAAAGTGAGCAAAGTGAGCAGATTATAAAGAGGGAGAAGGAGCGAGAGGGAGAGAGAGAGAGAGAGTGAAACGGATGCAGGGACGCACATCCTCGACTGAGGCAGAGGCAGAGGCAGAGGCAGTGGCAGCAATGCGTGTGCAAACAGAGCCAGCCCAAAGGCAAGCCGCACACACAGAACGTATTGCAACTTCAAGATACAGGTACAGGTCGAGTATGTGTCTGGGGCAGGTGTGTTTCTCACGCAGGGCAAGCTGGCAACAGCCAAAGGAAGCCAGCACACACATCTAGGCTTCAGTTTCAAAGTGTGGCAACGTGTGGTAATTTTTCTGACCGGCGGCTAGCAGCCACAGCGCCACACATACGCTTCGCTGGTCTCAGCAACAGCAACAACAACAGCAACAGCAGCAGCAGCAGCAGCCACATCTTCAAATACAGATACAGATACAGCTTTTGGAATCCGCAGTCCAACTGAGCTCAACTCATTTGGCCAGTGATTCGGGAATGTGTGCACTTCGCTCTGCTCTGGGTATATTTTGATTTTGCGGAGCCGTCTTTCTAGTTTCGTGTCTCCCCAACTTGATAGCATAAATCAAATGGGAAAATAATTACGGCTGCTGGCGCAAAATTTGCACGTGTATTAATTTCTAGTTGCTGCGCACTTTTTTAAATCGTAGCAAAACGCTTGCAACTCGCAATTATGTGCCACAACGTTGCCTGGGTGATTGGTGAGGCGCGTGTTTTGGTCTGCAGCTTATCATTTAATACGCATCTGCAACTTTTCGCATTTTCGCACACAAGTTTTACGCGATGCATTCAAAGTGAGGGCCAGGCTATATTCTCAGTCCGTGGAAGGTTCTTCTTTAATTGTAGCCTAGGCTATCAGCAGCAGGATACAATGCGGTTATAACTTATAAGAATTCAGTTTGGCTGGATGTGTCTGTTTAGACTGACTGTGATTATTGCCTTTTGCAGAATGCATTTCTATAAAAAAAAACCTATCTTTAAGCCTCGACTTCTTTTAAGGTAGACTTAACTATACCGCAAATTGTTTCTGCCATGTTTGCCTTAGATTTAGCCGAATGATATGAGCAGGCTGGGAATGCAATTTCAGTCTGGCACAAACAGAACTCGCCAGCAACTAACTGAAATATTAATCAATTGAAACAACTCGAATAACCCTTTAATATAATTAAATTCTTTGCTCAGTCAACTCTGACATATATGTTTAATTGCGTTGGATGAAAACAATCATTTTGTACAACTGATGGATTTAATGCCGCATTTAATTGCCGCCTATTTGTGCCGTAATTTGATAATGTTGAATAAACAGTAATATAATTGTTGAACAATAAATAAATCAATGACTCGCAAGCGTATATTAAGAATTTAATGATAAACCGAGAACGAGTTTTCCCAATCAAAACAAAACACGCTGTTGCAGACATAGAGATATTACCAATTGGCTGACAGTGTCAGTCATATGCGTTCATATTGGATGGAGGCTGTGTTTTCCATGGAAAACGATCATTTCCACTCCCAGTAGGTTGCAGTCAGTTTGTCGCCAATGGACTACAACTTATTTTGATTTTTATTGTAATCAAAAACGCTGACAATGCACATAAGAGAAACGCGAACAAAAAGGTATCAAAAGGTGCAACACAGTGGGTTTCCTTTTCAGATCATTCAACAAGCGAGGCAAGTGAAAATTTATGGAAACCAGAGAGCATTCAAACGTAACTCAGCATTTATCTTTCGTTAGAAAATTAGAATCTACGTGTGGCACCCAATCAATGACCACAATCTTCAGGTTTGCTCTGCGTTTGCGTTTGCGTTTGGGTTTGGTCTCTGAGCCAATTGTTTCAGTTTTTCTTTTTTCTCAGCAGACTCCATAAAAATGCATTTTATGTGTTTCTATGAAAAATGCTCAGACTCAAACTCAATCGCAGCTCGAGATTTATGCATGTCCTGAGCCTGTTCTCTAAATGCTCCGACATGTTCTGGGCCATAGTAAAACTCGTATCTGTATCCTTGCTGTAGGTCTACTACTTAGCTATTTCATTATAAATTAAACTGTTATCGCTACAACTTAATCGAGCCATAAAGCTGACTGACCATTGCCTTGAAAACTGCCTGCCCCCTTCAGCCTTGGTGTGTGGCAGAAGCAGCAGCAGCAGCAGCGGCAACATGATTCTCTCTTATCTCAATTTGACATTTGTTAATTGCCGCGCACTTCAAGTACTTAGTGTATCTTTTGGGTCTTCATCTGCTTTGCTTTTTTTTCTTTTTGGATTTTCGCTTTGCTTTTTTATGCTTGTTCTAAATGACTTTTTAATGTTTTTAAGTGTAATAAAGTTGTTTTCCTGCCATTGCGTAATGAGTTATTTTAAACTACATTGCGAGTGTGGCACATTTGGTAATCTGCGCCTTGGCATCATTTTAGTGCTACAGAGACACATTTTAATTAATTTCTGAAGGTCTCCCAACTCAAAGGCTAATAGGCAACAGAGTGCCAAGATCAGAGAATGTGCTTCTTGATGCTGCCAAGAAGCAGGCAATAAAGGCAGCAAAGAGGTCATTCTCGGAGCAATCCGATTGCATAATTAGGGACCAGTCAGTGAGCTAAGCAATTTTTTATGATTTACTTTTTGCTTAAAATATAGTTAAATTGAGGCATGAAACTTCCCTAAATATGCTCCATTACAACTCAATCTTCGTGCGTTGAATGCAACGGGGGAACCACATGAGAAATGGGCGAAGCCAACGTAATGTAAACTCGCCTTTCCACGCATGCTAAATAGCCCATAATAAATCATTGCCTTATGATATTAAAAATATAGACAAAACGACGCACGGCTGCCAGCGGAAAGGTCTTCAAGTTCAAAGGAAAACGACAATCAGAGCACCGCGAGAGACAGAGACAGAGGCAGTGGCAGTGGCAGTGGCAGAACCATTGGCAAAAGCCAATGTTATTATACCTCATACATATGATATGTATTTCTGATATACCGGGCATAAAATAGCAGCTCAGAAGTGCTGACAGGCCGGGCGGTACATTGCGTTGCACACAAAACCGCCAGAAGAGGATGAGGGTGCAAATCGAAGATGAAGTCAACCAATGGCAACGGCAACAACAACGGCATTGGTAGGCGAATAAGCGCACTAAATTATGACTAGGTAGAGGCGCTGACAATTCAATGCGCGGGCCCCATACGAAAAATACTCGTAATACAGGCTATGAAAATTTATGCAGCATGCAGCGAAGGGAATGGAAAAACGTTGAAACGTTGAAAAAGTCCTCAAATCGACATGCACATGTGGCTGCAGCGAGTGCATTGCTGTTTGGTAATCCGTAAAAAATGATGTCATAATAAATTGTAATTTATGGGCGCAATGCACTCCATTCGCCAGCAAGTTGGGGGCCTCTTTTTCTAGGAGCCAGCAATCCAGCAATCCAGCTAGCGACAAGTTAGGCCGCCTCGCTGACAGATGAAGGTTCGTTCATGAGAGTCTGATGAAGCCATTATGATGACTTAAGCTCGGACGCATTTCGACACGATTAATTATATCCGAAAACAGCAGACAAGACGTGGAGAGGGGGCGCCACATTTGGGCATGTTATTAAAGATACCTGGCGTTCTGTCAAGACTTGGTTTCCTGTGCACCAAACAAATGTCAACTTTTATGCCTCAATGGCATAGGCCTGGGAAATGGCAGGCAGTTCAGTTGGCCCTCTCATTCGCTCTCTTTTAACAAGCTGACAAATAGATAAAGTGCAGTCAAGTTCTGTTTGAGAGGTAGCTGCCTCTGAAAGACATCGTGCCACAGTTGATGTATCGGCTGGTTGTTTTGATCTGACACTGGGCTATTTAGTATGCAAATGTATGATTGTGTCTAACAAAGTGACAGCAAGGCTGTCGAGCAGGGAACTTCAAGAGGGGGAATGAGCACGCACTCATATCTGTATATACGTGTGTATGTATAAAAGATAAGTACACTCTAGGGTTAGGTCAACTCTGGTTTACCATTTTCCATCCACTATTTTATATTTATTCTACTTTAATTTTTCTGCATGATTATTGCTTTATTCTATGCTTTTTTAACGGTACATTTTGTTGACTTTTAAATTTCATTAAAAAAAAAAATTAAATTTAGTTATTTCCATTTTTCAAATAAAATTTATGCGTTTAAGTTTGATTATTATTTTTGGTAAAAAATTGATAGTAATATAAGTGCGGGAACAGGAAATTAAGCAATTTCACGCCCTGTGCCACAGTTAAATGCGCATTGATGGGCAATGCTTAGAAACAATAAATATTAAGTGGCTTTAATTAAAAATTACAATTTAATTCAACAAGCTTGCAACAACCCCCACTTTGCTCTCCTCAAGTGGCAGTGGCCGGCGGAAGCAAATAGAAACATTTCTTTTTTTTTTTTTGGAATAACTGCACCAGCATTCAAGCAGAACAAACATTCTAATCATGGCGGGCATGCAGCACGAAAGTATCTGTCAGATACTAAACAAAAACAACGGAACGTAACTGAATGCTGCAGCTCATTAGCGCCTGGCGACAGCGACGAAGCGCAACGAGGAGGGCGAGGGGAGTGACGAGGGCGACGACGCTGCCGGAAATCAATTCCCCCCCCCCCCCATTTACGGAAAACTGTCAGAAACACACACACACAAAAGCACTGTTGGAGAAAATATGAGGTTTTTATTTTTGGGTTTCCAGAAACAATTGCATAATCAACGCAGCCCGCCGGTGAAAGGGGGAAAGGTGGAAAGGGGAAACAGGGATTGGGGGAAAGGGTGTGCATTGCATTCACGCCTGCGCAGTGGAGCACGTGGGGCATGTGCCACCCTGCTGTGAGATTAGACAAATTTATGAGGCGACACATTTAGTCGAGACTCGTCTGGTTGCATGCCACAGCAACTGTATTCAAATTGAATTGTTATGCAATTTAAATTGAAACAAAATGTTGTGAAAATTATACAAAATGTTGCAATAATCAAATTTAGCTAAAAACCCAATTTATGGTCGATCAAGGAGCAAAGTTGTTGGCTAAATCGCTGTTGTTTCATTGTATTGATTACAAAAAGGACCACCAGGATTAGGCGTTCAAGGGGCAGATAAGATGAAGCCACTTAAATTTAGTTGTTCCCTTTGTTGGCCAGGGGCAACAACATTCCAGGCGATGTAGTTGTCTTATATTGTTCCTTCTGGCTTTTTGATTTTATTGTCTGCGCGCGAACTGCACAACAAAAGCTAAAATTGAAAATTGTTAAAATGTACGCCACACACACACACACAGAACAACACACACACACACACACAGCGAGCCACTTTCTTTTCTATCTATGTGTCTATCTTATTCTTGGCCTTTTGCCTTAGTTTACTTTCGCTCCCCTCTCCTGCCACACAGCACTTTTTGGCAGCGCAAACAATGTGCAGGACTCCAATAAATAAGCACAGAAGGCTGGACGTCGGACAGAGGACAGTGGACAGTGGACAGTGGACAGAGGACAATGTACAGCGGGCACGTCGAGCTGTTTGTTTGCTTGAAAATGGTTTTAATTGTTGTTGAATTTTTTGTTTGTGTGCGTGTTTTTTTTTTTTGTTGTTGTATTTTTTTGTGGCTCTCGCACATTGTTGACCAAATATAATGAGATAGCTGAACGCTGGCTGCCTGGGTCATTTATGTGTTTGTTTTGGTTTTGGCTAAAAGTAAATTAAGTGCCAATGTTAATGGCAGTTATGGCTGGCATCTGGATCTGGATCTGTGCAGACAACAAAGCAGGCCATTTGGGTGTCTTAATGGTCAAGTAATAATAGCTAAAAGTGTGTATAGAGCCAAAGATAGTAGCTCAAGATTTATAGCTCAGCCACTTGCATAAAGTGTGTAGCAGTTTGAGGGTGGCCCAAATATGGTTACAATTTGAAATGAATGCACATACGTATCGGCATTCACATACCCAGTTAAAAGAGATTCAATTGAAAGTTACATAAAAATGCAAAATAAATTGCAGATAAGGAATCGATTTATAAGTTGTGTTGTGGCTAAGTCTAATCACCATTTATCGACTTGCATCAGCTAAAATGAGAAACAAAAGAAATTCAAATGCATTTATTAACTTATTTAAACTTATTTAAAGTGCAATCATTAACATTGATGGCAAAGGCGACTTGTCCCAGCATCGCCGTCGTTCCCCAGACAATTCGATTAAAGTTAAGCCATTACAAGCCAAGACGCCAGGAAGCCCGAGACACTGGCTGGTTGGTTCCCATGTTCTCAAGCTTAGCCCGGCCACAAATAATATAACAATTTAAATAACAAGCATGAAGCAGGCAAACACCAAACGCGTTAGTTAGATAGATTGATCTACATGTACACGACAACAACGTGGCCAAGTGGCTTCGACTTCGACTTCGACTCCGGCTTTGTGTCTCTGGCTCTGTCTCTGGCTCTGTCGCTGGCCCTGACTCCAGCTCCTTGTTGCTGACTGCGCTTGCAATGTATTTCTGTTTACTTGGCCCTGTCCTGTCCTGGAGTACCGGACAGCCATGCTGCCTGGTTGCCTGGCCGGCACGCTGGCAGGCTGCTGGTTGCAAGGCAGCCAGACCAAGAGCATGTCAAAACAAAATAACATCTTTAGCGCGCAAACATGACAAAACATCAGAATTCCACCAGATTAACGTCAATTTTAATTGCATTCACTTAGCCAAGGCAGCCCAGGCTCAGTTGTCTATGAAAACCTCAGCATACAGCCCCAGCTCCCAGACAACACCATGGAAATATGCATAGGACCTAGGTAAAAAAAAAATCAGAAACCATGGAAAATGTTCTTGTCGTCTTTTCGAACTTCTCATACCCTAGAGAAGATAATTACCCCAGCTATTAGAAAATTAGGAAAAATTGCATCAGCAATACTTAAAGATATTTGGAAGTTGTTATATAAGTTGGAAGTGTATTTGAGATAGTTGTGCGTTTCATATAAAATATATTTCAAGATAAATATTTTAATTAATATACATAATATTATCAACCACAACTTGATCTACCTCAGGGTTTTTACTGATTTTAAAGACTTTCATGACGAGCACAACACTTAAGCAGCATTATTAATGTCTCAATTTGATTATGTATTAAAACATATTTTTATCAATATATTAATAACATTTTAAAAGCACATGCAGCTGGCTGCACGGCTCAGTTGGCCAGTGCCTGTAAATTGGACAGGTGTTTTCCTAAGCAAAGCTGTCTTCGGTACAAAATGATATGCCCTGTGCAAGGGCATAAAAACAAAATACAAAATCCATACAACAAAAGGGTTTAAGGCCTCTTCTGCCTGCCTGCCTGGTTGCAGCCAGGAGAAGGACAAGCTCAAGCAGCAGCAGCAAGGCAAACAAAGTTTCACAAGGTTGTGATTAACATGCGATAAAAAATGACCAGGCAGGCTACTACCCAGGGCAACTGGCCCCATACCAGGCCAGACGTCTGACTAGACCTGAACGTGAACCTGGACTCTGACTCTCTTTTGGCCGTTGGCCGCTGGCCGTTCGGGAGCCAGGGCTGCTTGGTCAGTTGGCTTACGTGTTTGCATTGGCAGAGAACAGCAAGAGCAACAGCAACAGCAACAGCAACAGCAACTGCAACTGCGAGACCCTCGCAGCTTGCAACTTGCAACGAGCAACTCGCAACTCTCGACTACTCTCAGCCACTCAGCGGACAAAAGTTAAGTGTCTGGCTGTCACATGCGATTTGCACCTGCCGGATGAGCAATGGGCCAAGGCGCGGGTCCGGTCTTGCTCTTTGCGTGGATTATTTATCATCTGCGCCACATCAGAGGCTAAGTTTCGTTTTAAGCAGCATCAGCATCAGCTTCAGCTTCAACTTCAGCTTCAGCGGAGGCTATAACAAACAGCGCGTGCAAAGGCCAAGATCCACGCTTGCCAGATTCTTTTCATGGACTATAATCAGGGCCATGGAATGCGCGCAAACATTTGCACAGCTTCGGGCATCAACTGCGAATTCTGTTCATAAATTTTAATATTTTAATTTAAGCCATGCCGATGAACACATAAAACGAGCCATTAAAGAACCAAATGGATATTCCTAGTGCCACTTTGCAAACACAAAGCCAAATGCAATTTCTTGCTAAACTCTGTTCCAGTTTCAGTTTGTGTTCTTCTTCTGTGGCTGCACACCGTTGCCATTACTATTGCTGTTGCTGTTGCTGTCGCTGTTGTTGTCGGTTTGAATGTTGCAGCAACGGAGCTTACATTTCCTGTGAATACTGTGCTTTGATTTTAGGAAAATTAACAACAGCTCAAACAACTAACCAGTCGAGTCAACATTACGGCCCAAACGAATCAGCGTCATCATCACCAGCAGCACTAATCCAAGCAGCAATAACTACAACACTTATTCCAAACAATAATAACGAATTCCAAATGCACTTTACAATTTACAACTTTAACTTTCGCTATAAACCAAAAGCAATAAGAAGACAACATGAATTTTGAAAGAGTTTAGTAACATTTATTTGCATAGTAATTTCTGACTGCAAAAACTTTGATAGCTGTGGCTTATGGACCATTTGCAGGGTTCTTAAAATAAAATTGTGGAAAACGTATTTGCTTTCGTCTCATTTTCCAACTTACTCTCTTTCTCACACTTTCTCACTTCCTTCATAACGTTTTACTTCCCTGAAGTTTAACAGTTTTGGTCAGATTTGGATTTTTTAGTAGGGTCTCCCCAATCTTTGCATTTTGATATATCCTTTATTTTAATTGACTGTTTGCTTGATTGAAATGTACTTTTAATATTTAAATAATTATTTTTTTATTGTATAACTTTAATTTTTTAATTTCTTAAAAACTTCTTTATACAATAAATCAATAAAAAAGTCAGATATAATTCTATACTTGACACCTTAGTCGTTGTTGACTTTAAAAGTTAGTGTGTGGCAGGAGCGTGCAGTGATTCGTATTGCGGCATTGCATGTTTTTTGCTTCGCCAGTTCCATTTGCCCCTCAGCTCTGACTCTGACTCTGGCTGTGGCACTGGCTGGGGTTTCGGCAGAGTCTCTGGCTTTACAACGGGCCCCAATGATGCCACTGACTTGGCTTTGGCCACGCTTGTTTGGTTTAGCTTGGCCGCAGCGGCTAAACAGGTTAAAATGTCGTTCAAAATGTCAAGTCAACACTTTGATGTTGTCCGTGTCAGTGTGCTGCAGCCAAGCGAGCAGCCAAACCGCTGCTAACGTTGGTCTGCAACTTCAGTTTCAGCTTTTGCTACACAGCCACAGCTACAGCAACAGCTACAGCCTTAGCTTCAGCTTTGTTTGCGTGTGATCTGCAGTTTATTTATGCAACATTCAGCACACGACGAAACATGCAACATTGCCGAAATTGTTAAGTGCAGACGTCGTGCTGTCATTGTCGATGTCGATGTCGATGGCGATGTCGACGTCGCCATAGCCTTTGCCATCGTCCAATGTCCACAAACATTGTTGTTCTAATGCTTGAGGAAGTTTTCCTGTAATTGCACAAATGGAACAGTAGCGGCACATGTGAGAATGAGGTCAGCAATTAGAAAGGGTTTAGTCGCTAGTGAAGGGAATTCTCAATTACACATTCACTTTGAAGTCTCTATCTGAGTTTTTTTTATTGTTACTATGCACAAGTTTTCTGTATTCAAATCTCAAATGTCATTTAAAAATAGCCAATCAAGGTTTTTATTCAGGAAAAACCATAATCCATTTGGAGCTGCATCATCATGTAATATTACTTGGATTTGCATTTAAGCACATGGAGGTCAGATCTCAATTTGGCTAATAGTTGCGATTCTTGCCCATTGCCTGCATTGCCTGAGCCTGGTTCAGCGTCTGACGCACCGAGTAAGTTGGCCGCAAGATGACGAAGCTGACAATCAGCTCATCATTGACAACCATGACGGCACCCGCATTGTCGAAGAGGCCGCAGTAGTTGGGTGCTGAGAAGAGCGTGACCAGCTGGCGTTTGGCAAAGAACTCATAGCCATCCTCGACGACCTGATGGGCACGACAAACCACATCGATGCCCATGCGCATGCAGAAACTTCTCACAACGTCGGGGCCGAAGGTGACGCTAATGCCGCGATCGTTTGAACTCCAGCCAAGGACCTTCTCATCGGGATCACTCCAGAGTAGGTCGCACATGAGGCCCTCGCTGGGTATATCACAGGGTCGCTTTATTGCCAGTATGTCCTGGAAGCTATGCAGACTAGGACTCAGACCTCCATGGACACAGAAGATGCGACCACCCACCAACGCCGCAAGCGGCATGCAATCGTATGTATCCACAAAGTAGCGCCAGAGTTTGATGGAATAGCGACGCTTGCACTCGTCGTAGAATCCATAGATTCGATTGATGCTGGCGCTCTCATGGTTGCCCCGCAGCAACATCATCTGATGCGGATTGCGCACCTTATATGCGAGGAGCAGCGTAAATGTCTCAATGGACATCTTTCCGCGATCCACATAATCTCCCAGGAAGAGATACTTGATGTCCGGCGGAAATCCCACTGAGTGCAATATGCGCAATAGGTCTCCAAACTGGCCGTGCACATCTCCGCATATCTTAACCGGTGGGTTTATTTCCAAGAAGGTTCTCTCCTTGAGGAAGGCTGCTCTGGCCTCCGTGCACACATATCGTATTTGATTCTCGTTAAGTGGTATTCCTCTTGCGGGATTCTCACAGTTGACGAGCTGATCGATTAACTTGGTCAGATCGAGAGTTAGCGGTACCAAAGTCTGCCGAGACTTCGAACTAACTCGCTCACGACTTATAATTGATTTAGAGGATCGCTCTGCCATATTTTATAAACATATCAAAATTTAGCGTTGACAAAAAATACACTTATTGCTAATTGAATTGAGGGAACTTGACAAATGGAACAAAATGGCAAATTTTGTAATAGTAACAAACAACGTATTCAGCTCTATAAATAAATAAACATCATAGTCAGATCCGTTAAGTAGAATTGCGGTGCCCCGATTTGGGCGCCTAACGCTGAAGCGCTCCTTGCTCAGTCCAATGCCTGTCAAAATGGTGCCCAAACGGGTGAACCTCAACTAAAGTTGTTGCAATTCTGAGAATATTTTACGCTTGTTGAAGCTGACAACAGTGTTGAAGCCACCGCCAACGATGACGACGACAGCGTTGTCGATGTTGCTTGCTAGCTTGGGCTGGACTGGCACTGGACGCGCTTCTTGTTATGGAGATGGAGATGGAGCTGGAGCACAGCAGAGCAGAGCAGAGCAGAGGTCTGGAGTCAGTACTAGGGTTTCGTGTTTTGTTTTCTTTGCACTTCAGTTGTATCACATCAATGGCCATTGTGTACGTCAACTTTGATGTTTCGGCAAGAGTTGTGAAGTGTGAGGTTTTAGACGTTCTTATTGCACTTTGCCGCTGAGCAGCAGGGACGGTGGTCAGAGTCGGTGTCGGAATCCGAGAGGCCAAAACTACCGCCCTGACAGGTGAAGAATGCCAAAATCGTTTCGAGTGCCTCCGTTGCCAGGTTAGACTGAGCTGGCTGGCTGGCTGCCTGGCTGGTCGGTTGGTTGGCATTGTGTCCACTCCAAATTCAACTCAAGCCTTTTAGAGGGAAAGCGTGGCGAAGGCAACGACTCTGAGGGCGGGAAAAATCGACAAGGCAGGAGTCAAAGTCTGAGTTGAGTCTGTTTCTTGATTTCGTATTTATTTTGTTTACACGTTTCCTTTGAATTTTCGGTTCTAATTGAGTGAGAAGTGCGGTGAGCTTGCAGTTTTCCCATCACACATCCAGAAAGAACTCCGCTACGCTCCATCATCATTATCAACATCCACATCAACATCATCTGTTGCTACGTTTTACGCGTCTTTAATTGGATTTTCATACCTGTCCCGAACGTAGCCGCGATGTTTGATTGGTGTTTGTATAATGAACTTGCAATATTCTCCCAACCAAACAGCTGCTCTTGTTATTGTATCGCATTGTGCCCGTACTGCCCGGGCAAAGGCGCTCCAAGCCTTGCCCGTGAAATTCAACACACATCATCGCCCATGGCCGGCCTTTGTATTTGCTCTTCCTCGTTACTTTTCTCTTTTTAACACTAGGAAAACAAAAGTAGTCTACAGCGCTTATTATTGTTCGATTGTTGGTGACTTTGTTTATTTAATTTATGTTATTATTGCCTGATTAAGTATGGAAAGGCGATGACCAAAAAAGGGTTTACCTTATTTCATTAAAAATTGATTAGTGTTAAGGTACACAAAATTGCTGAGCTAAATAACAATGTAATTACGTGCAGTTGGGCTTGGAGCTCACTCTAGACTGAATAGCTGATGCAGCACAGAATTGATGACCAGCAAATTAATAGTTGAATTATTAGGATAAATCTATTGAAGAGGGATTCATATGATGGCGGCAGGAGGGAATAGGAAAATAAAAGGAAAACTAATTATTTAGCGCTGGTTAATTAATGCTTATTGAAAACCTTTATCTATAATCAAGACTTAATGATTTCATTTACTAATCGCTTTTAATGAAATATAATATGAAATCTGAACTGTATATAAAAAACATATTTTGAATATATATTTTATTTATTTAGTGAACAATTTTTAAAAGTTAAAGTCTAATTAAAAGTGAATAGTAAAATTGAAATTGTAAGTGATCTTCAAAGATGACTTCTTAAATACATATATTGATCACCAAGTATAAACCAGATTTTAGACGTAGCTTCAATTCCCGATTCCTTGGATTTGTTTAGTTTCGTGAAACATGAAGCGAATTCTAAGTTGCCGAAACACGTGCACGATATTTAATAGATATCTCTTGGTCACTAATTGTAAGCCTCAAGCTTTCAAGAAACAAACAAAAAGTTGTAAAGCGCATTTTACGTCTAATTAAGAGCTCAGCTAAAGTTGTGGGACGCAAAAAAAGCATATATTGTTGGGAGTTGGGGTTTTCTTTGTGGTAGCCCTTATTCCAACTGCACCATCTAATTGCAATAAAAGCTAGTTAAGCAAAACACACACAAAACACACAACGTAATAAACTCGCTGCCCGTTGGCCATTTTTACGATCCTAATAAAGCAAACAGAAACAAAATTCATCATATCTGGAGCATGGAGCCTCCTAATGAGCAGCTCGGCTTAGGAGCTGCAACTGTATTTAATGGGCCCATAAAAATGTGCCAAGTGGGCAGGCAATGGCGGCGTTTATGATGAACAAAATTAAATGGCTTCAATAATTAAAACACCTGTTTTAATTAGATAGAAATGCATGTACACGGTTCGGTGTTTTTCTTCCATGCTACTGTGAGAACAAAAAGTGAACTTGGCCAGCGACAAACTCAGATGCGTTGAAAGTTCCTTTAGGTGTTAAGCGGCAGACACAATTAATGACTCGTCGGCGGCTTCAAAGTTGTGTGTGTACAACTTTATCATAGGTAAAAAATGTGTGTGCCCAAGCAGCTGGAAATTTTCATCTCTGTTGCGCTTAGCCGGAAAAGTTGCCACAGCGATTACCGATTTACCGCTATCGGCTTTTCCAAGTAGTTGGTTGGGCTGGTTGTGTGTGTGTTTTATGTGTTGCCTTTGACTGCGGTCACAAATATGCCAAAACATGATCCTCACATGTATTTGTCAATTGAATGTCTTGAGACTCGCGCACACCCCAAAATCTAATCCTTTGGGCTTGACTTGAGCTGTGGGCTTGTCCTCCTGCCTACCTGTCAATGTCTGACAATGAGCATTGCATTCCACTTCTTTTCTTCAGGTTGTTGTCTGGCCTTCCTTCAACGTCTGCTTCTGCTTCAAATGAAGTGCATTCATCCGGTGGCAATCCTTTTTTTTTCGTTTCTTTGTGCATCATTTCAGTTGAATTTGCGTTGACATCCTGCAGACGACTGCCTCGTTCACCACTCTTGTGTTGTGTATCCTGTTGTTGTCTATATAACGAGCGTCGCTGACATATCCTTTAACCATGATTAAAAACGTAAAGTAAATGAAAATTGTTTTGTGCTTACGCCTCTTAGCACACCTTGAAAACAATAACAAAGAATCCCTGCACAAATAAGAACAGGACAGAAAGAACTGCACTGAACTTGAGCTGAAAACGGGAGAGCTAACTGGAGTCTCAGGCGCAGTAGGACAATAGACAATTCACAACTGGGTTCCTGTAGGCTTCTCGTTCTAGCGTGTCTCCTGAAGCACTTAAAATTCTACAGATTTTCCCACTTAGCGATAAAGTTGCCTGTGAATAGCCCCGCAGTTGGCTTTTGTCTGAGACACCTAGGACTTTGAGGGACTCCCCTTCCCCTCAGGCATTTGCCATGGATGGGGCAGGGAGGGGGAGAGCCTTGTGATTTCATGCTTAAATGGAGTCGTTAAATTATTTTCTGAAATTGAGTCGAGCGCCTGTTGTTGTCCTGTTTGTAGGTGGATGTGTGTGCTTGTGCCACATGTGTGCGTGTGGCATTGACATTGGAGCTCCACTTTGCTTGAGACTCGGCACGTTGAGTTGTAAGCGGAAGTACTTAGCTCCCACTCCCACTCCCATCCACAAAACCACTCGCTAGCATTAAAATATGTTGAGCGAACATTTTTTTTCCTTTGTTTTTTCTTTTACATATATGTATGTATATATATATATATATATTTCCTTTTTTTGGCTGTTCTTTAATTAAAACCAAAATGTTATTGTCTACGTTTGGGATTTTTTTAATGCGTGTTACGCGTGGCATTGAAATGCATTTTGTATGTGATTTCACGGTTTTATGGCTGACACTTTCTTTGCCGGAGCGAATGGCCTTCACACGGTACAAAAGACGAGCACTTGAACTTGACATTGCATTAGGTTTCCAGGTGGTCTTATTTATATTTAATTTTTACTCCAAGTTGCTTTAAGGCATGTTTTGGAATACTAATTAAATTAGGCTAATGCCTGGTGTTAACCACACACGATCCGTTGAGTACAGCTCGGGACTAATTTACATATTTTTTTAATTCGCAGTTACTGCTCTTGAATTTGATTTTTATGTTTAAGTTTACTCTCATTTAATTCTCTTAAATGCCTGTTTGTTTTTTTAAATCTATTTATTCCTCAATTTCAATGTTGTGCTCTAAGTTTTAGTATTCAACTTTAAAAAAGTGTTGTTTTTTTCAGAAAAACTGTTCCATATATGTGAGCAAGCTGTTAGTCTTCCAACCTAACATGCATAGCCACTGGACAGACCCCTTCGAATTCTCAGCTTATCTGTATCACATTGCTTGCATAGCTACACGATACTTCAATTTTCCAAAACAACGCTTTCAACTTTAAACTCCGCAATGGAGCATTTTTGAGCTAATCGAAAAAAAGCAGAAAAATATCTAGAACAAGGTCAGCTGTTAACCAGAGCAGGGCGGACAAAGCACGCCAGGCCATGGCAGAGCCAAACGAAGCCCAAATCCAATATGGACAATATATCACATGACGCCTACAATTTAAACTGACAAAAAAATGAAATGCAAACAGGGCGAACGAAGAGAAATGACAAACATTTATACAAATAACACCATCGACTCCAATTAAAGCAGCTTTGTGCATCTGGATGCGGTTCGTGAAGGGTTGGTGGGGTGGGAGGGATGGACGGATGCTGGGAAGGAGGGAGGGGGGGTTGGTGAATGTTGGCGGCTCTTTTGCTTGGTTCGCTTGTGTCTGATAAAAACCGCAAAGCGAAATGTTTATGTATACAGAAGTGCGTATGTATGCGAGAGAGTGTGTGCGTGTGTGTGTGTGTGTGTGTGTGTGTGTGCGAGTATAATAAAAATGCAAAACAAAAGCGGCCAAATATGTTTTTGGGTACAGCGTGGGCGCGGCAAGTCGACTGGCCAAAGACAAGCAGTAAAAACAGCAACGACGTCCAGCTCCATCCCAACCACTTCCAACTGTCATTCGCATCGCAAACGATGACGTACTGATGCACTGGCCAACAACAAGGGCGGAAACAATAGGTCAACACCAGAGCTAATAGAAAGTGAACGAGCTCCAGATACCCAAATGATCAAACAAAAAATTAGCGCGCTTTAAATTATAAATATATATAAATTACAAACAGAAATTACATCTGTAAATTATGTAAAAATGTCTAAATTATATTTTACTCTTCATATTTTAAATAAATTTAATTATATCACTAAGGATATCGCTGCTTACGTATCTTCAAATTTTCTATAAAATTGCGAAGAGTTTATGTTGTACAAATATGATTACGTAACTGATATACCTCTGGCGGTGCTATTAAAAATGTTGCAACAACATTTGCCAGCAAGGCGAAGCGAGCGACGCGTCGGGCAAATAATAATTTATGCATGCGTTGCGGTAGTCAGCGACATTGGCCAAGAGAGAGGGGGAGTGGCAAGCAGGGTGAAAAATGGTTGGTGCGGGGAATAACCGCAAAATGTTTGCATTGCATTTGCTGTTGCTGTTTACAGGGTCCGCAGTTAAAGCAATATGCACTCACAATATGCGAGCAAAAAGTGAATCTGAGCTACAGCCGGAAAACGGAAATTGTGGCAAGCGCAGCACTCGCAGCCTTCCTCCAGCGGGTCCTTTACCCATCCCCACTCCATCTGCCGTCCTGCCCCGATCTGAGAAACCACATGACTTGCGACCACTGCTCTCAAGGATTTATGCTTCGCCACCGTTTCAGTCAGGCCAATCTGTTGGCTTCTGCAGCCTCAGCTGCGATTGCGTGTTTTTTGTCGCGCTCTCCATTCGCTAAACCAATTTTTGGCTTTGGCTTTCAATTTGCAATTGCAATTGGCTACAAAATGTGTGAATTACATGGCACAATGCGAGGCTACATTCCGTTTCTATGGGCTTAGAGCAATTTTCATTGTAGGGCAACTGCTTTGACTTTGAGTTAGGAGCACTGGCAACCCACCAGAGTTGCCAGTTTTCTCATCTCCCAGCTGGTTTTTATTAAACGCTTCACCGACTAAAGCGACCACAGCCCAAACCCACCGCTGGAGCTAACTTGATCAAGTGGTAAACTATGTCAAGTGCGAGGAGGCCACAAAAAGCCTGGCATGGTATTTGTATCATTTGGACAATACTGCACAATACTGGTAATTGGAATTAAAAGTGATCCATGGAAAACTGAAATTACAGGTTCGTATTGTCATGACAGAGACATAGAAATTTAATGATTTTGTCTTCATATTACAGAAAGTTCTTCACTATGATAGATGTGTTTTATGTTGACAACCAAAATGAACAGTTTGCACTTTCTGTGTGCGAACGTGCAACATATGTATTTTGTTTCATTCTGTCGACTTTGGGTACATTTGAGACTACTTACTGGCCCAGTACACGTTAAATTACAGTCTGCTTTTTGAACAATCTTCTATCAATGGCGGCTTATCAGCCACCCCTACTACAGGTCGTTTAACAAACCCATAAAACCAACTGGGCCCACAGTTTCCACCATAACTACATCATCATTCAGCCCGCACATACTGCAAACGACTCTCAAAAAAAAAATGCATAGATATGAGTATATTCAAAAAAAAAAGAATATTATAGGAAAATTGCGCAAAAGCGACATATGAATTTAATTGCCTAAATAATCCCAATCAAGGCAGGGAAATCAAAGCGAACAAATGTTGACAAAAGAGCGAAACGAGCCAACGCTGATTGCTTTTAATAAAAATATAATGAATCCGCACTCGAAACCCATCAAAATCACCAAAACGAAAATGAAAATAAAATCGAAATGAATGCGAAACGCAACGAATGAGGACAATGACAACTTAATTTCTGCCATAGAAAGTGCCCGTAAAGGAGCAGCCAAAATTGACATATTGACAGCCACACAAAAGGCAGCAGCACACGAGCGATTTTATGGGGTGGACCAAACCTAACCGCAATCCCAGTGCAGTTGTCAACGGCGGCGTCAAAAATAACAAACATTGCGACAGCAATAAAATATTACAAACAAATTATGGAATACGCCGAAGATTTAATACTCTTGCATATGCGCAAAAAATAAATCATTTTTTATAGCTATAATTTCTTTAACAAAATTTAAAATTAATTAAGATCAGAAAAGACCTTTTTAAAATTTAACCAAAAAAGGTGCTCAAAATTGGATATGCTATATATATATATACATATAGTTATATTTTGATTAAATTGTGATTCCAAATATATGTAAAAATAAACTTGTTAAACTGAATCCTACAATTTGGCAGAAAACTGAAACCTTATAGAGACTTCCAGTAAGAAAACTATTTTAAAACAGTCATTAGTTTAAGGAATGGAAGTCTAGGTGGTATAAATAAAATATAAATATAAAGAAATTTATATATTCATAAATATACATAGATATATGTATATATATATATATTTCATTTGATTAATTATTATTTTTTTATTTTTTTAATTATTTTATTTTATTTTTAATTATTTAAGTCCCAAAGCCAGCAGAAAAAATATTTTAAATGTGAATTGATGAAAATATTTATATTTCTAAATTTAGTTAGAGTTACAGAAAACTCCACTTAAGAAGTGAGCGATTTGTTACAGATTTCCTGACAAAATTATAATAACTGCAGTAAGGGTATAAAACTGATGCGAAACGAGTGTATAGGCTGATGCTTAATTGAAGCTGCAGCAGCTACAGAAAAATCCAATCAAAACGCAATGAAAACCAAGAGCTGAGAATGAGGCAGCTGTGACTCAACTTGATGTCTCTCTGCACACACTCTAATACACACACAGAATGGCACACACACTCATTCAGTCGAATTGCTGTTGATGTTATTCCAGCAAATAATCACAACAAGGCACAACAAGGACCTTGTCAAATGCACGTAAGCGATATAGATACAGATACTGAGCCACACAGATATTGAGATATAGATACAGCCGTTGATAAAGCCCAGCTGCAAACAAACATAGGACGAGTCACTGACGGAGTAGGAGTCTGCGAGGACATCAAGGTTGCATCGTCCATCAGAGCGTGCATAAGCCCCCCGAAACCCACAGTCATCGTAACTCGACCAAATTGCAGTCACCCCGGGCACCCAAACAAGCAAATCCAATTTAAGCCACAATACACAAATCCTATTTTTGTTTTCCTCAGACTCTGATTCCTCGTTTCTCTGGTCACATTAATAAATTCTTTAGCCAAGCAACACAAAACTATATGTATATATATGTGCATACAAATGTATGTAGAGAACTTTATCTGACAACCAGTTTGTATCGCAAATAGTTTACTCAGCCCATGCCTTATGGTTTTTTGGTTAAGATTAGCCAAATACCAGACACCTCTCAGTCTCTCAACAATACACAGCCCAGTCTGTCAGCCTGTTTAGTACAGAGGGAAACTCTGTTATTGTTGAAAGTACTTGGGATGCAATCACAAACCAGTCCAGAGACGCAGCTGCTTTTGCTTAAAACTGTTTTGGAGTAAATGGTTTTTGCTTGTGTTTTAGTAACGAAGTCCGTGCTCCCCAAAAATTATTATGAGCTTGATAGGAAAATTAGAAAAAATGCGAGCCGAAATATATAAATAAAGTAATCTGACTGATCTAAGTACTGCCTTAGCAAGCTAGCTTACGCGACTGACAAATGAACCTCTTTTGATTCTTTAAATATTATCATTATGGACTAACACTATCAGTAAAAGTTACGGAGTTAAAACCCAGCAATCAAGTGTAACATGTAACACTTATAGAAATTTCTATCGCAGCAACCACAAGTAACTTACTCTCAGAAGGATCAGGATTTTCCTCGACTCATTCATTTAGATTTCATTTGCGCTTTTGATAGAATGCAAAATCCAGTTGAATGTCGTAATAATACTCAAATGATCATTTTTGTGGCAAAACTCTTAGTTTCCCAGGCCAACAGCGTGGCAGTAACATTTAATTACCTAGCCTACTTAGACAAGCTTTAATTTCAGACGCACATTTGTTCCGCTGCACTTAAAGAAGCATGCATAAAGATGTAATCCCAAGCAGATAAACCATAAAGCTTCTAAAGCCCTTAAGCTATTAATAAGCACATCTATATCCCAAACCCCAAGTCCTCTGCCAGAGCTAACAACTAATTTTATGGCCATCACATCAACCAACGCCAACAAACAACTACCAGGCCAATCAAACATGACCCCCACACACACGCGTAACAGTCGAACGCCACAGCTCATAAAAAACGCCCACATGACAAATAAGACAAAGCACACATAAACCACGCCCCCACCGAATGCCAAAAACTCATTCCGCTGATCAGCACAGGCAAAACAATGGCAACAAACAAGAAGACGAAAAAAAACAAAAAACAAATTTGTTAGCTGTGTTATGTAAATTGCACACAAGAGTGTCGAAGCAGGGCAAGCAGAGCAGCCCCTACTAAGCCTATATATGTACATACTATATGTATGCTCCCCCATACATAAGTATAAATATATATTATGTAAATAAAAGAAATAATAAGCTTCGCCGAGCCGCACCAAAATCCTAAGATTCAAAGCCAAACGGACGGAGAAAAAAAAGCAAGGGAAAATAATTTTCATGATGCGTTGATGATGTTTATATTTACGATACGACAAATATGCAATAGGTTGACATGGAAATGGGTGGGGCAGGCGAGGGCAGAGGTAGAGGTGGCAGGCACTGAAATCATTTTGTAATGTAATTTGTGTTGTTGTTGGGGATACACTTTTATGGGAGCCCGGGCATAATCAACATTATCCAAAAACCGCAAACCGCCTACAAAATGCTGAGGAGCTCCCTCCTGCGGTGCGAAAGCCTGGTCGCATTATCATCTCATTGCACAGGACTTAATCCGGCGGCAAGTTATTAAAGCGTAACGCAGCGTTCCTTGCCTCATTGTCATCATCGTCCTCGTCCTCGTCCTCGTCGTCCTCGTCGCCATCGTCTTCGCCCCTGTCGTCGCCTCCGTTTTATTGTTCGCGCTGCGCTTAACTTGTTTCGCATTGTATGAAGCGTGCCAGTGCCGACCAGAGAGCCAAGGCGAATGAAGGCGCTGCCTTAATGCTAAATGATCCAATATCCTGTTTCCTGCATTTGTCTGTGCAGCACCAGCACCAGCACCAGCACCAGCAGCAGCAGCAGCAGCCGGCGTGGGAGCATCGCCAACCTTAAAAGGTCCTTTGTGGCCTGGCCTCAACTCTACTCGGTTCTGGCTATTATTTACCCGCTCTGTGCGAACTTAAAGATGCTGCCACTGAAAGCAACTTCTGTACAGTTATTTGCTCAGCAAGTAAAAGAATTTATATGGGAAAAAGTAAGGCACACAAAAGGAAAACTGATGTTGTATCTGATTCTTTGCACACGGCAAGTTAAATAGCAAAATGTAAAGTTTTAATTATGCAACTCGTAGTCGTCCTCCGATTGTTAGTCTAGGCACTAAGTCCCCTCATTTCATCTGCTGAAGATGCGACGCCAAAAGTTAAAGTACACATAATTAGCAGTAGTTTTTCAGACGTTTGCACAATCTTTTACTCCTCTTTTTATATTTGGCACAGCTGCCAATTTTGTCATTCATTGTAGATGTCTGTGTATTTTTGGGATATGCCTGGCCGCCTAGTGTCCAAAAACTAGGCCAGCAGCAGCTATGAATACTTGCTGTTTAGTTAAGCGCACAACTGTTGACAAGCCTCGTCGGGCTTTGGCTAATTAAATGAAAATATTAATTATAACAAAGGCATAAAATACACTTTGAACACTTTTAGAATAGGCCAACATTGAAGTGATTAGAGCAGTCAGTTTCAAATTGTGAACACAAATTAACTGTTAAGCATATGGTTTTTGCCAAATTGCAATTAGCTGCAAATTAATGATGTGAACACATCATTTCCATCCAGTTGATGCCCTGCTGCTTTCAATAATTACAAAATATTTCTAAATACGTTTTTAATTTATTTAAAACATCATTAAAAAAAAAGAGACTCATCTTCCGTCCAGAACATTAGCCACGCAATGACTTTCTTACAAAACCATCATTGCCAGAGGCAATAAACTTGAGCAACGCCTTCAAGTATGCTGTACAAAAACCAAAAAGTTTCACTCTCGCTGGCAACTTTGAACGCCGTTGCCTTTTGTGTCGATTGTGTGTGTGTTTTTTGGCACCAAATGTGGCAAAATCTTAGAATGGGGTAAGGAGTCGTGCTCGGGGCAAGGCATGCGCATAAATGTTACATGTCGTAATATTCACCAATAACAACAAAATGAAAGCAAAAACAAAAATAGGAAATAACTCCGAAAACATGCCACAAACATGAACATTGAAAGCCGTTGCCAAAAAACCAGCGAAGGACGGAAACAATGAATGAAAAGGAATTTTTTTTTTTTGTTGGCCTAGCGCAACATAATCTTGTTAACAATTTGTGTGTGGATTGTATGTGTCTGTGCATATGACACATGCGACAACAAACAAAATAACAACAGCTTCAAGAAAATATGCTAAAAAGAGAAGGAATTCTTCAAGTCAATGGCAAAACATGCAGTATTTGTTGTGTTCTACATAATCCGTAGGTAGGTGTGACATTTGTATGTATAAATTTCAGCTTTGATCCTTTAAGTATAACTCCCAGTCCTGTGGGACTACCAGATCAACAGAGCCAATTGCCAACTGAAACACAGTACAAATAACCAACAACACAAATATGTAATAAAATATAAACGGAAATGTGGCCACGACTTCTCATGTTGTGTATGCTTCGGGGGTGCAACACTTGAGGCATTTTTTGCCTTGCCACGCAGCCGCCACTCCAGAGTTCTGCTACTGCCAACTTAAGTTGTCAAAATCAGCAACGGTTTTCTTTTCTTTTCACCGGGCCTCATGCTATTTTCTGGTTTTTGTTTAAATGTCATTTTCTTTGTATACTTACAACATTTTCCTTCTGCTATTTGCAAACACATTTGGCATATGTGGGCATGTTTGTGTGGTACTAGGTGTTGTCACATTTGACCCTGCCCACATCAAAGAATTGGTTTGACGAAATGCCGATGGCATGTTAAAATCGCACCTAAATATGTGAACATGTATCACAATTTGATATGGCAATTAGCCTACAAAACGGAATTACAATATTATAATAGGACACGTCAAAAGAAACCTGGAAGTTGAGGTTAAGATTTGAAAACCAAATAAATCTCTAGAATGCTAAGAAACAAAAAGTTTTGCTAAAAAGAAGTCTGAAAACCCACAGAAAATAGTCGTTTCACGCCGGAGTTCGATTCGCAACTTGGTTTTCTGTATCTATCAACTCAATACCATTTTTGGATTAGGAACATATTTGAAAACAATTGTAATTCGATTCTAATATAGTTTCTATTCTGAGTTATTCTTTCTCAACACAAATGGATTTCAGCTGATAAGCTCTTTAACCAAACCACAACCACATGAACACCTACTAACTGACCTACCCGCATGTTAGATAAGTAGCGCAGCTGGAACTTGCAAAACCAACCCCAAATCAAAGAGTGCTCAGACCCCTTAATACCAGAACCAAGCAAACAAACAAACAAGAGTATCATGACAACCCAAAAAAGAAAACAGAATAAAGGAAAAACAACTACACAACAGCAACAAATACAAATACAACCCCTCGAATGCACTTGAACTGTCCGCAACACATGCAGTTTCGGTTTTATTCGGTGTCGCCAGGGACGAATATAATATTTTTTTGCAATGTGTGGCAAATTTTTGCCTATGCCCACGTACTGAGCGGGGCAAGAATATCTAAATTATGAACTATGACAAATATTATATTGCTGTGGGCTTGGCAGTCCTGTCCGGAGGTTTGTAACAAAAAACGGTACAGAAAATGGGCGCGTTCTCTGCAAGACCGTCGGTGATTAATCATTGTGGTAAATTGAAATAAAAACAAAAAAAAAAGAAAGGGAAAATTGGAAAATGGAAAAATAGGGGCTGTAGCTGCCTGGTCTTGCTCTTGCGCTGGCTCCTGCATCGTGTGGCAACTGTTGCCAGTAGTTTCATTTTGCTGGTAAATGTTGCATTTTGTTGGTCATTTTGTCAACTTAGTTGCCACGAACGGCAATGCGCGTCCACACGGTCGTGCCACGAAAGATGTATTGCTCTAAGCCGATTACGATGTAGTCGCCCATCAGTGGTCTGTAGTCGCCATCGTTGCACAAAGTAGCAACATTTTCCGGACTCTGACTTGGGTTGGTGGAATGGCAGCCAACTCGATGTTGACACCGCTCAAAGTGGCCACATTAAGTAAGCTTAGGTCTTAGTAGTTTTAAGACTTTGTTGATAGTCTCGGCTCTGCCAGTTATGGCCACAAGTTGAAATAGGTTTTGAAAAAGTCAGTGCAACGAATGTAGTGTTAGAAACAGCTATTAAATCGGAACTTGCAAGGAATAGAAAATTATATAAGAGGTTCAATGTAATTAACATTTGTTGAACTAATGCAGTTTGTGTGGAGTTGAGTGGAGTTTCCATGTATACCCCAGCTTTAGGGTAATCAATTTCACAATCCAATTGTGATAGTATTCCTGGTATTACTTTCCAAAAAGTCATAATGGAGTTAAATAATATAAATACAAGACAACACGCAGGACTCAGTTATAAATCAGTTTACCTTAGGCACTTTCTTCTCGGGATATTTTCGATACGATTTAAAATTGTTCATTCAGGATACGAAATATTCCTATGTCTTTCTAATTTACTTTATCACTCCTTTTTCTCTTTCCCTTCTTAATGTCTTCATTTTCTTATTCCTAAGCTACAATTTGGTCTGATGGGTGTTTTTCCTGGGTTTCCCAATCACTGCAATTAATTATGTCTTTATATTATATAATATATTACTTATACATTTATTTTAAAGATAAATGTACTTTATCACTCTGAATTTAATATTATTTCATTTGAAACTTTATTTTAAATTGTAAATTCATAAAATACCCTTCTTAATAATTGTGGACTGTTTTTAGTTTACATTAAATAAAATAACAAATAGCAAAAACTCAGTATTCGACACTAATTTGTCTGTTCCGGACAATTGACCTGCCCGCTGATGCTAATCAAAAATATTTGTATTTTGTTTATGGATTTGAAAATGTGTCTTCTGCTTCGTTGCATATTTCGAGACCTAATTTAAAGGACACACACATTTTTGCTATGTAATTCCACTGACAGAATACGGAAGAGAGGAAATGTTGGACAAATCGACCCAACCATTTTTCAACTGACCCTCTGCATCACATTAGCCGATGGCTAGGATACAATTAACCCCCATAATAATAGAGAAGTGGACTAAAGTGCCCAGCAGCGAAACAAGAATAATTGCAAATGCAGTAAAAATCGACAAGGCTAATGTTTTTCTGCAATTGATGGCAGACGGGGAGCTCATAAATTTGCACTCGAATGCACTTGAAAACGAATCCGAACAGAAGTGACCGAAGTTGACTGATATCGATAAGTGCCTCCATGCGGGGCACGTAAAATGTCAATCAGCTGACGTTTCGAGTACTTTAGGGCGAATCGCTGATACGCAGTGGAAAAAGTGCGCAATGTAATGAAAAGTGAAAAATTATTAAAGCGCATTTAATGTAGTTTGACGCATGCGCCGACGCGACGCTTGCCTCTCGGAACTGCGCAGTGGCAGCTGCTACCGTGGCACACCCTAAAGAGGAACCACCACCATCTTTGCAGCAAGTAATTGCAACGCATCGCATCGCCGGCAGTCACCCCAGCATCGTTATCCTTTTTTGCCGAGGCAAACACGCAAATGTATTAATTCCGCGTGTGTTCGCTTATCAATCTGCCACTTTATCTGCCTCTCGACTTTTCCCCGAACATTTGCTTGCCACATGGTGGGCTATTACCAGGGAGACCCTTTGCCTGTCCATTATGAGTTTGTAATTTATGCCAGAATTGCTCGCATCCATTATGAAAACATCAACACACGTTGTGCAAATCAAGTAATTATCATTAGAGACTTTCTACATAATTATCGGGCGTTCGGTTGGATTTCTGGGTGGGTCCTGATGGGTTTGTCAGCATGTTGAATTATTTTGATTTATGGGTAGCAAGGCAACTGCAACTGGCAGTCTTCTGTAATGCCCGTGGTGGCTAAGTTCTGTGAGAAATTCGAGATCTATTCCCTATTCAGTATTCATTTTGAAAACAATTGAATTGAATCTAAAGAATTATATTATCTGATATAACGATACGTGACACACTTCATCAACAACATAAAAAAAACACAATATTTGATTCCTTGAACTCTTGCTAATGGAACTATGAATTTGCAGCGATATGTGTAAGGCTTAAGGGAGATATCACTTTTTCTGAGGCTGGTATAAATACTTCTTAAAACTAATTTACCAATGTTTGCTGCAGACGGATTCTGTTGGATCGCATCATAAGTTCTTTTATGATTTTTTGTGTTTGTGCAGGAATTTGTATAAGATAAATA
Organism: Drosophila cognata; assembly: GCA_035041535.1. NCBI lineage: Eukaryota > Metazoa > Arthropoda > Insecta > Diptera > Drosophilidae > Drosophila > Drosophila cognata. The sequence continues at coordinate 3,651,256 of JAWNLC010000688.1, read as the reverse complement.
CGAGTAGTTCACTTAGAAACATTTAGTTAAAAATTGAGTTATGGAATTGAAAACTTGTTGTTTTAACAAAACATAAAAAAAGATTCGAATAAAAGTCGGAAAGATTTTATAATATCATAAAACCATTAAAAATTCATACATACATACGTATATCCAATGAGTGTGTGCTCATTTTTTGCATGTTGGTTTGCATAACTAAGAGTTCAAATAATTGGGTTAAAGATATCTCTAAGTCTTGCTCTGACTAGTAAATCAGTCTAACTTAGCCGTTCAGAAACAAGCTCTCTCAAAACATTATAACAAACTCATCCCAGTTACATTAGTGTGTGAATTTCAGCATTTTGTAATGTATGTAATAAACTAACTCTCTCTCACAGCCTTCTTTTCAGCATGGGCGCACCCTCATAAAATTGAACAAAAATGAAGCAGTTTTCACATAATTTTCATTTTCTTTTATAAGCTTTCACCGAATACCTAAAACTATCTCACGACCCATCATAATGAACTGATGAAAAACCCAGAATGTCAGATTTCAATCATTCAAAATACCAAAATTATATATATATTCACTTTAGCCTTGAAAATTTGCTCAATGAATAATTTGCTTAGATGGGTTTATGGTGCAACTGCAATTACAAATTTTATGCAGAACTCAACATGTCCATGACGACTCTATTTGGGCTTAGACAAAATGCCATTAAGATATCTGCGTGAAAGTACTAAAATTTTCGAGGATTTTTAGAGTGACCTTGAAGACTTCTCTATGACTTTATTATCAGCACACGCCCAGCGTTCGCCCATTGCAAGGTCGACTTCACCTTGCGCATGCGCGGCGCGTGTTAAAATAAACAGGCAAGTCAAGCGGCGGAGGATAATGAGCAGGATGCTCTATAATGGCTCAAGGCTACAATTAGACCTTGACTCGCCAAGCGGACAGTTGTTTTTTTTTTAGGGATGGGCAATTGCCTGGCTAACCCATTGTGGACTAATTATGCACAAGGTCAGTGTTTATCCTTGGGCCATTTGCTGGTCGCGTGTGTTCGTGTGTGTCCAAAAGTCGCCTGTGTTTGACATTAATTGCACTTTTCCAGCTGAGTGCGTGTCCTTGGTAGCCAATTGCTCAGCTGGGATAAGTCAAATTAATGTTTAACTGGCCCAAGGACAGCCAAGGAACTGTTGGCAGTTGGTGCGAAAAGTGACAGTGTGTGCGTGTGGGAGCGCTCGCTTCCAGGAAGGTCCTTTAGCACATCGCAGTGCAAAAAAAAAAAAGAAATGTAAAAAATATCTTACACACGAACACACTGCGAGTGTACTGGTGTGGACCAAAGGACCCTTGCCTGCTGCGCATTTTATTAGATAAAAATTTAATTCTATTTCTCTTTGTTTACTTTTTTCTTCTTCTTATGCCATGTCCTTGGTGTGAACTGCCAATAAAAGTGTTTTGGTTCTTGGATACCCTCTTGGCCGTTGTAAAAATGCAATTATGATTGTATTATGGTCGCCTTTGTGTTTACTTTAAAGCAGTTTACCCATTGTTTGCTATTAACGCAGCCCGCATCGTTGCAATGCCAAAGCCGTCGCACATCCAGCCATATCCTTATCCTCAAGCATCCTCAGCTGCACACTTCTGCAATTGTCATTCGCATTCGCGCCTGCACTCGTCATCCACGTCCAGTCAGCAATGCTGGTCGATAGCTAATAAATAATGTACGCATTATCCTGCCATGCAAGTTGCCTTTTGTGAGCTCTTAACAATATGTTCGGTGTATTTGTGTGTGTTCCTTTATCTTTATGCCTCTACAGCTATCTCCATCTATATCTCTGTCTCCGTATTTAACTTGCTGTTATTTCTCTATGGCTCCAGGTGAATGTTTTATTCACCTCAACAATCGCTGCGTGTGGCATAATCGAGATTGTGCCACACTCCCGACTATAGTGAAAATATGCGATACATAATTGTAACTTAAGGCGAATCTAATAATTAATGTTTCAGAAAGCTGTGGATTGCTAGATTTCTTAATGTGGCTCTCAATACAATACTCTGAGTGATGCTTTTTGAAAAAGTATGAATAAGTAGCGAAAAATGGGAAAATGTTGCAATAAAACCTGAACGTGTGTTTTCATTTAATTAACAGCTGGGCTCGGGGTATCTCCAAGTCGAGGTCTCTGAATTAGAGAATTCTTACTTGTTTCTATTTATTTAAATTGACACTAAATGCAGCTAACTAAAATAGTCAATGTGCATTCAAAAAAGAAGAAATACCTGATAAAATTTAACAAAAAAATACATATTTTGATTGAAGTGCACAACTTTGATGACCAACTGGGTTTGATTACACTTTTTCTGTGGATATACAAATGGTCAATCTTCGCTAGGTAAAACATCAGCATACGTTTATTCAGGAGTCACTTGCCAGCTTATCATGCATATCAATCCTAAGAAGGGTCTTTAAGGTTTCTTCTACCTGTGAACAGTTGGCTACCGTCTTAAAGCTTATAGGTCTTGGGCTAATACCCCCATAATTTATTTTTAATGATGGGCTTTTCCTGCCTTCAATAGACATTTAAATTGTCTGCGCAAGTCAAATGATATGATAAGCTGATTGACGTGCTCAAAAATCGATGAGACTGCTTAGTTCTGAGTGTAGGTTCTTCATTTTATTAATTGATGAGTGCCAGCAACCGCATTTATACGTCTAGACAACGATGACAACATTTGCTACAGGTCACAGAAAAAAAAAAACGAAGGAAAATAAAATCAAAAAACCGATGCTAACCCTGGAATGCTTTTAATTTGTACGCTGAGCCGTTGAAATCATAAATCAAAATGTGTGCAGCGCAAACTGAGCGATGGAAGACAAGTGCCTCTGTGGTCTCCATCTGATAATCAGCATTTTGTATCTGACGGATCGCGCGGCTAATCGAACATATCACTGAGCTCGCGGACCAATGCTTGGGCATCATTCGCATAAATTACACAAATTGCATTTCCATGTCTACAGTTCTGATGGATCATCGCCCGCGTCGTCTCTGCTCCTTGCTGCTCGATGTTCAACGCTCAATGCTCAATGCTCCATGCTCGACGCTGGATGGTCAATGCTCGATGCTCATCAGCATAATCGTTAAAATAACAGCGCAATGCACTTCGATTTTGTTGACGACGGAGGCCGGCTACCGTTGCCCGCTGACGATGCCCCTAGGACCCCCGTTTCAGTGGCAGTGGCAATCGTCAATGGTCCGCAGCTGCCCCAAACGAAACACAGAAGCCTCAGTGTGTGTGTGAGTGTTTGGGGGGAAAGGGAAGTAAAAATAAAACTGGGCGCCTCTGGATAGACCGTTTGGCCGTTTGTTTATTGTGTCGGTAAATTCGGAGGCATGTTTAAACAGCGAAATGAACTTGTGGATAAACACCATTATGGTTATTTGGCATCCACTTTGGTTGCCACAACGCTTATTTGTTTGCCCACCAGCTGCATTGCCCCGGAGCCGAACAAACATTTTGGGCCTACTATCACTACCTACCAGAGGCATCTTTCTCGATAATCTTTGAGTCTGCTGTCCATGTGGGCGTCTTGTTTGAGCTGGATTTAGTTATTTAATGCAAAATTGACATGAGTACTCGCAAGTTGACGGCGAGCTGTGACTCTGGTCTCCCTCAAGTGTGCATCAGAGCCGCTTCAGCCATGAGAAGGTTGTGAGTGTTGTCAGATGGTGCGATTGTGAATGTTGTTTGTGGGTGGCAAGAAGCCCTGCACTTGTCGCCCTTTTGACTTTGTGCCTGCAGCTCTGGGGAATAGTAGCACTTGACTTGTTTGGAAACTGGCAAGTGGTTTTTGTTTGTTGTGGTATTAAGCAGTTCAGGCTACAAATGCATTGGTTAAGATAATTCACAGAGCTACAAATAAAGTGATGAGGAATCCATTAGTTCCAAAAAGCATGTAAATTTTTCTGTTATTCTTTACTTGTTTTAATTCTAAATTTCTGAGTTTATTTTATTTTAACGAGGCATGCTCAAAATGCGTTTGACTTAATCTTACACAATTGTATAACATAACTTTATTTTTGAATGAAGAACCCAAATTAACAATGGATTATTTTTAAAGCAATCTAATTGAATTCTATCTATACTTGAAGAAGTTTTTAGCTTAAGCATGTGACAATATTTCTCCCAGTTGTGTGAATTTTCTAGCATTGAATGAAAAATTAGTTGTTGCTGAAGTTATCCAGCGATCTTCCCTTCTTATTTATGAAATACGTCTTTAAGTAGATTAAGCAACTAATGTTTTGATTATCAGGGACAGATTCAATCCGTATATCTATATAGGTAGATATACGCCTGGCAAACAAAATGAGGATCTAAGCAAAGTTTTATAAGGTAATCTCTTTCTCAATTCAAATAGGTCGTCTCGAAGGTCAGATTCGATAAGTCAATGTACATCTGCAACTTGTAAGCTACTAGTAGATGCACTATTTCGAACTAACAAAAACTGACAAGAAAGTGAGAAATTTGTACCGATATAAAGTAAAAATGTGGTCAAAATCCAGACGCATTCGTTGATCAAATAACTTTTCTTAATATTGCTGCCATACAACACACTTTTCTTTAATCAAGAACTTATATATTTGGAATATGATATGTAGATATTTTTTCAAGTTATAAGCTATTATAGCTGCATTTTTCTCTGAGTGTAAAAAACTAAACAAATCATCGACAATTAATCATAGCAAAATTTAACGCAAGTGCAAGCACATCCGAGTTCTGCACTAACCACGATTGATTTTTGCCAGTCGAACAGTTCGTTCCCACACTCAAATCCTTGGCACATCCTTGCCAGCTGCTGCTGCGCGCAAGTCTGTGAAATATTTGCGAACACACAAAAAAAAAATGACTGCACTGAAAAGCAGAAAAGTAAAAATACAAATAAAACAGGGGAAAGCAAGCGAGCCAAGGCAAAAAGGGTGCGACGCTGCAGTAAACTTCCGGCTGACCAAAAATGCAACAGGACCTTCACAGAGGACCTGGTCCATCGCCTTCTGCATACAGCATTGTTTTTGCCGATTTGACGCTCCTGCTGCTGCTGCTGCTGCTGCTGCTGCTTCGTTTGTTTATTGCCACGCCATGGCAATACCATACAATGTCCTTCCGGTCATTTATTAACGTCAATGAAATGGGTCCAGTCCACTGCAACTATGAGACGTTCTGATTTTTTGACCATGTTTGCTGTGGGCTGACGCTCGACTTGCCAACGACTTGTCGCATGGTCAACACAAATTTCGCTCACTACGTTAACGTTGCGACAGTCGAAGGTTGAGACCCCATTCACGTTCGTATCCGCATAAGGCCAAATTATTGTATACTATAGTATAGTTTATAAACAAAAAAGAAAGTTGGACAGTTGAACTTTACAGTTTATGTTAGTTATAAAGTGTTGTGGAGAGTGTGTTTTTATTCCGAAGCCAAAAGTCATAAGGCACAGTGAATGTGCTAGAATATAGAATTTGTGAAACCACATCAAACAAATCCCGTGACTTATTTGAATTATTATTAAATGTCTGTTGAATGCCTAAAATTCGGTTTTTTATTACTCGAAAGTTTTCAAACTACACTTAAGGCATTATATAGGAGAGAGCTAGGAGATACTATTTAGCATACCTTTAATAAGTCGAATACTCATATATTCAAACCTAAAAGTTGAATAGTATCAAAAAGTTGGATGATTTGAATACACAATTTCATGAACATTTTGTGTGTTTCAGTAGCTATCTTTATGAAATATTAACTCTTATTTGAAATTACTTATTACTTCAAATCGAAAATCGGCGCATTTGTTGCGAATTTATTTCTTTAGGTTTTATAGTCTCTAATCTTAACTACTTTGGTATATCGAATTGGATAACCTTGCGACTTGTTTGCTTAGTTTTCTCTATTGTTACTTCTGTACATCCTTACATTTGTCTTGTCCACTTCCTGTCTTCTGGACTCTATAGTCTTCCGCAAGACATTAGGCACACTTATTAGATTCTTCTACCTGTACACAGAAAGGAGGTAACATCTAACCAAGATACAGCCACAAAATCCATTTCCTATGGCATACCGTATCACAACTGCAATTGCATTACAATGCTTTGCTTATTGTTGTGCAATTTCATGACAATTTTTCAGCATCCGATCGACGGGGGAGTGGGAAATGGGAAAATCCCCACAGAGTAGCTAAAAAACAAACAGCAAAGTCACAGCGTACATTTGTTTCTTATTTACTTGATGAGGGAGAAGGGAGAGGGATAGAAACCTCGAAACAGCTGTGCAATTGGATTTGTTGCTGCTGCTGTCAACCATCAATGTCATGCATACAATTGTGAATGACACATAAATATTGGCACAATGGCCAAGACGAAAAAGGACAAGGATTACATACACAGCGAGCAAGGGCAGTGGCTGTCTGAGATTCATGCTTAGAGCCACTTCCTTACACTGTTGGTTTTGGCCTGGCCTGGCCAATATAGCGGCATTTCCGTTTCCTTGTGCAATATTTGTCTTTGAGTGAGTGACACTTTTGGCCAGGACTGTGGAAGCGGCAGAGAACAAAGCCAAATGGTCGGCTAATCCTCATGTTTACGGGGCTATTTACAGCGTGCCCCTGAGAATTTCAACAATAACCAAAAATCGACAGCGTATAAGAATTCGAATACCCAAAATGCCCTTACAAATTTTTGTTGGCCACCGTTTGCTTATCTTTTTTGCAGTGGTGACAACGAGAAGAAAAACTACTTTGCGAAATTGCTTTAGAATAAAATTTAATTGAGGATTACGACAACATGGGACGCTTACACTACGAAGGTGCGTGTGTGTTTGTATTCGTGCGTATGTGTGTGTGTGTGTGTGTGTGTATTTGACAGTGTCTGTGTCACATATAATGCCTGTTATCCTGCCTTAAGGCTACTTAGGGACTGTCTCACATATTAAACATATTACATTAGTTGCTCCTCTGGTCTGGTCTCGCCTCCTTAAATGGCTCTGGCTCCATGGCCGAGGTCCTTTGGCTGGTTGCACTACCAGCTGCCATTTGAACATGTGTAATCATCGTACGTGTCGGCAATTGACAATTATTATTACGCAGTTTGCTGCCATTAGCAGGAAGTGCTGATAATTTTACCATCAGCATCCGAAATCGAAGGAGCTCCTCCTAAATTCGGCTTGGGTTTGACAATTACAATTATGTATCCGATCTGTTAGCTAAATGTGTAAGTATTTTAATTAATTTATTAAATTGAGTTCATATATTTTAGTGCCAAATAACAGTTCTCGAGTCCTTGCAAAATATAAAAAGCAGCTAGGCCATGCATAAGAAAGTGTACAGCAAATATAACATTCTCAAATGAAAATGAAAGGAAAATAAAGGTTTATTTCAATAATTGAATCTAAGAGTCAAGCCTTGACCAAAATTGAATCCTATCATAACTAAGGAAACCGTACTAAAATAATTGCATTTAAACCAATATATGTATAACGAAGTTTTTGAATTTCTCACAAATTCCTCAACTGAGCCAATCAGATATTTTTATAAGATTCTGCATTGCCAACAAATTTGAGAGATATTCTTCAGTTAACTCAACTTCTGCACAAAATGTGAAACCAATACGAAAACAAATGCAAAGCATATTCGCTTCAGGTAGTTAAACGCTGTTCCAAATCAAACTCCAATTATATTTAAATGCCATGAAAAGCTATTTGATTTCTTTGCCTAAAACCCATAATTACAAACAATTGTCAGTTGCTTGTGCACTCTCAGGGCCGATTATTACGGCTGCGTGATGGAAAATTATATGTTAACAACGAGACCCAGTAAATTCCAATAACATTTGGAGTGGTCGGTCGCCTGCTGGCATTTGTGGGTATCGAAATTCAAATGACACTTGTCACGCGATCCTGTCGATTTCAAATGTAGTCGACTATTAAAGTTGATTTCATATTGAAGTTGATTTCTTAAGAATTATTGGCTTGCCGCTTAATTATACCCAAAAGTTTTGAATTTTTCAGACAACGCTTCGTTGATTTTAATAACTTTCAACATTACCTTTTTTTGCGACTTCTTTTCGATGCGTTGCATTTTATGCGCTTAAGGTAAAGTTTTCAGCGGTCTTAGCTCATTAATCACACGGCACAAAGAGGACCAGCTTCACAGAAATAATTGAGGGAAAATTCCAAATGAAACTTTAGAGCAAGGCAAATAACAGAGCGAGTCGCTTGCTTGTATTCAAGTCCAACAAATCAGCGTGCAATTTGCTCATTGAACTATGATCGCTTCCAAAATTAAAGTTGAAAGTCTTTTCTCGGCTGCGACTTGCCAAACTTGATGACATAAAACTTACGCTGCTGCCACGCCGTAAAGTTAGCCGCGTTGCTTTTCAAAAACTTTGCGTGATTTATAACGCATGCGAAACGGCTAGACTAAGCGAACTGCAACTGAGAATGAGCCTGCCACTGAGTACTGAGCACTGAGTAGTGAGCACTGAGCACTGAGCACTGAGCACTGCAAATGCCACAGGGGTACTGCAGAGACACGTTTTCAATAAACTTTTCGCCGAGACATATTCATATTTTATCCATAAATTCATACAAATGGCATTTAAAATGCACGTCGAAAGCTGCAATTGAAATGTGCAGCGACTTTATAAAACTTTTAATGCAGTAAAATTATGAAATTATAAATTGATATGAAGCTGCATAGCCAATAATATATAAAAATAATAAATAAAATGAAATAAACTCTAGAAAAAATGCATGGGTAAGCAACATTAAATGCCTCAGTTAAGAAATGATGGGATTTATGATGGTCAAAATTCACTTACTAAAGTAGCTTTAACTTTTAGCAGTTACCTATCCCCCTAGTCGATGTGTTGCAAGTATTAAATATCTTGCTTTAAGGGTGTTGCGTTCATACGGACAGGCAGACAGGACGGACATTCCACAAAATCAATATAGTAGTGTATTCCATTTCAGATTATAAGAATATTTTTTGATATATACAGAAATTGGCGAATAAATAGATGCTTGGCAATCTTGTGAAGCCTTTGGACTGGCGCTCCCTTAAAACTGACACTGACACGCCTAAAAAACACAAGCGAACCTTTCTTTTCTGTTTGTTTCTTCAAAATCAGTTTCCACCTGCATCCTTTCAAGCGAAGCAGTCAAACAAGCGGCAATTGTATCGGTTCCAGGGTCTACCTTTTCATGCAGGTATAAAACGCGTGCCCTTTTCCAGAGGTAATATATATTTCTACCTTTCGTCCGATTAGCATTTGAAATCATTAGCCCGTTGCTGGTTCTGGTTCTGGTGCTGGTGCCGGTGCTGGTGCTGGTGCTGGTGTTGTTGCTGTTGTTGGTAATCGGCTGCAAGGTGCATTCTGGAACCACATTCGTGGTCGACCAACATCATCATCATCATCATCATTTTATCTGGCAATGTGCATCTTTCTTGCATTTTTTTTTGTTTTATTCTTTCTTTCGGCCTGTTTTGCTTTTGAAAGCCAACGGCGTCAAATTTGTAAATGCACCTGGATTTTATTCCTTTGTCTGTCTGGGACGATATTTGTTTTCTTTTTGTTGTTGGTGTTTTGTTTGATATATGTATGTGAGCATTACTCTACGTCTTGTTGGTTATCCTTTGACATTGTGGACGTGCAGCCGTTCGGGAATCATCATCCATCAAAAATGATTGCCGAAAGATGTTTCATGTGATTTGAAATTCAAAAACGAGCATTCAATTAGTTTAATTGGAGTTATTTTGGACTCTTTCTGAGCAACCCAGCAGGTGAAATTGGACTTGGCACATAGACTCTATCGCTAGTTATTTGCAAGATTTGCACATCCAGTCTATGTGAATGGGCGGGGCCAGTCAGTGCTGTAAATAGCAAATAAAATTAATTTACGGACTGAAAACATAGAAATATCGTAGATTTCAGTCCAATTGAATCCAATCAATCAAAGTGAACTTACAGTTTAACATAAACTATCTCCCATATGTAGGAATTGAAAAAACCTCTAGATGTGCCCAGATTTTAAGTTATGTTTCCTAACAACTCCACTTTTTGGCATTCCTGCAATCTGTTCAGAAAATAAAAAAATTACAATATTAAAATACTATATAATAAATTATTTGATTTGTTTAGACCAAATTTTAAAAGTAATTTAAAATTCAATGAATTAAAAGCTCCGATTTTAAATCGTAGAAATATCTCATTTGAATAATATATTTTATCACCAATTCTTTCAGACTTTCAATGCAGCTATACAAGATTTTGCTGCCTTTTAACTCATATCATTTTGATAGTAGCGCCTCCCGTAACTCAGCATCTCTACACCGAATCTGATCAAAAAATTCGAAAACAAAAACGGAAAACAACAATCCGAATGTGCCGCCTCAACATAAATTTAATATGGAAAGCTCATGTTTTGCGGCTGATGGGACAACCTGTTCCTGCTATCAAAAATCACATTATTAATGTCGCTCGCATTGCGGCTAACTGAATTTGGTCAATCCACTGACATTGTACGGCCGTATTTCAATGATAGCATAAGTATATTAAACATATGCTATCCACTAAATGAAAAATCAGTGCTCCGAAAATGTTGATAATGTGAGGCCTGGCACCACTTGCGCCGCTCTATCTATTCGCGCTTATCTAAACTAAAGTTTCTTTTAATTAAAAGCAAAGCAAAGCAAAGCCAAACCAATCGACGTGAGAGAGACTGTGCCAATGACCCGCATCAGTATCTCTGGTCTCCGGTCTATCGACTCTGCCGACTCTGGTCTCAGGCAAGCAGCCGAGACTCGTGAGGCCAAGACAAACGCAGTAATGCACCGGCACATTATTCATGGCGTTATCAGTGGAATGGTCTTCAATGTGGCCGGGCCAACACATACAGCTTTGCGTAGAAATATGTGCTACATGTGTGTATGTGTGTATGTGTGTTTGTATGTTTGTTTGTGCGTATGTATGCCGGCTGCAACACTTTAAAAACGTTAAGCTGCCTACATCTATTGGTTTTTGGGTTTTTGGTTTTCAATTTTTCCAATTGGACACCAGCCAATTCGATTTACAGGGCCCCCATGCACTTGGGCCAATTTGAAAAGTAGACGCTGAGTGAGCGATAAGCGTTCCAAGCGATCGAAACGTGCTCAATTTGTAGAAACCTTGGGCTTGGCTTCGCTGGGCATACCAAATTGCATGGCGGGAAAAACACTTTCCCATTCGTTTTCGTTGAAATGCACCTGCATACGCCACAGCGCCAGGATAAGTATCTGGAAATGCCTTCACGCATTGTCCTGACTGCTCTCCGTATTAATGATGGCACAGGCACAGGCACAGGACTCCGTTTGCCTTTCTCCTACTCCCCATACTAGAGACCCTATAATTTGTGCCATCGCTTGCGTGTGCGTAGCAGCATTAAAACCTGTATTTAATAACGGTCAGCAAGTTTTAATTTATAGGCGTGACTCCGCTCCATGTTATCCTTGAAGTGAGCCTCTACCTGTTTACCTGTCATCCAGCCATAAAAAATGAATCGACGTTCCACGTTCACTAAAGAAATATATTAATTAAAGCAAAATGCGGAGCAGCTACAGGTCTTAGTGTTGATTGCCATTGACTGCAGGTGATTCTTTTGAGAACTGTTGGGAAAATTGCTTCCATAATTGCAGTGATTTCTCTGCACTCATTGTTACAATTTCCTTGTGATGTGATGTGATGTGTAGCTGTCAATCGGAGTGGCTGACAATGACTGTCGAGTTGTTAAGTGTTTACGTTTATCTGCAGCGTGTGTAGAGCGAGCATTGACGAGAAAATTAATTACAACAGGAAAATGTGTTCAAGTCAACAAATTATAATTGGAAAAACAACATTAGAAAATAACATGTCATAAAGCAGATTGAACAATTGAAAGGACTTGGAATTTGATAAAGCAAAAGCAACCAATAGATGGAACTAAATCTAAATGCTAGTAATTCTGCATATTCTTCAGATATACCTATAATATTAAAGACTAGCACATTAATTCCCTAATAGTTGGTTTTTCAACCATTTTAGCTGGCCTTGAATCTTTTTTTCTAATGGCACATTCTTCGCTTCGTGCTAAGTTGTTAAGCTTATAAAATTTGTTTTAAGCTGTAATCATGCTCATAAAAAATGCAAGACTTCTGTTCCCTAGGCCATTTCACAGCTTCGTTTTATGACCAAAAAGCTAAGCCAAAACAGAAAACGTTGTCTTTAGGCACGAAATCAATAACAATTTTTCACAACTTTAAGAAAATTTTTTCACACCCAACAACACAAGAACGAAACAACGAACAACCGACTGCCTTTTATAACGTCACACAAAGGAGTCTTAAATGATATTTATGTTGGCATTTATGTAAAAACCACAAATAAATACCATAAAGCATATGAGAAAAGTCCAAGAACCCGATGCGCCTAACATGCGTGTAAATAAATGCGAATAAGTAAAGAGCCCCCCTTTGGATTTTCGTGTCTAAGCCTTTTGAGTGACGCGTAAATTAAATAATTTCTTTGTCCGCTTCAGAAAACGAAATTTACATAACACTAAAGAAAAATTGTTGAGCCCCGCGTCAGCGGGAGACCTCAAGCCGTACCCTCTGATTACCATAGAGAATGGAGAGAGCCGCAGACTTTCCGACGACCTATTGAACCGCAGCCGAGAGCTCGGCTCAGTCGAGGCTCAATGGTAATTTAAATTTCATTAGTGTCCACTACTGTTGACCTCAGGCCCAAAATACTTACAAATGCACTGAAAATGCTAATCGAAATCTCAGCTGGCCGAAAGACAAATGCACATTTCTGGCACCTGCCTCAGACTCTTGAAGCTTGAAGCACTTCAACGCCGCCAAAGACAACTGCAGGACAATGCACGTGAATTTGTAATTAGCCTCTTTCATCACTGCACTCACTTTGATTCCCAATTAAATGTTAATAAGTACTTGAATCGCTCAACTCTTTGGAGCCGCCCGAAATTGTTTACCTACGTTTGTCTCAGACAATGGGACGCTCCAAACCAGAGCGGAAATGTGACGTCCATTTAAATGCTAAGCAGCGCCCTCTGGTGCCGGTCGCATAAATTAAACTTAAATGTGCACTCTACGATTTCCGGCGCCCATATAGATAACACTCGCCTACTGTCCAAATTCAAGACCGAGTGTATTGCCGTGTTTTGTGTCTCTTAATGTCATATATTTGTAATATTGTCAAAATGTTTTCATTTCAGTTTCTTTTAGTATTGTGCTTATTCGACTTAAGTAACTCAATGAGTTAACAAAGTCAGATTTCAAATGTAACCAGCGTCGATTTCTGAAGCAAATATGTGGCATGGGAGGCACATGTCTTTGAGTTGTTGTTGATTGAAAATACTAAGCAATACTTGGCATACAAATGTACGAGTTCGAATTGTGATAGGTAAAGTTATTCGGGAGTGGTATTTCCTGGTAGATATATCTCAACTTGAGTATCCTTACTTCATTTTTATAATCATTTTACATAAATAAGCAAATGAAATGAATTATAATAGACATTATTTGACATAGACTGAAAACTTTATTAAATAGAGAAGCTGAAAGCAAGAACAACAAATTTGTATTTTTCTAATAAGAATTGTGACTGATTAAGATATGTATTTCCATAATTAAATTGCAATCTTTATGTTTAAGTAGAGGCTGATATTCCGCATGGACATTGCTCATTTCTGCATCCCATGGTATGCTCCTAAAAACTGAAGGCCTGGAGCCTGTTGATATTCCCGACATGCCCTACATTTATCACAAGCCCAGCTGGTTGAACTCTCACAGTACGGGAATTCAAAACAAAAGTTGGCTTAAATTAATGCCCAGAGCCGGGCTATCAGCTGCCTGTCGCCGTGTGACACATCAAAATAATCCCGACAGCTTAATTATGTACGGTTTAATGTGCGGCTCATTGCCAGGAACAAACAATGACCGAGCGGCAAGCACATCCTTTGCAACATTTCTCTGCTTTTTTTTTTGTTTTTTTTTTTTTTTTGTTCATTGCCTGGAATGTTTGTGTGAAAGGATTTATGCACAAAACGCCACCCGCATCGCTAAGGATAACCAGGCACATCACATCCCAAATATATGCAGGCTTTTATGAATTGCCATAACGCTCGGCTGAGTGGTTTAAGCGACGGTCCGTCGGCATGTGAATTTCGAGGTAATTATTTGCAAACAAAAAAATGGGGAAAAATGACTGAAAAAAACCCGTCAGCACATAGCAATAATTTTCCGGCTGGGCCTCAACTTTTAATGAGAAAAATGTAAGCAAAAAAGCAAGTAAAAACAGGATGGCTAAAAAAAAGAGAAAAAATGTAAATAATTCTTATCACTTAAATGAGAGACAACTGTCAAATATCACACCCCAGTTGGAACCGCAACAAAACGCTGCGCAGAGTGTGGAAACTAACACCTCGGGCGTTTGTGCAAACGTTTCTTATCTGGGGCCCAGGACTCAGAGCCGTGCAGCATCAATCGGTAGGGGCAGGAAGTCGCTTATCGCCGCACAAATAATCACACTTTAAATATATCAAACGAGGCTGAAAAATGAAAGCAAAAGCCCGACACGACACATGTGTAGATGATGTCTGTTGTTTTCTTGTCTGCCACTCGTAGGTGTTGTACAAATGTTTGCTGGGGGATTTTCGGTTAGTTTGGCTGTGACAAACAGCGCATCTGAAGTTTTCCTTTGCTGCGTGATTCGGGCTAATCCCAAGCGATAATTTTGTGTATGCCCCTCGAGACGCGAACGAAATAATAATAATAATAGCTGACATTGACATTGCGCAGCCAGCGATAAATTTCAAAGTAACACATGTCGGTAATGATTCTGCTTGATGCACGATGCTTGATGCTGATGAATGTGTCGAGTGGAAACTTGAACAGCCACTCGTGACATATGCCCATGAAATTGTCGCTTAAAAACCGAGTCTGGTTAATGGGTGTGGCGGGTTGCAGCCGCTAATACGACATCAGATAACCGACTTACTTGACTTTGCCGTGGGTGGTTTCAACGGGTGATCAGGCACCAAACTCAACTGTACGTGATAACTGCGGTAAGAACTAAGCTGGCTTAGATTGTTTCAAAGTGTTACTCATGTTAAAGCAGCAGCTTTAATCGAATACCTTAGGATTGTCGTTTCAGCTTCAAGATACATGTCTGTCGAAATTTAAACTTGAATAAAATTTACGGAGTTTCAAAATTAACTGCTCACTTTGCCATTACTCATCCTATTTGTTTCCTAATTAATAAAATAATAACAAAATAAGAAGGAGCAACTCTCTTAGGCACGCCAATGAAAATGTGCCCTGACATATAAATTTACTTCCGATGTTCGAAATGTTATGTTTTTGTATGTGTTAAGCTAATTTTTTATAATTTGAGATTACATTTTATTTAAATCAATATTTCTTAGGAAAATTTTATTTTCAACTAATATCGTTTTATTAGACCCTTTATAAGCTTAATATTCCTCACTTGTATAGTTAAATGGTACTTATATGTTTGATAAAGATAGGTTTAAGTTTACGAACTATTTGTAACACATATTCCGCATCAGAACACAAATTTCGAGCTTGTCCTTTAAGTACCTTAAGTTAAAGACATGTGTTCTTCAAGATTTGATTTATATTCCAAAAAGTCTTATCATAAATTTTATTTATTAATGCTTAAATTTTTCTATTTTACAATTAGATATTTAGCACCGCTTCCAATCTATGGCAGCTTAATGTCTGCTCAACGTTCCACCCTTAACACATTTCTTACAAATATGTCGTTGTTTTTATATCGCCGCCCTAGCCATTAATATCAGCGTAATTTATAAGAAATCTGTTATAGTCTTATTAACACTCTGCCTTCAACTGTAGCGCCATCTGGCATCAGCTGCTTAACAAATTGAGATCTCTGGGCCCCCGGGCGCAGGATGCTTGTGCTCGTGGATGAGTTGGCACCTTCTCGTAAACCGCATCGCGACATGAACATAAATAAATGAAATGAAAAGCGCATCGAATGTGCCACAGCTGTGGCAGTCCAGCAATTTGCAATGCCTCGCGCCACGCCCTGCCGACCACCCGCCCCTCAAAATTTATATTGCACAATCAGCGCACAAGTGTTGCACTCGAGGCGCCTCTGATGTGAAGGGCAATGCCAATGCCGCACACATGCAGCCACACCCACTTCACACACACTCACATATATATATATATATGTATATATTTGAGTGTGTCAGCCCACTACACAGTATCGAGTTGGAATCGGTGCGATCGCCCACCTTTCTGAAAATGTGCTGCACTTCACACCCGGTCTACAAATAGACCGGAGTTGGGCGTTTGGATCAGGGAATCGTTCTGGAATGGCTAAGGGAATGACTGTGCCTAATGCGCTTGCACTTGAGCGCTGTTTGCTCAAGTCGCAGCTGATGATGACTATGCTCTATGCTGCTGCCTGAATTCCAGCCAGCAACACAAATAAATTAAGAATTTTAATGCGGACAAAAAACAAAGGGACTTTGTGCATGGGCTAAGACCAGAGACCGGTCCGGCGGCGTCGACACGACTTCATGCTTAATCAAAATGTGTTGTAGGCTCGCCGGCTCTGATCCTTTTGAACTGCCGCTGCCACTGTAATATTTAAACCAGATCAGTTCCATGCCGCCAATGCCGCCGACGACGTTGCCGTTGCCGTTGCCGTTTGCTGGGACTGGGAACAGCCATCGAGAGAGTTTGAATCAACTTATTCTTCTGAGGAAAATTACCACAGCTTTGCTAATGAAAGGCAAACGAATGAAATTTTAACGAGCCCACAAAAATCTTAGGGTAATGAATGCCCCAGACCGAGTACAGGACCTCCTGTGTTGTTTGTCCTTAAAAGGTGATAACGCCGCCGTTTTGTGTTCCCATCCCTTTCCTTTTGTTATGTAACGAATTTACAATTTATGTTGCGCTCAATTGTCTCAGTTCGATTATTAATATCCTTTTAGCGCAAATGACAGACAGAATGTTTTTTTTTTGCCAAGATCTGTGTGTTCACGCCTTATAAAGTGTATTTTCGATTTTGTTATGGGAAAATGTATTAACAGTAGCTTACAAATGAGGAAATCCTATTAGGAAGTGCATAAAACTCAGAGGCAAACTTATTTCCGGCTTGATTGTTTATTATTAGATATGGATGTCAAAGCTGTCAAGTCTGTATATTGGCTAGAAAAATGTATGAATATGAGTCTAAATTGTTTTAGGTTAAGCCAAATAACATACAACATTTTCACTATTAATGAGTCTATATAATTATGTCTAGGGTATGACTACATATACAGACTTATACTTTTGCAAATGGAAATTTAATTAATTTAATGTCCCTTCTTTGTTAAACGAAATATTTCTGGCATTCTGTTGGCCTTTCCTACTTATAACTTATTATAAATCATTATTTCGTTTTCCCATAGGATTAATCAAAGACTTTCTGGCGTTGGGGATTCCCAAAAAGCGGGTTTCTTTTTATGATTGCTCACAAGTTTTCTATCGGGATCAAATCAAATCAATGTATGTATATATCAATTATTAGTATTAATCTACTGAGGCCATGTTTATAGTAGGTGTGTTTGTACTCATATGTATTTTTGCCTTACCAAACTTCCATTTAAAAATAGAGTTTTATTCTTATAGATCGCCAAGGGCTGCCATTAATGAGATACGAAAGTGCAGATTAAATTAACAAGCAAAAATAAGACATATATACATATATTCAAGCGGCCAAAGAAAACAGCTAAAAGTAAATATGCGAAACTCAAACATAGGTGAATATGAATGAAAGGGGAACTAAAGAACCAGTGGAAAAGAGTAGACAAATGTTTGCTTGTGCTTACAAAATGCACTGAAGTATGCACACAGGCTGGTTACTGAATGCCAATGACAAATTTATGTATAAACTTTAGGGCTAAAGTGCCACTAACTAACCTGCACAAAGACACACACACACACACGCACGCACACACACACACTCATTCACACATTCTCACAATTTCGAGTGCAATGGCACGACGAGGCGCCTGGTTGTATGCTTTATGAATAGGGCATAGAAAATGCAGTTCTATGAATAGAGAGGACGCCCTACGCCCTCAGAAGAGCGAAGAGAATGCCTCAGGCTCGCCTGAGCACTTACAATAAGCACTCCCGCGATGAATATTATTAAAGGAGACCCATTTGAAAAGAGCGGCGGCGCCCTGACAATGTCAATGTGCTGACTTCTCTGGTCGACTGGGGAGCAGCTTTTAATGATTTATTTGAGAAAATTTACACGTGAACAAAAAAAACAAACACACAAGATGAATGGAATGTGCACACACACACACACGCACACTGTTACATGAAAATGGAAGGAGGACTGGCACGGGGGCATTTTCGGGTAGAAGATACAGATACGAAAACGCCTGTATTAAGTTGCCAGACCATGAAATGCTTTGGCACGTACGTAGCGCCAATTTTGCGAAGCTTTTTGCATAAACAAAAGGCAGGTGAGAGGCAGCTGTGCCGCCCTCTGTCTCAGCCCATTTCATATTCTTCTGTCTCTTTATCACTATATTTGTGTGTGTGTGTGGCTGTGTGTGTGTGTGTGCGATTTCAGTTACAATTCGCGCTTTTTCATATTTTTTTTTGACGATTTATCATGCGAAAATTGTCTGGGCGAGGGTTACGCTCACTTTGCATATGCAAACCAACATTGCTATTATTATTTTACTGCCCGGTTTCCTCGCATTTCCTATTGTTATTTTTTGTTGCTTACCCTGCGGCACTACGTAAATTTAGTCACGTTGTTTAAATAATAAACTGCAGCATAAGCACACAAACAAACACACACACACACACACACACCCACACACAGCCACTCACTCGCACACACTCACGCACATCCACAAGCGAAATTATGCAGAAATATCATCAGATTCGGAGAATGATGACAATGCGCATACGACATGTGGCTTAAACAAAGTCTCTCACGTCTAGTAGCCAAAAACTGATGCCACAGCAGATACAACTTAATCAGTGAATCGTAAAGTGAGTTACGGGACAGGTGAATAACTTTTGTTGTATTCAGGTTGGCCAAGATAACACAAAAATTAAACACAATTATTTATTCCGTATCGCGAAGTGAATATCTTTTGACTTCTAATTAGCATGAAATATACACAAATACACCGAACCGAGTCATCGATAAGGTGTGTAATTTAATGACAATAATCAAAACTTTGAATATGGGAAACGAGTCTGATGAACCGTTAAAGCTGAACAGAGATATGCATCTGCTTTTGCGCATTAAAAAACGGGTAGTCCGGGGCAGCAAGTCGTACAAATTTATATCTGTCTTTATAGCTTAATGCCACCCATAAAATAGTAAAAACATTTAACGATGCCCTGGAATTGTGCAGAAAAGTAGCTACACGATCTGAGCTGAGCTGAGCTCAGAAGTTAATGACTTAATAGTTGACGGTATCTCTTGTAGTTTCTTTGAAATTTTCTTGCAAGCAGATATGTAAAATCTCTATATATATATGTGTGTATGTAACATCTTTAAATATGTAATCAAATTAAAAATGTATTATGTTTGAGTTAAAACTTCTGCCAGAATTTACTTTTTTTTTACATTTTATACACTTTGTGAAAACTTAAAGTTTATTTGCAATTATATTTTACGCTGTGAAAAAACTTGTTCCGACTAAACAGCTGCTGTAACTCACATAATTACCATTTTCTGGGAGCCAGTTGTTAATTTACCATAAATAACTTAACGTACTGCATAAACTGAAGATTGGCCGGGGGGGAGGGGGAAAGGCTGGCCACCTCAAGCGCCGACCTCGACCTACAGCAATTTGTTACATTTTAGCCCGGGCGAACATAAAAATTATTACACCCGTTTGCCAACTTTTGGCAATAAGAAACAAAACTCTAGTCCTGAATTGGGGACCTACTTTCGCCAGAGCCAAATAAAAGGGGTTACCAAATATAGCCAAATACCATATAAAGAAGCGCAGAGCAGACAGCATCCGCCGCACCCTTCCCTCGTCCTCCCACTCACATATAAGGTCATAAAATAGTTGTCGCAACCTGGCGGGATAAGAATCTGACTCTGTCCCAGACTCTTCCTAGAGCGCTTGCCTTCACAAACAAACACACCAACACACAAACACACACACACACATTTACAGGCACACACACTCTGATTACTTCGTTAAGTTGCATGTTGGTACAAATTGTTTCCAAAGAAAGGCAATGGAAATAAAAATTATTGCCCCAAAACAAACAGGGAAGGGTTAAAGGTAATCACAACAGCATGAAACTTGTGAAAGGTGCCTGGGTTGTGGCAACTATAAAGCTACACTATATAAATAAATAAAAACAACATCTGCAACAGCAACAACAACATCTCGCTGTGATTATCTCGACCAGAGATTCTAGTTTATAGTGCATCCTATGATCTAGTGGGAGAAGGGGCAACTCCTGTCAAATATGCAGCTCTTATCAGATATTGTCATCGTTTGAAATGATGCACAAGTGTACCAGAACCAGACAACAAATTAAAAGCCACTCGCTGGGAACTTCATTAGAGAAAGTCGCAGACGATGACCCGCAGATCCCAGACCCCAAACGCAGACACAAGACACAAGACCCAGACCCAAACCCAGACCCACACCCTTTGCCTACTAATTTTTTAGTAGCTGTGTTGTTTTGTGTTTTGTCAAAGCTAATTAGTACGTAAAAACATTAACAATGAACCGCAGTGACGAATATATGATCGCCTCAGAGAGCCAGTTTGAGGCCCAAGTTCGACTGCATATCAAGTGTGAAATGCATATTTTGTCTTACCCAAGAGCAAGTTTCGGGCCAAGTCATTATTACAATGGCATTTGCATAATACGCGTATTATGCGTATTAATTACAGCGCAGACATTTGCATTTAAACGCCTATTTGCTGGCCAGGCCAACAACAACAGGCAAAACAGATCGGTGGTGGGTCTTAAGACCCAGTAGCTAATACCATCTTTGGTCCCAACTATAATTATTAAATTAACAGACAATGCGTTGGGTTCGCCGTTGGCTAAAGACCTGCAAGATGCGTACATTTTGATAGGTTAAAAAGCGACCACCCGAGCGTGGAGAAAGAGCTGAAGATGGAGCTACGAGATGGATATGAAGTTGGAGATGAGGCTGAAGCTGGTCCCATATACAGAAAACAAAAAGAGTTATTATGCGCAAATTTGCATAAATTTCACGCTTGCCAGTGAAATGATGCCAAGAGGAAGTTGTTAGAATGTCTGGAACTTGGCTTTCTCAGGCATCGCCAAAGTATTTAAAGTATAGAAAATTAATTTCTTAATCACTGTTTTCGAGTTCAATGTGGGTGTCCAGAAAAGGAAGTCGTTTGTCTTCGGGAGAGCTGGGAAGGCAGCCGAAGAGTGATCTCTAGTGTTTAGTATTAAAAATGTATTTACAAATATCAGATGTGTTAACACTGAACACGCGCTTTACAACTACATAGCTTTTGATGGTAATAAATAAAGTTTAGATATTCTTATAATTATATGCAATAACTTTTTACCCGGCACATAAGGCATTCATTTAGTTGGTATATCAAGAGAAAAACAACTTTTATCACATGATTACGTAAACTACATTTTCAGAGTTCCTTGCCGCTTACAATTATTATTTTTTAGCCCAGCATCTTAAGAAATTCACTACCCAAATGATGCACATCGGAGAAATGCTCCAAAAGGGATTTTGGACATTTTACATAAACCTTATCACAATCGGCACCCGCATGTCCCAAGCGTTCGGCCTGCATATAATCGTTATCCGTGTGCTCCGACAGGGCATCTTTGGAGCTGGAAGGACTATCAAAATATACAGTTAGTTCAGTATGTGGCAAGTTCACTCGCACTCGCACTCGCTCCACTCACGTCAGCAATATGTGCAACAGATCCCCCAGCAGACCGTTGCGTTCATCAAATGGCGCTGCTGAACTCTCGCATATACTCTTCAAAATACACTGCCGACCATTGAGATGCATGCGAAGAGCCATCGTCTCGAAACTTTTGTAAATGGACCAGCGATATCCATTGAGCTCCTGTGTGGTGTCTTCCACATCTCTTGAGGCAAGGCCCAGTTCTTGATCGGTTTTTTGCATAACTTGCTGAAATACTGTCGCATTATCCACGAGCATTCGCTCTGTTATTTCGTGGAACTCCTTTGTGCGAAGGTGCTCGGCTCTATTGGGCAACAAATAGTGTACCTTTAACACATAGCCCGTTGTAATGGACTCAATGTCGAGATCATCCACTGGTATACCAAAGCCAGCTATCAACTGTAATTAAATCGAATTAGCACTACAAAGACTTGAGTTCATGAAGCATACCAACTTTGAATCTGGCGGGTCGGGATCGCGGATAGATGAGGGGCAGCCAGCGCGCCTTCCGCACCAGCAGATCACTTTCATAGCTATGGCTTTCGTTATAGGCCAAAATAACAGTCAAATGAGCCAAGCTAACTGCTATTAGCCACATCAGCTGTATTTGTGTCATATCTGTATATATCGACTATCCTTTTCACAATGTTCTTCAGGTATGCCAAACCGCACAGACCCGCTGTTGCCTTTTAACTATACTAACAACTTTGGAAAAGACAACTTCTTACTTTCTTTTATAAAACGAAAGTGCCAACTGATAATTCAAATTAAGCACAAGACCATCTCGATGCCGTTGATTCACGATAGCCATGTCAAATATTGCTGACAACAGTGTCTCCTCATTAGCTCAATGGCTGTAAAAATCTATAAATTTTATAAAAACTGCCGACTTCGCGATCTTTCAATTTACACCTTTAGCATCTCCCAATCAATTCTCTAGATCAAACATTGATTATTAATTTGAATAGATGAAAATTAACCCACATTTTAAAACAACTTTTATAGTTGAAAGTTAAAAGAGAATTTGGGTTTACTTGATTTAATTTGATGTACTCAATTAACACTAAAATGAAAGTCAGTTGAAAATAAGCCTTTGGTTGAATACAAAATTCTGCGTATTATTGCTAAAAACTTAACTTTTCCAGATTGTGGTGCAATTCACTAAAGTGATGCAACAAACTGCGAGGACACTCTTTGAAGACACGGTCACAGCCTGCCCCCGTTTGTCCCACCTTCTCGGCGTAGTAGTACTCATTATCCGCATGCTCAGACAACTTATCCACCGAAGAAGAGGGCCTATAAACAGTTTAAGACTCAGACCAGTTGCCGTTTCAAAGACAAAAACCTTTACTTACGTGAGGAGTATGTGCAGCAGATCGGCAATGAGTCCATTGGTTTCATGAAAAGGTTCCTCGGCTGCCTCGCAGATGCTCTTCAAGACACAGATGCGTCCCTGGTTGCTCAGACGTTTGGACAGACCCTCCAGGCCCCTGTACATCGTCCAGCGGTAACTGCTCAGCACCTTGTTAGTTCTAGCTAGTAACTTCCTTGTGCTCTTGCCTAAATCATCGACTCCGACCAGAAAGTTCTCGAACATGGGTCGATGCCTACGTGCTCCCACAGATCCCAACGTGGGCACTTGGTTAATGGGCAGAGCTGTCGGCGTTCGCAGTCCATCTACCGTCTCGGGCAGCCAATATTCTGCTTTGAGGACATAACCTGTCGTTACCGCCTCATTGTCGAGATCCTCTAGCGGTATTCCAATGCCACCAATAAACTGATTAAAAAATGGTTTTATTTTTAATATTCAGCCTGAAACTCTATTAACTCTACGCACCATAACACGAGTGGGAGATGTTGCTGGAAAGATGAGCCACGGGATGGGAGCCCTTCTGCTACGGGCGTGTTTCGACAGGCTTCCATAATCAGCAATTGTACTCGAAAACAAATTACAGATCATACCTATGTACAAAAGTCTACTTATTCTCGCATTCATTTTTTAATTATTTCGTAGTTGTGTGTTTTAATTTTAAATCACTTCAGTTTTGCAGACGTTCTTAATGCTTTGCCCAGCAGCGAGTTACTGATTCTAACAGCATTTACACAAAAAAAAACTTGCTAAAGTTCTTGGTTGAGCATTTATTACCGAAACAAAATCAGTCCTAAAAACAACAGTCTGTTGTCCAGAGTCTGCTCTCTTGCAACACTGATGAAACGTTACAAATTCTATTAATTAGCACCAACCGATTAACGCTTTCCACTTGGCAGACAGACAACTTACTAGGTTAGCTCTGACACTGCGTCAAACTTGCATTTTCCAGTTTGGCTACTCAGTTTTATTGGAAAATCAAGAATAGCCTTGAGC
The DNA here is from genome assembly GCA_035041535.1 of Drosophila cognata. Classification (NCBI taxonomy): domain Eukaryota; kingdom Metazoa; phylum Arthropoda; class Insecta; order Diptera; family Drosophilidae; genus Drosophila; species Drosophila cognata. The sequence continues at coordinate 3,626,865 of JAWNLC010000688.1, read as the reverse complement.
ACAGAGATATGAGATTATAAATATTTAAGATCTACTTAAATTATATTTAAATATTTATTTATATAATCGACAACAACCCACAAGCAAATCTACTTTGATAATGATCAACACCTGTCAACACCAGTCCATACATTTGAAAATTAACAAATTAAAGTTATGATTTAAATGAATAAGGAGTATAATAAATAATATATAAAAAAAAAAATATATTAAATTTCAGTAGAAACCACAAATTTTCAATACAAGATCTAAAATACCATATGCAAATCAGGTATATTTCGTTGTATACATAAATCCCCATATTGTTCATCGACTCTGTAGAATATACCTTATCTTATTACTTTTCAAAATTTTTGAACTCATGGTTTCGAATATTGGGTATTTACTAGTCGATCACTACTTAATATGTGGAAATTCTGCAGTCTGAACTGCCCATAGGCTTTTAACTGAGTTTTTATGAAGAATTCAGATATATTATAAAGGAAAGGTGTCATTTTCAAAGAATCTATACTTAATATAAAGTTGTTAATTAGATAACATTATATTTTTAGCGCATTTCCATATTGATATCAAAAGTGAATTCTAATTTTTGTATGCACTCAAATCTAAAATTCTTTCCTTTTTTATTTCTATTTATTTATTTTAACTATATATTTTATAACTTAATCTTAAATTCAACTTGCTCAGCATTCTCAATATTAAATTCCACATACCACTCTAAGCATCGGTCTGTCTCACCCTGTACTGACTAACTGTTTCTGCTCATGTGCAACTTGCCAGTTGCAACTTGCAACTCGAAACAGTTCACACTGCGCATTGTTCGCGATGGGTTCAAATCGTTCCCATTCTTGTGGCAACTTCTTAGTTGAATTGAGTCTAATCTTGCTGACTGTACAGATGACCAGTGCAATGCTGTTTTTTCCACGTGGCTGTTCATTGGCAGTAAGCCAATTCAATTTCAATTAAATTGCATTTTACTTACATGTTTCTTTAGATCTTGGGCGCAGTGGCCATACCATTGGATCTAACAAATCGCAATGTGTATATGGCCTTCAACTTTGCGTCCAACTACGGCTTGCCATCAAATGACTCCTATAATGAGTGGATCGATAAGGTGAGTGCTTGAATTCCGACTAGTCATCCTAATATATGGCTTTACTTATAGTGGGATCTCGATGAAAATTTTCTGGGCATTGGGAACAATATAACGAGCATCAATGGACGCAATCTGGAGAAACGTGCGATTTCTAGAGTGCACAGCATAACACGTCACGACTTCTATCGCGCGATTGTTAACTATTTGGGTCAGTATGGCTATAATGGCACGGCCTGTTTGCTGCGCACCATTTGCGAGGTGAGCGCTGCTCCGCTGGATGCCGACAACGGCGTATTGGGCAGCATATTCAAAATACTATTCATGTAAGTGGTTGGGGTTAGCAACTCGAGTGACCCCATGCGAGGACAACTTCCCAATCTAATTAGTGGCCTCACGCCGTTTACAGGCCAACAACAAGCGCCGCCGAGTTGCGGCTCCAGCACGTGGACCCTATCTACGATGCTTCACAGTTTGGCACGCGCGGCTTGGACTCGGACTGTGCTGATTACGTGGCTGGTTGTGCGCACAGTATGCTGGACATGATAAGCGTTCTGCTCTGAATCTAATGCATGCGTGTCTGCACACTTAGGATGCAATATCCCAGCATGCATATCAGATGTAAGCTGTAACCGACCTAAATTTGATGCTCTACTAATTAAACCCTCATCGTAAACACCAATAAATTTTAGGCTTAAAGCTGACTTAAATTCAACATTGGTATTCCTGGTTGTAAGCTTTTCAAACACAAACTTCAATTTCAAATACAATTTTTGACAGTTTATTTTGAGAACAAAAACAAGTAAAATGCTGACGCTAGACTATAATATACCCTGAACCCAGATTAAGTAAGTTAAATAAATATATTCTAGTTTGCTCTCACTTCTTATGATTGGCAATGAAATTATTTGACAGTAATGAGATCAATATGAGAATAGTTATTCGGCCATAACTTGAGTGATTATCACATTTTTATGGATATGATGAGTAATAAAAAAAGCTGCTATCGATAAAATAAATAAAACCTGATGTGCTCGGAATATACAACTTATATTTCAAATTTGCAAATTTCTAGCTCTTTCAGTTTCGACACGGACAGAGTCCGCAGTTGATGCCGGTCAAGAGTTTATATGTACATATTAAGGGTGTTGGAGATGCTGCCTTTTGCGTGTTAAATACTTGTGCACAAAACCAATATACCCTTTTACACATTTTGAATGGGGGCAGGGTATAAAATTGCGAAAATCTGTAGCAATGTTTGCATAACAAGCAGCCAACTAAAGTTGCTCGCCTGCTGCGTGAAATGTTTTAATTTCGCTTAAAGCGCTTAAGACACCGCATCGCTCTGGCAACAAAATCCAAATGATGGTGATGAGTACTGGCCCTAAGCTGGCCGCAAAAGGAATCCGTAAACACACACACACAAACACACAAGCACACATGTATTCTCTTAGGGTCCGAGGGTATATTTGCTGAGCAAGGCGCAGTGTTGAGCGTCGGAACCTTCTTTATTTCACTTACTTCTTATTGTTTTTTGTTTTTTGTTTTTGTTTTTTTTTGGCAGCTCTTCGCCTCTTTGATCGCTTTTTCCGCTCCTTTTGTGGGCTTACAAAAAGAGAACTCTTTTTGTTTGCGGTCTGAGCCTGTCAACAATGGCTTACATATGTACACACATACATACATACATATGTACATGTGTTTTAGTTGCTGGGCCAGGTTTTGTTCTTTGGTTTTTTTATTTATTATTATTATTTTGGCTGTTTGTTATTCCTTTGATTTGATTTGCCGCCTTAAAGGGAACTCGCTTTTGTTCATAAGACGGTCGTTCTTTGACGGACTGGTGAGAGCGAATTACGCCTTCTTTGATTTCGCAAAACCTATTGAAATCATAATTAGAAGACAAACGCTTCAAGTTGTTCTTAGCACAATAGCCAGGCAACAAAGCAGAAGTGCTTATTTGCGTCGTACAGTTAAGAAAAGGATTCCTAAGCCCTAAGTGCTAATAAAGATAAGGAAGGGAGCACATCTTAGTTGAAAGTTGAGGAAGCTATTTGATTTCTACTCCTTGCAGCTGGAAGTTGAGTAAACATCAAAATGCAGACATAAATAAACATTTTAAAAGGGTATTTAAATATCATATGTATCCTTTACTTCGTTGGTTTCGAAAGATCATCACCGAATCGAATTTAAGTTCTGGTATGGAATAGTCTAAGTTGCTGTATTTGGACTATACATAAATTTGTATACCGATTACAATTCCGCTTTGACACCCTGCTGTTATGTACATCATATTTAAGTTACACGGAAGCATTAAAAGCATTGTGCATGTGTAAGGAGTACTAAAATCGATCTTTAAATAGTTTTTTTTCGCTCTTTATGACTTTGTTAAGTTCAAGAAGTACACAGCCAAGTCACGCCACTGATTTATTATCCATAGTTTCCATTTGCTGTTTTAAATTACGCTAGAACTGCAAACACATACTAAAACATTTTAATAGACTTGTCAAAAAGGCAACCACATAAAATGGCAGGTGGCTGTGTCGACTAAGCCGCAGTCATTTCCTGTGGGGAATTGACTTGCGTTGGGTTTCTTCAATGGGGCTGGCACAAATTGATTTGTAATTAGCTGCAGTTGCAGTCAACAATATGATTAACTTTTGGCGAGGCCCCCAGAACCATGTGGTGTCTAAGGTTACAAAAGAGAAGAAACACGGTCACAGATGTGCGCAGGCGTGGATGGGCCTCAAGGAATAACATATCCACTTGAAAGATGCCATGCATAAATTACACTTAAGGAATGCATTATCCTTGGCGATTGACAGTTCCTTTAAGTAGCCAGTCGGCACTTAATATGGGCATATGAGGGCGTTCTAGTGAGTTGTAAACGCGTCTGTTGAGGCTGCTGTGGTTTACCCAAAGTATTCAGCATGTGTCAACAAATGTTGGGCTGTCTACGGTTCTGAGTATCCATAACATATCATATGAACTATACCAATCCGTGGCAGTTGACAGTTGTGTGCAGTCCGTGTCATAAATCAGTGCAGAGCATAAAATTACATTTCCATTTCAACGCTAACTTTGATTGCTATTTATTTTTGCTTATTGAATTTATATTAAATCCATTTTTTTTACACTTTGCAGTTATTAAATTAGACTTAAATCCACTTTGACACGCGCATATAAACATTAATTGAATTCCCAAATGAGCAGTTTATATGAAACTTGTAAATGAACAGTGGTTTTACCCACCTCAACAATTGGATTAAATGCATGAAATAAAATGGCATTCAACTGGCGCATTTGTTTGCGGGATTTTAGGCTTATTTAATTTAGTTAATGAAATGTTTTTGTGTAAGCATTTCAATGGTTTGGCTAACCAATAAGATTAGGTCTGCAAAGCGATGCATTGATTAACAATAATTATTAATTAACAGGCATTTTAACATAAAACAAAAAAAAATACTAATTAATAAATATAATTATTATAATTGAAATTCCTTTTATAGAAGTGCTTTTGCTGTCAAATTGTCAACAAAATCTAATTAATTAACTTGCCTTCCTAAACTGGAATATACATACGTAATTTGAGAAGCCGGAAACAACATACATATTTAACAGAGCTTATCGGCTATTCTTACAGAAGCTATAAAATAATCCTGTGCTGACAGACTATAAGGCAGACAAATCTCTCAAAGCAAATCAATTTTCATACACGATAACGCCGTTCACCCAATCTACAGTACACCCTCGCTTGACGCAACTCGCAAGTCCTCGACGCAGCTGCCGATAGTACATCTTATGGATTGGAAGACATCTGCTCCTCAGTTCATTATTGTTTGTCTCTCTCAATTTACTTCAAAACTTATATGTAAAACTTCAAAACTTATATTCGAAATTCATGTTAATCATAAAAGTCTAACGCACATTTATCCCAAGAACATTTTGAATAGATTCATTTGACTGACCATTTCTTAACTATCTTCTGCACCTGAGCATGAGCGTAGCAAATTGACGGGAAAGCAACTGATTCTAATCATTAGCTGTTGTCAATGTTCCCACGAAAACTGGCAACAGCCACCGCCTTATCGCTAACATCAACACCTAGCTTCCTGCTTAATCAAAAGTCATCATTTTCTTTGCATAATTCTAGTGAAAGGTCATACAGTGATGACCCAAGTCATCATCATTCATATTCATGTCTGCCATTTGAAACTGCCCCCTTTAATTCATTGCACTAACAAAATCCCTCCAGATATTTTATAGCCTCCCCTCAGTCCATGGCACTGCATTCATAATTTGATCGATTGCAGCGTTTCCAAACTAGTTTGACATTAATTGACTCCAAATATGCACAAGCGCATGAAATTATGAAAATCTTATTAAAGTCAACCAGCCAGGCGAACGCTTCAATGAGCCTTTTGTTGGGAAAAGTTGGAAAAAAAATATAAGAAAAAAACTTCATCAGGCAAACTTCATAAATGCTAATGTGGCTGGCTGGCTTGACGGGCTGGCTAAGAAATGATTGATGGTCTTAGCCAGGGCTAGGTAAAAATTCGGCTCCTATGGTTTGAGGTTTCTATTTAGTATTGAGTGCAAAATTATGCGGTGTGCACACCTACTGTCAAAAGAAAAAGGATCAATTCCCGACAAAAAAAAAATGCACCTTTTACGTTTGAGGCGGTTTTCGGCAACCCTCTGAGCCAATTTAATCCAATGGCTTAGACACAACGAGCTCATCCTAAGCGCCTTAACGCATGTTGCAACATATTTACTAGAACCCAGCCAGGATTTAGTTATTGTTGCATTGAACAGCATTGCAAATATTTTGAGGTTGCCGCCTTTGTATGCGATTCCGGTTGCAATGGTCTCAGTTCGTCTTAGACAACAGTTCTTGAGACAGAAGAGCAGAAATTGTGAAGACATTACTTATAGGTGTGTGTTTGTGGGTGGACTATCTCATTGACAAATGTTATTAATGTGAATCCCTTAATTCCCTTGATAATTTCTATACATAGTTTTTTACAATATATTGCGAGTTCACCCAACATTCTCACTCAAACTTTTGATTTAGACAGCCGTCTGCATTTATGTATTACCTAAACTATCCTCACATGCAAACCAATTTGCCAAGCCCAAAGCTGCCTCAACTCACAGCCGACTCACATGAAATTTGAACAGAATAAATGTATTCTCAGCTCTTTTGTACATTATCAGACAAAACGTCTGACATCCTGTTTTGTCTGGGGTCCTGTGCGTGTGGCGCCATAAAAAGCATTTTGTGTAACTGCGGCGCAAACAAGCTCGAGACTAATTACAGCAAAAGATAACGCCAGAAAGCAAACCGCACCAGGATAATAATCTAAGCAAATTTATCAACACACACACATACACACAAAGATCCAAATGGAAATGTCCATGTATGTATGGGTATGGGTGTGTACGAAGAGGGAAAAAAAGGCACAGAAAAATATATAAGCCTTGTGCTTTGCATGTGTGCAACACCAAGGAAGACATACACGAAAGGATACAAGTGAAAAATGATGCGATGGAGACTTTAGCAGACAAGCGCAAACAAACGCCAACCAACGAATAGGCCAAGGGGCAGCCCCAGTATTCAGATTCAGTTCAGTTGTTTGTAAAGTGTGAACTTGAAGTTAAAACATGCCACGTGCCGCAGGCCAACAAAAAGGTCGCACACAGCCCACAAGCTGAGATTCGCCTAGGCAAACGACACCTTTAATTCTACCCAAAACGAAACTTGAATACACTTGCCAACTATTTATAGTATGTCAAAATACTTAACTTGTAAATTACACATGGAAAATAATTTGCATTAACTTTGCTACAAATATCAAAAAAGTTTGTTTATTGTTATTTTTTTATGGGTTTCCCCAATATCTGCCATCGTCTTGGACCATTTCAATATTCCCAGATATCATATATTATATTATTTATCTGAGTGTACATCTTATATTTTAGTTAATCTTGTTTTATTTTTGTAAAATTCATACGCTACAATAAGTCCAGCATAATAATGATATCCTTCGCAAGTACTTGAAATTACAACAACAAAAATGACGGGTTACTCAGGTAGATCAAAAAAGTGTTCTTGCTCCAAAAATAATCAAAAGGCAAACGCCTCCAAAACGTGTAGCAGACCACCTTTAACCCCCAACAGCACTTTTACACTCACACACACACCCCCCCACACACACACACATACAGAAAGAGAGTCCTGACTGAGTAACAGCTTTTTAGCATAAATTTCGCGTTACACGGCAGGAAGTCGTCGTGCGTCAGTTGCTTGCCACAATTTCCATTAGCGGCACAAGCGCCACATATGACGTTGCCGCTGCCAGAGCGTTTGACATTTTAAGGAGCGCCAAGCGAGTGGCCCCACAGGTAAACCCCAGAAGTCGATGTCCTGCCCTGCCCTGCCCTGCCCTGACATGTTCTGACATGTCAACTGTGCAGCACGCACAATTTGAGGCGAAATTCTCAAAGGTAAAATAAATAGAGAAACGATGGACGAACGTTAAATACACATAAGTGAATAGCGTGGCCAAAGAGCCAACAAATGCGATGAAAATACATACCTATACCTATACCTATACCTATACCTGTAGCGAGGCCAGCCACAGTTCCAACTCCCAGCTCTCAGTTCAGTTGAGTTCAGTTCGGTTAGGTTCACATCTCCCCCGCGGTAGATCCCCAGTTGCCCAACACACCTGTGTTGAGGGCTCGAATTTCAATGAAATGTTGAAATAGAAATTAAATGCCAGACCGCATTTTAGACTAATGCCAAAATTACGCGCTCCCAATGTGCTCGTGTCAGCTTACAGAAGCAACAGCATCTTTCTCCCGCGCCCCTTCGTAGTTCAGGTATCCAGTGTGTATCCTGTGTGGCAGACTGGCAGCCTGAATCAACCACAACATGTACACCTACTTCCTCTGTGCTGAGCTATTCTGTGCTGTGTCACATGAGACGCTTTACCAAATAAAAAAATATTGAATACCCACCGGGCCCAAACCACAATGCCAAGGGAAAGGTGGTGGCTCAGGAACAGGAACAACCCAACACTTAGTTTCGGAAATGGCTCATAGCTGAGCTGAGCCGAGCTGCCTATGATGTTGTTGATAGATTGCCATAGTCGGTAATAGGCTGTGGTCTGGGCGCAGTAAAGTGTTTTGAATTTGCCATGCACAAAGCAGCCTTTGCATGTGCAAAATTTAGATGGATTCCTCGATAAGTTTTAAGCGATTATAAACGATTCGTCGATATTGTCAAAGGCAAAAAGTAAATTGAGTGCATTAGGCCTAAGCAAAGGAACCATTTGCCAAAATATTATCCGACGAAGGGGAGTGATGAATATCAGTTAAGAGATACGGAGAATAACTTGTGTTAATAATGTTGCACAAAGTCGCAACGGCAATCTTATTCAAACGGAGTAAACTAACGACATTTTAATTAAATAAGAACGCCAATCATATACTGGTCGGAACATATAACTTATATATGTAAAAATTGGGCTGCTACTTCCTCCAGGAGCCCATGGAATTCATAAAAATAGATAATCTCTAATCGATAAGGCCACATATTTCTCACATTTTTAAGGTTACAGTAGGCGATGACCTTCAAAGATCGGCTTATGCAACGCCAATCTCCGCTGTCCCCAGACCCCCTACAAATTTAAAATGACTATATGTTCCGTCTTTACGAACCAATACAAATTTTATAACCACTCTCACACCTTCACCCATAATCCCCAAAGCCGATATTTCGGAAAGTGTAGGTCGATCTGGTCTTATCGAGTCTTATCTCCCACAATTTTAAAGAAACAGACTTTCAGCGTGGAAGGTTGCTGATAACCTCCTTCAAAAATCACTTTCAGACCCAGGAACTTCGGCCGTAGAAATCAGAAATGCGCATATCTGCCACAATTTTCAAGCTAGAGTCATCAAATTTTTGAAAGTATGTAACTGGTAACTTCCTTAAGCTATTGAGAATTATTATTAGATGGTATATCATATGGTCTCAGAGTATTTCGCAGTCAGTTGCACCCGACTGCAACATTCCCTCTTGTTTATTTATTTATTATTATTATTATATTATTCAATTACCAACGCAGCATGTAGTTCTACCGAAATAAGCATGCTTTCTATACTGAAAAATATTGTAAGTCAGCATGTCGATTGCTTAAAAGTAGTTAATCAAACATCAAGCAAAAAGTCGCATACCCAACAGAGTTGTCCAGAGTTGTTCTTAACTGACAAATCATTCGCAGTCGCACAATTCAAATGGCAAAGGTACTTGAGAACTACTTTTGGCCAGCGGCCGACCAACATTAATAACGCTTCAGTAGAAGCGCACAATTGACGATACGTGGAAGCAGACCCACTACTCGATATGCATTTCAATAAAAGTTCCGACAAAGGCCGTACAACAATTGTGGCAACAACGGACAAAGGAGTCACAAAATTACAGAGCACTTTGAGGTTCATGCATTTGATTACGGAGAATGAGTGCGAAACCTTGAAGCTGGCAGTCCGATTCCTGCCCAGTGCATTTGTCATTGGCCCAGAGAGTGTGCTGCATGTGGCAAGCCGAATGTTGGACCGGGTCGAACAATTAGTCCACGCCCCTGAGCATTTTTACACCTGGTAATTGCTCCACAAAACGTCGTGTAATTTTTCTTTAACGAATCTCAAATGACTTTTGTCCTTTGTTCGGCAATGTGGACCGCAAGGAGTTGACCAGGTCCGGGTGCTGTACGCAGGATTCATTTGTTTTGTTTTCAGCTGCGGGGCAGCCAAACATTCGCATTGCTTACTTTATTAAAGCGTTGGAGACATTTATGACCTTGGTCAACAATACTTACATATGTATGTATATACGAGCTGCATGATTAATGCCTCAACCTTGGCACAATGCTGGCAATTTGGTTTTGTGTGCAACTGTTTCTATTGAGGCATTGTGCATCTGTAGGCGTTTTGAGCCGGACTCTTTGTCGGCACAGCAGCATTCTTTACACCTCGAGAGACGGCTGCTTCTTTCTTCGACTTAATGCGTTTACAATGAGACCGGGAGACGAAAGATGACTTTTGAGTTGTTGTTCCAAAGAATCGAACCTTTACAATGTTTGGCCAGCTGAAAATGGGTCACCATGGGTTGCACACACACACTCACACTCACACACATACACATACACACATGCGTAAGTTAAAGTATTAAAATAATAAGCAGTGTGCAAACTTTTACACATTCAATTGATGACTTTCAATGAGCCATTTGGCTAAATCGCTGGGTCATCAGGTTGAGGATGAGACTGCCTCATTACGGACTACTTTCCCGGAGCCAATTATTGAGAGTGGGGTTGCGCGTGGACTTCAATTCAATTTAAAATGCATCACACTGTTTACCGTAATAATATCAACACATTTATGAATGCCTTGCCGCAGTTTTATCTTTATCTTTATAAATATCAACATTACGGCCTCAAGCGTCCAGCCGATTTCTGGCTCAGCCATTTGCGCAGGCGCACAGATCAGGACCAGTTTCAGTTTCAAATTCAGTCTGCGCTCTCTTCGCCCAGACGCACCGCACCAGGTGCAATACTTTAATGAGCTTTTGTTGTTCTTTTTGCTGTATCTGTTGCTGTTGCTGTTGCTGTTGCAGTTGCTGTTGCCTCTGTCGATCTTAACGAATCGCCGACATCGTCAGCGCTTGTGGCTGCTGGGTTTTTATGTTTATATGTATTTTTTTGTTACTTGGCTGAAGTCAAATAAATTTAAACTTGCCACCTTTTTTGCAGGCAGTACGCAAGATTTTTTAAGGCACAACAGCTGTGAATACCCTTAGTAATTTTTCTTAGAGGGTATGCACATGTACACTGTGGAATACGGATCTTCCAAAATATACCTTTCTCCAAAGTTAGATTGGAGTCTGTGCAAACGAAATTCATACTTTTTGCTCGTCGTCGCTATCTTTGGGGTGTATTACCTCCCGAAAACGATAGATTCCTTATTGACCTTGCCTCCCTAACTAACGATATGCTGTGTGCTACGCTTGTAGTTGAGTTACTAAATGGTGAATTTTGATTCATTTTATTTCATTAGTTTTATCAATGCTACAAATATAGTTGTCTACTGTTGAGCAAGCTCACAGGTTAAACAAAAATGTATTCGTTGTTAGACTAGAGAACTAAACCAACTGCAGGGTAATTGGCGGCAGTCCAACCAAGCGTTTTTCATCTCTCTCTCTCTCTCTCTCTGGTTTCCATATCATTTCTGTAGAGTTTTTGCTGGCATGTTTCTTGTAGCTGTTCCGCATCGCGCTGTTTATGCAGTTAACTGATATTTTTGCATGCCAGATAAAAATTCTGTGTGCTGTACCAGTGCACATCTGTTATCCTGACAGCAGGCAGGTGAGGCGAGGACTCGACCCGCCCCCGCACCCTTCCCCGCTGGTGTCGCCATTGCCGCCGTCGCCGCTGTTGCCGCTGCTCGCACGCTGGGGAGGTAATCGATCTCTTGTGGTTTATTTACATCCGTTATTGAAATTCGCTTTTTGCCTTTGGTTGTTTTTGTTGTTGTTGTTTTTGTTGTTGTCGCTGGCCTTTGTTTTTGTGAATTGGCTTTGTAGTCCTTGCTGTTATTGTTGTTGCTGTTGCTGATGGTGTATTGATGACAATTGCAGTTCGGCATGCAGCTGGAACTTCATTTACATCCGGTTAACGCTTTTTACACCAGATTTTTTCTTCCGTTTTTAGTTTAAATGCCAGCCGGCGGAAGTAAAAAGCATCCCAATTCTTTAATATTTATTTCCACATTAGTTTACTGATTTTTTAAATATAACGCAAATTTAGCAAATTTTAACGTAATCAAAATCCATACAATATATATTAGGGACAACAAGTCAAACAGGCATAATCCTTGAGCTTTATTGGGAAAAACAGTTTTGATTGGCAAAGATTATTTATTTGTGTCTAAGTATTCTGTATATTAGCATTATTAAAGCCTGTATATTTTTTTTCTAATTTTTTAACTCATTTTCCATCTAACATTTTATTTATAATTCGATTAGAACAAGGTTTCAATTAACAATACACTACACAAGTTATTTTATTTAAAACTAAATGAGACGCGAAATCGAGAAGAAATATCAATACTAATTTGCCACAATGAATTCACTATCTTTGAATACTTTTTCAAACATTATGTATTTATTTAATCCTTAATGGGTCAGGAAATCAAGAAGATATATCAATAATATTTTGCCACAATGAATTCACTATATCTGAAAACTTTTTCCCACATGCGCACCAGCCGCATTCCCAGGCGTCAATCAACTGAATTCGCCTCACCTGTTCTTAAGTATAAGTATTCATAATCAGCAATTTCACTAGCAATACCAAATTATACATTTCTGAAGCCTTACTGCCACAAAGATATGTACCCAATAAGCAGGGGCAGGCAACTTCACCTGTCCACACGGATTTCTAACTTGTAATACCTAAATTAATGCTTTAAAAAGAACACAAAGCAATCCACGACATTAAAAAGATAAAGACCTGATCACACACACACACACACACGCACACAGGTATATTGAGATTACACCTGCAGTTCAACATTCAAGAGCAACATATAATAATCCCATCAGCATTTTTGGATACGCTTTGCAAATGAATTGTATCGCGGCCGGCAAAGTCGAACGAGCTGACCAGACAGACAGGGACAGAGACCGGGCCACAAAGCGTGGATAATAATAATGTGGAACCGAAAATGAGCTGGGATCGGTCAGGACTGACGACTGGCAAAGTGGCGACTGCCGTTGCGGACTCTGAAGTTCTGTATTTGCACCTGCAACACTCGCCGCCGACATTTTGATGAGCCTTGCGCGGCTTATAATTAAATTGAAGTTGTAGATACAGTTTGATATCAGCAGCGTTGCGCCCCATAAAACATATGCATATAAAAATTATATAATGGCTAAGCGTGCGTTTTAGATGCCTTGGCATTTAAATTTGTATGCTGGGTAAATGTATGAAAGGGAATAAAATAACACCGAGCGAAACCCTACGTAAAAGTCGCATATATAAAAATGTGAAAATGCTAAGTATGTTGTCCAAGACTTGGCTTTCGCATCGGCATTTATTCATTTTTTTTTTACCCTTGCAAAGGGTATATTATTTTGTGGTGAAGTATGCAAAGCATTGAAGAAAGAATCTCAGTTTTAAAGATAGTGAAACTTGGGATATATCAATTTTCTCTTATTTTCTTTTTTGCATAGATAGCTGCGATTGAAACAATGGATTCTAAGAAAATATATTTTCCAAGCTAACATTACAAGATCAAACTTACCATTGACTAGTAAGATTTTTGATAGAAATTAGCAAAATGTGACTAGTTTGTCATATGTCTGCCAATTTTTTACCGGCATTTTGTGGCCTGTTCGAATTCATTTGTACAATAGACGTAAAAACAAAATTCACATCCACATCCACTTTATAAGCCGATCCTTTACAGCATTTGCAAACTGAACCACCAAACAATTGAATTGAATCCACTTCTATTGTAGAGTCCGTCTGACAGCTTATTTTCATGCCACACATTTACATTTATCGAACGAGAAAAACTGCAAATTTAATGTAGGCCTTAACCGAAAATAAATCTGAAAACTATGCATATATATATATGTATTGTCATTGTCGAATAAATCAAAACTCACACACAGGTCGCTTTGCCAAGTTGCAATTGTATGCAAAAAACAAAAAAACAACAACAAAAAAGCGAAAAAAAACGAAATAAATAAGTGCCGCAGGTGGCCACAAACTGTCGGCCGTCCGATTGTCTTTCAACGGTTCAAGTGTTTGTCTTTGCATCCAGTTGGACAAATTTACATGCGCGCCTCGCACACAATGAGGCAGTCGCAGGTAGGCACGGCTGGACATTCCATTCTGGCCACTGGACAATGGCCACACGTCGATATTCAAATATATACATTTTTTCCCCTTATTTTTTTTCCTTTTTTTGCGCTGCCTGCTCAAGGCACACATTTGAGCATTAATCGCACCGGTCAAATATGTTTTAAATGGGAAAACTTTTGAAGGATATTTGGTCGTGTCATTTCCGCCTTTGTAATGCTCGTTATCCTTTGACAGTATGTGTGACAAACGTACAGCTGTGTGGGTGTCCTATTATCGAAAATATTTGTAATTACAGAGCAGCTCTAAAGCAGTGTGCAACTGCAGCGAGCCTAAATCCATCAATCACTTTTTAGTAATCTTTGATTTTGTATATAAAATATTAGTTTTTGGTAACTCTCCTTTTTATACCTTTGTGTAAAACCGATGAATCCTTATGATATTGATAACTGTGGAATGAATCACCTGAATGCAGCAGTCATTTCAACATCCTCCGATTTTCAAAATGTAGCCTTCAGATATCATCATATCCTTAACTGTGACTTTCTGCTCTCGAGTTGTAAATCTATCAATCAATTTTTACTAATCGCTGATTTTATATCTATAATTTGAATTTTATCTGAAATTGGGAAATACTCACTTTGTTCACATACAAGTAAGTCTATCATAGAGCTTAGAGCTCAACTAGGGGATATCCCAAACAAATGTACTTCCCTATTACAAGGCGTACACTCTTATCAATCTTATCAATAAAACAACAGAACTGAGAGAAAGAGAGTCTCTGAGATCGGTTTAATTGGTAGATATTCTATGCTGAGGCCGCACTATATAAACATATCTATTAATGTTCCCCTACCGAAGATAGATCCACTTGTTTGAGAGCTTGTTTATCTATCAATCTATCGATCTTAATGGAGATTTCAATAGGGAACCGTCAAGGCAATGGCTCTTTTAATCGTGAATTTTCCTTGGGTCAAGATCCAACGCTTTATGGGTTGTATAGAAGATAGTAAATTTGACGCGTATGATCAGGATAATTGAAGAGAGTCATATCAAGTCAGTTGGGTGTACGAAATCTGTGGATACAGATAGGCAAATGCCTCACAGCAAAAAATGAACTTGAAATATCATTTCATGAATTTATAAAATTTGTAATAATATCAAACTATTTTTACACCAAGCAGAATATTGGAATCTTACAGAGATTTCAAAGACAAATTTTGCCAAGAAATTAAGGGGAAGCCTTCTTGGAACCATTCTACCCATATAGTCACATCAACAATCTTTAAGCAGACTTCTACAAATCTACAACGATCCTCGAATGTAATCGACTTTTTGAATGCGCACAGAGTGTTTCCAAATAATGAGAGGCACTCTCAGACAGCTCCCTTGCAACATCTTCCACCTGTTTCTGGATTTTTTAATCTAAATTATATATTCACCAGCCAGAAATGCGGTTTACATACATCAGTAAAAAAACAAAAAGTTTTAATTTGAAGAGGGGAACATTTTGTGCTGACCAACTATAATAGCAACAAGAACAGTAAAAATAATAATATTAATAAGGGCGAGCAACATGCAACTTTGGCATTTGCATTGTTTACGGCTCCCGGCAGCCGAAGGAATGCTCTCGAAATTGGTAAGTCATTTTGCTACTTATCGCAATTAGTTTGTGTTTGTTTAATTATAAAAATAGTTTGCCAACAAAGTTTTGTGCGCTGACATTTATTTGGCGTGCAGCCTCCCCTCACCAATCCAGCACCCCACTTTCCCCTCCACTGCACACCGAACTCATCAAAAAACTTGTTCGACATTGGCAGCATGAAAAGTGAAAAGAAAAAATGAAAACGCAATGAGAAAAACAAATAAAGTGAAACTAACAAATTTTATTTAATTTTTGCTGCGTTTCGTTTCGTTTGCTATGCAAATTTGGCGCTTTTGATGCGCTTTTAATTAGTCCGCTCTCTCCCCGCATGGAATAACGCGGAAATCCGCTGTCAATCGGATTGTTGTCTTTGTTTTTCTATGCTGATTCGTATTGCACTTTGATTCCGCCCCCCATTTCCCAGCCACAGCCTGTCAATCGCATGCAAATGAGCTCGTTCTTTCGCTCACACGACGACAGCAGCCAGGTGTGACCAGGTGCTCTGTTTGGCTGTTTGGGTGTTTGGGTGCGGCGAGCTCTCAACGTTTTACGTTTTTAGTTTTATGCTGCGAAAATTGAAGTGTCCTTTGCATATTCAGCAGCATGCAAATGCATTGCACTCAGCCTGCAATTACAACACCACTCGATTCGAGGGGACGCTTTTCGCATGCTCCCGCTCCACATAATACCCGGCACCCATTAAAAATGGCACGAAAATCAGGGTATAACCAAAGAATATATCTACGTACGTATCTATAGTCTTTGGCATAGCAAAGTTGTGCAGTTGTATGTATGTGATAATGCCCAAAAAAAAATAATTACGTTTTTCTTGTTTTTATAAATAATTTCTTAATATTAGAAAAAACATTCAATTTTTTTTTAGAAACACTTCCTATCATTGAAAACATTTCTAAAAAGTCGAAATGCAAACCATAATTTTTAGAAAAAATCTTTTTGAAATTGAGAAACAAGTAAAGAAAATTACTGGCTCGGCTTTCACAATAGAATTCGTGTTCTTTTGAGTTAAGAACATGAATTTTATAAGATCTGTAAATGTAAAATCTAAAAATATTAATGTCTAATAATAATTTAAGTAACAGAAAAGCAAAATACGAAGCCACTCTAAAATTTATAAGCCACAAGCATCAATTTTAGAAATTTACATTCTGATTAATATGTAGACCAACCATTTGCGCCAAAAGTATGGCTTTTTTTCACAATTCAATGCACATTGGTTTAAAATTATTTATACTGTCTGTCTAGGACATATACATATAAATTTACGTTGCTTTGATCTAGTAAGTACATTAGCATTATGTAATTGTAAAGATCTCTTCACTTATTAAACACTTCTTTATTAAAAATAAAAGATCTTTTGCAAAAGTCAGAGGAGCTAACGCTTATGGTAATGAACAAGTCAATTTATGTTTGCATAAGCTGAGCTACGTGTTGTGTGTAAAGGAATTTACTTTGGCAATGTTTTTTTTACAATGAGAACCATATCAGGTAATGTAAAATGTAACATTCTTTAATTATATAATTTAAGCTAAGCAAAGCTAAGTAAAATTTATTCTCCAGTTTTGCTAGTGCTGGCGGCTGCTGCTGCTGCTGCCTGTGTTGCATGATGTTTGGCGACCGCTTCCTGGGCTTTGCTTAGCTGTATGTATCCTTCGTGTGCACGCGAACGAAGCTCGCTTTCGACACTTTTGTTAACCGATTTTGAAATGACTGCCTTGATTTTTTGCGTTTCATTAAATTTGCCCTTCTTCGCTTGGATTGGAGCATCTGTAAAAGGCAAGCAAAATTTAATTTAATAGTTTTACATTATTGTAGATCTACTCACTTGATCGACGTGTGAAGGCTGCTTGTTTCTGCTGTTTCTTCTTGTTTTGTATGGCAGCCGGTAACTTAGCTTTCTTAAATTTACCCTGTGGCATTTTGCTGACAATAAACAATAACTACGCTACAAGCACGTTTTTGTGTGATTGTTTTTATTTCACACAGCTGATGGCCGATACACTCTATGGTGGTCAGCCGATAGGTTATCGAAATGTTAACGCGAAAGTGAGCATGTTAACGGACTTAACCCTCTGTAAGAATACTTTTTAGTTTGTCGGAAAGACGAATTTAATATTCGCTTTCATAGTACATATTTATACAAAAGATCGCACTTACTAAATACCTGAAAACAACTTGTAACTATTATAATTTAATAGCAAATAATATAATGTTATCTTTTAATTTCTTAAACAAACAGAATATTAACCTTTGCCACTACAAAAAAAATTCGACATTCAATGCAAAACGCAAATTATTATTGTGATATTTGTTTTAACAGATAATAATTTAACATTTAAAAGCGCTAAATATTGTTGTTGTTATATAATTTTAAATGGGTTTTTTTTTGTTTTTTTTTTTGTACATATATGTATATTTATAACTATAATTATTATTTTCATACACATAACTAAAATCTACAACGCGCTTCCGATTTAAACTCGTATTTTTATTTAATGTATGCTGTTTTGTCTTTGCTCGCTTGGCGCGCGCTTTTACTCACTTTGTGATTAATGCATTATTTTGTTTGTTTTTTTTTTTAATTTTTATAAAAATATTTTTCGAAAACTTTAATGAATTATTAAACGTGTGTGTGTATGTGTGGATGTTTATGTTTTCAAGTGTGAAACACATATGAAACAATTAACTCAATTTTCCGACTATAATGCCAGTTACGACTAATCCTATTATCACAGCAATCACTAGAAGTATTAGTATCTTACGGCGGTGGCTATTACGACTGGTCATCGCTTTATGCAATTCGCTGCGCCCCACCTCCACATTGCCGGCCGCTTGTTCAACGTTATCAGCGATGGTGTCTGCAAATTAGAAATTCGAATATGATAATATTCATATGGTAATAATATTTTGATATTTTTAAACACCCTTTTAAAATACATACTATACATATTTATGGGAATTTTTAATAAAAATATATAAATATTTCTAATTTCTGCAATTTAAATTTAATGCTTCAATTCATTTTTAATTTAATTTAAGTTAAAACTTGTTAACTTTTAAACATTTAAATACCCACAGATATTTTATAATTATTTCTTATCTTTTGAAATTCAAGTGTAATATTCAATTTTATTTTGAATTTAATCTTAATTCTTTTGTACTTTTTGTATTTAAATGTTTCTTTAATTTTAAATTGAAATTAAACTTTTTTATACTTTTTTTTGGAAGTGTTAAGAATAAATAAATAAATAATCTATAGACAGCTGATCGAACAGCTGCCTCATAGACAAAACAAAATCGTTATCGGAACAGTAAATCGATATGAAAACAAATCTCAAAATTTAAAAGATCTTTAATCTTTAGGTATTGATTGTACTCACCGATCACCTCTCCCTGGTCAGTCACCAAGTTCCTCAGCTTGTTCATGATGTCATGCACATCGATAACATCTTTCTCGATTTGTTCGACTTGGAACTGACGTTCCACGAGCATGTCGTGTTCGCGCTCGTTTCTCGCCAGATCTTGCCGCTGCTCTTGCAGCAGCTCCGATCTGGCACTGATCTCAGATTCCTGCTCGGCGGCGGCAGCCTGATAGCTACGCCGGGTGGCGTGCGAAATTCGCTTCTGCTGCGTTGAGTATTTCTCGACAACGTTCTGGAACTCATGGGTGAGTTTTTCCAGCTGCAATTTCTGCTGGCGATCGCCATGACGCACAACGGCTTGGAGCCGTTGCAAGTCGCTGCTGGTTGCCTGGACACGTGTATTGGTCTTTTTATTGATGCCGTGTATTTTCTCGCGCAACGCCTTCAAATCCTTGGGCGTCCCAATCATTTTAAGTTGCTTCTCCAGCTGCTTGGTGCTGCTGTTGATCGCCGTGATATTTTGGCCAATATCCTCGCTCAGCGAGACAAACTCTGTGGGACTGAAACCGGAATTGCCCGAATTGGAGGCAGCCGCAAAGCTAACCTCGGGTGTGGCACCCGATGTGGCACCATAATCACGATGTGTGCTGCCTCCTCCAGTGGGATTATTGAGTGCCTGTGACATGATAGCAGCCCTACTCTCTGTCTGTTTCGTTACTAATTTAATCACTCCAGATCTGATTCTGTGATTTGTCTTGGGTTTTCTTCTTCTTTTTTTGTGGGTTGTGTGTTCTGCCTGCGAATACAAAGAACTTGAATTATACTGTGTTGGGGCCTCAAAGCTTACCGCAACTATCTACAAGCTAAAGCCCCTCGCATTACACAAGCAAACAAACTCGAACTGCGAGCTAAACAAATGATTCACTTTAAGCACAGAGTTTATCAGACAAGCTAACATATGACCAAACACATACACACACGCACGCACCTAGCACATATATAGAAACATATGTATGTGGTATGTCTGCGGGTGCAGAACACACCAACACACACATGTACACAGTGGTTGCCAGCATTTATATGGCTTCGAATTATTAGTATTAGTTACCTAGGATTTACTTCAGTGGGCAAGTTGATATCCAAGTTTCTTCTTAACTAATTTGTCCAGTGCGCAAGCCTTTCACTGCATTACACACAAAGACACAACTTATTATCGATAAATACAATACTTTTACTAGCCATGCTATGCAGCCCTGCACTCAACACATTTGACAACACTGAACACTGATAAGCCAAAAAAGTGCGCGCCAAAGTGAAAAAAACCGAATTAGTACTGTCTGATCATAAACAAATTATGTTCACGTCTCACGATTTCCAAAATCATGACTTGTTTCTTAAATTTTTACTTGAACATTGAAACAATGCGATAATAATTGAGAGCTGTTAGAAGTATTACTAAATACACCGTCAATTTGCGGAAATTTCCACTCCATAAAAAAGACGACAAATACTTTTTCTTTACGTTGTTTTTGTAATTCCGTAGCTTTAACGTACAGAGTTATGCTAAAAAGTAAAAATCCTCATTACTCTTGTCCCTCTGGCTGGCATTTTATTTAGTGGGTCTTGGCGGCCAAACGCTTGTCGCGCTCCTCCGAGATGCTCAGCTTGACGCCCTTGCCCTTTGGCAGGGAGATGTAGGGCTTGTTACCCTTGCCAATGATGAAGACGTTGGTCAGGCGAGTGGCAAACACATGTCCCTGCGAATCCTTAATGTGCACAATATCGAAAGAGCCGGGATGACGTTCACGGTTAACGACGGTGCCAACACGTCCCAAATTCCTGCCTCCGGTGATCATGCACAGATTGCCTGCGAATTTATATATAACGTTTATTATTACACTCAATAATTTTTTGTTTTGTTTTAAATGTAATTGCACGTAAAAGTTACTGAAATGGCTGATAAAATGCACAAATCAGAGACCGTCGTATCAAAAATTGCTTTTGGCTTTGTTTTTGAACCACGCAACTTGAATTTGAATGCGCTTTGTGGTCTTCGAACCAGCCAAGAATAATAATCAAATAAGTCTCTTTAGCACGTACCCGAATCGAACTTGATGTAGTCGGTGATCTTGCCGGATGCAATGTCCACTTGAACCGTATCGTTGGCATGCACCAGCGGATCGGGATAGCGGATGGTGCGACCATCGTGCGTAACCAGAAAAGGAACACCCTTGGCACCCAATTGTGTCTTGCGCACCTTGCACAGCTTGTACTGAAATATCCAGAAAATAATATTTAATATATACAATAGAAATAATTAATAAAGAAATCTATTAAATGTTGCCTAGTTTATAATTGCATTAGGTTGATTTGTAATTGCACGTAAAAGTTACTGAAACGGCTGACAGAATGCTCAAGAATCAGAGACCGTCGTATCAAAAATTGCTTTCGGCTTCATTTTGAACCAATTAGCGTATGGATGAAAAATAAACACTAAACGGTCTTCGATAAAGCCCACCATAAACTAATTACAAGTGATCTGCTAGTAATCCCTTTTTTCTTACCTTTGCCTCCTCAGCGGAAATGCGATGAATGGTGAAGCGACCCTTGACATCATAGACCAGTCGGAAGAATTCACCCGTCTTCTCAATGGTGATCACATCTATAAAAATTATATAGAATAAATAAATAATATAAATGAATAATAAATAAATAAATCATGCATCATCATCAATAATATAAGTTAATAGAATATAAATATATTAAAAATATGATTTAAATAGTAATAAAAAAAAAATTATAATTTAAGAAATAAAATAATAATTGAAATAATAAATATAATAATAATAAAAATTAAAATTAAATTAATTATATATATAAATATAAATTAAATAATACAAATATTAAGTAAATAATAAAATTATTAAACATAGTATAATAATTAAAAATATTTGATAAATAATTAAATATACATAATAACTTAGATAAATGCCAATTGCAAATTGGTCTTCTCTTCGACGACTCACCCATGAATCCCGCTGGATAGGTGGGATCGGTGCGTACCTTGCCATCGACCCTGATGAGACGCTGCATGACAATTTTGGTCACCTCGGCGCCATTCAAGGCGTACTTGAGGCGATTTCTCAGGAAAATCAACAGCGGCAGCGATTCGCGCAGCTTGTGTGGACCGGTCGAGGGACGGGGGGCGAAGGCGCCTCCCAATTTGTCCAACATCCATGCCTTGGGTGCCGCTAAGCGCTTCAAATGTTTCTTAGGTCCACGAGCCTACAAAAATGTTACTTAAATTAAATCGAATTCTTTTTTTCGACGTCTCTGCAACAACAAACAAAACTCGAGTTTTTTCATTTAAGCGAACGCACTTTCACATAAATGCTCACATATTCAACAATCGCATAGTTTGTAGCATAGTTATTGTTATATTTCACTGCGTTTTTGTTTGTATTGCGCGTCGATGGCAGCGTCTTTAAATTGCATTTATGTTTTTAGTCTTACCATCTCGTACGATACGTAAAAAAGGAAAGGAAGTTGGTGAGCTGTCAAACCATTTGACAACTGTTGGCAGCGTTGCCATCGCGCTGCACTTAGTGTGACCAACGCCGAGGAAAACAATGTTGCATAACGTATGCACGTTTAGGGTTGTAAGTAGCGCGCCCGCAATATTTCGAAATTCAAAATGCCAATGATTTCTTTTACAATTGTTTATTTTTGTTGTTGTATGTATTATAATAATTAATAATGCTTTCAAACTCACACAATTTTCGTTTTAGGTATTATTAATTACATTCTGTAAAACCTACTTAGACATTAAACAGTAGTGTTGTAAGCAAACATTGTTGCCAATTAACTGCAGCAACTTACATTTCGCGAAACGTTTTGCGTTTGCTTTATGTATTTTTTTCTCTTTTTGTTTTTGTATCTAAAGCACATCGGCTTTTTTATTTGTATGTTTGTTTTTATTTTTTTCTTTCCTTTTATTTGTTGTGTTTTTTGAGAAATATTTTGTTTTTTTCTTTTTGTACATAATACAAAAAATGTATTTATCATGCACGAAAGTCCTCTTATAATGAGACTTAAAGTGTATGAAATAAATTGTTAGAAATATTAATTAATGTGTAGTATGCAAGTATGAATGTAACGTTAGTATTTAAATGGCTACGCATGTCTGTCCAACTGTCTGTCCGTCTCTCTGTTTGTCTGTCTGTCCATATGCATATGTATAATTTTTTATGAGGGAGTTCGCATTTATGTTAACGTTATTTCATTTCTCTTTTTAGTTTAGTCAGTTTATTGTAGCTGTTCTTCTTCATCTTGATGATCTTTTTGTTGTTGTTCTTTCAGTCCAACTTCTTCATGGATTTGAGTGCACGTTCGCGGAGCTGTTTCTCCAGATCCTCATTGATGCCGGGATTGCCAGTGATGAGCAACGGCAACTTTCCGTTCCGCTTGGCAGCCTTCGTGGGAAGCTCTTCGTCGTCGTCATCGACGCCGCCGCCGCCGCTGCTGGCGTCTGAGCTGCTTGCGTCTTGTCGATGCTTGGCGCTGCTGCTGCTCTTTCGCTTATGCTTCTTATGCTTCTTGCTCTTCTTGCTATGCTTCTTATGCTTCTTGTGTTTCTTTTTCTGCTTCGATGACGACTCAGCCTCCGACGCAGAGTCGCTTTCACTTGTATCGGCCGCTTTCTTTGATTTCTTACGTTTCTTTTTGGGCAAACGTTCATCCTCCGATCCGCTGGCCACGCCTCCTACCCCCCCACCTGCACCCCCGCCCCCGCTTCGTGGTTTTTTATGACTTCGCTTGCGACTTCTGTCGGAGCTTTTCTGCTTGTTGTCCACCATGAACGCATCCGTTGGCAACAAATCATTTGACATGCTGCGCTGCAGTTTCTTGTCTCCGATGCGTCGCTGCTTCTCCGATGACGCCGCAGTCGTTGTTGTTTCCTCTTTACGCTTCTGATTCCCCACAAGCTGTTGCTGCTTCTTCTTTGTTGCCTGACGCTCATCGCTACTGTCGTCGTCGTCACTGCGCTGCTCACTGCTGCTGCTGCTGCTGGCAGAGCTCCGCGGCGCTTTAGCCTTGTTACTCGACGACTTCGCCGACGCTGATGCAGACTTTGACTTTGACGTTTTAGTGCCGCGACGCGACTGTTGACGCCGCTGCTGCTTCTTATGCAACTGCTGCTGCTGCTGGTGGTCGTCGTCGTCGCTGTCCTCGCTGTCATCGGCGCTGCTGTCGGAGCTGCTGCTTTGACTTTTGTTGTCGCCGCTGCGAACTTTCTTTGGTGCCGACGCCGCTGCCAACGCAGCGCTACGCTCATGCGATTTAAGGAACGGCGACGGCGTGCGCGACAGACTGGCAAGACTGCGGCGTCGCTGCGACTGTGACGGCGGCTGCGACTGCGACGGCGGCTGCGACGTCGGCTGTGACTGCGACGGCGGTGGCTGCTGCTGCAGAGACTCTGATTTGCGCAGCGACTGCGACTGCTGCTGCGACTGCGACTGTTGCTGCTGCTGCTCTTCGCGACAGAGATCGATGGTGTTGACAGAGGGACCAGCAAATTCCACAGAACGACGTTTGCGCTGCTGCTGCGGCTGCCTTGAAGTAGAACGACTGCGACTGCGTCGCTGACTGCGACTGCGACTATGCTGACTGCGACTGCGCGAGAGACTGCGACGTCGCGGCGGCACTGGACTGACACTGCGCTGCTGCTGCTGTTGGCGACGCGGCGGCGGCGGACTGACGCTGCCAGAACTGGAGCGACCCATGCGCTGCTGCTGCTGCTGACTGCGCAGCGGCTGACGCTGCTGATCCCAGCGATTAAAGTTAGCTGGCGGTGAACCGCGACGCTCGAAGCGACGCCCAGGCGAAAACTGCTTACGGAACTGCTGCTGCTGACCCGACTGAGCCTGCTGCTGCTGCGGCGACTGGCGACGGTCGCGTGAGTAGCGGTGCTGCTGCTGCGACGACGGCGGCGGCGGTGACTGACGTCGATCGACAAAGCGACGTCCGCCGCCATTGGGACTATTCTGCCTGGCCGCCTGCCAGTGGATGCGACCGCCGCCGCCTCCCCGATGATTGTTGGGACTATTGCCGCGGTGCAGCTGCTGCTGCTGCTGTTGTTGCTGCCACATGTTACGAGGATTGCCACCGCGCCCACGCCCACCGCCGCCGCCGCGAAAATGCATCGGCGACGAGCGACGCCGATTGTTGAATCTGTGTGCACAAAAATAATGAAAATTGTACATTAGAAAAAACAATTGAAAAACGACTGCAAAAATGACGAGTGTCGAGTAGCGAGCAAAGAGTATCGTTAATTTAAGTGCTGATTTTGACAGGTCGAATTCACATTTTTAACTGGCTCTCAAATGGCAATTGATAAGTTATGGAATATATATACATACATTATGGGATAGTTGAATCGCCGATTATGCTCAAATCTATTTCTAAACATTTTTCTTTCGGGTTTTTGCTCTTTTAACTGCAACGTTTAGTTTCTCGAATTGATTTTTGGTTTAGCTTTAATTTCTAATATTCCTTATTGTAAGACAAATTTTTGACTGTAATCTCAGAGAGGTTTTTGAGACAAAAGTTGTCATAATAAATTGCTTATCGACATTTTGGACAAAAGTTATCAAAACAATTGGCTTTCAAAATGTTAACCAAAGGTGTCAAAATGCTCATAAAAAAAGATTAGACTTTAAGTTGATCTTATTCGATCTTTCTCAAATTAATATTATATAACCTTTCAAACAAAGTTGCTTGAAATATAATTTAAGGTACACTTTAATATATTTAACTGCTCTCTATTAAGTTGGACTAAGTTGCGAACTATAATTTCTAAAAATTCCAGTTTCTGCATTTGCTAATTAAGTTTTTTCGTTCTTATAATTCTTATAAATATTTCCTATTCTTTTTGAATGTCAATTTAATATTAAATTTAATTTAATTAAAACTGTTTTTACTGACTTTGGAATAAATAAATATTTAATCCATGTTTTAGTTTTTGTATTTCGACTGACTTTAGTTTAATTAACTAAATAAATCATTTAATAACTGGTATATAGATTATGGATTCTTACCGCCTGGGTGATCTGGAGTAGCGCATGGGCGATCTGGATAGCATGCGGGAGCGTGAACGGCGTCGCGAATTGGAGCGTTGGAACCGTCCACCGCCGCCATTATCCTGGCGCATGGGACTGCGTCCGCGTGGCGAGAAGCGTCTGCCATGTGGCGGCAATCGTCGTCCACCGCCCCCGCCTCCTCCTCCTCCACCAAATTGGCGGGCACGAGCATCGCCACGCTCCATGGAGCTGGCGGAATCATCTCGGTTATTGCGATACTGTCGCTTATTCTGCACGCTGTTCTTATTGCGCCGATGCTCGAACTGCTGATCCTGCTGGCGCTCGGGCGAGAGCGAAATGCTGCTGGCCCGAGAACGGGAGCTGCGTCGGCGACGATTGCTCCTGGCCGAGGAGCGGGATGAGCTGTGGGAACGGGAACGCGCCGCTGCAGAACCTTTTCCTCCTGCCGAGCCTTTGCCTCCCGCTTTGCCTCCACTGCGTGATCTACAAGCAAATAAAAGTTATCAATTGCCATGGAAACAGAATTGTTGCTGGTCAAACTTCATTTTCAATAACGAACATTGATTGACATTTCTTTGTCGGATTTCACAGATAACAAAATCGAATAGTCATTGTCGAGCTGCGATATTCATAGATATTAAAATGTTGCTTAATCAAATTTAACTTTTGTATGAATTAAAAAATGTTGCAATTCCCAATTGAGTAAATAAGCAGATTGAAATATTTAAACATCGCAGGACACAAATATGTACATATACATCTGCATATAAGAATCTACATCTAAATCTACAAATATATATATATATATATCGTACAGTGCCATTGTCTAGCTGCCTCTTTAGAATGTAGAATGAGTGCGATATTAAAATAGTTTATACATTTTAGCTTAATAAATCAAATTTAAATTTAGACAAGAGAAATAAAATATGCAATTTCTGCGTAATTTCGATTTTAAAAAGTTGCAATTTTCAGTTATAATCTTTACACATCCTTACAAAACTTTAAGCAAATATATATATATATATATACCGTTACGAACAAATTAAGAACACACGCATAAGAAGAGTTTTGAAAGACGTATTTCTTGAATTTATAAGTTTAAGGAACTTACGGATACGATTTTGGAAGTAGAGAAACAAAAAAAATGTATTTGTCTTTTCAAGATGTCTTTTTAAATTTGTGTTGCTATTAGTTTGTTCGCTATAAGAATCTATATTGGAATCTACAATTCTGCTTCTTCAATTATGTTGCATTCAATAAGTTGAGTCGATCTCAGTTTTTGGAGTCTATTTGTACCTGGTGCGACTACGCGATGAGCGCGAACGTGAACGGGATTTGGCCTTGGATTTGGTTTTGGAGGCGGTTGCCGATGACGGCGGCGACGACTTCTTTGCCACAGAGTGTCGTCCATTTAGAGTCTTTGCTGTGCCACCAGCCGCATCCGCTGAGCGATTGGATCGTGAGCGGGAATGTGAGCGACGGCGACTCGAACGCCGCTCTCTGGATGTGCTCGATGGAGGACCTGCTGCTCCTGCTCCTGTTGTTGTGGTTGCACCCGCTGCTGCACCAGTTGATGCAACTGGTGAGGCACCACCACCCGCACCCCGTTTGCGTAGACGTGCCGCTGCATTTGCGGCAGCCTCGCGTGCTGCACTGTTAATGGGCGGCGGTGCCGCAGTGTTGTTGTTGTTGCTGTTGTTGTTGTTGGACGAGGCAGCCAACATTTTGGAGGATATGGAGCGACTGCGTGAGCGAGACTTGGATCTGTCGTGGCGTCGCTGCTTGTCCCTCGTGCGTGACTGCGAACGTGACCGGGATCGGGAGCGTGTCGAGTCACGTTGACGCTGCTGATGATGCTGGCGTTGCTTTTGCTGCTGCTGTTGTTGTTGCTGCTGCTGCTGCTGCTGTTGTTGCTCCTCTTCGCGCTTGAGTATCTCATCCTTTTTCTGCTGTATGAATTCGGCAGGAATGCCACTGTCGCTGTCCTGGGCGGAAAGCAGCAGCGACCAGAGTTCACCCATAAATTGGCGCGCATTGCGTCCGTTGAGGAAGCCAGTCATATTGATTTGCATCTTTTTGGGGCACGGATATTTCTCCTCCTCCAGCTGATTGTAGACAAATTCAACAACAACATCGTCCTCGATGTGCAAGATATCGGTGATTTTCTTGCTTATCCAGGGACGCAGCACATCCAACTTGACCTTGGACATGTCCACGCGCTTATTGAGACAATCCCCAAATTTCATTTGCTTCATTAGCTTCTTCTCCTTGTCGCTGAAGCGCGTGTCCTGCTGCTGATTGGTGCCCTAAACGAATAAAAAACATTCATTTATATTTAATTTTCCAACACTAGATTACTTGAGTCTGTTTGACGCCAATCTTATTCGCATGTTTACACACACACACACACAAAAAGCATAAGCAAATCATAACAACAACAACTGCTGCTGATCATTAAAAGAAAAATACACTCAAACTTTTGCGGCTCTCTCTTTATCTTCTTCTTCTTCGTGTGCAGCTCTGCAGGGCCGCAGTTTATCGATTGTATTGAAAGCATCGGCTGCTGTATATGTATGATAAGCACCCCTCTGCTAAACTGCTCAACTCAACACAAGGCGTAACAACAACGTACCGTGAACATCATTTTGAGATGAGAGCCACTTGCACTCAGCTAGCTAGCGTTACGTGGTTTTTGACTGGGGCACCGGCCAACAATTTACGTTGTTTATATTTCTGTGTGTTTTTTTATATCATGCCACACAATCGATGCGCGCGCTTCGCAAACCAACAACAAAAATAATGTTGTAATATTTGTAACTGTAACCCGGCACCACGCAACAAAAATTGTCACATATACATACACACACACACGCACACACTCGGCGTGTGTGTGTTATTGCAAGTGCGAGGCGACTAAGTTTGCGGTGCGATAAATGCACACGAAAACGAAACACAGTTGCAATAAGTGCAATAAATACACAATGTTATTCGGTCGCGAAACACAATATTGCACTTGCAATAAATTTTGCCAGTTTTTTGGCCTTTTTTCTAATTTTTCGCTAAAAATTTATGCGTGTAGCTAGTGCTGGCACGAAGCAAAACGATACACGGCAACCGAGGGATGAGACGATAGTTGCAGCGGCAGCGCATGCACTTTAACCGCAAAAAAAATATCGATAGTGGTGAGCTTCAGTGGACCAAGGTAACCCACCTCAAGCTGCACAAATATATCGTACTCGATAGCTTTTTTATTTAAAAAAGAGAAGCATTATTGTGTTATGAATACTTGCGTCTCGGACTAAATTAAAATCGCTGAGGCAACAGCCAAGGTTTATTTAAAATAATTTAATTCATTTAAAATTAGTACATACAAATACATTTTAACAAAACGTTAAAAAAGGCGTGTTATAATTAATTTACTATTTGTAAATATAAACTAAATTTGTTTGTTTTGCCATGTAAATTGTTAATTTCATTTGTCGGTTTTGCTTCTTTTTTTTACTACAAATCTAATAATTTGTATTGCAGCTGATGGTGCGCGCGTTTAATGATATTAAATTTAAATGTATTTATTTTAATTTAAAACTTAATACTAGCATTATTTTTCGAGCAAAAATCTATTCCATTTTTACAGCGACAGGGAGAGATAAAGAGAGACAAACTAGAAACGAATAATAAATAACATTGAACATTTGATTTTGCTACGAAAAATAATTCCACATTTAAGCACATTCTGCCGCTCCACCCCATCATACGTAAACTCGCTCAGTTCTTTTGGTTGCTGTTGTGTACCAGTAAGGATCACATTTTCGAATCCCACCATTCCACATCCCACCTCCCATCTCTCACTCCTCCCTCTACGGTATCATGTTCGGCTCCTGAGCGGCGCCCGTCGAATACTTCGGCTTGCAAACGCATCCACTCTCAACCAGCACATAATCCTGCCCGGTAAGCGTTACGGGGCCAAGTGGTATAACAAGGAACAAATACGGCACATATGTTTGCGTGCACTCCCCGCGTACCACGTCGCATTCGGAGGATCTGCAGAGTGAAGATATATTATTATCTATAAACACGTTTAGAATTTATATATGAATATTTATTTATTACATTCTAGACTTCAAGATATACAACAATAGATTAGAAAGTCAAACAAAACTTAAAATTTAATCGTATTGCCAAACGTTATCATTAGCAAGATCATAAATATAAATATGATCACCGTTACAATTTGGTTTTCTTTTATTCAATTCATGCGCGATCGCTTCGATCGTTCTCTTTCTTCGCTCGCGAACTTGAAACAAACACATCGCGAACACGATTCCGATTCGTGAACGAACTTGAGCGAAAAAAAGCTCCGGATCGCTGAAATGGTTGATCGATAATCTTCGATCAGCTCTCTGACATACACATATAAAGTTGCGAAAACAAATAAAAGCACCACTTTGACATTTTTTCTTGCGAATGAAAAAAACAAGACATTGCTTTTGCAAATTTTTTCAAATGATGATTTTTGGCTACGTATTCCCCCATAAATTAAAGTTAGTACGATTTGCAAAAATATATGTAGATAAAGCTGAAGAACTCTACATATGGGTGTGAGGAGATATATTCTTCCACGTTTAAAATCGAATTCGTATGATTTCCTCAAACTGACAAATTTATTAAAAACCCCTGGAAATTTTTTCTTTGAGAGTGGTGCTATAATTTTTTTTTCGCAAGTGTATAATATATTCACGTAAGCATTTACATATGTATTATGTATGTACAATATATTTACACACACATTCATTAGCGGTTTTTTCGTTTTATTTTTGAATACTCACTCGCACACCTCGAAGACGACCTGCTGCAGCAGATCGGGAAACTTTTGCACAATGGTCACGGGCTGACCCGAGGTCAAGCTAACGCCGTACATGGGCGCCGTGGTGTTGTAGCGCGTCTTGCAGAGTCTCGCCGGTGTATCGCTTTTGCACTGTTGCGCCGGCGTAGCGTTCTTTAGCGAGCGACCTGAGCGAATCGCAAAAAAATACAAAATTAAAAAAGCGACCGGTTAAGCAATCATCAATCAAACAGAGTCAGTCAATCAATCAATCAATCAAACGATAGAATCAATTGCGGCCACGCCATGATTATCATTAACGCATTTGCGGCTGACCGACTTACCATAACGATTGCTTCCGATAGCCTCATTGTTCACCTCATCGTAGGCCCTCAACAATGCACTCGTCGTTATTGCTGGATCCAACGTGCTGGGCAATTTACTTTGGCGTCCACGTCGCGAATTTCCGTTCCAATTGGAGAATGTGCGCGCAACGGCCGCACTGCAATACATATGTGGATGATCGGAGCAAAGGCGTTAGAAAAGAAAGTTTTGCATATTTGACAACACTGACTCATTCAAAACACACACACAAATGCATACCTGGGATAAGGCGCATTATTCGGACCCAGGCAGTCTAGTGAATCTGTCAACGCATCACCCGACAAATATTTAAGTCCACGCGCACCGACGCATTTGCTGGGCGGAGGCGCATCGTCAGCGCTGCTGCTGCTGCCGCTGCTGCTGAAGCTCGGCCAAAGCGCCGCGTTGGCGCATCTGAGTGCAATGCTGATGACGCAGAGTGCCGTTAGCTGCTGTAAAACGAGAGAGAGAGAGAGAGATACAAAAAAGAAATAAAAACCGTTTGCATGCATATCTCAATATATTATCTATGTATATTGTTAGCGGGCCAAGCCTCTTTCTTCGCTCATAACGGGAATTGCGAACATGCCAATAAGTGTCAGGCCAAAAACGGCTGCGTCATCCATCATAAAGACAACAAATACAACAAATGCGTGCTCGCTAGATATTATACCCTGTAGGGAAACCAGATTACAGGTGTATCAGCCGTTTGGCATAAAATCGAATTAAATGTTTTTATTTTGTACTAATCTAATTTTTTACTTTCTTTTACTTAGTTAATTTATTTTTTTTTAATTTTGTATAATTGGGATAAACAATATTGATCTAATTAATATTATGGCAAGATAGATTAAAAGCGGTTAATTTTTACTAATAAAATATACGCAACTATGATTACTCTGTCATAACTTTTAAGACTGGCCTGTGTGCTTGTGGCTTTAACGCCTAATATAATTTCCCAGTTCCCAGAAATACAAGCAATCTACTAAGTTACGTACATATGTATGTGTGTACATATATGTTATGTATAAATATATGAATTGTGAGTAGTAAGCAATTTCGTTTTCATCATCAACAAACCACAAGCTCAATAAGACAAATTTCTATTTTCTTTAAATAAAGGCGGGCGGTTACAGACTTGACCCGCTTCAACTTTTTTGTAGTTAGTTGTTAAGCAAATTAGTAGAACTCATAAATAACCACAACAACAACAGCAGCGGCAACAAAAACAACCGCAATCGCCCCCATAATCATACGTGAAAGTAAAAACAAAAGAAGAAATTCCAATTGGCGCGTCCAAAAGCGGACAGCAACAGCAATAACAACAACAACAACAACAGCAAGAAAGATGTAAATACACTTTTTTGAAACCACATGCAAAGTTGGCTTCTAATACGGTCTGAACTTTTTATTGCCTCTACTTTTAGTTTTATGTATATCGTTGGCTTGATTTTTTCTTCTTTTTTTGGTATTTTCTTTCACTTTCTCTGTGCAGATTTTTGTTGATCAAATGTTGGTCTGACCAAAAAAAAAAAGAAACAAAGGCGTGAGGCCAACGCCGAAAACCAGTTACGATTGAATCAAATTGCAGCAGCACAAAAAAAAAGAGATTCCCGCTGAGAAAATCATTTCACATAAGCCGCCTTGCTAAAATCATAATAAGCTAAGTCTGACCGTCGCCGTCCCCCGACAAGTTATAACCTGCACTGGTCCTCCACTAGCAGCAGTTGATGTTTATCAATAATAAATAAAAAAAAAAATAATTGCAATACCCATGCGAAGTTATTTTGAAATTGATTTAAAACATTTCTTTTATTATTCGCATTACACATGCCTATCTATTATTACCGTTGTCAGCATCTTGCGTGATAAAATGTTTCATTCCATGCGAAAGCATTAAAAAATAACGACAAAACTAAACTAAACTTTCTTTTCAATTGCACATTTGACAAAATGATTAAAGTGACAACCGAACTCATTATGGCCCATTGCGTGTTTGCCGCTGGTGGGAAGTGAATGAAAGCGAAATTCTATTATTTAATTCTTTTCACAATTCACATTACATGAAATTAATGAACATGCTTTCGTTGCTCTTTTCAGGCAGGTCTGGTCTGGTCTGGTCTCACAGTCGGGTCTTCCTCCATACGCAGCGGGGCCACTCTCACCTGAACTCGAAACTCGACGCTCGAACTTTGGCTGGCCCTTTTGTCAAATTCTTCTGGTAGTTGTCATTAAATGCTTCCATTGTCAATGCCGGTTTTTAACTTTCTGTTTTTCTACAATTTCATTTAATAATCATCATAAATATATATGTATATGTACATTGATGTGTGATGTATGTATGTGTGAGTGTATATGTGTGTGAAGCTTAGTTACTCCTCGAACTAATTTCACATTAATGGCAATTTGAAGCATTCCAAGCGTCATTCGTCGTCGTGTGAATGGCAATTGGCTGTGGCCGCCTGCCTCCAAGGCGAATTTGAATGAAAAGGCGAAAAGCCTAATGAGGGGCAATATATTCGTAACTAGCCAGCCGCTAACTGTTTGTCATCTTGCTGTGAGTTCATTGAAATTGACTTGGGGACTGTATACAAAAAAGATGCAAATAATTATCATAATTATGATAAGCGTTTTTTGTTTCCTTCTCATAATTGGGTTAGAAATTGTAAAATCATGCATTAATCAAAAAGCCATTGAAGGCGCTTACGGCGACAATTTGAACTTTTTCGGACTAATGCGGCGTCATTAAGCGACGACAAAAGAGCGCTTACATAACAGCAACAACAGAGAACGTAAAACAGCAGTGGCAAACGCACTAAATGTCATATTATATATGTATGTATGTATGTGTGCGTATGTGTGTGTATGTTTTTGTAGTTGATGACTTAACGCGTAACAACAAATAAAAAACAAAGTAGACAAGGTGAGAAAGAATAAGAACTAAAACTACAGCAAAAGAAACAGCAAACTATAAAGAGCACACACACATATATATACATATGTGCAGACATATAAGGTGCCGTTATAACGAGGTTAACGACCCACATTCATCCATCTCTCTCTGTCTCTATTTCTCAATCTATCTGTCGCAGATGTGACAGAAAAGCATGAGCATTTAATAAAGAATATTTAATTCTCAGACACAAAGCAACAATTGGCTCCGATAATGTGGGGCGCTCTCAGCAATAGTTCAAGTGAAAATTGGTTTTTGAAAGCAATGGGGCGACGACAGATTAAATTGACAGCCAGCAAACAAACAAACAGCGGGCAACTCGCAACTGGTTTATTGATAAGCAGCTGTTGGCACGCAGAGTGCAGAGTTCCACATTTCATCCTCATTCACATTTACACTCACAATCATGGTGGAGTCAGTGATGGTAATCTCTATTGATTGAAATAAATTACTATTCGCTGTGCTTGCCTTGCTTGGCTTTGCTTTGCTCTGCTTGGCTTGGCACAATTTTCAAGGTCTTTGTTGCTGCAGGATCCGAAATGTTTCAATACCTTGTACAACTTGTCGAGCATGTTGATCATTTGTCAAACTGTTCTCAGGTCGCATTGATTTTAAGCCGTTGTTTTTTTTTTGTTTTCTTTTTTCTGCGCTTTGGCGTGATAACCCCAAGCGATAAAACTTTCAATATGCGGTTTCTTTTTTTTATTTTCCGTTTTTCGCTTTGTATTTATAAAGGTATGCAAAGCACGTTTTCTCAGGCACAAACCACGGTGCGCACGAGGATTGCCATTTGTCTCTGTAGCTTTAGCTTGGAGAGCTTCAAGCACTTCTGCTGCTGTTGTGTGACAGAGATAGACGCTGACAAGTGCAATGTCTGCGGTTGTTGCCGCTTCTCTCTTCCTCCCACACGCCGGATGACGACAGCTTTCATTTTGGGCTGCTTCGCATGCTGCGTGCGTTCTTTGGCCATTTGGCCATCTGGCCATTGTCCGGCTGAAGTTGGCGGTTCGCGCGTGGAAACGAGGTTAAGAGCAAATAAAAAAAAAATTTCGCTGCCCCCAAGTAGAACCGAAATAATAACAATAATAATTAGATACAGTCGCTGACACTTTTACTCATTACGGCTTTTGTTTTTTGCTTCTTTGGGCAGCTCCCTCAAAATTTCACTAAGCAATTCTACACGCCTTTTTTATATCTTATATCTATCTGATGGAGGCAGACACGACTCATCAATTATGAGCTGAAAGCCAAGTACTGTTAGTTCTTGGCGCTACATTAAATAAGTCACTTAACACAAACTTATAACAATTATCATATATAAGACGGCAATCAGAATCAGAAATGGCAACAATGGCAATAACATTTTGACCTAGAAAGACTGAAAAGACTTCTTCGTTTTACAGTTTCAGTTTTTCATGCCGCTTATGCACCGTTTTGCAAATATTCAGATTGGTTGCTTCTAAGGTTGGGTACCTCTGCTTCCTCTTTGCGTCACACTCAAGAGATGGAACGAGGAATAAGAGTAAGAACAAAAGTGGCCACGCATGAATGAGATTTCCACGCTCAAAATATGAACACACGCATGTGTATATGTGTGTGTGTATCAAAAGACCGGCTACATTCACTGACACACACTAAAAATAACAAGAAAAATAAATAAATAAAAAAGCAACAACGACAATCACGGGACACCGTATAAAAATCAAAGTATGAATATGTTTAGCCTACTTTTTATGAAAACTTTGTTTTCTGCCTGCGTCTCTTTGTATCAGTCTGGGAATTTGTTTTGAATCTTCTTCATCGTGGCTTCTGAACAGACGGAACAGGCGAAACGGGATTGCATGAACATAGTGTTAGTGTCAAAGGTTTGCAGATCGATGAGCTCAACTATATTAAGCTTAAGCAATCGCAGAAAATGTGGTTGGGTAAATATATACCTGCCGAATTATTACTCAATGCGAAACATGCCGATCTTTTCACAGATTTTGTTTATAAGAATTTATGCCTAGTTTTTTTGTTTGCTGTTTATCTTTTAAAACTATTATTATTATTATTTGTATAAGATATGTATATATGTTTTATAGTTATGCCCTTGTTTCTTGATATTATACACATTTTGCCACTATTTATATTTTATAGGTTCACTATCACTATCAATTGAATTTTCAATGATTTTAAATGAACATAAATGCAAAAATTAATGTGTGCGAAAAATAATTAATTTGGTTGGATTCATAAAACCTATTTAAGGGAAATCCCATAAGTGTATAATTGAAACGTGATACGACTGGCAAAAAGTGCCTAGTAAAAGTTATTTGAGCACGGCAAATTCATTAAAAATTCGTTGCGTTAAGGCTGTAACTGTGAGTGTGTGTGTTGGTTGTGCGTGTGTGTGAGCACAGCAGGCAAAAAGAAAGTCAATGAAAGGTGCTAATTTCAACAAGTGATTGGCTGACAACACAAATAGGTCGTCGTCATCGTCGTCGTTGACAGGCAAGCAGAGGCAACGAGTACAAATTCCTGATGAAGCGAAGAAGAAGAAAAAGCCTAGCAGCCAAACCCAAAATCGTTTAATCTTTAATGGACCCACCAAGGTGTTTCTGTGACTCTCTGCCAGGCAGGCTGCTCATACACTTACATACATATTCATGTACACATGTACACACATATTTTTAGAGTTTTATGGCATACAGGTTTGCATCGTTAAAAGGAATACAGACACAACGACGACAAGAGAACAACAACTGAGAACAATGACAAGAGCCAAAGAGAGTTGGCAGCCTGAGAGAAAACTTCAACTTGAAGCTGAAGCTTCCTTTGCAGGCGCTTTATTGGCTGCTGTTGCCTACTGGCTGTCTTCATACGCTGTACTAAAGCTACAATGTAACAGTAAACACATTTGTTTCAAGTGTTTAGTAATTCCCTTTGCTCATCTCTTCAGTTTAGTTGATAAATTGAAAATATTTACTAGTCTTCAAGAATTTATTTTTATTTTAGCAAAGATTATTTTACAGCCGTACAGAGTATCGGCCGATCGAGATAAAGAGAACTGTTTTAGTTTTTTCTTCTTCTTATTTTTCTCTTTTTTTTTTGTATTGCTTATTGGGGTCACTTACTTTGACAGAACTTCTACTTAAGCACCGGTATTCCATTTTTAAAGTGTGTTGAGTTGTTTATTGATCTGCCGTACTTGGGAGCAGCTCTGTTGTTTTGTGTGTTTAACGTTTTTTTCTTCTATTTTTTTTTTGTTGTTGTTTGTGTGTATACAAATTTGATTTGCTTTCTTCACAGCACTCGATCGAAACACGTAACGGACACACGAGTCACAAAAGAATTTCAATTTCCACAGCTCAGCGTCTTTTTGGTCTTTTTTAAAGGAGTGTTGAGAAGACAACGCGGGAAAGATGCTGGCAAAAACAGCGAACCGAACAGCACGAGCGCTCACCTTGGACTGACGTGCACAGGTAACGTTAACCATTCCTTAAGCACTTGGCACTCTGACGTTAGCTGCGTTTGCGACTGCGCGACATAGCGACTGCGCAGCGACAGCAACGCATTGCTCGTAACCTGTTGCCGCCGTCGCCGTTCTTGTTGTTGTTGTTGTTGTTGCTGTTGTTGTTTACTCTGGAATTGGAGAATTGGTCTTGGTCTCGGTCTCGGTCTCTAGTTCGGTGTTGGTCTCGCTGTCTGTCTTCGTATTGGCCATGGTCTGGGCCGATGTATGCGTGCGCGAGCATCGCAAAACTGCAGCAAAAGCAGCGACAGGCGAACGCCAAAACGCACATGCAGCAATGGAATGGAGAACGCACAATTCTGACGCAAAACTGCGCATAAATCCCAAATGCAGCGTGTACGTCATTTTATTGTTGCAAAACATTTGCCAACCATTTGTCAGCTGGCAGTTGACAGCTTCAGTTGATTACAGTTGACAAAGATTTCTGCACCATTTCAGAGATAATTATACTTAAAGAATCTTAAAAAAAAGGTTGCTTATAATATAATATATATAATATAACCATAACAAAGTGTAATAATTGGGGTATTACGAACATACGGATACGATATCAGAGTGTAAAAATTATGCAATTCCGCACATATCAAGGCAATAATATTGTTATGATTATTATTATTCGAAAATTTGTAAAAAATTGATTGATCGATCTCATAAATTTTGGGAGATGAGATTTAGAATT
This sequence comes from Drosophila cognata, assembly GCA_035041535.1. Taxonomy (NCBI): domain Eukaryota; kingdom Metazoa; phylum Arthropoda; class Insecta; order Diptera; family Drosophilidae; genus Drosophila; species Drosophila cognata. The sequence continues at coordinate 3,588,390 of JAWNLC010000688.1, read as the reverse complement.
AATCACTGCATGCCATTTCAACAGATCAATATTGGGTTTCGCCTTTGGTATGTGGCCAGTCCTATTAAGGACTATAATTAACTAACTGTAAATCTTTAAATAACATGTCATTTGTATTTGTAACAAAGTGTGCAGTTATTCAGTAATCCCAAAGCTGAATAAAAATTAATTGTCTTACTGAAAACAATCAAAGAATGAATGGAAATAACCATTTAATGGCCAACTAAATTACAAGTTCCACTTTTAATTTGTTTTTTTTTTTTGTTACAGGTAATGGCTTGTAGCAATTCAAACGGTTTTTGCTAAAGACACACTTTAATTTTGCATTTCTTCATTAGTGCGTTTCAGGAGCAAACACAATGAATAAGTCCGAAGACTCATTGAATGGAGACGGCGAAGGTCAACAGGGAGCATCGATGATTATTTTTGTCATAATTGGCTGCATTGTGTTCTTGGTGGTGTTGTGCCTCTTTTGTGTTTTCATGATAGTTTGCGCTCCTTGTTTGGCCGTCATGTGTTGCTGTTCGGATCAAGTCGAAGATGGCGATGATTAAGTTGCTCAGCTCTTTGATATGAAAATGCGTTCGGATACCAAGCAAAACCAGCAATCAAGAAAGAGTGAATCCAAATACAGAACTATTTATCTCTCTAAATTGTAATTAAAATGAAAATTAACTCAAAATGAAACATTCCCCAAATGCATTTTACATTTACTATATTTGTAATAATTTGGTGAAATTTAAGCTGTGCAATATTGGTTCATAAAGGACATTCGAATTCGAACTCAAAGAAGCAAAGTGAGAAATTGGTTAGTAGGCTGAAGTTTTGACTAAGGCTTTCATTTCAAAATTGAGCTTTAAACTCACTTTAAGTTCAATAATTCACTGTAGCCAAAAAATGCGGTTCCTAGTAATTTATCATTCAAGTTTGTCTTTAGGGTTTTGTGAATTCGCCGAACAAATGTTGGTGTAGCTTCCTAGTAATCTTCCTTCCGAGTTTTGTAGGGTTATGTCTAAAATACGAAACATAAAAGCTATTGAGAATTTTAGGAGTTTGTAAGCGGGCGTGGCCGAAAAAAAATATAAAAGGAGGTTCGTATGTACCTTCCAAGTTTGGAAACTAGCTCTTAAATTTCAATGGAAATGAGTACCTTCCAACTGTAGCTCAAATTGCTGGTGATATTGGCTTACATAGTTTTTGGGGGCGGGAGTAAGCCTGGTCCTGTTACCCTTGGTATCAGCGTATAAGCACATCTTTGACTGATAATGTCTCTCTCAGTTATATGGTGTTGCGAATCTGACGTGATTTCTGACATAAACATATTGTAATGTTCTTAACGGCCCAACAACGTAAAAACAGTTCTATGAACCAAATTGAATGCTAGAAAATAAAAATGAAATAATATGTAAAATTAAGAATGTTTTTGCGATCGACACAATAAAAAATAATAAAACAAAGTCGTACACTCAATTTAGCTGCTTGTGATCGCATAATAACGGAGATAATAAAGAATAGTAGAAAAAATAAAATAATATATAACATGTAAATTTGTTTGCAAACGAAATGCTCGATGCAATTATAATTTATATTATGTACATAAATATATATTATATATATATATATATATAAATAGAGCTTCAGCTAACTGTGACACTGGCTAATGTAGTCTGGCTGTCTGGCTGTCTGTGGCTACATATGTACATAAGTACCAATGTATGTACTATGTGTAGAGATGTCATTGAAGTTTTCACCTGCATGAATAGAAACTGAAAGCATTGCAAAATGGCTGAGCCATAGACTGACTGCATTTGATTGAATTACAATTAACAGTATTGCATAACAGCATATTCTGTAAAAATCTATAAATACATATGGATGTATGCATGTGCGTCGATACTAAAGGCGCTTTTCATTTTGGGAAAGTTGCCGTGGCCAAGCGATATTAGTTTTAATTTGTGATGGTTATTAACAAAAGATGAAATAAAAAATAACACGCACATACGCACACACTCAGTTACCAAACTTTCAAAGTTGCGCTTGTGTTCACATTTCACTTTGGTAAAATACAAGAAATTTGAAGTCAATTGTCGTCGTTGTCGCCGTGCAGAAAAAGTGTTTCGACTGTTGGCTTGGAGTATAAATAATATTAAATTAATAGTAACAATTGAAACAAATGTCACACTCGCAGCGCGCAACAATAAAAACATCGTGGCTGAAACATGAGAGGCTATTATATGTTGATATGGTTGTTGTTGTTATTGTTGTTGTTATTGTTGTTGTTATTGTAGTAGCTGTCCACACGGGTGTCATCGATGCGTCGCACCGTCTGCCATCATCACACAGTGGGCCCAGCACTGGACATAGTGTCAAACTGCATCACAAAATGGCCCTTACTCAATTTTGTTCGTTTTGCCCATCTCAATTTGTGCTCAAATATCCAGTTAAGGTTTCAGTTCTTGGCTATTTAAACGACTATACATATTTGCATTTGAGACCACTGTGCACCTGCCGTTGTTTGCTCATAATTTTCAGCGAAAGTAACTGAACAAGTTCCAATGCCAATTGTGCGGTACTTTTATTTTTATTTTTTGTTTTTGTGCTTACCACTACTAAACATGAACTGTCGTAATATGGTTGCCAAAAAGAAACGAAAACTCTGACATTGCGTATAGAATTTTAGATGGAGAGAAAGTAAAATCAGGTTTGCCGATAAATTTTTGTTAAATTTTTCAAAGTGTGACTGGAGAATAAGAGAATTCTTTAGTCTAAAAATGTTTAAAATTCGCGTACAGCTTTAAAATTTCCCTGCAGTTTTTGAATACGTTTTGGTTGATGTTCGTTTTACGCGCGCCCAATCCATGTTGCATTAGCGTTATCGACTACAACAACAATACAACCGTGCGTTCAACAAACAACTGCTTACCAGCACTATCGCCATCAACCGTGTGTGTGTGTGTGCGTGTGTGAGCGATTGAAGACAATGGCAGCGGCTGCGAACGGTGTTGTTCCTACCCTTGCAAGTAAATATCCAACCATTAAAACACATTTAATTCCATGCACATCGCTTGCTGTACAGGCGAACTAAATAAGACAAGTGTTTGCGTCATCCCGAAACGCCGACAGTGCATATTAAAAGGGCTTTCGCCTGAGCGCCCTAACCGCGTGTAAATACATATACACATACTCGTATATATATACATATATATATGTATATATATAATATACATGTGTTGGTTACAACGTTTTATTTTTTTTCTTCGTATTTGTAGTTCGCTCTAGCGTGGCTGTTGAACTGTGGTCGTCAGCTGGTGCAAAGCAGCCATATGAACACAAGCCCAATTTGCCGCGAGAGGAGACGAAGAGTTCGCGTTCAATCTGCTTCAGTCCGGATGGCCGTTATTTTGCCTACTCGAATGGCGTTGCGGTGAAGGTGCTACACGTGCCCCCCACCACTTCCAACAGTGATGACAACAACACTGCTGTTGGTTGGCCGGTGCAGTGCACGTTGCCCCGCCCGAAGGCCTTCTATCTGAAGTTCTCGCCGCGTGGCAATTATCTATGCACCTGGGAGAATTATGCCATTACCAAGGATCGTCCTGAAGGTGCTCCCAATTTGCTCGTTTATGATGTGGCCACGGGCACGGAGGTCTTTGCCACTGTGCAAAAGAATCAAACGGACTGGCAGCCCTCGTGGTCAGCGGATGAATCGATCTTCGCATTAGTTGTGGGCGGCGAGGCGCTCATCTATGATCTGACCGCGGGTTCAGCTGAGGGATTTGCGAGCACTTCTCGAAAAATTGGTGGCAGTCGTGGCGGCATGTTGTCCCTCGGTCCGGGCAATAGTCCCCCGTATTTGGCATTTATTACGCCCGGTGCGAAGGGTGCACCCTCCATGTGCAAGCTCTACAAGTATCCGGCCCTGGGCCAGAATCAGACTGTCGCCTGCAAGAGCTTCTTTCAAGCGGATCGCGTTGAGATGCTGTGGAACAAGCGTGGCAGCGGCCTTCTCTTGTTAACCAGCACCGAGGTGGACAAAAGTGGTGCCTCCTACTATGGCAACCAGGCCGTTCATTTTATGGCCACCAAGGGTGACACTTGCTCCGTACCATTGTCCAAGGAAGGACCCGTGCACAGCGTCAAATGGAGCCCAAAGGCCAATGAATTTGTTGTCGTCTACGGTTTCATGCCCTCCAAGGCGGCCCTGTACAATCTCAAGTGTGATGTTGTCTTTGACTTTGGCGAGGGTCCGCGCAATTGTGCCTACTTCAATCCGTTTGGCAACCTAATGGTGCTCGCCGGTTTCGGCAATCTGCCCGGCGCCGTTGAAGTCTGGGACATCGGCAAGCGGGAGAGGATCGCCAATCTGAAGTGTGCGGACACCACCCACTTCGAGTGGCATCCAAATGGAGAGTGGTTCGTCACGGCGACAACTGCGCCCCGGCTGCGAATTGGCAATGGGTGAGTCAGTCTGAGACCAAAGATTGTCTATTTAATATTTAAAAATTATTACTTTTGTAATTAGCTTCAAGATCTATCATTATTCGGGTGCCTTACTGCATGAGACATTTTGGCCGCAGGGGCAGGAGCTGCTCGGCATTGAGTGGCAGCTGTATGCGGACAATACGTTCGCCGAGCCCAAAATAACCAAGGCCAAGCACGAGGGTATCAAGTCCAGTCAGCCTGAGGCTAGTAAGAAGGCGTACACACCGCCCCATTTGCGCTTGCTAAAGGAGGGCAAGAATCCGGAAAAGTATTTGCCGCAGCCGACGGTGCCGGGACTTCCAGCAGCAGCACCAGGTAATAGTAACCGGAAATTTTGGCATAGACAATATGACTTGGATAATCCGATAATGAGGCGATACCAGGGCGAGCAGCAACAGGGTCAAGCCCAAGGCCAGGGCCAGGGCCAGAGCTCAATTGTCGCCAGCGCAATACGATCGAATCGACGCTATCGTCCCTACCATCATAGGCGCTACTAAATTGTTGTAAAGATACATCATCCATCATTCCATTCCACATTCTCCATACAAACCCCCCAAAATGTAGGATTTTAGAGCAACGTTGGCTGTAAGTAAAATAAATATCGTATTGCCTACAACATATCTAATGGTTATTTAGGTAAATTGTAGTCGTCTCTCTTTATCCGACTTATCGATGATATTTGGCAAAAAAAAGTTTATATATATATATATTTTTGGCTAGGCTGTTTATGGGTTAGCCATTCTTAACCTTCTCTACACTGCTCCTACTCAAACCTCATCAGTATATTATAAATATTCTATTCTAAAACGATTTAACCTCTTTCAAACAATAACTTAAACATATTTAATAAAAATGGTCTGACTTATAAGCATATATATAAATTTGTATGTAATAATACACGTACTAGCGTGTATCAAATAATGTATCTATAATATAAATAATGTATTTTTTCTCCTCTTTTTTTATTTTTTTGGGTCATCAAAACATTTTTCCGAACTATTAACAGGCAATCGCTAATTGCTCTCATTATTATTTTTCTTTGTCATCTGCAGGTTCGGGCAAGAATAAGAAGAAGAATAACAATAGCAGCAGCAACAAAGCCAGGGGCAACAATTCCATGAACAACAAACAACGTGAGACAACTGGCGATGCTGCTGTCACACCGCAAGATGCAGCTGTAACTGATGCAGCTACAACTGATGGTATGGAGCAGCAGCAGCAACTACCTGCAACTGGATCAGGATCGGCTGCTGCAACAACCATTGGTGAATCGCCGCGCAGAATTGCGCCGCCAAGACAGCGACAGCAGCCCCGGCAACAACAGCAGCAGAATCATCATCAGCAGCAACAGGTGCAACAAAAGTGGACTGAGCTTGGTGGCACACCACGTCATCCTGACAATGCCAATGGCAATGTTGCACAAAATAACAACAATAGCGACAAGGATCGCAAGATTCGTAGTGTTGCGAAGAAATTGTCCGATATTAAGAAGCTCAAGTCGCGTCAGGGTCAAGGAGAAACATTGGAATTGAACCAATTGAATAAAATTGAAATGGAAGCCAAATATCTGGAGGAGCTCAAGGCGCTCAAATTGTCCGTCTAAGAGCAACATATGCTGCATGCCATCAACTGTTAAATGTGTGATACGATAACAACAAAAACAAAACTGCAACAACAACAAGAATAAGAATGAGAACAACTCGAAACACTCCGGAAGATCGTTTTTCAGGGTGTCGTCCATATTATGTACTTCCGTACTTCTTGTATTTTTCTTTAAGAGAAGTGAAAATGTGCTGTTTACTTTACGTGCGCAAATTTTTCAAAGTTAAAAAAAAAAACATTTTTCTACCATTGTGATTTTTTGAAAATATATATTTTTTGGCAATAACAATAATAGCAACAGGAACAACAAACTCATGTATATGTACCAAATTGTGCAACACAGTAAATAAATAGTTTCCAGATGAAAAAACATTCGCATTCACGTTTCCCATCTGGACTTCTTTTTCACGAACTCCTCGCTTCCATCTTCCCTGACGGCCACATAATAGCCAAGACCCTCGTATTTATAGCGCATATACGCAATGTAACCAAAAACTCCAGTAACTGCCGCCAGTCCCAGGCCCATTACGATCTTATTCTATAAAAGTAATTTTTACAAATCCTTGATTTAGTGTTGTATCAGTTTCAATTTGGGTATATGCTGCGCTTACCGGTTTCGTGTACAGTTCAAAGTTGATGAGTCTGAAAGCACTTGTGCTGCGCATGGAGCGTATTCCATCTCCGGGCTTTGTTTCTTGTTTGTTGTCACCCATTGTAGATTAATTATATTTTTTCAACAAGTCTCGAAACGCATTGCACAATTCTGGTAAACAGCTAAAATACATGTAGGCGTCTATCGATATGGATAGTTATACGCAGTTGCTGGGCAGAATAATCGATGAATACAAAAGTATCGCAAGGTGTAGCATATTAAGGTTGTCCATTTATTTTAATTACCCCTAGGGTTCACCGTTAACCTAATAGTCAACACACGTCATATTTAATTCAAAGTATTTGACATAATAAGTGAATATTAAAACCTAGTAACTAACCATCAATAAATTAATTTTTAATATTTAGCTTATATTAATAAATGATGAAAACTCATATTGAATTTGATAGCGGAAACAATAAGAAATGACAGCCAGCTATAATTCCCAATTGGATTTCTTTTTAATGAACTCTGTGCGTCCATCTTCCTTTAGTGCCATGTAATAACCGAGCCGCTCGTATCTGTGCCGCACATAGGTTATATAGCCAAAAACGCCAGCTGCTGCAACCAGTCCCAGGCCCACTAAGACTTTGTTCTACGAAAACAAGACTTCAGTTTCTTTCAAATTACATTTAGATGGCTTTACCTGTGTTGAATTAATTTCGGCGTTGATCGCCTTAAATATATTTGTTGCTTGTGTGGAGCGTATACCCTCACCGGAGTGTGTAATTTTCTTGCCACTCATAATAATAAATTTTTCGAATACATTTGAAATTTTGACACAAAATAGAAATAACTGAATGAGAACAGCACCGAGCAATAACGGTGAGCATTAGCTAGAACGGAACGATAAAAAGCAAACTGACATGAAATACGAAATCTGGGATGGGATTAATTGTTGGATTTATGTAAACTTAATAAATTTTACATATAACTTTATGTACATATTTGAGAATTTTGCGTCTTCAATCGTAGCACAAAAACCAATTTACAAAATATATGTTTCATATATAAGTTGTGTTATATACAAGAGAATTTTGCTCCCCGGCTGCTCTAATCAAAGTCGAACTGATAGCCGCGATCCACGAAGCTAAGGCCCCGCTCAGAGCTAACGGGAAAATCGTCCATAAACACAATGTAATCTTTGTAATCTGCTGAATGTTTCAGTCCCTGCAATTAATGAAAACAAAGATAATAATTAAAAAAATTTTGCTAATACCAATCACTCACCTTTAGATCTACATAATTCTCGAAGCCACAGAGAATATAATAGATGAGCAGTGGTCGAGTGCGAGTAAATTTACTATGCTGTTTATTCGGCTCTCGCTGCTTTAAAATGTTCAATGCACGCTGTAGAAAGTTGGGTGTCAGCTCCCGACAATAGGACACATCCAGATGATGCAGTTGCGGACAGAGTTCAATGAATTTGAGTAGCATGTCATCGCACAAATATGTCCAATTGCGTAGGCACAGCAGCTGCAGGTTCGTCATGCAAGTGTAGCGCTCGAGGAAGTCAATGGCATGTGTCCAACTGCATATGGCCAGGCGCTGCAGCTTGCGATGTGACCAAATGGGCAAGTTGGCATCCCAACCCGGCTCCAATGGCATGTAATAACCATCGACTGCAACGCCAACAATATCCGGCGCCTTGCGTTCCATTATCTCGAAGAATTCGTGCACCTCACGAATCTTGTGATCATAGCTATCCACACTAGCCAACGGTGGTATGCACCACTCAGTGTCCAGGAGAACAATCAACTGTTTGAGTGCTGGCAGTTTTAGAACATCGGTTAAAACTGATTTCAGCGTGGCCAAATTAAGCTTTAAGATGCTGAGATTCTTAAGGTAGTCGACGCAGTTATTGAGACGCAGTTTGCTGATAACATCATACATGCGTATGTCCAGCACTTGCAGATTAAGCAATTGACTGTAATTTGAAAGTAAATGAAATGTTCCAATATATAAAATATATACGAAATACCTGCATATCTCATCTAGATATTCCTGCTGCAGTTCATATTCCTTGTGCTGATCCTCGTACAAGTGCAGCTCTTGCAGGTGACGAAAGTTTGACAGATATCGGCCCTGAATTGGTGTCGTTAGACGAAGTCGCAGCAAATTCGGCATTAATTCAGCCATTTTGCATATGCTGCGATCCGATGGATAGCAGTCCATTTCCTCGGGATCGTAATAGAAGCTGGTCACATTGGGCAGCACATACACTTGCATCTCATCCAAATCCTTCAGCAAGGTGCACAGACAGGTCGACACATGCATGTGGCGAATAAAGGGACGCATTTCCTGTATGAAGTAGCACAGATCCTCATAGTTGGGCAACAATTCGCGCCACTTTTCCAACTCTAGCTGATCATATAGATGAGAACTGCGCCATCGGTTCATGCATATCCATTGAAAGCGCTGGCAGACTCTGGAGAATGCCACTTCACTGCGCAAATCCTGCAGACGCTCAAATATACATTCCAGACAATCGTTGTTCAGCTTGAATATATCCGCCGTTTGTCCGCCGGGCGTTGGCGGCGTTGCAAGTACATTTGACGGCTCTTCGGCCATAACTGTAAGATTTTAAATTTTTTTCCTTTTGCTTTACAATATGATTTGGGTCGCAACTGCGTTCTAGTTTGTTAAGTAAGTTTAATTGACTGTTTGTTTTGGCCAAGAGTAAAACGAATTTACAAAAAGTCGTCTCATAACAAACAAAATTGTAGCACAGCTGTTTGAGGCCAGTGTTGATAAATAGAGATGGCTATTTAGTTCGGAACGAGTTCGCATTAACTGGTCGACGACAAATGAGCTATGTTGGTGATGTTGATTTTGTTAGGTTATTATCGGTTTTTGAAAAATGTATATATATATATATATATTGTAGAGCTTATTATAATAAATTATAGTTGATAATTAAAAAATAAAAGAATTAAGTAATCTTAAACTTAAAAATATTATCATGCACACGATTAATTGGTTGAAACTTGTTATATAGTAAATATTAATAAATTGATGTATGAGTAAATATTAATACAATATCGAAAATCAATAGAGTAAATGTTAATACAATATAGTAAATTAAATGAGCAATAATCTCGATTAATAAACTGCTTAGTAATATATTCGAATTGTACAACACCATTTAAGAGTGCTGTAAAACCAGCGAACTTATCGAATATATCGACCCAACACGTGTGTGTGCGCCGTACGTTTTTATGCCTTTTATTGTGACTGCAGCGAACAAGACGTTGCTTAGAGTTTTTAGTGTCGAGAAAAAAAAAGAATTTAGTCAATCACAATGGCGGAACTGCAAAAATTAACCGACGCCATAGTGCTCGAATATCTCAAAACCAAGGATAAAAATATGTCTAAAGTGTTTGAATCTAAAACCAAAGCGGTAAGTTTTGCTCGTACTTAATTTTTCTCCCAAGCTGCATTTCAATTTGTGTGCAATGCGGCGGCGGCTGTGTCGGCAAATGTGACTTTTGTGTGTTTGTGTGTGTGCAATCGATACAATTGAAAATTGTTGAAAATTATTGGTTTGGATAATTTGCGCACTATTCCATGATTTCCGACCATGCTGAAAAACACGTGTTTCCACTAACCAACAACTTTTCTTGCATACTTGTGTTTTTCTTATGCTTCTTTAGTCTGCCGTTGGAAAGAATACCCCGAAATTGACAGAGATCTTGGCCTTTTATCAGAGCACAAAAAAAATACCGCCATTGAAGAAAGGTGGAACAGATAGTGACGACAGTGATTCCAGCGATTCAGATGAGGTAGCGGAACCGAAAACAAACGGCGGAACAAATGGAAAGACAGCAGCGGCAGCTAAACCAGCTGCCAGCTCAAGCAGTGAGGATAGCGACTCCGAGGATGAGCAGCCAACGAAAAAGTCGTCACCTGCTAAGCCAGCAAAGAAAGCAGCTGCTGCTGCATCTTCAAGCAGCGAAGACGACAGCTCGGATGGCGAACAGCCGCCGGCGAAGAAGGCAGCTCCAGCTGCTGCTGCAAAGGAAGCGACCAAACACGCATATTCCAGCGATAGCAGTGACTCGGAGGCGGAGAAGGCAAAGCAGAAGAAACCGGCAGCAGCTGCTGCTGTGGCGAAGGCACCAGCTCAAAAAACAGCTGCATCCTCCTCCAGCGAGGAATCCTCCGATGAGGAGCCAGCTAAGAAAACTACTAAGACCGTTAAGCCCGCACCTAAGGCTGCTGCCAAAAAGGCAACCGAGTCCAGCAGCGAGGAGGACAGTGAAGATGAAGTGCCGGCCGCAAAGAAGGCTCCAGTAACTGCGAAAGCAGCTGCATCTAGCAGCAGTAGCGAAGGCAGCGACTCGGAGGAGGAGCAAAAGAAACCAGTAGCTGCTGCTGCCAAGGCAGCGCCTGCAAAAAAAGCAGCCTCTAGCAGCGACGATTCTTCCGATGAGGAGGAAGCCCCTAAAAAGCCAACACCGATTAAAGCCGCCGCACCGGCCAAGAAAGCCGCAAAGTCCAGTTCGGACTCTTCCTCGGATGATGATGAGGAACCGCCCAAGAAAGCAGCTGTCAAGGCCGTAGCGCCAGCCAAGAAACCACCGGCGAAGGCTGACTCTGAAGACTCGTCCTCAGACAGTGACAGCTCGGAGGATGAAAAAGCTGCAGTGAAGCCGGCTGTCAAGAAAAACGCAGCAGCAGCTGCCAAAAAAGAGGAATCATCATCTGACAATTCTTCCGAAGATGAGAAGCCGGCCACCAAGGCAGCTGCCAAGCCAGCTGCTAAGAAGGATGACAGCTCCTCTTCGGACAGTGAAGAAGAATCCGGAGAGATGAAGGCCCCGCCAAAGGCAGTGGAAAATGGAAAGAAGCGCAAGTTCAGCGGCGCCGATGTGGAGGAGGAAACCCCAAACAAAAAATACAACAATTTTGTCAAGTCGGGCGAGCAGCAGGTGAGTTATCAAGAAGCATTAATTATAATCTAAAGGAAAGGGCAGAAAAGTCTTCAAAATGTTATAATGGGATAAAAAATCTCAATTTTTCTCATGTCGTAGTGGTGCTATTATTTTTGTTGCAACAATATGTCAATAATTGAGTCACGAACTCTCCCAATCCTATTCAGAAAGAGAAGGCTTTCGTAAGTGGAATGTAGACTAGAACTTATTGAACGTAATCAAAGCAAAATCTATATTTAATGGTCAATAAAAGCCACTTTTTGGAAGAATTGTCAAGATTCAAAATTATTAGATCAAGATGAAAGATTTTCAGTTGCTGTTTCTGCCCGATCCCAAAAGATATTCAGTGACCTAAACTAACTGGCAATATGTGCAATAGCGAAACAGTTTCACATCCACGCCCAACAACATTAATAATAATAATGCCAACAACAAAAGTGGTGGTGGTGGAAGTGGTCGTCGAAGATCGCCTTTCCGGCGTGTGCGCACCGAGGAGGTGATCGTCGATTCACGCGTCCAGGACATGTCCTTTGAGGCGAAGGTGAGTGCCACAAAAATGCATTTGAGAGTGGACGCGCGCTGTCTATGTGTGTGTGTGTCTGTTGTGGGGCATTTTTAAGCCTATGTTTTTATGGCAGTTCCGGGAGGGGCTAAGAAGTGAAATTGGGTGGGGTTACACACAAATTAGCTAAAGCGCCTTTCGAACTCAAATCATTTGTGGCACTTGCCTTTAGATTATTTCAATTTGTATTTGCCATTTGCTTGCACTGCTTGGCTAATTTGTGTTTAACCAATTTTTGCGTTGCTCTCTTTAAGGATGGTTTCAAGAAGTTTAACAATGGACCACGTGGACGCGGACGGGGCGGCGGCTCTGGCTTTGCCGGCCGTCCGGATCGTAGCTCTTGGGAGACTAACAATGAAAACGGCGAGGATGGCGGCGATGGTGGCTTCAAGAAGACGGGCGATCGCAAGAGCTTCGGCGGCTTCGAGCGCAAGTCCTTTGATGGACAACGTGGTGGACGTGGCGGAGGTGGCCGCGGTGGTGGTTTCGGTCGTGGCGGCGGTGGCGATCGTGGTGGACGCGGTGGATTTAGCCGTGGTCGTGGCGGTGGCGGCGGCGATCGTGGTGGTCGCGGTGGATTTGGTCGAGGCGGCGGCGGCGGCGGTGGTGGTCGTGGTGGTGGACGTGGTGGGGGCTTTGGCAATAAATCTTTTGATGCGGGGCCAAAACCAAATAAGAAGATCACCTTTGACAATTGATATGCAAACTAGCTTAGACATAGATATCCCATCCCACTACCCAAAAACAAACAGGAAAAATGCAATCCCAAATGAAATAACAGTCAAAATAATGTGGATATATTATATTCCGGTTATTTTGGTATGTAATTATTTAATTTGGAGTTTTATTTTGTAACGCCCCCAAACAGACAAACCCACAAAACACACGCACCTTAAATATAATACTTATTTGTTGTATACATAATAATATTAACTAACTTTTTATATACGATATATATAAAAATATAGAAAAACGCTGCCGGCTCCTGGGGTGAGCGCGCCAGCCTTGATTTGAAACACACGCGCGGCAAATCGTTCAAGCACGAGAAGACCAAAAAGAAGCGCGGCAGCTATCGGGGCGGTCAAATTGACACTGGCGTCAATTCCATAAAATTTGACTAGATTTATGTTAGCACATAACATATATGCGTACATATTTTAATACATAAACTTAAATATTTAGTTTGTAAACATGCCAAGCCAATCACATACCTGTGTAAGGCAGACTTTGGACTATAAATATTCGGACTACTTATGAACCGTCGTTCAGCAGCCAGCATATTATATACATAACTTCAACCTAAGATCTGGTGAATAAATCGTGCTGCAAAATGCTGTTTTTATTTTGTTATCAATTATGGTTAGCGCTGATGAACGACAGTGCATAAAATCATAGAATGGCATTACTGACCATTCAACTTCAATATTTCATCATTTTGAGTAGCTCTGTTCTTCTACATGAAACTTCAATATATAATATTTAAGATCAATCGCTATTGACGACCATCAAACCTTTTGTAGATAGCGAGTGAAACATACATGTAATAAACGTATGAAACAAACTGTCTTTTTTGAATTTCATTGTGATAGGGATTCAGATTAAAATCCAATTAAGCATTTAATTTAATATACGATATTTAGATGATGCAATTTAAGGCACTGCATTTGGATGCATTGCATTAAATGCATTGACCAACGTTTGGTTGCCATTGAATGTAGATTCAGCAATAACAATGCCAATGGAGCCGCGAGCTAAACACAGTGATAAGCACTTATTACCAGCCGGGTGGCTACTGGGATACCCGCCCTTTTGATGTGCAAAGCTGCGATGATAGGTGCCAAAGCTGGCTGGAGGTGGAACCTGTGGGAAGCCACTTTATTGATAATTTTCCAGATATGGTAAGGCGGCATAAGAATTGACGCTCTGCGTCATGGAAGGTGCCACCTAGGTCGGTTACGGCATTTGCACCGGCAGCGGCGACTGTTGTGTCTGGAGCACCAGCAGGGGCATACTTGGAATATCGGTGCCACTGCTCGATGGGAATGCATATTATGATGGCACCGCTGGTCAGATCATTGAGCAGCCACTCCTTTTCTGATCTTATACTAAAAGACGACGAGCAACTGGTTCAGATCATTCTAGCACTTGGTGCCCTCCTGCAGATTGCCGGAGAGCTGAATATCTTATCCTAAAAACAAAATAACGACCAGCGAAATGGAAAACATGATTTCAATCAAATGCACTAATTCTGGAGTCTGCCACTTGGTTTTTTAAAAATCTCTCTACTGATAGAAGACCGATTACCTTGAGGAAATTATATTTATTACGTTGGTGCAACATGGACTCCAAGGAAATGTCGCATTGGAGTTCGTGTTTAATTGATGGATTATCGGTCGCCTATCTAAAGACTGCTGAGCTAAAGGTATGTAGCAATGGTGAAGTAAATTATTTCAGATATTCGATAGAAAAACAAACAACTTTATTTCTTCGGAAGGTGTGATATGTCATGCTCATTTTATACCGTTTGGATATGGTTATATTTAAATAATTCTATTATAAAAATCCACATTAACTCTACACACTGTAGTTAAGATCCAAAGCATAGAATAGTCAACATTTTCACAATCAAATTAAGGTCATGCCAATTATTAATTAATTAATCCCAATCGCTTAATTTATAATACTTTTTATAATAAGAATAATTTCGCAAACATATTTTATACATTAATATTTTTACGCTGCTTTCGAAATTTACCTCAATTTTAAAATAAACCAGACTATTGTGGGACCATCTTTCGAAAGTATTTTTCCAGGAATACTCACCTTAATCAATTAATTTTCCATTAATTTTGAATTTATAAGTTTATTTAGAATTTCAATATTGTGTTTATGTAACTTCGTATCAATTTTGTTCATATGTTTAATTTTTCCATATTATATACACATTTAGTATTGAAAATGTATTGTCAAGTTGTTTGCTTGTATGTTTAGGGTATGCGAACTTTGCCATTTATATACATATGTATATCTGCATATATAGTTTATAGCAATAGTAACTACGTGTAACTTTATAGCTGGTGCTATGACAGCAAAGCAGAATAATGCAAAATAATTACAAATTATATAATATAATTAAATAATCACAATTGGTTGTAAAACTTTACTTTATATAATTTAGTAGGTAATATATTATTCGAGCTACATTTTATTTGTGTGTAAGTGAGATTTTAAAATGTAATCAGCATATCAATTTACAACTTCTTAGGGCATTTGCTTGTTCGAGGCGATAAAAATACAGCAGAGATTCGATATAACATTTAACTACATACAAATGTATCGGTTATATAGGGGCTTAGTGGGAGAAAGGTGCGTGTGTTTTACAAATATATCAACAAAATACATATACAATCCCTTTATATAAAGCATATATATGAGTTAGTAGTTTATGTGAGATTCCAGTGTTTTTGTTTTTGTTTTTGCTTCTGCTTTTGTTTTTGTAACTCCTTCTCGTTTACTCTTATTCGGACATGTAGGGATAGTTGATGTCACGCAAGGGCACAAACGTCTCCTTAATCGACTGCGGCGATGACCAACGCAGTATATAATGTGGCCCACCTGCCTTGTCATTGGTGCCCGACTTCCGGCCGCCTCCAAATGGCTGTTGTCCCACCACAGATCCCGTGCACTTGTCATTGATATAGAAATTGCCAGCTGCTATTTTGAATTCTTCCAGAGCGCATTTGATAAATTCTCTGTAGGACATAGTTTTGTTATAAATATACATATTTAGATCGATTGACCTGCGCTGGCTGCACTTACTCATCCTGTCCAAAGACAGCGCCGGTCAGAGCGAATGGTGTTGAAGTATGCACCAGTTTCATGGTCTCTTGCAGATCTGAATCCTTATATACGTAAATAGTAACCACGGGTCCAAAGATTTCCTCAGTCATTATGCGATCTTTGGGATCTTTGGATTGCACTATGGTTGGATTTATAAAGTAACCCTTGCTATCGGAATACGTGCCGCCAGCAATAATCTCCAAGTTGGGACTCTTTTTGGCATGCTCAATGTAGCTAGTAATGCGTTTAAATGCTTTGTCATCGATAACAGCCGATGTGAAAGTGCTCATGTCCTGCACATCGTCAATCTTTAGTTTGCCCACTTCGCTCAACAATCCAGCCTTGATCTGCATCCAAAGTAAATGTAATTATTTGGATTTTGGATTTCATCGACCAGCAGCAATGCTTACCTGTGGCCACAGGGACTCGGGCACATACATGCGGGAACATGCCGAACACTTCTGGCCACTGTACTCAAAGGCCGATCGTATTGTCGCGGTGACCACGGACTCAGCATCCGCTGACGCGTGCACAAAGTGGAAATTTTTGCCGCCACATTCGCCTATGAGGCGCGGGAAGTTAACATATTTATCCAGATTATTGCCCACTTGCTTCCACAGTCGATTGAATGTGCTGCGTATCAGTTATGAAAGTCAATGAAGTGTGGCATACCAAACAAAACCAGAAAAAACTACTTACGGCACCGAACCGGTGAAATTGATGCCTGCCAAGTGAGGCGAGGCGGTTATTGTGTCACCAAAAACTGGCCCATCTGCAGGTACAAAGTTCACGACACCATCGGGCACACCAGCCTCGCGCATAATGTTGAAAATCCGCCAATTGGACAGAAGAGCCGTGTCCGAGGGCTTCCACAGCACTGCGTTGCCCTACAACAGACATCGGACAGAAATAGATGTTGATGTGGATCGTTGAACACATATTGTGAATACCCAATCCCTCCACTCATACCATTAATGCAGGAGTGTAGGCCAAGTTGCCACCAATTGCAGTAAAGTTGAATGGACTGACGGCGGCAATAAATCCATCAATGCCACGATAACGCATCGAGTTCTTCGTGACCTTTATGTTCTCGCTGATGGGCTGATATTTGACGCACTCCTTGAGAAAATAGGCGTGAATGCTGCGATTGAGACAAATGTTTAGTATTCTACAATGTTTAAAATATTGACATGTATAAATCGGCATCAATTGCAAAATGCACATCGGAAAACTATTTATAAAATTAATGAAAAATTGTGTTATCAAACCGTATAAAATCGATGAGCTCTGCGGACGAATCGATTTCTGCTTGTATGGCCGTCTTAGCCTGTCCCAGCATGGTGGCTGCATTTAACTCCTGACGATATTTGCCGGCCATTAAGTCAGCGGCACGATCCCAAATTCGTAAGCGATCCTCCAGCGGTACTCGGTCCCATTTTGGTTGCGTTTCCACAGCAGTCTTGATGGCCTTCTCCAATAGTTTCTTATCGGCATAGTAGAATTGCGCCAACTTGTGCGCATGATTGTGTGGCATCACCTGATGCACTACCTTGTCCGTTTTGTACTCCTTGCCACCAATGACAATGGGCACCTCCTCGCATTTGGCGGCGGTGCTCTTCAGTGCCTGTTGCAAGGCTTTGCGTTCCTCGGAGTTTTTTCGATAACTCAATATGGGCTCATTCGTAACACTGACATCCTGCAGCTGTGGTTGCTCAACAACGCTGCCCAAACTTCGTGCATAGCTGGTTGCGATTGGAGAATTGTAATATTATTAAAGATATGCTTGTAAATTAGATTAAATCATACCTTTGAACAATGCTTTGCGGCACAGAGGAGGAGCCGATGGCTGGAGAACGCATCAATCGTAACATCTTGTTTGCTGGGAATGATGGTTTGGGTTCGTGTGTCGACTCTGATGTACTTGTCTTGTTATGCAAACGCTAGAATTTTGTCGCTCTGCGCGATAACATAGAAAAAATACAATCAAAAAAACAAAAAAAAAAACGTCATTAATTCCATTTATAGCAGCAACGCTTTTATCAGCAACCTTGAACGTTCATTGGGGGCCTGACTCTGGCAGCCGGCGCAGCGCCGCGTGTTTTTTACTTGATAAGCAGCCAAACGTGCGACAGACACACACCCACTGTCAATGTTACCGATAACAAAGTACTATTGAATTACTCTCATATACATATAAATGTAAATTTACAATCAAATCAAATGTCTCGTGCGAACGCAAATGCCAACTGGGCAAGTGTTGTGTAAACGTGCGAGTTTCTTTCTCAAAGCTCACACAGAACGTGCACATATATAAACATACACATATATACATAAATTCACACACAGGTATCAGCTGTTCTCGCTATGCTGCGACTGTGGAAATTTCCCACTTTCAAAACTTGTGCATGAAAGAGGGAAAGGGATTCTTGTTCTGGTTTTTATTTTAGATATATTAAATACGATGAGGGTAGCTCGAGCGAGAAGCAGCGCACGAAAAGCACCCCAGTGCAATCTATATACATACATAAGTTTTGAGTCAGCTCTTTTTTTTTGTATATTTTTGTTGTATTAATTTCAGTAAATATGCATGTAAATGAATTTCTTGTGTTCTTATTCTGTTGTATTGATTGAGTATTACCAATGAGCTGATGGCAACTTAATCTATGTACATATATAGCATAATATACATATATATATGCCTGCATGTAATGTAATAAGTGGTCACAAGTTTTTGAGGCCAAGTAAAACATGCGCACAAATACAACGATACTCAGCTGCAAGCTAGATATACACAGATTCTGGCAGTCACACACACATTCACTCACTCATGTACGAATGTATATGTTTACGTACAGGCGCATTTGAATGCACTTCGTTTTGTTGTATGTGGGCCGCATTACGCAATGTTTTGATTTAGCTCTGCCATTCACTTTAGAAGTATATGCTTCCAATTTTTCACTAGGATGTCAGCATTATTGATTGCTAATTTTTATTTTACATCTATCGTAATTTTAAATCAATTACTGCTTACTTTGTGTATGTTTTATTTTGCGAACGATGTGGAGGGAGAGACACGAGAAGTCTTTGTGATTGTTTGGCCTTTGTGAGACTACCTACGTACGTATATATTCATCCGTTAGAACAGAATGTGTTTGTAGGTGTGCTCAATTTTTAAATTTTATTTTGATGTCACAGCTGATGCCTATCGATAGTTTTGCCGCTTTCCAGTCACTTCTAGATTTATTATTATGAACGTGTTTGAGTACTAGAGAATAAAGTAAGGAAAAAAATTGTTTTAAGTTTGTAATATTTTATGAAACAGTAGGCTAAAAAGATATCAATATTTAAACAATCGTATCTATGCCATTATATATATTTTGGCCCATTTGCCTATTTTTCTACTCTTGACCTAGTTTGTATTTCAAAAATTGATTACTCCCACGAATATATCGACTAATTTTGCATGCGACACTCATCGCTTACATTGGGCAGCGCGCCAAACTCGTGCACCACTAATATTTACATTTTGCAGCACTTAAATGTGTTATCGACTTTTGGCGGGAGGTTTGTATTTTTTTTTTTTACTATATTGTTTTTCACAAATTATGTGAATTGGAAGATTAATCATATTTTATATAATCATAAGAATATAACAGACTTTTTTACTTTTTATATTAAAATCATGCATTTAATAGTACAACAAAATCAACTACTGTTCAATACTTAATCGCTATGTGTATAATGTAAGTGACTAATTAACTTAAGCATTTGTCCAGTGCTTCAATTAACCATAGTAGCCTCCACCGCTACTTGCACTAGCGCTGGCAAATCCTCCGCTGCTGCTCGCATAGGCTGTGTCTATAAGAGAAAACAAGTCCAAAACACTGACACATATATACAATGCAAATTGCAGAAATTTTAAGAATTTGCTAGAAATGGTGCATTTTACTCACTCAACCCACTATAGGGATAACCATATCCATAGCCCGGGTATCCATAGCTTGGATAACCATAGCCATAGTTTCCTCCGCCGCCTCCTCCGCCGCCTCCTCCGCCGCCGCCTCCGCCACCTCCTCCATAGCCGTAACCAGGATATGCGTACCCATAGCCGGGATATGAATAGTACGATGGATAGCCGTACCCATATCCATAGCCATTACCATAACCACCATAGCCGCCTCCATATCCAGCACCCGCACTGGCACCTGCACCCGCACCCGCACCAGTGCCCACTCCTCCAAAGTACGGATATCCATTATATTGCGATTGCACCAGTTGGCTCTGTAACAGGACAGCTAACAATGCTAACAAGCATAGCCAAAAACAGCGATTTGTTGAAATATCCTGATATGCCATATTTGTGGTTTATTCCCCGTGTTTAATCTCACTGAAATTCTTGTGAACACTGCTTGCCAAAATCAGAGCGTTAGCTGTTTTTATACGCCATAAATGTTATTTTATTTTTCCAATTTGTACTCTGAAACGATTTTTAATAGCGCCTAATCATTCACCATTTGATCATCAATTGCTGAATGTTGACGTTGCTGTCGTTTTTTTTAAATTTTATTATTATTTTTTTGGCTAGCATATTGTTTGTTCATTGGAGTGTGTCGAAAATTGCGTTTGCACAGATTTTACAAATGTAAAGACCTTCATTACATTATCATGACACTATTATAATTTGGTTGACAACAAATAAAGGGTATTAACGCAAACTATAATTAAAACACTATGAATATATAAATAAGTAAGATGTGCATGAAGTTACCCTGTTAAACCTGGCACACATAAAAATATGGTTCGTCAAAATGAATGCAAACATTTCAGATAAGTTTAGGTTGCAGATTTTGCAATAATTGCTGTATTTAAAAAAAAGGGAAAGAAACATTTACAATAAGTATTTCTGCTTATTATATTGGAGAAAAAGTTAAGACGACCTTATCGAAACGAGGTTTTTATCTAGCCATTTATGTATGTATGAAGAACGAGGGAAAATTGATAAGAAGCCAAAAGGAGAAAGATGACAAATGAAGCTTGGAATCCCATTTTAAGCTTCTTAAGAAGGAAATGATGCTTATAGTCAAGGAGATCAAACTCATATAGAAGTTAGATTATGATTATGTAAGTTAGGTACACAATAATGCTCATATGGGCGCATATTGCAGGGTATAACATTTAAATAAGTATTAATCATATGACTCAGTACAACAGTTTTGTTTACTTGATAGGCATTTAAAATATTTTTTATTAGTTTTTTTATTTTAGGGGTTTACCAGTGCCTACTTCTGATTTAATGCATAAGCACTGTCATTAACCTTACAATTTGATGACATGACATTAAAATATCAACTGGGGTGATTTTTGGGCTTAAGTATAATTTCCAACTCTTTGAGGTTCAATGGTCCGAATGGTCAATGCTCATCAACGCCCTTCATTTGAGGTCGGCTATCAGCGATTAATATTAACCACACTGTGAGCAGAAATATAATTATAAATGTTTTTCCGCTGTTTTCAATGCAATACAAGTTCATTGTGAAGGATTTTATTTGGATTGTTCGAGTTCGATCTCGCCGCGCTTGCCAGAAATGATTATTATTGCTGTTACCTTGGTAAGTTTAGATGGTTAGAGTCATAAAGTTAATGACATAATTCCAATACCGAAAATATAATTATACAATATTATCGCAAAATGTTTTCTAAGGCGAGCCCCATAAATTCTGCTGTTTTTCAACCCCAGTTGAATATTTTCATAAAGATTAGCTATAAGATAAAAGTTTGATGAGATATTGTTGGGATGAATGTTATTTGAAATAAAATTCTATAAATTTTAATTGTGTTTACATCAAACCAACCATTTCTTATAATATAAAAAAGCTTTCATGTGCTGATGGAAATTTCAAAAATTGCTGTTTTGGGGGAATATTCCGCCCAGAAATTATTATATGTCAACTGATTAGTAATTCCGTGGAACTAACTGCTAGCCCATTACTAGACCATTTGTTATGGCTGGCCTTGTTATTGCTGTGTATCTATGCATGTATGTCACAGGGCCAATTTGCACAGCTATTCGTAGATTGCCATCTGTTATTCTACTTGGATTGGGTGACATTATTGAAAATTACGCTGCACTGAATCTTGAGCAATTGCCTCGGCAAACGTGAACAAATTGCGCTTAAAAATACAAGTCACAAAACTTGAAAAAACTTTTCTTGTTTGCACACGCACATGGGATGTATTTGTGTGCCACACACACTCCCACACACTCCCACACACACACACACACACGTTACATACATTTGCAATTGTGTACACAAATTGTGCACAACATTTCATTCATTAATTTTTAAATCCAGCACAGCCCGCCTTACACTGCCCAAAACCGTTATGGCGACAATTTTGTTCCTTTTCTAGTGCTGTTTGTGTTGGCATTGTATTTGTTGGTTAGCATAGCATTTCATTCCAATTCCGCTTTGTGCCATGGGCTGTAAGTATTGTAAGCAGCTGACGTTTGCTATTTTTTGTATTATATTTTTACCCTTCTCCATCTACTCTTCTGCGCTTGCTGTCATTTATTGTTGCTGCATTATATGGCTCCAGGTGTTTTGCTGGATTGTTGTTATAGTTGCTTCTGTTGCGAGTGGGTTTTTAGAGTGATTTCACTTTGAGTTGCAGTCGTTTTGCGCATGTCTCATCTCAAATCTGTTGTTGGCTCCAACATGGCACCCTGTATTGCTAGTGGCATTATAATTACTGCGTTTGAAGGCAGCGATTCTGGTATTTGTTGCTATATTTATAGACGATCTGTTTGGTACACAGCTGATAGATTCACACATACAAATGTATTTGGCTTCAAGTTTTAAATATTATTAGGAACATATATGAATTTGAAACTGCATAATTTAACTTTCGAGATCAATTCAATATTTTGTCCATATCATCAAACTACATTAATTTCGTTTGTTTATCTACTTTCGATCCTCCAAGCATACACAATTTTGTATTCATAACTCGAGTTTTATAAAATTTACGTAATAAGTGTCAATTTTGTAAGTGTTTTTTTAAATAAATCTGGCAAGTAAGGAGTATCTAATGGTAATTTGAGTTGAAGAAGTTCGACTGAACATACATGTACATATATAAGTATAAGATAGCAAAATACTTTTTAGAAATCAAATTAATTTAATTCGGGTTTTAAATTCCTGATCAAAATTGGTTTGATGGATAAACTTATAAATCTTGATGCAAGCTGTGTCACGACCAGGGAGTCAAATTGAAATTAGGCTACGATTGTTGAACGCAAAGCATAAAAATTTCGATATTCCCAGAACTTTTTTAACTAACCTTGATCTTTACCATATGCTATTGCCATTCTACCTTTATGTAATGGCCCAATACATGAGATTGAGAAAATAAGTGGGTTACGTTCCAGTCGGGTGTAACTACCTGTGGAGTATTCAGAAACATTTGAGCAAGAAAAAAATAAATGAAGATCGGAAAAATGCATCATAAATATCAGTCGGTTTTTTAAATGTATTCTGAAATTGAGATGTCTGCAGTGGAAGGTATATTTGATCTTGATCAGGATCATAAGCCGAGTCGACCTAGCAATGTCCGTCTATCTCCCCGTCTTTATAAATACACGGATCTCAATAACATCAAATGTGAAATATATATATATATATATATATTATATAATATTGTTCTAATGATACTGTTACATTGTTTTGGTTCCGATATTTATACTTTGATACCGAAGGTGACTATGATAGTCATCCGCAGTTCGAGCCGTCAAATTTGGTAGCCCTGTTACTGGTAGCCGTCTTTAAGATATCGGTTACGCACGACAGCAATGTACTATCTGGTTTTTATTTGAGGTTCTGATTCCGTTGCTGAATATCAATCGGTAAACATACAGCTTCGATTCCGGTTTGCCAACTCACGATGGAAAAATAAACAATCAAATCAAATGATTTTTCAAGCTGCATTATTCCCAGTCTAATTCAGCAAAACATAAACCTTTGTTCATTTACTATAGTTTGCATATATTAGTCTGATTCCTGTTTAACTAAGACTTCTTTCTCTGGGGTAAGTTCTACTACCGAGTTCTACTTCTAGGGAGTGCTATGAATTCTGTTGTTTTTTTTTGAGTACTTATTGGCTTAAATCACAATCTACAGCAGCATGTTCTTGCAGACAAGGCATCATTTGTCCATTATGCTAGTCCAGAAGAAGCTCAGTGAACCGCCTAAAGCTGACACAGATTTTTTTTACCTATCTGAATGGAAATTTGAGCTTAAATGGGTATTCTTTTTGCCCAGTCCTGTGTGAAGTTGTGCTCACCTTTCAAATATTGTACCCCCTTAAACACACTTTACATATTAAAAAAAAGTTTGTCTATATGGGTAAGAGGAGCAGAGAAGACAAGGAACATCCTTCAGCAACTTCATTACACATTTTTCGTCTGGCAAAATATGCAAATTGTTTGACCAGCTCGACACTCAAGCGTGGGCTACTCGTTTTTGTTTGGATTTTTTCGTGTAATTAATTAAAAATTTTGTTTCCACAGCAAGTTTATTCAGTTTTGTTTTTTCATTTCATTTTGGCCTGTTGCCTGGTGAAATTGAAAATATAAAGCGGTAATTAAAACTTGGAAAATATCAGAACGACAACATTAATTGACCTAGAAGGGGACGACGCGTCGAGGAGATCGCAAAATGTTGACCAGAAAAACAGAATGAGAAAAACTCACTCACTCACAAACAAGTCGAAACTCACTCAAAGTCAGGTGCGTGACAAATGCAACTGCAAATGTTACGCATACGCCGCATGTAGCAAACGAGGCAAGGCACATGGATTTCGCTCTCGCTCTTTCACTCTTTCGCTCTCAGTGACAATAAGTGCATGCGAGAAGAAAAAAATCAATTAAAATGCACTCGAGTGCATT
Source organism: Drosophila cognata (assembly GCA_035041535.1). Taxonomy (NCBI): domain Eukaryota; kingdom Metazoa; phylum Arthropoda; class Insecta; order Diptera; family Drosophilidae; genus Drosophila; species Drosophila cognata. The sequence continues at coordinate 3,563,374 of JAWNLC010000688.1, read as the reverse complement.
TTCAGTTGTGTGTGTGTGTGTGTGTGTGTGTGTGTGTGTGTGTGTGTGTGTGTGTGTGTGTGTGTGTGTGTGTGTGCTCTCCTGTAAGAAATGTGTTCTTCTATTATTTAGCGTGTGTGCTGCCAAAAATAAGCAAAAGTCAAAATTGTTGCCGCTAAACCCCAAAATATACCGCTCCCATCCCCTCCTCAACCCCTTTGTGGGCCATAGTGATTCGCTCTCCCACGCTGTGCCCTTACTCAGTGCGGCAAAATTTCAATTCAGTTATTTGTGCAGTTTCGCTCAGTCAAGTTGTGTGTGTCCTGTGTGCGCTTCACATCACCAGATCAACCGACAACCGACAACCAACAACGGACAATCGACAATCGACAACCAACAGCCAACCAAATTCAGCTCTGGCCACACAGCAGCTAAATAAATAGAAGGACCAACGATTGTACTACCCATGCTGCGCGTCTCTCAATCCAATAAACGTCGTCAAACAAACAAACTGCATTAGCAACCTGCCCCAGTGGCAATCCACAGACGCCGCCAAAACCGCAACAAACGTCATCATAATAAAACGTCAGTGTGTGTGTGTGTGTGTGTGTGTGTGTCCGTGTGACAGCGTGTGCGTGCGAGTGAAAGAGATAGGGTGAGAGAGTGTCAGCGTGTCCGTGTGTGTGCGCGTGTTTTTCTAACTGTAGTTTGGCGCCCAAATTATCAAACGGGATAATAACGAAACCAATTAACAATAACCAGAAACCAATCAGTGAACTAAACCAAAGAATTTACAATTAAGCGCAAAACTCATTGATTCGATTAGCGTTGCCATTTACAGATAAATAAATAAATAAATCCATCTATAATTTTGACGGGTGAGTTAATGGACAGTTTTATATTTGCAAACTCGATATTTATTTTATATTCAAATTGGAGACAGTTGTTCGCTGACTAAAATGAAACATTTCAATTGATGATTATGCCCATGATTGGAGTGCATGCATCGATAAGCAATCGATAACGATTTGTACATGAAATTATACAGTATTACAATCGGCAGATAATCCGCATCGTTTACGGAGCGGAAAATACGTGTGCAGGTAATCCAATTAATTCCATTCGAAATCCGTATAGAATTGAAGAGCCGTGGCCTCCATCATCACTAGCCAAGTCGATATAGCCATGTCTGTCTGTCAGTCTGTTTCTATCCGATCTAGTTTCTCACCTTTATCGCTAATGTATTTCTGTAATTATACATTATTTACATTCAAATTTTATCTGTCAGAATTTTCTATTTTATTTCTATTGTTGCTCTTAATTGAGAGCAAGTTCCTATCACTACTTCCATTTCATTTTAATTTCATTGGCAAGCAATTTCTATTTCTATCATCTATCATAATCAGCTGTCAGTATTTGCTCATCAGACTTAATTTTGAGCAGCTCCTACTTTTAATGAATCCAGTTACTTGCGATAGTGTCCAGGGGCCGGCATAAAGTAATTTAAAGCAATTCGGTGGGTAAATCCCATTAAATTTGCTCGGTCCTCGCTGCGTCGCAACACATTGTTCTCGGGCGAGAACAATGGTGCTGGCTAGCAGGACGACTAATTATAACTTCACTCGACACTAGAAAATATGGAAATGAGCTAAAAATGAACTTAGCGAGACAGAAAGCAAATGAAGTAAATAATTTAAGGGCACAAATTTTAGAGTACAAAATTTAACCAATATAACTCTCTAAAAAAAGAGTCGCACGGCAAACATAAACCAACATGCCGCACATTTGCACAGCGAAAATATCAAAAGTATAAATATGAAAAAAAAAAGCAGAAATGAATGAAACTATAGAATACGTGCACAGTAATGAAAGGCCTGGGGCATAAGTTTTAAATAAATATTTGACTGTGTATATGTGCATGTAATTTAACAAAAAGCAAAAAAAAAAAAGAAATAGCAAAAAACGCATACAAAAAAGCAGAACGAAAGCCAGCCAAAGAAACGGACAAGAGTTGTTTTGAGCAAGCAGGCTGGGGATTGTGTGGAGGAACTGCAGCACATGAAAATTATGACGAATTATATTTAACTGTGGGCAACAAGGATGTCGAAATACTCTAGGGGAATACTACAGACACTAAAATTTGATTTTTGTCCACACATTAAACACTTGCCATTAATCAATGGGAACATACATGTATAAATTATATGGTAAAGGTCAAAATTATTTCTATATGCACGATGACTGGTGATTTAGTTATTATACCCTCTCTTTGGAATTAAATGTTGCTGCTTATGTGGACGCTGAAGAGTGGGCTACGTAAACATGCAGAACAACAAAACTGCCTGACTGACTGCCTCATTGTTGACTGGATGCAAGTTGCGTGGGTGAATTGCGGACAGTGGACGGAGGTGGTGGGGTGGGTTGCTTTGCTGCATGAGAGATTGGGGGTAGGCACTATTAAGGTCTTAACAACGGCGACGACGCAGTCTGGCCCCAAAAGTAGGTTGAGGTAGCCGCCAAGCGCCGCCATGTTTAGAATATGCACACAAAGCGTAAGGCCAACAAAAGCTGCTAAAAAGGGTTGCCAGATGATTGCGGGGTATATCTGTGCACGCGTGAGTGGAGGACGGGTTGCGAAGTGGAACATGGGACGTGGGACGTGGGGCGGTAGGTTGTTTGGCGGTGCAAGCGACTGGTTGGCTTAAGGACGGGCAGCCTTGTTGCTGTAGACAGTGTAACAAAAGATTTGCTTAGCTTTCATGTAAAGCGTAAAATACAAACAATTATGCAGCTGGTTGGTAGGATACAAAATGTACCCCTTACCATAAACCCTTCTATCTACGACCTCCCACCTCCTAGCGGCAACGAGCCCGCATTTCCTATTTAGTAGGCCGTCGAGCCACTTGAGCCCGAGACTTTGCTACTTGAAAATTTGGACAAAGGCACCTCGCCTCAGTGTAGGCGACCGTTGCTTGGCTGCTGACGCTCTGGCAATCTGCCGTTCTGACGTGATTCGAGGCCTACAAAATATGACAAATTACAAAATAATTGTGCGCACAGTTCAAATGTGGTGTCCTCGTTGTTGTTGTTGTTGTTTTTGTTGTTGCTGCTGGGTCTGTTGGTGTCGTTGCTGTTGTCGTTGCTGTTGTCGCCAGTCCAACTTGCAATATTAATGAACTCTTTTACATCGTCTGTCATTTCCATTGCATTCGTCGGCTAACGCAACCGCAATGTTGCTATGAGTTCCCCCACCGATAACGGTACCCCGTCCACGTCAAACTATTTGCCTTGCTGCGGCGTGGGCGTAGACTCCGGCAGAAGGTGGGCAGAGGCAGGCAGCACCATCCCGTATTTAGTTGGAACCAGCTGCGCTTCTGCGTCTTCTCGTTTTCACTTTAAATTCATAATGAATAACTTGAAGTCACGAAATTTATTAATGCTACTTCTTGGAATATGGCATCGATACTTTTCTATAACTTATCAAATGAAAATCTAATCAGAGTGGACTGAAAAATAAGTTATAGACGGAAAAGTGAAGCTTTCAGTCATAAAAGTAACATGAATTTATTTGAACTGAAATGCATTTTGGAATTTATTCAGCCCAAAACATTTTCTTTAATTTTCGAATTGCTGGTCTCGTTTTAAATCTGAAACCAAAGCTTTGAACTGTTTTCTTTGGCCAGTCAAATCTTAAAATCTGGTAGACTGTAGCTAGGAAGTTGTGGGATTGAGGTTAAGGTAGACATATATGGCACTTAAAACTCATACTTCGACCTAGAGATCGCTAGTGAAGCTGATCGAGGACATATATACTTTATGAGGTCGTGAGGAGACGTCTGCTGTGATGCGTTGCGAACTTGATAACAAAATTATAATACATGGATATAAGAACGTAGAATGTGAGTCCTGAGCACGAACTGCTTATTACCGTAACCGTAACGCATGAGCTTGTGATAATAAAGCGACTTACCCGCACGGAACTGTCTAAAATATTAACAATATTTTCGTCATAATTCGCCGCAGATGCAGCTGCAACTGCATCCTGCCACTGTGTCCCTACGGGAATGGTGGGGGTGGTTTGGAAGTGCGGAACCTGCATGCGAGCTGGCATCTATGGGGCTCCCAAGTGAACGTGGACGTGCTCGCTGTGCTTAAAGCTAGTTACTCAAATGCATTTTATATGGCCCTCTGGCCGTTAAAATTTTGTTTGCATTGCCTCGCGGGTATTCATAAAAGCTTGAGGATATGCATCGATGCTTTAAGCTGACAGTTTTGCTGTAGTCATAGCTGGCTACAGATTGGGGCTGCGGAGCAGCAGAGCAGAGAGAAGAGGAGCTGGCGTTCTCGTTGTCGTGACGAGCTAGTTGGCGTTGAAACTGAAAAGGAAATTAAAGGAAAATGTGCGTTGCTCGCACAGCAAGTTTGAGTAATGGAACTTTATTCGGTCTATACAAACAGTTGCCAGGACTGGCATCCAGACAGACGGTCAGACAGGCAGACAGACAGGAATGCCAGTTGGACTTATAACATGCCATCATTCCGGTACAGTTTGCTTGTGTGTGTGTGTGTGTGTGGATGTGTTCTGTGTGTTGCTAGCCAAAAACTTATTAGACAGACGGAAATTGAATATTGTTCTTGTAAAATTGTTAAATGCTTTTTTCACTCGGAGCGATTCGTCCCTATCCTGGCTGCCGTTGACGTGTCCTTTTTTTCGCTCGACTCCATTTTTGCTGTTTTTCTTGTTTTTGTCCGTGACAAGTGTGTGGTTTCCCCTCTTTGTATAACTTTTAAATTGTTTATTACAAATACGACATGTAATTAGCAAAAAAGTTATCATTTTGGAAAGAGTTTATTACAAAGTACGGTCTGAAAATGGTCACGTAAAAATAAAGTTTCCTTTTGACAATTTCAAATCATTATTTATCAAGTAATTAGAGCTGAAATATATATTTATATCATAGTTAAAAGCATCGAAAGTTGAATTGAACATTTTCGTCGTAAAGTACATAAAATGCAATTATTTTTTTCCAAGAACGAATTTGCTGAAAGTCAAATAATCTAAATAATATAATTATATTCCAAAAAGTGAAATTATTAATGTCAAAACATCTTCTCTTTTGAAGTTTCATTCAAGAATGTTAGCTTCTTTGACATCGATCATTAATTTAGTATATAGAAGTCATTACGCCAATGAAAACTTCTTACGACCAATTCGACCATCAACTAAAAATTTAGATATGAGCTGAAAACTTGTTCTCTTTCAGGAAACACATTTTGCAGTTTGGCTTTTGATTCAAAAACATATAAAAATCGTCGAAGAATTTATTGCAAATTTGAAAATCAGCACATTCATTTAAATAATGAGTGCCTTGATGAGTTTCCACAAGACTGATGATGCGTTTAGTGCATCAAAGCTGACACTGAGCGTGAAATCAACATTTGTTTGCTTTCTTGCATTCTAATTAAACTTTGTTGACCTGCCGTTGGTTTCTTTGGTTGAATGCCTTCTATTTATTTCCGTTTTCGATTAACTCGGAAAAGTTGTTGTATTTGTATTTGTCGACATTTCGTTTTTTTTTGCAAATTTTCAGAAAGATTAATATTCTCAACTAGTCTAGAGAAGTTAAGCACTATGTGACTGCCACTAATAAGAGACAACTATTTATGAATCATAAGCAGTTTGTGTCGGACAAGGGAAATAATTTTGTATTCAAATAGTTCTTTGCATCAAAGCATTACTCGGCGCTTGACTTAATTTTTGATGCATTTTGCGCAAAACTACCAGCATTAAGTGGTTAATTAACTGAAGAGAACTTGCGTCACACATACGACCCGTTAGTCGCCTTGGTGAATAAGTCAAGCACCTACGACGCCAACACATAAAACATTTTAGCTCACGTCATCATTAGTTACACTTTGTAACGTACAAAATGGCATTAAGCACAGAAATGTAACTAAATGCTTTTAAATTGTAAATAAGCCGACAGAACTTGTACATGTTTCGCAGACTCTGCTGATTATTAAAGCAGCTTTTGAATCGTTGTCTGCGGCATCTCATTCCATCTTTCTTTCTCTCTCCCTGTCTCTGTCTCTGTCTGTGCCTATTTCTCTATATCTTTTAATGCCACTTTAGTGTGCCGCTTGGTTGGGCTTAAACTCTTTGCTGGCATTTGAGCAGCAGCTGCACAACTGTAGTCGCTGCAATATCTGCAATGCCACTTTGCATAGTCGTCGAGGCTAAACACACACACACACAGGCATACACATATATACACACACACACACACACACACAACTTGGAACTCAGAATTGAAGTTCAATCCTCCGTTTCTTCTCGACTACCAAAAAACAGAAACGCATGTAAATTGGCCAATTTTGTGCTGTCCCTGGCAGGCCAATTCGCCCCAATCCCCACTTCAACGTGGAAATCCTTTTCTTTTCACGTTTGCTTTCTTTTTTTATTTTTTTTATTTTGGCGTGCACATCTTTTGATTTGCAACTTGCGCGCCTTTGTTGCATAGCTTTTTTTATATTTTATTTGTTGGTACTTTGACTATCGTCGAAAACTATTCGCAACTGCAGACAGGGAGAAATGCATTTCACGGAAACTTGGCTGACGTTGCCTGCCAAAATGCTGGAAAATTAAAATTGAAGCTAATGGTATTGCACAATATATATGCATATTCATTTCCTTTTACAAACGCAATAGCGAATGAGAGGCCATTAAAGTCCTGACTACAACTTCAAGAGGAGCTGCTTTGTAAGTCGACTTACGACTTTAGGGTAACGCTAAGCCTGATCTTTTAAATGATTTGAGCAGCTAAATGGTAATTGATGTATTCCACTGTCATTTATTTAAATTCTTGAAATGAAAATCATTTGGATATATTACCATGCATTTCGTGTAAGTCTAAGCCAAGGTGAAGTCAAATATGTACAGTAAATCATTATAAGTCCCTGGCAAGAAGCGACACACACATAGATTTTTCATTTTGAAAATAAAACCTTCATCGGTGAGCTCTGTTATTTCTTGAGATAACTCGTATAACACATATATAATGGCCATGTAGGGAGCACGTATGCTGTGCTCCTCTGAAGTAAACGGTTTTGACTGCTCCTTCACCATATCCCCCCCTCCTCACCATGTGGCTGTTCAAGTTACATCAATCAAGGGCCGTCTTGCCTGCAAGTGCAGCGGGAAAGTATGCTACAGTTTTTTCACTTAAGTAGCTTCTGCTGCAGCTGCAGCGTGCGTTTGAGTTGGCTCTGTGTGGAATTTATTGTTGCTGCTGAACACCACACAAGTTGGCAATATATTTGTGGCATGGTAGCATATCTGCGATTTGTCATGGCAACCAGAGCAGCAGCAGCAACAGCAGCAGCGGTATCGTGCAAACCATTTTGACTTCTGTCGTCTGCTCATTAAATTTTCAAATAAATATTATGCTCAAGCAAGAGCACCGAATTATTAATGCCTTCGTCAAACTTTGGCTGACCGCAAAAGCAACTCGCTGTTAATATCCACTCAAGGTGTGCAGTCACTGAGGAATTCTAATTTGATTAGCATTCAGCAATTCCCTTCAAGCCGTCCTTGCTGCACTTGCTCCCATCGCTCCACTTGGCATCTAAGATTGATGTCTGGCAATCGCTTACAGGCGGGCTTCATTAAAAGTTTAGAGGCTGCGATTGGTTGCGGTCTCTGCTGAGATAGAGCTGCAGTTCGAGGTAAACTACCCGCAACATTTCATTAAAACTTGCCTGGTATGCGAGAAAAGGATGCTCTCGACAGATATGTGGCTAAGGAATGATTTATAGTGGAAAAAACCACAAACTAATCGTATTCAAATGAGTTCGTTAACTACTTGGTCTGGGTATTTATTATTTGAGATATTTGGACATGATTGAATTGTTAGCCAAATTTGTTTAGGGGCTACGCAATTAATTGAAGGCATTAAAAGCTGCAATGCATAAATAGAATATTAAATGGAATTTGGGTAAATAATTTGCAAAGCTGTACTAAATGTGAATGCCAATTTATGTCTGACATTTAATTGCACTGCCATAAATACAGATTTGATTCAATTTTATTTCTATATCGAGGAAAGTGTTAGTGGCAACAACTGATTAAAACCTCAACGAGCAAATATTTGATATGCAATTCAAATTTATGTCAATAAAAACGAAAAGTGGCATCTGCTGCATGAAACCAAAGTTGGTTTTTTCTTCAGTGTATGGACATCAGTTGAAGATCATTACAAATTGCATAAAGCACACAAAAGCATGTAATTAAAATGGAATTAATTGAATAATAAATAAATGACATAATGCCCAAGAATTGTTGTCATGCATATTCCAATGCCCAATTAGCCCATTTCACATTGCGCTCAAAACACTTGAGATAGGAGCATGTCGCAAATACATACATATATATGTAGATTCCGCTTGCTGTCCCTGTACAATTAAATTAACAATCTTTTATGCATTTCTAAATGTTGGTCGCTGCAGATTTTCAAAATCAAAAATAATTACAGCAAATATTTCAGTTTGTTCTTGTTGCTGTTGTTGATGCTGTTGCTGCAGTTGCTGTTGATGTTTTTGCTGCTGCTGCTGTTGTTGTCTCTGTTGCCATTTCGCATACTTTTGCGTAGCATTGTAAGCAAAATAGAGGGAAAAAGTGCAGCTATAAATAGACGACATCAGTGGCGAGTGGCAACGGCGCTGGCACTGTAAGTGCCTCCTCATCGGCTGGGAACGAGACGAGTGGATTCTCATCGCATAGCCAAATGCATTCGCTGCCTGTCAGCCGACGCCTCGCCTCGTTTGATGAAGAGACGGACGAGCAGGAGGACAAGAACGGGGGTTGGATATGGGGATTGGGATGGAGATGGGCATGGGGTTGGGGATGGGGGCTGCTGGCACTCAAGATGTCACAGGGCTGGCAGTAAAATCTTGAAAACTTTCGCTTCTCGAGTGCGCGCATAAGACCCAAAGTTTATTCAGCTCGATAAGTGAGCCCTTAAGCAATGAATCGACTAGCGAAATAAAAAATAAATACTTTTATAAATTAGAAAATGGTGTTTAATTAGTATAATAACAGCAAGATCAAGAGAAAATCAAATATTATTCTTATTACGTCTCTGCACTTGGTGTCCCTTGTTATGCAATATAAATTTGACAAAACAGCATTTTACTTGAGCATACTAATTGGCAATTAGGTTGACTTAAGTCTATATCTTAAAAGACAAACTGGGCTAAATTATTTGAGCGTTTGACCTTAATCTTTTTCAATATGAAAACAAGTAAAAAGTAACTATTTGCAAATTTTCCACAAAATATTTGAGCAGAAGTAAGACTTTGCACATTTTGTAAATAAATATAAAATGAGTTTAATAATACGAATGTTGCAAAATATTGTTTATTACATAAATATAAACTAACTTTTATGCAAAAATGATTATTACGATTGGGGGGCCTCATGCACTGCGACCTGTTAGATCTACTGTGTCGCCTTCTGAGCCTATCAATCCTCACACCTGCATGGGCGGTTTCCTGTATCATTTGAGCTTCAGAAATGTTTCACTACGATACTACACCTTTTTCTGGCTATTCACTGTGCTATCATGTGCGATGATGAGGATTCTTTCCCTTCAATAAACTTAAAACTTAAATTTAGTTTTATAAAACAGATAGTCATGCCCCATAATTCATTGTTAAGTGAGGTTGCAGTGCAGCCCTAGTGAATGGCATCACTTGTCTATTAGTTTGCGTATATGTTGTCTATATATTATGTACTAAATCTGTCGTTTTCCTTCAATATGTCAACGGTGTTGGCCGTTGACGTCGCAGCCATCGCCATCGCCATCGTAGCAGGTCTCTTTTTTGGGCTTTGCTCTCGGCTGGCTGGCTGGCTGGCTGGCTGGCTGACTGGCCGGGTTGCGTTGTGTGTGTTGTCGTCGTTGCGAAAATTTAATTAATGTGAAAATTTGCACAGACTGCGTCTATTTATAAGTTGTTGTAAGTGCTCGCCATTGCGTGCCCCGAGCCGCCACTCCCCGCGCTGTAGGCCCCTCAACATGCACTATGTATGCCATGTGCAACGTAATTGAAATTTGTGCCGTATGCAGCCCAGGAACTATTCGAATACTTTGAATACTGGAACTTTGTTTGAATAAGCTAATTTCCCTCCGACGTGGCGTTTTATTACACGCCAAAGCAACATCGAACATGAAACCTTGTTCTTTTTTTATATGTATATACATATATGGGGGTTCTCACGGCGTTGTTCACGCTTTAATATGCAAATGTGACATGCTGGTGATTTTCATGTTTGCATATCAAACAATTTGACGCGTTGCGAATGCTCCATTTTGGGCGGGGCAGGAGGCGTGTGGGAGGGGCGCGTCCAGGCGCCAGAGATTATCCCAACGGCATCCCGATGACGACCACTGCAAACAAAAGCACTCGAAAAGCTGAACAAGCTGACTGTAAACTGAACTCAATGTCAACAGGCTGAACCCTTGACACGCTTTTGTTATACCCTAGGAACTAGAGTCGTTATGGCCATGCCAAATGCCATCATTTTGACCACACCCATGCCTTTAAGTATAACGAAAGTATTAGAAAACATTCTATTATAATACAATAAATATTTATTTATATACATGTATGTATACATAATGTCATTTTGCAGTCCAGTCCAATTTGAACCATTGTATATTGATGAATAATATTGGATGTCTACTTGCCAATGCTTTCGCTTTGATTTTAAATTTATATTTGAAATTGGCAACAGGGTATTTCACCGCCTTTTAGCTGTAACTGTGCAAATGTGTTTTGTGCTGTTGAGTTCCACTATCACACACAGGTGAACTCTCGTGTAGTTTCCCTTTCGCAGCTGGAGGTGGACGTGCCTGCTTGAGAGTCTTGAGAGCATCGGTGAAAAGTGTAATTGAGTTTTGATTTAAAGTCCTTTGATATCAGACACAAGACCAGCAAAAACCACCTGGTTCGCCACATGGTTAGGCGACTACTTTAACTTGGCTGGCTGCTTCGCATGCTTGACGTGCTTTTGTTAACTTATCGGAAAAGTCAATCGATAGGCTGCCGTCCCCGTATGTTTGGTGTATGCCCAGACTTCTGGCCAAATAACAAATAAAAATAGTTGCAAGCACAATAGAAAGTTCTTCGCAAATTGATTTGTTGCAGATGCTTTTGGGCTTTGCGCTGCCATTGTCAGGCAATGCCAGTCATGTGGTCTCTATACTCGAATTTGGTCTGATACTTTAATTACTTAGACTAATTGAAAAGTTTTGTTCCCCTCGTTTTTTTTTTTTTGTGGCTACCAACTGCAAACTACAGATTGCATTTTAATTAAACCCCACAGTTAAAATGGGAGTTCAATTCCAATTGATTTTTATTCATTTCATACAGGACTGAACCGAAATGTTTTACGTTCCAGCAAATTTAGAAGAATATTCGTTTTCCGCTTCTATGAACTATAAAATGTAAATAAAATTTGAACTGAAATTTCCCTTTGAAACAGTCGATCGACAAGGTAAGTAGTAGTGAAATGCGGTTTCTGCAACAGGAGGTAAGAAACATTTTTGATTAGGTTCATCAAATATTTATTTAGTGCTTGCCGATTGGGAGAAGGTCAGGTGTTTATCCATCTTTTAGATAATTTTAGACTTTCAACCACAAATCGGAGACTTAAGACAAGTGGGAAAGTACTTTTCGCTTGTCTTTTCACATGTTCCTTGACAGAACTCAGAGGAAACCTCTCACCTAGCCTAATCGTGTGGGAAGCACACAAATCTTACTAAATATTCTGACACACTTGATTCATAGCATTAGAAATGTAAACTCTTGAAGGCAACTTCAATAAAAGAAAAAACGAAAAGAAAGGTAATAAAATTAAGTAACTTTTTATGTTCGTGTTTTTTCATTCATTTTAATTAAAATTTTTGTAATATGAATAAACCGATTCCATTGAAAAAAAATTTAGAATTCAGCAAATGCGTAACTTGACAAGGACTGCTAATCATACAGATTTGTTATTCGTTTCCCTTTAAGTTAGGATTCTTTTCTGATGGGACTTCTGTAAATCTATTCATATACTTTCTAGTCTAGTCTAGGGCAAGGAGTTGCTTATCGATTCGTAACTTTATTTATAAATGTTTTTTTCTCATCTGGAAAGTTCGATTAGCCATGAAATTTGTCTCGTTTATTAAGTCTGATGTAGCTTTCAACGCTCTTTGCTGGCCCCTCTTCTTTTCATTGGCACAATACTCATCAAATCTTATTCGCTGGCAATTATGCTTAAGTGTTCAGTTAGGGACTTTGTTAAACTAATATCCACTGTTCGCTTACATAATGAGCTCTTAATCCTCATCACAATTACAAGCGCTGGCCACGCGACAGCGGCAGCAACTTGCACCTTCGTGGCCCAAACTCATTACAACCTCATTAAAGCGTAGCCTTATGGAAAGCGACAAATAAAAAATGTTACAACGGTGCTTAAATTTGTGGAGCCGTCGCTCCTTTAAGCGGTGAAGCTGTGCAGACCCCTTTATAATTGCCGCATATCGTCGCCAGAAGCAACTCTAACGGAAAATATTTTGTAATTTAAAACGCGAGCGCGCCAAACCCAAAAAACCAGCCGCACACCTTTGTGGCATTGGAGTTACCTCAAATGTCAGCGGCGTTGGGGGGCAGCCAGTTGCAATGTAGCGCTAATAGATCCCAAAGCTAATGCCCACTGGGTCCCAGTCTGCCCACAGTGCCCCCCTGTCTGTGTGTGTGTGGGTGGATGTGGGCGGCACTGGTACTGGGAAATGAATATTGTTTCTGTGTTGGGGCCAGAGCAGCCGCACGAAGTCAGCCAAAAATGTGTTTTCAAAACGAGCTAAAACCCAAAAGCAGTGCACAGTTATTTTAATTAGAAACGAAACAATTTGCATATTAAGTGCGAAAGAGAGGGAGAGAGTGACAGAGAGAGAGAGGGAGAAAAAGAGCAAACGTCATGTAAAATTTAAAATTTTTTTTTAATTTAGTCGAGGGCGTTTTTGGACTCTGGGGATCAAACAAACAATAAGTTAACTTAAGTGCACTTTAAATAAGTGATGAGGCTGTTTTTAGCAACAAATTAGAGAAATGGCTTAGAAAGAAAATGCGAACATTTGAAAATTCTCCACTTCGAAACGCATTGCACGGGTTTGCAAGTAAGCTGAGCGCCAACTTAAATAGCAATTCATGTTTTGCCAATGGGGACCAAGTTTGAAAAAAAATAAACTGAATGTTATGAAAAACAAAAATAGAATCAAAGTTACTTAAGCTGGTTGTGTATGAAATCAATTTCAATGAGAGATAGTTTGCTGAATGGAAAAAGGTTTTATGGGAAAAGTTTGCATTAATTATGAATGGAGCGGAGCGTGGGTTTAGACTTAATGCAATCTTTGAGTTTCAACATTTTCCTTGCAGATTTCCCAACCGCCCACGATTTAAGTGACCTTTATATTTTCATCTTGATTGCTATGACCCACTTAGCTGAGTTTTCTAGATGAAAATTGACATATTACTGTGATTATCACAAAAGCTTTTTACTCGACCCACTCGCCATAACCACAACAGGAAATTGTTGTTTAGATGTACATATTGCTGGTGCTGCGATTGGCAGGGAGAAAGATAAGGAGAGGAAGAAAGAGAGAGAGAGAGAGAGAGAGACAGAGAGAGAGAGTGGGGGAAATGGTCGCAACTTGACAGCCAGAAGAGCGAACTCAGGCAATCAGTCAATCAGTAAACAACTAACCGAGTCATAAAGTCAGTCAATCAAATGCAGAAAGTCAGAAATCTCAAGCAATACCAATTGACGAGAGTAGGGCGATTGGAGAGGTGTCCTTAAACGTCTTAGGAGTATTCTCTTGATTTGTTTGTTTGCTTGTTTCATATAAAAAGGTCTTCAAAGTGTCTTCCCTTCTCTGCCAGCAGAAACCCAAATTCAATTTCTTTTTTGTTATGCACCAGAGGACATGCAAACAAAACTGATTTGAAATGCAGCAAGTGGTGGCCATCGCCAGGGGCATAACATTTGGACGTTCTATCCACCCCCATACCGCCATAAGACGTGATGGCATGTAAGCTGATTCTTTGCAAGAAGAAGGCACGGAACGAGAAAAAAGGGAGATGGAGAGACCAAGAGTGAGAGAGAGAGACAGATGTTTGGCAAATGGACGTTGAGACTTTGTTGGTGTTAACAATTTTGAAGTGACAGAAAGTGTCAGCTGCTGTCAGCACTAAGGAAATTTGAATAAGCGAATAGTAAAGTCAAGACGAGACAGAGGACGATATTCCACTATTATATGATAATATGTAACGAGGGTTGCTCATTGTATAATTCACTATTTCCACACAATACAAACTTTGCTTATAAACCCCAAATGAAATGAGCGACTTGCCTAAAGTTATGCAACACTGGTTTCCGCTAGTAATTTGGTTTTGAACATGTTTTATCGCAATTGGAATAAAATTATATTGGAATTAGTTGATTTATTATGAACCCATTACAAATTTGAAACTGCTGAGTCGATTTCTAACTTGTTTTGATTTTCCCTCTTTCAGTATTGTTAGAAACTTCAACTCAATTATTTCGAAATTTTCAGCTAATAAATTGAAATATTTCTTTCAAGCTTGTCATTTAACTGAAACTTTAAAATCTCAATAGCATTTTTTATAAGAGAAGCTCATCTTCTGCAAATGTTGGTAATTGAATATTTTAATAGGCACCGCAAATCTGGCAGAATAAGCCAACTTAAGCTTCATTTTTTAAGATACTGATTATGTCCAAGTACTTTCACCTTGCTTAGCTTGTCATTTGCTCAGCTGAGAACCCATAAAAACAATGCTACTGCAAATCTGCCCCGTAGCCTATTTCGTATTCATGGCAGCACACACGCCATAGCATCTTCGTGACTTGAGAGCCTTCATAAACTTTGACGATTTTTAATTGCCCTCTTTGAGATGGCCTAGGCCAAGCATGTCATGGATCAACTAAGTTAAAAATATGTAAATCACCACGTCGCTGGCCTTCTCGCATGCAGAAAAACACACAAAAATCGCCAAAAAAAAAAAATGAAGAAAAATAAATAAAAATAAAAGAAAGAAAAGTGAAAAAACCAACCCATGAAATTTGCACATCATCATTATCAACACAACAGTGAAAATTATCTGCTGAAGTGAAGTTGGGACTCGGAAGCCTGTCCGAAGGTACTAACAATGTCGTAGCCACAGACCTGTGTGCCGCCCACCACCCCAAACTCCACCCCTAAAAGCAATTGGGTGGCTTCGCTGACGACGACGCGTCAAATGCCTCACGGCGACTTCAACTTTGTTGCTGTTGCTGCCCGGCTGCTGTAACACGGCAAATAAAAATTGAAAGCAAATGAGACAGCAGAGACCGAGAACAAGGAGGCGGATGTGAATGCAGACACGGGGACATGCGGATGTCGCTCTCTGCTGTCCCGGTCCAGAAACCGAGCCATAGACCACTCCACTCCACTCCACTCCACTCCACCCCAATCCAATCCAAGCCCCAACGTTCCCGACTCTGACAGGCAGCTGAAAACGCCGAGTGTCGAGTGTCGGCCTCGGTTTCGGTCTCGGCTTGGCTTTTCGAGTGGTTGATAATGCGTGACAGTACCAGGCCAGACCGCCGGCAACACCACCCACAAAAAACACCCCACTCACCCGTTCTGCACGATTCCTGAATTCAAATTTGATGGCGGCTGTGTGGGGAACAGCAGCACACAACGTCCTGCCGCCAACTCCCGTTTTCCCATTTTTCCTGGCCGGATGTGAGAAGACAGCGGCGTTTGTCTATTTCGTCTGTCTCATCTCATTCTGTCTGTGTCTCTACGTCATCCCACATCCCACATCCCTCTTCCCTCTTCCTCTTCATCGTTGCTTTTCCCCATACTCCTTGCGAAAGTTTAAGCGAATTAAATTATTTGCTTTTTAGATTTCAATATTTCCGCAGTGGAGATTTTTAGTCGATATCACTGGGCCGTAAAGTGGTTTGTGGCTGCGTGTGCTTGTGTGTGTGTGTTTGGCTAGGAGGGTATCTAAATTGAGTTTGATGATGCGCTGTAATCATAAAGTGCTTTGGGGCTGAAAATATTGTAGCGTGGGTTAGCTCAGGTAACTTAAAAGCGATAGACTTCCATACTTACTCGCATCCTGATGTCTGAAAATCGCTGCTTGGCTCCACTTTGGCGAAAGTGTTGTAAAAATATGGTTTTACATGTGTACAAAACATACATATACTGGACTCCGCTGATGCTGACAGTAAGGTTATGATTTTTGAATACTTAAACTTTACGGTTACTACCTTTACAAAGTTAGGTGTAGGTATACGAAAAATGTACATTTAAGATTATTTATTTCGCAAAATTTTGCATTGTCTGCAATGTCTACAAATACAATTTAAAATGAATATAATTATAAATGAAAAGAAATAATTAAGTACTAAAAGAACAAAGCAAAAATGGGCAGATTGTACACACACACATACATGTACATACATATATATGGGCAAGCGTATTTCTTTGCGTTACTCACCTGACTCCGGAGTTTTTCATATTAAAGTCAAATTGAAAAGATTTGTACAATCTTATTTGTTTTATTTTTAGCGTCGTTTGCGCTTGAGGTAAGTTTGAAATCATTAAAATATATAATTTATGCTAACACAAAAACAAGCAGAAAATGGGAAAAACGCTACCAGACTGCCAAACGGCTTTCAAGGTTTTCTTTTCTATTTAAATTCCAACTCTAATTCAATTTTCCCGCTGACTTTGCCTTTTTCTGTCGCGTTTAGGCGGCCAAATTACTTAGGGGGGGGGAGAAAAAATATATATTTATATATATATATACTATATAAATAAGTGAATTTAGTGTGGGAAATGCAAGCATGATTATTATAGCACAGCTAAAATTTTTTATTTGATTTTTTACTGTCTCGCAGGCACAAATATTGAGCCTGGCAGCTGGAAACAGAAGGAGAGAGATAGCTATATATATATATAGAGAGAGAGAGAGCGAGACGGGTGGGAAAGTAATGCGTTTCAGTTTGAGTTTACTTTGCTTGGCCAAAGTTTGCCCGGCTTGAGACCAACTTGGCTCACACCCGCTGCCCGCCGCCCGCTGCCCACCGCCCGCTGCCAGCTGCCCACCGCCCGCTGCCGTGTTGCCCGCACATGCGGTTGGACTGTGCATGAGGTGGTTGTGGAGGGTTCCAAAACTATTGAAGCGCACACAGCGCGAAGCGCATTCATCTACTCTGTGTGGGCGGCAGCGGCAGCACCGTCAACGTGCTACACCTCCCTGCCCCGCCCCACCCCCCCCCACAATGCTGGAGTGAGCAAGTCCATTGCACGCCTGAATGGTCGCGCAAAACATGCCATCATCATCATCAAAGGGAAATTAACCTAAACGGCCATGAAGCTGCTTGCTGCGCGTTACTGCCACTGAGATTCTTGTTACTGTTATTGCTGTTGTTGTTGTCTTTGTCGTTGTTGTTGTTGTTGTTGTTGTTGTTGTTGTTGGTGTGTTAGCTCTGCGGCTGCTTTGCACAGTTTACAACAAGCCAGAGCAGAGAGGGATTGTAACTGGAACTCTGACTGCGAATGGCCATCATCAACACCTCCTGACTCTTCGCCCACATTTTTGCTGATTATGAGGTTGAGCAAACTGCAAAATGTGTTAACCTCCGGTTTGGTCGCTCCATTTTGATTGCCGTTGCTACTCCCCTCATCTCCTCTCCTCAACCGTTGCATGCACGGGCAGTTGGGCCGGGCCAGTGCGTCGTCCAAAGCCGCTGCTCGGCATCGAGCTTTTAAGTGAGCCATTCTGTGTGGCATGCAAAAAACATTCAACTCGTCTTCCTTTATTTGGTGCTAATTGTGGCTGCTTTTGCTGGTTAACTGCGCTAATTGAACCCCTTGTTGAGTCGGTCGGTTTGTGGGCTTATCGATAAGCCCACTCAGCTATGAGATTTTAAGGGCAACATTATTCATTTGGCTCACTTGAATTGCCCCGAGAAATGTGTACTTCGCATCGGACTGAAACTTTTTGTGGGATGTGCGCCTCGTACACAGGATATTGTCAAACTTAGTATTTCCACTTACTTCCACATACTTTTGCTTTCTTAGTTGAAACTAATTTTTCTTACAGATAAAAATATTTAATTTAAGAAACAGTGACAACTAAACTTTTGTTAAGCCCATAGGATATTGTCAAGCCTTGTGTTTGCACTAACGTACTTTTCCATTCTCAGCTGAAAGTAATTATTTTTTTACACACAAACTTGTACATATGATAATCTAAGAAACAATGACAACTAAAGGGTTAAGTTTTTTCTTACCAAACTCGCAATTTAAGCATGGTTGTTATTGAATTCAAAGAGGCTAGACGTAATAGGTAATATAAGTCTTAAGTATCATATAGTTGGACTTTGGGTATATAATCTCCGCAAGGGTATATAATCTTCGGCGTGCCTAAGATAGCTGCTCATTTCTGGGTTTTTCTTCTCATTTTCAAACCTCACTCTACACATTTTCTGTCCATCACCGATCCAAATGCAGATGAGACTTAACTGCTTTATCTTTTTAAGGACTTGCGACAGTTTGGCAGCGTAATTTATGGGATTTTGTTAGATTTCGCGTGGCTATTACATAATTTTCTTAACACAACTTCACACCGCAATCGCATCAGGCAATAGCAAGGATCTGTTCACCCCTTAGCAGTTTAGGCAAAACTTTTGATAATTACCTCTGCCGTGCCGCATGTCGTCCTCTGTGCCACAGCGTGCTACAGTGACGAAAACTCGCAAATCTGTGGCAGCTTTGGCCAAAGCACGCTGGCAGCTGTTGTGGTATACACTTTTAGCGTGTGACAAATGAAACTGCGCCCTTGTTGTTGTTGCTGTTGCTGTTGATGTTGCTTTTGTTTTTGTTTTTTTGTTGCTGCTGTTGTTGTTGTACTAAATGAAGCAAGTGCACAAAAAGGCTAAGCAAGCATATTCTTATTAGAGGGCTCTCTGCCAGGTAATACACATTTATAAAAATAGTCATTAAAAGGGATGCTTACATGACACCACACACAACACACAACACACAGCACAACAAACAACAGCACTCCCCAGTGACCCTGCCCCGGCATTATAAATACATTTTAATTTAGCTTTGTGCATTGAAACATATTTAAATTAAAGAGCAACGGCTTGTGAAATGCGCTCGCTCGCTCAGCATATGTGAAGTTGGTCGTGTCCTTTGCCATTTTTAATACAGTTTATCAATGTCCAATGGGTAATACGCCTTTGCCCCACACTGAATCGAACTTATTTGCGCTTCGAAGCGTGCTCAATTGTGAGAAACCGCTCGCTGCTTTTGCTCCCTGCCAGTGTGTGTGTGTGTGTGTCTATGTGTGTGTGTCTGTGTGTGTGTGTGTGTGTGCTTGTGTGTGTCCGGTTCAGTGCTGCCCACAAAACCGCTATTTACATATACTTTCATCATATGGATTTGCAAAGTATGTGTAGATAATATTTTCATTAAAATTACTATTCGGTTCACTGACGCCCGTGTATGGGAATTATTTTGTTCTGTGTTTTATGATTATATCTTCAAGTTCTAATCGTCTACATTTATTGTCTATATATTATTAATTTCATGTATTTAACTTTGCTAAAACGGATTATTCAGCATAAATAAGCTTGTGGCACTGGGGAAAAGTATATCAATAAATAAAACCGAAAAACCCATCCAATTTCCAAATTTTCATTTTTGTTTTAATAAAATATGTATATTCATATATCGCTACAATAGTTAACTTGTTTAAATATATATGTACTACTTTTTGCCAGTTAAACTGGTCTGTAAAGTAAAGATTAATGTTTGATTAACTGAGTCACGAACTATGAAGAGTAAAGCTTAAAAGTAGATCCATAAACATCGGAAGGGACTGCTTAAAATTCAGCTTGCGTGTTCGTCATAATAACAGCAACATTTTCGATTTACTCTTGCAAATAATTTGTGAGAAATTATACAAATAAATAAATAAGCATAAGAAGCATTTGCCTGAAAAAGCCAGATGTGGCAGGAAAAGCGGTAGAGTGGCAACACTGGGCGCATTTCTTTTGCTGTCCTGCTGTCCTGCTGTGCTGCTGTCGTGCCTGTCATCCGTTCGATAAAATTAAAACGTCTGCTCATGTGCAAACCTCAGACCAGACGAGAGGCAGCCCGCCCAGACCAAGTTTGCTTTGTTTATTAACTTGGCAATGTCCTCATGTCCAGACGCTCTGGCCAGTTTTTCCAACTCGGTCGGTAACCGACAGTTCCTCTTTTACATCCACAAAATGGTGCATTCAACTTTATCGTGCAGTTTGAAATGCATGTTTGGGGCACGTAAACATTAAATATCCGTTGATAGTTATTTTAATTGGTATTGGAATAGTTGATGTTGGCAAATTGCCACATTTGCACCATATGCTTGCACATTGTAAAAATATGTGTAAACATTTGTTTGTTGACTCTGCGGATAGAAAGCGAAATTAATAAGGCCTCATCTAGATGTGATTTGTATTGCTCAATTTATGTAACTACGATATCAATGTTATGAAAGTTTTTCACTTTTTTGAAGCTAATAGATTGAAACTTGATACATATTCTTGGGTTGCACCACCATTTTTCCACAGT
Organism: Drosophila cognata; assembly: GCA_035041535.1. NCBI lineage: Eukaryota > Metazoa > Arthropoda > Insecta > Diptera > Drosophilidae > Drosophila > Drosophila cognata. Next base: position 3,542,654 of record JAWNLC010000688.1, on the reverse strand, counting down.
TTTAAGACTAGAGTTTCACAAAAATGTATTTTCAACATATTTTCACACTACTTTTAGATCATTACGTAGTCGGTTTGATCCGCTGCAAAGTTCCTACTACAATTTCTCTTTTTAATTCGACCGCCCAGCGATGCACAGCTGCTGATTTTACAAGTTTTGTATGACGGTGAATAGCAAGAGACACAGAGAGAGAGAGAGAAAGGGAGAGAGAGAGAGAAAGGGAGAGAGAGAGAGAAAGGGAGAGATTGAGAGAGACAGAGCACAAGGGGATCAATGGCCATTTTGCCAACTCTTCACTTTACTTATTTATCGATAATTGGAAATTGCAGACCTGTTGTGAGCCACCTTTGCCCGCACCCATTTGCATACACTCAGTGACAATTTGCCATTCCTAGCCACATTATCGGGAAACCAGCAGCCACAGTGGCAAGGACGAGTGAGCTGAGGCATTGATACATTGATTCATTAGCTTGACAATGCCACTGAATGCCATTATTGAGGTCTTGCATTGGGAAGGGGTTGATTTTTCATAAAAATCAGCCCATCTCGAGCACAATATAGGCGCCAGTTTCCCATACACGAGTAAAGACCAACTGGCAATGCCTGCATATTTGCGATAAATGTCAATCCCAGCCTCCCATTAGGCTCCTCTCCTTCTCTGCCCAGCTGCCAGCGGGTTGCAGTGGCTAATGAGTTGCTAATTAGAACTGCGTGTGTAAAATGTGACTTTAAATTGCAATCAGCTACAGCAAATTGGTGCAAGAGAATGCTAATTGGTTCACTTTGCAATTTCACTCTTAGCTAAATATAAACATCAAACTGGAACGAGTTGAGGGGGCAGCTGTGTTTTATCGATTCCGGATTACCTCGTATAGATAAATATGCACAAATATTTATATAACATATGTGTAGCACGTAAGAGTTGCACGGAATTCCTTTTTTGCTATGAACATCTTTCGTGCCACTGAAACCCTTAAATTTACATGTGTGAAATGTACATTTTGAGTTAGCCTTTTCATTGAGATATTGTAGAAATAGATACATTCGGTGCCCTTTTGGCTATAACACTTTTTTACCTATGCCAAACCACAATTTTCTAGTTGTTATTTATGTATGCATATTTGCTGGAGAGTTGGGGATATGGTTGCATGCAGGTCCATGACCACTAAGAACACGAGGAGTTTTTGATAGAGTTTATACACATACATATACATACATGTTTATTGAACTTAACGAACATTGAAAGAGAGTTGAGAGAGGCGTATGCAGAATGTTGTTTTTGTGTCTCTATGTGCATTATAACAGTATACATTGTTGCTTTAACCTAGTACTACTAGGTACTACTTGAAGGACAAGAGTGCGCCAAAAATATATTCCTTTAATATTTGCTTTAAGCTTATATAAAAAATGGCTAAATATATTCCATTTATTTAAGATTACGGATTTATTTATAAATTATTATAATAATAATATTTAAGCTTTTTGTTTAAATTGTTTGTAATAGATGTTTGCGATAACTAAGTTTGTGCAACGAAAACTAATTTAAATTTTCGAATTTTATATAATATAATATATATTTATTGTTAATTAATATTAGAATACAAATGAATTAAATTAATATTTATGTTAACTATTTAAATATTCAAAATTGGGAACCTATTTAAATAATTTTCTATATACAGAGAGAGTATATACCAGCAACAGCCCACTTTTATCAATATTATTTTTTAGTTTTTGAATTTAATTTAAGCTTTGCTTTGAACAAATTGCAAACATTACTCGGTTGACTCGTCAAACAGTTTATGAGTGCTGATTCGATTTATTTGTTATGATATTGATATAAAGCAATAAAAGTAAAATTTCTACAAACTGTAAGTGACAACGTTGATTGTGCACAGATAACAAAAGCTATTGACAGCATTATTATAAAGAGCCTTTAACATTTGGATTTGGATATGCATATGCCGTTGAGCTACTTGTTTATCTCAAGCTCTGACAATTCGGAATATCTGCTCAAGTGATTTCAAGTAGTTCGCTTGGCACAGCTGCTTAACTACAAGCGGCAACCTTGTCCCAAACAGTCTCAAGGCAACTTCCACTTGCAGTTCAAGCTCGTTTGGATTTGTGCTTCAGCTGCATACCTCGACTGAAACAGCTCAAAGGCTTTTCATCAAGCGCTTTAATGCCATTCAGGGCAGCTTTTGACGACAAATTTCAGTTGAGCGCATTTGTGTTTTTTTTTTATTTTTTTTTTTTTGGTATCTTCGTTTACACATGCCGCATAGAACATTTTCAACACCATTGGCTAAAGAGATGGGAACTCTAAGCATTATCCATTCGGAACATGTAATTAAAATATGCGCAATTAAAATGAAGCAAAGGCAGCCCACAATGCGTCTAATTCGAGTATGAAAAATGCAGAGACGACACTTCATAAATGTAATTTACATATCACATTTTCCAGCAGATGGGAGCCAGGCATATAAATTGAAATTTCATTAAGAAAGTTCTCGCTTTCGCTTATCGCGCAGCATGCGAACGAGGCGAGACGCTCTCAGTGCTCGCTCTCTCTCATTCCACTCTCCTCTGTCCCTATCTCTCTCTCTCTCTCTCTCACTGTCACTCTCTCTGTCTCTCTCACGTCACTTCAAAATTGAAATGTATAATGGCTTTTGCATGTATGTACATACATATTTCCATGTATATACATAGATCTATATATATATATATATATATATATGTGTGTGTGTGTGTGTGTTTGTGTGTGTAGGCGCACTTGAGCGACTTAATTGTGTCGTGTTAACGTCAAACACATGCAACAAACATGTGCAAACAAATGTTGTCAGTGTGAGCGTGTGTGTGTCTGTGTGTGTCTGTGTGTGTGTGTGTGTGTGGGTGGAACTCTTCGGCACGTTTATGTCAGCGCCGTGTTGACAGATTCAACCACCCAGCAAAAAACCCGTTACAAGCCTACCTTTTGCTCGCACACATACACACAAAGCCACTCTTTTATTTTATAGAAACACACACATACATGCACAAACATTCACTCAAGCGGCAAAACATATCCGTACACATCCGTTATGCCGCCAACGACCCCCAAAGAACACACCATCCTTTCTTTCGCCGTCGCCGTCGCCTCAACCCGGCCCCCCCTTTACCAACCCGCACCGCACCGCACAGTGCCTGCCAGGCAGCCATTGCCACCTGTCATAAATTTCCATCTGCGGGAGAGGTTGAGCAATTTTTTTGTACTTAACTGCAGCGTACAGGAAATGAAATACTCTTTCATCATATCATATAGAGCATGTGCTAGGCCTGAAACTGAAAACGATTGAGAATTATCGCTGTCGAATAAAGTATATAAATATTTTTTACAACTCTTTATTTTTTTTGGTTTTTCATAATCTCAGAAATAAATAAATGAGACTCTCGCGGATATATTTTTTGAGACTATTTCCGGATTACTGACGGAATACTGATCAAGCGGGGCATCTCCAGCAGCAGAAATCTTACAGAGAGAATTAGAAGTCCGATTTATGATATATATATATATATATATCTTAGAAATAGAAGAAATAAATACATTTAAACATTAAACAACTAAATAATAAAACACAAACAGCGCAAAATAGACACGCAATCTTCACTTAATGTTCTCAAAAAAGACAACATTTATTAATAATTGTTCACTACACGACAATTATGTAAATAATAATATAATAATTAAGTGTACGATTACTCCATTTAGACATCATTTTTACTACATTAATATAAATTATTTAAACAATTAACATAGAGCTGAAGGCTCTAGCAGCCATGCCTTCAGCAACTATCTTGATGCAACTAATGCAACTTATTAATTAGAGCTCAATAAATAAGTGCATTAATTAATATTAATAAATAATATGAATAAATTAACATTAATTTATATTTATAACAATTTTATTGTTTCCATTTTATTATAGCGAACAATTGGCAAATTGGCTTTTAATATTAAAACAATTTAGAAATTTATTTAATTAGTTTTTTTTTTTTGTTATTGTTTTCGGCAAATGCTTTTGCACGATTACTGTTCGAAGTAAAACTAATTAATTTCGCTGTCGAGTCAGTGGGTCCACAAGCAGAAATTGACTTTGGAATTTATGCCGTTTCATCTGGTTTCATATTTCAATGGGGCCCCACCTTCGGGTAGGGCATGATGCGAACTTTTTGACTGAGTACTACGGGCATAAAAGCAGCTGCTCCGTTATGATTGAGGCTGCTGGGGGAGCTGGCGGCTTATGCATAATAGACATACTATATGTGAGCGGCTGGAAAAACCATTTCCATAACTGACTCAACGATTCTGCGTCCGCTTTTCGATTATGACAATGCTAAAAATACCGCGAGTTAAATTCAAATGCATTTTTTTCAATCACCGGATTCCCATTTGACTGACCATCCATTTTCCTCTTTCATACGTAGTTTTTCTCCATTTCCAGCCATTGTTCGTGAAAATTCAATTTTCAATTTCACAATGGGTCGCTTTCGTACCTGTGGACATATGTATGTATGCGAGAGCTGGCCAAAACCGGCGCCATGCTGATAAGTTTTAAGCCTTGAGTGCTAATCAAATGCTGGCTGGCCAATCAATTTGGTGTCGATGTCTGCTAATTAATGTGTTTGAAATGGTGCAAGGCTGCCCGCCTGTTGCTGACCCCAGTCTCATCCACCTTCCCTTCCACACCATAATGAAAAGCGAAAGGCAACTGGTGTAACAACAACAACAACAACAAACGGCTGGCCAGCAAATCGAAGTGCCTTGAAGCCACTGCGACTGTACTGTGGCCAGTTGACAGTTTCATTAGTCGGTTAACATGCAGGAGGTGCCAGCTGCTATTGCCTGTTTGTTTGCATTGTATAGCCATGTTGTGCAGGATATTGGCTGGCTTGTCCAGCTTGCCGGCTTGCTTGCTGGCTTGCTTGCTTCGTGTGGGTGGCACTTTTGCTGTGCCTTGTCTTCTTGTGGCGTACACCGGAAATCGCCTGATAAGTTTACGTTGACATGATGCCGCACTCTCTCTCTCTCTCTCTCGTCTCTCTCTCTCTCTCTCTCTCTCTCTCTCTCTGTCTCTCTCTCTGTCTGTTTCTCTCAACCCTTATGCATCTCTCTCACTCGTTCACCCTCTACTTTCTGTTACGGAGCGTGTTTGTGTTCGCAGCTGAAAGCTTTCCTAACTTGATTTAAATCTTAACTTTTGACCATTTTCCATTTGACGTCCTCTTTGGTTACTAACTTCATTGTGGCTTTACTTTTTAGGTTCGCTGAAGTTGCCAATTGATTCTCAAAGTGAACATATGTAAATGACAATTTTCATAAATGAAATAAATTCGACTTGATTTTATTCTTGGAATACAATTTTCACAGTTCGCTGTTGAAAAAAGTTAATAAATTACTGTATAAATGATTTAATGTTAGCAAGTTGTATGACATAAGAATACAACAATATAAAATAATCATTTATTTATTGTGGGAGATGGTAGCAATGGCAATAACCGTAATAGTTTTTATTATACAAATTGTGACTTATTTAATTTATTAATTTTAATTTAACAAATATTTAAAAACAACTTTTTTCTCCCTCACATCTTATGTATCGAAATTGCATTTACTTCAAATTTAGTTACATAATATGCATGTTTCTATGATTATTTATTATTTAATGAAAATTCTTAAAACTTAATTTGCGAATTTTGTTTGTAGCCTTTTTGGTTTTCTTTCTTTTTGAACATATTCATTTTGGCAGAACATGATTATTTTTGTATGTGTCTAAGTCGCAGGCAGGAAATAGCAATGGGGACGGAAATGTGTTCCAAAAAATACAATTGAAATCGTATAAATTTAAAATGCGGTCCACTTGCTGACTATTATTTGTGATTGATATAAAAATTAAGTATTTATGGAAAATGCTCAATGAATGTTGGCGAAAATCCAACAAATAAAAAAGATTTCTTTTAAATTCACTTCTTAATAAGAGAATAAATTTCTGAAAAGTGGAAACACCAATCCAACAGTTATGAGTTGGTGGTCAGGCATATATGAATAGACTTTCTAGATTATTATTATTATTATTATAATTGGGGAACACAGCACTGCGACCTATAAGGTCAATTGTGCCCCCTTACTGAGCCAACAGCTATTCCATCAACCCTAGCTCCTGCACGAATGAGGGTTGAGGGTTTCTATGTCCTTGGGCCTCATTGACATGCTTCCCTAGGATGCTGCATCTTTTCCTAATTAAGGCGACGCATTCTGCTAGGATGTTCGTTGAGGATTCCTCCTCGTGTCCACAAAACCGGCATACATCGCTACTATAAATACCAAATTTGGTTAGGTGACTTCTCAGTCTACAGTGTCCTGGCAATTGACCGGTGAGTATGCTGAGCCTGTTCTTCCCCATGGATATTGGTTGCTTAAATCGCCTTTGATTGCAGCCACCTAGAAGACATCTGGCTTGTCGGAGTCCGGGTGCCTCTGCCCAGCTCCGTGCTCGCCTCTGCCTTTCTTCGTCCCTGATTTGCCGCCGTATTGTGTGTCTTCCTATGCCAGGGCCTATCATGGGTCTCTCTGCCCCCTTGCTTGCTTGTCAGCCGCTTCGTTGCCCGCTATGTCCCTGTGGCCCGGAACCCATCTTAGGGTGAACCTATTTTGTGTTCCGAGTGGGTCAAGCTTGGATCTTACTTCGTGGACTACTTTAGATGTTATTTTCGTAATGCATTTATTGCTGCTTGACTATCGGATAGGATGGATTTTACTTACTTTCTAGCTATCGGAATATCTTTTATCACCTGTCACATACATTTACATGAATATTACATATTTTACATTTTTATTTTAAATGGTTCTAGTGCTAAACCGAATGGCTTATAAATGTTGACTGTTTTAAATGTGAGAAATGTGTAAATGTATGCAATGAAATAATGTTATCAAAGCGATGCTTGCTCAGCATATACATATGTATGTATGTATGTATATAAAATTCCATTCGCAAACAGCACAGCACAATGCTGGGAAAATGACTCAATGCTGTTAGTCTATTACATACATCGCTGAGCAGCAGTGTCCAATCATAGCCCTTTTCAAATTGGAAAAACCATTTAAATCCGGCACCAGCTCAAATCGCCTTGCAAAATCGAGCACGTATACACCTTTTAAGCAAGTCTCACACCTGACACCCCCCAGCACCCGCACCCCGCAACCCATACCCCTTTCAAAAACGAGAAAATGAATATGCGCACACACAGCAACATTTGCCTGTCGTTTTGTGCCGTTGACCCATAAAAACAATAAAGGCAGCAGCATCATATGTCCAGCAAACTGCGCAGGACAGTGCGGTGAGCAATTCCAATGCAAAATTGAACAAACTGTCAGTTGCAAGGGCAGATCCGAAGACCTACATACACTATACACTACACTACACAGCAAAACACAACACAACCCAAACATAACACTACACGTCACCAGCAAGCACTTCTTTTGTTCCCGTTCTCCATTCTCCTTGTGCCTCCTGTGTTGCCATCCTCTCATTGCCTCCTGGATCCTGCACCTGCCAAAAAACATATGTACATACCTGAAAAATAATCGCATTACACTCTGCGAATTTGATAACGTTTAAATGAAATTAATTACAAAAAATAAAAGTTTCGGCAATGTCATTTTGATCGAAACAAGTTGAAGTTTATTTAATTAATTCTTTCGATTCTTGGAATTGATCAATCAGAAGATGGAAGTTGTACAGATATATATGAGCAAGTGAAGATCCGATTGTTGGACAGCTCTATTAAAAGTTAGGCGAGGGTTTTCTTATAAGAAATAAAGCTTACATATTTGAGGGAAATAATCGATGTTTCCTTCAGATTTGCATATATTTTCCGTTGTAATTTATTCCGAGTTAGTCGTAAAATATCGGTAGTGCTCTCAGTGTATGCATAGGCTGTCCAACTGCGGTTTAGCTCCCCGTTGTTTTTGTAACTTTGTTAGCCAACACGCCGACACACATACACATGCAGCTACACACCTACACACACACACATGTGGACATATGTAAGCATGGGGACACATGGTGCTGCTGCTGCATGATAATGGGCCATTGGACGTGGTGTCGATGCTGGACATCATGGGCCTCTTGCCATATGGCTGTATTGGCGTTTGTTTATTTGCCTATGCCTATAAAAGTGAACGGAAGTTAATACGTTTACCTGCGATTTTGCCATACAGCTCACGCAGGTGGCATTGTTTAATGTTTGATGTGTGTGTGTTGTTGTCGTTGCCACGAAAACAGAGAAAATGGAATTCCGCTAATGCGCTTATGGCATATGGCACATATCACATAGCATATACATGTATGTAGCACGACATTGCAATACTAAATGATCACAATAAAAGTGCATGCGAACATTCCCATAATGAAAATAGCCAACAACAAATTGACTTTAAGTGCACAGGACCTTCGCATATACAGGCAGCACTGCTCTGCGGCCTGGGATTTATAAATTTGTTATAACACATTGTTTAATGTTGGCTTAAATGTAATTGCCAGATGAAAGTGGGCGGAATAAGAGTGCCAGCGCTCAATGGTGTGGCATAAACACATGCCACGATACGAGTACACATATTGACTGCTTGTCAGTTGTGATAATCATTTCCTTGAACTGGACAGATAGAGTGGCCGCAGTTGGAAAGAGGAAAGGAGGGAAGGAGGGAAAGCTGACCTATCGATAGAAGTTGGTCTAACGTATTTCAAATATACTCAAGCAGAACTTCACTACATTGCGAATATAGTTTTTGATACTATATAGAAGGAACAGACTCTACACTCTAGCGGTAGAAAGTTGATGAGTAAAAGAACTTGCCACATCTACGTAGCTTATCCTAGTCGAGCACTCTTGCGAAGGGTCTCTTCCTCGTTTCACTTTAAGCAAGATTGTCCTAAGCCAAAGTGCGTCTGTCTATTAACGCATTCTTATTTCATCATTGTCCGATTCTGGTCTTTACTTAAGCCAAGTGAGTCCCTTGTTCCTTGTCCTTGGCAGGATTGCATTATTGTGTATTGGTAGCAGCAGGTTGCAGGTTGCTGTTTGGTGCCACGCCACCTACTTTGCTACACAATTTTAGACTTTGGCTAATACATTAAAAGCCCAAGTCAGAGGGGAACGTCGACGTCACATTTTCAACGGTGAATTCAGTCAGTCGCCTTCATTTTTATTTTTATAATATTTTCACTTTGATTTAATATTTTAATACCTTTAAGTGAACATCAGCTTTGCCGGTTGCCTTCAGCATTCGCTTCCGTTTGTCATTTCGCGAGTGTGTGTGTGTGTGAGTGTGTGTGTGTGTGTGTGTGTGAGTCTTCTGAGTCTTCCGCTGCGAGTGTCGAGTTCTGTCAGCACTGGCATTATCCACGCAGTCAGTGTAACTGTAAATCACACAGACTCACATACATATATTACACGTGTATGTATGTGTGTGTATTTATATATATATATATGTATATATAACTACAGGAATAGTGGCGTAGGAAATGATGCTGTGATGGCTGCCAAGTCCCGTATTCTTTTGTATTACGAATGTAACTGTAACACGCAAGCAAACAACGAACACGCAGTCATCACAGTCGCCAGAACGAGCATGTACAGAGGAGCACCACGGAGAGAGGGAGAGAGAAGGAGAGAGGAGAGTGCGATAGAGAGGGGGACAGTTTGTGCAGGACATTTTTCTAAACTGAACTCGACTCACGGAACTTTCAGTGTCTGTTGGTGGCCGGACGGGCGCATCGTTCGCATCGTCGCCAAACTGACGGATATTCCGGTGCTTCTGTCAAACGCTTGTCATTTTCTGTGCCATTCACACACTGACACACTCATCCACACACACACACACACCCACACACATACACCCATCCACATCAGCAGTGCTGTTTAGCATCTTATCGGCTTAAAATGCGAAAATTGCAAATAAATACGAAAAGTTTGCCTCGCTTTTGCCCAGCTTCTAAATTATTTACTTGGATTTTATTTAACGTTAAGCGATTGGGAGTTGCACAGCAGCCACTTGTATGCTTTGCAGCTTGTAGCATGTATTTTGTATCTCGTATCTGCTAGATACTTTGGAAAGTTGACCCAACGCTTGAGTTGGACACTAAATGTTATCTTTAACTGGCTACTCAATTTGTGCTACAATTGTCCAACTTGTCCATTTCGTGTGCGTTTCAATTGCTGTTCAAATAACGCCCATCCACAACTCGTCAGATTTGCAGATAGGACTCCGGCAAGCGGGCATTGATATTTGGGTGCTGTGCTGTGTGTGCCAACTGACAGCTATTGTATGCTTGTCAACATTTGTGTTGCCAATATTGCGAAACATACTGATTAAGTTGCACTAATTATTAAACGAGCACTTTTACTCCAACGCAAAGATTTCTCGAAAAAGTCTTATCTTCGAGATGTAATAGTTTTTTAGGGAATGAAAATGATCGGATGATACTTGTGCTATTTGCATGGCATATATTATAAAATGTTGGCAGAAGAGACTACGATTAATTGACTTTATGGAACTAAGTCAATTATGTTGCAAGGCTGCGTTCAATTTCACAGTTTCAGACAGATTTGAAGGACCCGTTGTAATTCAGGTGTAGGCGATTCAACTTACCTGCCCAACTTTAAATAACCGAGCAGAAATTTGCCCAAAAACAATTTGGCAATTTTCCACTTTTTATGCAATTAATCAAAGGCAAACAGAAACCTTAGAACAACGCTCAACGTTTCCAACTCATGAATATTGCTACAGGTATGCACATACATACATATGTATCTATATATATAGATATATATATATAGAAATATGTATTTATAGATATGGCTGCAATCGTCTGTCAGCCTCGAACGCCGTTGTCTATGGGTAGGAACTCAAAAGTAAATTCAATTAACCCTACGAACCGTTGAGAGCATAATCAAATACACTCAGCCAATACAAATAAATGTGGACGCTGACGATGCACCGTCCGTAACGTACTAAACCAAAACTAAGCCGGAACCGTACTACGGACTATGGACTACGGACTACGGTCTAAGGGAAGGAGGCGAGGCACGCGCACACTTTGAGGCAATCCACTACAAATCAAGCAGACTGGCAGACGTAAGGTGCCGAGGAGATGGAGATGGAGACAATGCCAATGCTGATGGTGATGTTGATTTTTAAGGGAAGAGCGAGACCGAAGAGAGGAAGGGTAGGGGAAGGGGAAGGGGAAGACAGAACGCTTAAACCACAACGACGCAAAGTAACTAATTATCTCGCCTTATCCCCCACAAACGGGCGCTTTATGTTTACCCAAGACCACAGCTCTCTCTCTCTCTCACACTCTCCCTTGCTCTCTCTTTCTCTATATCTCTCTCTCTCTCTCTCTTAGCACTCGAATAGGCAACATTTGTAATATGTGCGCCGAGAGATGTTAGTTCCAGGCCTGAAGATTCTACCCTAACTGGCTGGACGCACCACGCAACCACGCAGAAATTGAATGCAAACTCGATGCTTGTATCCATCTATATATATATATATATATATATGTGTGTGTGTGTATGTGTGTGTGTGTGTGTGTGTGTGTGTGTGTGCGTTTGAATGGACAATGAACGTATTGCCCCAAGGGGCAGCTGGCCAGTTGCTGAGATCTCGAGAAAAGCTTGAAATGAAATGTGTCAAATACTCCGACACATGCTGCAGTCAACTGGTTACCAGTGGCAACAACGAGCTGCAAATACCCAACCAAAGGGTATTCACACATCTTTTTTTTTGTATATCCTTCAGTGGTTAATTACAGCTCAAGTTAACCCGAGCACATAAACTGTAAATATTCCTAATAAGCAGCAGCAGCAACCACATATAAAAATATCTGTTTTGAGAGTTATGAATATATTTTAGAAAATTTTCGTTTTTTTGTTACTTTTCACATATAAGGGAAATATTGCAACTATACGAAAAGGACGAAAAGGAAAAAAAAACTTAAACTCAGTTCAGCAAACTATTTGCACCATAAGTGATATCAATTTATTGACTACAAATGGGAATAAATAAATATTGGCACAAAAGTCTGCTTTGCACACAGTTTAAACTTAATAAGTTTAAGTTGAAAGCAGCTTGACTGCTGCTGCTCTGAAAGGGTATCTAGTCATCAGCGTGCGAATTTTTGCACTGCTTTTTGTGCCTTTTTTTTTGTAGAGCAGAAAAGTGAAAAAAGTGTAGCAGACGTTGCGAGTAGTTGGCAGTTGTGGAACTGTGGCAGTTGTAGTATTGTTTGGCCATTGTTTGTTGGCATCATATTTCGATTTTGGATTGGATTTTGGGGTTGGGTGTTCAGTTTGGTTGTCTGATTGCTGGATTGCTGGATTGCTGGATTACACGGAGCTGGCTACTGCGCTCATTCATTTGATTAGTGCGATTTTCTCTTTGAGTTTGTGTGCTGATCGTTGTTTGGGCACCAAGGCATCGTGTCATGTTTGTCACTTTTTGCCTTGCTTGGGAAATTGGCATTGGCAGCTTGTTGCCAGCCAGCACAGACGTTTAATTCACAGTTAGTGGAGAGCTATGAACACAGTTAGAGTGCTACAATAATTGTTCACTTCCTTGGACACTGCTTAATAAGTGTATTTGGCTATGACATCAGTCACTTCCATTTGAATGAAAATATAATCAATATGTTTAACTATTAATAAATGCGAATATTGAAGAAAAATAGAAAAATAGTAAACCAATAAATAAATGGATACTTTAAATGATTATTTTTATTACACAGAAATATTAATTTTTACTTTTAATAAATGAGTTTTATGCGAAGCTTTTATATTTCTCACTCAATCTTGACCACAAATTTTCCATTTGCCATTTGAAAAACACCTCAAAAGTGCTCAAAGATAGCATCAATCAAAGTCAATCCCGAATCAGTCAGTCAGTCAGTTACTTTAGTTAGCATTCAATAATAATCAGGAATCTCTAGGAATCAAAGTTTGCATTACTGAGTGAAAATGTAGGGGGGCAGATCTTCCTTCCTTCTTTTAATCCAGAAAAAGACACTTGTTGTTGATCAAGACACGTTCTGCTTCGATGCAGCTTTTTGGTTATGTTACAATTACTTATGTTAATGTTAACGTGCTAACATATGTAACTGATAACAGGGCTGAGTGCGCTGAGAGGATCGTAGGCTATGTTAAGTTAAAATACCAACAGCTGACAAAGCATGGCTTAACATAACCTGAGCATTTTCTCCTGTTCTTATAACAAATAAATTGACAAAACATTATTTCAGAAATTATCATGCTATGTCCAAGAACATTTTGAGTTGAGCAGAATTTGATCTGTTGGAATATATATAAATCTATTTTGTATCATATATCAATAAACATTTTCAATTCTGAAGGCGTTTGCATTATTCAAAGATGACTTTTCCAACTTATTTACAAGAGGTTCTCTTATAATATATATATATATATATATAATTATATATATAATAGTTTAAATCACAATATCTTTTTTCCCCCTTTTTAAACATTTATATTTATATTTATTTCCGATCAGCTTCAGTTGTCGAGTCGATATCGAGATAGCTCTTTGCAAACCTGTCCCTCAGTTTAAAAGCTATTTTGTCTAATTTGGCATCTATTCTTCTTTTTCCTTTTTCCCTCATCTGGATTTTCTAGGTTTTCCATTAGGCTCAGTCAGTTTTCGCTTCACTTGTTTGAAAATTGTTGTTTGTATTTAAAAATTATGCAAAATTGATGCGTTAATGGAAAGCATTTAATTGTGCGTTAGTTAAATCAGTGTAAAAACTATAGCTACAAGAACAACAGAAACAACAAGTCCAACATTGGTGTTGGCATATCGCTTTTGGCAGTTTTGGTTTCCATTATAGAGTGGAAAAAGTTTTTAATATGCTCCAACAGCATTTTGAACTTTTTTTCGGTTTGGCTTCAACGGCGCCAGTTTTCGTTTTTTTTTGTTTTTTGTGCTTGAAATACAATTTTGTGGCAAATTAAATACACAAACGAAGCGTGTACCCCCACACAAACACACACAGACACACACAAACACACACAGACATACACACACACGCTCAGCTTGCGCCGCACAGCATGCAACGAAAATTTGTCTAAAGCTGCGTGCGTAAAACATTTTCAGCTAAATTGTTCAGCAGCCGTGTGTTCGTCTGTGTGTGTGTGTGCGTGAGTGTGTGCAAGTGTATGAGCAAAATACTTGAATATCATTTATTATATATATATATATATATATACAATGGGGGAAAACGCGCTCAGTGCTTATTAAGATTTTGAGGAGCTTCGTTTAGCTTCCTGCTCAAAGTTTCCCTTTTTTCATACTCTGATACCGATGGAATCCAGGTATACGGCTTAGAGATAGAGACTTGAAACTTGGAATATATATTGGTCTGTGCCCAGTAAGGGTCAAAGTGTCAAAATTGGAGTACTACATCGATGAAATCGATATTCGCAAATCGATAAGGCCACATGTCTCCCATAATTTAAAGGCTACAGTCAACAAATTTTGGTTGGTGGGTTGTTGGCGATGTGCTGGAAAGATAGGAATATGCCACGCCCATAGGCTTATTACTGGTAACCGCCAATAAGAAATTATTAAGGCCATGAACATGCCTGCGCCCATAATCGAGAATGCCGATATTTCGGGAAGTGTAAATCGATAAATCCGATTATTTCCCACAATTTTAAAGATAGAGTTACCAAATATGGAAGGTATATTGCTCGTAACCCTCATCAAAAATCCCGAAAACAAATTTTGTACCACGTCCTGCAATTTCAGAGCTACAGTTACCAAAGGCAGGTTACCAGCTTATATCTACCGCAATTTGAAAGGCAAACTTGGACAGTAATTCTTGGCTAACCTGTTCCAACCTGTTCTTTACCGGGACTTACTTATGGTATCAAAGTATTTCCCAGTCGACTACGCCCGACTGCAACTTTCTCTCTTGTTTTTTTCTTATGAAACATGTAAAATATTTGGCGAACAAGCCGCGTATTTTGGTTATTGATTGAGCAATTATGTAAGCTGTTGCAAGTCTCACAACAAAATTGCGTTTGCCAAGTAAATCATCATCGATGCCGTTATTATATTATATTATACCTTTTATATACTCTGTACTCTGTACTCTGTACTAATTGAAAGCGGGTGAGAAGTTCATATAACTTGCTCAAAAGATTGCAACAGTCAGTTTTCAAGTATATAGGTTCTTGAACAGAATCAGCAGCCGAGTTGAGCTAGCCATGTCCGGGAGTCTATCCGGAATACTTAATAACCAGATTATATCGTTACAGATAACATTTTCTGATTCCATTATTAGTCTCCTTTGAATATTGTTCCGTATGACAAAATGTGCACATAAATAGACATTATAGAAAGTCGAATTTGCTGCGACTATAATCAGACGATAAATTTTTTCCTTTCATTGAGGAACGTCACCGTTTCCCTATATCGATATAAATCGATTACCGATAGCAATACAAGTTGCAATATTAAAGATGCTGTTTTCTAGTTAGTCAGAAGTAATTTTCTGCATGTTGGTTTCGGTACGACTGCCAAATATTTGCTGCAGATTCAGGTGCACATACCAAACCAAAGGTGAAGCATTGGTTCTAATCCTGAACCGAAGTTGCAGCATTGCTTAAGGCCATGTTTAATATTGTTAAAGCAAAGTGAGTTATTATTGGGGCAGATATATGCTTGCCGTATATCTTGTAGTTTCCGCTTGACATACTTGACTACTTGCTGCCCACAGACTGCCCACAGACGACTGCTTGTCCAGTTTTTTCCACTTATGCGAATGTGTCCTCCACTCGTTGTTAGCTGTGCCCGAGGCAACTTTAGCTTTCAATTTACCTAATTAGCAGCAAGTCGCCCCAAGCCTCTGTCCCTGTCCCTGTGCCTGCCACAATCCGTGCCACTCATGACCAAGTTAGTTGCCTAGACACATGTTTTTGTGGGTGCCAGGATATCCCGGATGTCGATCCCAAATGCGGCCTGCTTATCGCATTATCTGCTCTTGTGTGTGTGTGTGTGTTCGGATTCGGTTGCCATTTAAGTTGTGACTACCATTGTTCAGCACTGGGCGTATTTAAGCCAATCCCTCCCAGCTTTCAGCCAAAACCTTTTTCTTTGTTCCAACTTTAACTTTTAGCGTGTTTTCTTGTCTCTCAAAAATACCAACGTATATATTAGCATACTTTGTCGACTCGTATTTAAAGTCAGTTCATATATAATATATATATACACACACACACACACACACACACACACAATATGGAGGCTGCTGCTGGTCGTATTTTAAGAGATAGGCAAAACATTAAGCGGATTAGTTTCTTGAGTACTGTGGAAATTCCGGGGCTGCCTGCGGAGCGGAGCGCTTCACCTTTTGCCAGTCGGTCAGGTGGACAGCCATTAGTTGTGTGTGTCGTCCACGTCATCATCGTCGTCTCAGCGCCCCTCAGCGCCCCTTCAGCTCCTGTTGCGGGGATAAGACTGTGTAGCTGTGCACCACTCCAGTTAGTTATAAATTGTTGGCTATTAGTTTAATGAACTTGTAGATTCTTTGGCTCTTCTTAAGCACTCTTGGCCATTTCACTCTGCGGCTGCGTTGCCAAGGCAGTCCCCGCCCCAAGTAGCGCTCACAATTGCCACAATCGCTCTGAGGCTGAATTACATGGGAAAACTATTCGAAATTGGCACAATACGCATCCCACTTGACCACATTTGTCATATAATCTGTTCAAATAATTGCTCAAATTGCTCAAATTGCTGCTGAAATCGTGTTTGCCCAAGCAAATTCATTACTATTCAAGCGTTTTTCAATCTATTTCTTTGCTTCTCCGTAATACTTACATAGATGATATATTTTTATTGAGTATTTCTCAATTTTTTGTATTTATTTATATTCTCAATAATATTTATATACATCTATCGATTTATTTACTTCTATGCCCTAGAATATTTATATAGATTTTATGTACTCAAGCAAATTTGAATATTATTCAAGTATTTTTCAATATATTTACCCATTTATATTCTCTAAGAGTTTAAATCCTTTGATTTGGCCTGGATTGTCCATGAATATATCGGACACAGCAGATTAGCAGTAGGATTCAGGGTGTAGCTTCTGGATTTAGAAAGAGCTGAACAGTTTTGAAGGGTATGTGAAATCATCTACTTATCTTTTCCTATCGCTACAGCTTCTAAATGTTTCTAAGGATGTATTCCTAAATTCCTAAAGGTCAGTGTCCTGTGACTATTCAAATCATGGTGGGTCCAGTTGACAGACATCCTTTGATCGAGTGTCACAACTGCAATTCCTCCAGCTATGATTTGCCAATGATTAATTTATTCTGAATCTAATTTTCAATCTTTCTATTCAGACTGCTAAATCGATAACTATATATACAAATATGTCAGCTATATTCGCATGATCTTTAACTAAGTTTAATTACTTGTAGATAGTCGATAATTATTGCTTATTCTGTCGTTCGATTAAGTTCAGCAATCACACCCAAATCGTTGTTGGCAGATGAATAAATAATTGACATATTAACATTGCTGACGATTGTGATTAATTATTCATTTATAGTCAGCCAAAGCTGAAGTCAGTTTTGCCATTTGACTGAGTACCTGGCGACAAAATGAACAAAAAATAAACTGATTATGGCAATAAGTGGAACTCAAATGATGTATTTCGCAACAACTGACAATTTGCGTAGAAATGCAATTATATATTTATTCAAAACTCGAACTGTGTGAGTATATTTTGCCACAGAGATAAACATATTGATTTTGACAATTGGAGTTGATTCGAAATTCACCAGGACCTCGTTTTCAAAGAGTGTCCTGTCGAATGTTCATATCGATCCTTATGTTCAAATCGCTGTGTGACCCACTTTTCCATACATACTTTTCCCCACACTTCCCCCCCCCCCCCCACCCCTGCTGTTGGGAAAACCACATGCATTTAACTTTCGCACACATATGAAAAGTTATTGCCAATTTTGTGTATTGAACAGAGAAAAAAATCCAGATTTCTGTGGCTCTAATGAAGAAATTGCTGGCCAGAATGGGAACACACATTTAAGTAGCGAATCTTATTTACTTGATGTGACACACAGCTATTGGCCAATTTCACATGAAAAGTGGATTTTCATTTCCAGAAATCATGCGACCAATTTTCCACATCAAATTATCATTTTTGCTGTCGACGAGGAAATTTTCAGCTTGTTATTTGAAATTTATTATTGATTAATTATTAATTTTTGTCATTTATGTAGTTTATTTTAATAATAAATAGACATTATTTATTATCATTTATTATTATTTTTTATTATACTATTTATTTAGTTTGATTTGATTTAATTTTCTTGTGTTTTCTCAATGCTTGCATTCAGCATTGATATTTAATTCTTTCAACTGGCAGGGTTTTTCGCTGAGTGCACTTATAAACTTATATACACAATTTACTATCTATATAGTTGCTCTTATGTGTGTGTGTGTGTGTGTGTGTGTGTGTAGAAGGGCTGCCCAGCACAACCACACACACAAAATGTGATTAAAATTTCATGAACATGCAAATACAAATGGCTGAAAAATGTCTATATATGAGAGTGACTGTGTTGTGTGTTGTGTGTGTGTGTGTGTGTGTGATGTGTGAGTGTGTGATATATGTGTATCAGTCATTATTCTACCTTGAACCACCATTCTAGCCACTCAAATGAGTTTAATTATAATTTAATTAAACTGA
Source organism: Drosophila cognata (assembly GCA_035041535.1). Lineage (NCBI taxonomy): Eukaryota > Metazoa > Arthropoda > Insecta > Diptera > Drosophilidae > Drosophila > Drosophila cognata. The sequence continues at coordinate 3,523,821 of JAWNLC010000688.1, read as the reverse complement.
CTGCCATAATGCACTTCGCCTGTATCACATTTTCGCATATTTCAGCATTTCTCCTCAATGAGGATGGCAACTTAATTTCTGTTTCAGTTTCAGTTTCTGTTTCTGTTTGTTTTTGCTTTTGCTTTTGCTTTCACTATTATCGATGGTGGCAGACTCTCTTTTGTAGCCGAGGCGAGATATTTCGCTTTTGGTCTATGCACTTTGGGTGCCTTGGCAATTTAATTAAGCTCCACACTTATCGCCGCACCAGCTGCAAGTGTTAACCCATTTCCCAGCAAAATTTCTTTCATCAGTACATTTTTTATGCGCCGACACCATTAACAAAGTGTAAAATGTGTAAAATGTGTGCAAAGTGTATTCATTCCCCGATTGGATAGAGTATATATATTCTTGATATGCACAAAAGTCGGAATCGAGCCTAGCCCGAGCTATGCTCGTCTATATATAGAAATATTAGAATCCATACATTTGAAATATATATATTCTTGAAGTGTATCAAGTGTATCACAATTTATCGATAACTTCCACTTTTTCCTTAGTATCGATACAAATCGATTAACGATTGCAATAAGAGTCACGCCAACTTGGTGCAACACCAATTAACTGTAATAATAATACTCCACACTATAAATTTGAAATATATGTTATTTGATATCACGCGCAGATCAAGTTTATCGATGCACCATTTGGCGCATATCGATGAAAACCAATTATCGATAACAGTTATCGATATCACAAGACGATAAAACTGAAAAATAACTTTGGTTAACAACCAAATTGCATGAGGCATCGAAATCGTATAACTTGGGTGTGTCCAGGGTATCTGCTAGTCGGGGTTCTCTCTCTCTCGGGGAGCACTCATATTTGCTTTCGCTTCATTTCTTTTTTCAGTTTCATAATAACTTGAGTGCTGCTGTCTCCTCTCTCTCTCTCTCTCTCTCCCACTCTCTCTCTCTCTTTCTCTCTCTGTTTGTGTGTAGTTATGCGTGTGACATTTAAATATGTGCCACGCCCACACACACACACACACACAGCCGCCAATTAACCCAACGTAGATTTCTCGTTTTTTCGTTTGCAATTTTTTTGCCATTTTTGTGTGGGAGCATAAATAAATTTTTATTTTTATTCAATTACTTTGACTTTTCTGTTTATGTTTGTGCACCACCTCCTGCTGCAAGGGGCATGTGGCACAGGTGTATACACACATATATATATATATATATATATATATATATATATATATAGTCAAACGACAGATGTGTTCGGCATTTAGCACTTTTGCAATATTAAAATCTGATTTGCACTTGGCATTTCATCGCAATTTTGTCTTAAGTTAGGATTAATAACTTTCGGCTGGGACTTAAATTTGCGATAGTTAATTAACAACATAGAATTTCCCATGCTTCAGTCCATCAGTATATCGGCTTACTTGTCAACTACCCTCCCAGCTTTGTATATATCTTGTTGGAAATTATTTACTTATTTCTATTTTTTGTAATTTGCACATTTGAAAAATTGTGATACTATTTTTGGATCAATTTCAGCCTCGTTCATAATATTGAAATTGAATTAAATGTTAATAAGTGGAGGATTCTTCTTCTTCTTCACTTCTCGTAAGATCCTTAAACATACAAATTTGAAATTTGAAATTTGTGTTGAATTGTTGCTGTTATTTTGTTTTATATCGAATCAATATAGGTATATTAGCACAAATATATTACGAGGTCTGACCAATAAGTAATGAGACTGATTTTTTAGCCGCGCTTGTGGTAACACTGCGAACCTGAAACTTCGGTCGGTTAATCTCCCATCCCTCCTCTATCGATACATGTGCTCGCGACTTTCGTACGTTCGATAGTTCTCCAGCTGTGTTGTGTTTTCGACAACGTGTTTGTAAGGCGTGTCACGAATATGGAACGACGTAATATTGAACAGCGGTACGCGATTAAATTTTGCGTTAAACTCGGTACGGTAAATTGGTCAAAGTGTTTGGTGATGAAGCCCTGAGTCGTGCTCAGGTGTTTCGATGGCATAAAGATTTTAAAAATGGTCGTGAGAGCGTCGGGGATGAACCGCGAAGTGGGAGGCCGGTTGAAGCTCGAACTGACAACAATGTTCAGCGTGTGCGCACTCTCGTGCATCAAGATCGGCGGCTAACCATTCGAATGTTGGCTGATGAACTTAATTTGAAACGAGAAACCGTCAGAAAAATTTTAACTGATGATTTGTCCATGAAAAAGCTGTGTGCAAAGATGGTGCCTTCAGTGTGTCGCAGTTTTTGACCTCTAAAAACATCGCAGTGTTGCTGCAAGCGCCCTATTCGCCGGATATGTCACCCTGTGACTTCTTGTTCCCCCAAACAAAATTGGCCGTGAAAGGAACGCATTTTGAGTCCATAACTGACATCCAGACCGCCGTGACGAGGGTACTAAAGGACATTCCAGTCGAAGCCTTCCAGAAATGTTACGAAAGCTGGAAGAAACGTTGGAACCAGTGTGTAGTTGCGGGAGGGGAGTACTTTGAAGGGGATCACATCAATGTACTTTAATTTTTAAATATACGTATTTTATGGACTTAGTCTCATTACTTATTGGTCAGACCTCGTATATACATATTCATATAATTCGGATTAAGTTGAAGTTCTTCCAGAAAACATCTTAAATATTGGCATCTTTTCCAACGAATATTTCCATCAACTACTTGTAAGGGGAACGTAATGAAGGGGTTATCTGAGAGACAGCATCTGTGTGGACATATTGTACAGTATGTACATATTCCGGTTGGAGCAGGAGGGATTTTGGGATTTTTAGGCTTTGCACATATATTCAGGATTTTGCTTTTCTGAACTTTATCAATCATTGCTTTTGTTTGTATTAAATATTTAACTTTCCAAATGCAGGCATATTTTTGATAGATTCTTTTCTTTTGTCAATTTTCCAAAATGATCGCTTCTGGAATGTAAATCGAAATCAATTTATCAACAATTGAAATCTTTTAGTCATTCTGGCAACGATGTCCGGCTCCGTTTTGCTGCTTGCTCTTAAATACATCTGGCAACGCTGCGCCTGAGGGGCTAGCGATCAGCTGTTGCAATTCGTTGAGAGTTTTTTTACTGATGCTTTGTGTAAAATCTTTCTTTCTGCTGAGAATCGTTTCAGTTTGAAAATGTAAAAAAAAACACTTTTTAGTAATAATTTTAAATAATATTTATTAAGAGACAAATGAGAGAATGAACTGCCGCAAGTATTATTTTGATTTCCAATTTGTAACAATTCCTAGAAAGAAACGTTATGATCTTCTAGTTCGAAGTACATTTTAAAGGTTTTCTTTTAGTTTGATAAATATGAAAATATTATAGTATTAACTCTAAATTCATTTTTTCCATACTTTTCATTACAAAACTGTTTTTCGTTTTTTTTTAAAAAAGTTTTTCTTGTCTTTGATAAATAGTTTTCTTATTAGAAATCACATTTTGCGCTAACAAATTAAATTAAATTCTCTATTTAAATATCGGCAATTTAATATATTTGACATTTTGCTTGAAAGGGGATTAATAAAATTAATTAAAAATAATTGAAATGAAAATAAACAATTCATAAAACACATCCGCAATACTCAATTGAATATTCGCTGCTAATGCAGTTATAAGAAGTTAAATAAATGCAATTAGTTTTGCTGGGATTTAGTTTTTGATGTATGAATATGATAAATTGAATTCAATTGCTTTGTTGACGGTAAAGTGTGTTTTAAGCCCTTTCACAGTTAATTGCGGTGCATTTGTATGGATGGAATATCACAGGTATTTTTTAAATTAATTTCAATTGAAAATATGCCCAGATTAATCGACTTTCATTAATCCTTGTTTACAGCAATAAACCATTATGAAAACAACATAAAATAAACAAATTGCTTTCGAATGCATTCGAGTTGCACTCAACTTGGCAGCACTTTTTTGTAATGCCACACACACAAAAACACGTACACACACACACAGCTGCAACTCATTTAAAATGTGCACTCAGAAAGACACTCAACACTGTCGCATGCTGTGCGCAACAAGTGCAAGTGGGACAACTATAGTTTCGGCAGACACTTAATGCACTCACAGGCTACGAACAAGCACACCGCTGGTTAACAGTCAGCTGTTATGTTAACATGGCGCACATCCCCAAGAGTATGCAATGCTATTTTGAACCACACTCAGTTTAGCGCAGAGTTAACAGTTTGAGTGGCATGTTAAATAACAGCACTGCGGGTGGCGTTAACACTCGAAGAGAGAGCGACAACGAGAGATCCAGAGAGCGAGAGTTTTACAGCCCGATTGGGTTGTGTTTGTTCTTATAAGAAATACTGAGCGCAAAACTGAGTCATTTATAAAAATTTAATGGTGGTGTACGGTTCGTTCAGCTCGCAGCGCGTTGCAACGTCTCGATTTGTTGGCCAGTGAAAAAATACAGAAAATTCAGAAAATACACAAGCAAGGCAAAGAGACCCAATAAAATTGTATTATGCATAGCAATTGTTGTCTCGCGTCCCCGTGCAATATACTGTGACAAAAAAAATATCAAAAGAGAAAAACAAAAACAAAGGTACATCTCAAAAACAGCGCGTCGCGTCTAAAATTGCAAATTGCAATAAAGTCTGAAACGTGAAGAATATAAAGAAGAAGAGCGCAGTGTAAAAACAGCAATATTTGAAAAAAGCGGCAAAAAACAAATCACAAAACTAAAACAGAAAACAACCAAACATACTACAACAACAACAACTACAGCTACAATTGAGAAAATAATATAAAACGTGAGCGCAATATATTTTTTTCTTCCCATTTTGACTGCCCAACGCAATTTTTAACCCGCTTTTTGTTGTCTGCCGCGTGAGTTTTTTTTTAGTTCTCTCTCTGACTCTCTTTCTCTCGCTCATGTGCTAGTGCAAAAGGTTGACAACGGTTTATTAAGTTTATTGTTTGTCAGTTTGATTAACAACAAATTAACCATAATTATGTGTTCCTTCTCTCTCTCTCTCTCTTTTATCATAGTTTTGCTTTCTCGTTCTTCTCATCTTCAGCCGGCAAAGCCGTCGCGTGTTGCGTGTCTGTGTCAGTATGTGTGTGTGTGGTGTATACAGTTTTTATGCCCTTTTCTCATAAGAAGTTTTTGGAGTTGCTCAAATCAAATGTTAAAATTGAGTTTATTCTGCAAATGTCTCCATTTGCATGATTTTAATCAATAAAAAAGTTGCAATAATTTGAAATAAATTATTAAGCTATTGTATTGAAAAAAAGATTAATTATTTATATACAATTATTAATAAGTGCAGCAAATCCAATTTTAATAGTCAATAAGTTTGTTGTCATATTTCAAAAGTTATTTTAAATATAAATAAAGTAAAATGTGAAAAATTATAGAGTATTTTAAATTTGGTATACAAAGCTCAACTCCACTCTTGGAGTGCAAAAAAAAGAAGCAAAGCCAGCATCCACAAACGCAGACAAATATATTTGTACATATATATATATACATTCACATCCCCACGCCGCTTTAAATTGATTTTTGTATGGCGGCGGCGGCGTCGCATTATTTTCTTATTTGCTTCTCACGTTTTGCGTTTGCTTGAGCGCTCTTTGTTTTTGCTTCTTCTTTTTGTTGTTATTTGCTTCCTTTTGTGCCTTGCATTTACGCGCCTTTGCGTTTGCCTCTTGCGCTCTTGCGCAAACCGCTCTCTTTCTCTCTAAAATGTTCAATATGTGAGTGTTTTGTCATTGTACAACACTGGCGTTTACCAGTTGGGATTTATGTATATTTTTCTAATTGGCGTGGGCAGCAATGCGCACGATTTTCTTGTTTTTAAGAATTTACTTTGGCAGCCCTTTTCCCTTAATCACTTCCGCCTGTTAACTTTTTGCGCGGCGTTGCTTGAGCTTAATTCTTATCAGGCAGAAATTCATTCACAACACCAACTGCATCAACATTTGAGTAGTTGTATTCTCCTTCTGTCCCGCCGCCTATAAAATTCAATTGTGATTACTTTTAAGGCAACGTTGCCGTCGCCGTCGTCGTAGTCGCTTCACTGCACTTGAAAAGAGACAGATTTGAATTTACGCCCGTTTCTCTCTCTCCCTTTCTCTCCCTCTCCCTCTTCTAGTCTGTTGATTTCAAGCTGAGGCGTTTCTTTGTTGTTTGAATTTTTGCTACCTTGTCACTAAAATCATTTACACTTGGCATGCTGCTCACCAAATTCGGGTTTGGATTGCTTAAATACGCAAATAAACAAAACTATCAGCGATATATTTACTCTTGCTCATTTATTGACTCTGACTTTGAAACCAGAAATCTTTAAGATTCTTATTCGAGTTATTTTAAGAATTCTGTGCGGCAAAAAGCTTTTGCAAATGTATTTATATATATATTTAAGCTTGAAAGTCGTGTCTCACAAATTGTGCTCTTAACAATAATAAAAAAAAAAATCTTGTGACTCAGCACCGTGAAATAATACCTATTTATGCAACAAAAAAAATACTTATTATGCATATGATTAACTGAACAATATATGTGCATATATTCCATTATATTATTTCATTAGATTTGTTTGCGTGTAGCAGGTGCTGAGAGACGCTGCAAAATACAAGATTTACGATATTCAAATTCTGATTGCAAAATTGTTCTAATATTCTGTATATGTGAATAATGTTCAATATTTGATTCTTAATGTTTTCTATATTTTATATTTAATATTTTCTGCAAACAATTATATTTTTGAAAGCGTAGATTACTTTTTAAAATATGTAATATTAACTTTTACATTTATCATCAAATGGTTGTGAACAATTTTAATTAAAAATTCGTGATTTTATAAATTTCTTGGCTAAATGTTTATACAATTTGCGTTACAAAAATTTAAATACCATCTGTCAGACATACGTATGAATCTCGAGAAATTTCATTAATTATGCAGTCACATTTCAGACACAAGTTATCTGAAAACTATAAGGGAAACTAGGTCATAAGTATCTAAACCTGCATCCTGCCCATTTTTTTTATTAGTGTATAAATAACTTTTGTGTATAACGGCTTTCTTTAACAAAATGGTAAACAGATATTAAAACTTTTTATTACCCATTTTGTTTTATTTTTTGATCATTTTTCGCCATGTGTGTGTGAATGATATGCAGCCACTTGTCTCGTCCAGTCCAGTCGCCTAGCGCACATTTTGAGTCGGGCTGCTGCTGCTGCATTTATTGCTCTTCTTCTTCTTCGTGTGCTTCTTAGCGGTGCATTCAGTTGCAATTGCTTTGGCGTTTGCTTTACGTTGCATTTTCTACTTTACTGCTGCTGCGCCTGCTGCTGTTGTTGTTGTTGTTGTTGTTTCTGTTGCTTTTTGCACATTCTTCGCACTGTGCCTATTTTGTGTTTTTGCTTTTTTCTTTTTGTCTGGCCTTTCATTTGTATAGCTTTTGCTGTTGTTGTTGCTATTGTTGTGTGCATATTTCTTTGGCTTTTTTTTTTTTGTACATTTACTTTGCCTTGTCGCTTTGCTCGTTCTGCTGCGTTGAATTTCAACCTGCCAAGCGAGCATAAAACGTTTGAGGGGTGTCTGCATATGTGTATGTGTGTGTGTGTGTGTATGCATGTGTGTGTGTGTGCGTGTGTGTGTGTGTGTTCAGATTGGTAGCTGTACTTTGTTGCATTTTTCTGCTGCAATTTCTAACTGGTTGAGCTTGAGCTTAGTCTCGTCTTGGTCTGCCCTCTCCACACCCCATCCTCCGCCCCCTCCCCACCTATCTGTGATTCCTCTTTGTTTTTTGCACTTATTGCCCATCGTCTGTAGGCCGTTGACTGCATTGAGTGCCGTTCCTCTCTGTCTGCCGCCCTCTCCATATACTCCTCCCCCTCCTCCATCTACTCCTCCTCCTCCTCCTTCTCCTCCCCCTTTCGTATTTTTTATTGTTGACCCTGCGCGCCACTTATTGCAGTTTCCTCTTGCTATTGCATTTCTTTTGCTTCGAAGCCCCACAGCGCAAAGTACTCAACCCGTTTTCAGCTCAGCTCAAAGCTAAAGTGCTGCTGGGGTTTGTGGGTGGGGGGTGGATGGGGTGCAGTCCTCTGCCCGTTTTAGAAATGGGCGTCGCCTTTTTGCTTATTGTTGCTGCTGGTGCCTTCGAGCACTTAACCGCCTTCCGTCTTTTGTGTTTTTTTTTATTTCGTATGTTTTGTTTGTGCTTGCTGCATTTTTCACACTCTCTCTCTCTCTCTGTCTCTCTCGGGGCAAAGACCACCATCAAACCACCTGACCAAGCCAAGACTTGCCCCCCTCCCAGTCCCCACTTAAATGTCATTTAGACGGCGGGCTGAAACAAATCTTGTTGCCCCTTTTGGGCTGGTTAAATATGCAGCTCAAATGTAATCATTATTGATTTTGTGCCCAGCCTGCCTACCCAATTGCCGCCGGTATCGAGACCACTTCTGGCATTCGCCGCCCCTCCCTCAGCCCACTTGCTACCTACACTGAACGTATTTTAACTTAACTTTGTCTATTGCCAAATATATCGAAATTAAATTTATGTTTTTACTTGTTGCACATTTTTTTGGAATATTTTGTATTACATAATAATAATTTTTGATAAATCAGAAGTTTATTTTTTAATATTTTGATTTTTATAATCAGTCATTATTTAGTTTTTGTATATATCAAATAATTTCTTATATCTTTGTATTTCCAATTATGTGACTTCATTTCAATTATACTTACTTTTGCCTTTGGCAATACTTTGGCCTATAATCAAAATCTTCGCATAATTTATATTTTAATCTTATAAATATTTGTTTTTTTTTTGTTTAATTTAAATTTCAATATTATATATTAGTTTTAATTTAATTTAATTTATTTTCAATTTTTTGTATTCACTCTGTCATAAAATAAATATTTATCTTATTTACCCAAAATGTCATTTATAAATCAATCAATCTTCGACAATTGATTTAAATGCTATTCAGTAGCAGCACGTTTATTTTTCTCAGTGTGCAGTCGCATTCAGTGGAAGTTGAAGTCGAATTCTCCGCCGTCGGTTTTTGTTCCTGGTTCTGGTCACATTGCTATGGCAGATTATCATCCACAGGCTGTCAGGTCAGGTCGCTGCTGACTACTTAAATATGCAAAACGTTGCTGCTCGTTGGCTATTTGCGGCCGGAAAAGCAACAACCTTAAACAGGAGGTGGGATAAGGAGAAGGTGAAAGGTCAAAGGATGGAGAGGAAGCGTCGCTCTTTTTGCTAGGATAAATGCGGGCTCGGCTGACAGGCTGGCTGCCTGCCTGGCTGGCTGGCTGGCTGGCTGGCTGTTGTGTAATGGTTAGTGGTATAGGGAGGGGGAGAGGTGGTGTGTAGCGAGATGGTTTCACACAGGACACTCTTGACTCTTGTTGCACACACATTAGAAATTTAACAGGTTAATGTCCAGAGTCGTAAACGAAACCATTTATTTATGCCATTTGCACGACGCCATCCCATCTTTCGGCAAGGACTTGATATGGTTGTTGTTGCTGTTGTTGTTGCTGTTGTTGTTGTTGAGCCGAATGTTTTCCGAGTGCTCGTAATTTACATAATATATATGTGTGTGTCTTCCCCTCCCCAACCATATCCATCTCCCGTAACCATCTCTCATTTTGGCTCCACTCAAAATAAAAATCCCCAAGACAGAAGCCGGCTTTCTCTGTGCTGCTGCGAGTGTGAGAGTGAGACGGACAAAGGACCTTGAAGGGCTTTGATAATGACCCCCCTCCCCCTTTCTTTTGGCAACCCCATACCCCGCACCCCTTAGCCCTGAGTACACTGTCGCGAACATCTGATGCGTGCCATAAGCTCAACATTAACGATAATGTATGTTGTGTGTGTGTCCGTGTTGGATAGGGAGCGGGTGTGCGGGGCAGTGTGGGCGGGCGCTCCACAGCTGTCAGATTTGTCAGTCAGAACTGTCTCTGGGAGCACGAAAATAAGTTACTTGCGATGCAAAAGGGCTTACAAGTTAGAAATACACAAGAAAACATATGTGCGACGAATTATTGTCAAAGTATCGAAATACACTCAAAATGAATACATTGAACGAACTTCGTGGATTTTTTCGTTTGTGTCTCGCAAAAGTTAATTCATGTTGCTGCTTCCCTTAAGTGGGTCGAATTGGATTTTTTTTAAAGCTAAATCAGGCAACAAATTTTTGATAATTTTGCATTCAAATAAACCCTCATAAGTCTCATAAGTCGTATAAATGTTTATTGTTTTTTTTTTTTAAATAAAATTTAATGTTACATTTTATTTTTAATTTAATTTAATATCTTTTTTTTGCGTTTTGTATATTTTTGTGCCAACTGACTTGTTGACATTGAATAAGTAAATAAATTAACATGTGGGGGGTGGTCCGCCCGCTGTCTGCTGCTCGCTCCCTGTTGCGTGCCCCTGATTTAAATATGTCTTTCGCTGGCTCCACTTCGAGCATTTCTCCCCCGGGACTCGTCTTTGGGGAGAGATTTACAGCTTGCGTCCAATCAGCTGTTGGCTTCAGACTCCATTTAAAATCGTTTAAGCTCATTTCAGGCTTATGAAAGAAAAATGTGCGCAAGTCCATTAAAAATAAATATTCTAATGTTGATGAAACTCAATGGTTCAAAGTTGAAGCTAACGGTTCTTTTCAATTTGAACTTTATTAATCTGAAATCATTAAATTGTTTTGGCCTGGTTTTGTTTATTTGAATTTCGCCAACTAATTTGGCATTATTTTACATTTTGTTAAGCCCAAAAATATTTCACATTTTTTAATACATTTTTAATTTTATTTTATTAAATGAATTATTTTCAATTGAATTGTTTTATTTGTCATTTTGTAATTTTTTTTTTAAATTTATTCATAAATACTCTTGCAAATGCCTTCAGTTCATTGACAACTGCGAAAATAATCATAAACAAAATGTTGTATTTTTTATTGTTTACTTTATTTGGTTGAAATTCATTTGAGCTTTATTTGTCATGCAAAATGAGTTAATAAAATGCTCAAAATATTTTTTTTGTTTACTGCTTCCTATTATAAAAATACGAACACCGAATTGGGATCAGTTTTCTACTCAGAAACTGGTTAAATGATAACAAATCGTGTGCTATAAACAAATCCAATTGGAAACCGAATTCAAGCTCATTTGTGAGTTGCAATCATAATTGCGGCGTATCAAAAAATCGCATCTCTCGCAAATTGGCCATAAATGCATTTTGATGAATGCAGCTGCAAAAAATTCCAGAATATTTCCATTAATTCTTGGACCTACTTGTACATTATTAGCCCAAGCAGCATCCGGCTGTTGCAAACAGTTGCCTGCCTGCCACATGAGTCTCTGTCTGTCTCTCTAATACTATTTCTTTCTCTTCAATTCTTAACCAGTCGCATTGCATGACTATTTCTAGGAGTTTTCTGACCCAGCCAAGTTAGCTACTGCTAATTGCAATGCCACAACAACAACCGAACCAATCCAAAATTGCCATCGATTTTTCCTTAGCCGTCTAAACAGCTTTTCCAAATTTGTCAACGACGGCTGCAGCGCTTGCCCATATATGGAGTAAAACTCGAAAGATTTTTCTTCCAAGGAAAATCCAATTCGTCTCGTGGTAGCAAAAACCATTTTGGGTTATTTATGTTATTTATGTATTGTATCGATAAATCGTATGTTAGACGAAATCTTTGCTTTTTTCGCACCCTTATAGAGGGGGGGATCAGTGAGATCGGAGTACCATATCATATGGTGTGCAAATGAAACAAGATTTTTGCTTATTATGTTTCTCACATTTTTACTAAAAATCTTTGAACAACATATTTTTATTGCAAAATTAGTCTCGAAAAACTCATCAGTTACACGTGTTAATCTTTAATTTATCTTTGTTTAATATCGACTAATATCAGTCGACACAATATGCCCACAAAATACTATCAACATCGAATTACTCTCTAAAAGTTCAGGTTAGCTATTGTCTATGCAGGGTATGCAGTATTCGGCGAGCATCAAATAGCTTCACCTCATTCTGGTTTTTAATGCTGTCAATCTCAAAAAAACTCGAATATCATCGATATATATATAAATTTGATTCGCTTTTGTTTTATTGTTGTTGCTACGAAAAATGCTTTTACTCAGCAGTTTTCGGTGCGGGCAACCTGTTAATATTTATTACCCTACATTCGCTTTTGCTTATTATAATTAGCTGACTGGCCGATCTTGCTTATACGTTGATTACAACTTAATTGTATACATAATAACTAGATCGATTTCCAACCTTCAGAGAACACACATTGTGTTTGTTTCGATTTGTGCGCTGGCACACCCCAGTTTATCTCCTACGGGTATTACATACATATAGCTATAAGGATAAGGAGTTCCCCGAAAGAGAAGAATGCTTTTATAGACGATGTTTGACTCGACTATTGGTTTTCTTCACAGTTTGCATACCACGTCCATTGGGTCTGGAAAATCAATAGCATCGATGTGGACAATTCGATCAAATTTCGTATCATGCACAATTTTTGTATCAACAAATTGGGCAGGTAGATTGCAGGTGACTTGACATACATAAGTTAAAATCAAAGTATTGCTGATTGGCTATCGATAACATCGATAAGTGCAAATCGATAAAACCCAATATCTCCGACAATTTAAAAGCTTTAGTCACTAAAGTTTGAAGGGAGATTGCTGGTAAGCTACTTCCAACATCAACAGATACAGAAATCAGTTGTTATGTTTTAAACAGAGTATCCTCTAGTCTAGCACTTCTACTGCTGAGTTTGTAAGTGCTTCAAAGTATGGCGTATCAGTTTGTTAACTTAACAAATTGCTGGTTCAGTGAGTGAGCTGATAGCCAAAGAGAGCTTTTCACACTAAACAACGATTTTTATTGATGGGCAGAAATAGTCATTACTAATGTTATACAAGACCCTACGAGAGATAGCTCTCCCAACTATCCACAAAAGTAAACAAACATTTGCACAAACATTGAGTGACGTCGACGGCGACGTCGAAATGTAGCACTTTGAGTGAGAAATTTGAAATTCGATTAAGAGATATTTTGTCGGCTTGTTGGCTTATTAAATTCGAATTGTTGTAAACTATAAATAGATTAATATAAATGACAACAACAACGCTTAATCAAACTAAATTCGATCTTTGCTCTGAGTGAATTTTGACTTGTGAATGTTTTTTTCCCCCTACTCAATTTAAACATTTATTTTCCAATGAATTATCCAAAATGTGCAAGCTGCTGACGCACTGAGAGAAATCATTTAGTGGAACTTCTACCCACATATATCCATTCTCGCTCTCTCGCTCTCTCTCTTTTGCTGTTAATCTCATTATTTTTAATACAATGGCTCTCTGAGTACTCCAGCATTCTTTCTCTCTCTCTCGCTCGCTCGCTCTCTCTTTAGCTTTTGCTCTCTGTTTATATGGCTTTAACGATACAATTTTTGTTGTATGCGTGTTTTTTTTCTTCCTCTTTTTTTAAGTTTGATTAAACCAAATCATGCCTCAGTGTTTGTGCAGTTGTTGTTTATGTTGTTGTTGTTCATGTTGTTGTTGTTGTTGTTGTAGTTGTGGTTGTAGTTGTGGTTGTGGTTAACCGCGTTGTAGGCATTTTCATTCATAGCCAAATGCCTTTCGTTGTTGCTGTCGCTTTTTTGTTGTGTACATTTGTATATGTGTTATATTATTATGATTAGCTGGTGTTGTTTGCTTGCACGCCGTGCTCTGCTCCCGCGCTGCCTGGCTAGCTGACTAGCTGACTGGCTGGCCGGCAAGTTCATTAACTTTTGTTTGGAGCAGCCAGCAGCAGCAACCAGCAGCAGCCAGCCAGCAGCAGTAGAAGCATCCAGCAGCGGCAGCCACAATTTGTCAAAAATATTTGTTAGACATGCGATTTGAAAATTATGCTTCTGTTTAGATATTTCAATTTTGCAGCGGTAAATAAAGGTGTTGGCGGCATCTCTGCTCTCCTATCTATCTGCTCTCCTATGTGTATGTGTGTGTGTGCTTCTCTCAGTTGTATTAACCCACTTGGATATATGTATATATATTTGTGTGTTGCTTGTTATATTTGGAGGTGATTTGCGTCCGGTTGCCAGGCAGCGCTGCGTTTGCTAAATTCGCTTTTTAACATGTGTAACTCTTGCTTCATTCTGATTAGCACTCAAAAGTCGATCTCCATCAAAGTTGTGGGGTCTGATCTGATTACCAGTTGTGCCGGTTTACTTATTTTGGGGCTACCAGCGGTTCCAGTTCCAGTTCTAGTTCCATTTCTGCGTCGCTTAAATATGTCTGACGTCAAAATGTCTCTTTCGAAACGACACTGAACGGGCAAAAAAAAAAAAATTGTTCCGGGTTAATAATATTTTTCAGGCCTAGATAACGACCGAATTATGCGATTCTATTTCCTTATTGAGCAGGGAGTGTTTTCATCATCATCTTCAGTGTGTAATTTTTGGCTAATTTCCTTGAGATTTGCTCCAATCAAAGCAAAATTTGTGCTACTTGTTTATGCTATATATATATATATATATATATATAGATTTTATAAGTAGTTTTTGGCGCTTTTATGCACTTGTCTTGCCACAATCATAATAAACAAACAAGCAAAGAAAAATACGTTGAGCTATTCGAATTGTGAAATAAGCCAAACATCTGTTGATTTATGTATGTATGAGTGAATATGTGAATATTTCAATTTATAACTGTAGGCATTCATTTTTTTTGATTTTATTGAGTGTGTGCATTCAATGAATGAATTTAATATGCATTTATTCACACGCCATGAAGTTTGCCAAAAAAAAAAAAAAAAAAAATCGAAACCTGAACAAGTTTTTATGCATAATAGTTGCAAATATCCACTTCCGTCATAATTTATTTCAGGGCTTGGCTTAAATCACTCAAACGTTCGTTCAAGATAATAAACAAATTATTGACTTTTTTTAAACTAATTTTTAACTAATGCAGTTTGCATTTATTTTGCTCTGTTTTGCAGGTACGTGTTCCATGCATTGATTTCTCAACCCCCATTAAACAAGCTCACAACAAATATTTTTGCGTAAGTCTAAACAGAAATACATTTTGGCCCATAAAACTAGCTGAATAGCCTAGCCCTGTTGGGTGTATCCATTTCCAGGTAGCGGCGATAAATATGTAAAAATTGTGTTTCGCTTTCGAACAGATGTTTTAGTAATTAACGATTCATCAATCTGTTCGCTGGCTGACTGACTCTGCCTCACTTACTGCCGGGCTGGCTGCATTAAGCTATCAACAAGTCTTTTAATATGCCAAGACTTCATTATTCTTTCGTACTTATCTGGGGGGGGAACGCAACAAAGAGAGATCGACCTGAATGAAGCTAATGATGCTGATGCGGATGCCCTGCCAATATCAAATTCGAATTAATCACAAATATCACTTAATTCTCAATTCTGTACTGATCTACTAGCATGGGGGCCACAAACCAAATGAAAAGTTTGTTTTTTTTTTACCATTTTTATCTTGTATTTGGCAAAGAAGATATCAGCAGCATTTTTTTTTTTTCATAAATATATTGGATTCAGTGGCATCCAGAGATTCATTAGAGATCTGTTGTTTAGATGTGTTCGCCAAGCAATATTAATTCACATTATCTTGGTTTAATTGCCACTGGGAAGACGAGTCGCCACTAGCGTTAATCGAGTCGTAGAACTTGTTGTGCAACCAGCAACTACGGGGCATGTTGCGCTTCAGTTGTCTTGTGCCAAGCGAATCTTGCGGTATTCTTCTCCCTGTGCGAGCAGCGAAATAACGGAAATTAAATAATTTATTTTATGTTTTTTCATTTTAATTTAAGCATAATTACATTTTATTTATTTTTTTTTTAAACTGGTTTTCGCTTACTTTTTTTATCTTTGCCGACTTATAAAAGTGGAATAAAAATAAAAAATAAATTAATTAAATACTATTACTACAAAAAAATGATTTGTGTTGTAAACATGTAAACATTAAATTATTGTAGAATACGGTTTTCAGTGAACGTTGTTGCAAGTTTCAAATTGTTCACAATCAGATGATAAACCTTTTCGAGTAGTCTGTATTAATTGCAATAGTTTTGGTTAAGAACTTCAAACTTTTGGTCTCTAGAATAACATTTTGGCATGCATTTGTGGTTGGGGATCTTCATTAACTCTTTTACTAACTCTCCCTTAAGCAACTCTTTAACTAAGTCTCAGAAATTTCAGAAACATATTTTGCAATTGAGATTCAAAAATTGAAAATTTGTTTTAGTGTCTTTCCGTTTTGACTGATATAAGTTGAATAGTAACTTATTAAAATGTGAGTTGGCAGCGGATTATCATTAAAAATATATGTTTTAATTTGCAGTCCATTAGCGGAGCGTCTCGTCTATTGTATTAGACCAGTTTGCAGTTCAGTGAACCTCAAGCTCTATTCAATTCTAGGTCATTTCGTCAATTTGAGCAGCTATCAAGCCTACAAATAATAACTAGTTGCTGCAGCTACTAACAATTTCCGTTAAACGCGTTCGAGTCGAAGCTGCTCTCAAGGAAGTTGCTTATTTTCAGTTATCCGCCCTCCTTTTCTTTCTCCCTCTCTCTCTATGTATATACATATATATCTGTCTCTTTTTATTTAGTCTACTTTGGGCTCAATCAGTGGTCTGTCCTCAGCTGTGTGGTCTGCCATTTGAAAGAGTTTAAATTGTATCTGAAGCAAAATGGAAAAAAATGTAAAACGATGACAAGGCTTCAGAGTAACGCAAAATTCATCTGGTGACTTTCTTTTCAGCACACAGCTCACAGCTCACAGCTGAGCAAAGTAAGTCGAATACAATGGCAAAGAGCAGAAACTAGTTTTCGATATTTTCCAATAGTTACTGCAACATACTTGCGTCAAAAAGAAAAACTTTTGCTAGTCTGCCGCTGCGGTTTCTGTGCAACACCAGCATCGTCAGCACGGACCAAAACGAGTGGCAAACTCTCGTATCATCGTCCGTCAGTCCGTCATTCAGTCAGTCTAAAAGTTTTCCATCATAATCTACTTAACTTTTGCTGCAATCAATTGCAGCCTTGTGTTGCAGTTGTTGTCGTTGTTGCCGTTGTTGTCGCTGTTGCCGTTGTTGCCGTTGTTGTTGCATGTGTCGCCTCATTGCATTTGAGTTGCACAGCCTCTTCTCAGACTGTGGCTCTGCGGCTGCTTTCGCTCTGCTCTCAACCCATATTTATGCAATCTCTTTTTGTGTATAGATACAGATACAATAGTCAAGAGCCAAGAGTGATACTGATTCCTTCTGCGTTAATAGAAAACTTGTCAATGTTTTTCAGTTGAATTCAGTTGCGAATGTTGCGAGTTCTGCTCTTGTCTACATATATATATATATATATATATACTTCGCATGGAAGAAGAGCAAAAGATGTTGCAGCTTGTCTGTCTGTCTGTCTGTCAGCTTGCCGTTTGCATAGATGCGTCTGTCTGTCCGCCCAGCTGCCAAGCTGTGCCGCTGTCAATCAGCAACAGCAACAGACTTCAATACAAGTTTTGCTTTTCTATTTTCTAAACCAGACATGCACACAATACTCACACACACACACACACACAGAGACAATCTCAAATACAGCAATACAGATACACAGATACAATATCTTATAGATGCATTGAAGCGTAATTGCACTTGCCTCTCAAATCTCTTGCTCGCTCGTTCGCTCGCTCTCTCTTTTTTTTAGTATAGTTTAGTTGTATCTTTATCTCAGATTTTTGCTCTCATCGAGCTGATTTTTGAACTATGTGTATGCATATATATATATATATATGTATATATATATGTAGATATATACAGTTGCGAACAAACTAATAGCACCACTCTCACAAGAAATGTTTGCAAAGCTGTCTTTTTACTTTAACAAGTTTGAGAAACTTATTAATACTTTTTAAGAAGTGAATAAAGTCTCTTAAAAAGTGAGAAAGAACAATTTATAAATGATTGAATTTGATGAAAAACGAAGAAAATTAAAAAAAAATAGGGTAATTTTTCAAATGTGCTCTTAAAATTATAACAACTTGAAATAAACAATCGATTTCTATAAACTTCCTAAGTGGAGCAATTATTATTATATATATTGAAAGGAATTCCAGTAGGAGCACAAAACAAAATTTATAGGGGAATATTAAACAGTATATTTAAAATGCATATTTTGAAAAAATTTCAAAACGAATGGTTTGTTTTTTCATTCCTCAGAAAGAATTTTGTAGTGGAGCTATTATTTTTGTCACAATTGTAGGTCGCTGAAAGAGCAGCGAACATTCTTTACCCTTTGAAATGAATCTTGTTCTGCTGTGAGCAACTTTTAAGCTCAAGTTGCAAGTATATAATAATTTGCATTGCCCTTTTTTTAAGTTTATGTACATCAAGTTTTACAGTTCCATATTTTACTATGTTTTGATTTATTTACTAAATATTTATTTTTGTAGTGCATTTACGAGTTCATTTTTAGTCAAGCTCAGCTTCAATTGGGGTTGGGCTATTGTAGCTTGCTTTTTGCCTTGTTTTTGTGTTGTTTTTTTTTTTTTTTTGCTCAGGCGTGGGACGAACTGACCCGCTTTGCACTCACCTATTTGGCTATGGCTATGTGTGTATATGGATATTTATCCGTATATGCAACTGTAAATCTTTGTGTGTGCTATGCACATCTCGTTTCCCCAAATTGCCAAATGCTCTCGCCCTCTCTCTCTCTCTCTCCCTAATTCTCCCTATTTTTTCTCTCTCTCTCTCTTTGTCTGTCTCTCTTGTTCGTTGGATGTATCTCAAAGTATACACGTTGAGATTTAGCATCGAGTTTGAGGCTTTGTCGTTTGCTTTGCTGCTTCGGCTAATTGTTTTGTATAGTCATAGCCATATCGAGAGATGGTGAATATAACTCTATGTGTACGAGTACGGCTATCTACTTTTGTACAAGCATCTCGTTTGTGCACATAATCGTAATTGATAGTTTGACTCTAACACAAACACACACACACACACACATACACACACACACACACTTGCCAATCGAGTACAATGTGCATAAGTTAAGGGCTTGTTTACGTGTCGCTGTTATTGATGCTGTTTGTTGCTTGCTGTTTGTTGTTGCCTCTTGTAATTGGATACTTAAAATGAGCCAAGCCAAGCCAAGCCAAGACCTTCCTGCAAAATACACACAAACATACATATATATATACATATATCTGCATATGCATGTAAGTGTGTGTGTGTGAGTGGTTTGAACTCTGATATTTTTGGTATTGTAGGGCAATGCCAGTTCAGTGGAGATAATGCGCATACGTATACGTACTATCCGCTTTACATTACTCATACGTCAAGTGGTATCAACTACCAAATGCCAAATACGAAATTATGCGCATCTCAAATAAGTATAAATTTGTCTAAAAGTACGTGAAAAGTTCATTGTGCGTTGCTGTTGTTGTTGTTGCTGTTGTTCCTTTTGTAGTTGTTGTCTTTGCTTGTTTCTATCGTTAACTCAATCAAATGTGTTTCACTTTTCTTCTCTCTCTCTCTCTCTCACTCTGTTCACTCTGTTATTTGAGTGCGTGCGAGCGAGTGTGCAGCAGGAGCAGCAGCAGCGACGTCGCAGTCAACAGCTCCGTCGGCAGATTGCGTTTGCTTTTCGTTTCGTCGGCTACTTATTTTTTTTTCATGCTGTTCTTTTTTTTGCTGCTTCGTTCGGTTTTGTTTTTTGCCTTTGCATTTTGCGTGTATCAAGCGTTCATTGCCTCCTCTCTGCGCCTCTGTTTTACAGCTGTGTTTCTTCTTCGGTTGCATTTTAATTTTGTTATATTTTTAACGCGTCGCGTACAAATGTTTAATCGCTTATTTTTTGTGCTTTGATTCGCTTGGCATTTTTTATGTGTTTTTATTTTTTTCGTGCGAAATGATTTGCCCGCGTTTTCTTTCTTTCTCTTCTTTGCGTGGGCGATTGCACTGTGAACTCTGGATCAGCTGTGTGTGTTTGTGTGTATCTGTGACTCAAGGTCAAATAGAATGACCTTTCAGTGATTTATGCTTTGTTTTGTATGCTGCAATCTAATGTTTGATTTGATTCTATATCACGTGCTATGCGAGAAATGTTTAGTTTATTTTATGTATAAACTCATTCACTTAATGTATGTATTTAGATAAGCTTTGAGGCTCTCGAGTTCTTTGTTCTACATCTTATATCGATTGTTGGCTTATCGAGGCAGTGAATATTGACTCAGATAAGGCATACAATATAGGGCACATTTTTAGTGTCTTTCTGAAAATATGGATTTTATATAAATACATTTCAGCTTACTAGCAAAACTTTGAAATTCATTAAAATTAAATTAAATGTGTATCTTAATAATTTGTTAGTAAGCTGTACTTATTTCCTTTCGCTGAGATCTAGAGTACCTAAATTAATTTTTATTTTCACACTGCATGTGACTGACACATAATAATCATATAATAAATCACTTTCTTTTTGCCGACCTTTAATCGGCTGTCACTCAACATTGTAATTAGACACAAACGAATAAATTCATGTGTGAAATATTAATATGAGTTTATCGCAGCGTTAATCGGACTGTTAAGTGTTTTTACTCAAACGCTCAACTCTAACAATCTCGTTTGTTGTTGTATGCCATATATGTACAACATTTAACATAACTTCAACAGCCCCCTGCTCCTCTCTCTCTCTCTCTCTGACTCTTCATTTCCCTCTCTCTCTCTCTCTGTCTCTGTTAATCGAGCGAGCAGATTACTTATCATCAATATTATGGGCCTAGTCAAAGCTGTTATTGTTGTTGTTGCTCATTGCCAATCGCAATGCATGCCGTGCATTTAATCAGTTTAAAACAACGCTATTAAGCGTATATGAATGCGTGTGTGTGTGTGTGTGTGTATGTGTAAATAACCCACACACACATACGCATTCGTTCATTTACTTATGCACAGGCAGCGGCACAGGGCTGCATTTTAGCAGCTTTAATTTAATTTCAACTGGCCCAGCAATAACAATAACAACAACAACAACTAGAAAAAGCTGTTTCACATTGTAATTTACGCTATTTTTATTTACTTTTGCTTCGCAGTTCGCTTTGCTTTTGCCTTTGCCATTCTCATTGTTTCTCGCTTTGCTGCTTTTGTGCAGCCTGCTGTCTTTTTGCATATTTTTACTTTGGCTTGCGAACTATTTTTGTTTACTATTTACTTTCGCGTCGCCGGCAGTTGCTTGTGTGTTGGGTACTTGGGGAGAGAGGCTGGGGTGGGGGAATTCTTCGCGCTTAGTGCGTTGATTTCCCGACCTAGCCGGCGACAATATTTGTTGTGCACTCAACAACAACGCATTGCCAACACAGGAAAAGCAGCCAGCTCACAGCTCACAGTTCGCAGTCGCAAGAGACAAAGGCCAATGGGGAAAGGCGGTACTCAATTCTCTCCCTCTCTCTCTCACTCTTCCATTCTCTGGGGTGTAGCCTCTGCTGCCTAGCTGCATAGACATTGCTGCCTAGGCATTTTGCGGTTATTGCACAGTGGAGTATGAATTTATTTATGTAATAACAAAAACTATCATAAATTAAAAACGGGAAATTTTCAGATTAGATTTGGGTTATTTATATACACATATTTCAAATTTCAAATAGAATTTTCTAGTAATGGAAATTTACTTGAAAATAAATATTACTTGAAAATATGGCCTTGGTTTGATTCAAAGTCTAATTGATTTAGAATGTTTTTTTTCTTTCACTATTTAAAAAGTGTAAAACTTATTTAAAAATGTCCCTTTACTTTTCTGTATTATTTGTGCTTTTATGCTTTTTTTTTTTATTTATGCTTTTCGTTCAGTTGACTACCAACTCGATAAAGTCTTTTTTTCGTTCTGATTTTTTTACTACAAACTTTCCCACGCTTTTTTTTATTAATGTTTTCCCCCCCAACGAGACCACTGTGCCATGTTTCGCTAGCTTTTGTATGCCCTCTCTCCTTAACACTCTTCCCGTCTCTCTTACTATCACTGAATGTCTGCGTGCACTGCCTCGCAGATAAGTTGTTGTTGATGTCGTTGCATGCCACACTCGCAATGGCGCAAAAGTTCCTAGACCACTCAAAAAACAAAAAAAAAAAAGAACACAAAATTTATATGCGTCGTCGCGCATGCAGTCGCCGTCGCTGGCAGTGCAGCCGGCGTCGAATGTTGACACGTACAGCGGCAGCGTCGACGTCGCCGTCGTCGTTGGCGTCGTCGCGCCTTGTATGGCTTTCAATGGCAGCAGATTATTAATATTGCAAATGTGTGTGTGTGTGTGTATGTGTCTAAGAGAAAGAGAGAGGGAGTGAGAAAGAGTGAAATGTAGCGTCGAGCCTATAAATATGTTTTTGGCATTAGGCCTAGGCCCAGGCTTCAGTTTATCTTATGCTCTGCTCATTTTTACACTCTTCGCAAAAGCACATTTCAATTTCAATTTTGGCACGACGTACACAAATATTTGAAATATTTAGCTCGAGTGAATGCGGTTTACAGTTAGCACATACAGTTAGTTACATATTTTAGAGATATATATTTTTATATTTAGATATATTTATGTATATATATATATCCGAGCGATTTTCTTTCTCTCTTTCCTAATTCCAAGTTCGCCAAAATCGAAATCTTATAAATCTTACAACTATTTCTTATATGTTTACTCTGATACCGAGGGTATTACTGGTTTTCTACAATGTGCGTCATGCTGTCTGTCCATCTTTATGAGCGCAACTTTTTTCGATAGCTAGGAAATCGATAAAATCGCAATTCCCAAATCGATAAGGCCACATATCTCGCAAAATTGTAAGTCTATAGTCACCGCATTTGGTTGGTAGATTGTTAGCGATGTCTTTCAAATATCAGCCTGTGCCAGGTCCAAAGCCATACAAAATTTAAATGTCTATATCTTCCGCAGTTTTTGAGTTCCTTCAATTTTCCATAATCGCCAAAGCCGATATTTCGGAAAGTGTAAATCGACAAAATTCAAGAAGAGCCTATAGCAATTTTAAAGGTAAACTTGGACGGTAGATTACTAAAAATCTACTTCAAAGATCGGTATTTCCTGGCCACACCCACCCAGTTCTTTGCTACCTGTTATCAGCTGGTATTACTTATGCTATCAGAGTATTTCAACGTTGTCACTTGTTTTTAATTTGAATTTAATCTTAAATTAAATTAAATTTAATCTATTTATTATCTTTTGTATTATTTTTGTGTCGTCTGATTTTAGTTGACATTAAAGAAATGATTAAAAAATATATAAACACTCAAACAAACTAGTTCCTTGTCCAATTATTCAAAAGCAGATCTACGAAGATCGTTTCAGAAAAATACACATTATCCAAATTGCTTAAATGAGTATTCAAACTTCGGCTTGGCGAGTTCAATTTGTCGTTTTTTTTTTTTTGGGTGGGGGGTGTTGGGAGTGTTTTTTTTGCGGAAAAAAAATCTTTGTAGCCGCTGACTACTTGAAATAATTGCGAAAAACTGCAGCGGTTGTGTGGCAGCTGCTTACTCTGTAGCAAGCAACCTGTCTGGCTGCCGTAGGGCGGCAACATCATTATCATATTTAATTATCATTGGTCTGTGAGGCAACAACAGCAACGCACAATGCACATTGCACTTTTCTCGGCCTATCAACATCATCATCATCACCATCATCATCATCATCATCGTCATCGTCATCAACATGGTCGTCGGTTGCTCGACATGCGCGCTTTGTCTGTTGACTTGCACTGTGCATCCACGACCATATCGTATGCTGACTATATATATATATATATAAAAGTATATATAATATATATATATATATATGTGAGTGTATATAACATGCTCCATGCACACTCCACTTGGTACTGCATTTGCTTGTATGTTGTGTGTGTGTGTGTGCTGTGTATGTGTGTATGCATGTAAATATGTGTGTGCAGTCTGTGTATAGCAATTGAATATTTGCAAGAGATTTCCGTTCATTAAACCCGACAGCGAAAAGCAGAAAAGCAGCTACAACAACAGCTACAACAGCAACAACATCAACAGCAGCAACAACAGCAACAATAACAACGAATGAACGACGGCACAGAGCAACGACTGTAGGCGGCCTTTGAGTACCGATGCCCCCTTTTCACCGCCACTCCCCCCTTTCGCACACTCCTCTCTTTGTGTGTTCCGTCCCTGGTCTGCGGCCCTCTGTCGGACCGGACTAGCTTCTGGCTGCACTGCTGATGATGATTTGTACTACGACGAGTGCTTCGCATTTAATTTTCTATTTTTTATTCTGTGCTCTTTTTTTGTGATTTTTGTTTTGGGAGCTTCGCTATAATTAAATTCCTCTTTAAAGCTGCGCATCGTCTGCCTATCGTTGTTGTAAGCATACCCTGTACATGCTAGCCATGTTTAAATAGGGTATTTTTGAGGATAACTTATAAAGTATTTAGACATAGATATATCAGCATCAACAGTTCAAGTTTGCTATATGAATTCTCGATAACTTTCCTAAAGTTGATTTCCGATAACAATATTTGTTGCATTTATTTCTAGTTTGTAATAGCTAGATGCATATAGGATATCTCCCAGTCATGCACTTTAAACTCTTTCGCTTTTTGTGATTTTGTGAGCTATTGCAAAATTTTATGCTTGTGGGCGCTGAATTTGGTGGCAGAAGAGTCTCAGCTGCCCACGCTTTGAGGGTAAAAGTGTGCAAGTTTGTCTCATAAAGTCCAAACAAAGTTTGCCTGGAACGGATGACTACTTATAAAGTTAATGTGGGCCGTGGCAGTCAATTTGAAAGTGATTGCAGGATTTTAATACTTTAAACTTCCTAAACATCGACCGGCAACAAATTAAAAGCCTTGCGAAAATATAGTTTCCTACGCCCCAAGTCATTTTGCCAATCGAAAATTCAAGTTAAAACAACGAATAACTTCAAAAATACATGATTGATGATGAAATCTCCAACAGCCAAATTAAAGTTGAAGAGTGGCTCCAAATTGTCTTTAAGGTCCCCAATTGAATTGTCTTTGTTGTTCGCCCATCTTAAAATGTCGTTGACTCTAAGCCCTTCCCAGGAAGAGGGAGTATTTATTTGTAGAAAATTAAATGACTTTCGAGCGAATGTTTTCGAGTTCGAAGTTTCAATGTTGAAGTTCATTGAAATGTACAAATATAATGGAATCCTCCGTTATACTATTATATAAACTTAAGATCAACTGGGATCTCAATCTCTGATAGACATCTTAATAATCTTCCGACGTTAATTAACAGTACAAAACTTATTTTATGTAAAATTGAAATTAAAATAACAAATTAAATTATATGCAATGAAAAGATAAAAGAAAGGACAAAGAAATGTGGGAGGCATCATCGCCATCAACAACATTCAATGCAAGAATTGTTGAAACCCAGAAAAAACCAAATTAGACTACAAATTTTTAAACGTTAGTAGCCAGAAAGTAAAACGTTAAGTGAGAATATAAAGCAAAGATGTTCAAATCCTTTTTTCTATTAGCTCATCCTAACTCTTCTGTTCCTAGTACAGAATTCTCTAACTTTGGTGATGTTATCTTACAACCACAGGTTCAAAGATTTTCCTGTTTCTTTGCATCAATATACCTTAAGTTTCACTTGCTGTGCATTACCAAATTCTGGGTCTCTCTAATCTTTAAATCAATTAATTGTTTGGTGACCTCTTTTTTTGAATTTAAATGTGTTTTTCACTGGCTTCAGGCCGAGTATTTTTTTATGCGTTGAATTTCGATTCCCGACGGGGTTTTAAATGTTTCTCAAATTTGTGCAAATAAATAAATAAGTTTTTTGGTTTTCAGACTTTCGTTGACATTGGCCTGGGGCTGCCGGCTCATTCGACTTGAAGTATATAATTAGATTAAGCATTCGATGAACGCACAGGTGAGATGAATGCAACAATGTTGCAATGTTTCATTGAATCTTGCTTGGACTTTTCTGGCTGCTTATCTAACAATAAGTTCTTTCGCTTTTTGCCGCTTGCTTTGTGGCCTCTTTTTTTGTTGGCGTTATTTGCTCAACGCTTTGTGGAGCATTTTGGTCGAACTCGAGTCTCGAAGCTCGCCCACAGCTAAATTGGTCATGTGTGTGGTGTGTGTTGTGTGTGTGTGTGTGTTGTGTGTGTGTGTGTGTTGTGTGTGTGTTGTGTGTGTGTTGGGAGCGGCTTAAGCCTAATACAACTACTATTCTACGTGGCTACATTGTTGTTAACTCCTTGCACTCCGCATCCTCTCTCTCTCTCTGCTGACGTGTGGCAAAATGCTGGCTGTTTCTAATTGCCGTGTTATTGTGTGTGTGCGAGTGTGTGTGTGTGTGCTCCAAGGGGCATGTGCATCGTATGCTGCATGTAAGAAGTTCGCCCTGGCTCGTAGTTTAATGTGCTCTCTTGGCTGTTGGCTCTTGGCTGAGTTTATCATAATACCTTTGAAGATATTTGCGGCTGGCAACGAAGCTACTTCTAAGCAGACTTAAATGAATGACTGAATGACTGACTGACTAACTGAGTGACTGAGTGACTGTCTGACCGTCTGTCTGACTGACGTGTGGTCGGTCCAAACTGTGCGGATTGTATATATACAGCTGCTTTATGGCTTGGTTTCGTTTCGTATTTGGCCATGTAAAATTTGCAGTGCTGAAAAACATGTTTCTCTGTCGCTCAATCCATGATGTGGCAGTGAAAAACTGTTGAAGAAAAAACTACAAACTGCATGCGGCATGCTGCATGCATGCAGCAGTTCCCTTCCCAGATGTTCGTAATGATGATGATGATGATGATGGCAAGCAAACACGCCAAGTTTTCAGCTTTTGTTACAGCTACCCCCTGCCAATCCCCGCCTCCCCTTTGCTCCCATCATGCTGCTGATGTTGCCTGGGTCGTCGTCGTTATTCATAGAACATAGCGAACATGTTTGGCCATTTTCTTTTCTGTCGACTGGCTGGCGGCCTGTTTGTCCGCTTTTCTTTCTCTGTGTTTCTCATGTCTCCTGCCTCGTGTTGTCTTTGCCTTTTCCATTTTTCCTTTCGCAGCAGCAGCAGCAGCAGCAGCAGCATTCATGCATTTTTCCTGCTAACAACCAGATGAGACAGCCAAGTTGAGCTATAAGCCATAGGATGCAGTTGCTGCTGGCCGGTTTTTGGGCTGGTTTTTAAGAGTTTTACCTGCCTGCACTAAATATGCACTAAATGCTGTTTACTTCGCTATGCGAACTCATATGTGCATTCAGTTGTTGTTTGGTCGGTTTCTGGCATTCTTCTTGTGACTCTGCTGATGAAAGTGCCACTTCAGCATAACTTGCTCTGCTCGCTTGCCAGATGAGCTGAGCACACGGCAATAAATAAATGACTCTTGCCTCAAATACGAATGCTGTGTGTCGCACACACACACTGACACTGTACTCAATAAGTGCATACTTCAGCTCTTTCGTATGCTCCATAAAATGTAATCCTCGCTTAAGCACTGCCTCTGCCTCCACCTCAGCTAATGCTGGCTGCTTGTGGCACTTAAGCTACAAAGTTGCGCTAAAACAACGTGCAACAACACTCGCCGAACACTTTTCCCCCTCACTTTGTATGATTCCGTTAGTTCCCCGAAATGTTTTTTTTTTTTGTTTTTGGCTGCTTAGCTATTTTCCCAAAATCCGAGAGATTTGTTTTTACCAATGATTTGAAGGAAAAAAAATCTAATTTTTATGTTTATTTTTGCTTTCCCCAACTGAATCAGTGTTTTCCGCTTACTTGTAAATAATTTTCCTGTCAATTTTCTTTGTTTGTTTAGTTTTGTTTTTTTACTGCTGTCTGCTGCAGCTAAAACTAGCCGTTTTTCTTTTGTTTTACCAGTTTCGGTAGAAGATTTTGCAACAAAGCAGCTAAAATTGATTTATGTCTTTTAAACTGTGAACATTTTAGCAAATGTTGTTTAGAAATCTTGCCAACTTGCAATAAAACTACCACTAAAAGCACATTGTAGTCTTTATGGATAAAAGCTGGGATGAACTCAACTCGCAACTGTGAACACATGTTTCAGCAAATTTTGGCACTTTAAATGTGCTGCACGTCTATGATGGACCCATTCTAACATTAAATACACTTGTCGGGATGAGAAGAACTTTAAATGTAGTTCGTGAATTAAGAACCAAGAATCAAGAGAGACTTGAGATGCGTAGAAGCACCAGGATTCAGACCAGTTAATTGTCTTTCGGGCGGCTATAATCAAAAACGAGTTAATCAAGTGAGGGGAAGCACAGTGTAAGAATACTTGCCGGTCTCTGGATAGCACATTGTAGACTAAGATGTAGATTTGCTGATCATAAGAAAGAATTCTGAAAGCACATCCAGGAAAAGATGTATTATCTGAGGGAAACATGTTTTACATTCGAAACAAAGATTCTCGCATTCGAGCAGGATTTAAGGTTGAAGGAGGAAGTAGAGGCCACAATATATGTAACAGAAATAATAACATTAATAATAAATGGCTAAATTATTTATAGAATAGAGAGTAGCTTGGAATTAAATTGTGTCGAAAATCGATTTTGTTCAACTCCCTCTGCTGTTGTGTCAGTTTGCTAAATATATTTGGTATTCATTGTATTCGTTAAGTGTTTTCTACCATCATTTTAGATTATGCGGCATGCAGACGCAGACGCAGACGCAGACCATTAAAGAGGTCATTGCGACGGCATTTGGCATATTCGACGACTGCCACTTTTGGCCATCATCAACTTTGCTACGAATGCGTTGCGCATTCTTATTTCAAGTTGTTGGCCATTCATCAATCACACATTCAAGTTGAACCATCTTTCGAGCAAAAAAGTATCTAACGCATCTCCTCAGCTGGACAGCTGTGGAAGCTTTTGCCAAAAATGAAGTTCGCTCTCAGCTGAACCCAAACATGAAACAGATAAAATAAAAGAAAATCAAGAGAAAAAATAGAATAGAAGCCGTGCGCTGCCTGCCTGCCTGCCTGCCAGCCAGTCCCAGTCCCAGTCTCTTGTGTAGTTTGAACAAAGGCATTTCCTTAAGCGCTCGCTCAAGTTTCATTAACCAAAAGCAAACTTTTAACTGGCTAAAAGCAGGACCAAAAAGAAATGCCTCCCTCGGCAATGCTTGCCGAACAAAAGTCCAGGTCCAAAAAGTCCCAAAAGGCTTGTCCAGGCAAAAAGGGAACGCTGAAACGGCGGCACCCGTGCGGCTTTTCATTATGACATGGTAAACGGAAAGGGAAGGGGAAGGGGCAGGGGAAGGGGCAGGAGAAAAGGAGCCTAAATTTTTGCTTTATTAAAATCTAATTTCTTATTTATGCAGCCAATTTCTGATGTTGTTGTTGCTGCTGCTCGCTGCTGCTGCTGCTGCTGCTTGCTGCTGCTGCTGCATGTAACTAAACGCGCTGATTTTTAATTAAATTTTTAAAAATTTATTTCAAGCCGCAAATGTTGAGCACACAAAATTATATTTGATACCATTTGCATTGCACTTTATGATTCGACTTATTAGTTGGCATTTAATATTCATATTGCTGTTGGCCATTTAATTGGAATTCCTCTGTTTGGCCTGTTCCTAATTATTTTTCTGGCCCAGCACAAATCCAATAAGCATTATGACTTCTTCCTCAGTGCCTTGCCAAAAATGTAATGTACTTGCTACACACGCACACACACGCACACCATTTTGCTGACTCCCTTAAACTTTATAGCCCTGACGACTGTCGCGCTAAATATGCCCCCGAAAACGCCTCCGCCCTCTCAACCTCGGGCGTCAGCTGCCGCCCGCGCAGAGTGCCTTCAATAGGCAACAATTTTTGTTGCTTTATTGAATTAAAAATTGAAACTGAAAGGCAGGAGTCGACTGAGAGAGAGAGTCCTGCGACAGCGAGCGCCACTGCTGGCTGCCCTTTTGAGCGCACATTAAATTAATAAATTAAAATGGAAAGCACTTTGTTTTAGCACTCAGAGCTGCTCCTGGCTTTTGCAACCTGCCCCCACCACTGTAGATTCACTTCACTTGGCTAAAATTATGAATTTATGTCATTTAAGAATGTCATTTTGCTTATGAACATTTTTAAATTAGCCGTCGCGCATTCGATAAAAATGAACTAAGTCCCGCCATAAGAAAAGCGATTTCCAACGCCTCATAATTGCACGCGGAGGGGCACACAGAGAGACAGCGACAGAGAGAGAGAGGGAGAGAGAGACAGAGGGAGGGAGTGATGGAGAGAAAATCTCTGAATCCAGTTAAGTGGCATTCGCTGTGCCGCCTCACAATGGGCCAACTTTGCTTTGCTTTCTGCTGATCGAATTATTCGAGTTTATCACTGTGTGTCCAACTTGTTGTAAATGTTGCCGTTTTTTATGGGTGATCATGTTTTAATGATATTGCCGTCTTAACTTAATGTTGCTTTGAGTATGAAATAAACATTTTATGCGAAAAAAAAGTGCTAAAACTCGAATCAAAGTGTTTCACTGAACCACACAATGTGCATTTCCCATATGCAAATAACAACAAATAAAATCAATGAGCTGCGCATAAAGTGTCATTCAGCGGATTTCGATTTTCTTAAATGTTGTTGATGTGATTGGGGTTTTTCCACTAGATTTTCGCATATATAATAGATAAAAATAATGATATTTTCAATATATATGTGTACTAACAGCAGTTGTTGTTGCACCATCCAAAAACTAAAGTTGTTCAATTTTTGAATCTTGGTTTTGTTATTTTTCACCCACTGTGCAAGCATAAAATACCTTTAGGCGGAGTTCTTGTCATCTGCGTTGGCTGCTTCCTAATAGATTTTATATTTTGATTGATTGCCTCGCTTATTCAATTGTTGTACCACGCAAAATTTCCGCTTCGCTCTATTTAAGTTTCCCGCGAATGTATTCTCCGCCTGCCGGCTGTCAACT
Organism: Drosophila cognata; assembly: GCA_035041535.1. Taxonomy (NCBI): domain Eukaryota; kingdom Metazoa; phylum Arthropoda; class Insecta; order Diptera; family Drosophilidae; genus Drosophila; species Drosophila cognata. The sequence goes on along the minus strand of JAWNLC010000688.1, from coordinate 3,492,830 downwards.
CAGCCCCACCTCATCCTGTCGCCCACCCCTCGCCTCTGGGCTTGGCTTATGTAGCGTGTGATTGTTTTACTTAGGGCTGCTTATAATTTGGCTCCCCCCCCCGTCCGCCCAGCCAGCCAGCCTGTTCTGTTCGCGCGCTCAGCTGCTGGGACAGGATTTAACTGCATTATTAGCTAAATCCGTAGCATAAATTTCAATATTGATGCTGCTCCGCGGCGAGACAACCTAAATGAATTTTAATGCAATTTAAGGCAAGTCTCATATGCTGACACCTTTCTTATTGTTGTTGCTGTTGTTGTTGTTGCTGTTGTTGTTGTCGTTTTTTATATTTTTGCCTTTCTCACTCTGATGCGAAGCCATATGAATGTGTGGAGGAGGGAGAGGAGACTGTGTGCAGTCGTCAAATGCTATTGATGCGCACTGTTGCATAAAAGCCGATCCGATCCATGTGTGCCCCAGAATGAATGAGCCAAGCCATATCACTTCCTCTTCTTCTCTCATTCTCACTCTCTATCTGCCCCTCTGTCTCTTTCTCTCTGTCTCTCTACACACGGTTAGTTGCCATGTCAACTAATACGCCAAAGTTTAAACACGTGCCACGCCCACCAAGCAACGCCGCCCACCCATTGGCATTTTGAAAATGTATCGATGCCAGATACTACACTCACACATACATGCATACACTCACACACACATGCATACACTCACACACATACATGCATACACACTCACATACGTATAGAATAATAATACCACTCTCACAAGAAATGTTCACAAGAAATGTTTTCAAAATTATTAAATCGATTTTAAAAGTGAAAGAAGACTCTTAAAAAAAAACTATAATCTTGTTCAATGTTTTCTGCACTTTTTATATTTTATTAAATCGAAATTATAAATGAAATTTGATGATAAAAGAAGAAAATGAGAGAAAGAAAATATTAACACAATTTTTGCAAATGTGCATTTAATACGAAAATTGGAAATAAATCAAATAATCAAAAGTGTAAGCAACTTGTGATATTTTTATCGCTACTTTTTAACACTAACCTTCAAAGGAATAACAAGAATTATTCCCAATCGCAGCACGTGTTTGGGAATATTCGATCGGAGAGCTGTGTCTGGCTATATATAGACACTCCCTCAGGTAACTGTGGTTAGTTATCTTGTGGTGCTGTGATTGCTGCCAATTGCCGCTTGTTGCGTATCCAAAGTTTGAGGTTAAAGCTTAGGTTACCAATTAAAGAAAATTTTGTACTTTATTTTTGTATTAGGCTTCGTGAACAATTTAATTATACCTAATTAACAAAAGCTTGACCCAGCAGCTATATTTAAATATAGAAATTTTCTGTTGCGTAGCTAATTTAATGCTTGTAGGCCATAAAAAATAGTTGAAATAATACGATTTATGGGAAATTATAACGGCTTGGGCTGTGCTACTCATATTTATTGTTATATCTTCGTAGAGCTGTTATACAGTCATAAATAATGGAAATCGTGCCATAATTAGTTGTACAATGTATGCCAAGCGTTAAACTTGAAATTTGTTTATTTATTATTGCAACGTAACTCCGTAATATAATTAACATAATTATATTTATGCCCTTCAGTTTGTGTTAAATGCAATTTAATATTCTGCCATCAGTCGATTCGCAGTTCGTACTATGATTGAGAGATTTGCTGCTGCAGGCATTGCCAACACAGCACATCTTCAATGCTTACTTACTTACTTACTGGTTGGTTGGTGTCGCATCTTAACAACCTCTCTGTGAAATTAACGCCCAGCCACTGCTAAGGGGGCGTGGGCTGGGCGTATAGCTGTGACGATGATGATGATGGCAATGCCTCGGCATATCGCATTTCATGCTTCGGCTTCAGCAGCGCTGGCTGGTTGCTAAAAAGGCGAATGCCCGCCAAATAGAGAAGCGAATAGGCATTAAGTGGAAAAAAAAAGGTGAGAATGGAGAGAACGATGGATGAGTTGGAGAGGGTAGGGGAGGGGGTTAGACGCTTGCTGGCCGTAATTTATGCGATTGCAACGGTGACTGCCGCTACTGCAGCAACAACAACTACAAGAACATGAAGAAGTAGAAGAAGAAGAAGCAGCAGCAAACAACAACGAACAAACATCTCCGACAATATTTTCACTCAGTGTGTATTTTTTTAATAAGATTTCTTCAAGCAGACACAGCAACGATGACGACGACGTCTCAAGACAGATGTGTGTGTGAGTGTGTGCGAGTGTGAGTGTGTGTGAGTGTGCATCAACATTTGTAATGTTTCGTTGCAGTGTTTGCAACGCGTCGTTGATGCCGGTGTTAATAAAGATTCACCCAGCTGCTAAACAGGCGGGGGGGGCGCGGTTCACGGGTTGGGGGCAACCCACTGGGCTGCTGCTGCAACTGCACCTGTACTAGTGGAGGTGGTGCGAGGTAGAGAGGGGGTGGTGCAACGGTGTCTGTCTATGGGTGGCCTACTTAATTTATGAGACGCGAGAATTTGCAGTGCTGGCTGCAAACTGCCGAGCAGCAGCACAAAGACGCAGTGTAGGTGGCGTGGAGGGGGGGGGGAGAGGGGGCAATAGCAAGTGTAGCATAGCGCAATTTGTAATTAGTGTTGGTGCACGCCACAAAATCTGCTGCTTCTGCTTCGGCTTCTGCTTCAGCTTGTGAAGCAAATGCATCCAACAGATACTTAACGCTCTAAGGCGGCAATGACGCCGACAACAAATGCAACAACTACAACAACAACAGAATATTAACAACAACAGCAAACAACAGCGACAACGACAACAACAGTTACAGTTGCCATAATTATGGCGTTGCCAGGCGTCATCTTGTGATTGACCGCATTAATTGGAGAGACAAAAACAAAGACAAAGACCATCTGCAGGCGTAATTAGAGAGAGAGAGAGAGACAGTCAAAAAAAGATGCAAATGGAAATGGAAATCGAAAGCGTGAAATTTGGGATTTTTACAACTTGCGAAGAGGTAACACCTTGTTGATTGTTTGTTAACAACATCTTCATTATTTTATTTGAGTATAGTAAATTATTTATTACATTATTATTGTTGTTTATTGTTTCATTTGATTCATCTGCGCAAAATTGGACAATGTTTGGCCCAACAGACAATTCCCATTTAATTTGCAATTACTTCTGGCTTAGGCTCTGTCATTTCAAAATTTAATCCCTGGTATTATATTAGAGACGTATTCTCATCCCAAATACATACAAACAAGCAAGCTGGCCCCAAACATTTGGGCACATCATGAGCTTAATACCAAAGTTATTGGATTATTAATAAATGAACTTCCTTCTCTCTCTCTCTCTATCTCTCTATCTCTCTCTCTCTCACTTTGTGTGTGTGTGAATTATGAACATACACAGAAACAGAGACACCCCCAAAGATGAACTAAAACTCTAGTTAGACAACAGGAATTTTGGGCTATAGTTAAATTTTAATTGTATGCATATTTGCACACACACTTACATAGAATTAAATATGTATATATATATATATAGGTACATAATTCATTGTATAAGTTGGAAATGTGGTTTGGACCACATTTGGTTGGTTGTTTTGGTCATCAGATGACTTTTGTGAATTTTCTAATTAAATGTCACTTCATGTTTTTTGTGCCTGTGACACTTAGGCATCAAAATATTTTGCATAGTTGTCCCTCTGGCTATGGCATCATCAGAATCATCCTTTACCACACACACACAGACATGTGTATGCGTGTGTGTGTGTGTGTGTTGCCTATTCAGGGCATTAAATGTCCACGTCATCATATGAAATGTGACATAGATGTGAACATAAAAGAATGAAATGAAAAAACCTGTGCCAACATTTTGTCACTATTTTTTTTTTTTTTGTTTGTTTGCCATCTCTTCTGTGTCATCTTCTGTGTGTTCATTGCATTGTCTATGCCAGTTGTGACATGTTTGTATTGTCTATTGTCTTCTCTATCTCTCTCTGACTCTCATGTGTTGTGTTATAATCCTTAATCCTTCTGCTTTATTGTGCATTTACATGTCAGTCTGCCTGAGCCTGAATATATGCGATAGAGAAAGCAATGACTTCATTTGGGACGATTTTTGACACTACAACTCTGTAGATGCTGCTGGTTGTCTTGATTTCCCTTTGTGGCGACTATTCTATGGCAGTTGTGTTCATGCGGGGTTATCGCTTTTATCTAGCCACAAAGAAGCCTCTGACACGCATAAGGACAATGAACGATCTCTCATCAAAATAGTTGAAACTATAAGCAAAGCAATCAAAGCCATGCTAATATTATCGATACAGCATCAGTCTCTCATCATCGCTTTAAGTTGCAACAATAAATAAAAAATAAAAGTTGCCCCATTTAACTAATCACAAACTTGATTTCAGGCAGATTTAATAATGTTGCTCTCTTAAATCATTCAAAACTGAAAGCAGACACCACTTAACTCTATTTATTTCCTTGATTTCAGGCATATTTAATTATTCCACTTATAAATGGGTACAAGGGGCTTAATGGCTTTTTGTAAATGTATACGATCTATTCTTAATCAGGAATATCGATTTCAGCTGGTAATATGAGCCACAATAATAAAGGCAGAACCTTTTATATTAATATATAAAATATCTTGAATTAATATTGATATTGTATTCGTTACACGTTTGTATTTATGCGTTTGTTTCAAGTCGCAAATTTCAGTTCGTATTGTGTTTATTCTTTAGTATCTGTGTGGGCTTTAAGAAATGAGAGCAATTCCACACAATACTTTTAAAGGGAAGATTGTTAAAGTAATATAAGTGGGAATGCTTTACTCGAGTGAACTTGACTACAAATTACCCTGAACACAGTTATTAAATAAAGTCTTATTGGCAAATTTCCCTTTAAAAAGTTTTGCTATTAAATGAGAGCAGGTTTGCAAGTGCACTCTTTTCTTATGGCAGACCTTATGGAGACTAAATCAATTCATATTCTTATTCACAAGCCCGAACTGAGCCGAACTAACCCGAACTGATACGAACTCACCCGAACTGGCAACAACCACGTGCATATACTTACATACATATATGCACATATAATTGTAGGTAACGGGGCTCTGCAGAATACACACAAAAACATATTGAGGCTCGCGTTGATTATCATGCCATCTCTTTCTCACACATGTGCTCGCATATTTATTTGCATACAGAAAACGCTTGCGGCTGCTGACAGAAATGAGATCAATATGAGAATATATTCTGAACCTTATCTTGGTTGTTTCGTAATTGATCTTGATGAAATTTGGTTAATTGATCCATTATACGCATATTTATATTCTGTATTTATTATAATATTCGAACCTTAAAATTGTCGCATTTATTGCTATCGGAAATCGAAATGTATCGATATTTGGGAAACGGAGGCCGTTATCGATCAAATAAAGCAAAATACGAGAACCTATACAGACAGACGAAGAGACTGACATCGACTCTGCTGTTGATCCTGATCAAGAATATATATATATATATATATGTACTTTTATATACATACAGGGTATAACTGGAATTTATTTAATAGCCGTTTGGCAGGGAATTTTTGAAATCGAGTTGACTCACGACTACAGCTTTCTTGCTGGTTTAATATTTGTTTTTCAGCGTAATGCGCGCTATTAGCAATAAGTACAGAAGATCCAACTGCTACAAGCGCACAACAATTGCTTCATCATCGTTGAGAATTATGTTGGCCAACCCAATCAATGATGGCTCTTTGGTGGTTATCGACTAAAGTAACTTTCAATCTATTTGCCCCATGCATGGTCCACCAAATTCCCAGTGCTCGCTGTCTCCATATATATATGTATATATAGCTGTATGGTATAGTAATATGTAATAGGCAATTTCGGCGCACACACACAGAGACATAGCAAAAAATATTGTTTACACATATATATTTATTTCGGTTATTACACACACAAAGCCAGGCCAGCAGCTTGCCACGACTCAGAGTTGTCACTCCCACTCAAAGTGGGAGGAGGTTGCCGTTATAGTTTCGCTTTTGTTGCCATTGTCGCGAGCAGGGAACATAATTTTAATAGGTCATCATATTAAGGGATTTTGTGCAATTTGTCTGAATAGGTTGCCACACCCACACACACACACACTAGCAACCACTCGCAAGACGGCTTAGTTGCTATTGTCATAGTTTATTTGTTGTAAAAATGAATTGAGTGTAGGCTTCAGTTCTGTTTGTATTGATTGCTGGGCTGCTAGGGAGGCTGTGTAGCCTATCTCTCTCACAACCCCTCCGTTTCTCGCTCGCTCTCCTCTCTCTCTCCCTCCCTCTCTCTCTCTCTCTTTCGAAATCTCCAAGTCTATGTCTGCATTTCTCTTTCTCTCGCTCTAAGTGAGGACCTATTTCGGTTATTGGCCATTTGCCACAAGCTGACATGTGCGTTTAATTGCGTTTCACTTATTTGACACAAAATTAATATGGCACTCGGCATTTGTGTGTGTGTGTGTGTGTGTGCGGATGTGTCTCGTGTGTGTGTGTATTGTGTGTGTTGAGGTGTGTTCAGCCCTTCTGCTCCTGTGGCAGTTGTTGCCCACATAAGTATACTATAATTTTGGGCACATGCCTATTGTTTCGGCAACAGCAATCATTATGTAAGCAGCCCTTAATTCTCACTTTGTATGAATGTGTGCATAATTAAATATTTCTGCAACATTTGCGTTTTGCTTGGGAAAGGGTTGGAAGCAGCACAATGCCTTATCAGAGAGGGCTTCATGAATAGTCTAAAGTTTTGATTGTATTTGCATTGCAATTAAATTTTGGTTTCGAGCCCATGCAAAAGCCAACAGCTAACTGCCAATTAATAAATGTTTTGGGGCTAACTAGTGAAATGCTAATAACAGATTGAATATCAGATTATTATATACAAATGTTATGTCAAGATATGGCAAGTAACTTTAGCCTAGGGGTGTCTGATGATGATAAAACGGATTAGATTAAATTGTCATAGCTACTGTATATGATTTTCTCTAAATTCGCATTGGGTTATTTTCGGCTTTCAAGTATTTCAACAAATTTCGCGGCTGGCGGTTTGCTTTCGCTCAAGTGCTGATAAGTTCTTAAAATGCTACTTTATTTTTCAGCTCTCAAGTTTTGTGCTTTGCAGACGCATTATTATTACAACTGCCACTGCCGTTGGGCGCAAGTTTGATTCAAGTTTCAACCCGCCCCCAAACAGCAACAAAATGTGTGTGTACGCTTTTAGTGGACCCCTTAAAGTGCCAAGCCAAACGTCCAGTTGGTAAACATAAATCAAATTATGTGCACGGCACAAAACGGCTCGGCTATAAAATCTGCCCAAATGTTATTAAGTGCGGCCCAGGGACATTCATCAGCCCGAGGAATGCTGCTCGTTGACTATTTTTGGGTTTGCAGCCGAGTATTTTATGTTATTAATATTAATATTATTATGTGCATAAAGTTGTTGTTCTCTTCCCCTCGCTTCTCTGTGTATGTATGCGGTCGCAATTATGCACTTTAATGAGTTTTCCCTTTGACCCCTGCCGCCCCGCACTTCCCACCGGTCCGGTCCAGTGGCAGCTGCAAATGTGTCAGGTGTCGCCTGTTTGGCTTATGAAAATTACACACTCAGGAAAACATACAGCAGCCAGCCAGCCACTGAGTCGCACATGTGCATAATTAATCCCTGAAAAAAGCACACACACACACATATATATATATATATATATATTAATTTCCGTCATATGACTTTTAGCTAGCACTGTACTTCATCTGTGTGGGGTTGGGTTAAGCAAAAGTCTCAATGAGTCCCAATTGCAAAAATGTGTAATATTTTGAAGTGAGCTTTTAATGTGATTAATTTAGTTTAAAGTCTGCAAATGTGTAAAATTTTTGTATACAAATTTTGCTTCGAACTCGTTAGTCTTCTCGTAAATATTTGACTTTTGTTTATTGACACTTTACTTGCCAAGAAGTTTCATTGACTGCATAACTTTGCCATTCACATATTTCTTTCATGTGCGCTCGCTCTACAACAACAGCAAACAACAAAGCGAAAAGTAGCTCTAAAGTTGCAGCCATTTTCCTTTTGGACAATTAAAGTCAAGTTAATGAGCATTTCTCACTCACACGTTGAGTCTGAACTGAACAATGTAACTGATTGGATTTCTGTGAGACACTGATGCTTAACTCAACCAAAAATTCAAAGGTTAATGCTTTTCTTAAAGAATACGATTAAAAACCACGGCTTTGTTTGCGTTGCTCAAGATTGAATACACTGACAGCAATTAATTAAAGTTGTTCCTTGCAAACTCTTGCTATAATTAAAAATACTACATAAAGGAAACCAAGAAAGTTTGTTTCATTGACTTTTTGAGTGATTCCTGTCAAAATAATCTAATCGAACATAAAGATATAGATAAACACTTTTCTTTAGAAGAGTTAAATATATCCCGCAAGGCAACAATAAATTAAATCTGTATAAAATGACAAGTGACTATGACTATGACTAGTTTATCTGTGGGAAGTTATTGGACACTCCAGCAAAGAGTCCAGATATTAATCCAACCGTAACTGAACCAATTCCAAGGTTTTTCCCAACTGTTACATTTTTATAAAAGAAATGGCTAAAGTTGAGTTTTGTCCTTTGGTTAAAAAACACTTTCTTGATCTAGAGTACTTGAAATACTATGTTTTTAAACAGACAACGCTAAAAGTTAGTCTCCTGTTAAGCCCTAAATCGACTTGCTCATTAAATAACTTTGCAGCACTTTCATTTTTAATTTCACTCCTCGCACTCCACACAAGAATTGTGTAATGTGTGAGTAATGGTGGGGCTGGCTGGTGCCGCAGAAGCCAACACCTGACTCGGGATTTGGGCTTTACTTTGCTGCTGATGATGATAATGGAGGCGTTTGGCGGTGCCTGGTGGATGTGGTGCTGGCTGTGGCGGTCGTGGTGGTGGTGGTTTGCAGACGACAACTTGACATGCGAGTGTTGTTGTGCTGCTGACTAGAAAATGGCATTTTGGGGCAGAGTGAAAGCAGCCACCACCACCACCACCCGCCGACAGCTCCGCCAACTGTGGCCATAGTCGTCTGCACTTGATGTTTGTTTTTCCAAAACTCCTACCAAAAGCGGGAAAACTCTGCACATCTCTCTCTCGCTCGCTCTCTCTCTCTTTGTGTGACTACGACGAAAATTGACGTATAAAGTCAACGCTGCCGTCAACAAAAGTCTCTCAACGCATGACAGCATTTCCATCCGTTTCTCCATCCATCCATCCAACCATTCAACCGTTCATCCAGCCAGCTAGTCCAGAGCAACGTGGATATGAGACCCCGTGTGTGTGGCACGTACAGCATTTAGTATTTATTGTGCCGCTTCAAGAGTTTCTTTTTTTTCGTTTTGGAGGCCGAAAAAATTCAATTGGTTTTCCTTTTCTTCATCTTCTGGGGGCCGAAACAATGTGTGGCAACAACAAACGGCAGCTTATACAAAAAGGTGCAATAACAAAATGGCAACAACTGTTGTCACAAGCCAAATTATGACAAAACACAATGTTGTGCGCCACAAAGCGGGCAACAGTTTTTGAACGTGCCACAACTTTATTAGGAGACTCTGCGATAAGCAAACACATAATAAAATTCTGCGGCAAAAGTTGTGCGTACAACTATTGAAACTAAACAAAAGCTGCTGCCACCTGCAGCAAGTTTACCTATCGATATTCTTTTTGTATATCAATAGAAAAACGTTTTTAATTTGAATTCCGCTTCGTTGTTAATTATCCACGTTCTGGGAAAAATGTCATAAATTTCTGCACAGAATGCATTCTGCTTGCGCCATCTTGATGGAAAAAGAAATTGCGAAACAAAAAAAAAAAAAAAAAAACAGAGCAGCTCTTTCATTATATATCTGGGTGATTTGTGGCACTGTTTTTGCCATAGCCAGGAAATTAGAGAATTGGCACACACACAACAACACAATTGTGTGTGTGGAAAGCTAAAGAAATTAGAAAGTAAACCGGTTGCCAGTCAGACTTGGCACTTATATGCGAGTTAATTAAAAGAAAACTAGTTACGACGATGCGTTTGCCTTTTAAAGTTTGCCACCATCGAGAAAAGTCATTAAGAGCTGTTGCCAAGTGCAACCACCGCTTACGCTGCGTATGATTGATAATGAGTCTGCAGCAGGAGTCTTTCTGTCGAACTCAGACTCGAAGCTGGAATTGGATTTGGAGTTGGAGTCGATGCCAATGCGGCGATGTCTTCATCTTGGCAACGTTTCGCTCGGCATGCAATGCAAACAATTTACAATGCATGTAACGGAACTTATTATTTCATTGCCCTTCCCACAGACTGTCTGCCTCCGTCTGTCCGTCTGTCCGTCCGTCGTTCTGTCCGTCCATCTGCCTGTCTGCTGCCAGCTGAGCTCTGTGGCGCTGTCTTGCCACAGCAATTCACAGCAGGCTACCCCCTGGCGACAGCTTCAGGCTTGGCTGGCTGACGTCCGTCTTCGGTTGGCGTATTCTGGTCATGTGTTGTGTGTGCTGCTCCAATGCCACCTCGGGTTCACACTGCTCCCAGAGCTTGATATTTAGATGTGCGCAGTATGTGCTCTGAATGTGACTCTGATTATCTCACTCTGGCTACACTCAGAAAAAAATCTAACTAAATTCAGGTGAAGCTTCCTTAAATGAAAAACACCCTAAAAATATAATTTGTTTCCAGTTTTTCTAAATGATTACTAAATATTAGGAAAAATATTTATACAATTTAGTAAGGCTTGCCCAAAGACGAGATATCAAAAAATATGGCGATTTTTCTTTTTTTTTTTAGAATTATTTTGTATTGTTAAAAAATCAAACAATAATTTATAGAAAACATAATTTCTAAATCATTTCTTATCATTGTCTCGACATGCGAAGTAGTTTCTAGGAACAGTTATCTGCGCACTGTGACAAGATCCCGTTGAAACCTATCTTTGTATGTATGCGTATATGTGTGCCCGTCGAGAAACAACGAATTTTGTATGTCGAGACAATGATACCCTTTTAAGATTTCCAATAGACTATGTCGTATATTGAATTTCCTTCCCATGAGTTTAACTTTCGATCAGTTTTGTGACTGTCTATTTAACTTTTTATTAACGCATATTTTAAGAATTCATGCAAAAAAATCTGTTTTCATATATAGTAAGCCAAAATTGCCATTTGTGGATATCTTAAAAGGGGTATCATTGTCTCGACATGCGAAATAGTTTCTACGAACAGTTATCTGCGCACTGTGACAAGATCCCGTTGAAACCTATCTTTGTATGTATGCGTATATGTGTGCCCGTCGAGAAACAAAGAATTTTGTATGTCGAGACAATGATACCCTTTTTTAGATTTGCACCATATATTTTGCGGGCTGTGGTTACGAAATTGGTGAACTGTTAAAACACCCCACTTGACGGAAGGTTACACATCAGGTTACACATCAGTCTCAAAAAACAATAAATTGAAAATCGAGTGACAACTCGCACACAAAAAGACAAGGATAGAGTGTTGCTGCTATCTTCGCACACATTCAAGAGTCTGCGGAATCCGGCAGCAATATAACTGCTCTTTTCGCACACATTTATAAGCCATTAGGGCCCAGAGGCTCTGAGCAAGAACCTGATGCTGCCGCTGCGTACTGTCTGCTTAGTGATAATAGGTAATTGGCGTTTTATTACAATTAAGGGTGACTTTTTTCTGAGTGTATGAGTCGAGAGCAAACCATCTGTTTGAGTACTTCTTTTTCATTTCAAAGAATTGTCATACCTGTGCCGCAATTCACATTTTTATGGCAATGGTTGCCAGCATTCTATGGGCAGAAATGCAAGTTCAAATGTGAAATATGCAAACAATTGGTTTAGTTTGACATTCGTAATTTTCCTTACTTGTGATTGCAACTGGAACTGGAAATGGAACTGGAACTGGCATTGGCATGATGATGATGAATTCACAAAGTTGTGACATTCTGCCAAAAAGTTGACTCTAGTTTCTCTTGCATGAAGAAGATGCATGTTCTATGTATAAGGTGCAGAATAAATTATGAATGCCAACCCGGCCGAACAAGGAGAGCAGCATATTAAATGTGTTTGCACTTTCCAGCAGGTGAGCCGTGACGAAGGAGGAATATAATATGAATGACTGGGTTGAGTTCTCTGGCAGAAGAAACTGCAGAAACAAAAAATAACTTGGAATTATGATGTCTTTGCCAGCAGAAGTTGTTTTAAAGTTTGTGGCACGCCGTCCAGCAGACTTTGCATTCCTCGGGCACCTTTGTGTTGAATTCAAAATACCAACTGACTTAAAATGAGTTTCTGAGTTTCTGAGTTTCTCTTGCCACACAAAGTTTACCAAAATACAGAGTTTAAACCATGCAAATATTTCCATTGCTAGACGGATATTAATATTTTCATGTAGTCGATAAATGTTAATTGTATGCAATTTAAAACCGGCTGATTGAATAATTATGTTTTATGAAAATGTATATTGTCCGTCTTTAAAGTGGGGAGACAACTAAAAATTGTTTGTATCGTTGCTGAAGTGCCCCAAGCTGGGGCACTAGTTATTGTCACACCTGGACAGCACTGACGATTTGCATATTTGTACAGAAACATGGAAATATTCATGCAAATAATTGGGCGTGGCAGCTGTTGTCTGTTCGCTCTGGCTATCATTGACTCCCTTGTTGTTGTTGTTGTTGCTGTTGCTATTGCTATTGTTGTTGCAGTTGGAGGAGTCGAGTAGCAGTCATGTCACAGTAAGGTGCACGCGGGCAGCCAAATTATGCGCATTTATTTATACGTTAATGCTTTTTACAGTTGCGACCCGCATAAGTTTCGCGACAAGCTCTCCGGACCGGGTTCTGGCAGTGTGTGTGTGTGTGTGTGTGTTTGTGTATAGACTATATTCTATCTCTAGGCTGAGTTACATGGGGAATTAGTGTGCATAATTTCATAAGCAACAACGACAGCAACAACAGCTGAGCAAGTTGCTGCTGTGGCAGCCATCGCGTTGGCCTGTGCAAATATTTTGGAGCATTGCCTTCCGCCCGCCGCCCCGCCACGAACCAGAAGCCCCTTGGGGAAATGTTTTCGGTGCTGCTTGCTCTCTGTGTCTCTGCCAGCGGCAAACATTCAGAATCATATGCGAAGACTGCATGTAAAGTTATGCTGGGAATTTGTTTCGCTTACACGAAAAAAGTAAGCGAATAAATAAAAAAAATATTAAAAAGAGCGAATAATAAAATAAACTGAAATATCGTTGTGTGTGAGTGTTGTGTGTGTGTGTGTGTGTTGTGTGTGTGTGTGTGTTGTGTGTGTGTGTGTGTGTGTGTGTGTGTGTTGAGTGTGTGTTGTATATCTGTACTAAATTGCACATGATGTGATTTCAAGCGTAAGCAATGCCTTTGCGGTGGCAAGGGGCGAACCATCGATACTATATGCATATGCATGTGTGTGTATGTGTGTGTATGTGTTTGTGTGTATATGTGTGTGTATGGGTGTGCATGTGTGTGTGTGTTGTGTAGTCTTGTATATCCCATCCGCACTGTGAAATATGCATATAAAAACTTGGCGCAGTTTCAAAGTTATGTTCGAGCAAAAAAAGAGAAAAAAAGACAGCAAAAATTGTGTATCAAAATTACAACAAAGCTCACGAGACTTTTGTTGTTGTTGTTGTTGTTGTTGCTGCTGTTGCTGTTGTTGGGATTTCTCGGTGAGCAAGATGCCGGAAGCCAGAAAAATGGCTGGCAAGTTGACTCGACTTGACTTAAGTGAACTGAGCGGCAATTTGATTAAATGCCTTGCGCGAATCTTACAAAATAAATTAGCTAATTTCAAAAAAAAAAAAAAAGAAAAATGTATATATGAAATACTTACAAATTCCAAATGCATACAAGTACAAAATAATTTATGAATTGCGTTTCTCTTTGTCTCTTTGCAGTGCAACAACTAAATACAACCGCTAAGCAACAGTATTTTCGCTCAACATTAAAATAATATTACTAATCATACAATACTAATAATTTCATGCAAAATCTATATAGCGCTGATTATATGTTGCATTTTTGAAATAAAAAAAAGCCAAAAAAAAACAAAAAACAAAAAGAAGAAGAAGACGAAAACAACACAAACCAGAAGAGACGAAGATTTAAAAAGAACGCAGCGAGCTTAAGCCAACAAAATAAACGTAGACGATTAGTAAAAGACACCACCAATTTAATTTGACCAGAGATTAAGCAAACACAATAAGTACACAAGCAGGACATACAAATAATATATACATATATGTATTAGCCAAAAACTCGAATCGATGTCTGCTGTGTGCATTATATTTTAATCATACATGTACGGTATACTCTACAAACAAGTATATTTACAACGTAAGCCTTCTTCAAGTCGCAGCTAAAAGACACAAGCAGTAGTAGCAAAAAGAGAACAAATCGACCGCCAAATCGGTCAACATTCTGCTGAGGAGCATATCCATCTGAAAAGACAAAAGTCAAACAAAAACAAAACAAAAACAAAACAAAACATACAAGAAAATGGAGGACAATAACACAAGCGGCAGTGCGAGCGGTGCGCCCATCAAAGTCGAGGATCCATCGGTGACACTCACAATAAGGCTGATTATGCAAGGAAAGGTAAGTCAACTGTCAACTGTCAACTGCCAACTGTCAACTGTCAACATTATCAATATATTTCATTATAATTTAATCATGTTTCTTCGCTAAAGTCGTTTTTTTTTATATATGCATATTCTCTCATACATTTCAAATCCCATTGGAAGAGATTCTCAGCGTGCGTCCAGTAAGCTGTGGATTTTCTGACTCCTGACGGGGATAATAATAATAACATTAAAAAAAAGACTTCAGTCAGTTAAAAAAAATATATTTTCTTTATAAAAGGGGTCAACAAATAGCAAACAAATATTTCAATATCATTTCTTGCAATCAGCCAATACCAATTGCAGTCATTTTCATTACATTCAGTCACATGTCAAATGTCAATTTCCAAAAATAATATTAGCCAAGGCCATTTTCTGTCGATTTCAACTGAGCTGCTGATCTGGGGCGTTTTTTAGTATATATTTAAACAAAGATAGGAAATTTTTCACGGTACTTTTTGCATATATTGTTAAATTTTTATTATTATTATTTTTAAATTGAAAACTGCGATTTTATTTGAGTTTCAATTGAGTGGAAATAACAGTCGAAAGGGCAAATTGCACCACTATTTTCAGAATACCAGAAAGTTTTTTTTTTCTAAATAATAATTCTTGCAAATTAACTTTTTAGCCACATTTTCTATTGTTTAAAAATATATTTCTGAGAAATATTTTTCAGAAATGTTTATTTTCGTATATCTAGTAATTATTTGTACAAAAATGTTTCTTTATTGGCAATTTTTTTTATGAGTGTGCTAAATATTTATTTATTATTATGTAAGACTTGCAATGTTTGAATTTCTTTTATAATAATCTCAAGTGGAGCTGCACAGTGAGTTGGGAGTTTTGAAAGCAAATATAGACACACAGCCTAACTGAGGACAGGCTAATGTTGTTGCCACAGTCGAGTCGAGTCGAGGCGACAGGCAGGGTTGCCAATCAGTTTTAAGCGCCAGACGCCCGTCGGCCGTCGGCCACACGCCCCCCTCGCCCAAATAGAAACACAATTTGTTTGAGAACTTCGTAGCTTTGGGGCTCTTGGTGAAATTTAAAATGTAAATTTTGAAGCCCACCTGTATTAAACGTGTAAGCCGTAATGCTCTCCATCGAATTATGTCATTTTAAATATTAATGGGCATTCTCCCCCGAGCCGCCATTCCTTATCAATAAAATGTAATACAGTGTGAGAGAGTAAGAGAGAGAGTAAGGGAGAGAGAGAGTAAGAGAGAGAGAGACAGAGAGTAAAAAGTAATTAATATTAAAAATTAATGCGTGCATTTTGTATGTAAATTAAAATTAAACACGCCACACTTCACGCATTATTGCAAACTGAAGAAAAACCGAACGACAAAAAAATCGATGGTGGAAAAGTATATAATATGTAAATATGTAAAAACCAAAAATATATTTAAAGTATTTAAAGTCATAAAATGCAAAGCATGCATTGGCTATTAAAGAATCATTACAGCCCGCCCGCAAATATGGGCAATAAAAAGAGGAACGCATCAATAACTGACATAAACATAAAAACCGCAGCTCATCAGTCCGTCTCTCAGTCCGGCAACATATGTGCATATTACACGATAAACATACACAAAAAAAATTTATGCATATTTTTTTTGAGCATTTCCACCAGTTTTTGGGTATAAAAAAAAATATATAGATAATATCAAACATTTGCTCAGCATGCACAATTAACTATGTTGTATCTAAAAAAAAAAACAATTTCAAATACAGAGGGAGGGGGGGAGGCAGGCAATTAATGCCATTAAGATGTGTAATAAAAATAAATAAATTCTATTTGAGGAATTTTAATAAATTAGCAGCAAAAAGTGTGACAAAATGAAATTTACTGCAGTATGTGTAATAAATGTATTCAAAATGCACACAGCAAAAATAATGTTAAGGAAAACAGCTGCATGAATTACACACAATTTCCACTCAAAGATATTGAAAAATCTAAAAATAATCAACAAGATTTACTAGGAAGAATCGCGAACAGTTTTTATGCATGCTGATTGGAAGCTGCTTTTAGAGTCGATCAGCCATAATGAACTCAGCTGACATTAATAAGACATATAGCTGATAGCCATGTGTCACAAAACCGGGCTTAAACAGCAGCTTATTTATTTAAGCAGAGTTGCGCGAAAACAACTATGCGAGGAGAATCAGCTGCAGCATAGAAAAAGCGACAACATTCAAAAGCTGTCTGGCAACTCGGAGCTGTCGGCGGTGTGCCACCTCAGCCTGATGTGGGGTAATCTCGTGTCGTTAATCTAGCCTCACATTACTTAAAATCCGATTTGTGGCAACGATGATGACGACGACGACGACGACGACGACTCTTGAGTGCAAATTGCGCATTTGAAGAGTGTGACCTGTCTTTGATTTAAATATAAGTGCGAGCATGTTATTGGCTGTTGGCTGTTGTTGTTGTTGTTGCCAACTTATGTGTGTTGCACTGTGAAAGGCAGCGACAGGTGCAACACCAGTCGCAGATAAGGCGACAGACCAACGCAGGGCGCCACAGCAGAGAGAGAGAGAGAGGCAGAGAGAGTGCGGCGAGTGCGAGCGAGACACTGAGATGTACACATTACATGATGTGTAGTTGAAAATTGGCAAAATTGCCAAAGCGCAAAAAAAAAAAAAATAGAAAGAAAAACCAAAACGAAAAAATTTGCAGACAATTTATAACAAAAATAGCAACAGACAGACAACATTTCTTCGGGTTAGGGAGCGGGGCGGGGGCGGGGGATTGTCAGAGGTTCGATCAGCGACAGTATCCGTGAATAATTGCACACTTCTCGGCCCCAGCTAAATAGCAGCGCCAAAAACTAAAATTAAGTGTGCAAATATGTAAATAAAATATATTCACAAGTATTTTTGCTCATTTTGCCTTTGCCCACATTACATACGTTTTGGGCTTTTCGATTTTGAGTTTATTTACGCTGCTCTGCACAAGGATTCAGGCAATAAATTCTCAAGGCGCTTTGAAAAGCGCCGACTTGCTCCCTTGCCCCCTTGCCCCCTTGCCTCGTGCACCCACCTTTTGCTTGCCTGCCCATCTCTGTGTGTGAGTGTGTGTGTGTGTGTGTTGCTCTCTGTTGATCGATAGTTATAGATTAGCGTGATTTATGAGCTGCCGCCAACATCGTTGTCTGTCTGCTGTTGGCCAAGTTGACAAATCCACACACACACACAGGCAGACAGACAGACAGACACATGTAAAATATGTAAATATATTTTTAGCGCAATGCAAATCAGAAGGCAAATAACACAAAAAAGATAAAAAAAAAAAAGGAAAAGCAAACCTGAGTGGAAATCAAGTAAATTTTCAATTGACAAGAGCTTTGAGCTTATAGCGCTGAATTTACACAAGCAACATCCGTGTTGACTTGTTCAATTGAGCATGCAACGAACGTAATTGTCCGTGAATATC
The DNA here is from genome assembly GCA_035041535.1 of Drosophila cognata. Classification (NCBI taxonomy): domain Eukaryota; kingdom Metazoa; phylum Arthropoda; class Insecta; order Diptera; family Drosophilidae; genus Drosophila; species Drosophila cognata. The sequence goes on along the minus strand of JAWNLC010000688.1, from coordinate 3,474,684 downwards.
TGTTTATAACTCTCGCATACATACATATATCTGCGACCCTTTCAGGATATAAATTGGGCATATGGTTTCCTAAACATATCACGAATCATCATAATGGGCAAATAGGAAACTTTGCTAAAAGTATTTGAGCCAACATATTTGTGTGTATGTAATGTATAAAGCGCATTAATGATGTATCGGCTTGAAATAATATACATATGTTGAGGTAGGTCTTAAGTTACTCGGCACAAATGAGCATGGCCAACTGACAATGAATAATTAAACTCGTTTTAGCCACATTCATTTTCAATAAATCATCATTCATTAGTTGACTGCCGGTCGGTCGGGCTCCTTTTGGAGGTAATTGTCTGTTTAACAAGCACAATCACAAACACACAAACGATATGTGCAATCATTTATTATTTATAGTCATATGCACTTTTCGACTTTAAATAATATGAAATGCATTCGCCAAACATATATTTAAGAGACCTTTAAGTAAGCACAACCAAAATGGGTGCAAATGCTGCATTGTGCAATAAAACTGTTCTCACGATTGCTCAAGCAAAGCAAAGCAAAGCTAAGCAAAGCTGAGCAAAGTGTTCAGCGTGTTTTCATATAACATATCTGTCGATATGAACAACATTTCATTTAGAGTGCATAAATAAATCAGTTAATTATAATTAGACAAGCGGCTGTCAAGTATGGCGCACTGCCCACAAAATTCGCATTCAGATGCCGTATTCTACTGCTCTATGCCAATTTCACTAATTAAAAATGCATGATTCAAACAAACAGAAACAACAGAAACAAACAGAAACAACAGAAACAATGGCAGCAGCACAGAAACGCAGACAGACCAGACATTCGACAATTGCAAAATACTCGATAATTCTCTGCGAGAGTGCAACCCACTTTTGGCTAAGGTTTCTGTGCAATTTGCGACTAGCTGCCAACAAGCAACAACAAGCAACAACAGCAGCAACAACAAATACAACAACGAAACCAAGAAAGCCGAAGAAGGCAAAATACCATAGCCATAGCCTAAACAACCCAAAAGGTGCAGGCAGGTCTTGTGCCTCACATTATCTGATGCAGGCAGACTCGAATACATGTTGCAGCATGTATATATTTAAGGCAATTCAGCAAATTTAGTCATTTTCATTTGCACAGTCTTCAGCAGTATTCATATTCAATGCTACAAATTAAATGCACATTTTGTACAAATTCATTTAACTTGTGCTTAAAACACACCTTTTTCATTTATTTAATGGGAATCATCGTTGCTTTTAGCTAGCAAATAAATATTGTTCATCATTTATGACTGCAAATAGTTTCTCAAGCTTAAATCCAAGGCTAGATCTTGAAATCTAGATCGTTGTCATCATTCGAATAGTGAATGAATGAGTGAGTGAATGGGTCAATGAATGTATCCCATCTGAAACTCAAGTTGAATGCAAAATAATCAATTGTTTAACGTTTATTTAGCTCCAAGCTAGGAAAGCAATTGTTAATCATTGTTATGAGCAACAGTGCCCAAGCTATATATTTATTTCTCTCTCTGTATTTGTTGATATTTTGCTTAAAGCATCTTTTCTCCACTCTACTTTGCATTAGCTTATTATTTCAAGGCCCGCTTGGGGTCAAAAATGTACTCAAAAGGAAAATTTCTCATTTCTCATTTCTAATTGCGATTGGTCTGTTAACAGCTTTAGTAAACTCTAGTTTTTGGTTAATTAGTTTGCCCTCAAGGTGCGGATTTTGTCCATTTTGCAGTGGCATTGATATCAAATCAAAAACTAATATTTATTGAGTAAATATGCAGGTGAAATGAAATTCCATTTTAACCTGGAATGCGACGCAATTAGCTCCTCAACGTGCTGCAAAAGATATCAAACTGAATTATAATATTCAGGTTGACGCTTGGCTGCGTTTTCTTTTTGTTAGTTTTGTCGTTAATTAATTACTTGCGTCACTTTGCGCTCAACTCAACGGATTGGCTCATTTGTGGGCTGACGCTGGCTTTCACACAACACTGAAAACAATTGAAAACCAACGATGGAAAACAATGCCAAAGAAACATGAAGGAACAGTCGGTGTCGTTGGCAAGCCGAATATTACATTCCCTTTTGCCAAAAAATCCACATGTTCAAGTCTTCAAAAATTTGATCAGAACATTTTGATAAAGCTACAAGTTTTTCATGGAAGAACTCATTAGTGTAGCGAATGTTTTTAAGAAAGATTTAAAGCATAGCAATCAGATAATATATATTATATATACAGTGGCTCACAGCTCAAATAGACCAGTGTCAAAGAAAAAAAAGTAATTGCCTGCCATAAGCTAATTATTCATTATTTTTCAAAAATGCCAAAGACCTATGGTAGGTACTTGTATTAACCACCAAAATTAATATATGACCTTTATAAACTGAGGTTTCCCCACCTGCTAGGTAGGATTATGTAAAAAAGTACCCAATTTTTTGGGTATAGCTTAGTCAGTTTAGTTATATCCTGCATTGAACAACGGAAACTCATCCTGGAACACCACAAAAACGGATATTCACATCGCCAAATAGCTGAAATGGTCAATCTGAGCAACTCAATCATGTATAACATCATTCGGCGCTTCGTCGACGCAAATCGGATTGAGGGCAAGGACAGAATGGCACCAAACCCGATTTTCACCGAAGAGTAGGAGCGGAGGATCATCAGGAAAATAAGGGAAAATCCCAAGCTATCGACTCCAAAAATGACTCAACAGGTGCAGGATGAAATGGGGAAAAAGTGCTGTGTGGAAACTGTTCGCCAGGTCCTGCACAACCATGACTTCAATGCCCGAGTACCACGGAAAAAGTCCTTTATAAGCGCATCAAATAAAGGGACTAGCATGACGGTCGCCAAAACCCACTTGGACAAGGATTTGGAGTTCTGGAACACAGTCATATTTGCAGATGAGTCCAAATTCATCATTTTTGGCCACTTTTTTTCTTTGAAACTGGTCTGTTTGAGCTATGAGCCACTGTATCTATTCGACTAATTGTAGTCTACTCGATGAAAATATTATAATAACCGCTGTGAGAATAAATCTTTGAAAGGCACCAGTTCAATCTATCGCTTTTGGCCTTGGCGAATCATAGACCCGAATATTGGCAGCTGAGTTTATTATGCTGTCAGTTTGTATATATATATTTCTAATTAAATGGGTATTGTTTACAATTCCGAGGCATCATCTTTAATGGCAAAGTGAAATGTATTCTCCAAATCCGAATCTGACACAAATTTATGGAGAAAGCGTGCACATTTACTCATTTATGGGAGAATATCCGGATGAGCTGTTTATGAATTTGAAATTTACTTCTTTTGAGTTGCTTACAACTCAATATCACTTCAAAAATGTTTAATGCATAATAATTACATATTAAATCCATTTTTTATTATTTAATGTAGACTAAAAACGGTTCACAAATTTGAAAAAGCTATTAAAAGTGGAATATTTAAGCTAAAATGCAAATAAAAATATATAAATATAAATATATAAAAATAAAAAATGAATTATAAAATAAATAAATAGATAAAAATAACACAGATTTGAGGCGTTAAGGGTTAAACAAGAATTTGGGAAACGCAGAAAAAGCCCAATTGAACCAAAGGATTTAAATTGTAATAAATGATGTGATAAGGAAAGTAATAATTTAAGAAGAGAGAGATAAAGATAATGCCGAGATAGGTCAATCTCCGCTGAACCTGTATAGTAAAATGAATTATTCACAGCTATGCTGAGAATGCTGAGTGATTTCCGGGAGTTATGTTAGAGTCGTGGTCATAGAGTCATCAAAAGTTTCTCTGAAATGTCTCTCAACGAGCTAACTGTGCTATTTGGTTTGCCAAAGTGTTCTTTGAAATAGATTTCTAAATTTTGGTCACCTAGCAGAGACACCGTCTAATTATCAGATCATTAAACATGAAATGTCAGCGGGGCCGGACAGACAGACGGACGGACAAACAGAGCAGACTGACAGACAGAGCAGACAGAGCAGAGGTAGAAAACTTGAACAGATTGTCTAATATTCTCAAGCGAGCGCAACATTTTGATAGCCCATTTATCACACGACCAACTCGTAAAGCATGTGGCCAACAAACAAGAAACAACAACAAATAGCAAAATAAAAAACACTATAATAACTTGGAAGAAGAATTAACAACAACAACAACAACAACAACAACAACGAGAGCAACAAGAGGCAAACGCATTAAGAGGTCCACAGAATGGACGGTGCTAATTGTGCCGCAACAAAAGAAACAAAAAGAACCACAACAGACACACACACACACACACACACGCACACTTGCACACACATTTTTGATGTTAGTAGACCACCGGCACGAAGAAGAAGAAGAAGAAGACGAATTGGTGGCAGCTTAGCGCTGACAACAACAACAACAACAACAAAATAATAATAATAATAAAAAACTCACGCTGAGCGTGCAATTTTCAGCGGCTGCTGCGTTGGTGGAAACTGTTTTTGGTTTTTTTTTTCGCTTTGTGTTAATGCGACAGCGTTGAAAATTCTCAATAGCAAAATAATGCTACAAAAAAAGCCCAAATAAATGCAATGCATGTAACTGCAAAAAATAAGTAAAAATAATAAAAGACAAAAAAAAAAAACAAAAAAAACGCTGCCAAACCGTGAGAACCATTTATGGAAACCGTTTCAGTCGCCCAAGAAAAACTTTGCCACAAAATGTTGGAAAATGCAATGTGACAAATGTGTTTGTGACAGGGGTGGGGAGAGGCTGGCTGGTACACGACATGTGTGTGCCGCTTGTTGCACGAACTGCTGCTGCTGCTGGTGCTGCACACATGTGTGCTCAATGCGTTGGTCCACTGCACCGCCCCCCCCCCCCCCACTTCACCTGCAATCATTTGCACTCTTCGCACCCTTTTTTAATAAATCATGCTGCACGTTTGTTGCACTGCATTTTGTTGTTGTGCGAGTGTGTGTGTGTGTGTGGAGCAGCAACAATCCTGGTACTCGAAATGAAAGCAGAAAAGTGCAAACTGTACAATTAAATAATTTACAATTTGCCCCAGCAAAACAAAAGCAATTACAATTCTCCACAAGTCGCAGCGAGTGGCATTTTTAATTTGATTAAATACAAGTAAAGAAAACAAAACAAAACAAAAAAAAAAAACAATCAACAAGAAATGCGACACACTGGAAAAAAATGTCATCCCTTTTGTAGCGTTCTTAATTAATTTGAACTTACACAGCAAGTCCGACTTCTCGTTGAATATTCAAATATTCTATATATATAATGGTTTATAATTTGTTGCACATTCCGGTTGCAAGGCCACATATCTCCAAAAAGTATTGATCTGCGAAAGCTTTTAAGCAATTTCAGAGCCCAATTTGTTTACACTGAAGCCACAGAAGTGCTCGGCTTACACTGACTGTCCACATCCACCATGCACCACAGTCCAGCACTTGCACTGCTCCATGCGGCACATGCATATTTTGAGGCAACAATTCCACATGATATGCACAATTTTGAATGCACAACCGCAAAAGTGAATTTTTGCATAGAAATCGTTGCATGATGTTGGTGGAACTTGGCAGGTTGCAAGTGCAAAAATTTTGCATTTAATTGCTGGCATGTAAAATAGCCAAAGCCGGTTTGCATGCTGGCTGCCTGGCTGCCTGCATGGGAGGGGGGGTGAACTGTGTGTGGTGTGTTTTCAAAGTAATTTCTAGCAAAATGGTCTCTTCAGAGTTGATTGTCAGACATATATTTTGCAAAAGGAGCAGCTGCAACAGGAACAGCAACAGCAACAGCAACAAAACTCAATCAAGTGAAAGTGCACAAATTGTGCATAATCACCACCTTATACGTAGCATTCGAATATTCAATAAGTTTGGTGGCTTATCGCTTGACCCACGCAGGCTTATGCAAATCGTGTCAGCTTTTGAAGCGGCCAATGCCAATTGCACCACCAGCAAACTGGGGCTGACCTGACCACGCTGTGTATCATAATGATGATGAGCGTTCCTCGCTAATGAGCAGCACATCAAAATTAATGGCCATTTGGTCTAGGCCGCATCTGAGTGTGTGTGTGTAGGTGTGTGTGTGTAGGTGTGTGTTTGTCTAAGTACTTATGCCAGAGAGAGAGCGACCATATAAATTATGGAGGTCTGTCAAAATTTGTCTTGGGTGCAGACAGGCATAAGAGCACAATTCACAGACGCGTAGACCGTAATCATGCTAATAATTATGGCAATTCCTGCTGACTTTTGTGTATAATAAATATTTGGGCCATTTAGATTGGGCAGCACCAACCCCATAAATATCATAGAAAATGGCCCGTAATGCACAATCAACTCACATAAAGCAGAGGCAAAAAAAACCCAGTTGAGACAGAGATTCACGTAATATTTTTACACTGGCTTAGAGGAGGATGTGGCACTTTATACTAATATTGTTTTGCACGGTTCTGCATTTTGTGACAGACTGGCAAAATGCCCAAAATTCTGTACACCTTGCATTGTCTCTCTCTGTATCTGTGTGTGTGTGTGTGTGTGTGTGTGTGTGTGTGACAATGGATGGGTATTTAGAAATTAAGATGAACATGGCGACAGCCATGAGAAGTGCACTTTGTGAAGGTTACAAGAGATTTTTGTACCACATCCATAAATGTCAAGCTTTAAAATTATTGCCATTTCCGGCAAAAACAGTAAATTTTCCACTAATAAATTCATTAATGATGAATGCTTCGCTCCGCTAAAAATGGGCTTAAATATTTAATACACACCAAAAAAGTGAAAATGTGCGGAAAAACCATGAGAATATTAATATTTGAACAAAATTCCCGAAAAGTTGTAGTTGCCCAAAATTACAATAAACAATACACAACTGCAAAAATACCAAATATTTTTGTTGTGTTAAGTATTTAATATCCTTGAAATGTTTACATTTAATTTGTGGAATTAATTTATCGACATTATTACGCAAATTGATAATTGAACAGTCTAAAATGCTTTTAATTAGGTTTTTTTTTGGCATTTTTAATTCTACTTAGCATCGAGTTTTTTATGAAAACTCAGAAACAAATATTCTGCAATAGAATTTTGACAAAACTGAAATTTCATCACGCTCAAACAGATGCAGATACACAACAACTGCTGTGCAATTAGCGTGATTTATTTAGCTAAATATATTTTTGTTAGTGATTGCTTCGCGAAACTTGTTCAGGTTTTTGGTGAGTATCAAAAATTGAGTTTATCGTTTTACAGGACTGCCAATTATAAAGCTGTCAACACACATATATATATATATATATATATATATATATATATATATATATATATGTATTTTGCTTCATGCAGATTTTTACCATCAATTAAAACGCGCAAAACGAGCTGCGCGCAAATTTCATTACAAAATATGCATTGCATGCGGCTTGCGTTCAAAACTGGGGTTTTTTTTTTTGAGTTGGTTCTGGTTTTGGATTGAATGTGAATCGCTTTCTGTGTCACTTAAATATGCAAAAGCAGTTACACACACACGCAAACACACACACACACACACACACACACACACACACACACACACATATGGCAGACAAATCACTTAATATTTAATCGAATTTGCACATCTATGGCGACGTTTGTAAATGACAGAAAGAAAGCTGAAAGCGGATGCATTTAGAACGACAGTTTTTTTGCTAGAATGGGAATCGCTTTATATGGTACAAATAAATATAAATATTTTTCTGCTCTTATTGCTTAATGAATTTATTGTCTCTCCTAACCCCCCAGACTACATTTTGTTTCTTTTTTTTAGTCATAAATCCAAAATATAATCTTAAATTGTACATCAAAAAGCTTGCAGCACAGTCGAACTTCTCTATAATGGTATTCATCGAAAAAGCTGCGTACTCAAAATCAATATCATTTCGACTGTCTTTGATAACTTTTCGCAGTTAGCGAAAAATCAAATATTGCATTGAAACTCTTTAGAATTGCAACTTGAAAGCTAAGCAAAAAGCGGAACACATAAAAAATTATATTTTATATTTGATAATTACATTTAAAATAGATAATACCAATTAAAATATGATATTCTGTTTGTGTCTTTACAGGAAGTTGGTAGTATTATTGGGAAAAAGGGTGAAATTGTCAACAGATTTCGTGAAGAGGTAAGTAGACACTCGATTACATACATATACGGAATGTTGTACATACATACATACATACATACATACATACATACATACATACATACATACATACATACATACATACATACATACATACATACATACATACATACATACATACATATATACATACATACATACATACATACATACATATATACATACATACATACATACATACATACATACATACATACATACATATGTATTAATTGGGCCTACAAATCTTTACAGTCTGGTGCCAAAATTAACATTTCGGATGGCTCATGCCCGGAACGCATTGTAACGGTATCTGGCACAACAAGCGCAATCTTCGCGGCATTTACGCTAATTACAAAGAAATTTGAAGAGGTATGTGTGCGCTAGATTGAAACGGATGCGAGAGTCCAAAGCACGATTGCATAACACAATAATTGATACAAACACACACAAAACTAGCAAATAAACATTGAAACAAAAACACAATTGAGCAAAGCAAAAAAAAAAACAGAAAGAACAAGAAAAAAAAAACAATGGCACTTCACTGCCAGATAAGAGAAAGTCTTGGCTCAAGAACTAAAAGCTCGAGTGTTTGTTGTACTCAATTCTGAATTGTTGAATTGGATCACGCTTCACATTACTAACTTGAAACCCGTTTCAGTGGTGCTCGCAGTTCAATGATGTTGGCAAAGTTGGTAAAACTCAAATACCCATTCGATTGATTGTGCCGGCCAGTCAATGTGGATCGTTAATTGGTGTGTACACACAGGCCAAATAAACATAGAATCCGCTGAAAACTCATTAACCTGCTGCCGCAATATTTCTAATTTGATTCTTTTGCATGCATGCGACTGCGACGACAGGCAAGAGTGGCTCAAAGATTAAGGAAATACGCCAAAGTACGGGCTGCTCCATACAGGTGGCCAGCGAAATGTTGCCAAACTCCACGGAGCGTGCGGTTACCTTGAGTGGCAGCGCCGAGCAGATCACCCAATGTATCTATCAGATATGTCTTGTCATGTTGGAGGTAAACACAATCTGTCTATTCCAAATCAACATATTGCATTCAAAAGTAAACAAAACAAACGTTTTTTGGAGCCAGCTATTTTTAGCTAGCGACATAAAAATAATGACCAAAAATTTTAGTTTTCGTGCTTATTTTGTCTGAATTGGAAAACTTGCTGAAATACTCGCTTGAATTTGCAAATTTAAAAAAATAAAAATGATATTAGAAGTAATCGCAGTTGAAAATAATTTATTGTCGTCTTGCTAGATAGTGCTGACAAGTCCAAATAAATTTGATTGCAACAAAGAGATATATTTTTGTGGGCTTTACAAAAGATAAGCGAATAAGCGCGAAAATAAAGGCAGTTTAGGGCACTCGCGGCGAGTGAATGTAATTTATGAGCTAATTTAAATATTTACATATACTGACTCTGACGGAGCTCAGTTGAGTTCCAGTTCCAGTTCCAGTTCCAGTTCTGTTTACTTTATTCTAATGCATCTTTCATTTATATTAAAATGCATAACTAATGAGAATTTTGTTTATACACAGTCTCCGCCACGCGGTGCTACCATACCATATCGACCAAAGCCGCAAGTAACTGGGCCAGTTATCTTGGCCAATGGACAGGCCTTTACCATACAGGGCAACTATGCGGTGCCCACACAAGAGGTACGTCTGTGTGTACAGTGTGTGCAAATTGTTTATGTACGTCTAGTCTAAGCAGTGTGTCTTAAGAGGTCAATTCAAAATCAAATCATCATGTATAACGCCGCATTCTATATCTATAGTTACTCTCGGATCTTTCTCTCAATTTCTATCTCTTTCTTTGTGTTAACCCATCACCTACAATTAAATTTTCATTTATTTAATTTTATTTTTATTTTTATTTATTTTTATTTGTTTTTTTTTACCAATTTCATAAGCTAAATAACATTTGGTTGTCTATACTATAATAATTTTAACTCTCTTTTGGTTTACCTCTATGCGCGTCCAGCAACATCCTGTTTGCCCTCTACTTCTCGTAACAACTTTATCGATAATTTAACTTCTTGAGTTTTATGTCACTTCTCTATCTGCCTATGCCTATCTGTGTGAACAAATGCCTAAATAAAATATGAGTCTTTAGTTTGTGTATCCACTCTAATTCAAATTATATCCACTGCTCGTTTAGAAATATCCAGTTATGATTTGCACCTCTCTCTCTCTCTTTATCTCTCTCTCTCTTTCTCTCTCTCTCTATCTCTCTATCTCTCTATCTATGTAATCCACAACCACATTTATCGAACCCCCTTTGAACCTTGACAGTTGTCTAGAGCCGAACCGACTTGTGATACCCCCTTTGCAGTTTTGAAATGTCCCAAAAGAGGAGCCGCCTTCAGTTGGGTTCAGTTGGGCCTAATTGTTGCAGCTCCACTCTCCACTTACCACCAAAAGTCTTTTACCGTTTCTTTGCGCTCATACTTCATATATATGTATATATATCTTGTACCGTTGAACCAACCAACCAACCCAGCCAAAAGAATTTCCATTTTCAAATGTCCAAAAGGTGGCCCGGCCCAACCCCCCAAAAGCCAACAACTAATGTTAATCATTTACAGCAAATCAACTAATTGATTGATCAAATATATATTTACAAATATTTTAAAATACAATTTTTACATATTTTGTTTTTGTGTTTTTTTTTTGTTTTTTAGTTTCTTTCGTACTCTTTTCTCTCAGGTTAAGAGCTTGTCATACAAGAGTGTGTGCTCTCTCTCTCTCTGACTCTCTCTCTCTCTCTGTGTCTGGCTTTCGTCCAGTGCGTCGTGTCTGTTTTTTGGGGGCGGTCGCACTTTTGGGATCGTTTGCATTAGGGTTCTACATTGCGCGGCTGCTCACCGAATAATAAGGCGAGTCGAGTGAGTTTGTGCGGGGGCTTTGCTACTCTGTCACTCCACATAAAAGGGTCTTCTCTCATCTCTCTCTGTTTTAATCGAACCGAGGGCTCGCGTGCAGCGTGTGGAGAAGTATGTTTAACTACAACACTAGCTCTATAATATAATCCAAAAATAATTTATACCTCTCATGAACAACACACAACAAACCAACAAACCAAACAAACCAAACAAACCAAACAAACCAAAACAACAACCAAACAACCGATTTTAACTCCTTTTGAGTGCCATCCACAAACAGAAACTAATTTTACTCGATATTAAATATTAAATATGAAATATTACAAACAGCCCTCGATTAAACAATATACAAACAACAGCAGCGACAACTTTGCCATTATCTATCCAACATATAATCATTTTGTGTAGTTTATACTTGCAATAGACTTTGAAATGTTTTCTTCATTTGCCAAACAACAAATCCATTTACGAAACAAAGCAACAAATACCGACCAACAACAGCAACAACAACTGCAACAACATCAGCAACATCAACAACAGAAATTCAAATACTTTTAGATAAGTCATACCTACATACATATGTATATATGTATATATGTGCATACACATATGTATGTATGTGTAATCGTATATTACCCACCATTTATCATATAACAACAACAGCAACAACAACAATAACAGAAACAACAACAATTATGCAATTAGCAACTGCAACAACATACTATTCAAAATATCGTCCTGCCCGAGCCCTCACATCTACTCTACTCTGTCCGTTCACAAGAATATCAAAATATATACAACAACAGCAACAGCAACAACAACAACAACAACAACAACAACAACAACAAATAGTCCTTTAAGCCCCTGCCAGCCATTTCGCTCCAAACAAAAGTTTTGAAAACTATACCAAAAGTTTATGTTGTCACATCAAATTCAATTAATGTCCGCAAACAAAAACAATAATTCAAAAATAGTTATAACATCAATTGCGCTCTTCTTCTTCCCAACAAGCTAAACTCGCCTCGTCTCTCTCTCTCTCTCTCTCTCTCTCTCTCTCTTCCTTTCTCTCTCTTTCTCTTTCTCTCTCTCACATCAGTCCCTGGTTATTGTCGGTGTTGGTTTATAGCATAATGCGGCGTGTAGTGTATAATGAATAAACCCAAATCACTTGTCGCTACCACCACCAGTTGTCAGTTGTCAATTGGGTACACATTGAGTGCAATTAACTGAATTTCTGCCTAAATTAGTTGAACTCTAATTGATTGGGATTGCCATTTGACGATAGACAATTTGGGTACCGTTTGACAACTATGTATCTGTGGCTATGCGCTAGTCTTGTTGACCTTCTCTCTAAAGTATTCTCTTAGTCTCTCTAACCATGGTTTTGTGTACCTGTATCGATCCGATCCGATCCCATTCACAAGTGCATTGGTAACCACTCCACCAAGACCTCCGCAATCTCTTGCCGCCCTTTCCGTAGTCAGTTCGTTCTCTTAGTTGTTATCATTTGTTTCGGAGAAAGTACCCATCCACCACCACCCACCCACCACCCACCACATATATCATTTATCAAAATCAAAATCAAAATCCAGCCTTGTCAGTCAGCCTCGTTTATTACACCAAAAACTCTGCACACTTTGTATTTTTTTTTTGTTCTCTCTCTCTCTCGCTTCCTGCAAAAGCTTTTTCGACGTCCCGATCGATCGATAACTATATATGCAAGCTTCCAATCAAATAATACTATAGCGAAATGTATATTTAATAAGCTTACTATTTCAATTATATACAAATTATCTAGCTCAAAATTTATTTTTGGTAAATCATTTTTGTTCTTCTACTTTTTTCTTCTTTGGAAACTTTTGCAAAACAACAATCAATCAAAATAACAAAAAAAAAAAAAAAAATTACAAAAAAAAAAATTACAAAACAATTAAATTCCCATAACACAAAACGATCAAAAATTAATACCAAACCCAACAAACAACAATTAAAAAAATATAAATAAAAAACGAAAAAAAAAAAAAAACTATTAGACCTGTCCAGTATTTCCACTGGCCTTGGCTACCGGTGGTCTACATGCTGGTATTTCAGGCTTAGCGGATCCTTTGTTAAAGGGGGCACATTTACAAGGAGCGGTACCAGCACACCACCATCACCTACAGCAAATGCCCGATGTGAGTTTTAATTGATCCACGAAAAAAAAGTACAAAAAATTAAACACAAAAATAATAAAAAAAAAACCAACCAAAAATCATTAGAAACACAAAAAAAAAAAACGAAAAAAAAAAATATCCTCCACAAGTCGAGCCCAGCATTTGATTCTTTTTGGCATGTGTTGCTGTATTGGAACGCGACCCTGTAGCTCTAGCCGAATGAATCCATTGACCGACGCCACCCCACGCCCCCTGTTTGCTCCAACCACCCCCCCCACACACACACACCCCAAGCTAGTTGTATTTGTGCATTTGCTGTTTGTTGTTACTCGTATCGCATTTCCCCCCCTCACCCAGCCCAGCCCAGCCAGCCACCCTTAGTCGTTTCTCCTGTTGTTGTTACCACCCCCCCAACCACCCATCCACCATATCTGTCTGTGTTTTGTAGTTTGTGTTCTTGCAGTAGTTACCTTTACTACCTCTGGCATTTCTTTTACGATACCCATGTTGCAACTGTGGCCTGGCCACATTTCAATAACATTAACGTCACCTTGTTGTTCCCCTAGCAACTGCTGGACCACAAAGTTGTTGCCATATTTTTTGTTGTTCTGTCTGTGTGTGTGTGTGTTTGTGTGTGTTTGTTTTGTTTTTTGTTTCCTCTTTTCGTTCCGTTAAGCCACACTAAAAATCCGGCATCTCTCGGTGGAAAACCAGAAAGCCAGAAAACCAGAAAACCGGAAAACCGGAAAACCCATCAAAGGCATTTTTATGTCGCGAACTTGCAGCATATAATTTGTGAATTGTTGCAACTTGCTGTGTGTACCCCAGATATGTTTATTTAATATGCCCAAAACACGACTTTATGTGACTAGTTTGTGTTTGTGGCACATGTCGTGCCCGCCCCCACCATCCCCCCATCCCCCCAACCCCCACAACTGTTACCCAGTTGCAAATTTCATTTCCATTTGTCGGCGAACTGCATAGAGAAATGTAAATGTATTTGTTTTCACACAGCCAAGCAGAGAGCATGTTTATTTATTTATGCACTGGATAAATATTTGATTTCAAGTTCTAAAAAAATCAAAAACAAAACAAACAACAAAGAAAACACTCACACACACACACACACACCCACACACAGATACACCTACACATTCAAATTAAATATTTTGTTTTTTTGTCCCTCATCTAAATAAATATACATACATTTATATATGTACAAATATATATATATGTGTGTGTGTGTGTGTGTGTAGCATTTTATATATGTAGTTGTGTGTGTGTGCAAGACTCGTTCAAAAGTTATTCGCAAATATTTCATTCGATTTGATTAATTAATAAATTATATGACCGGGTTTGCAATGATTTTATAGTTCACCCACCCCGTTCCCCAGTTCCCCATGCTTGGATAGCTGCTGCATAATACATGTACATATACATATGCATATGCATATATGTATGTATCTGTGTGTGTGTGTGTGTGTTTTTGCTGTAGGTGTTGCGGGTGAACAACTTTCAATCCCTATGAATATGCAAGTCCTTGAATCGGACAAAAAACCCCTTTTTGGGTTAGAGACGGGGGGTTCTTGGCATATGTTGTTAACTGATTTAAATATAACTTGAATGTGGAATACGCTAAAGAATTTTCGAGCAGCATAGCAAAATGTACAAAAATATCAGATTAAACCAGAAATTTGACTAAATTTGGACAGTTACACACATGCATCCGTTGAAGCCATCAATTTGCATTACTATTACAATTACAGACTGCCAACCATTTGAAACACCCTTTTTATCCGACAAACCATGTTGTAAATGACCAATGATCAAGCTAGTGTTAGATGAGGTGCATATTCAGATTCATATATAGAAAACAAGTTAATTGTCGCAGGGATTTCCCAATTTAACTACACATTTAAATGATGCTGATGCTGATAATTTCCTCAAATGTCAAACTGATCCTGATCCCTTAAAGCTTTAACTCTTAATTGTAATTGTAATGTGGTTCTCAGTGTCTAGTTGTTAAATGTATGAATTACTCCTTACACAGACATACACAACTTTATGTTAATCAATAGACAAACAATTCTCAATACGCAGAAGGACACAAACGGCAAAGCAACAAGCAACAATTGTTGCAACAATCACAAAAAACACTAGCACAAGAACCACAAAATACACTTGTAAACTTTCATGAATCTACACACACACACACATATATATATATATATATATATATATATATATATACACACACACACAAACGCAATCGTACCATTTTGTATTCATGTATTTTCGAACCTGTACAAAATGTGAATAAAATTTGTAATTGTTATGTAAGCAAAATTAATTTTGTTTTCGCTTCGCTTCTTGTATTTTTGTATTTTTGTATTTTTAATACTTTATGTACTAATTTTAAGGCTTTGTGTTTGTTTGTTTGTTCTGTTGTTGCCATTTGAGACTTGATTGTTTGTTTTCTTTCTACTTTTAATTCGGTCCTTCTGCGTTACATTCTTTCCCGATAACTGTACGCGCGTTGTGTTGTAAAACCCCCCAACCTACCTATCCGATAAAAAAAAAATGAAAATAATATTTGTCTACTTATATATATATATATATGTATTCCAAATCCAAACCAGACTTGACAGACTCTAATGACCGAATGACTAATATGTTTATGCCCATGTACTACTTACCTTCTCTCGAGAACATAATCACAATAACAACTAATAAATATATATATATATATCTATATATATATATATATATATATATTATATAAACAATGTATATAAAGTGTTAATCTCAATGTTGGTCAATGTTTCAACAGGTTTCTAAGAATCCATTGGCCAGTTTGGCCGCCTTGGGCCTCGCCGGCATGACGCCAGCCAGCACTGGTGGCATAAATCACACAGGTAAGTCTCCTCTCTCTCTCTCTCTCTCTCTCTCTCTCTCTGTGTGTGTGTGTGTGAGGGATTATGCAGAGAAATCGATGTATGCATATACTAAAAATCGATATTTTGACCTGGGCCCATTTACAGCTCTGGCTGCCTTGGCAGGGTCACAGCTGCGTACGGCCAATGCGAATCGGGCACAGCAGCAGCAGCACGAGATGACAGTGTCGAATGATTTGATTGGCTGCATCATTGGCAAGGGTGGCACCAAAATAGCGGAAATACGTCAGATCTCCGGCGCCATGATACGCATCTCCAACTGTGAGGAGCGCGAGGGCGGCAACACTGATCGCACCATTACCATCAGTGGCAATCCGGATTCTGTGGCATTGGCCCAATACTTAATCAACATGAGGTGAGTCTGCTCGCACTGAATACATACTTCCTTAACCATAAACAGTATATAGTAATCTGTGTGTGTGTGTGTGTGTGTGTGTGTGTACATGTGTGTCTGCGTGTGTGTGTGTATGTGTTGTCTAACAAATTTTGTCGAATTGATTTGCAAATTGACAAAGTAAGAAAGAAGGTCTAAGGAGGTCGTCGGTCGTTGGTCGTCGGTCGTAGGTCGTATCGGTCTCTCAGTACATTTAAGCACTCGTTTACCGTTATTAGCGTCTGGGCGAGCGCGTTCAACCTTAGAAGTTGATACTTGATGCTTGGAACTTGTAATTTTAGGCTTAAGCTCAAGCTCAGCTCTTGTCTAGTGTATAAGTCGCAAGCCCGCATTTAGCAAATGCGAAATGCTTTTTTCATGTGTAGTTCTGAAACGTACTGAAATGTAACGCACTATTTCATGCATATAGAGAAAACTTAGCACCAGCAAAACTCTTAACTCTAGCATTATACATCTATAATTAATTCTATATATAAATATATAAACCTAGCTTCTAGTCAACTACTACCTATGCTTGTATATGTCCAAGTATACAAAAGTCTCAGCTCAGCAGGCATTTTAATGGAGGATGAGGAGGAGGAGCAGGAGCAAAATGGACAGCACCAACTAAAACTACGTCACGCGTCGCACTCTCGCACACACGAGCAAAAAATACACAACTGGAACTGAAACTGAAACTGAAACAATTGGTACTTCAAAAGAAACTGCAGTTCAACTTGTCATCAATACAAAAAAAAAAAAAAAAACTACAACAAAAAAAAATCAAAAACGCAAAAAAAAATCCAAATAAAAACTATGCTCCTCTCTCCCCAACCCGCAACAAAACTAAACTTAACCAAATATCCCCAACAACAAATAAAGTTCAATCCCTAGAAACTTTTCAAAACTGTTTCGGTCAAGTCCACAACAACTAGAAAATCAATAAGATTTCTACTCCTACAACCCAAAAAAAATTAAATTTTGAACGACGCTCCCACCAATAAACAACAAACCAAACATTGCGCCCAAAAGTTCTCTCCAGAACTTTGCTATCTATCCGTTTACTCCGAACCGTTCCTCCACACAAACACCTCCTTAACCTTTTTTGCATAACAAAACACTAAAAAGCAATTCAAAAAGAAATGACCAACTCAATTCCACAAAATCACAAAACCAAAAAGAAAAAAAAAATGAACAAACAATTGTTTAAAAAAAAAAAAACAGTAAAAAAAAAACAATATCCCATAAGTTCCTTTCTCTTTCTTTCTGTCTCTATCTATCTCTCTGTGTACCTCATCCACAGCGTTGAACTGCAGAAGGCCAATCTTCAGGATCAGGCAGCTCAAAATGGCACTGCAGCCATATCAACTGTTGGTGGTGTTGCCGGTGGTGCCACAACAGCAGCAGTGGCAGCAGCGGCGGCAGCAGCAGCAGCTGCTGCTGCTGGTGGTGGTGGTGGTGGCGGCGGTGGTGGTGTTGGTGGTGGTGGTGGTGGTGTGAATGGCAGCAGCTGTTTGACGGTGTCGCTCACTGGCAACTGCAGCACAAGCAGCAACAACAGCAGCAGCTCGGCCAGCAGCAATGGCAGCAGCAGCGCCACCAACTATGCCACCAATGGCAGCAGCCAGAGCAACAGCAGCAGCAGCAACCACAACGGCAACAGCAGCAGCAATGGCTCCTCCACTCTGGGCATCAACTCGTCGGGAGCCGGTGCTGCCGGTTTGGGCGGTAGTCCACTGGCATCGGCCCTGCAACTGTTGACCAAACCCGGCGCGATCACCGCCCTCTCCAATCTGAGCGCATTGGATTTGCTCAGCCTGACGTCGTTGGGCAACAATGGGAACAGCGCACCCGGCGGACCGCCAGTGCAGACCACGGGCGTGAATCGGGCCAAGGGCCACTATGCGACATCGCGCTTCCGCCAACATCAGACCGAGACTGGTGGCGAATCGGAGAAGGCGCGCAACAAATTCAACCCGTACTAGGGGCACGCCAAATATCTGCAGAACAGACGGCGCAAAAGTATACCCAAGAAGAAAAAGAGATCATCATTTGCTTATAGTCGAGTTAGAAGTAGCTTTTTCTAGTTGTTAACAAGTTCATACCGTTGCGACAGCTTTAGAGTTTACGATTCTTCAAGAATAATGCTCTAATCACAAAAACAAAAAACAAAAAAAAACAAGAAAACAAAAAAACAAAAATCAAAAGAAAAAAGCAAAAAAAAAAAAAAAATTAATTTCTTAAGTGTAAAATTTGTAAAAGTATTTGAAATTTGAAGACAATTTTTACACAAACTAGTTGAAAGCCAGCCCAGTTGCAGCTAATTGCAACAGACAACAGTATCCAAATTAGTTTATAGCTGAGATAATATTGCTTAGGTTTTCGAATGCAGCGATATCTATGATTTTTTTCCAAAAAGAAAACAAAAAAAACCGATGGCAGTGGAAGTGTCCAAGACGACATCCATTATAAACGACGAATTGAATTGGAACAAACACTTGAACAATATCGAGTATCGAATATAGCAAGAAGAGAGAGAGAGAACAAGTAGTTGCAAGTAAATAAAGATAAAACATGGAATTAGCCCAAGTATTGTAATCAAACTTTGACCAAGTGAAACGCAGCTTAAGGACCCTTCTCCTGGTAGGTGTTATAGATCTTTGCCCTTATCCCTTTTCTAGAGTAACATTAACACACACACAACTATTCGTACATTATAGAATTTGCCAAATTTTAGCGCATCCTTAGAAAGAGAGAGAGAGAGAGAGAGAGAGAGTGATTTTGTGAATTGCGATGCACGATGCACGTTGCAACATGTAGCAGAATAATTGATCTAAGCACAGCACATAACAATGTTGCAATATAATATTGTCGCCGCTCTCCCTCAGCAGCCTCACTGTAACATATTATAACATCATCTAACCCCTTAGCCTAGCCGCCTACTCGTAATCGATCATATTTCCTCTAATTAGCAGATAAGCACTAAATGTATTTTATGCTCTAACCTCTAACCTCTAAGTATAAAGGCCTCCCCTCTGCAGCCATGTGTCGCGTAAACAAAACAAAAAAAAAAGAAAACAAGAAAAAACTTCTTAAAGAAGTTGAAAGAAAATTAAGATACAAAAGGAAATTCCAATGCATTGTGCTCAAAAGAATTTGGCACAACGACTTTTATGGACCAATTCGTTCTAATTGACACAATCCACGCAAATGAGCGTACAAAAGAAAACAAAAAATAAAATACGAAAAAAAAAAACTGAAAAATTAAAAAAGTTGAAATAAGGAACCAGAAATAAACATTAATAAATATATAGCCAACTGAAGGCAGCGAGAGAAGCATACATACACAACAAATGATGGGTGCAACATTATGTTGCACTCGAATTGAGAGATGTATGTTCTATGTGTTAAGCAAAGGAGCAGCAGCAGGAGCAGGAAGATCGTTATTATGTATTGGACTTGAAGTCATGAATTGTTTTTAAATCATAATCGGATTAGTTGTACCCCATTAATTTACGATTTTCTAAATTATTGTATTGTATTTATTATTAACGATTGTACATTTGTTATTATTTTGTATTGTATAACCAGCGAAGCACATGAAACCAAACTATTTTTGAATTGGTAAAAAAAAAGAAGAAGATTGTTGAAATGGAAAACAAAAAAGTATTTGGAAATTGAAATTTCTCTCCTCTTTACACCACAATACATACGGCTAAGAATTTTGTATTATTTCTTAAGGAAAACGATGACACACATTGTAATAGTTATTAGTTAGTTAAGCTAAGCGGGCTTACGATTTTATAACCAAATCATATACATACAAACATACAAACATACAAACAAACATACATACATACATATACTTACAATATATACTCGTATATGCAACATTTATACAACGTAGTTTGAGAAACGCATAGCTCTAAAGATTCTTGTAATAATGGATGTATGTACTACTTATAACTCTAAAATTAATAGACACACTGAGAACAACAATTACCAATTGTAAAAGAATCGCTTTTTATCGCTTAGTCGCGATTCTTAGTGCTGCGCCTACGAGCGAGCAGAACAACAACAACAACAACAAACAAGCAAAACATATTTATATGCAATCAAACAAAAATTATAATGAAAAACTGCGTTTGTAATAAAGTGAAGAAATACCACAAAAAAATAAAACGACACTAAAAAATCAACATTTTATTACAGCCCATTATTATCATCATTTGTTTTAAGTGTATACATCTAAGAATAAAAATCGAGGACATTTTTTTCGAAAATTTTTGAAAACACAAAGATTTAAATGGATTTAGCCTAGCCAAGACCTGTCTGTCGTACAGCTAAAGCACACAGTCAGGGCCAAAAAATATAATTCAATTTGTATTAATACATTCGAATTTCCCAAATTTGTTGTTAAACTTGATGCAGAATTGAACTAAATCGTTTTTTTTTCATATTTCAACTTTGCAGAATATCAATGGAGACCGCTGGACTGCCCATACCTGGTTATCATTATATCGCACCAAGTGCAATTGTTAAAACGCCCATACACTAAGTGCAACTACAACAAACAACAAAATACAAAAACAAAAACAAAAACAAACAGTAAACAGCAAACAGCAAAAGCAACAACAGCAACATCAACATCAACATCAACATAAGCAAATCGAATGCAGCGAGGGACTGGAGCCGATAAATCATGCATCAACTGACAACAGATGGCAGATAACAGATAACAGATAACAGATAACAGATAGTAGGGACATCGGCAGCGGCGGCGACTACGGAACGATCGTCAAAATGTTAAGTTATAAGCAATAAGTAAAGAATAAAGAGTAAAGAGTAAAGAGTAAAGAAGAGCATAAAAAACAGAAAGCAGAAAATCATGCGACAAGGTCGAATCAGAAGAAGAAGAAGAAGGTGAGCATAAGGCATATATAGAGACGTCATATACACAACGTTCACACACAGACATGTAAGAATACATACACGTTATATTTATTCATTGATTCTTATTAATTATGATATTTTTTATTAAGTTTAAAAGGAAAATACAAAAACAAAAAACAAAAAACCAGAGAAAATAAATGAAACTTTATGTTGAAACCGTTTTCGGGTGCGCTACTTCAATGTATGCGGCGCTCCCTCATCGTAAGAACAGAACAGCAATTAATTGTAAGATTAGTCAAAATGAAGACAAATGCAAACAAAGCAGAAAACAAAAACAAAACAAGCAAAAAACTAAAATCAATAATATTAATCAGCAATACAGCAAAGTAAAAGGAAATTTCGAAATGCAGTTAAATTTTAAACCAAGCAATTGTGCATGCGCATAACCAAAAAACAAAAAATAATAACAAAAAAACAAAAAACAAAACAAAACAAAAGAAAAGAAATAAATAAAATAAAGTACATCAAGTTAAGGGCATTAAGAAATAAAAGCAAAAAACAAAACACAAAATTAACAACGGCATATAAATAAATAATATTAAAGCAAGCCAAGCCAGGCCAGACAGCAAGCAAAGCAAAGAGACAAGAGACAAACAGTTTACTTAAACAAAGATATGAACAGTTAATTTCCACTTTGTTAGGCGACGACGGAGAATGTTGTGTTTGTTGTTTATGTTTACATTTCTATTTATATGCATACACAAACCAACAAACAAACAAAAACAAACAAACAAAACATACATACATATAAATATGGCGGTACACAAAATATATATATATATATATATATATATTAATTGATATAATAATTTTTAATTTTATTATTTTTATTATTGTAATTGTTATCGAAATTGTATTTGTGATTTTTGAATATGTTTAGACTGAAGGACAAAATTAATTCTGTTTATTGATTAAACTACATAATAACTATGATCTAATTAAATTAAATTAAATACGATTTGATTTTTCAACTTTCGAAATTAGTTATAATTTGTTAAACGAGAAACGAAAACAAAAAACAAAAAACAAAAAAACAAAAAAACAACAACTGATCGTAACATTTGAAGCCAAATTCATTTTTGTTAGATTAGACTTTTTGCAATTGTTTTTTTTTTTAATTATTAGCAAAAATGTTAAGCTAAGTGACAAAATTCAAATTACAATAATAATATTTAAGCACATTTGCGGCGTTAAAAAAGACTTTCTATTGCGTGGAAAATGAGAAATGAGAAATGAGAAAAATGGATTTAATTTTATTTCATATTGCAATAATGATTAAATTAAAGTATAATTTTATTTTCTTAGCTGTTAAATTTATACGCAAAACAACAAAACAAACAAAAATAAAACGATTTTCAATGTTAAACTTACAAAACTTAAATTAATTTTATTTTAAATTTAGTTTTAGGCTGGGCAGCAAGAAGCAAAAAATAAATTAACTGTGGCTTGTTAACAAAATAAGTAAATTAAATTATGAAGCCACAAGTAGTAACAAAACATGTAGTTACACACACACACTAACAAACTGTAGTTACAAAGCACACACACACACACACTCACACACACTAACACAGACACACACACACACAGCATAAATATAAAGACAAATTTGAATATGTGTTAGGTTAGGCTCCAGCGGAGAGATCAATCCGTAAGCTAGTTAAGGAATTTGTTGCTATAACTTTGTGTGGCAGGCTCAGCAGCTCAGCTCGCAACACAGTCAGTCGGCAATATGTGTCAAATTTTGATTATACAAATTATGAATACAATAAGAGACATTTACAAAAGGAAACATACCCGAAACATATCCACAGCAAAAATAAACCAATTTATTGTAATCATCAGCAAGTTAAATTACTCAAAAGCAACAAAACATATAATGGAAAACATATCCCAAAAACTCGTATATATTATTTAATTGAAATGTCAAATTATGTGTTGATCTGGCAACAGTTCTGGCAACAGTTGAACCAGACAGTTGACAAAGGATCGCATCGATCGGTGGAAAGATGAAAGATTTTGAAAACAGTAGCTCTTAGTTGCCACCAAATCAAAGATTCACATTTGTTATTTTCCTTACTTTACTTACTGTCTTGCATAATAATAATAATAATAATAATAATAATAATAATAAAAACACTTATGAAGCAAAACTTGATTACAGGAAATTGTTGATAGTATAAAAAATCAATTATAATAATGATAAATACATTACTGTTAACTTAGACACACTCTCTAATAATAATTGACTAAAAATTAACAGAAACAAAAAACAAAAACAAAAACAAAAACAAAATAATGAGGATCAAGCAAAATGTGCAACACAGGCAGCAAAATATCAAGCGAAACTATTTCGTGATTTTAGTGACAAATATTTCGCTGATGACAATTTGAAGCAATCATTTTTGAAACAAGAAGAGGAAGAAGAAGATGAAGAAGAAGAAAATAAAAACAAACAAAGAATGAACGTTAAATGGAAGTAAATCCGTATATCTATATATAAATAAATTATATATATCTATATATAAATATACATATATTAAATAAATTATTATGTACACTTGTATTTAATTGTATTTGAAATATTTAGTAAATTTTTTGCGCAAGTTACAACCAACTAAATAAAAAACCAAAAAAAAACAAAATGAAAAGATGAAATGACGGGTTGACAGTGGATAGTAGTGGATTGGGACTATTTGTAACATAAATAAATGAAAAGGGATAAATTAATTATGTGCATGTGTATGTATAAAGAAACTACATTTAAAATAGCTCAAAAGAAACAAAAAAAACAAAAACAAAACAATTTCAATTGAATTTTTACTAAATATTGTGTATTTGTATGTAAATTATTAATGACAATTTGTTGACAAACTTGTAAATTTGCAAAGGAAAAATACGTGTAAGAAAAGCAATTTTAATGGTGCCTTAAAAACCAAACCAAGCAAATTTCTTCTTGCCCCACATACTACTTACACACAGCAACACCAACAATACCAACAATGACACATCGTTGTGTAAACTATCTATGGCATGTGAGTTTTTCTACCTTTCCACGTTTCCGCGTTTCTCTCAAACATTTCCTCTCAATTTTCCCTGCTTCATTGCCGCATTGCCGCATTGCGTGCCACACCGCAGCCCGCAATGTGTGTGTGTGTGTGTGTGTGTATAAATATTTAGTTAAATATACAAACTTATGCGTGCGCGTGTGTGTGTGTGTGTGTGTGTGTGTGAACATGCATCAGCCTCTTTCCATAAGGAACTTATCCCTTTTAGCGACATTTGACCCACAATTGCTCAAACTATTCGAGTTTCAACAACCAAAATAACAAGAACAACAACATCCAGTGTGTAGCGTTGCCCGTTATAGTACTTGAAAATAATAAAGAAAAGTTAAATGCAAAAAAAAAGCAAAAAAAAAAAAAAAACGAAAAGAAATAAATGAAAAACCAAACAAAAAAAATGTATTTACATGGTAAATTTATTTAATAAACGTAGCTGCAAATAGTATTTGAACAAAAGATAAAACACCGAAACCCGAAACCCGAAACATTAACCGGAAATATAAACAATTAGTCAGCAATATAACAATATCAAATATACACACACAATTATAAACACAAAAAAACACACATAAATGTTTCTCTCAGTGTAATTACAAATCAACTTAAATGTATTTGCTCACAATTTTACAATACATGTCGGACAAAAACAAAAAAAAAAATCGAAAACGTAAACAACAAATTCTGCACAATATGTGGAAAAAACAAAAGCATTTAAGGCACTTGACATAAGGCGGAGGAACGATGAATGGCTATAAAATTATTGTTAAAAGACAATGTAGGACAAAACATATTTATATACATATACATAAATGAAGACGGAATGGAAATATAAAACAAGATAATTATTAAGGTATTTTAGATATTCTTATTTAATATCCAGAAAAACAAAAAAATGAAAAGTGAGAAAAATATACGAGGAGAATTTTTAATTTAGAAGACATATTAAACAAACGGAGAGGTGTTAGGAACCACAGCGGTAAATTCGGGTTGAAGTATGAAATATGCAAAACTTATTAACTAAATATTGGTGTTAGAACTTTAACTGAAAAAATCATGTAATTTGCCATCGAGCAAGGGGCTAAAAACGGGAAATGTGCTCAATTTAACTAGCTGAAACTGGCACCTAAACATATTATTATTAATTGCAAATATAGGAAAATTATATAGGAATAGTAGGTAGAAAGCGAGTGGAGAGAGGATAGTGATAAATTGTAGCCGGCTCTCAGCTTAAGCGCGTCTATTTTCATTTACTAAACAAATTGAATTCAATTTTCCAAAACTTTAAGCTATTTTCCAGTGTGGAAATGAGTGTAGGATTCGAGGGAGAAGAGTAGAAAAATGAATTGGTTTTGAAGGTTGTCTGATTTGCAAGATTAATCGTATGTTTGTGTGCAATTTTCAGCTAGTGTCATTGGGAATGATAGACAAACGGATTTGTTAATGCTACTACATATGGTGAGGTGAATTGGAATGATCAATTCTCGATTCCCATATAGTTCAGTGATTCTCAAAGCCTTGTGCGCAGACAGTGTAAGCAAAAAATAATACCGTTTAACTATATACATACATAGACATATACATATACATATACATATACATATACATACAATACATAACTTACTCGTATACCATTTTGTTGCGGCATTATCTCGAATGGTTCAATACCAGCAAAACGAAAACTAACTACGTGTATTCCAATTCATCAAAGCAATTGAAAAGGGAAAATTGAAGGCATGCGTATGCGTATGCGTATGCGTATTGCCAGCCAGTAAATACATATTCGAAACAGCTAAGGTTTCTCAGAAATTAGAATGACAAGAACAACATATAACCAATAAATGATATACAGCAAAGAATTAACTTAACTACATACATAAATACATACACATATTTACACAAATACAAACATACATGCATACATATATGAACACATAGGATGCACACTCCAACATTGGTCATTAGACACACAACATACAATATCTCCAGCGAATGTTTACGGGCCGACAGAATTGGAATTGTAATTGCCGAATGAAATTAGCACATTGCATACATATATATACACATATATATATATATATGAAACATAGAAACTGTTTTCAATCAAATTAACACTCGACATATTAGGTGTTTTTGTATATGTGTAAAAACTATTTAAACGAACATGAAAAGCAACTCTAGCTAATAATTGAAAGAAACAAAGTCTTAAGAGCAATCACTATTAAGACGAATTGCATTTCCGATGTAACAAATTCGAAGTACTCGTAAAGTAGCAAATTAGTCGTTAAGTGTCTCTATATCTCTGTTTTATTTCAAAGTAAAATAAAAGAATGAAATGCAGCGTAAAATTGATAAAACTGAACAATTGGGATCAACTTATATTTAAAATATAAGATTAAATTATAATAACAAACAAAAATACACAAGCGTTAATAAATCAGCCCCAGAGTTGTTGATAGTTGCTACACACTCAACTAAGTATATGAAAAGTATTGCAAAAATTGTGCCAAAAAACAAAAAAAAAAAAAATGATGAAAAAACAGCTCAATAGAAATCAAGCGAAACAAACAACAAGCAACCAACAACTGGCCAAATGTTCGACACAACAATTTTAGTTCAAGCAACAAACAAAAAAAAACAAGAACCACAACAACAACAACAACAACACAAAGTGAATTTGCTTTTTTGGGGGAACAACACATAGGAATTATACGAATTTCAACAATATTGCAAATTTATGTGAATTCATTTGTAAGCCAATAACATTGACAGCTATTTAAAGTTCATATTGCGCAAAATGAGCTTATTTAAAACATAAAACAAAAAACGTACCACAACCAATCAAACAAACAAACAAACAAACAAATAATAAAAAGAAAACAATACTTACGATATATATGTGTATGAAAACCTATCGGGAAAGCTGCTGCAAAATAATGCTGGCTTCAATTTACAAACAATATTCAAGTGGCTGTATTTTCAGTTTAAACTATGTATATATATTTCATATACGGATATTTCAAAATGCGTGCCAAATCGAAAGCAAATACACTTAACTTAATCATTTATTTCGAATGTTGATTGCCCCACATTTATTTGAGCGATTTTTGTTGAAGATGCAAATTCAAATTCGGATATTCTCGCTATATACAAATGTATTTCAAAATGAATACGGCTCTTTGGAAAAATCGTTGCATACTTTTGAGACAATTTATTTATACGTGTTGTATACATATAATATATATACATATGTATGTATTCTTTCATATCTTCATCTATTATGATATGTCGTTCATTAAATTTGAAAAGCATTCTTAATATTTATACCACAAATATTTTGAAAATGACAAAAAAACCAAAAACAAAAATGAAAAGTCGTATAATATATAGAAAAAGCAACTTAATGCGCATTAAATAACAAGAAAATATTTGAAAGATGTATTTACAAGTTGTAGAAATCTGCAAGGCAATCATAAAACTAGAGCTTCAATAAATGAAATGAAATGAACAGTGTCATATGACAAATTGGACACAACTTTAAATATTTGTATGAATGGCTAAACAAATAAATAGTTACAAATGCCTAAGAATGTTTTTGGAAAATATATATTTAAGCCAGAGAATATTTGCGTTATTAATGTGTAATAAATGACAAAACTAAATGATAGTGCCAATTTGTAGTGCAAATTTTTGTTTGCCGAATTGTTTAACGGTCTTATCATTTTTTTGTTATAATCGTGTTTAAAGTACACACAAAACAGTTGGTTTCAGAACCACCAATTTTTGGAAATTTTCAAAACCGATCAAAAAAATCGATAATAGTGGATAAAGTCAAAATACTTAGCACACAGCACCGCTTCGTTTTTGATGTGTATAGAAACTAAACGATGAATACTTAATTCAATTGGAGAGCTGAACTAACCCACAAACAAGTAGTTGACGAGCTCTAGAGCTCCAGAATACCATTTTGTTCGTTGCACAGCCCCACACACAGCCCAAAATGATAATGTTACTCCATAGATGATACTTTTTTTGTATATGGCAACACACAACAGACAAATAGAAATGACAACATCAGATCCATTATGGTTAAAATAAATTGTATTTGAAAGCAGCACTGAACAACTTTTAGATTACAATAAGCAATAATGGATGTCAAATGGAAAATTCCAAAATAAATAGGGCATTCAAATGAAGAATTAAACTATAATGAAATTAAAACTTGTTTATTTGTGTACAACAATAATATTTAAAATACTTCTTAAATGTGTACTATCACTATATACAAAAAAAGGTAAAACAAAAACAAAAACAAAATACATAAAAATTACATTGCATAGATACAAAAGCAAGAAACACACAAAACATACTCGAACAAGATCGAGCTGATCGTTGGGACTGTGCTGGCTGCGAGGCACAAAATGTTGCAAATAACTGGAAATTTGTACAATATCCGAGCAGTTATTGATTGAATTGGGAATTAATCGAACTATTTTGAGAACTCAGCCTAGCGGGTTTTGCAAAATGATCATTGAAATTCGAAAAGAATATGGTTTTTGTCATGCCCAGCTAGAGTCCCAGATGGTAAGGCTCTTAAGGACACAGAAGCATACAAGAATACTTATACATATATAAGAAGATACAGAAACACATACATAATCACAACAAAGTTTAAACAAATACAACCGTTAAACTACATACAATAAGCAACGGTAAAAAAGCGGTATTAATTCATCATTGCGAAATGTACAACAAAAATGGTAAAAACGTTGAAAAACAAAAATGGAAACAAAAAAAAAAAAAACAAAAAAACGTAAAAACAATACAAAAAAGCAAACATTATTTACAATATATTTACAATTCTATAAAAATTATATTTAAAAATATTTACATATATATACTATATATGGACAAAACCCAAATCATGATGTGTTTGTACTTATGCACGAGTTTTTGCGAAACAACAGACACAAACATGCCATGCAACACATGCAACACATACAACATTAACAAAATCCAAATGCAGACAGACATCGTACATAGGTTCAACAAAAGTTATACACATACTTACATATACAAATACATGTGCAATAAAAAAATGATAAGAAATGGAGATACACACAAAGTTAAGTGCATTATAATTGAATTTATAGATTTAAAAGACAAACAAAACAAAAAACAAAAACAAAACAAAACAAAAAATTGAATTATAAATGATGAAGCTATTAAGTGAGTTATTTAAACGGACTACTGTAACGATTAATGCCAGTGCATATGTATTTATTCACTACTCATATATACATCATATATACAAGACATACCTACACATACATACAGCAACATATAATTTCGTTGAAATCAATCATGTACCAAATTGAAGTCAGTTACTCAGCATACCAACATCACATCATCACATCATTACATCAATTATTATCATCATCATCATCATCGATACACTCGAACAAACACACACACGAACATGTATTGCAAATTTAGCCAAGTCAAGAATGAATTTAAAAAACAAAGAAACCAAATACAAAGCTAAATGTATTGCGTTCTCGAACTAAATGTGTTTTGTGTCAAATTTTTACTTCAAATACCAAAATACCAAAAAAAAAACAAAAAAAAAAAGAAAAGAAGAAAATAAGAAAAGTGAATAGCAAACTAAAACACAAAATCATAAGAACATTGGAATATTTGATGATACTTTCTATATGTATTTGGTGTGAAGTAAATTGAAATTGAAATGTACCACAAATAGGGAAAGAAATATGAAAATGATAATGAAAACAAAACCAAAAGTAAAACAGAATTTAACACAATTTTTGAATTCATTAAATAAAGGTATGTGTTTAGATATATTCAAACAAAATAAAACCTAACGACTTATTAATCAATGTGCTCCAATGAAAGTAAGTACATACATACATCATTCCAATGGGAAAGGAAATTGGGTAAACAAAGTCAAATATCAGTTCATTTTTTTTGTCGAGCCACAATGCCAACCGAATCGGTAGTTGATTGATCTCATGCTCTTCATGATCCTCTTACTACCGTAGCCTAGATCGTAATGGATCAAAAAACATATTGTGGGAAGCTTTTGAGTTGACAGTTGACAGCTGATTCTTTAGAAGTGAATATAGGTATTGGTATTGGTAGTAGGAGCAGCTTCTTACAAGAGTTTCGAACGATGGGAATGGTGGGTTGTAGATCTAAGTGAAATGTTTTAAACCTTCTGGCCAATAAAATGCAGCTACAGTAACTCAATTTACTTGCAGTTCAAATCAGAGTGGAGTTAAAGCTGCCATTTAGCATAGCAGGTGTATATCATCGTAACGCTAAAGGCAACAGTTCAAACGCATCAAATACTTGATACGATGTTTGACACCGTATTTGGTAGTGCAGCTGCTGTTTGTGAGGAGGGTTCAACTCGTTTCGAAATCTTTGTCCAAATTCTAAACTGTGTTTTGTTGATGTCATTCACCTCCAGCTCGCAGTTCATCATTCATGGACAGTAGCAATCCAGCTCCAAATCCAGCATAATGTGATTGAAACCCAAAAATTAAAACCAGTTCTGAATTAATGACAGGTGAAAATAGTCGTCAATGATATGCTTTTATATTCTTCTTCATTTTACTTCTTGGCTTAAAGGTTACTTCAAATATTAGGTCAATATTTATCAAGGGACATTTTTCACTTGAGGGATTGCAGCTCTTACAAAATTGATGAAGATTCCTCACTTAAGAAGCACAATCCAAAGATTAAGAAGATAGTTTTCAGACCATATTCTGTCAGCCCTTTTTTTATCTTGAAAACCCCGAAAAAACCCAATCAGACCAAACAAATAATAAATAGTTAGTATGAATTACTTAAACCCTACAACTATTGCGAAAGTTATTCACTAGACTCTGAATTGATTACATGATAGAGTCTGTTGTAATCATTACAGAGTACTCGAAATGGTTCATGAAAGGAATAATTAGTAGTACAACGATTAGGAGAGAGTCCGAAGAAGTAACGAGACGGTCTAGAGGAAACAGAAAAATGTATTTGGCTCATCAACGCAGCTGAATCGTTTTCACCATTTTTTCAAGAAATATAGAAAGTTTAGTCTTAAGACCTCTAATATTCTGGTAAACTAGAGAGAGGATGTTAATTGTTGCACAAGAAGACTTTCCGTATTAGGAATGATGGGGCCAAGCACAGTTGTATTAAGCTGTTTTTACGAAGAGCTCTCTCTATTTAGTATTCCCTATATACGAGTAAGAGCAAGACGAAGTCACAATCCGCGGAGTGAAGGGGAAAGAGTTCGACAGTTGATGAGCATTTTAAGATAATAATTGACTGCTAGGAATTAGAATTGTTTTAAAATGAATATTTTTATGGGGCTCACATCAGTTGACATGTAAAACGCAACCAGTCAAACATTCGCCGGAAAAAATTAAAGCCACTTATCAGTAGACCGTAATTTTGAGAAATTAAAAGGTGATTATACGCATGTAATGGAAATGGCAAGTTGTTAATGAGCAAAACGCTTTACATAAGCTGCAGTACTAGATAACTCAGAAAATGCTATGAAATCGGCTTTAACTCAATTAAAATAAATAAA
Organism: Drosophila cognata; assembly: GCA_035041535.1. Taxonomy (NCBI): domain Eukaryota; kingdom Metazoa; phylum Arthropoda; class Insecta; order Diptera; family Drosophilidae; genus Drosophila; species Drosophila cognata. Next base: position 3,442,506 of record JAWNLC010000688.1, on the reverse strand, counting down.
TGCAAATATAGATAAACTTAAATTGAAATTAGTGTACTAGGTAAAAGAACGCAAATATATTGCGGACTTTATGCTTGTTAACTCAGCCATTCATAAAAATGTCCGCAAATTCAGAATAATTTTACAATAATTCTCATTAAATATACACATTTTGGTGTTGTTGTCGGACCACAGTTTGGACATAAAGTTGCCTGACCTTTCTAGCGAGCTGTACATATACATATATATCAATTTCTCATTCATAAAAAATTGTAAAAAGTGCGGGACGAAGGAAAGAAAACGAGACAGATCGAGAGACGAGATTTGGTTTGCGCAAGCATTGTGTATAAAATATACTAATGTCGTTATAAATCGCATTTGCATTTTCGATTTCAGCCGGAGATAGTCAACTTTTGCAATCTGTTACACTGGCTGATAGTGTTAGTAATCGTGAGACTTCGACTTCGACTTGTTGAGCAGGGGGAACATAAATCTTGGTAATAACTGCCGAGCACGTACAGATCGCCAATTGTTACCTCATTACCTGGAATTACTCCTGACATATCTCAAACAATCGAAGTCAATTAAAATACAACTTGTATGTGTGCTCAGAGCTAATTGCGTTACATTAGAAAACCGATTAAAATCCGGTTTTTAGTTTTATAAAAGTTTTTACAGTTGTCTCTGTGTAAAATCCGCAAATTGTTCAAGGTTGAAGCATTTACTCTGCGCGTTAACTAACATATGCTGATATTGTGGCTGGTCATGATAGTGAATTATGTATGTATATATTTACATACATATATTTATGATATTTTTGGAATGCTGCCAACTAATTTATTATTTACAGTGAGCGAAAACAAAAAGGGAGAAGTAAGTGATTTTGGAAACATCACGCATACAACACGTGAACACTGTAAAATGTCTCAACTGAATTATCGATCATTAATTGCAGTCATACAAAAATGTATACTATGAGTTTTGTTTTATTTTTGTGCTTCACCCAACCAACAATTTTACATAATTCCCCTTTGATTTATTTTTTTATAATTGCTGTTGTTAAAAGTATGCTTTTGTGAACACTTTGAAAAAATCATGAAATATCGTTATTTATTTATTATCCACACAACCAGCCCATTGTTTAGCACAAGTCAAATAAAAAACAAGCCAATTTCCAAATTAGAAAACTTAATGATTTTCGCAACAGCGCACAAATTTTTAAATATAAATTAAGTTTGTTTAGAAGTATGATTTTTGTGTAACTCTGCCCAATTGATATGAAATATATTTCTCATTATATAATTTTGTATTGTTATCAATACATTCGCAGATACTTTCACAATAATTAAGCAATAGAAAGTCGACAAATTAATAAGATTTGATTATTTTCGGCATGGAATACAATCGTAATCAGAGGCGCAGCCAGCTCTTTGCAAAGGGGGGGCTGAATAGCTTTTCTTTATTACAATAATTATTTCGTTTTTAATTTAAGACACACTTTAATATTTTAATATCATCTTATTTTTTTACCTTTTTATTTTGAGTCTACGTAAAATTACGATGTAGCGGGGTCCCTCCCTCCGCCCTTGATCGTAATCGTAAGCTGTGTGGACTCAACTGTGGGCACAGCTGTAAAACTGAGCAATCTTATCACTGCTAAGAGTACAGTCAGAGTGAACGAGAATATTTCGAACTAAGTTCGACAGGACAGGGTCTAATGAGAGACCACTTTGCAATTGGCCGGAGTCCGTCTCGGAGAGAGACCGGAGAGCGAATGAATGAATGCCGTGGAAATGTTGTGGTTGCGGTTGCGATTGTGTTTCTGGTTGGTGTTGATCGCTGTTGATCGTCGCTGGCAGTGTGTCTCGTGTTTTCGTGCCGTTAACAACGTAGTAAAAGTTATTCGCGTTTAAAAATAAAACTTGGCAAATAGAAGCGAACAAATTAGAAATACGCACGCGTATAAATAAACTTTAATTAATGTCGCAAATTGTATTTGTTAATTGTGCACCAAGTTAGATAAAAAGATGGCGACCATCGATGAAACGCCACCACCATCGGCCACAGTCCAGGCATCGGCACCAAACCAAACGGCTGTGACAACCAATTCAAATGCCGATCCCGAGGAAATTACTCTGGATTCCATACTGATGCACATTGGACAGTTTGGTCGCTTTCAGTTGATCATCTTTGTGCTGATCTGCTTGCCGATGATGTTTCATGCGATGTTCTCCGTGACGTACGTCTTCACGGCTGGCACTGTGATGCACAGGTGAACTTTGCTTCGAGTTTGTGAGTTGGTCAGCAGCCAGTGACAAGTGAACTCTTTTTCAACTCCAACAGATGTAACATTACAGAGTGCGATGGTCCCAGTAGCCGATACGACGAGCCCTGGACGGAATATAGCATTCCCAAGAATGGCAAGGAGTTGGACAAATGCAACCGCTATGAAAACCATAAGCTCCCTGGCTGGAATCAATCTCAACAGATTTGCTTACCTGACAACTACAATAAGGACAGCAGAAAAAGATGCTCCGACAATGAGTTCGTTTTCCGCGATAAGGAACTAACCATTTCCAATGACGTGAGTATCAAAGCTCAATTTTCGATTAACCACGTCAGCCAGACGATGTTTGGGGCCTCGAGGCTTATCAGCTAATAAACACCAGACTCTGACATACATGGACTTTGACAATAAGTCATCCGATTTCTGCACATTCCACTGGACCAAGCGAGAGTTCAGGAGCACACTGAGGGATTATCTGCGACACCCTTTGCATTTACATATGTCAAGTGTCACAAACCCGGGGCTTTAACCAGCCACGCGTCAATTATTTACAATCATTGATTAGTCAAATGCCAACAATCGGGGCCGTTAATTATTTTTAAAATCAAGATAAGAATAGGTGACTGAATAAGTGACTGAATAATTGACTGAATAAGTGACTGAATAAGTGACTGACTGACTAACTTGTAAATAACGTCTTTTTCCGCATTATCTTTAAGAGTGTAGATTTTTAGTCTTCTTTAATAAGACGCACTTCAATTAACTATGGGTCTCTGATACTTTGTTGCTTACTGTAAACAATAATTGATTGCATTTGAAGGTGTTATTATGTTTAAAATACTTAAATATTTATTCGAATTAACTTTTTTGGAACTCATTTATGAGATATCTTTATAGCCACAAAGCCAGTTAATTTTTCGGGACTTATTAAAAGTAACTCATCATAAAGATATAAAGATAAAATAAACCAAATTAAATGCCAGTTAAAAACAACTGAAACAACAACCTCAGACAATCTTTTTAGGTGTCGCTCAACTTTGGCGCTAAGAAACCAACCCAACGCCAAATTAGTATAAAAATTCCGAATTTTCATTGTTTATTATTGTATTTTGTTTGTTTATATTTACCACACATGGCGTTTGATAAGCTGCGCATTCAAATTGTTATCTCTCGACTTATTGGGGTGTGAACGTAAGAAGAAAATAAATGTGCCACAAGTCAATGTCGTAGACTCGTCTCGACTGAGTCTGGCCTGCCTCAATCATTTCATTCATTTTCAGGGGCAAAAGAAATTGTGGCTTTCATAGATACGAAGAAAAAAAACACTTTTTAGATTAGATATGCAAATCGGAGCAAATCGCATAATAAGAAGAGCTGACGACTCAAGTGAATAATGAGCTGTGAAATAATTGGATGCTGCAATAAAGCATTGCGGAAACTTTTCCATTATTCGCTATTTGCATTGTTGGGGGCATATCAAATAAATAGTGATTAAGTATGCCTCTTGGAATCTTTTTATGCCCCCAGTTTGGAATTTTCTGCGATGATGAATGGAAATTATCCATGGTTGGCACCATAAACAATCTGGGACAATTCTTTGGCATACCGCTGGGCGGCATTGTGGCAGATCGGTAAGAGAATATGGAATGGAATACGAATTCTATGCAGAACTTTTTCCATAATAATTCTAATTGTTTTTTCCCATTGGTTTGCAGTTTTGGTCGCAGCTTTTCCATTGCGTTGGGCGGGATTTTGGGCGGCTTGCTGGGCATTGTGCGCTCCTATTCGCCCAGCTATATTTGGTTTCTGATCTTTGAGTTCCTCGACAACGTGGCCAGCGGCACCCTGTACTCCACCTGCTTTATCATCGGCATTGAGCTCGTGGGTCCGAAGCGAAGAGTGCTCGCCTGCAGCGTGATAACAATCTTCTATGCCATCGGCGAAGTGGCTCTGGCCATGTTTGCCAAGGCCTTCGAGAACTGGCGCCATCTGCTGCGGATTACCTACGGGCCGGCGATGATTCTGATCTCCTACTTCTGGATTCTGCCTGAAAGCGTGCGTTGGCTCCTCAGCGTGGGCAAGGAGGAGCAAGCCAAGGCGATTCTGCGCAGAGCGGCCACGGTGAATAAGCGCAAGCTGTCGGAGAGTGTGCTGGACAAGCTGGTGATTGCCAATCGGAATAAGCTGGAGCAGTCCGAAGAGGGGAAATTTCCCATTCGCGAGGCGTTCACCAACTTCAAGTGGCGTATCGCCAACTGTTCCTTCTGCTGGATTGTCCATGTGCTCGTGTACTATGGACTCAGCTTGAACGTGGTGCTGCTGGATGGCGATAAGTACAACAATTTTGCCTATATTGCGCTCGTCGAGATTCCGGGTTTCTTTTTGCCCCTGCTCATCATGGATCGGTTTGGCAGACGCTACTCCCTGTGTGGCCTGATGCTGTTCAGTGGTCTGTGCTGCATTGGCACCATTTTTGCGGGAGGCGATCAGCAGGTGCTGCAACTGGTGCTCTTCCTGGTGGGCAAGCTGACCATCACGGCCAGTTTCCAGGTGCTCTACTTCTTTGCCTCCGAAATATTTCCCACCAACCTTAGGAACAGCCTGCTCAGCTTCTGCTCCATGATTGGCAGATTTGGTTCAATGCTGGCGCCGCAGACGCCGCTCTTGGTGAGTCCTTGCAATCTTTCCCATATTCATAGGTTAACACAACTTTCTCGATTTAGGCCAAGTATTATGATAGTGCGCCCGCCATTCTGTTTGCAACCGGTGCCATCGTCAGCGGCTGTCTAACGCTCTACTTTCCCGAGACCACCAATCTTGTCTTGCCCACCACGGTGAAGGAAGCGGATGCCATTGGGGTCAAAAAGAAACCTCCAAAGGATCTGGAGCTCAACCTCCCCGCAAAGTAGCATCTAAGTAACAGTAAGCAACTTAAACTAATCAATTAAAGTACAAGAGAGTTCAAAGACACAACTCAGCATCATTTATTATTATACACAGGGGCGTACACAGAGCGGGGAAGGGCAGTCAATTACTCTTTAGTTGTGTTCCTCATATTCCAAAAACATTGCATTTTTTATTTTCTTATTACAATGCGTGAAACGTGGTTTGGCTTAAAATGTGTGACAATATTACAATCCGACTCGCCTTTACGAAAAACTGTGCACGCCCTTGATTACAAATAAGTATAAAATATATATTTAGATATATAATCACACATATTGAGACACACTGGAAAATAATAGAAAATTGATTGGAATAAATGCTACTTTTAGAGCCAAAATGTCATATTATATATATTAGAAGCACAAACATTAAAATTAAGAAGTGTATTCAATATTGACTAATTACGTTAAGCAATAAAATAAAATATAAATCTGTCGGCCATAATATTTATTATTTCAAAATGAAAAATATTAAAAATTAAAGCCCCCATAGCTTCGCAAAAATGATCCGATCTTCGAGTTATATTCATTATTATTTGCAGGCTCCACTCTAGCTGCCAAAATATGGAAAGATTCAAAGGTGTTTCAGACAAATACATATTTTTTAAAGTGTTATTCTTCGTCTAGATGATATATATCAACCGATATGTGTTCAACCAAATACAAAAAGGCAGACTGAACAATCTGGAATCTAGATCAATTTCGATTGACCATGAATTTAGATATCTTATGGAGGTGGATAGGTCTCTGTTTACATTTTACGATAAATTAGTAAATTTTTCGTAAGAATATAACATAATCATTAAATTCTGTACAAAATAGATACCGAAAATTCTGAATTTATTGTATTTATAATAACTCTTAAAATTATGGAAGTTTCTTGCAATGTTTATATATATTTTAATGTGTCCGCACATAAGTGGCACGGTCTTCTTATAAACAATTTGAATCTGTTTTATTTTACTTTGTTTTACTTTAAGGTTTATAATAGAATTAATAACAATAATAAAAAAATAAAAAAAATGTTATATATATATATATGATTAAGCTGGTTCATTATGGCAGCCGGATCGCTTTTCAAGGCAGAATGGCAATTGATTAAATTAATTGCAAACATTGTAAAGCAACGGTTTTTTCAGTTAGGAACTCAACTATTACAGATATTCTCCAAAAAATAATACTCGAATTTAGTATCTAGTGCATCGGTTTCTGATTGACTTCAGGTTAGCTTCAATTGCTTTGAGTGAAAAATTGGGTAATGGACTTGTTACCCCTGGCAGACTTTAAGGTACTGTTCAGCTGCTTTTTAGCATGAGGTGGCGGGGCGGGCTTCTTGCTGTTAGAGTTGCTTATTGTGCGCACTTCCAGTTGGTTGAGCTCACGCTGCAGCTTTCTGGCCATGTGAAAATCCAAGTGCTCCGGCATATTGACACTTTTCACGTACGTCTTGCATTCGGCGCAGAGCTCAACGGGTGAACTACTGCAGCTGGGAGGTGGCTCCAGTGGCTGCTTGGCGGCTAGAAATTTGGCAATGCTGTTCATAGGCTTTGCAGAAGTTGTTGCAACCGTTCCAGCTGCCTTTTTAGCCTTCTTCACAGGGGCAGGCTTCGCCGCGGGTGAGGGAACTGAAACTTTAGTGTTGACTGTAGCGTTAAGTCGACTGCGTTGCATTTCCTCGCGCTGTTCCTCGCGCAGCTGTCGTTTCAACTGCTGGGCAAAGTGATGATCCCGATGGGTTTGCAGTGCCCTCACATCGTCCGGAAATTGGGCGCCACACTCCTCGCAGCTGACCATGCTGACCAGATCTGCACGCAGCTCGGGCTGAGCGTACTCAGCATAGCTGCTTCTATAATCGCTGGCTGGCGCTGGTGCATCCATGGAATTTTCTGGCTTCTTCGATGTGCAGGGTTCTTCTTGTTCAAGAATGCAGCTTGATTCGATGTCATCCAGTTCGGCGGCCAAGCCGTGCATATCGGAAGAGTCGTCACCTTCAGTGGATGACTCATTTGGCAACTCTGCTGTTTTGTTGACTTCCTTCTGCTCCTGCAGATACTTGGCAAAGAAGCTCTCCTTTAACTCGGGTGGCGTTGCAACAGGCCCTGCCTTGTCGTCGCCGATCTCTTTTGCCACAGAGGATTCAATCAGTTTCCGCTTGTATTCTTCAAAGAAGCTCTTCTTGGGTGACGGAGCTGACTTTAGTGCCTTTGCTTTCTCATCAGTTTCTGATGTGTTTGACTGTAGCTCATTTTCATCTGCTCTTCTGTTCGCTTCAACTTCAGAGTTATCCTTCACAATCTGTACGTCTTTGCGCGTTTGCAAGTAATTGGCAAAGAAACTTTTCATTTTCGCTTCTTCGGTTTGCTTCGGCTTTTGTTCGACAAGTGGCTTCTCCATTGGTTCCTCCACGCTAATGCGGCGCTTTTTGGCCGCTTGATTGGCAAACATGGCTTGCAAGTTGTTCTGCGAATTCGATGCCGTCTCAAACTTGCCCACGCTGATGCCCAGAAACTTGATGGCATTATTGAGGGCCGCATCGCTACCGGCACGCAGAAATGTCTTTGTGTTGACCTTGATCACTTCGAGTGCTTGTGTGGCCAGCGTATCCTGATCGCAGTGCTTGAGTGGCGAGGAACGGGAGCTGGCCACCTCCTCGCCATCGATATCCTGCACAAACTGCACAACCATTTGCTTTGCCTTGCGATTGTTCTCCATGAAATCCTTCTCCAAACGGTCGTTCATTTCGCTCGCCAGCTCACCAAGCCAGTGCTGCAGACTCTTGAGTCCGGTTATGTTGTTGCGACCCGGAAATTTCTTGCAACAGCCAATGCTCTTGGAGTAAAACCGAGGCGTGACTGCCTCCAAGTCAATGCCACATGCAATCTGATGTAGCCAGGTGCTGAAGAGAAGTTACAATTTTACTAATCGAAATTCAAATCACTTACCAGTTAAATTCCACCTGTGACTTACCCGCTCTTCTCGTCCAGCTTGCGTTGCAGCTCCTTTTCCGAATACTTCAGCACTTGGCCGAGAAACTTAATGCCCAGCGATTCGCAAACTGTTTCACCGAATTTACCGCCCAATCCCCTGATCTTGCCCACGGGCAGTTGATCGAACAGAGCGGGTATCTCGGCCAGCGGTAGAATTGTCTGCTTGTTGGGCTTGTTCATGCCTGCCCCCAGCTTGGCCAGAATTTTGTTATGTGCAATGCCCGCTGAGCATTCGTAGCCAGTTTCCGCCTTGACAGCTGCACGCACCTCGCCCGCAATGCATGCCCCGATGAGGAGACGCAGGTCGCTCTGACGCACAGCGGGTAAATCGTTGGCATCATAGGCCAGCATAAAACGCTCATCATCCACAAAGGGATTGGCAAAGCGATTCGTTATCTTATTCACATAGTCGCCAATGTTTTCGTAGCCGACGGCATAACTGTTGACCAGCTCCTGTGGCTTTAGTGCAAACGAGCCCTGCAAATCGAAATATGAAACAATTAATTTATATTATTATTATCTATACTGTTGGCAGCAGCGGCAAACAACTAGGAGTGATAATTTGGATTTGGAGCCATCGTGGCTTAATATAATTAGCTTATTGTTAACCTTAATTAGATATCCACACTGTGTTAAATGCAGTTTGAGCTGCATAAGTCTTGCTGATCGAACGTGTTTATTAGTTACTCTCGTTGTTGAGAATGTTTAGCGGTGGCTTCAAATTTTCATTTCGTTCGTCGATCATTAGCTACTCTTGTTGTGCATAAAAGGCTTCTAGCCTCAATATATATTGGAAATAAACTTTATAATGTAGTGGAAATAATTTTGTGTTATTATTGTGTTATATTGGAAAATAAAGCTATCAAAAAGAAAATAATAATAATATTAAAAAACAATAAATGTTTTTAAAGGTGTCTATTTGAAATTTGTAACTTATGAACACGTTTTAAGAAGTGGAAGTCCTCTCTTTCTATCATTATGAATCAACTTTAAACGTATTTTCTCGTGAATAATATTTTTGCATGGGCTTAACTATAATATTTATACTAAATAATTTTTGTTTCCTGATTGTGATTTTTCTAGGTTTTCCATAATAAATGCAACATGTCATTTAATCTATTTTTTTGCTTTAAGTATTTTTTAATTGTTGCAATTAAAAAGCATGCCTGGAAGGAGTTGAGGGACTCACCGTCTGGAGCTCATGCACGCGTTGGTTGACCGTCTCGGTGATGTCCAAATAGGCCTCGTCGACGGAGGCGCGTTCCAGGAGCTGTGTAAAACGTTGCAGGACATTTGCCACCTCTTTGCCGGCATCGCGATATTTGCTGGTATCTGCTTTTTCACGGATGTTGGGCACCGGGCAGAGAACGATGTCGGGACAGAGAGCCTTGGCCTCGTCGCCACGCATGTGGCGCGTGACGCCCTTGCCGCGTGCCGCATAGTTGACGGCGATGATGCCACCGCCGCGCCAAGGGTTGTATTGGACGACGGCGAGGGGCTTTCCTCGGTGCTGGGGTTGTTGCTTCTCCTCCACTTGGCAGAAAAAGCAATCCATGTCGACAAGCAAAACGATGCGGTCATATTTGTTTTGCATGCCAACAAAGGCACGCGTTGAATTACTCATGATTTTAGCTTAAGATTATGTGTTTTACTCATTTTGCTTCAATTGCGCGGTTAATTTCACAACCAACAAGCGGCAAACAGATGTAGCGATGCGATAACTTAGACAATGTTATATCGATATGCATCGGAAGTTTAGCATCGATATTTACTGAAATCAGCTGTTTAGCTGGGAAGACTCTGCTCGCCATGTGGCAACGCCGAAATCAAAAAAATGTAAACAGGCGAATTAGTTTTGTTGTGCGCATAAAAATAAATAAATAAATATGTTTAAGTGCATTAAAAATTATTTAAAACGGGTTCTTAGTCCGCAAATATAAACTAAGTGTCAAAAGCGGCACGAAGCTTGCACTTTGCTAGCAAAGAAGCTACTTCCGGTTTTTTGAATGTACGAATCAATTGTTTGAATAATTAATGATGTGGAGTGAATAATCATTAAGTATTATTTCATGATTAGATTAGGAGTGTTAATCTACGTGACTATAGTGTTTAATCTATTTATATGTAAATTGGACTGATTGCGGCTTATTTTATACAATTTTGGCAAGCCGCAGAGCTATTGATTTTTTCGAATACCGCTTGCCAAATGCATTGCACATAAAAAAACACTCAAACACGCCCACAAATACTCATACACAGAACACTCACACGCAGCACGACCCATATACATACACAGCGACTTAATCATTTTGGGTTAATGCACGCAATTTATTATCGGAGCAATTATCGATTTGCGTTTGACCAGTGGCAGGTCAAAAATAGAATATTCCGTGTCGCGCTTTGGTTGATCTATTTCCGGTTTGTGTTCTATTCTGTTCCCTGTTCCTCTTCCTGCGGCTTTCTTTGAGCTGTGCGTCATGTCCAAAAAATGTCATAGCTTGCTTGATTTGTATTTAGTGTTTTACGTGTGTGACCAACTTATGGCTTAATTTGGTAAACGCACGTAGAAACTGCCCAGCCCAATCCAAGTGGCAGTTATATTTATCGCATGCCTAAATACTGTGACAGCCTCTGCTACTTGACTAAGCGATTTGACTTGCTTGTTGTTGTTTTTGTTTTTTTTTTGTTGGTGTGGGCTGAGGTTGTGGTCTTTGCTATTTGGATGTGCGTGCAAAGGTGTGTTAGTGTGACCTAATTCTGTATGGTTTATGAGGCTAACAGAAAGAGGAAGAGGAAGTGGCAGGTGCATCACTGACCTGTTGTAATATCTAATGACATGGCCATCAAAAATCACTTAACGATTTGTGTAACATTGTTAACTTTGATAATGACTATACAATGACTCAAACTCATTTGACTAATGCAATTTTTTTAATTTCTTAGTACTTTAGGTTGTAGTCTTGACTAAGAAATTATATATTTATTAACTCCCACAAATATATTGAATAACCCTATCAGCAAGTTTATGATATATTTCCGAATTTGATAACCATTTGAATGCCAAATGAGTTATTTAAAATATCTCCAAATGAAAATGTGGCAATTTAAGATGACAAACTAAATACATTTACTAGAATCACTCGTCCATGTGCATCAGAATGACTTAACGATGTACGTAAGGTTGTTAAAGTTAATAATTACACAAATTATTTGCTTATTTTGTGTTGATCTTCGAAAATATTTTATACGTTGAAAACAGTTGTAAAAAAAACGCCATTAGATTAATTATATTTTTGGAATTAATTTTTTTTTTTATTATTTTTGATTGTAGACATGACAAAGTAATTTTATATATTATTAACCTTCCTTATTTGATAATTGTGTGTTGACCCGCATATTAATCCCAAATGAATTATTGAGAATTTCTTTAAATGAAATTGTGGTAATTCAAGATGACAAACCCTCAACTGACTATATTTACTAGAATTACGCTACTGCTGTCTGCTACCCTGTCTCCAGCATTAACTCACAATTATGCTAATGGCTCAGCAACAAACACTTGACCGACAATTTTCCCCTCTTTCTCCTCTCCTCTCAGTAGCCAATAGACAACCCACTCAGTCTCAACACTTTTGGGGGCATTCAACAGCGAACAACCCGCAGAACTCAGAGAGATAGTCTCAGTCGGACGACGGACGCCGGACGATGAAGTCACTAGGGCGTTGTATCGCACACCGCAGAATTTCGAATTCCATTTGATTTGAGTGATTTTTTAGTGTCTCGATTACTTTTCTATTTGACTGCTGGCAGTGAGGACGCCTGTTGACATGGTGAAGATTCTACAGGCTTACAACTTTGCCAGGCAGCACACATATGCGCTCAATGGCGACATCCTGGCCGCCACCCTGATTGGCAACAATCGCATCGCCATCAGCAGCGCCGAGCAGTTCATCGAGATCTATGACATAGCTGGTAAACAACACCACCAGCAGCAGCAATCAGAGCAATCGGAGCAACAGGAGGATGCCTCAGTTGCTGGAGGCACTGGAGAAACTGCCTCACCCACACCAGCCAGCGATGAGCGCATGCCAAACAGGTACACACTGGCCACGGTGGGTGAGGTGGTGCAGTTAATCTACTGCGAAGCGGGTAAGCCCTTATGCTTATTTAATAGCTAACAATTATTATGACAGGCATTTTCTTTAAATACCCTTCAGCGAGGTCTTTTTAGATTAGCCAATAGCATTTAGTAAATTAAAAAATTATCTAAAATTTAATGACTGATTAAAATGTTTATCCTTTAAGTAAATCTTATTCAAAATTTAAATAGATTGCAGCTAGATATTGATTTTCTTTAAAAGTATAAAAGATTTAAAATAGCTTCTCCAAATTTTTAGTTCTTACTTCAAAAATCTTAATAATATACAAAAATTTATAAATCTTATATTAATTGACATTTTGATACTTTTCACACCTTTTTTTTAAAGATATTTTCTTCAAATGAATTTCAATAATGACTTTTAAGTTTAGCAAAAAGGATCCACAAATTAAAAGAAGGAAATAAATAAAAATTAACAGACTAGTTAAAATGATTATTCACAGAATAAGTCAAATTATTTATTTGTTTTATAGATTAATATTAATTTTATGAGTTAGTAAAGATTATAAGTAAATAACACAACTGATACTATAAACCTAAAAAATTCATTAAAAATGTCTTTTAGAAAGTAGCAACTGCAATTTAAATTTAATAATTATAATTTAACAAATACAAATATTCTTATTTAAGTAAACCAACTATTTTTAAGTCCTCAACAATTCCTATGAATTTCATTTAAAATTGGCTTTAAAAAATACCAACTGTTATTCAAGTTTGAGTTCTAATTTGCTGTGCTAATTTTGGTCGTATGCAGGCAAATACCTTCTGACGCTGGAGAAGGAGCAGGCTGGGAGTCCGGTGCACTCGAATAGCAACAGTATAAGCTGCACGTCGAGCAGCAACAGCAACACCGTCTGCACTGAGGATGAGACGAAGATGTTTGTGCGCATCTATGCCAACTTCTGGAAGTTTCCCGATGCCAAGCTGAACGAGCTGCCCATCACAATACGCATCGCGTCGATGACGACGCCGAAGACGCCGCTGGTGGAGAGCATCGATGTGATTGAGTTGCCACTACGCAGTCCACCCGAGCTGGTGCAGTGTTGCCAAACGTCGGGCAACATCATCGTTAGCAGCCGGGATCGCATCTATCTGTACGAGTACACGCAGTGCGTCCATGAGAATACTCAGCCGAGATTCTCCTTCATCGACTTTCTGCCCTTCAAGTTCTTTGTGCAGCTGAACTTTGTGCCGCTACGCCTTTGCCTGGCCGAGAATGTGATCGCCTGTCTGAGTCATCGCTACTGCGTTGCCTTCAAAGTGGTGGATGCACTGGCGAACAAAGCGACAGCAGTATCGCCGGCAGCTGCCCATGAGCTCAGCTGCCTGGACAACGATTATGCCGGCGATGAACCACTTTCCGAGTCCCTCAGCTTGGGCAGCAAGGCAAGCGCCGCGGCTGTCAGCAGTACGCACAGTCAGCAGAGCTGCGACAGCGATTCGCTGCAATCCTCTAGCAGCGCGAAGCCCGCCAATCTGGCCAATCATCATTCGGGCCTGGCTGGTCGCACGCCCCTCGATTTCAATGTGGCACGAATGGTGAACACCGCCTATGGACGCGAGTTTGAGCCCGAGTTGCGATCGCAGTGGGATCAGTGCGATAGTGCCAGCGGTCGCCAGGAGGACAACAGCCAGGAGATAACCATAGCGCCTCAGCGCGCCGCCGACATCAAAATCAAGCTGATCAACGAGGCGAAGGCGATGAATGTGCGTGGCATTGCAGCCGGTGGCAACAACAGTCTGACGGAGGATGCATCCGTGCAGTACGATGTGCGCAAACTGCTCCAGATCTGCATGAGGACATCGGAGCCACAATCGAGGGTCTTGGATATATTGCGCTGCATGGACTTGAAGGCGATTTATCAGCGCAGCAGTAGCGAGCAGCCGCAGCTGGGGGAGGATGAGGATGATGAGTACGAGATGGGCAATCAACAGGTGCCGAGTGCTGTGACCACGTTCAAGCATGCCAATCGACGCACTCTCAAATCCTCGCAGCATCAGCGATGCGTGGGGCACGCTTTGCTCGTGGCCAGCAGCGTGGATGGCTATTTGTATCAGTTCTGTGCGCAGGGCAAGTGGTACAGCGAGAACGAGAAGCCGGTGGCCAACTATAGTTTTACGGCGCCCGTGTTGCAGGTGCATATCAATGATTATGTCATCTATGCCGTCACCTCGGAGTCCGTGGAGACGCACACCTCGCGCATCGGCCACAAACTGTTCCACAATCGGTTCGAGTATCCGAGCATTGGCGCCCTATTTCCCGAGGAATCCTCACCGGATGTGAGCTCAGCGATTGCCGTTATTGGTCTGGCTGCTTTTATGCATGTTCAGTTTGTCTGCGTCAATCGGGAGCAGTTGGTGTTGATCACGAATGCGGCGCTGGAGCAGCACAAGCGTCGCAGCACTGGCGAGGTGGCCGTGGTGGCAGTTAAGCGCAACATCGCCGCCCGATTGCTGGCCGAGGCAAAGGCCAAGCACAGCAGCTTGCTGAGGAGCAGCAGTTGTGCTGCCCCCACCTCGGTGGTGAACGAGTGGACACTGTACAACCTGGAGGTGCCGCGAGTGGAGCACATCATTGAAGATCTCGAAGGCATTGCCGAATCGTATCGCAGTGCGAGCAGCTCCAACTTCTACGATCTCATGGAGGAGGCGCACGTCATGCTCAGGCTGAGCCTAACCCTGCAGGGCGAGCGTCTCGGCGTGGACAGAGAGCAGGCGCTGCGCAAAATGTTTATGACCAATTGCCGCAAATTGGCCGACTTTTCAATACGGTAAGTGATTCATTTAAATGTTTGTATTTCTTTTAAGTTCATCCTTTGAAATTCTTTATTAGTTGAAAGCACAACTTGATTATTTTCATTATTGTGCTAGTACTATATTTATTCACTTATTTATTTATTGTCTACTAAAGTCAGTCGATACAAATATAAAAAAGTGGAGTAAAAATCAAATTAAGTTAAAACTAAAATATAAAACTAAAAGTTACTGAAAATAACGAAATATTTATAAGATTTCTGAGCGTATTTAAATGCAAAATAGTCCAAAATTTCCTGCAAAGTTTGGGGAAACTACAGAAAAAACCCAAACGGGCTCAACAATAAAAAAAAGTGTTAGTTAGAATCCTGACAAATGCATACGTTTGTAATGATAATAATTAATAATAAAATGATTTATTTTATCTTTCTTAATTTATTTAAGTTCAAATATTCTTTATTTCCTAATTCATTTCTCTCTATTTCTTTTTAAACAGCTCGAATAAGCAAGAAGTCTATTTGCAAGCCACTGGCTTCTACAAGATGTGCCAGCTTCAACTCGTTGACATTTACAACAACTACATTCGGGAGTTCGAGAACAGTGAGCAGTTGGTGGAGACGTCGCAGCTGGTTGGCCTCATCTATGCCGTGAAACTGTTTCTGCTTAGCCTGGGCACGGATCGGCTGCGCTCTTCGTTTCTCCACCAAACGGTGCCAGCATACTTTACACCAGCCCGAGTGCTGCAACAGGGCTACAAGCATGTGCCGCTCTCGCTTGAATTTCTCAACATGTTCATCATGCATGCGCCAGGTGATTTGGCACACATAATGCTCAGTTCGCCTGTGGTTGCCGATGCGATGAGCGGTGAGCTGATCAACTATCTGAAGTACTTGACGACGCCGTAAGTATCGATGGAGTTATCAAACTGAGTCCATAACTTATTTAAAATACATCCTTTTCCATTAGCACACCCGATGAGAATCTGCTGCTGGCTGTGACAGCCTGTCGTATGTCCAACTATCTGCTGGCCCAGGAAATAATAGCCAAGTCGACGCGTCGCACTTTGGCCGTGGCTCTGATCAAGCACAAGAACGTTCTCTTCGATGACAGCACGGTGCTCTACCAGCGTCGCCAGCAACCCGATCACAACCAGCACCAGCAGCAGCAGTCACAATCAACGGCTCGCAGCAAGCGTTCTCGGCGTGGCGCCACACAATCCAAGGGCAAATCTGCAGGCGGACAAATCAGAGCTACGCCCACGCCCATGCCCGCGCCCAGTGCAATTGTTTCGTTCTCTGATTTCTGCGAGACAATTCTGCTGGCCAACGAGCAGCCCGCTCTGATTGAGGCCATATGCGATGCATTCATCCACGCACTGTGCATGGAGCACAGTATTACGCTGGACGTGGTGCTGCAGCTGTTCCTCAACTACATTGCCTCGCACATTGGCCAGAAGGGCTACCAGACCTCGCAGAAGGTGTTCGTCAGCATTTTGCAAGTCTTCTACTACGATCTGTACGATGTCAGCTTGTCGCTACAGCCGCACGAGGTGCGCTCCCAGACGCCGCCACAGCTGGACGATGACTACGATGACGAGTGCAGCAGTTCGCGTGGTCCATCGCTGCACAGCGAAGCGGATGTGAACTCGCTGTCCAGCTCCTGCGCCAGCTCGGCACCTGATGAGCGCTCGATAAGTGGACGCCAGCAGCGGATTGTTTACGATCAGCTGCAGGAGCAGCAGGGCGGATCGCCCTACCAGAAGCGCAGCTCGAATGCATCGCTGTCGCAGCCGCAACCGGACGATGATGTGGCTGCCACCAATCTGAAGGGTCTCAAAATACTCTTTCGCATGTACATGGGGCGCCTGAAGGCGCTGAGTGACCTTATTACCGATCTGCAGTCCGCCGATGTCGAACAGCAGAGCAGCCGCGAGGATTTCCTCAATCTGCGTATGGAATGCATCGCCTACATGGTTGGCATGGCGCCCAATTACTGCAACAGACCCAGTGTGCGGCATGCCAACGAAACTCAGTCCAGCAAACTCATCTATGTGCCCTATATACCCGACTATAAGCTGCCCGATGGCGAGGAGTATGAGCAGCATATCAAGGCCTATATACGACCAATTCCCTGTCTGCTGGAGCGACCGCAGTACTTGAATCGCTTGCCGCCCTTTGAGCGCAGCGACTTCAGCTATCCCAAGAAAGATGAGGGCGAGTTCGAGGTGCGCTTCACTGGCTGGCACAATGAGCTGCTGACGTTGACTCTGAAGGTTCAGAGTCTGCTGGCCTCCAGCAAGGTGGATCGCGAGATCATTTCGGAGTTTTTGGCTTTCATACCGAAATCACCGCACTTGATAGGTGTTGATAGTTTCTTGGTCATTATATTGCCCAAGAACTTGGCCATCAACTATATGCTGAGCTTTTGCCCAGCATTCTTATGGCAATATGGCAAGGTGAGTTATTGTCTACATTTATCATGCTCTTAAACTAATTAGTTTTGCTTACAGTCCTGTGGGTTTACACCCAAGCACTGGGAATCACTGCTGCGCAAGATATTAAGCAAACAGGATGCGTTGCCCAATTGGAAACCACACATTGCAGGTTAAATTATTTATATATTTACATATATATGCATGGAGTGTGTGTTCTAATTGTAATATTTTCACAGAGATACTCAACAATCTGGTGGCGGAGCTGAGCTTTGAGGAGCTGCTGCAATGCTTTCCCAGCGAGGTCATCCAGAATCGGAATACGGCACAATACTTTGCAAAGGAGTTTGCGGAAACTTGCGTATTGTACGAGCATGAGCAACTGGTATTTAAGCGACCCGATCAGCCGGAGGGTAGCAGGGAACATTTGCCCATGGATAACATTGATGAGGAAAATGTTTTCGAGCTGACTCTGCGCAAGGCGGTGGCCAAGCAGCGGAGCATTGCACTGCGTTCGATGATTGAGTCGACGGGCACTCAACTGTTTGATGCAACCAGTAATCCTATGTATAATCTATGAATAGTCTGGGTCTGATCTGCACCTGTATCTGTATCTGTATCTGTATCTGTAGATGGAGCATTCCTCTTTTAACTAGTACGAATATTATCAAATTGCAAATTCATAAGATTGATTGTCATAAACTATAAATCAAAACACTGTTGTGGTTGCGTCTCAGAGCAGCAAATGTAAATTGTATCGGTTTACAAATATATATACGTATATATATATATATGTATATCACAATACATACTCATATATGTATGCATGTAGAGTTATTATTACAGTCTCAATAGCGAGGCAATATTTATTAATATTTTTATTTTTAACACAAACGCAACATTTCGATCGGTATTTGTAAAAGTGGTTTTTAGAAAAGATTTACGACTTACTTATTTAGGTTGTACACTTAAAGTAGACACTTATGTGCAGTATTCGCTGGTGGCACGCCATATTTTAAACCAGTTAAAGGCCTGTAAAGCGGCTCAAAAAAAACAACCTACCAAATTAAAGCTGTTATTGAGAACAAATTCTTGAGCTCACTGAGCACCTGCTTCTCGTCTATTCTAAGTTCGATGTTTGGGTTAGATTTAGTAATCTTAACTATGGTATTATAATTTTAGCTAAACATTTTCTCTTTCTAACTCACATACAAAAAATACAAGTGATATTTTTGAAATTCTTGCATAAAGTTGTAACAATAAAGAGCATCAATTGTATGATAAAGAGCCCATTCAATTATTTATTATTAAGCTGGCAACGGTTCAATGCCTTCGCACAGCTGTGAAATGTGCATTTGAGATAAGTTTTCAGTGTTTAAAATATGAGCCGTAGCCAATTAAGTTTCTGGCGACGCTTATTAAAATCGTGTGAAATAGCTGTGTAGAACCTGCTACATCCGCAGCTCCGCCCCCCTCCATCTTCATCGTGGATATCGCGGTCAATTAAATGCGCGAAGTTTACAAATGCGAGGCAAGTGAGGCACGTGAGACTCTGGGCAGTTCAGTTGCCGCGAGTCGACTCTGATTAAAGCATGGCGCAACCGCAGTTGGATTTGGAGGCCGATAAAGAGAAGGCAGCAGACGCACCGCCAACGGAGGAGAATCATTTGGATGCACTTATTATTCAGATTGGTCAGTTCGGACGCTTCCAGATTATCAACTATGTGTTGCTCTGTTTGCCCATCATATGCAACGCCTTCTTCTCGATATCCTATGTCTTTACGGCCAGCAATGTGGTGCACAGGTAACTAAATTGTGAGTGAAGAATTGTATTTTAAAAATAGCATTTTACAGGTGCAATGTCAGCCAATGCGATAGTCAAAACAGTAGCTTCACTGAGCCCTGGTTAAACTTCACGACCCCTCAGCATAATGGAGCCTGGGATCAGTGCAGGGCTTATGAGGCAACACCAGAAAGTGGTGGACAATGTGAAGCCTCCTTTTTTAATAGCAGCCATCCTATCGACTGTCAAGCGGGCTACAAGCTAAGGGGTGACGAAAAAACCATATCCTCAGAGGTAAGTTTGACCAAAGAAATCAGCAGCTTTAATCTTCGTATCTAGAAAGTCTTTTGTTTAACTCAAAAAAAGAGATTTTTTTTTGTTTATAATGAAAATAATATTAAATATAAATTATGGAAAAAAGTTCGCTTTATATTTAAGGTGTGCTTATCTGAACATCTCCATATCAAAATTATTTTTACTACATTTTTAAGTTTATGTTGCATTTGTTCATTAATAAAGTCAACGAAATATAATTCGGATTGCAGGATTTTAAAATTTCCTTTATTTATTTATTTTATTTCGTGGAATAATTTAAAAAAAATGTACATTTTGGTAACTTCTCCTATCTTTACAGTTTGGCATTTTCTGCTCAGATCAATGGCAGCTATCGATGGTGGGCACTGTGAATAACATTGGACAGTTTGTGGGTATACCTCTGGGTGGCTTCTTGGCAGATCGGTGAGTGAAACATAAACTTAATCTGGAAAGCAGACACATAGCAACCTATAGCTTTTCTTTTACAGCTACGGACGCAAGTCGCTGCTCGTTGTGAGTGGTGTTTTGAGTGGCCTGGTTGGCTTTGCGCGCTCCTTTGCATTCGACTATTACAGCTTTCTGTTCTTTGAGTTTCTGGACATGGCCGTGGGTAGCACACTGTTTCCCACTGCTTTTCTGCTGGCCATCGAGCTGGTGGGGCCCAAGCATCGTGTGGCGGCTGCCACGGTCATCAGTTTAGCATATGGGCTGGCAGAGGCGGCACTCGGCTATCTGGCCAGCATTATACTTGATTGGCGCTGGCTGCTTCGCGTGGTCTACACTCCGGCGATGCTGCATCTGCTCTTCATCTGCTTGCTGCCCGAGAGCGTGCGCTGGCTGCTGAGTCAGTCCAGGGAGCTGGAGGCTGTGCAGATTCTGCGCCATGTGGCGCATGTCAATCAGCGCTCATTGCCCGAAGCCCAACTGAGCGAACTGGTGCGCAACAATCGCCAGCAGTTGGCCCAGTCGGAGGCTGCCTCAGGAGGTGGCCACTACACTGCCCGGCAAATCTTCAATGCACTCGGTCTGCGCATTGCTCAGCTCTGTTTTGTGTGGTTCACCAACACGTTCATTGCTCTGGGCCTGAGTCTGAATGCAAGCAGATTGAATGGCAGCAAGTACCATAACTTTAGCATGACGGGATTAATGCAACTGCCCGGCATCCTGCTTGCCACGCTGATGATGCTGCGCATTGGCAGACGCTGGTCGCTGAGCTTCTGCCTCAGCACTTGTTCCATTTTACTGATCGTAATGGCGGTTTTGGAAAAGGGTGAGTTAAGAATCTTTTATATATTATCAGAAAAATAAATAAGTATTATGAATATTTTCATTACGATAATTTATGCCGAGATATACAGATCTTACTTGGTAAGTGAGAATTATCTGCAGTTTTCTTCTGGAATGCTTTAATTTTCACCGAAGATATTTAGATACAAAGCAGATAAGTAAATTAAATATTTTTGCTGATATGGACAACAGCTTATGCGATGAAAAACATCTCTCTCCTCAAGTATTTTGGCTTTTAGTTTTAATGTTAATCAGAGAGGCAAATTGGTATTTTGGAATAATAACACTAATAAAGGATCTCACCTATTTTCATTTCCCAGATTACCCAACATTGTCTTGGTGTCTATACTTTCTGGCAAAAATGACTTCAACTGGCAGCTTTATGATATTGTATTTCTTCACCTCAGAAATATTTCCAACCAGTTGTCGCAATAGCATGTTGTCATTCTGTTCGATGGTGGGTCGCTTCGGCTCCATGTTGGCGCCTCAAACTCCGCTTTTGGTAAGATCGACACTTGACACAAGAGATCCACTTTTAACTGATCTTATTTTTATATAGATAAACTACTATAAATATGCGCCGCATTTGCTGTTCGCCACATTTGGCATGCTTAGCGCAGTCTTAGCCCAGTTCTTCCCTGAAACCGCCAACAAAGTGCTGCCCACAACATTGGAGGAGGCTCGTGCCCTGGACAAAAGTCTGCCATTGAAAGAGCCAAAACTGTCAGCAGAAACAAAGGCTGCTGTCTAATCAGACAATTGTAAATATTATGAACAGATTGTCGTATCAAATGCCTTGTAAATATATCAATTTGTATATAACAGAGCCTTGAGTGCAAATTTGACAAGAAATCATTTAGAGCTGCTTGTTTATCTAATCAGTTCACATTGAGCTGCACATAAATAATTGTATTATGAAATATAAGTCAAATGAAGCAAATAAAAAATAAGCCATACATATTTGTGATTTGTATTACATTTTCTAATGTACAGTTGTTGATTTATCATTCATTCATTAGCCCCAACTCGATTTATCTTTATTCACTACAATATTTTATTGAATGAGAGGTAAAATGCCTATTAATAGTTTACAACATACAAATGTATTCTATGACGACAGCAATCTATCAATGATTTATTTACCAGTGAGTTACTTACATTCAATATATACTTAAATCGGTTATATTCTGAAAACTTGTTTGATTTCGTAATTCCAATGATGGAGAATGTGAGTTCACACGTAGTAATATAAATATTAGTCTCATAAAATTCTCACGGGAACTAGCCAAGCAGGTATTTATTAGCAATTCAATAAATCATTCAGAATTGTAGATATAGGCAACAAGCAGCAATAGCTGCTTGGAGCAGACATAATGTCGGGGTGGCCTCTGATAAATGCCAATCAACCACAATAAATGTTTTATAAATTGCCGTCATATTTGTTATCAATCAATGATTGGTTTGTTTAACTATTTGGGTTCGACGGTGCAGACGTTAAATGCGATTAACCAACAACATTAGATAAAAAGCGAATCACAACACTTGATAGGGTCGAGATAAGAGCAGAGCAGAGCAGACCAGAGCGAGAGCTGATTAAAACTGTGCAGCAAACTCGTCGGAGAGCGTATCTCTCTCGTAAACGAGGCGAGCATGCCGCCAAGTGTCGTAATCAGTGAAAGCAATAAAAAGCAGAGCGTAAAATCACTGGCTGCTTATTTTTAGAATTTTTCGTATTTTTAAATGATTTTTGAAATGAATGACTTCAAATAAAAATTGGAAGCTAAACGATAAATTAATCAAGTACATTTTGAAATTTGTAATTTTTGAATTTATTGTAATTGTTATTAAATACGTTTCCACTAGCACATAAGAGATAATATAAGTTTCTCTCTTAAATAATCTGCGTATTATTTTTCAACCGGTTGATTTGCTGGGCGCGCTCTGCATGAATCAGTCAATGAGTGGCAGTGCTCAGAGTTAGACGCTCCAGCGCAGTACAGTTGAGAGCCGATTGCTATACATAAATTTATCATGGGCTATAAAAAGCAGACGAACTTCATGTCGTATTTTTGAATTGTGCTCGCTTCATACAGACAGATAAAAGTGCATTTAACACGTGGACGCGAAGGCAACGTGTAAATGAACCCAAGTTGTTCCAACTATCGCGCACATGTCTGTCGGCAAGGGGATTGGAAATGGCAACATCGCCAACGCCAGTGAGAGCCCAACAACGTCCAAGGGACATGTAGCTGGAACTCGGACTGCTGCCGAGAATGGGAACGTGGAGGCATCCGCTGCTGAAGATAACTCACTGGATGCCATTCTGGTGCGAATCGGGCAGTTCGGGCGATTTCAAATCATTAATTACGTGTTGCTATGTGTGCCGATGGTGTTCAATGCCTTCTTCTCGATCTCATATGTGTTCACCGCCAGCACAGTGGTTCACAGGTGAGTTCCCCCAACATCAACTGAATCTGCATCGCCATCTAAATTTGATTGTTCCCAGATGCAATATAACACAATGTGACAGCCCGATCAGTTTGTATGAGGAGTCCTGGCTGAATTTCACCGTGCCCTATAAGAACTCTGCCTGGGATTCGTGCAACCGATATGTGAGCTTGCCACCGGGAGGGGAATCTCCCTCGAGCGATATGTGTGCAGCGGAGTATTTTGGTGATCACACTGAACGCTGTGGCACTGATTTCAAATTCAGAGATGAAGAGGAAACCATTTCGACTGAGGTAAATAATCAAACATACAAAATGCCTTTGCTTATTTTGGAAGACTTTAATGAATCTATTTATGCAAAACATTTATTTCAAGTCTATCAAAATCATGTTTAGGGTTTTAAATTTAAAAATAAGCAAATACTTATTACGCATAATTGTGAAATTATTTCTAATAGTTTATACAAAATAGTTTATACTGAGGAATGTATTTTTATAGCCGGGTATTTTTATTTTGCCATATTGGCCATACTTTTGGCTCCAAGGACAGCTCACCTCAATATTCAGAAACTATATTTCTAAAACACGAGAATCAAAGCTGTTTTTTTCTTTAATTCTAGCGTGATTTTTCTAATATATCGTTAATTTTCGGCAAACAGCATTTTTACATTTTTCTTACTTAATATATGTTGAACATTATGGTTTTCAGATTTCACATATACAATATATAATGTATAATTTAATTCGAAATACTTTAAATTTTATGGCTATTCGAAATCAACTCAGCCCAACAATAGAATAAAAACGAAAATAATGGAACAATTAATTGGCATAGGATGATAGAATAATAAGGTTTTATAACATAAACATATACTTTTGTTTATATTTAGAAATATTTGTTTCGTGGATGGCTTTTGGTTATTTAGCTTCTTTCGTTTCCCATGCTATTATATTACTATATAGTCTAGACTAACAAAACAAAAACATTTGCTTATCAACAACATCCCTCTTTATATTTGAGGAACATTTGTTAAATTTGCAATAATCATCGCTGCGTAGTTGGAAAGTCAAACAACGTCTCAATGATTAAGTTCTGTCGATTTTAGGAAAACACAATATTTATTTTGTTATGTACACACATTTGTGTGGGTGTGTGTTAGTTGATGTGAGACGCGCTCCGGCGGATAAGCGAAAGTTGATTTGCTATACACGTATAGAACGTGTTTCGTTCCTCAGCTTTCTTACGTCTCTTTGAAGGGGAGTTTTTTTTCGTTTTGATCGAAACTGTATAATTAACTTGGCTGATTAATTACTGATTACTAAAAAAGAATTAAAATCACCGCTTATAAACTCATGTGAAAATATTACAGCAACCATTGCTCTACGATCAGAAAGAGAAGGAAGATTTATTAGTCAAAGTCTACAACGATAAGAAGGTAGGCTAATATTAGTATTCCAATTAATATCCCTTAGGGCAAATAATAGAAATTGTTTTTGTACGGATACGGAGATAATTGGGTGACCATATACAACTCATATTCAAGAATATGACGTATAAGTGAAATATATAGTGTTTTGGTTGTACAGGGATCGTCAAATTCTATTGACCAGCGCCTGATAAAAGGCTTGATTAGGAAGAAATATGCTTGTCAAACTTAAGTTTGGGATCTAGATGGATACCCAAATCAACACATTTAATGCTTTCAAGGGAATAATAACTAGATTATTAAATGCTTTAATTTAA
Source organism: Drosophila cognata (assembly GCA_035041535.1). Lineage (NCBI taxonomy): Eukaryota > Metazoa > Arthropoda > Insecta > Diptera > Drosophilidae > Drosophila > Drosophila cognata. The sequence continues at coordinate 3,417,388 of JAWNLC010000688.1, read as the reverse complement.
ATATCATTAAGTGAGCTCGATTTTTCTTGTAATTTCCATAGTTTGGCATCTTCTGCAAAGACGAATGGAAACTTTCGATGGTGGGCACCATAAACAACGTGGGACAGTTTGTGGGCATCCCTCTGGGAGGATTCTTTGCAGACCGGTAAGTCGACAATCGCATCTCAATTAGAATCTCGACACTGAGCATATGTTTATTCACTTAGCTATGGACGTCGCACTATGCTGGCTATTGCTGGAGCGCTGAGTGCCGTTATGGGCATCATTCGTTCCCTGTCCAGCAATTACACGATGTTTCTGTGCTTCGAATTTCTGGACATGGCTGTGGGCAGCACTCTTTTCCCCACGGCCTTTTTGCTGGCCATCGAGCTGGTTGGTCCCAAGCGTCGTGTGGCGGCTGCCACCATCATCACCATATTCTATGCAGTGGGAGAGGCGCTTCTGGGCATTTTGGCATCGCAAGTGCAGAATTGGCGCTGGCTGCTGCGAGTCCTCTACGCGCCGGCCATTCTGCAAATCCTCTTCCTCTGGATTCTGCCGGAGAGCGTGCGCTGGCTGCTCAGCCAGGGCCAGGAGGAGCGAGCGGCATCCGTTCTGAGGCGGGCAGCTCACATAAACAAGCGTCCTCTGCCAGAGGAACAGGTGGAAGAGCTGCTGGCCAACAATCGCCATAAGCTGGAGCAGTCCAATGAGAGCCAGTATCCAATCATGCACACAGCCCGCTTCCTCGCCTGGCGCATTGCCAACTGTTGCTTCTGCTGGTTCACGCACACCCTGATTGCCTTGGGCCTGAGCTTGAACTCGGTGAATCTGGGCGGCAGCAAGTACAACAACTTCATGCTTAATGGCTTTGTGCAAATTCCCGGCCTGCTGCTGCCCCTCATCATCATGGATCGCATTGGCAGGCGATACTCGCTGTGTGCCTCCATGCTGCTCTGCGCCATCTGCATGGGCGCCTCGGCAGCCGTTGGAACAGGTAAGTCACCAAAATACTCTTTTCAAAATAATAAATGAATGTTAAGTACATTCAATATTCTATACTATAAATACTATTTTATATATATGTACATATACAAATCGTTTTCACATTATATAATTTAATGTTTTTGGTTTTTTTTTTTAGATGATTACGCTGGCTCGCTGACGCTCTTCTTAATTGGAAAGTTGGCTATAACGTGTAGTTTTCAGATTTTATACTTTTTTACCTCGGAGATATTTCCCACCAATGTGCGGAATAGTCTGCTCTCTCTGTGCTCTATGGTGGGTCGCATCGGTTCTATGCTGGCTCCGCAAACGCCCTTGCTGGTAAGCAGATCCCATTTTATGAATATAACCCATCTAAGTCTGCTATTGTATTTTTAGGCTAAGTACTATGAGCATGCTCCTGCCATTTTATTTGCCACTTTTGCGCTTGTGAGCGGTTTCCTGACGCTCGCTTTTCCAGAGACAGCAGACAAAGTGCTGCCCACAACAATGGAGGATGCCCGCGACTTGGATCTGGATAAGGCACGCCAAGGACGCACACACGAGAATGAGGAGCAGGAGTCGCATCGGAAAATGTGATGATCAATTTGTTGAAAAGACCTCCACAGTTAGAACGCTTGCTGGCAATTGCTATTGCCAAAGCTTATAATTTGTCCACGCCAAACGCATTTCTTGTTGAGATTGTAGTAAGTTTGTTCTGTGCTAGTATTAAGAAAATATGTCGATTTTATTGTAAAACGTAATTGTTATTTTTTATAGTATTTTTTTATATTTGTTTATCGTATATAAAAAGTCACAACTGGCAAAATATGCAAAATAATCGTTTTCTCTTTGAGGTTTCAAATAACATGAAAAATATATTTATATAAGTATTATTTTATAACAACGCCAAAATAAGAACTAAAATAAAACTTTGTCTGCGGTCTGCTTTGGTACAAATGTACCAACAATTGAACTCATATAACCAGCGTCTGTGCGCTTTGTAGATTGGCTTTTTATCTATAAATTAATTATGCAGCACATTAATATGACTAAACTTTAAATTAATAAAAAAAAATTAATTCTTTAAAGGCCATCTAGCGGCCATAGCGAACATGTGTTCTTGTAGTGTAGCGCCATCACTGGAAATGGAAGAGAGCTAACTGCGTAGCCAAGTTTAACACCATTTTAATTGACGGCCCAATTGTATGCTACACTATTTTCATCAGCATCATATAATTAATTTGTGCTAGAAATATTATAAACTTGACAACACTTATTTTATTGGTAGCTCCAAGGTAGTATGTAATTGCATTATACTTCCGTTAATCAGTGAATCACTTTATAATGTCTTAAGAGACTCTTATTCCGATGGGAACCCACATCTTGAACAAAGTGTATCAATTTCAGTATTCAGATCATAAATTATTATTAGTTGCAATTACAAGAAACCGCCGCGGAAAACCTTTGAAAACTTTTTTACATTAGATTATAATGAATTTATAAAATTATTTTATTTTAATTTTTAAATTTTAAATACTAATTTTTTTAATTTTTTATATAAATAATGTAAATACATATATTTTTTTATTTGAATTTTTGTATTATTAAATAATTTTTAACCATTACATACTATTAAAATGTTTCTCAAGTTTTCTGGAAATTCAGATTTTCTATAGGCATCCAAAATTCCAAAATTCCAAATTCCAAATTCCTTAGCACTTTCACCGAAAGCTATTAACTGACGCTGGCCATAATTGATAAGCAGGGCGCACCTTGAATAGTCGGCCATCTATTGAAAACTGCAAGTTCGAAGCAAATATTTAATTATCTGTTATACAGTAAATACATACGTATGAAGTTCACACGCAGCGTTAATGGTTCAGTTTTTTGAGAGATGAGAGTGTGCATTTAATGGCAATTAATGCTGAGAGACAAGAGGTCTCCTTATCGGAAGCGTCTTGTTGACATGCTGTCAACTTAGGCAGCTCGATGATATCGCCGATACGCAACCTTAACTTTGCCCCATCAATAATGGCCGAGAGTGGTGCGACTCAGTTGAAAGTCATCAATGATTGTGACCAGACATGAGTACGGACTATGAGAGCAGCTACTATGCTTTGCGCAGCCGGTACGTCTTTGCTCAAGTGTCAAGGAGTTAATGATGAAAATGAATATCCTCAGCAAGGTGCGCGATAAGACTGCGCTGTGGGACTCATTTCAGGATCCGCCAGCGAAGCGATCAAGTGGCTCCGATGCCGACTGGAAGAGGCTGCAGTTTTTCATCAAGCTTTTCAAGCTGTTCACCTACCTCTTTGTGTGCGCCGTCGTTTTGACATCCAGCGTGGCAGCCAAACTCACTTATCTCTACATGGCTGGCAATACGAATGGCGATGCCCAGGTGCGAGTCTGCAGCAAATACCGTAAGTCAAGGTCAAGGGTATATAAAATACTCGCTGGCATTGCTTGATGTGCATCACCTTTACTCTCCGGCAGTGCTACTCGGTGGCCAGGTGATGGCCGTGCCCAGCAAGCTGGAACAGATTGCCTGGGTCTGGGCCCTGATCTTTGCCTTTGCCGCACCGGAGCTGTTCACCTTTCTGCGCGCCATGCGCATCAGCATGTTCAAGCGCGAGCAGAGACCAAACGGATTGGAAGTGGCACTGGTGAGTAATGCACGACTACACTCAGAAAAAAAATCTCCCTTTCTGAGTGTAGTATCTACATTGGCAAGATTGATAGGCTTATTACTGTTGTTGTTATTGTTATTGTTATTGGTAATCAGGTCACACTGTTTGAACTGTTGCATGTTGTTGGACTGGCGCTGCTCACCTTCACCGTGCTTCCCCAATTGGATGTGACGCGTGGAGCGATGCTGGGCTGCTGCGTGTGCTTTGTGCCGGCGCTTCTTAGTGAGTAACACACACACACACACACACACACGCAGACACACACAAACTATCATGCATCAAATACCAGCTAGCATCTTATCAGCCTCATTGTCGTCTGGACTGACAGCAATCAAATTGATTGCCTTGCGCTCTCCGTTTAACATTATTATGATTATTATTATTGGTATGAGATTGTTTTGCAGACCTACTCACTCGCACACGTCTGCATTGGAAATCAGGGGACATTGTTGTCTATGGCGCCTCAATTGTGGCAGTGCTATCATTGGGCAGCGTCTTCCTCATTTGGCCAGTGATGTCCACGCAGCTCGAGTTGCAGTTGCTGGCAATTCCTTTGATATTGGTCTCGTTTCGCTGGTGGGAAAACTTTGCCTCTAAGCACGAAGCGATTGGTGAGTCAACTGATTTTGAGTATATTTTCAAGACTATACAGCACAATGCAGCACATTTAATGTGTCTGATTATGAACTATGTAAATTGTTCCCTGTTCATATTAAATCAGGTAAGAATGCTCTAGTAGAGTAAGCTGGACAAGGAGAACAAATAGTATTTAACGTCTAAATATACCTATTATATATATGAAATGAATTTAAATGAAAGTTATGAAATGAAATAAACTTTATCTGCGTCTGGTCTACGAGTCGATATGGATATGTCCGTCTGTCCTTCTGTCAGTCAGTGTGTTGAGTACGACTTCCATCCATCTGCCCTAATGAAATTAATTGCGAATTAAACTTGGGTATATGGCATATCCTGATAGATTGCTCTCGTCTAGCGCACTTGGCATATAGGAAAAGCAGCTAAAAAAGCTTGTCATCCGATAATGTTTAAACTCGCTTTCGAAGATCAATATAAAAATTATGACTGAATATTGACTCGACTATTAAACAATCAACTTTAATTAGTGGTTTTTCTTGATTGTGATAATTAATTATATTCAATTTTGTTTGAACAGCCTAAGTAAACTAAGCAATAAATCTAACAGCTTATCAAGGAGATAAGCTACTCTATCCTGCTAGATAGACTTGGTAAGTGTAGAGTGAGATAGACAGATAGTGTAGAGCTAAGATAGATTGTTATGGTTACACAATAACATTAAGACAGTTAATTAATTGATTCCGTTGATCCATTCGCAGCCTACATTATACGCAATATAAGGTGCACACGCTCCAGGTACCACACCTATTTGTACTTGGCGCCTCTGAAAATTGTGGTCTTCGGGCTGATGGGTTTTCTGTTGCATGGCGAGAGCTTTATCGAGTATTTCACGCTGTTTTCCAAGGCATGGCAGACGCATGCCATAACACTAACGGTATGTAAAAAGCTCATTAGGTTGAGATGTGTTGTTGTTGTTCTTGTTTGTTGTTGTTGTTGTTGGTGCTCTGACTTTCGGTTTGACTGTCGAAATTCCAGCACTGGGATGGCTTGCAAGATACGGTTAATTTGGCACACACGTCCAGCAATGGCAGCTCGTTAATCAAGTCCGCGCCAAGAGCCCAATACTCGCTCCAGTCGAACAGCAGAGCCGTTATTTACGCAGTCCTACTGCAAGTTGGCTCTGCGTATTTGTGCCACATTTTCGGCAAGTTTGCGTGCAAGATAAAAATACAGCATTTCAGCTATGCGCTGCCGCTGAGTCTGGCAACGCCAGTCACCGTTGTTGTGGCCACAATTGTGGCACAAATGCGTGCCGCGGATATCTGCTGCCTGCATGGCCTAATCCCTGACCACCTGACGCTGCAGGCACTTGCAGAGAATCTGGAGCAGCTGGGAACCCGCAGCGTGGAATACGCCCTGTGGCTGTGGCCACTCTGGTTGCTGGCACAGATTTGGACTTGCCTGCACATCTGGCGGCCGAGAAATGATCGGAATGCACCCACCGAGAAGCTGTACGTGTGTCCCTGGTACTGTGGCCTGCTGGTTGATCAGTGTTCCATAATGAATCGACGCACTCTCGACTGGAGCGATGAGTACTTCACCATCAAGGTGGGTAAACAGGGTGGAGGAGGAGGAGGAGTACCCCTACTCTGCTCAAGCAGCAACTAATTGCGCATAACGTTGGCAAATGTGTGACTTAAAGTTCATGTTCATGAATTATTGTAATCAGGCATTAACATCCATCATCCAGTCAACTTGCAGGCGTTGGCAGTCATGCTGCCTCTCATTATAAGTGCGGCATCCCATTGCCACGCCCACACGCACTCCCATTCCCATTCCCATTCTCAGCTCCGCGCCTCAATCTCTCAATCTCACATATATTTGCGCAGGACTCTTTGACTGCGTCATGTTTCGCTTCGAATGTCAGGCAATGTAATTAAGTTAAATGACGGGGAAACTGCAAAGTTTGGCGGGGAAATATTTTGAATGCCCTCTGTCAGATCCTGTTCCTGTCCCTGTTCCTGTTCCTGTGCCTGTCTACACATATGTGTGTATTCACACATTCATAGTGAAATTTTCGTTGCGTATGTTTTCGTCAATGCGAACTTAATTAAAAGTGTTACAATTTGGCCTCCCTGCGGTTCATAAGGAATTTTTGTTAGTTGTCAAAGGGGTTGGCTCCAAAGGGTAACACAAATGGGCAAAACTAATTAAAATAAAGTCGCATTTCATGATTTTTGAGATTGTTAATTAGAATTACAGCGAATTATGCATCTGAAAGGGTTGTAACGCTTTAAGGGCATTAAGAATCTAGTTTAGGCATGTGCAATTAAATAGTTTGGAGGATAACCAAATAATTTTCAAATGTTTGCGCAAGGATTAGAAATATTGCTAAATTTTTAGGTAAATTTAGAGATATTAGGCTTAATAGAATTTACAGAAGTTCATTCGATCTTATGTCAGAATATTTATTAAAATACATATTATAAAGCAGAGAATAGATTACATGCAAACTTAAGATTAATTATATTGCATCTATATTTGTCTAAAGAGTCTTCCAATTAACAAATGACGAGAATTCAAATTTGGACACTGGGAAATAAAAATCGGACTGAAAAATGTTCTGGTTCTGGAAATAGTTTCTAAACTAGTGTGGTTTACTAATTAATTAAATCATCAACTGATTAAGAACATATATATTTTATGGGACTGTAGTTGAAGTATTACTTGGCACTCATAATACCATTTAGGATGACTTATGCGCATGGAGTAAATGTATATAAATTTAAGTGTTTGTGGAGCGAAAAGTTCCAGCTTCTCAAATTTATATATATTTTCCGTTTATTTAGTGCGTGAAGAGAAATCAGTTGGCAAACATTTTGTTTTATGAATACTGCATAAATTTTGAAATAAATATCGCACACAGAGCGACTTAACGGCACCTCGAGATCCTGTTTTGGCATCGGACATAGATGCCAGTCGGGATATACAGGAGGCGGACAAAATACCGCAACTTATTGTTTGTGCCACAATGTGGCACGAGACCGAGGACGAGATGATGGAATTTCTGAAATCAATTGTACGCTTGGATGAGGATCAATGCGCACGACGAATGGCAAAAACGCATCTAAACGGCGGCAAAGCGGATGATGAATACTATGAATTGGAAAGTATGTAAATAATACAAAGTGCATCCCCTAAAAAGAACTCTGCATAAGCAAGGACTCCCATTACTCTCGAGTGTCCTGCTGTCGTCGCATTGATATGCATATTGCAAATGTGTTTGCTTTTGGCTTCCCCAACAACTACAAAAAAAGCCTGTCATATTCGAAATTTATGCCAGCCAAATGCGGAGCTGCATAAAAGGATGCTTGAAATAGATTTGTACACTATTTGTGGGATTTGGCGTCTTAATATTCTTGCATTCACTTGCCAAAATGGCGTCAAGCCAAGAGTTGAGCAGCCAGACGGTATCGGCCATAAATTTGCTGAGTCTTTGTTTGACAAGTTTACGACTTTTCACACTGTCAAATCACTCTCTCTCTCTCTCTCTCTGTCTCTATCTTTCTCTCTATACCTATAGCGAACATTTTCTTCGACGATGCTTTTGTGCTGGACGAGCAGCACTGCAAGAACAAAAGGAACCCGCCACTAAACGAGTACGTGAAGACATTGACACGCACCATAGACAAGGCGGCCTTCGAGATTTATGGGATCAATATTAAAATCAAGCCGCCATTGAAGATTGAGACGCCGTATGGCGGCCGCCTAGTGTGGATACTGCCCGGACGCACGAAGATGGTCGCCCACTTGAAGAACAAGGACAAGGTGCGGCACAAGAAGCGCTGGTCCCAGGTCATGTACATGTATTATCTTCTTGGATTCCGCATAATGGAAACGGAGCAACTGTCGGCGGTGCGCAAGGCGGTGATTGCGGAGAACACCTTTCTGCTGGCCCTCGATGGGGATATCGATTTTCAGCCGCGAGCCGTGCAATTGCTTATTGACCGCATGAAAGCGATTGATGAGCTGGGCGCCGCCTGCGGTCGCATTCATCCGGTGGGCCGTGGTCCGATGGTGTGGTATCAGAAATTCGAGTACGCGATTGGACACTGGCTGCAGAAGTCGACGGAGCATGTGATTGGCTGTGTTCTCTGCAGCCCCGGCTGCTTCAGTCTGTTCCGGGCCAGTGCCCTCATGGAGAACAGCGTGATGAAGCGTTACACTCTGGTCAGTTCCGAGCCCATGAAGATGGTGCAATACGATCAAGGCGAGGATCGCTGGCTCTGCACTCTGCTGCTGAAGCAGGGCTCCCGGGTGGAGTACTGCGCTGCCTCGGATGCATTTACCCACTCGCCGGAGTATTTCAATGAGTTCTACAATCAGCGCAGACGCTGGGTGCCCTCAACGCTGGCCAACATCTTCGATATACTCGCCGATGCCAGAACCGTGGTGAAGAAGAACAACTCGATATCCACGTTGTACATCCTGTACCAGGCTATGCTCATGGTTGGCACTGTCCTCGGACCGGGCACCATATTCCTGATGATGGTGGGCGCAATGGTGGCCGTCTTTAGCATTGATATTTGGACGGCTTTCCTCTGGAACTTCACGCCCATTCTGCTCTTCATTCTGAGCTGCGTTTATCTCAAGCAGAAATTCCAGCTGCTCATCGCATTTGTGGTCAGTGCTGTCTACTGTCTCGTCATGATGGCTGTCCTCATTGGCATCATTGTCCAAATGCTCGAAGATGGTCCCCTGGCGCCCGCGTCCCTCTTCTTTCTTCTCGTTGCCGTTCAAGTCACCATCTCAGGTAAGCCATTTCGTTCAAATTAAGCTTGAAATAACGCCTATCTTAGATTAGCCGTAGATTGATTATCCTTGTAGATCGGACTCAATCGGTTGACATTTAATATTTAGTGCGAAACTTTTAAAAAATAGCACTACTATTCAAATATATTAACATAAACAGCTGTGCAATGTCCTTGCATAGAATCTACCAGGTCCTTTTGATTCAGGCTTATCTTGATAGCTTAAGGCATTTGTATCATTTTATTCGAACGACCAACTTCTCTGTTACTTATACAATATATTTTTTCAGGCCTCATGCATCCTCAGGAGTTTCTGGCTTTGCTATGCGGAGTCGTCTATTACATAACAATACCCTCGATGTACATGTTGCTGATGATCTTCTCAGTTTTCAACATGAACGATGTCACCTGGGGCACTCGGGAGGCGACCGTGCTGAAAGACGATGGCGAGGAGCCAAATGAGAATGACCACGACAACTATTTGCCTGGGTGGTTAAACGATCCGCTGCTCATCGAATCGGAGCTGGGCGAGATTTCACTGTTGGAGCAACGCTTTTGGAAGGATATGATTAGGCAGTATCTGAAGCCATTGGAGCTGAGCAAGGAGCAGAAGCAAACCATGGCCGATGATCTAAAGGAGCTGCGAAATATGGTTGCCTTTGCCTTTGTCATGGTTAATGCAATATTTGTGCTGATTGTGTTCCTGCTCCAGCTGAAGAAGGAGTTCTTGCACCTAAAGTGGCCCATTGATCCCACAGATTTTGTGTCCTTCGATCGCGACAATCTGCAGGTGGGCATTTACAGGCAGTACAAGGAACTGGATCCCATTGGCCTCTGCTTTGTCATATTCTTTGGCCTAATATTGGTCATACAGTTTATAGCCATGTTCTTCCATCGCTTTGCGACAATGTCCCAGCTCCTGGCCGCCACCCAGCTGGACTGGTTTCGCTCCAACGGACAGCTGAGTGACGAGGATGCCGCCCTCGAACTGAATGGCAATGCTGTCCACATAGCTCGACGCTTGCAGAGACCTCGGAGATTGTTTGATGATGATGACGAAGACGACGAGGATCATCATTACGATGAGCTGGAGTTGGGGCAGCAACGCGAGAGCATGGTGCGTCGTCAGACCATTTGCCGGCTGCATGAAGAGCGCAACAAGGAGCACAGCGACTACAGCGATCTGGTTAGGAACTTTGAAAAACGATTCTTCGGCGAGGATGATCTGAACATGAAGAATCTGCATTTGAGCCGCAAATCGATTAAACTCTTCCAGGAGCGTCGCTCTGTCGCCAAGGTCAATGCAGCTGCCACGCCCAGTGGCACGCCCACTCCGAAGAGGGGCAAGCGGCCGCCTATTGCACCTCTGAACGCGAAGAAAGTCAGTTTCAGCACCACCATGCAAATGCACAATAATGGTGGCTACGAGACCTCTGAATTCTAGCACTCAAGTATTATGTCTTATATAATAAGAATCCTTCAAATATCTATCCACTATGCATCCCACATAACTACACACAACTAAATATCTCTATCGAGTCTGTAATCTAAACTTAAAAGCCCTGTGGCAAAAAAATATAATTAATTGCAATTTAACTCAAGTGGTCGTCAGCGAAGCTTACTTCCACAAGGACGTCTTGCGGCTCATTACCATAATTACAAGATAGGGTCCCATAGAGCGGGTGTATGGGGCAGCAGGAGAGGGGGGGGGGTATGACAGGGTTCTGTCATTCATCAGTGTCGCGAAGACGGTGGCTTCAGTTAAGTGCTCATCCACTGCGCTTTTTGTGCCGCGCCAAGCCGCGCCATGGCAAGTAGCCCCTCCGGCGGCAAAATGCGGAATGCAAATCAAAGTGTCATTAGCTTGGATTTGACGAGGTTTCTGCTGCAATGCACAACTTTTTACTTTCTACTGCCTTCTGTCTTGAGCGCACTTGGGGTGTGGGTTGAGCGATGTATTCTTTCGCCTAGGTGTCGGCTTAACTGCTTTGTAAGTGAATATTCTTGGTTCATCTTTTTGGAGTCAGCCCAAAATAACAGAATGAAAAAATCAACTTTGCCAACGCGCATACATTAAAAGCAGTTGCAACATGTGGCCCATCGATTGAGTGTGTAAAAGAAACACAACCAAAATAAAAGAGGCAACTGTTACAGATGAAGAGAGGATAGGGAATTGGTGATGCTGGAATAAATTTGTCGGCATACAGAAAGTGATTGCTGAAGAAATGATATCAATATGAGAATATATTTGCGACTATATCTTGGCTGTTTCTTCTCCGATCTTGATTAATGTGGCTAGTTGATCAATAGATATTCGAGAGGATAAGCGGAGGCAGTCAAAAATCGATGTAAAATAAAGCAATCTTGTTCTGCTTCGCGAATGCGAGAATCTATATTCCAAATTTGAAACCTCTTCTCTTATAGTCTCTGAGATGCACGTCGGAGATGCTTCCTTCTGCCTGTTACATACATTCGCACAAAACCATTTACCCTTTTTACCCATTTTAAATGGGTGCAGGGGAAAAAAACGACCTGAGCTGAAAATATAATTAGTTTGATTAAGTAAATAAAAGTCTGAGTAAACATTAATAAGAAATTGCGAAATGAATTAAACATGCTGCATTAAGATGAAAGAATAATAATTAGTGCACACAATATACGCAAACAAGGATATAAGAGAAAAAGTACGCAAAAAAGTTTCTTTTCAGATTGAAAAACTTTGTACATAGAATTATCTTGATTTATTGCTTATTAAAACATTTTTCGCAGCAATCAATTGGATAAAAGAATGTAGAATGCAAAGGAATGGAATGTTAATTTGTAAAAATAAATCAAGTAGTTGCATTAAATATTCACTTAAGTTAATTAAAATTCACTTGCTCTTTAAGTTAAATTATGCATTGGGTAGTTGAATTAAGTTTCCATATTTTTGTAAAATGTGAAAAATCTATCACACAACATATGTGTATAACGGATAACAGGAGTGAATTGCAACACTTTCAAATTCTGTAGCTACAAATCTGGCAATTTGTTTAAAAAAATATTGATTATGCTTTTGGCCAATCAATTAGCTGGCTGCCGTCAAAGGCAATGAACACCAAATGCATTGGGGCAGAAAGACACTCCAATGTAGTAAAGTAAAAAGCAAACTTTTTCGAATTTCAATGCGTGGTTTGCCTTTGTGGATGAATCGTTGGCTAGTTTCAATTACAGTTCATATAGATGACCTATTTGAGGTGTAAGCATGAGAGGAGAACAAAAGAGACACTATTTCAATTCGATATTTTGCGGACGTTGCACATGCTTAATATTGCTTTGTTGAGTTCAAGCCACAGGCTAATAAATTTAACATTCATTCATATTTATGGGTAGTCGCATTTCTTGTGCAACAATAACTGCTCAGCGGACACATAAAACAAAGTGGCACGGAAACGGCATCGGCTCACAAAATACAAAATACAAAATGTAAAATACAAATAAAATACGATTGAAAAACTTTGCAATAATGTTTTTGTACGCTTTGGTTTTTGTGCAGCTCTGCTTGGCATTTGTACAGTAAAACCAACAACTATGCGACCGGCAGGCATGTACATAATTTTGCACTTATCTGACCTCAGGCCGTTGGCTCAGTGATGCAGTGGTGCTGTGGTGCAGTGGTTCAGTTTTGCTCTTGTTATTGTATTTTGTGGGCTTCCCATGCATTTTCAATTGTAATCCAGGCCAGGACAACGGCAAGGACACGACGGGACACGCAAACAACAAAACTTTGTTTTTTGCTTTTGTCATTTTTAATGTCATTTAATTATGAAAATAATTCTGAGTTGATCGCTTGCTGGCTCAGTGGCTGGCAAACAGCTTTTGTCCCCAACTTGTCCAACTTGTTCTGCTTGCCACTGGTGCTGATGTTCCTGTTGTTGTTTGTGCAAAAATAATTAAATGAAAGCTGCAGGATGTTTGCGCACAATATGCACTGATTATGTGTCGTGCCGTGTCCTGTTGCCAGCAATGCCCCCTGGCATTGTTTTGCTGCCGTCTAGCATATTTTGACCCGCCTGACACTTGGCTTAAACAGTTCGCTTCTGCAACCCTTAAAGGTCACATGTTATTTGCATGACATGCTGTAATTAATTTTGTAATGTTATAGTTTTTTTTTCTCCGGCTGAATGGCATTTACTAACGTGTTTTCCGATTATCATAATTTCATTTCATTATCTGATATGTCATTTGTAATGACTTAACTAATTTGTAATTAAAAGTGCTCACGTAGCTAATATATTCAATTGCAAATCAAGTATCTGTTGGTTGAGTACTCCCATGAAATTATAATTATAACTTAATTAAAATATTTTTAAAGTACGCAACTAGCGAAACATTTTTGTACAAAAATATAAAAAGTGGCTTAAAAGTTGAATTAATGTTAGATAGAGGCTTAATCATAAAACGCTTTAGAACTTCCCTACTGTGCCGGCAGAATAGCCTAATCTCAGCCAGTGAGAATTTAGATAAGAGTGCTTAATTAAGCTTCTTCCTTTGCTTAGCTTCTTTCCGAGCAGTTTCAAATTACTGCAACACTGATAGATTTATAATTAATTACGAGGGCTCGGAGCACTTTTCACTACTCGTGTATTGATTTGTTGTCTTCAATTAGTCAGCATTTGGAACTGCAACTGCATTGCAAAGTGCTGCAGCAACATGAATGATTGGCTAAGCAAACACAGCTCTCCGCCAGATAAGAGCCCAGTTCTCCCGTGCCCCATATGATAAGCCCTGCGAGTCGACTGAACTGCTTCATGTTCAAAGTGTAAATGTTTGCCATAATCTGCTGCAAGTACATATGTTGGGGAGCGAGTGGGCCAGTGAGTGTGTATGTGTGTGCTGTTGTTGCTCTGCCTGTGATTGATAACAGTTCTAATTGGATCCCAACAAGAACTGGGTGGCGATAGGGGGACAGCTGTGCCAAGGGGCTGGCCCCATCCAATTTTAATCGCAAACGCAATGAGCACTTACATTTACACATGTTTGCGCTTCATTATCAGTAAGCAGCCGGAGTCCGTCATTTCAGGTCCCGTCACTTGGTTCGGGCGTGCACGGTTCCAAAACAATTCCGATTCAGTAGTGCTCATTGGGTTTTACGGTGCGGTTCGCTGTGCGCAAATCTCTCGTTGCGATTCTGTGATATTCGTGTGCTCGGATCCCACTCAGGATCTTCTCTGACTCCACATTAGTTTAGCTCTAAATATAATTCTTAAGCTCATAAATACTTTACGATAGACAAAATGCTGCGCTATAGCTGCAATGCACTTCGCATCAGTTTTTCAAGCAATGCTTGGAGGGCAGCCAGTTCCCATGGACCCCGGCAACCAGTGAGTGTAAGCGAAATCCAATTGGCATGCAATGTGAAAATTAATTGCTCTAAATTTGTGTAATACATTCATTATCGCTTGAGCGTACGACATTATCTGGTAATAATATTGCTCAAAGCTGATTGGGGTCAAAACGGGTGAAGTGCTTCTTCCTATCCTATCTCTTTTTGACAGATTTCCTCACTTGACTTATTTAACTTATAATTAATTTAAATCATAATTAATTTCTATATTATGTTGAATAATTGCTTTTGTGCCTGTATAAAATGAATTGTGCCCAGCCAAGAATGGGTTGCTTAGCAGCTTCAAGAAATCAATTTGACTTATCTCAATTTTGTGTTTAATTTTGAATATATATATTCGATATTCTTCCTTCTAAACAAAATTTCTCTGGCCAGTTCACTGTTGGACTTTGGTGTCAATTACCCAAAAATAAGTTCAATTAAAGTCATTGGCTAGACACTTGCAGTATCTATATAAGCATTTGTAAGCTTTCATACTATCAGAATGTAGACAACAACAAAAAAACCAACTGATAAGTGTTTTTTTTTTTGTTTAATGTCATTTGGGTATGAGGGAAAATTACTAGCGTTGTTGAAGCTGATGATTTCAGAAGAGATTATGACGTACTTCGGGATGACCACAGTCAACAGTAAAGAAACCATGACAATTGGTTGACTTTTTCGAAGTCCGTGTTATGTAAGCGACTTATTGGGCACACTGCACACTAGTAGATTAGGAACCGAATTTCCTTGGCACTAAAATTTAATCAGCACTCAATCTGCTCAATAAAAGAGGCACCAAGGAAAACAACAACAACAAAAGCCAGAACAGTCGCAATGTAGTTAAAGATTTTGGTTCGTATTTTGTTTATGACTCATCGAAGAGGCAACAGCTTGGAGTGACAGAAATGATTCTGAGGGTCTGAAATGGGCCATCAAAATAATGCTTGGGTTCAGCTAATTGAATGGACAGATGAAATCGATTTATGTTTTCTGGGTTAGAGGAATGCTGTAAATCATTTGCAGCCTGGACTCCGATTGAGGGACATGCTAAACATACAAATGGGATTTTACTGGCGGCATGGCAAGTGTGACAAAACAAAACAGAGAAAAAGAAAAACAAAACAAATTGAAACACAAAAAAAATTGTATTTGCCGGACAAGCTGATAAAATGTCACAAAAAGCGTTTTTGCACAGCATGACAGCTGTTGGTACAGTGCGGCGTATACGTGTTAAAATAAATTGTAAAGTGTAAATATTGTATTTCAAAACTACAGCACGTACACTGAGCGAAAAAAGCTAGAGGCAACGTAAGTGTGGCAGGCGGGCGTAAAGTGTGTGAGAAATGCCAGCCGGTTGTTGTTTTTTGTTCCCTGTGGCATTTAAATGCTGTTCGCCGCTCGTCTTTTCCAATAAACTTAAAGCCCCTTTAAATATGCATAGACCAGCCCTGGCCCCGGGCAAGGGTCGACAGCTGCATTTGCATACGTCCAAAGTTCGTAGTCCGTAGTCCGTAGTCCAGAGTCCGCAGTTCGCAAGTTCGCAGTCCCTACTCCGGAATCCAAAGAGTCCAACGTTGCCTTTGACACTCAAAACGATTTGGCTAGGTCAGGGTCGTCACTTCGTAAGTCCTCCACCCCCCGGCTGCCTGACTGCCCGACTAGTTTTCCGGCGTCATCGTCGCCCAGTTTGACACGTGTTGGCAGTTATGGGGCAGCTACAGTGCTTTTGTGTGCCTCTGTTCGTGTGTGTGTGCGTGTGTGTTTGCGGTACATCATAAAAAGTGAAACAGTGGGAAAAACAACAACATGACAAAACAAAACAAAAAACAGCGTTGCACTTGTGTCGAGCACGAGAATCAAACAGCTGTTGTCGTTTTCTGATTAGATCTCTGGGAATCGCTCGAGAGCTTTATTATGCTTTAACACCTTCCACAAGAGATAGTACAACGAACACCCACGAGATAACTAAATATACATATAAGAACTTAAGTAACTCTATTCAATTTCGCATTATTTTCATTTGCGTCTTATTCATTGATTCAAAATACCTTCCAATAAACCTTTTCTATTCTGTTTATCTTGCTCCCTTTTAATTGATGTTTTCATAATTAAAATTGTGCTGGAGTTATAATTATTTTGATTATAGCTGCTTAAAGATTATTTGCTAATTGTGCTTTGATTTGGACCACAGTACACGGCCTGCTTCCACTGCGCCTACGATTATTTTCATAAACATTTGCGTAGGCCGTAATCGTTTTTCCACAGTTTTATTGGCGATTTTACGGGGTCTGTCTGCTGACGGCTATAAATTATTCCAGCAAAACAAACTTTTGGGCAGTCAATAATTTAATTGCTTGGTAATTAGATTTTTGACAGCAGCAAGTGTTAACTTTTGCCCGGCGATTTTCAAGAAGAGCAACAACAAATGTTATCTATATGAAAACAGCGCGAAGCTCAGCATTTGATTACAAACAATAAAAGAAAACAAGCTAAATATGGCAGACATATTGTTGGCATGTTAAACGCAATGTCAGCAGTAGGTTAATGCACACTATTTGCATGGGGCGTTGACGCTCGACTGTATTATTAGAAATTCCGAATAGACCCGGTAAAAGAAAAACAATTTCCACTTGCTGCGCATCGCTTGATTACATTTATTGGGACAATAATTAAAACAAGTAAACAAGTTATTTTTTATTGATTGATTACAAATTATAAAATAAATAATAAACAAAATATTTATACATATTTTCATTAATTTTATCGGTATTTATCCGTGTCGTGATTTTGTCTGGCTTCGGTGTCCATCTCTAGTTCAGTTCTTGGCATTTATCTGATGAACGCCCCGTTGACAGCCAGACAAAAGATTTGCCCATTGTTATACTTTTAGCAGTGCTGTTATGCATCAGGCGACTGGCAAAATATTATGATAAGAATCTAAACTGAGCAATGATAACAAAGCGAAATGTTCAATAGCCAAGTTAAAGCCAAAGTCAAACAAGCAAATAAAAATTTGTTGGCATTTCGATTGTTTTGTGTGTGTTGGACACCTTTTGATCGCCTCAACATTTTTATGGAGTGTAGTTTCAGCGCATTTATTACTTGGCCAGCACGAAATGTTGTTCTGATGTCCTCAATTTGAATGCGAATGTAACGCAATGGAAATATTTACGCCTCAATTTAATTTACAGCTCAATCGTGCGATAATTGGCATTGCGTTGCGTTCTCGCTTACCTTTGACGTTGCCTTTGATTTCGTTGTAAAATATGCTTTTTATTGCGCCTGAGGAAAGCCAATCAATATCAAGTACAAACAAAATATGGAATACTCACTGAAGTGTGCATAGTTGGCGTTGGCGGCGACGCTGATTGATTGATGTGCTAGGTAAAATACAAAATCAGCAAAATAAATTGCATAATGGCAGCACAAAAGATTAGACGAGGGTGTGTAATTAAATGAGGGCCGCTAAAAATACTGATTTGCAGTCAAAGTTATCAAAGGATTGCGTTGCAAAAACTCGACAGGAAATCGCACTTAAACATAGCACAAGTAAGCTCCTTTTAAGACTATTTACACACACGCTCGCACACGTTTGGAATTCAACGCATTTGAGCGATTGAGCTGGTTTCTTACAGAAATTTGTAAAAAATCAATATAAAAATACATTTTGACATTGTTGAATTTGCTTTAATAAATCGAGCTAAATCGAATATTAAATATCATCTTTTTTGGCAAATGTTTTATTGTATTTCCGGCATAGGTATTAAATATTGCTGAACGTGTCAGTTATTTTGATTTTTCACTGGCTGTGTGATTGTTGACGGAAGCATTTGCTCAGCTGATATTTCCGACTGTCAGGCATCAATCCAGCTTCCGCTGAATTTCCCAGAAGGCGGAACGTTAACTTGTGAATATAAATGTAAATTGTGTGACTGTCAAATTTGATTTAAATTCACTTTAAGCCAGCAACTCAAATCGATAAGTCAAATTGCACTTACGCTATTTATTTTTATTACATTTTTTAAAGGATATTTATAGCTAAAATGCTATTATGTGAGGAGTGTTCGTCGCGAAGGTGGGAATTCCATTAGTCATTATTTGTAATTTATTATCTCAGCGAACATTATGGATACGCACCGTGCACCGTGCACCGTGCTAAAAAAACAATTGCCACACATAACAGCTAATTATTTGCTGTTCTAGTTGTAATTATTGCTCTTGTCTGCCTGTTTATTATGCAAATACATCACATTACTGCATACATATATATATCAAGGCTTGACTTAACGCAAATCGGTGATTATGATTAATAAACACAAACGCACAACTGATTGAGCTCAATGATAATGATAATGGTTGGAGCCAGGAATTAGGCTGTCTAATAAATTGAATTGCAATCGATTTGTTGCTTTTATTTCCAAGTGTTGTGTTGTCGTAATTTACAACCTCAGCATGTGTTTACCGATTGTCAGAGATAACACACACACACACACACACACACACACACACACACTACTTGTGGGGGGTAGAGTTGTTGCCCCATTTCAATGACAGTCCATTTATGACCTGTGCTAATACTTGACTTGTGTCTTATCTTGCTGCAGTTGTTACCACCGGAGAAGCGCTTGGAGAAGGCCCAACCTCAGTTTACGGAACGTAGTCAGCTTAAATACGCCCGCCGTCTGGTGGTCAAGTTGGGCAGTGCGGTGATTACACGGGAGGACAATCATGGCTTGGCTTTGGGTCGTTTGGCATCCATTGTGGAGCAGGTATGTCATAAGTAGTTATAAGTGCTTATCAGAAATCCCACATTATTATTACACTCTTACTTAAATGACTTTCCTTAATTTTAATTGCTTTTTATATTTTGACATTTGCACTCTTAAGATACATGTAATTATAGGTTGTGAAACGACATAAATCTGCACATAAAAATTACAGAATCACATAATGAGTTATAATTGAATTTTTCTATTTTATTTAAAAAATACACTTTTGAAAAACTTGCCCGAGAATTTAGTAGAACTTTTGATTTTCCAAATCCTTAAGCATTTCAAGAACTTATCTTTACATGGAGTAAAAATAATCTCATTTATCAATTTTATTTCTGTGTTGTTTTCGAAGTTTTGCTGTTTGATTTGAAACTTTGCTCAGAAGCTCGCCAGATGCAGCCAGAAAACATTTAACTTAATTGGTATTTTTACTGTTTCCAGGTGGCCGAGTGCCACTTAGAGGGTCGCGAGGTCATCATGGTGACCAGTGGCGCTGTGGCGTTTGGCAAACAGAAACTTGCCCAGGAGCTGCTCATGTCGCTGTCGATGCGCGAAACGCTGAATCCGAAGGACACCAAGGAGGTGAGACACACACACACACACACACACACACACACACACATACACACACACAATATGCAATTTAAAGTTTCACACTAAGCTGCTGACTATTTCATTAGTTCGATGGCGCCACGTTGGAGCCACGTGCGGCTGCTGCGGTGGGTCAATCGGGTCTTATGTCACTCTACGATGCGATGTTTGCGCAATATGGCGTCAAGATTGCACAGGTCGGTTGCGGGCAACACTTTATCTGATTACTTACCACGAAAGCGTAACACAGAGACTGAAACTGTAGCTAATACATGTATTTAGGTGCTGGTGACCAAGCCGGACTTCTACAACGAGGAGACACGCAACAATCTCTTCTCGACACTCTCCGAATTAATTAGCCTAAATATTGTGCCAATCATCAACACGAACGATGCCGTCTCCCCACCCATGTTTATACGTGACGATGAGCCAGCCGGAGGCGCTCGAAAGGTACGCAGCTAATACCACCCCGGGACTTAGTCACCACCTTTGTGTGTGCATGCCCACAATAATGTGGCCCCGTGCCCCTGTGCCTCTGTGTCTGTTGCAGGGCATACCCATTAAGGACAACGACAGCCTGTCGGCCATGCTTGCCGCTGAGGTGCAAGCGGATTTGCTCATCCTTATGTCCGATGTCGATGGCATCTACAACAAGCCCCCCTGGGAAGACGGCGCCAAACTGATGTACACCTACACCAGCGATGATGTGAATAGCATTGAGTATGGCAAGAAGTCAAAGGTGAGTGGCTTCCAAATCTATCAATTCCATTCCATCAAATTATTTATTTCCAAACAAATTAAAGAAGAAATTTTGATCTTGCCAAACAAATTTTTAATTTTAATTTAATCTCTGCAAATGTGTATAAAAGATTTAGCTTGATTTGATTTAGTTATTGTGGTAACATACTGGGTTAATAGTAGGCCATTGTTTAAAAGAAAGGGTGATTTACTTGGGTCTTAGTCACAAATGCTATTAAGAATTGTCTGTGACTGCTGCTAGATATTTGTGGCCATTACGTGACAGTCATTTGCAATTGTTTTTTTCTTTTCCTGCTGTACCTGAGCTGCTTTCATTAGCGCAGATCTTGTTAAATATTTAAAGGGCAAAAAATGTTGACACCGCAGAAAGTTTTGCTATTTTGCTGTCCTTGCACAATAATTTCTGAAAACGGTGACAGACGGAGGGAGGGGGACGGAGGAGGCAAGGAGTAACAGCTGCAGTTGTCGCGTATTGCAACTTAATGGTGTTTATTATGGTAGTTTGTTTATGGCATGCTTCACACTTTGGCTAACTATTCATAATGTTGCACGTCGCTCTGCAGGTGGGCACTGGCGGCATGGACGCCAAGGTGAAGGCAGCCACCTGGGCCTTGGATCGGGGCGTCAACGTTGTTATTTGCAACGGCATGCAGGAGAAGGCTATTAAGACAATTGTGGGTGGCAGAAAAGTTGGCACATTCTTCACAGAGCTAACGGAGAGCGCCAATACGGTGCCAGTCGAAGTGATGGCAGAGAATGGTAAGTAGCACAAAAATAAAAATACTTTTTTATGAGATGCAATACATATATGTATGTATATATATGTATATATATGTATATATATATATATATAGAGAGAGAGAGGGACCAAAAGAATGACATTACTCGAACATGATTAATTTCACATAAGTTGAGTTGCTTAGCGATGATCGCTAAACTGAAGAAGAAAATACTTAGATTAGATTTGTGTAGTTCGTCAGCTGATTTTGTTAGTTGGCTTAATGAATTGGATTACAGTTAGTGTCACTTGGCAAACAGTCCGGTCAAGTCTCATCTGGAGGGCTATGCTAAGTGCAAGTGTTAAGTGGCTCTCAATGAGCGCGAACTGGCAAACTGCTCGGGGGCAACATTCGGAAAGTGGCTGACTGGCTGGCTGGCTGACTGGCTGATGTAGTGGCCATCTAGTTTGCACCGCTGCAGCTGTTGCTGAATCGAGGTCAACGTGTCCGCCTGAGGTTCACCATTGTCGGCCGCAGTAAGTGGCATCCGTTGGCCTCACAGCGCCAACTGGTCCGAGTTCTCGTCCTGGTTCTGGTCCTGGTCCTGGGCTGACTAGCCTGTTGTGCTGCTATTTTTAGTTAGCAAGTTTAATTTAATTGTTATTAGAGACAGCTAAGGCACAGCGTTCGCAAACAGCTTCAAGTACTTGTTAATTAAGCTGCAGCTTCGTGAAACTTATTTTTGGCTGCTTTTGCAAATAGCCAGTGGGCGCGTGCAAATGTGGCAAATGTTGCAAATGCTGCAAATGCTGCAAATGCTGCAAATATTAAGGCTCTCAGCGGAAAGTGCTTTTTACTGACTTGACTCATGCTCAATTTGTAACGCAAGACAAGCATAAGGTAAATAAAGCAACACAAGATATTCAAAGTGGACGAGACTCGGCAACTTGTTATGTTTTCTGCTGAAAACTTGATAGCCTTCTCGACTTAGTTGCATCTCACAAAGCAAACCAGAAAGAATAACTTTCTTCGGTCCATTGATGATTACATTCCTTTGCATACCTTGGGATGCATCTGATTACATCTCGAGTATTTGCGAAATCTTGCAGAGATTTTTGTAAATGGTTTTTCCTTTTTGGAATTTACGTCAAAAATGTGAAAAATTGTTGTCCGGGTTAGGTCGCTGTATAAATTCAAAGGGGTCAAGCACGCCAAGCACTTCAGGATATAATTTTTTATTGTAGCAGAAGAATATTGCTATTGCGACAAATCAAATTCAAAGATGCCATTTGGCTAAGAAATTCGCAACATTTTTATTAAACAGCTCGCACAGGCAGTCGCCAAATGCAGGCGCTGAGTGCCGCCGAACGTGCCACAGCCGTCAGCAATTTGGCCGATCTGCTGGTTAGCCGGGAGAAGTTCATCTTGGAGGCGAATGCGAAGGACTTGGCCGAGGCGCAGAGGAGTGGCTTGGCAAAGCCGTTGTTGTCCCGCCTGTCGCTCAACTCGGCCAAATTGAAGAACCTGTCGGTTGGCCTGAAGCAGATTGCCGAGGACAGTCATAAGGTGAGTGAAAGCAGCAACAATTTCAATTATATGTCCCAAACTCGTATTTAGTGTGCAATGCGAAAATCAGGCAAGACACTGGGGACCCTAAAAAGTTGAGGCAAATTGCATTTGTTTGGCTGTCATCAAATGTTGTTAAAAGTACTGTTGACTTGCCAAAAATTGAGTTAGTATGCAGCCAGGGATTTGGTCTTGCCTCGCAGCAAAGTGGTCATTTTATGGTGAAACAACAGCAACAAGCAGCATGAGAAACTCTTGTTTTGTATGCAGCTACAGCTTTCTGGCTTTAACAACATTATGAAATCTCTAAGCAATTTTACACTTCAACAAAAATTGACACCCGAAGGAAGGAAATGGACCCAAAGGACCTAAGCAAGTGGAAGATAAAAGACAGCTCAGCTACACATACTATACTTATAATGTGTGTGTGTGTGTGTGAGAGTGTGTGTTAGTGTCACATTAACCCACACTCTCACACACACATAGTGGCAACAGTTGAAGGAGCACAGACAGAGAGAGATAGGGAGAGGGGTTTGCCCCCATTCAATCCAAGACACCCCTTTGCTAGCCACTTTATTGGATGTGATTGTGCGGAAACGTACAACTTTTTCCAGTTTGCCAGAAAAACGTTCTTTTTCTGCTTCTCAGTAAAACAGGCAGCGAAATCGTGACACAAAGTGGCAATGCCGCAACAATCATAAAACGAAAAACGAGAAACGAGAAATAAACGAGTAACGCACTCAATAAATGAATCGAGGGATGAGGAGAAAAGTATGTTTATGATGCTGTCGGTGGAGATGACAATTTGAATAAGAAGAAAGGGCATCAGTAATGTGGTGCAATTTCAGAGATGAGCTCTTTTTATCGCCTAAATCCCTGCTTTCATCTGCCAAATGCAGAATAAAACAGAGTTGGCCACTTGTAAATTGTCAAACGATGACTTACGGAAAATGCTTAAATATTAAAAAATGTGTTTATATCCAACACACTTAATATCAATGCAAATAAATAATTTTCGCTTTACTAAAAGCAAATGCTCAAAAAAATATATAAATGCTTCTTATGAAGCAAACATTAAAAATGACTTTTCTTGCCCGTTGCCGTTTTTAATTTAGTTGGAAAACATGTGCGCAAAATGTGAAATTTCACAAGTCAGCAACAAAAAGTTAAAATGATGAATAATAAACATCTCATAAATGGTTCTCGTCACAATGTGTTGGCCCATTCTGGACTTATCCAATTGTCCTTTGTAAATATAATTTAAAGTTTTGCTCTTTACGATGCCAGAGTCAATAATAATGACCATGTAACCAAATTTACTGAGCTGACTCAACTTGAGTTCCAGTCTGAGATTGAGGTTGCTGCCAGTCTCGGGTCTGTAGGCAGTCGCAGTCCTTAAGCGGAGCGGAGCTCAGGATATCGGTCCAAGGCCAGCTCACGTTATCTGTAGCCAATTTCCAGCAGCTTTGTGTATCGTTAACGGGACAGATATGCAAAATGGGGCCAGCAGCAGCCCATTAAAAATAAATACAGATTACGGCAAGCTGAATGCTTTGATTTATGTATCTAAAACGGCTCCGGGTCCGGGTTCGACCCCAGCAACGCATTAAAATGGACGCTCGGGATTAGAATTGGCAACTAGGAGGCAGTGTCGCATAAATACACAGTTATTTTATATTGTCCACACATTTCGCCATATTCGCCCACATGGCGTATGCGTAATGCATTAACTGCTGACTTGTCAATTGACTTTTATTTATTTGTCCACATTTTTTTCTTGCAGAATGTGGGTCGCGTTTTGCGTCGCACTCGTTTGGCAGATGGACTGGAACTGAAGCAAGTGACTGTGCCAATCGGCGTCCTGCTGGTGATCTTCGAGTCCCGCCCTGACTCGCTGCCTCAAGTGGCTGCCCTGGCCATGGCCTCGGCCAATGGTCTGCTGCTCAAGGGCGGCAAGGAGGCGGCGCACAGCAACAAGGCGCTCATGGAGCTGGTCAAGGAGGCGCTTGCCTCTGTGGGTGCCGAGCACGCCGTTTCCCTTGTGAGTAATAATGCAGCTGTAAGTTGATAGCCCAGTTAACACACTGTAATTGGCCATTTTTATAGGTTTCCACTCGCGAGGAGATAAGCGATTTGCTGGCCATGGAGAGCCACATTGACTTGATCATACCACGTGGCTCCTCGGAGCTGGTGCGCAACATTCAGGAACAGTCCCTCCACATTCCCGTACTGGGACACGCCGAAGGCGTTTGCCACGTATTCATCGACAAGGACGCCGATTTGAACAAGGCTCTGCGCATTGCCCGAGATGCCAAATGCGATTATCCTGCAGGTAAACAGAATGTTTCTCCAATTTTATATCATTCAAAATGCGTTGATTGAGAATTTTCTTGAACATTTCGGAATATAAATAAATAGAGCAAATAGTTTTATAATTCAATCAACATGCAGCAGCAAAATTTATTTTTTTGACTAGTTACATTTCGAAATACTTTATAGAATATAGTATATATATTTTATGAATTCAGAAGACTTTATTATTATTTGTTGTTTATTTAAATTGTATATGCTTCTTCAAAAAAAGAATCAACTAAATTCCAATTGAACTTCATAGCTACAGTTATATTTTTTTTTTAAATATTACATTTCAATTTAATATTCCAAATTGAGAATAAGTATTTTATGCATCAAGAATATTTTTACTATTTACTGATTTTTTGAATGTTTCAATTTAGCTAAGTATCAGAAATTTTCTTATCTAGGGGCTTAAGAGAAAACTTTATTGCATTTTAATGGTGCGGATAATTTATATTTCATTATCAAATGGCAAAAGAGAGCGGCACGTTTGATGCTGTGTGCCACATTTTAATTAGAGACATTTCCGCACCAAAACGCATTGCTTCGAAAATTAATTGCAATATTTGTTCTGCTATCGTTGCTGCCACCTCGTTTACCTCGTTGCAGCTTGCAATGCAATGGAAACGCTACTCATACACGAGGATCTAATGAGCGGCGAGATTTTCAACGATGTCTGCAACATGCTGAAGCGGGAGGGTGTCAAAATATATGCGGGGCCGCGTCTAAATCAACAGCTGACATTCGGACCGCCTGCGGCAAAGAGTCTGAGGCACGAATACGGTGCACTGGAGTGCTGCATTGAGATTGTGCCCAGCCTGGAGGAGGCCATTAATCACATACATACATACGGAAGCGGTCACACGGATGTCATTGTTACGGAAAATGGTACGAAAATTGAAAATTAATTTCAATTGCTTGCAATTCATGCAGAAAAATTAGTCGACCATGGGTCCAGGCATTGCAGGGGGGGGGGGGGGCGGAGGGGAGGGGGGCACATTCCTCAGGCAAATGACAATTCAATGTGCTGGTTATAAATTAGTTTAGCGACAGCACTGGGCACCCCCTCCAATAATCTGAAGAGGATTCCATTACAGCCAGCGCCAGTTTGGCATACTGCGATTTATTACTGAATTGGAGAGCAATATTTCCAAATATTTAGCTAAACCTGCCCCTAACTGGTCCCGAACCGTACTATGCCATTGGCTAAAAGTAGAAAGGCATATGCGTTAATTTTGTAGAGTAATTAAAAATGATTTAGGCGATTACTATTGGTGGAAATGAATAGATGTAGAACACTAACTAGGTATAATCAGTAGCGAAATCTGCTGATTTTGTAAAAAAACACAAGATGTAAAACAGAAAACATGTCTTAAACTGGGGGAACATAGAAGCTCTCAATCCGATAAAGATTCTCGCATGGAAAATGAATCCAACAATTCAATAATATCCAATTATGCGATACAAATTGACAATTTTCCGATGGCTTCACAAATAATTCATAAATAATTATTTATCCAACAATTTAGGTAAATAATATGTTGATAATTTGAAGTTGTAACTTAATTTGATTTACAAATTTACAAACTTACATCCGAATTACACTTTATTGATTGCAACTTGGTTTAAATGCAAATCAACTTTTTGACTTGCCAACTGACCTGTGTTCTAATTGAATTAAATACGAAATAAACCCTCTGCCAGGTCAAGTGCACTGGCAGGTTATTGTGGAATTTGCATGTGTGACGTCATCGTTAGTATTTTGTGTTTTAGCCAAGGTTGGGATCAGGTTCTCAGGTTCTCAGGTCGTGTCGGTTGCTGGCTGCTGCCACCACGAATTTAAATCATTTGGGAAATTAATTTAATTCAGCGCACAGCATGATGTGCTCGTGCTCGTGCCTGCATATTACATATTCTGTTTTACTGTTTTCTATTTTCTATTTTCTATTTTATTTTTTCTGTTTTCTATTTGCTGTTTTTTCGTTTTTCATTTTCCATTTTCCGTTTTCCATTTCGTGCAGATGCCGCCGCAAAGCATTTTCTTGGGAGTGTGGACAGCGCCTGTGTTTTCCACAATGCGAGCTCGCGTTTTGCGGACGGTTTCCGGTTTGGACTTGGCGCCGAGGTGGGCATTTCAACGGCACGGATCCACGCACGAGGCCCCGTCGGTGTCGAGGGCCTGTTGACCACCAAATGGATACTCAACGGCCAGGATCATGCGGCAGCTGACTTTGCCGAGGGCGGACAACGCAACTGGCTGCACCAGTCGCTGCCCCTTGAATAGTTTCATAGTTGTTGTTGTTATTGATAAATCTTGTAAATACTTTGTGCGTGCAGTATGGTAATTGAAAGTAAAGCGTGCTCTGGGCAATGTGCTGCACCTGCATCATCATTCCGAGGGCGGTAATTAACCCAGGAGGGGCTGCCAGATGACAGCTGCCAGTCTGGCAGTCTGGCAGTCGCGGCCACATAGGAGATATTAATTCAAGTGGAAATTATTTGAGCGTGCAACTTGCTTAATTAATAATAAAAGTGTCTACGGCGAAAGGGGAAAGCTGCCAGGCGCGTACTCTGGGCGCAAAGTTTCTGCACAAAGTTGTTGAGCGCGTGCCACGCCCACAATCTCACAATGCTGCACGCAACGCCCAGCGCAACTTGATGCCGAAGCTGGAAGCGCTCAACAGTATTAACAGAAATTAAATTAAAATGATTCGAGCAGCGCGATCCCTGCTTTAAATTGCAAGCAGAATAAAAACCCTGCGGAAAATACAATCATAAATTAGCCATAAAACGTGGATGATTTGCCAAGTCCCAGAACCCATTTGGTATGCAAACGTCGCCAAGTATTTGAATTTTTATGTGCATTGAGGCAAGATTTCAGCGCTCAGTTTTCAGTTTTCAGCTCTTGGCGCTCAGTTTTTGGTTTTTGGTTTTTGGTTTTCGGTTTTTAGTTTACAGTTTTCATTTTCCTCTGCCTGGCACTTTAGCTAAGTTTATTTTAGTGCTGCACGCTGCATTGCGTGCCATGGCCCAAACGCACCACACTGCACTGCACCACCCGCCCCTAAGCCCCGCAAGGTGCCACTGCGCCCTGTCATCGCACCACGACTCTCTGAAGCGTTCTCAACTACCAATTTGAACTTGGAGTTTGGGCCAGTTTGCGCCATTTCGCCCATTTGCAATGCCAAACTCAGTTAGCATCATACTCATATTTAGCAGTGAATAAATGCTTGGGTTGAGCGACAAGTTTCCCATTAGAGAATTTGAAATCATTTGCCTTTGATATAAGGATAAATCTCAAGACAGCCAATTAGATTGATTTGATGGTAATTAATTATGCCACAGCTCGTATATAGTTCAAATTATGAATTCATACAAATAAATCATAAATTCTGCTACTAACTGTCAGCTAACAAGTCATTCAAGTTAAGCCACAAACACATGAATTGCAATTCTAATGAAATATTATTAAAGTAGTATTAAAGACACAATTTGAGTAAATACATCTACTAATTTATTCGAAGAACTGCCTGCTAAAAATGCATACAAATTAAGCTATTCACATTGCATACCAATTAATTGGTGAGGATGAACTTTAAGCAACTTTTGGACTAACCCAAATTCCGGCTGGTTTTTAAAACATTCTGCATGAGGAGCAGATATCAGCGTGTACATGCCAACATAATTTCTGTAAATTTCAACTGGTTTTGGCGTTGAGCTCAAAGGCAACATAGTACTGTCAATGATACGTATAGTGGCAGCACCTGCCTGTGGCAACAGTCACGTAGTTTTCAATAGTTTTGCCAAGCACTTGAAAAAGTTTTGGCCACACATTTGGCAGCAGCGAACTTTCAGCTGATACTGCAGTTGCACAACTAAGATGGGGAGCAGACCCATGTTTACACCATAACTCACAAGCTGAGAATGGTGCCACTACACGCTACACTTAATTAAAATAATAAATAGAACTCATATAAATCTCGTAGTTAATACTACGTTAAGATCTGGCGAGATGCGAAGGCACTAACAACCGACAAATTGTCGAGACATACGCTCGCGCCTCTATCTAAACATACACGCCACATACCACACGTCACATGCCACACACCAAACGCCACACACCACACACCACACACACCACTCAAACACACACACACACAGAGAGAGACAATTGTCTTCAGTCTTTTCTTGTATTTTTGCATCATTTTGCTTTCATTTATTTATTTATTTATTTGATGTTTTCGTGGCTATGGGCATCTTGGGTCGCACCATCTATGGGCCGAGTGAGTGACCGAAATGAGTGAGCAGCCACTCAAAACAATTTTGTCACATCATTGGCACAACATTGAGCATTATACAGAGAAAGGCTGCCTAAAAGTGGCCAACTATGTAGTGCACAACATTGTTGAGTTCTTCGCATTTATTTATATCAAAAACTTAAAAATATATCTACAATGGAGATGCCTATACAAGTCCTGGCGCATGTTCGCCCTCATGCAACTCAAAGCATCGCTCTTGCCAACTGCAGCAGGCATAATTGAGTGTGCATGAAATGATACAAGCCAATAATTGGGCATTTCAATATTCTAAATACTCTTCGATCACATTAAAGCTGCCAATTAATTTTCTAATGTTTTTGAAGGGAATTGTAAGAAATAACAGAAAATATTATTGAAACTTTTATTCATGAACAGGGAATGACTACACAAGCTACAAGCTTTTACAAGCCTCAGTTATATCATAATATAAAATGTATAACATAACAGAAATAATCTATGGGGATTTGGTACTAAAGATTCAAAAATATCTAAAATGAAATGAAATTATAATTAAAAATTCATTTTTGTTATTAATTTATATCAATATTGTCAATAAAGTTTCACAAAGCTGGATATAATTTTCTAAGTGTATTTTATAATCACCTATATACCATTTCATCTCCCTGACTGAATAAATCTTTTATATATAATGATAAAGATAAGAGATATAATGTGAGAAGATGATGTATAGAAAAATGTAATCCATGGATAACTGTTTAAAGTGTTCCAACAGAATTAATCTACAGACACTTGATACTCAAGAAGCAATAATATAACATAATATACTATATTAATCCTAAGTCGAATGACTTTCTGCCTTTAATCAATATCTACATTGGAAAAATGAAGCCTGAAGCTATATACATACATATATACATACATATATTTTATAATCTGCCACTAAGCATTTCATCTGCTTGAGAAAATAAGTCTGTTTAGGTATTATGAGAAGTTAAGAAAGCCGACATATAAAAATTCCATAACATAATTTCTACTTTCGAATTGCAATTATCAACCATGAGTAAAATCGAATATGTAGAAATTGTAGTTAATGAAGTGCTCAAAATCTGAGTGAATTTTCAATTAAAGTGAATAATTCAGCGGGACAATCAACAATGTAATAAAATCAACGGACCCATATCCGGCAAGTGCCCCGATATAAATATGTTTTTGCTTTCCCGTTCCCTTCCCGTTGCCTGATGCTCTGTGGGCACAGACGGAATTCATCGGCATGTTACTATATTGAAAAAGATCCATTGTTCGAGATGACGGACAGAGCTTATTTAAATGCCGATGTCGGCCATAGAGCGAATCACTCTGATTGCTGTCGCTGTGGTATATAGACGTCGTGAGTGGCGTGATCGCTGTGGTGTCTGTTGCAAGGATATAACAAGTGGGGACTTTCTGTATTTCAGTAGTGCTGCCCCATCAATCTCAACAACAACAAACTTAAGACAAAATGTGTGACGAAGAGGCATCAGCTTTGGTTGTGGACAATGGATCCGGCATGTGCAAGGCTGGCTTTGCCGGCGACGATGCTCCACGCGCTGTCTTCCCATCGATTGTGGGCCGTCCTCGTCACCAGGGCGTGATGGTGGGCATGGGTCAGAAGGATTGCTATGTTGGCGACGAGGCGCAGAGCAAGCGTGGTATTCTCTCCCTGAAATATCCCATTGAGCATGGCATCATCACCAACTGGGATGACATGGAGAAGGTCTGGCATCATACCTTCTACAATGAGCTGCGTGTGGCCCCCGAGGAGCATCCCGTCCTCCTCACCGAGGCCCCACTCAACCCAAAGGCCAATCGCGAGAAGATGACACAGATCATGTTCGAGACCTTCAACTCGCCAGCCATGTATGTGGCCATTCAGGCAGTCCTCTCTCTGTACGCCTCCGGTCGTACCACGGGCATCGTCCTGGATTCCGGTGACGGTGTCTCGCACACTGTGCCCATCTATGAGGGCTATGCTTTGCCACATGCCATCCTCCGTCTGGACTTGGCTGGTCGCGATCTGACCGACTATCTGATGAAGATCCTCACCGAGCGTGGCTACTCATTCACCACAACCGCTGAGCGCGAAATTGTGCGCGACATCAAGGAGAAGCTGTGCTATGTCGCCTTGGACTTTGAGCAGGAAATGGCCACAGCGGCTGCTTCCACCTCGCTCGAGAAGTCCTACGAGCTGCCCGACGGCCAGGTGATCACCATTGGCAATGAGCGCTTCCGCACACCCGAGGCTCTGTTCCAGCCCTCATTCCTGGGCATGGAGTCCTGCGGCATTCACGAGACCGTCTACCAGTCGATCATGAAGTGCGATGTGGACATCCGCAAGGATTTGTATGCCAACAATGTTCTCTCCGGCGGTACCACCATGTATCCAGGTAGGTTTAAATTGCCTCGCAAATTAAAAAAAGCCTTTTTTTAGTTTTTAATTTTGCCTATTAGAAAAGTTTATTTATAATTATTATTATCAAAATAGAATTCGCTTGAATTCTAGCCTTAAATTAAAATTTCAATATTCCAATTGATTATGCAGAATATGAAAAATCACAATGCGAATTCTGATATTTTCAGGTATTGCTGATCGTATGCAGAAGGAAATCACCGCCCTGGCTCCATCGACAATTAAGATCAAGATTATTGCACCACCTGAGCGTAAATACTCTGTATGGATCGGTGGCTCCATTCTGGCCTCGCTGTCCACCTTCCAGCAGATGTGGATCTCCAAGCAGGAGTACGACGAATCTGGTCCTGGAATTGTGCACCGCAAGTGCTTCTAAGTGTTTAGTGCGCAACGTCAAACACAACAACAACAACAACAACCAGAACAACAACAACAACAACAACAACAACAACAAAAGAAAGAACAACAAGAACAATAAGAACAAGTGGCGTTTATATATAGCCAATATGAGAACATCTAATATGCATATATCTTTTATCTGACATTGGGTATATGTTTAGCTATGGCCAGGCTAGCTGCATCTGGGCGCCAAATAGGCGCTCCACCCATGCAAAAAAGTATCTTTAAAATTACATTTAGTTGAAGAAGTAGAGGGAGAAGAGGAAGAAGTTAAATTGGAGGCAAAGAGACCCAAACGAGTAGATAGAGCATCTTTTATATTTAGTTTCGATTTGGATTTTGATTTGTTGCCAAGAGTTACACGAAGCTGACCAAGAGAACAAAAAAAGCTAGAAAAATAAAAGACAATCGGATGTACAATAAAACATTATATCTATATATATATATATATATGTGTGTGTAAATTAATGTGTCGAAAGCGAAGGCAAAAGCGAAAGCGAGTAATCGAAACATTGAAGTGCCATCAAACAATCAGTGGCATGTTCAATAAATGTTGCGAAAGTTTTTTAATTACGCTTACCAAGGGAATCTTTGAGCCTCCCAAACGTCAATCAGCAACTTGCGCAACTTTTCTACGGCCCGAATCTGTAGCTGTATCTGTGAAAATGTATCTATGTATCTAAGTATCCATCTAATTTGTAGGTGGCCAATTTTCTATATAGTTTGCTTAGCTGTCAAATTTTTCGGCTCAACTTGGTCGCATCTCTCACGGAAGTTGCCCAACTTGTGCCGGATGTGTGCGCCTGTGTGTGTGCGTGCTAATGTGTGTGTGCTAGTGTGTGTGCTTGTGTAGTTAGCCATGATTTATGTCCCAACTGAGTGACTATATGACCGTGTACATGTGTCTTGTGTTGTCATGTATCAGCTGCGCACTGCAACTTAATGCTCGTTATGTTCCTCCTGCCACATACAAGTGCATACATATATAAATACATATGTATATATAGTTATATACATACACATATATATTTACCTACTGTATATGCATATTCACTTAGCGAGTGCGCGTGTGATATATTTGCAACTTGCCCAAAGTGCAAGCAAACTTTGCAGTCACTTTGGAACAACATGCCAAAGACATGCTGAAGCAACAATAAACTGGTCAAAAGTGTTGCTGCTGCTGCAGTCAGTTGGCCATCAACTTTTTGTGACTTGCAAACTGAGCTGCTAGAAACTAGTGCGTAATTACTTGATCAACATGACGAACAACTTTCTCAACTTTCACCTCAGCAGAAAGGAAAGCAATGCAGAACTTTCACCAAAACGATAGTACAAATACACTAATTGAGTTGACTTACTAACTTATTGGTATCAGCAACTGCAACTGAACTGCATTCAGAGTGAAACTTGGCTTAATGCAAATGTCGGTTTTGGAATAATTTGCATATACCCAAGAATATTTACATATACCACGAACATGTTAAAGGAGGTGGCTTAAAGATTGGCAATTGTAAGTAAAAGACAGATTTAACTAGGGTCAAATAGTATATACATATATATATAAGTATATTATATATATATATATAAGTTGAAGTGCTATTTTGAACACTGCTAGTAACAAATCTGTGATATTCTCACTTCTCAAAAATTCATTGATATTGTGTCAGAATTGGAAGGCCTACATCCAAAATGTCAATGCATTTCAAAAAGATATCAAATGACACATGTTGTTGAGATATCAAATGACGCATACGCAGCGTGTGCCACGAATTTAGCATTTGCCTGTCCACTGACATTTGTCTGTCACTGTGGCACCCAACCAGTTGGCATGTGTGGCACTCACATGTGTGTCCATTGTTATTTCCCCTCTATTTGCTCAGCCCGTGGCCCGCTGTGACACCCGAGTGTGGTGTCATTATTTAGCCAAACAGAATCACTGAAATTAGGAACAACAATCGGGTCACGATAAAATGGCCGCAGGGCAGGTTGGTCAGTCGCCAGTTGACCAGTCACTCAATCAAACAAACCACAGGACAGGGACTATCAACAAATGTCAGGCGCTTAGATTTTGCATTTGTTTTGCAGTGTGTGGCATTAAATAAAATGGCTCACAACCAATGCAACTCCCTCAGCCCTTGTTGCTATTCGTGTTGCCTGGGGAGACCCTTAATGTTGTTTTGATACCCAGCAGAGAAAACAATCTTAAGGTGGGCATAACAAATCAGTGACAAATCAAGGACTTTAAAATAAATTACAACTTAAACTATCAAACAACTTTAGAAGGATTCGATTTTTCCAGGCATGTCGCATTTTAGTTGTAAGTTGCTACAGGGTATCTATGTGGTTGAGCAAGCTTGCCATGTTAACCATGGCATGCTGTTGCTGTTAAATTGAATTTAATTGCAGCTGTCGACCAGATTGTAGCCTGGGCTGCTGTTTGTTTAGTTTGCTTCCAATTTCCATTTTGGGGGAATTGTTTTGTATTTTGCAACTATTGCATAACTGGGCTGCAATTCAGTTGTTGATTTTATGCTAATTTAATGCACTTACTCGATTTCAAGCCACACCAATGGAAGCCTCCAGCCATTGATAGCAAAATGTGTAATATAAATTGCTGATAATGCGCCGAGCAAATATTTGCCATTTTCATTATGTCAATTTTGCATGGCTTATGCAGCGCAAATATTGGCATTAAAGCCAAGTTAACGAGTTGGGGCAGCCAGGAAGTTTCGAGACCAGAACGGAACTGGGACGTGACTTGGACATGACATGGGCGTAAACGTAGACGAGCAGACGAGAACGAGAACGAGAACGTGAACGTGAACATGGACATGGGCATGAATGGAGCTGAGCTCGGCGGTTGTTGCTTTTGACATGCTAACAAATTGTTTTTCCGGCTTGAGGTGCACCACATGCAAACAGGAAATTAATAAATAAAGGGCCAACTGCAAGCTACAACTTATAACCTACAACTTTAACTCGAACCCGAACTCACCAACCCTTACCCACTTAACAGCTGACCTTAACAGACTTTGACTTCGATAGCGACTCGCTCTCATTATCATCTCTGTCAGCGTCCTCATCATTGTGGGGTTGCTGCCTCAAACAGAAGCTGACAAAGCCACCAAAAATATACGTTTTGCAAATTAAAATAACTCGACCGAAATATGCAAACTACTTTTGAACAGCTGGGAATTAATTACTCTTTCAGGCATATTAATCTTTGTTCTGAATTCCGCTGACATTTCATAATCATAATTTGAACACGATCATCCAGTGAAACGGATTAAAGAGGCAACAATGTTGAAACTGCTTCAATAGCTGGTATCGGGAACTTAAACTTGACCATTTCAGCAGGCTAGAGCAAAACCATTAAGTTAAATACGATATTTGATATTGTCGCATTTGCAGAGCATAAGCCAATTATGGTCTTGATTAAATTTAACAATGTGAAATGTAATATTTTGAGCAAGCTGGAAAGCTGCCAATTTAGAAAGAAGAAATTATGCAATTGCATCGGGTTAAATAATTGTATAGTATAAATACATAATATACAATACTTCAGCATGCCAAATCGTTAATATAGCTCAGCAATGTTATACAATTGGTTGCATCTAATATTTATTAATCTCAATTGCTATAAATAATTAGCAACTGTCTGATAATTAACATTAGCTCTTTGTATAGTACAAGTCGCCTAAATGCAGCCGACAATTTAGAAATGCACTCAACACATGATCATTGTCATCATGCTGCTCACTGAGGCATCGTCATTGAATCAGCATCAGCAGCAGCATCATTGTGCATTGAGATTAAGCTGTTGCATATTCGATGAGACATATACACATTAATTTCTGCAGCTTTCCTCTGGCAAGTAGATTGCTGCAGAGGATTTCGCTTAGCTTCTCAATTTATTATAATGCTTTTTCCATTTTTCAATAATCACAGCACTTAATTACAAGCAGCCATTAATTGATTAAAAGTTAAAGAAATTAAACTAAGATAGAAGGGAGAGAGAGAGAGAGAGAGATAGAGCTAGAGAGAGATGGAGAGAGATTGCGCAGAGTTAACTAAACGTGAATGATGGAATCTCATCAGAATCGCCAACATCCTCCTGCTTCTACTGTGCCAATTTAAAAAGCATTTGCGTTGCCGTGAATACAGATCGGGGACGTCGTTTCTCTTGAAGCTTAAAGCCACACACACGCATACACACACACGCACACACACACACGCACAAACACATGCATATCTGTGCGAACCATTTTGCCTTTTACCTTTATAAATAAGTCAGCAGCAGGTGTGGGGAGCGGAAGGATTGGTAGGCCAAGTTGGGTTGTCGTCCTGGGTTTTTGTTTGGTTGTTGTTTGCCGTGGCTCGTTACACTTCACTGGCTGCAACAACATTGACAAAGATGCGATAATCGCTTCATTTAAGCCTTAAACCTTAAAGCAGGCCTGTGCAGGCGTCCAGGTGGATTGTTAGTTGCAAAATGTAAGCGAGTTGCCCTCATCAGAATTGATCCATTACTGAAGCTGCTGTATTGGAAGTTGTTTCGTCGCCTAGCTGAGCTCTTTCCCAGCTACCCCACTCATCAGCCGGTATTAAACAGTTCCGTTCCGTTGGCCCTTCGATTGACAAACCCGTCAGGCACCTCATTCCTTGTGGTTTGGATGGTTTTAAAGGTTTGCCGCTTTAATCGGCTCATCACTGCCTGCCTTTCTTTCAAATTGGAAGCATTCCCTTAGGCAAATATATATTGCTTTAATTATGGTCTCAGTTAATACACTCTGACAAATATAGAATATTTCTAAAAAGTAGATGTCCAAACAAATATTTTCAGTAAAAACTAATGTTTAATGTTTAATAATACTATAAGTTACAAAATATTTAATGTTTGAAGAATTATGAAAACATACTGGAATTAAGAAAACAAAACAGATAAAACGTTCAAAATAATTAGGTGATAATTTCGAGAATATATTGAAACGCATTTTCTTAACTTTAACACCATTTTTTTGTGAGTGTGCTGTAATAAAACTTAATTTTTATTTATATTTATTGGCATTAATAATATCTACTTTTATTGTCAATTAATTTCTTTGGAAAATATGTTGCCGCAAATATAAATTAAAATATGTTGCACGGCACATCAAATTCACGATTGGTATACTAATTAAATACCAAGTTATTTTCAATCTTCGACCTTAATTAGCATATTTGAAGTTAGGGCCGCATATAAATTTATGCTAATAGCAAATGCGCACAGGCTGGTGCATAAAAATGAAGTGTTACACAAGTCAATACAGCACGTGGCTTAAACGGAGACGATGAAGTCGCCCGACAGGCTGTTGAATGTGAACATCTGGCGCTTAAAGCCATCTCAATTTACATAAAACATGCCGGATGACGACTTGTAAAGCGCAACAAGGTAAAGTGGGCTCGTTTTACACACAAACAGACACACACACACACCAACACACCCACCCACCCACACACATGCATAAATTTATATCGATGTGGATTTGGCTAAGCAGACGCTATTTATGTGGTTGCAATGCTCGCAAACTGCAGAGACAAACACTCACAAGCACTCTCACACACATACACAAACACACTCACAAACACACTCACAAACACACGCACACACCCGCGCTTGCACCTACATATATATATATACAGGAAGTTGGAAAAGAAGCCAGTGCATATAATACAATAAAAACGACGAGCAGAGCAGCGGATGCTTTGAGAAACATTCGAAATTAAGTGAAAAATCTTTGAGCCAGTGAATAAGCCAACTTCAGTCAATTTTGTATTAAGCTACTCAGTGCGAAGTAAACATAAATCAACAGAAAATTTGTACCTTTCTTATTTTTGTATACCCTGTAAAATGTTGTTATTCCGATATGCCAAAGTTAGCAACTGCAATTTCATATGGTATATGTACTCTTGACTTGCATTAAAAAATGTCTAAAAAATTGCAATTGAGAATTCTGACAATTAAGAAATCCGAGAATTGGCTGTTGGGCAGATATACTTTATTTTATTATTAAATATAATTAAATAATGAATATTATACATCTGGTAGCAATAAACTGAAAAACTAACTGTTATTGAATGGGAAACTTAGAAAAAACCAATAGGACAAAAAGGGTTACAAAATTCCTGAAAGGTCTACTTGAAATTTAAAAGGGAAGACACTGCACTGGAAAAGAGGAATCTATTAATTAATTAACTGAAGGTAATTTGCGCTAACAGAGCCATTCGAATTCGTAATTATGCACCCTAATCAATGAAGCAAATTTAAATTACATATTTATGATTAAATTAGTCTTAGTTCAGGCTTGCCACAAAAAGATATTTATGCGAAATGCTTTTTGCTTTCCACAATGCTGATTGCCAGTTACATTTTGTAAATTCAACAATTCTTGAAAATTTGTAATAGCAAAGGCTCTTGAAAATAAACTATTTCTGCGCCACTCTGTGCATAGCAATCAGTGCTTAGTAGACAGCTTGCCTTGTTGGCTCCTTTCGAAATTGAGTGTTTTGTAAGGCTTAGGAGTCGACTCTTGTGGCAGAGTTCAAGTCGAAGTGCAGGCGGCAGTCAACATTTTTGGTGCTGTTGCTCAATTTGGCTTTGCGCTGTCTCTCAGTTGTTGCATATATAATTTGTTATTCGTTCTGCATTTTCTTGTTGGCTTTTCCTCTCCTTCATTCATGCATTTCTTTTGGCACCGTCATAATGCCATATGAAGTGGAAAAACGGCAACGTTTGGCAGACAGGACGACTGCATTAGGGCTGGTTGCTGGTGTTGGCATTGTCGAATGGCTTTAATTTGGCTGGCACAACATGCCGCATATATTTTAAGCTGCTACTGCGAACATTTTGTGGCTCTGACTGTGCTTCAGCTCTGGTTATTTTTTGGTTTCTGAGTGCGCTGCACAAGGGCAAAACTATTTTCATTTGCAAGTCGAACAAAGCCGCAAACTAGTCTGTCTAGGCGGGGGTCAAGTCAATGGTTGCCCTCCAATAAAAACTTTGGAGCAATTGTGCTTAAGACCGCAGAAAAGTTGAAAAGTTTTGTGTGATTTTATGAATATTGGCCAATCAAACCCAATTGGTTCGAATAGAAGGCGCGTGCAAGCTGTTTAAAAACAATTTGGCCAAGTTGGCAGCCAAAACAATATCGAGCTGCATTTTGGGAGAGTTTTGTTGATTTCACATTGCGGTTACTTTTCAAATTGTAATTGCAAAACCCTTTTATTTCAATGTGTTTACCAAACGCCCACGAAAAACCCCTTAGGCCTTTCCATGGCAACGCTTAATTGCGCAAAAAAGAAAATCTTTTTCGCTTGAACACCCAATCAGGCAAATAACCCAAGAATGCGGTGGAAATCTTTTGTTGTGCTCGCTGAACATTTTTCTTTTCTTCATTTTGTTTTTAATATATTTGCATTAGGTTTCGCGTGCTTTGATACAATTTCTGCAGCGGCATTTTAATAATATTCCTAAATTGAATATTCAATATTTTCAAATTACGCAAATTCCACGCGATCTCCTTTCCATTTTCTGCAACGCCCCCCTGCTATCCGCCCACGTTTGTTTGCATTTTTAGTATTGTGCCCTTGGCTTTTCTCATAATGTTGAACAATATGCACAACTTGGGTGGTAACCGGCAAGGTGAGAGGTGGAGTGTGGAGTGTGGAGTGCGGTGAGAGGCTGAAGCAAAAAGGTTAAAGGAAATATGGCAACTGTTTGCGGCTTACAGTTATTATGCTTTAGCTTAGCTAAACGAGTTGGTAATGCGAGAGTTGTGGCCATGATTTATGTGCTGCGCGGCAAACAACACAGCAAAAAATGAAGGATGAACAAAAAAAGAAAGGCAGCTGGGAAAAACTCAACTCAAACGGTGGGACGTCAAGCAATGCTGAGGGGAATTTGATTGACAGGTTTTGGGTATCTATAAACAGGAAACAACTTTTGCTAATGTTATTTACATTACACATTTTAAAAAAGTGCGAACGTTGCTGTCGTAACCGACTGAAAAATACTCTGACAGCAGGTGCCAGGTAATAATAGTAATCTACTTCCCAAAGTTAATAAATTTTGCTCCCGAATCGCGGGAGATATAGGAGGGAGTGGGTGTGATCCGAAAATTATTTGCCGCTTTTGGATGTGTGGTACTAGCAATATAATTTTCAAATTCTTGAACTCTAGCCTTCAAATTGTATGAGATATGTGTTTTTATCGATTTACAATATCATGTGTATTGATTTAATGATATATATATTCTTTCCCCAGCAATCTACGCTCCAACTCTGGTAACTTTATCTTTAAAATTGCGGGAAGTATGCGTTTTGATCGATTTGAACTTTCGATTTATAGATACAAACTTGTTGGAATAAATAAGTGTGGAAGAAGTTTTTGAAGGACACTTGGTAACTGTAGCTTTGTACTTGGGGGGATATGTGGCTTTATCGATTTGCAATCATTGATAACAAATATATTTTGCAAGTTTCAAGTCACTTAAGTCTCCTTAAGTGTATCGAAAATAGTTGCTTCCATTCAATATATTACAAGAGCCTATATTGAATAGAAGCAACTTCGGTTTTAGCGTTATCATTACTATATAATCAGAAAACCTATATATTAGAATATGCTTATACATTTAAATTAGTATCAAGAGCTATTAATTATTTTTCTACAAAGCCAATTTGGCATTTCATCAAAGTTATTATTACCCCTTAAGCAGAAATGTCAATTAAATTTATATCCATTACACAATCGATTGAAAAATTGTTCACACCTTTTACAAATTACGAGTTGTGATTATTTTCGAGTATTCGTATTTTTAGACATTATTTCGAATATCACGCTGTATTAGTTAGTTACGAAGTGGAAACCCAATTAATTTTTAGCGAAAAATGTAATTTACAATTTAAGAGCGGGGCTAACAAAAACCATTGCGTGCCACAAATAATCCTTTTAAAAAAGGCACGAAAATGTGTGTGTATTTTTGTATTTTTTGATTTTGCGGTTAACAAAACTGTCAGAACCACTTGCCACACTTGTCGAGAACAGCAGTTTGCCGCAACCCAACACAACCCTACACAACCAGAGTCAGAGTCAAACCCAATTCAAACCAATTCAAACGCCAAACTTTGGCGTTTTGGCTCTTTTTTTTAATTTTATTGTGGTTTGTTTTTTGACCATAAAATTGCGTGAATTGGAATTGAAACTGTCGGCACAACGGCAACGCGTCAATAATAAAATTGTTTCAGATTCGTTTCTCCTTTCCACCATCGACAAGTTCCGCACGTTTTTAATATGCAATTTCTACACAGTTTTTGCACTGCATATAATGGCCAATGAAGCTGCCACAAATCGCATTAAACATACCCCTGTATAAGTATAAAACTAAATGATTGCCATTTTCAGCTTTAACGGCGGTGTCGACAGTTGGCCAAAAGCTATGTTTAATATTTATGTTCAATCAAATTTTGCAAT
This sequence comes from Drosophila cognata, assembly GCA_035041535.1. NCBI lineage: Eukaryota > Metazoa > Arthropoda > Insecta > Diptera > Drosophilidae > Drosophila > Drosophila cognata. The sequence continues at coordinate 3,375,564 of JAWNLC010000688.1, read as the reverse complement.
TTGCTTTGAATGTTGTGAATTGTTTTTGACATCGTAATCAAATTTGACAAGTAAATCGAATCGAATCGAAATATTTGATTATTATGGGGAAAAAGGTAATTTACCTAATAAATAGCTAATCTTACATATAGCGATTGAAAGGAGTTATATATATTTTTTAATTGGCTGGTTTAGTAATCAATATTGCGATTAAATTTATAATTATTTAAAGTCATTTTTTCCAACATGAAAATTATTTCTAATTGATGGCAGGCTGGTCTGATACCTCAAAAGCTTATCTATATATTCCTATTAATTAATTTTTTTTATTTATTTGTTTAATATGGACTAGAAAGGTATGCTATATCTCTAAATATAAATTTCAAATTAAAGTTACAAATTAGTTTATTTAGTATAAAAAGAGCAATTGAGTTAAAAATTTAAAATGCAAGACATTAGTAAAAGAAAGGATATAAGTCTGGGTATGCATATTACAAAATTGTCCAACGTTTATTGCAAGGAATGGGGAAACCCAGAAGAGAGAGAGAGAGAGAGAGATAAGGAGATAGATGAAGAGTGAATTAAGATGGCTTGAAGATCTTTAAGTCTGCAGATAAGCATGTTGGTCAATACAATGTAGAGCAATAAATGCACATTGTCATTCTCTTAACAAAACAACAACATAATATAAAAATGGCAATAATTATAATAAAAATTGGAATATCTGTGAGAATTTAGTAGAATATGATATTGAATACACAAAATAATGAAAAATACTCTTTTAAAGAGACAGGTATAAATATGAAGCATATTTCGTTGGTTCTTTCAATCTCTCTTCTTATGCGCCCTATTAGTGCCTCATTCGCATAAATGTAAACAGCTTTGGCTGCTTTCTGTGCCCCTCATGTGGCCAGCACGTTGGGCCTGTGCCGCAAGTGTCCCAGCAACGATGGAGTTGCATAATCTGAGCAGAGACAATGCTCGTATTGCCTGCCTGTTGCGGGCAGCATACACACGCTCACATCTTGTCACTGTTGTTGTGGCAACGCAAAATGCAAATGACATGCCATTATCCCCAGCAACAGCAACAGCAACAGTAGCAGCAACAGTAGCAGCAACAGCAACAGCAACAACAAAAACAAAGAGTAATAACATCAAAGTAGCAACAACTACAACAATAGGGAGCAAATGCGAAGATGATTCTGAAAAGGGCAAGCTTGACACGGCTTTTTGTTAGCCCTAATGGCTTTTAATTGTTTTATGAAATTGCGAAAAAAGAAAATTATGAAAAGCTCATATTGCTACAGCAGCAGCAACAGCAGCAGCCAGCTAGCATGGCGTATACGCAATGCCCCATTGCTCTAGCGCATTTGCCCAGTTCCAAGTCGAGTGCAATGCACCCAGTAATGGAGGGGAAGGGGGGTTGCACGTTGCACTCGCAACGTGTTTATAAACAAATTGTGTTGACATTTATTGCCACATTTGCCAGGCTAGCCAAAAAAGGCAGGCATCTGAACATTACTCGTATTTTGCCCCCTCATCCACTCAGTGCCAAGCTAAGCAATTAATTCGATGTGTTTATGGGAGGCCAGCCAAGCGGATTATTGTGTTTTGCAAACAAACTTGCAGCAGTGGGTCAAGTGGCAGCCGCAACCAAAGCAGCAGCAAAGAAACCCGCAAGTTTACACTGAAACGAAACTTTAATTGGTGTTTCGTCTTTTCCACTTTTCGCATACTTTACAAAAGCACTCTCCCGTTTCACATTTTCATTTTAATTTTAATTTTTATTTCTTTGAGAATTTCCACAAAGGAAAAAACAACCGTTCACAATCTAATCAAACTTTCAATTGTAAACAGTTCTCTTTGCCTTCTCAGGCGCACTGCTTTGCCGACTCAGCGAGTTTCCCTTAGCTGCCCCGAATACTCTTAACTTGGTGCTCTTTTGTGTTGCAGCAGAAAATGAAAACAAAGTCTTCCTTCCGCAGCACTGAATCATTCGCGGAATCGGTCAAAATACTAACTCAATTTGATTAATTGAAATGCCGTAAGCCTTTTGGTGCAATTTGCGCTGGTCCCAAAGTTGACTGGTTTCTCGCATCAGCCCTAAAAATAAAGATTTTTGTAGTAAGAATTTAAAATATGTTTTTTTTTTGCAATTATTATTAATTTATTTTATGTTGCCTTAAAACAAAGCACAATATTTACAAAAGGTTATAGTAAATAATAACTTGAAGTAATTTGTAAAGTTATGATTAAAGTCAAAAATTAAATTATTTAAACATAAAATTGAATGTTTAAACTAAAATTTGAAACGTAAAAGCATAATAAAAACAAAAGATAAAATATGTATATATGTATAAATATATATATATAAATATATAAATGCAAAATTAAATTTGGGGTATTTATAGAATAAACGTTAGCAGTTTGGTAATAAGGAAACGTTAAGAAAGGAGAGATAAAGAGAGAGATGGAAAATAAAAATGAGACTGGAGAATGTCTGAAATCTGTGGATTAAGAAAAATGTACACAGCTTAGCTCAGATTTCCCAAAAATATGTTTGCTTTGAAAATTTGATTAAAGGAAGAAATTGAATTCCACCGAGAATACTTGAACTAAGGCATTGTCAGATTAACATAATCGGTTGTGCATGAGGGCAAATACCTAAAGGAAAAGATAAATAATTAACTTATGCAAAATATGTGCAGATGATCGAGTAGCTGGTTTATGATTTGTGCAATTGGAAATCCAAACAATTTGACTTTTTGAATTCATCGGCACAATCCTAACTAAAAATGGTTGTTAATGCAGCTCCTAGGCACTCGTATTTAAATCCGTTCACTTGCATTTCCGGACATGCTTAGCATTTACGGATGACATGTTCTAATTACCGGTAAATGGACAACTGCTCAATATTAATTACGTTGCTTTTGACGTGACTATGAGCTTCGATTTGCGCAAAGCTGCAAAACTGGATGTACTATTTATTGGGCAAGTTGTGCATTGCCGGAACGAGCTGTCTTTAATTGCAAGCTTTTAGCTATAATCTATGCTAAATGTATTTCTGCTTTCTACTTGGTGACTGACTGACAGCTGGACAGACAGAAAGTCAGTCAGCTGTCGGACTTGCTAACTGACGTTGATATATTTTGATGGTGCCGCTGTGACAAACGGGGTAGAAACAAGGAAACGAACAGAAAGCAAAGAGTCGTATAAAAAGTATCTGTTATTATGATTGTTTAGTGCTGTCGCCGGAAATTTCATTCAAGTGGAATGCAAACGAGGGGATAAGAATGCTGCAAGGACAACGACAACAACAATAACAACAAAAAGACAACAAAAACAACAACAAAACATCGTCAACTGCAGCCGAAAAAACTGCAGCTTTAACGAGAGAAAAGTATGCACAGAAACAATGAAAACTTATGCTCGAAATCAGAAAAGCATTTAAAACAAAGATAGCCAAAAAACATGCCAAAAACAGAAAGGGAAAAAACAAAAACTAAACCCGAAAAGCAAAAATCTGAAGACAATTTATAAAACAACAGCACTGCCAAAAGTTGAATGATGAAGAGTATCCGAGTATCTGAGGAGTTGCTTCATTGCCAGGCAGCTGTTGCGAAAAGTTGCTTTGCATATTTCATGGCCCTCGTTCTTGTGCAATTGGCTGAATTTCAACATTAACTCATGCAACATGCAGCGTTCTGAAGGGAATTGCAGCAACTCGCAGACTTATTTCTGCCCCAAACACACATATACATATGTGTGTCCAATGTGTATCTTGCTTATATGAATATGCACAGGCACTCACTCTCGCACTCACATTCATTCACTCAGCGCACACTTCGTCAGTGTCTCATGTGCAATTTGGCTGTTGATGTTACAGTTTAATCATCGCCATTACGCGAAAAGCGCCAATCAGCTTTTTTTTATTAAAGCATACAGCAGAAACACAAAAAAAACGAAACTCACTTAACCACATGGCTCGAATGCAGCAAATTACTATGGGGCACTTCATAAGCTAGCAAAGCATATTGGCATCTGAATTGCTATGTCCATTAAATATTCATACTTGTGTTATTCTGCTGATGCCAGCTGCACTATATAAATATACGTACAAATCAAGGGTTTTTTATATTTTATAAGCTCTGATATATTTCGAATACTGTCGAGCTTCGAAAAACGTTTGCATTAATTTATTTGATCTATACATATATGTATATATATATATATATATATATTTCTACTTTTTACTTATTTTTACTTATTTTACTTATTTATTTTTCATATTTTTATAATTTATTTATCACGTTTCAGATCCACTCGAACTTTTCAAGCGACTCTCGCCAACTGAGCGGCAAGTGAAACAGTAAATGATTAAAAATTTTAATAATGTACGTGAAATTAATGTCGGCGTATTTTTCACGGATGTCAGAACTTTAATAAGTATGTTGTGGATGTGTCGTTTAAACACCTGCGGAAGTGGCTGAGGCTGCGGTGAAGACAAATGCTTGCAGAGAATTACTTAAAGTGCTTTATCATTAATGAAAATAATTAAGCCAAAACGAAAAAAAAACGCACTTATTTTCCAGAATTTCTTCCGCTACTTAAATTGGCCAAAGTTTCGTTGTGGAATCGCCATGGCAAAAGTGATTTATGCAGCAGATGACTCTCGTGTTTTTAATTTCTTACAATATAGTATGATTTTATGCAGTGCAGCTCTCATTTGCATGCTGTGTGACTTGTAATCAGTTTTAATGAAATGCCAACACTGCGTATACGCAATGCGAGGCATTAAAGACGAAGAGTCAACAGAAATGGCGCACAGCAGCCCAGCTGTGTTACCAGTTTAAGGCAGACCAAAAGCGAAATGGCCAACAATTATCGCCTCACGTCTCACGTTCACACACACACACACACACACCCACACACAATGAATATAATTGAAATTCAATGCCGCAGCGACATGAAGTACAATTTATGCGCAGAGCCAAAAGACGAGGCAAGTAGGCAGTCAGCTTGCATGTCATTCAGCCAGTTAGCTCAGCCAAGCGCAATTCAATTAAATGGTGCCAAACAAATTGACTTAAAGTTCGCTGCCAAGGCAAGCCCAACCCAATTTAAGGACTTACTCATAGCGCAAGTCAAGTTCACGAATTTCTTCACATTGGAAACTATGAAATGCAACATGTTTGCATATATTCCAAATTATTCATCTGCTTATTAAAGCTGAGAAATAAAAATATCACATAGCTGAAATATGTGCAACCAACTTTTGTGTCAATGGCACATACATATTCAAGTTGTTAACACTCTCAGTCGCAGTTCTACATTTAAATTTGATTCGTTTTATATTTTAAATCGAGTTTGTCAACAAGCCACAATCTTCGTCCAGCACTCCTACACTTGAACACATTTTTAAAACCATGAAAAACGCTAACGAAGTGTTTGAAGTAGCGTGAAAAGCTCTTGAAATACCACAGTAAAACAAATAGGAGTGCTGTTAACAAGAGAGCTCGACTGGATATACCCTATACCCGTGACGTTAACAATGTGTGTAAATATGTATTTATGTTTGAGTGTTTAAATATATAAAATTATGTTTACTTCATGCAGCGAGTAGTGAATTTCTCTGCTTTTAATTATAATATTTTAAATTTTCCATTTTAAATAGTTCCTGGGTATTGTCCACAAATAGCTTAATTCAAGAGGTTTGTTAGACGAATTTGTTAGTTTGCCCGATATCACTTGAATAGACCACGCAGCTGGTCTTCAGCTTTCTAGTTGCCTTATTCCATTAGGGGCAGTATCGTTTGGGAAATGTTCACAAGCACATTCTCCCACAGAGCCAGTAGGGCGCCAATGCGCCAACCTAATACAAAGCTGAAGGCTCCTTCATTGTGTCCTGTGCTTGTCATTACCATTTCATTTTGAAAACGCTCACGCCCTCGAGCTCAAAGCAACATTTGTCTTCCCTCAAGGCATGCTCTAAATTTGTGTATGGATATAAAACAAATTGTGGACATTAAAGTGCCCCATCAGCCTCTTCTGTATATATGTATTTGGTTCGCCTTTGTTTGCAAATGACTTCTTATCCATCTGTTTATTATGCGGTCCAATAGAGAAGCCATTTGTTAACCAACGTATTGCATTCTTTTTCAGGCATCGTTCAACTTTAAAGCTTTAATACGCCATTTCCAATATATAGTATATAAATATATACGTGCTACTCGAATGCCACGCCCACACAGGCACGCCCCTGGACAGCACTTTATGGACTTAATATAACTTAATTGCTGTCGCTTGCAACACATGTGGGCGCCATTAAAATCAAAGGCAGCAACCTCTGCCTCTTGGCTCTGGCTCTGGCTCTGCTTTTGCTTCTGATATTGCAACTGGGCTGCTGACGACACATTTGTCACATGCGAAACTGATGACAAACTGCCATTCAGTCGGCTGATGGCTGTATGACATATTTATTGGCTGTTGGGCGGTCAGTTGTGGCCCACTCTTGTGCAACTGGAAACACAGTAATTAGCGCAGGTTATCAAAAGGAGATCCAGTGACATTAAGGTGTCTGCAACTGCAACATGGGGAAGAAAAACAGAGTACGAAATTAAAGCAAGTAATGGAACTGAGATAAGAATGAGTTCTATTACGGATATCTTGAACCCAGCTGTTGAATACATTATTCTAATTTTATTGCCAAATTTCTATTTAAAAAACTTTGCACACTCAAATGTAAGCATGCGCGGAAATGCTCTCATATCATAAGGCTGGCACACAATAGCTGAGGCAGCACGTGCTTAAATTTACTGCTTGAATACACATACATATGTATGTATGTGTGTGTAAATATACACTTAACTGGATATATCGGCGCTCTGCCATCCCTTTCTCACACATATTTATGTAAACAGGACATTCTTCCGCCTACTGATAGTAATAATAAAGTGTTTAGAGGTATAACTTGGGTGTTTCCTATTCCATCTTTAAGAGATGTTTTCAGTTTATAAATTATGTGTCAAAATATGTTATGAAACAATTGTAAGCCCGTACCTTAAAAGTTGTCAATTCTAATGCTATCGAAAATCGATATGTGTCGATATTCGCTTATCGATCTATTCAAATAAAGTTGATCTGTGCATGGTAAACGAGAAATTATATTCCAAGTTTTAAGTCTCTGCGACTAGCGTGCTTATATAGGTTATATCCAAATCGACTCCGCTATTCATCCTGATTAAGAATATATTTACCTTATAGGGTCAGAAATACTTACTTCTGAATGTTATCCAACTTTTGTACAACTTTTTTTTGTAATAAATATACTTTTATTTAAGAGTTTTTATCTATATTTTGATATCAATGTTATCGAGCTGCAATGTCAAATTGTAAAAGGAAATTCTGGTTTACAATTTAGAATAATATTTCTAGCTTAAGTTTTGCATTCATCAAAATGTTGGCTATTATCAATTGTATGCGTTAACATTTTATGGACCATCTCCTGCATAGATACATATCAATATGCCATGGAATTTAGTAAGGAAGTAACATGGCCATTGCAACCATTAATTGAATTTGTAATGGTCCCGTTCAGTGAGTCCTTGCTGCACCTGCCCTCCATCCCCCGCCATCCACCACAACCCTGTTTGTGGTTTAGCACCAGAGCTTCACTTTGAGGTAACTCAGCCCCGTTGCATGCAGCAACATTTCAAAATAATGGGTGTGCTGCAGTTGGGAAACTGCTTTTATTGGCTACTGGTTACTGTGTACTGGTTACCTCCTGGGTAATGGCTGGCTACTGTCAGTTATTTACTCAAAGCATTTCATTTGCCAATTTTCAGCTCTGCTCAGCTTGAACCAGCGTTGCATGAAAATGACAACAACAGAAGGCAGCCGACAATAAACAACAAACAACAATGTCAAAAGCGTCGAGTTCGCTGTAAAATAGCAGCACCAAGATAAAATCCAATTAAAATAGCGTATAACTTATGAAAAAAAAACAGAAAATGAAATCTGAAAATATGGAATGGTTGACTGGGAAATGCCCTGAAAGGTCTTTCAGTAACTTTTGGCATTGAATACAAATACTCGCGACAACAAACACAATCTGATTTTCTCAAATTTATTTCACCTAAATTGGCCATAAAATAGCAATTTCAATTTTTTATGACTACTACGATGACTCTAGATTATTGGCAGATATCTCAGTCAAATAATAATAAATATTTGCATGCTCTTATATCCAATTTTTACTTTTGCTGAATGATGTTCAAAAGTTCTAAGTATGCAATATTATTATAATATATATATATATTATAGCTAGCTCAATAGTAATCTAGTATTTATAATTAATTATATACGAATTAGAAACTCAAATGTCAAATGGCAATCAATTTATGAGTGATTCGCAGTGCAGTAAAAATTATTGATGTAAACTATCTTCGGTGTTGATCTATGACTTGAAATGAATTCAATGTTATTTATTATTTTCGACATTCAAATTGATTTCATTATAAAATAGTCAAGTAATCATTAGCTATTTATCAAGACATATTCATCAGCTAAGAAATAGCTAGTAAATGATCAAATTCTTGCAGTAAGGAATGAACATTTGTGCTTAGCTAATAAACTCTCTCGATGTGTTACTAACAGTGCTGATAGGCAAGTAGTCCATTCGTATACTCTATCCCTCCAGTGTGTTAAGAGCATAAAATGGTGCGGGAGCAGAGCAATGGAAACTTGGTTGAATGTAAAACAAAGCAGAAAATCTATTTGTACCTGGCGGCGGCCAGCGCTAGACAACAAAAGTTTATGCCATGTAAATAACGACATCATAAATTTGGTTACGTTGGTGTATGCATTTGCATATCTCACCTACACACACACACACACACACACACACACACACACACACACTCAACTACACACATATGCAGATACATTCGCTGCTAGTTCCGTTTAAGTAAATAATTTTTTGTGCCTGTTTCGCTGGCAAACAACTGCCCCCGCCCTTAAACTGTTATGCTTTCATGGCTCGATTCGCGTTGCTCTTTTTCTAGATGTATTTATGTTTATGTTTTTTGTTGCCTTTTGCCTTTTGAAAACACGACAACAAAGGCAGCAGCAGCAGCAGGAGGTGTTTTTTTTTTGCAAGCCACTCGTCAGGGGAAATAAAAGTTACGTTGACACGGACACCGCCACCAAGTGCCAAGCACTTTGCCCCTGCCCCGCGTGTTGCACAGTCAAAGCCCAACGCAATCGCAGCCGAGCATTGTTGTTGCTCAGTTGATATCAGATTTTGTAGTATTTTTTTGTGTGAAAGGCACTGCTGCCTTTGCAGAATGCAGCTCGTTTAATGCTGTTGTAAAATGAGTTGCGTATAAAATGTATAAGAAATTAAAACGATTTGCACAAACGCTTCGCAGCAAAGGAGAAACTCAAGTCCCGGGTCAGGATGTGCCACAAAAAGCTGAGCAACAAATCTCGCAATGAACTTCAACTATGGAGCTCGGACTTAAAGGCCTTGCAGCGTGCAGCAAAAACAACAACAATTGTATGTTATTTTTAACGTGCACTTTCTCCAGCAAGTGCCAGCAAAAGGAGTCAACTGTTGTTGCAAGAATGTGAAGCGTCTGAACAACATCTGCAAATATTATCTGCTTGTTCACAAGTACTCACTGAGAATTCGAGGACGTTGCTGATTTATACAGCAAAGTTTATATTACACTACATTTTTGTACATTATTGGTAAAACAAATGCGAATGCAGGCATTTAGTAAAGGTGTTCATCGTGGCAAAATTGAATTTTCCAGTGAATTAATCCAGCCAATGAACTTCTGTTTAACATTTTAATACCCTCTTTTAGAGGGTATCATAATATGGTAGTGAATTTTGTAAGATACGTCGTTGAACCCATAATCTATATCAACATCACTAGCCTAGTTGATATACTCAGCTGTAATCTAAATGTCTTTCTGACAGTTTGTCCTATTTTTATATTTTCATATCCAACTTGGAATAAATCTGTCTCTTTACTTCCGTCAAAGATGAGCTTTAAGTTGAGATGCGAACAGAAATGTCATGTCAAACCTGCCAAAAAAGTTGTATTCCGGAAAATGTAGTTCGCAGCCTTGAAAGTCGTAAAACAGAAATCAAATAAAATTAGTTTAAAAACGCAGAGAACATTATAATGTTTCGAATTCCAATTTTAAATTAACAATCTGACAAATTTTGGTCAGATTGAATTTTTTCGTGGTTTTCTTAATCCTTGCAAATAGAGGAATCATTTTCCATATGATTCCATTCCCAGCATCCAAATCATACAAATAAATACACATGTAATAAATGCAATTTAGAAGTCAGCAGGTTGACTCCGCTCCAAAAAGGTGTCAAATATTTGGCCTGCCTAAGAAAGCATTTTCTTTCTGATTTTTGTGTAAAGCTAGACTTAAGCTGTTTACATTTCAATCAGATGGAGTTTTGGGTATTGGTTGCCAAAGCAAATACCGAGTCAAATACCAAAGCATTTGAAATATAAATTTTATGGAGATTTACAGCGCTAGTAGCCAAGAGGCCAACCACAAAACGGAAATTTACTCTGAACTTGAGGTTTATAGCTGGCTTTTGTTATTATTGCTGTCAGGAGCCAAGGGCAACGGTCATAAATGTGAGCTAGTAAATGTTTTTTCTTTCGAGCAGAGCCAAATCTGTTTGGCCAGAATGCTGTTTATTTGTTTTCGTATTAAAGTCAAATTGCGTTTAAGTAGCCGAATTTTATGGCTCTGTTTTAGATAGATGTATGTACGTATGCGACTATCTATACATGTATGTATGAATGAGTATTTGCGAACATGTGTATTCAACAGTTGCTGGCTGCCCACAAGAGTATTTGCAAATTCAGCGCATGCTGGCAAGGCCAAAAAGTGAATTGGATGGCAAAAATAGCCCTGCAACATTTTTGCCGAGCTTCGCTTATTGCCCCTTAAGAGCTAACAAGCTGAAGAGCGGCGAACGGTGGCAGCAGGCTCAACCACATATGCACATTCGCATGTTCATGTATACAAAATTGTAGCTTTATTTATATGTATATATTATGTGTGAGTGTGTGTGTGTGTGTGTGTGTGTGTCCGTGTCCGCTGTGTTGGGGCTGTTGTTGAAATGATAAGCATGTGTGCAATTAAAATGAAAGCGTGCCTCCTATGTTGGTTCCATGACCGTGACTGCGACAACGGCAACAGCAACAGCAACAGCAACAGAGGAACATCAACAGCAATAAGTGAAAAGCAGAAAGAAGCAGAAGGGCACAAGTGAAACAGCAGCAAAGGAAGCAGCAACAGCAACAACAACAGCAACAACAGCAGCAGCAGCAGCAGCAACAGCAGCAGCAATGCCGCAGACCATGACAATAAAACAAATGTCTCCTATTTTACATAAACGTTGTGTGCAAAATTGTTGTCCTTGTTATTGTTGTTTCTGCCCTTCATATGACCAAGAAGGAAATGTACATCCCAACTGTCTGGGGTGAGAGTGGACAATTGTGAAAACAGGGGCGTTGATTAAAAGGAGATTTACCCAATTATTTATGACCGAAAATAATATTGCGCAAATGAAACAACATTCAAAATGCAAAAGCTTAAAGCAACCACAAATGTACTTGTTTTGGGCTACTAAATGAAAATCTGAGTCTGTTAAATTTCAAGAAAATATCTATATATTAAATATTACCTGCATGAATTCCCTGCATTAACAACATTTTAGTTTCTATGTTCTTTTGCTCTATATATATGCAATCCCTATCGATGCACTTCAGTGACTTCTCAAGGCACATTTATTTTAGATTCAGCATGCAAATGCGATTTGCACATCAGCTTTAGGTTTATGGCAGTCTCGAGGAGTCATCAATTTTGCCCGAAAAGCAAGAAAAATAACGACAGTCACTTCAGAGCTCATTAAATTCTGTTGCTGCTACCAAGAGGCGGTCACGTGTCCTCATTTGATGGTGCCCAAAACGATTAATCTACAATTTCTGACGCCAATAATTAGTGGCCCGACTTTGCAGAGCTTTGATTTTGGGAGTACCCGAAAAGTAAACAGTTCACGCCGAGAACCGGAGTGAAGACCAGACCAGACTAGACCCTGGCCACAGCACTGGCACTGGCACTGGCAGTGGCACTGGCACTGGCACTGGCACTGGCACTGGCACTGGCTGTAAATGAGCAATTAGTCGTAATAAAAACATCAGAACTGAGGCAGCAACTAACACTCAACGCCTCGTGGCACGGTTGGCAGCAGTGGACTCCTGCCACGGCCTTTGTTTTTGTTTGTGCTGCCTGAAACGACGTGCACTTAATTCAAATTGCAAAAACTTAACCTCAACATGTGCACAACCCAAACACACACACACACACAGGCAGACTTGATGAAGCCCCCACAGAAGAGGCGTAAAATTAACACACAGTTATCCGAGACAGGCACAGGAGCTGACAGCAGCAGCAACAGCTTAGACATGCAGCAAATGGCCGACAAATTAATGAAATGCAAGGCGATATTCAACTCGAATGTGGTCCACATTCCGTTTTCAAAAAGATTCGAAATTTCAGATCTACTTTTAACTTTAGGTTACAGAAAATAACTTAATAAATAAATAAAGAAATTAAATGCTGGCATCAATTAAAGTTATTATTTTAATAAATGATGATATACATATATTAGTACTATATTAATAAATATAATTAAAACTTGGAGAAATTGAGAAGAAATCGCGAACGGGAACACAGAAAATGCCATCGAAAAATGTTGCCAACGATGCGTTGCCTTTTCTGTCAGCGGTCGGCTGATGTGCTGCCTGCAAACCGATTGAACAGAGTGAGTACTCCATAGACAGACAGACAGGCCGACGCACAGACAGACAGTGTGTCAAGCAAATAAACAAACCAACTAAAAGACTAACAGACCACCCAACATGCAACATCCAACCGGTAGCATGCAACTCCGTTTAGGCAGACAGGGAATCATGTTGAAAACTTTTTTTTGTTTCCTGCGCTTTTCAAAGATTTTTTGAGTTCTTTTTTTTTTGTGGAGTCTCACTTGGGTTTGCTGATGGCACCTGCTGCTATTTGTCAGCCCTGGTGCACTCACACCCAGATGTGGCTGGTTGTTATTTGTTGACTGCACAAAAACTGGCTCAGCAGGTTTATGAACTGAACACTTTTTTATTGTGACTTGCTGGTTAGATGTTTAGGAAATGTGATGTGCAGTTGGTTTGTGTGTCAGCCGGAACATGAGCCGCTATTTCCGGAACTATGTCGCTGTTTCCAACATACATTTGGCATTGTCACGTTGTGCCATTTGCATAAATAAATAAAAGCGAGTGAGCAGTGCAAAGCATATAAGTTCTGGATAAACATAACATGAACAACAGAAATAACAACGGAAATGTATACATACAAATTAAGATACTCTATAGTACCGAAAATGTGGTTTAAGATCTCATAGATTTTAACAAATATGCTCTTAAGTCAATGTAAAAATCCGAAAGTATTTCTTGTGGATTTTCTATATTTGTTTTATTTAAGGAGCTAAGCTGACATTAAATGTTTTCTGTGCCCATTTAAAGGGTATTCCACAAATGCTGTGCCTTTTCGCGATTTTGAACCAAGCTTGTCATTTTGTTTGTTTGTGCGAATCATCTTCACCGTGGCTGCAAGTGGTGCAGGCAGCGCCTAGCGGAAGTCCTTGTTTGCTGTCCCTTTTACGTGAATCCCGTTAAGTGTTTACGTGGCGGATTAGTAATAAGTCGAATGTGCATTAAAGTGTCGCACAGCCGCACACAACTGTCACGTGGCAAAGCCTGCTTCTCACCGTAAAGACAAATGTTTACATTGTGAACTAACCGGAGCGTAGAGTACAGATTTTTACAACTTTATTCAGGGACTGATTCAAGGTCCGGCCGCAGTAAAGAGGCGTCGTCAAGAGGCGCGTCAAATGCAGGCACTTAATCAATCAAAGCTGCGAACGAGCCCAAACCAACTGCAGACTGGTTGCCTGGGAAGCAGACAGCATGAGCTGGACTCAATAGTGTCCTTATTAGACGCTGACCAATGCTTTGGCCCATGCTTTTGGCAGCACAAATTATGGCGTTGCTGTCCAAACACTGAGCGTCTACTAGAACCGACTTTCAAGGACTTTTCTTTGATGGACTGATTGGCTCCCATGTTGGGCATACTTGTGATGTATTGCCTGTACGGGCTGGTAGGCAGGCGGGCACGTTGTCTACTTGTGTTTGAGTTGCCAGCACAATTCGCCTTAGTCTACATGCCAAATCCCTGTGTAATACATTGCCAGCTTTCTCCACAGCTCCATTATAAGCTATCTACTCCACTGGCCGGATACTAAGTTCGTTTATTGGTAAGCCTTGGGCTAAAGGCCTTCAAAATATGTTGCCTGTTATCGAGTTTAACTGGCCGTCTTACTTATCCCGCTTACGTTATCGAGCTGGCAAAAAACTGTAACCGAACCTTTCACGAGAATGATGGCTGTTCAGTAGATACTGGATTTGCCTTGACATAAACGAGCAATGCCAAGATACAATCTCAGCTACTATAATAAGAACCCTATTTACTATCGAACGTGTGATTTAATTTAATAATAATAATAATTAATTTAATAATAATAATTACTGAAGCCCAGTTTAGAATTATTAATTAACTGACATAAAATCTAAATGATGCAATTTCCAACAGGAAAGTCGCAAATTTAACTGTATAACTAAGAAAAAATATAAATAAGGAATAATATATTTTTAAAATTAACGATTGGTTGATTCTCTTAAGAACTATTTATTTATTTGATATATAATATTTATTTATAGATAATAATATTTTAGATAGTAAAATAACCAATAGTAATGGCGACTAAGCCTTCAGTTCCAATCTACATAAGAAAACTCGCATTATATAACTTAAGCCCATTTTTAGTACTTTAAATTATCGTACATAAAATCAAAATTATAACGATATCAATTAGGAAGCCACAAATTGAAATCTATTAATATTACATGCAGACTTCCATTAGAATTTTTATATTTAACTATTTTTCTTTTGCTTTTGCTTTTGCTCTGCTTTCAGTCTGCCTTTTGGCAAACATCGCACACAATTTTCAATTTTCCGGCAAGTATCCCTTTGCTGTTCTTAAAGTCTTGCATAACTTTGGCGAAAATTCTGTGCGCCCTTTGTTCGCTGAAAAGGGTTTAATTTCGGCTATTTTTAATTAATGAAAATATTTTTCGCTGCTTAAAAATAATGTTAGGATCGCCCAAATGCTTGTAAATCGTAGTGCCAGGTGCTACGCAGTTGGCTTTAAAATGCTGCAAAACAGCCAAACGTTAAATTGTCGACTTTAATTGTGTGCCATCATTAAAGTAATTCAGCTTGTTCGGCTTGGTGGCCAGCCAATTAGGCCAAGTATAATATTGCAGCCAAGTGGAGGACATAATAGAAATAAAATATTGTGAAAATGAAATGTGGTTGTGATATACAAGTGGATGATGCTTAAATTATTTTAAGCTCAAGCGTTTTTTCTATTTATGTTGTGTTTTTTCTCCATTTTGGGCTTAAAGTCGCCAATTTTGTTGACGGTTTCTGTGGTCTATGTATGGGCCAACGTAAGCATCCAACAGCCCAAAACAAACTGAAACGCTCATAAATTTCATAGCAGACACACACCGACTACCGCAAGCACGCGCAGAACACACCCCTCCACACACACACACACACACACACACACATAGACAGACAGACACACACACACAGACAGGGCATATGCAAGACAGCAGCTTAAATGTTTGTGTTTGCAAAACATTTTCCAACTTTGTTGTCTTTAAGCTTTTTGTACTTTTGTTAAGGCCCACTAACAATATAAAGTGGCAAGCGTGGAAATAGAGAGGGTGGAGGGGATTGCGCTTTTATTGCCATCACATTGGGTTAGTCGAAGTCGAATGTTGAATGTTGAATGTTGAGTGTTTAGGTATGCGTGATATATTCACATTGCCACAAAAGATGCGAAGGTTGACAAACAGCTCAGCACTGGCGGCAATTAATAAATGACACTGGCAGTTGCAGCCTTTCCAGCGGGAGAGAGAGAGCCCGAAGCCTGAGAGACCTGAAGTTCATTAACTTGTGTACACGTGTGGCATGTACACGTGGCATCGGCTTCACCATCAGCTGAAGTTGTGCGCTCTCGTAACTGGCTCATAATTCATAGACGACACTATCAATCTTGTCCATTTCACTTCGACTTCGGCTTCGACTCTTTCATTCATTAGCATGCGTCTGCTGCTGGCTGCCTCATTTGTAATGGTCAACGGATGACACTGAAAATGCGTACACAAAAATCCGCATTGCTTCCGCGCTGCATAAATATTTATGAATAACTGCTATAATCGCTAATTTTTCTATTTCATATTTATAGACTCCCTGTCAGTCAGACTGATTTTTGGCCTACGAAATTTGTGGCAAACTTCCACAGAGCCACTGCTCGAGACAAATTTGTGTGGCACGTGCTCTTGCGACAATTACAAGAACAGCTGAATGGAAGTTAATCAGTCGAAACGTGACTGGAAACATGGTTCATTTCAGAACATATGAAATGAGTGGTTGCATTAAGTCATGAATAATAATTACTCGTGGAAACCAATAACTAATAATTTAATCGAAAATGGGATTCATTTCAATTACGTGCATAAGAGATGACATCCACAAAGACTAATTTATAGAGCTATTCCGCTTATCAATATATTAAAGTCAAACTATATAAATTATGAATTTGCTATTATATTCATTTTTACACAGAGTCTCATAAATTATGAGTTATGCAGCTGTATCTAAATCCTCATCAATTTTAAATTATTTATTTCCCTTTTTTAATCATTTCATTTTTTACGATTCATTGTTTGTAATTTGTTATTTTTATCGGACTTGTTTTTCACATTTTCGCGGTAAATTCAAATATGTTTGGAAGTGTTGGCCCATTTTATTTGCATATCAATTGATTCATATTCATTTTGTTTCCACTTAAACAAATATCACAACTATTTCGACTCAAATTCGAATCGCACTTTTCATAATTGCTTTTATCAACGCATTTCACAGTGGGCACTAAATGTTTATTTGTTTTTTGTCTAATTGGGTAACTGCATTATTTACGAGCATTTCTCGAGTATGACAACATTTATGGCTATATCTATTCTTAATTTATATTCATATACGGAAAAAAGTGCGCAAATGTGTTAATTTTCATTGCCCAGTCGCATTGTCACGCTCTGATATTTGTTTATTTATGAGTGAATAGATATTCCATGATTTATACACACCCAGTTGGACTCTGGCTATGTGGTCTGACTTTGATGTGGTTTTCTAGAAATACGCGTCTTAAAGTGCCTTCGCTTGCCAAATGATTTGTCTTTCATCGACAACGAGATGGATTTTTGGCTGCCTTTGATTTCTATATTTATTTCGATTATTCCAGTTGAAATCGCACCTTGCCCTTGTCCAGCCATGCACCGCTTCACCCATGTTCTGTGCTGTGTCAAGTTAAATGAGCATGGCCAAAGCAGCACACGTCGAGGCGATGCCTCTGAAGAGAAACCCGTGCCACATGAAGTATGTTCAATTTTATTTCTATTCAGCTCTGACAGATGGCATTCAAATACAACTGCTTCAAGGTGGTGCCATTTGCGTGTTTGCCAACGATTAGACAACTATTAATAGGCTTTAGAGCGTATAATATCTTCATTGGACAGACTGAAAGCCATAAAGTAGATGCACAAATGGACTTATATATAATATATTAGATATAAATAAAATGCATATATATATATATATATATATATATATATATATTTAAAGCACATCGTTACTTCTGATGATGAGGATATAAAAACCAAGGTCTGGAAATTGTTTACATTGTTTTTAAAGCAGACAAGTAAAAAGATGTAACTTGGGCACGTAGCAGGGCGCAGGATATTATACATTCCTTTAAAATATAAGCAGACAGGCAGGCAAAATTACTATTTTCTCTGAAAAGGTATAAAGATGAAAAGAAATAAATAAAATATGTCCGAAATTTATGTTTGAATTCAATTAAATCTCAATCAATTAAATTTCATATAAAGATCAGTAAAAATAGATTATACTAAAAACTATATTTTTGATATTA
This sequence comes from Drosophila cognata, assembly GCA_035041535.1. Taxonomy (NCBI): domain Eukaryota; kingdom Metazoa; phylum Arthropoda; class Insecta; order Diptera; family Drosophilidae; genus Drosophila; species Drosophila cognata. The sequence continues at coordinate 3,357,369 of JAWNLC010000688.1, read as the reverse complement.
TTTATTCTGCAGTTTACATAGTCTTTTTCGAAAATTGCTAATGAAACTGCAAATATATGTAAATGGATTTATTCCGAGAGTCGCGAGAGAAGGATAAATTGTTAGGATACTCGTAGTGTGCGTAGTTCATGATGGCCTAGGAGAGGAAACTGCTTTTAAAGCTTAATGGTATAATAAATAAACTGGAAACGCTGCTCTGTAATGGACACTCTTAGACAAAAAGTGTGGCAAGATTAAACATTTAAGTTCATTAAATTAATGAATAAATGAATTAAGAACTTTCAAATATTACATTTTCCATTTTAAAATTTATTTTTGATATGTTTTCTATGAGTCTTAACTGAACACTTTTGTACTTCTTCAATTTTTTCTAATGGCATCTATCAATAAGGCTTAAATACAAAAATTGCACGCAGAATATTAATTTGAATTACGTATTAATCCGGAATAGGCAAAAGGAAATGGGCAGGGTTAAGTAGGCGTCAGGACAAGTCTTTGAAAGTGAAATATCTTTCATTCGCAATAGATTCAATGTTAAATAGGCAGCTCATTTCAAAAGAGCATCCTAATAAGCGGGTACTCAAAGTTGACCTTTAACTGCCGACTACGTGGATCATTAGGTTGCCCCTGCGTCCATTAAAAGGAAACTCGTGTTGGCCCTGAATGAAGTGCCGTCCAATGAGCCGCATAATAAACAATTAATTAAGGTACTAAGCACTAATAAACAAATAAGGCAACATCCTCCTCCTTCTCCCAGCATCCGCAAACAAAGCAGCCTGCCGCAATTTGCCCAAGCCCAATGTCAGTGCTCAGCAATGTGGATTATTTAATCAGGGTAGCTTTTGGCCACATTCGAGCACAGAGCAAGTGTCATTGAGTGATGCGATCTGGTGGCATGAACTTCACGTTGAAAGGAAATTAATTATAAAACACCTTTTGTTCATAATTTTAGCGAATCCTTTGTCCTTTTCCTAAGCTGCGGCCCCTTCTCGCTCTGTTGACTCTCCGTTTCTTCCGTTGCACCAGCTGCCTGTCGAACCCTGCTGTTTCATTAATAAACATTTATTTTTTCAATTGGAAATGGTTGCAAAAGGGTATATTGATTTGGTGAATATTATGTAACAGTCAGAAAGCAGGAAGCATATAAGTATAGGTCTGTCCGTCTGTCTGCTTGAACACGCGGATCTTGGAGCCTATAATAGTTACAGAATTTTAATTTACAATTTAGAAGTATTCTATCGAGAACTGACTGCGTTTTTATATATCGATAACTTTCTCTTTTCCGATAGCAATAAAAGCCACCAAATTGAAGGCAAAGGCTTCTAATAGATATGGACATTAGAAACATTCAAGTTCTCGTCTAAAATGTATTCTTAAATCTTTCTTTTAAAAGGGAATTTGACAATATAACTAAGATATATTTATGAGCTCTGTTCAGGGTATATCGCAGCAGAAACCAATCGACTACAGCATATTTACTTGCTTTTTTTTTGGGTGGAGGAGGTGGTTGCTCCAAGGTTTCTGATTAATAACAGTGCTCGGCTTAGTGCAATTTTTATAACGCTCCGGTGAGCTGTCAACAACTGCCGTTTAGCGGTGCCAAGTCGCCAATTATGTGCACCGGTAGTCAAAGGAGGCAGGGTCGCAAGAGGTTGCCACCCACTGCGGCGTGTGGCGGAAACATTTTGCAATTTTCATTTCAACAATAGAAACCAATTACAAAAACAAACTCAACTCCAAATGAGAGTGTGCAAGCAAGGCAAATAAAGTGTGTTGAAGGGGAACAAATGCGTTGCACGCGTCGCAACACTGATATTCATGTTGTGCGAATGGGTGTGTGTGCCTGTGTGTGCGTGTGTTTAATGATAATAATATGCACAAGTCTGGGCGCGCTGATGAGAGGTGTCGAAAATGGGTTGATTCGACACGCCTGGAATGAGTTGTGCTTAAACATGATAATAAGAATAAGTCAAAAACATCTTAGGAAAGCCTGTTTAACAACAGTTCACACAAAAATGTTGAATTAATTTATAAAAAGTGTGCAGCTTAAGTTGAGCATATCTGTAACTAAATAAGCTATGCCAATCATTGAAGATATATCAATTAAGAATGCTCTCTAGCAAACAATTGATTCCAAATATGAAGAGTACCACAAGTTGAGTCACTGGATTCAACGATAATCTGTTAAAGATCAGATACAAAATCAATATCCCATAATGCGAATTATTTTGCTACTCAAAGTATTGTATATATTTTTGTTGTACTTTTTGTATTTATCTGGATTGATGGCTATCAATCGACATTAATTAAATAAATTTAATACAAAATAAATGTTTGTATGGGCTGCGATAAAAAACTTTAAAAAGACACCACATATTGGTATTGAAATCAAACGTTGTAGAAGATGTATGAAAAAAAAAATATTAAAAAAAATATATAAACATTTCTATTCATAGCTTTGAGTAGATTACTGAATTTAGTTTCATAAGGTTAATTATGAATACAAACTCATACTTAATCATATAGATTGAGATAGATAGTTGAGTATAAGTTAAAAACCATCGTTACAAATAATCCATGCACTTAAGCACGCACTCGAACTAATAACAAGCTATATTAAAAGAATAAAATATAGTTTCATCAGCATATTTGGGCAACGCTGGATTCAGCCACAACGATCACATTCCACTAGAGGACCAACGTGGAACCCAAAGGGGACAACTGACACCACCTCTACCAAAATAGGACAACAACGACAAATCCAGAGCGATTTATAATTATGATAAGCTAGATTTTACGAAATCAGTTCTAATAAGGCACTCACAGAAAACAGTTGGGTTATTTTTTATATATATTAAATATTATATAATATATTTTATATATATTAAGTGCTCCTCAAAGCAGGGAAAACAAAGGAAAACTTAAGTAAATACAAGTTTTTTGCCTCACGTTGCTGAGTACTTGGAATAATTAACTATCAGACTGTTTTCTCTATTCTGTTATAATTGCTGCACTCGCCATTAAGCCAAGCTTTCGAGATTAGCTTGCCAACTGAACATTCAAGTACTCCACGCTAAGAAGCCTCGTTGCGAAATGGAGGTGCCCTTGATGCCATCTGCGTCTGCTGTGCGCGTTGCGCATACGCCGCGTGTGTTTGCACTCCTAATTACAATGGCGGACATCAAGCGGCTACTTGCACTCAACCAACAATGCAGCTCGTGCTCCCATGAAGCGCCGCCCAGGTGCGTCGAGGAGGCGAAGTCAAATTAAAGTCACCGAGGCCCGCTAACCTAGCAAAATACGCCGTGAAATGCAGCCAAAAACGGATGTCGTCGTCATCGTGGAAACTTTGTGCAGTTTATTGTTGACTCGAGTCGACGCCATTTCCGGCATTTGGGCGACAACAGAAACGTGCAACTTGTAGCTTGTAGCTTGCAACTTCAACATGCAGACAGTTTGTTTTATGATTCAACGAGGCAACGAGCGTTGTTTGCCATGGACTTCCTCTAATTTGTTCGCTATCCTGTCATGGAAATGTGCGAGACAACTTTGCGCCAAGAGTCACAGTGTTAGTTTTTGGCTAACTAGTTGATAAAGATGCTGGCTGACTGCCCCGTTGTTTTCTTGCTGCCGGCAATTAGACAGCGAAGCCAGCTAGATGTGTTGGTTAGCTGAAAGTTGCCAGCAGTTCCATCAATCATTCAATCCCATGATAGCCACTCGATTTACAAATAACTTTATTGAGAAAAGCTCGTCAGCAATATTTGCATAAATCTGTTCCACTAATAAGCGCAATCAATCTTGTGAGCAAAGATAAATCATACGCTGATATCTGGAAAATCATTGTTAACTTTTTAGCAGCACTTTTTTAACATCGGTCGAATCTAAAGGCATGTTTCCTCTACTTTACTTTACTTTATTTATTAATTGCGAAGCTAAGGTTTGAATATGTGGCAATAAGTGCTGGCAAAACATGTTTACAATTTTAACATTTTATTACAATTATTTTCGCTTAAAATAACTCATTATAATGAAACCAATTATAATAAAAATATGCATGAAATATATTTGCATAAACATATTAAACGTATTTAATTTATGTTTGTGTATATACATATTATTCAGAACATATTTTTTTAACTTAATTTGATTTTAAATTGTCAAAATATGTATTTTCTGTTGCAGCTACCTAGCTGCTTCCCACTCATATTTATTCGCCTTGCTGTTACCTGATAAGTTCGATTAGTGGTTTACAATGAGCGAATAAACACTGGCTGGGAAGTTGCCAAGTCTCCTTGGCAGAACATGTGGCAGGTGAATACACGTATCTGGCTGCCCCAATGTTGTCCACCTTACGTTAATAATATATAATAACAATAACTTACTTTAATGAAATATAGATGTGAGCAGTTGAGCTCCGGTTTCTAATAAGATAATTGCCATATTTTGAATAAAAAAGTATATCTCTCCACATCCATATCTCACTTCACATCTATATTTTTGTGATCGTTTATTTGTTCACTTCAAATCGTAAAATCCTTTTGTTCAATTATATCTTCATTACTCGCAATTTTGTACTTTTGCTTGTCTGCAGATTAAATGGTGTAATTGTTTTGAACCTTCACAATTTTATTCAAATCACTTAATTCATTGTATTTATTTTGGCAAACAATATTCTAAGTAAGAAATTGAATATTCACAATTAAATTCACTTAATGCACATAAATTAATTCATTTCATATTGTTTTTGGCAAACATGAATGTGTGCATGACAAAGCAAAAAAAATATTCCCATTGTCACATTCAAATTATAATTCAATTTATGAAAATAAATGTAATTCTTGTGTTTGTTGCGTGCAAAGAAGGAATTTAAATGAAATCCTTATAAATGCAAAATGGCAGAGTAAGTGAATTCAATCTAATTAATGCCCTGCTTACTTTTAGCCTCGACATTCATAAGCATTTCCATTTTGAGGAGCGTCCGTCCTTCGTTTTGAGAGACAGACACACAAAAGGTACAACAAATATCAACTGCAAGTGATGTGCGCTGCTTGTGAGCAGAGACCACCATCAAGGATAACAACAGCTACGGCAATAGCTGAATAAAATCAATAAAAAAGCATTTTCATTTCGACTGTCATTAGGAACGAGTTCAACACACAACGCAGCACATACATACATATATTTTCATGTAAACCGAGTCTTTACAAGATGCCAAAACTATTTCATAAACATTGAAAACATGTCGTTTTTTTGCGCTTAAGTGTGTAATAAAATGTAATAGCCCGGCAAAAGGACGTGGCAAAATTGTTTGCCATGCCCAAGCACACACACACACAGACAGAGAGAGAGAGAGAGAGAGAGTGGGACAGAGAGAGAAAGTCGTGTTACTAGCAACTCAATTAAAACACTTCATTAACACATGCTGCAGAGTCGAATAGTGGAAGCAAATCCTTCAGCTGCCATGTACTTTTTAAGCACTATATTTAATGATAAAATGCTTTCGTTATGTTCGTTTTTGTTATGTTTGTGTAGCATTAGGTATGAAATTCAATTGTGAGTGCATGCAACGAGTTTATGGCCTCAAAACATTAGAGACATCATACAGCACAGAGCATTCATTGCGTTTCGCTCCCAGCCATTATTATTTTTTTGTGTGTTTGGCTGTGCAAACATTTGCAAACTTTTCAGTACACTGTTATTTAAGCATTCGTTTGCGTGTTGAATTATGGCCAGACGGCCATAAATTATAGGGCGCTCGCCATTAAAGGGTTTGACTAAACATGCAATCGCGTTTAGGCCAACAACAATTGCAGGCCAACAAACAGCAGCCAATTAGTCATTGAAATGGCAAATATACACTCACACACACACACACACACACACACACACACATACACACATACACATACATTATTAAAAACGCACAATTAAAATACTCCGCAAAAAGCTAAACAGAAGCCAATTATTGCTCATTTAGTTGTTGAAAATCACAGGACAAGTCGTTAATTAAAATATCACCAGGGCATTATTGGATGTTTTTTCTATTGCTAAACGGTGTAAATATTTCCAAATATACCCAAACGCTTTAAAGTGTACACAAATTTAACTTTGGACAATATGTTAAAGGTCAAAGGTTAAACAAAAGGTGTTAGGCAAGTAATAATTAAATCACCGCTTGCATTGTCGCCCATTTTCCACACTGAGGCGTACATATTTCATAATTTTTTTTTTATTACTTAAATAATTATTAAACAGATTTATAAAAATGACATTACAAAATGTTTCATGGGGGTTTCTCTTAATTTTCGCCTAATTTATATTCAATTTATCAGTGCTAGTGATTACTTTACTTGTTAGATTTAGGACGTTCCCAACAATATACTAAGCTGATTTGGTGACTGTAGCTTTAAAATTGCACATTCAAGTGTAGTGTTTAATGATCAGTGATAATCGATTCTATTGATTTTTAGTCTCTAGTCTCTCTTTATAAGCGAATTTTTCAATATTCAAGTCTCAATAAGTTTCTCTTACAGCAAACCATTCATTATCAGACTGTAAAAAGAAGCTTTAGTTAAAGTTCGTAACTCTCAACTTTTCGATGTTTGGATCTAAAAAAAGTAAATCCTTGTAATGAAGTGATTTGAACTTCATTTCAAAAGTTAATATGACAAGCTAAATACTTTTTTACACTATGGTCGTACTTTGACATACTTTATGATCGTTATTAAAAGTTATATTTAAAATTTGTAACACACTCAAATTTAATGCTCTTCACTCGAATCATCATTTTAAAATTATAAAGAAAAGAGTCTTTATTATATTTGAATTCATACTATTTTCACAACTCTTTCTTTAAAGCTCTGTTAAATCCAAGAAGCGGCTGCGAAACCTCCCTCATCCAATTATGGCAACTGCATTTGCCAGCCGCGAACGCAGCTGAATTGTGCACCCTCTAAAAGATGCTGCCAACTGGCAACAACACAGAAGCACTTCACACATGGTTGTTTACACACACACAGACACATACACAGACACACACACACGCATACACCCACACAATTACAGACTATAATCAGTTTGGCAGAAGTGGCGCTTAGTCGCAATTGTAGCATACAAATGAGCGCAATTCGAGTAAAATCTGAAGTTGAACATCAACTGCAAGCTCAGATAACAAACAAGTAGGTGGATTTTCACGGATGTGAATAGAAATAGCGAAAACTGCAAACTGAAATCAATTAGTGAAATGTGGGAAATTGTAAAAATGCAATAAAAATTAAGAATTAAACTACACTGCCTGTTAAAAATTCTCGACCTTTACTTTTTGTGTTAATTCCACCTTGATATCCCAAAATCCAACCATTGACAATGGTTTAATTGCGTGGCGCTATGATATACGAGTGTGGAGAGCACAAGCCCAGAGTCACAATTCATTTCTCGTCTCTCCGCTGATATATAACACATATACAATAAAAATCGGATGCTCCTTCAACGAGGCCACATTGTAAATCTTTGTATACAAATAGCTGTGCAGAGCTCATGTTGGTAAGAGTTATGTGTGCATTCCTATGAAATTCGCATGTGGATACCATGTAAGGTGTCCAATAAAGGTTGCATCTCTTGTGGCATGGCAGCTGCTCGAGTGCCAAGGGAAATGTATATGTAAACGTGCAACGTAAGCTGCATCCACACATCAAATGCATGCTTACATATTAAACTTCAACCTGCGCCGAGGTGCAAACAGCAAAAATGTTGAGCAAATTTCGGTTGATGCTCACCGGAAATGAATGCATTACTCTCACTCTATTATTGCGCTTCCCCAAACATGCATGCAAATAATGTGAGAGACGACTTGAGTGCGTTTCAATGTTGCTATGAAAAATATGTCCGGTGCACAAAACAACAGCTATGCCCTCATTTCTGGAGAATAGCCATAACAAATTCCTATTCAACCCATTAATTTATTTTATTTAAATCATCTGCTGCATTCTCATATAACATTTTACATACACAGCTTTATATACTGTGTTGTGTGTTCAAGCTTTCCTCAGTAGTATACAGTGCAAATGTTGCAAGAGGCAGCAACATGTATGGCAAATATTGCCCCAACTCACAACAACCCCACTCAGTCTCCCACAGCGACAAAGTCCTCGAACAACACAAACAACCTTTTTCGAAAAAGCGAACACAAAACAACATTGAGTATAAGTGCTGTATTCGGTAGAGCTTGACTTGACTTGTGTTGAAGTTAAGCATTCCTCCCCTATCATAAATTGTTCACATTGAAAATTGAGAAGACCAGTTTTCTTATATCTTTTCCCTCCTCTGAACTAGCTGGAAAATTTTCTCTGTTAATAATTTATAATTCGAATTTTCGATTGTGATAAAAAATGTATCTATCCAACTTGAAATGGATGAAAAATATAAAATACATCACATCAAATATTAAACTCTTAATTGAGTAACGCTGCAACGATAAGAATAACAAATCTAGGAACCGTTTTTTAAAATGAGTAGTTCAAAAATCTATATAAATTTCGTTATGAGAAACTTTGCTCTCTGCTGCAAATGCGTTGCAGCTGAAACAAAGTGTGGCTGTAATTGAAAATCAATTTCCAGTCGATTTTCAATTTTGCTTTCAGCCACACCTACGCATAGCCGTCGGCCAAAGTTTATTACAAAAATCAATATTCAATGCAATTACGCGTTGCGTGGGCGTGGCAACGTTGGACTGTGGCGCCAAGAATTAGCAAAGTTCGTTTTTTACTAGCAGTACTAAAATATCCATACAATCAAACACCAGGTGAGGTGGAGCAACAGCTGTGTAGTAAGTGATAAACCTCATTCAATTACTTCTGAGAAAATCATTTCCTGCTTAGATTTATGTGCGCTAAAATGTTGAAGAGAATTTAATGCTTCCTGAAAATATATAACATTGAATGGCAACAGAAAATGATAAGCCGAAATGTGGCTTGAATCATAATTGGACAAGATTAAGATTAAATTACATAAGTGCAAATCTATCCCACTCATTCCATCTCATCTACCAACATGTACAGAATATATAACTTTAATAAGTATAAAAATGTTTAAGAATATGTATAAAATTATAAATCACGCTGCAAGTTTAATCTGTCTAAGCTTTTATTTATATATTATTACTTATTAATTGCAATATTACATGTACACAATTGAATTGTAGTTATTAGTTGATTTGCTCCGCATGTCATTTCGAAATTATTCACAGTCTATTATTATGTTTATTTCAGATGTATTCAGTATCATTTCCGCCTGCTGCCTGAAGTTGCCTATTTATTTTTGGTAATTTAATTTGAACAACATAATTTGATATGCTGGCATACTTATTGCAGGGATTTTCAGTAATGATGTGCTCTTTAGCCACATTAATAGCCAACGAACAAAAGGCAAATCCAACTCATTAACTTATTGTAATCCCCTCATAGTCCCCACGTTGCTCTTTGCGCTGCGCATTGTGAATTTAACTCACGTTTTACGAGTTGTTTTTCTCTGCCAGCAGCGTGTGTGGTCAGCTACAGAATGTTACCCGAGCCCAGAAGAACTGACGAATTGGAAAGAAAATGGACTCTGGCTGCCACTAAGCTAATTAAAGTATTGAAGTTTTTGTCTAATTTGTTGAGCATGTTGTTATTGTTGCTCCTCCTCCTTGTCGATGGGCTTTGTGGCATTTATTAGCATTGGTCGAAGGAACAGCAATTAATTCCATTAGCGTCGACAGCGTTGTCCTGGCTCCCGTTTCCATTACCCCCGCCACCTTGGCTGGCACGTGGACGCATTAAAAGTGAATAGCAAAGTCCACAAGAACAACTTGTCTGACGAGCCAACGTCAAGGCATGTGGGTAAACATTAAGATTAAGAATCGCATTTTAATTGATCAAATCAATTGCTCAAGTGCCCTGAATCTGGACAACTTTTGAATAGCAAATTAATAATTGTGTGCACTCAGGCTAAGGCTGGACTCCCGTCCAGGCAGCAAATGGCAATCAAACCAAAAAAACAGTGTGCAATAAAAAAGCTGAGTTTGAGAGCGCTGCCAAATCGGCTAATACGCAAATAAAAAATCTGTTTTAGCCCAGCCCCAAAGCGGAAGTTTTTGCTACCAATGGCAATTACATTAAGAGGTCAATTTATTTGGGTACTTTCCTAGCAATCGATATTAAAATAATCCAGGATCTTATGTGAGGTTATGAAAACAAATTTTCACATTTAATGTATGCTAAATTTAATAGTAGAAAACTTTTCCATATTAACTTAATGTAGACTGCAAAATTAAAGTTACCAATTAAATAAAATAAAAAAGTTTAAAAATGAAATAGGCAATAATAAAATAAACGAATTAATAATAAAAATTCTGTAAATATTCTAGATTAATAGTTGTTTAATATTTTTAATGCTCAACTTAAGCTGATAATATAAGCAAATATTTAATTATCCAAATGACCTCTGATTACGCCCCAATAAATTCCATTTAATCATATACATATGTACATATGAATATATTGTTGTTGGTTAATTAATATGGGCAGCCATTGTGTTGGCTGTCGACTGGAATTTATGTATTATTTTTTCATTAGCTCAATTTATTCTTTCAACCGCAAATGACAGCAGTTGGCTGGCGTGGAATGCGTCAAAATTACATGTGACAAGCTCTAACTAAATAGTTTCACTTGTTTACACACAAATTACATAAATTATTCATCACACACACACACACACATACACATAGTAAACAGACCCACATTGATGAATACAAACTGTGAGCCAAAATAAATATGCTTTAATTATCCCTGTCTTTGGTTACCACATTTATTTAGCCAGAATGTGTTGCACGTTGCCGTTGTTGATTTTTGTTTATGCATTTCAAAGTGAATCGAACCGTTTTCCAGAATCATTTAACCTGATCGACTTTTGCCGACAGATGCCCAAAACCGACCGCTTATTGGAACTACACTGCCCTGCCGAGATAGATATCAAGGGCATTGCACAAATTCTGACAATGGACATAAATAGCTATTGACAATTAGCAGGCAGGCAGCCCGGACGGAGCGGACGGACAGTCGGTAGTCTGCTCGAGCATCGAGCTGTGTGATTTATGGCATTTGTTGTTAATTTGTCTTGCCAATAGGGCTTCTGCTTTATACGGCTGCCTTCTGCAAACAAAAGCTAAGCCAAATAGTTGGGCACACAGTGCGTATGTTTGATGTACGGCATCCATTGGCCATTGAGCTTAGGCCACTGTTTCTATGTATGAGTGTGAGCCGACATTTAGCCTATTCAAACCACCATTGAGTTATGGCCTTCAAGCGTTAGCCACAAACTAAACTGTTTTGTGGACAGCTCGCACTGGGGTAGATTGAGGCAGATTGAATCCAAAAGCATTAAAACTTTGCTTTAAATTGAACATTTCAAATTGTTGGGAAAAAAAACATTATTTTTTTCAGTATATCTCATTGACATCGTTGAACTTACGCCTAATGCAAACACATATTTAAATCGAAAATTGGTTTTTAATTATTAATTGATTTAGCAGCTAATTAGCGAAATATAATTAAAAATTTAAATATTCAAAAGTCAGTTTAATTTAGTAGTTTAAATTGCGATTAGATCTGATTTATTTCTGCAGCGCATAATGAGTCCACTTCACTAATTATTACTACTAATGAGCCAATGAACAAAACTCTTTATTTGAATTTAAATGGCACTGCATGCAAATGTGGACGCAGCATTAGTTAAGCAACACGTTTCTCGTGATTGAGTCGATATTGACTCTTATTCTATTTGGGTTAACTTGATAATTGTAGTTAACATAATTGGCATCAACCACAATAAGGCTAAATACTAACAGGTGACCACATCACTTGTACACGGGGAACAAAGGATTGTGTCATTGCCAGAGTGGGTTTTCATAGCTCTGCAGCAGCAAGGTGTTCGTAATTGTATGTGCAACTCGTTGAAGCTTCAATTATGATGTGTTTGCACAGAACCTACTCAAGCACACACACACATAACACACACACACACAAGCACTTTGCCATGGCTGGCTGGGCGGGCTGTTGTTGCTGCTGCTGCTGCTGTTGCTGCTTGACTTGTGGAGCTGCAGCTGTTGTTGCTGTAAGTGCACGATAATTGGCGTAAATAGCAAAACTGCAAATTGCCATTAACTATTGGAAAAATGTGCGCAGCTTTTCAAGTCTGCTTGCAACGGGTCGAGTTCTGTTCGAGACTGCTGCTGCCGCTGCTGTTGCTGTTGTGTAGGTGTCATGTGATTACGCGAAATGCAATTAAAAATATTTAAGCTGCAGCAACATACACAACAGCAGCAGCAGAAGCAGCAGCAGCAGCCGCAGTTGTTGCCACACCAGTAGCAGCAGCAAAATAAGCGTTTATTAAAGCCCTCGATCAGCTTAAAGCAGCTTGTCTATATTTTCCAATGGCCATCATCTTTGCTTATTTTTCAAGCTTAACTTGCAACGCTTCGCAGTTGGTTTTTTGTTGCTGTTGCTGTTGGTGTTGGTGTTGCTGTTGGTGTTGGTGTTTCTTTTGCCGTTGGTTGTGTGCTCTGCTTATTATTGGCTGCAAAGTGGGGATTTTGTAGTGTTTTTACTCTGCATTTTCTCTGCAGCAACTATTAATTAACACGTGCCAGTCCTTGCTGTGCCTGATACTTTTTTGTGTGCAGCGGTTTACACTTAATAAGTCGCAAACTCAGCAGGCGGATTAACAATGTGGTATCAGGTAATAACAATGGGGCTTAAACCAAGCGAAACAAATATAAAAGTGGCACACACTCGTGTATTTAAATTCACGATATTAAATTTTATATTTAAATCTCTAAGTAATGGCTAGACTTAACATGCAGACTCGACATTCTGTGGGCAATTTTCAGCTATTGAGTAAAGTAAACTAACTTAAACTGACTTAAAGCCGATTTCATTTTATATCCATGTTGTTAGGCACTTCCAGCACAATATTTATTTAAGGTATGGAGTATGTGTAAATATAGACAAAATAAATGATGCTTGTTGCAGTTGAATAGTCTTGTTTTGAGTTTGTCAACAGTATTAATTATCTAGAGTATTAGTAAAATAATAAATGAAAGGTAGAAAAACAATATGAAATGTATAAACATTATTTTTATGGAAGATCGTTTCATATGGAACATTAATTATATTATACTGGGCACTAATCATGCTGCGAAAACTAAAGCAATTTTTAGTAGAGATATATTCAAAAATAAACGAGAAAGAATGATTATCTTTGGCAAACCGAAGTTTAAATACCCTGGCCGGACTTAATCCGCTAAATAATCTTTACCCACAATTCCAGTTGGGCGTCTGGCTTTAAGCTGATTATTTAAAATTTCTGGACAGAAGAATGTGGCTATACCGACTACACCATGGAGTCGAAAGCGTCTCCTTTAATGCCTTGCAAATCTGAAAACCAAACAATAAGAATAAAATAAATAATAACGGCAGGCACTTATGTATTTTAAGTACTAATCTCCAAAGAAAAAAATCAGAAAGAGAAAAAACTGAAGATTTTATGCACAAACTTAAAAAAGATTCATTCAATCTGCAAAGCCAAAGCAGCCTTTTATCTAATAGACCACGTCTTATCTTTGTCAGCTGCCAAGCTAAAGTTTTTACAAATGCGCATAGTTTAGAATAATTTGGAAGAATTGTTGAAATTATACGAAAAGCGCCCCACACACACACACACATAGAGAGTATAAAGAACATTGCATAATTTGGAGGAGCTTAGTTTGGCAGAAGCCATAAGCGCATTTTAAACAGTCGCAAGAAGCCAGAAAGAGTCTTAGCCAAAAATACGTTGCAAGCTGCGCCACTTGAAGCTCAACTGGTGCTGCTTATGCTAATTTACATGTCTGATGGCCTTACAGCTGAGGCTAAGCATCTACTCACCTGCAGGCGGAGCTGGAGGCGTGGCAGTAGGCATGTTGTGACTAGTGCATAAAAATACATATATATATTGTGTACATGTAATTTATACAAATATATGTATGAAAAGCTGCGCGCCTGAGCCTATGCCTATACTAAATACACTTAGAAAAATATATCTAAAAGTATACCTAATAAATATACAGTTTTCCTTGTTTCAGAAATAGTTTTTTAATTTAATTTAATCTAATCTTTTATATTAGAGATTAGCTGTCGCCTGCCCTAGAGGCCGAGCAGCTCAATGAGAAATCAGTCAATACATATAAATATATATTTGACGCGAAAAGTAAGGAGATTTACTAAAACTTAGGGTGATTTTTTTTCTGAGTGTGTGCCTATGCCTATGCATTTGGAAGAGCCACGCCCACCTCTTTGGCATCCCTGCATGAGCAGCCGCGCGTGTTTTATGGCCAAACAAAATGAGTTTCTCGCATGCCTGCCCAACCTCTGCTCAGCTCTGCTCCGATGGAGCCAAATGCATCTGCATTACGTGACTCTGTGGAGCAATGGAATGGAAGGTGGGAGATGGGATGTGGTTAAGTTGGCTTTTATCCGGCAGTTGGCAGTTGGGCGCCATAATTGAGCTGAATATAGTTTGCATAAAAATGCAAATTGTCACATATCCTGCACATTTCTATTTAGTTTTGTACATTTACCGCCGCCGTCGGCTCACATTGCAAACTGTTTGCGGCTTATCCCGCCTGTGGCATCTCTATAACGTTATTTGGTCGTGTTTCACCATACTAAACACCGGCTTTGTTACCGAGCCCCGAGCTGCCAACTAAATGGCTGGCAATTTGTTTAGCTGGCGATTGTTTGAATTTATACTGCGTAATGCAACTTTAATTGAAATGCAACCAAGCGAAACTTCACGTTGCGTGAGAGACTCTAAAATCGTTGGCTAATTGTCCTTTGGCTGCGCAATCATTGTAGCTGGTTGGGTTTCGTGATATGACCAATTAATTAAAACCCATCAGTTCCCGTTCCCAGGCCACTAAAATGCACATCAAATAAAACCCTAACTTTAAATACTGAAGCTGAGCTAAATCCAACTAACATCTTGCTAAAAAAGTATCCCTTGTGACATTAGACGAACAAAACTTGTGAGAAAGCTGTAAGAAACCTATGAACAAGTATATTATAAGACCACAGAAAAAGAATATATTATTTTTCGCTTGACGGGGCATAAATCTGTGCTTCGTCTTAAAAAGAAATTTACGGCTCTTTGCATATTAACATGCCTGGTCGGTCGCAAATGCGGAAAAAACATGCATGGAAAACTAAATAAGATGTACAAAGAAGAGGATACCCAAAAAAAATGAAACCAAATACAAAAAAAAGCAAGGAGGGCAACAATAACAAATGCTTTAGCTTAAAACTGGCACAGATAATCAGGACACGTGCAATGGCGTCAGTCTGTGGCCGCGAGACTCTTAGCAAAGTCAAATAAAGCCCCAGCGAGGCACAGACAAGGAGTCAGACAGAGCATTTCACATATGTCTACAAACGTCACAGTGTGTGTGTGTGTGTGTGTGTGTATTTTTGTGTGCATACAAAACACAGCACAACCACACACACACACACACAAAGGATCTGCTTTGTTTGCTCGCCGGGGCCAACGGGCGCCATTTTGTCGCCGCTGGACATTGGCCTGATTGTGTTAAACGTTAACAAAACTCAACTCAAATGGGCGCAAATGCTCGCAAATTGTTTAAACAAATTTACTTAATTTAACATTATACACACATGATGACTGAGATAGGTATGCATTTCTGCTGACAGGCTGACAGAGATAAATTATTTTCAGCTTATCAGGTGCTTCCAAAAATATTTATTTCAATATTTTGGTGACCCAGTAAAACGGTGCTTAAATGCTTGAAGAAATTGACGTACACTTAAAATAAAAATTAGTTTAAAGACCAACGGGAACAGAAAACGTTTCAAACGAAAACTGGCTCAACGAAATGAATCGATTCTGTTTCAAGTTCGTAATGCATATTCCAAGAAAAGTCGACTTCTTCATGAATAATTTCGAATACGTTTAACTTGTGATTTCAATAACGGCTTCGTCGAGAATTTTAAAGCAAACTTACTTATATTATTCAGAAATTGTATAGTTTTAAGTACCTTTGTATGTGAAGAGTGGGCTGCTTTCAATGGTAAAGTGCCACAAATTTGGAAGATGGACGATTTATTTTATCTATTAGACTGATTGGTTTACGTGAACTAATCACAGGCGGCATGGTGAAGACTCTTCATGCGAGCATCTAATGCAGATGAGATATAAATCTTTTCACAAGATTGCGGGCTGCAGGTGCGGTTTCAATTTAATTGCATTTTCCTCTGCATTTTCATTGACGGTGCAGCAAAGTGCAAGACATGAGTTGGGCGAGAGAGGGGCAGGGCGAATGACAAGGGATTCCTTTTACGCATTATTATTTAACTAACAAGTAACTAGAAAAGTTTTAATACTTTGGTAACTTTCGCTTTAAATTGTGCGCAGCGCAGCGCAGAGGACAAAGTGGCGCAAAGATGTCGACGACATCCGCGTGTAGCCAGAGGCAGGCAAAGGCAGTCAGCCGAAGAAAGAGAGCGGAGCAAAGGAGCCCAACACGGAACGAGAGACAGAGAGGGGAAGAGAGTCAAAACTATGTTTAAATTAAATAAGATACAATCTTATCAAAATGAAAATAGTTTTACCAGCGTGTGGCTGCCACACAGAGAAGGCTTATAGTATTTCAATCAGCAATATTTCTCATCAGATACTTTTCGGGTTATTTTATATCGGAATACTTGTGGCTGATTTACTTAATCAGCAAGAGCATTTCATAGAATTCATTATGGTATAGCTAAGGCTAAAGCTTTGATGTTCCTGGGTTGTCAGCCATCATGTATAAATTCAAATCACTAATGAATGAAATGTATTTGAAAGCAGACAGGAGGAAGGTAAGTTTGAATAAAGACCAACAGACTTAGCTTTGGTGCAATGATAAATTGTATATATGTACGCTGAAATTAAGGCAAAATAACACATTCCCAAAATAATATGTGAAGCCTATTTATATTCTCCAAAACATAAGCAGATAAAACGCTTATTCTTCCGAATGTTTAATATTTATAGCTAAAACTTGCCAAAACATTATTTTTATTTTTTAATTTAATTAAAACATTAACATTAACATTATCGATCATTGTTTTTGAAGAATAATTTATTTATGATTGATGATGAAGCACATTTAAAAACCAAATTTTTGATATGAATATGAAAACTTTAACAATTTAGTTTAATCATTGTTCCAAAGAAGTCAAAGAAGAACAAAATGAAGCAAACGTGCGTTTTTATATTAAATCAAAATATTGTGAATCCTTCATTTTTGTATAATAAACCCACTTACTATATTATGCTCAGCACGTCGACGAATTTTACTGAAAAGTTAATTCAACTATTTATTTTATTAATCACGTACGATGAAAAAAGGGAAGAGAACTTTTCACACACTGAGTGGATATTTTCACTTTAAACTTTTCGTCAGAATTCCATAAAAACAAATGTTTAATAAAAAAAGCTTGTTCACTAATTAAGTCAACCAAAATTTATGTGGTTATCCTCAACTTTTTTGTCCGCATAGTTTTTTATTATTATGGAAAAAGTTTGCGGAAAAAGGAGATGCAAAATTGAGTTCAAAGCAATCTGTGTGATTTAGCGGTATGGCCACAAAATTTGACGAAAAATTTACTGCCACCTTTGTGCAAAAGATTGGCCACTCTAAAAAGTCATTGATAAATATGCCAAGGGTAAAAGTTTTGCCCTCAAAGCTATGCAATATGGCGCTGGCACATGACAATGACAAGTCAAAGGGGCCAGACAGGCAGAAATGCTTTCCAGGATATGCCACGGAAATTCCTTTCACACATACATACACACAAGCACACAATCATCGATTGGTCAACTTCTGCTTGTGCGTCCCGTCCCAGTCATTACCAGGTTCAGTCTCCAGTTCTTTGTGGCATAAACTCACAGGAAGTACGCACAAAGGTTGCACTTAACCCCGTCAAGCTACTCCAGCTTTTACACGCTGAGAAAGTTATGCCAGCTGCAGGTGCTAAAATGCATCAATGCTGCTTGTAAAACTGAATAATGGATGAAATCATAGCACGATTTGACTCGCAGCTCTGAAAGTATTTGTGTACCGAAGACATACCCAATTACATACGGGAAATGCACTTTAAAAATTAAGTTTTTCCCTTCAAATAACTTCAAATTTTAATGCAATACTTCAATTACATAATTTGCCTGTCTTTATTATCTTCTGTCTTTCTCCTTATTTTAAAAAAGAAGTCACTGCGACTAAGGAGTTCACTTTATTATTTTAATTTTAAATTATTTAATTTCCTTCTAATTTTAATTTAATTTTGTTTTCAGAAACATTTTAAATCATTTTTGAACTGTTTTAAGTCCACATTAATAAATAAATAAGTGCTTAAAATTAATCCGAGGCTGAAAATCAGTTTTAACTAATGACATATGTCGCTTTGATAATTTGTAAATAATAAACATATTTCACCTTTTCAGGGTCAATAACTGAGCTAATGACTACAGGCATTATTATTAATAGCCCAATTAAGACCTCCCTATTAACGCTAAGGGTGTGGCGAGCAGTATAGAAGCTCGCCAAGAAGGTCCCGCTACCTGAGTGTGTCAGTTAAGAAAAATAATCGGAATACCCGATTAAGGAACTGTAAGTAGATTTGTTGAATTAAACTTGGCGTCACATCACACAAATTGGACTCGAGCTGTTCTTATCCACCCGGCCAAACTTGAGTTTCCCGCCCGTCGCACATAACTCAGGCGGCTCAGGTTATTAGCGTAATGCAGCCGCGATTGTCGCAGCAGGATGAGTGGGGTCCATGGGAAGCCTGGAGCCAAGCAGAGCCGTAGAGATTGCCATGTGCATAAGCCGCAACGTGTGCAGCATATAACGCTGATAAATGGCTCTGTGAATGCCCTGGCGAACCGGCAACTGGCAACTGGCAACTTGAAACTTGAAACTGGCAACTTGAAACTGGCAGCTTGGAACTGGCTGGTTCAGCATTTGCATTTGCATTTGAAATTTATAAGCAGTCATAACTATAGACTCCTCTCCACAATCCTGGCCAACAGCCCGTTGCACATCTGCAAACGAAATTTGCCATTATTCGCGGTTCTTAAGTAAAACGCGTGACGAACTGTGCCAAGAAATATGTTCAAAATGCCATAAGTGGGAATGGAGAGAATCGCAAACGGTTGGTTTAATCTATATTACTGCTATGCTGAAGCATAATGCGTGGAATATGAAATCTAAAATCGTTTCACATAGAAACCGCAATATATTCAATATTTATGGAGCCATCGCAAATATAATCGTAACCTGAGAGCCCCATCAAATCTTCAACTATTCACTCGTGAAATATTTACTGCTCTGCGCCACACCAGCTGCAAGTATATTGCAGATGGAAAATATACTTCATCCTGGCAATACATCTTAACTTGTTTGTGATCATATCCAATATGCTTGATTTTAGTGCGCAAATAAAATGCAAACATAAGTATCTTTACGATTGAATGCCAAATTGACGCATAATCTATGTTTGTTGATGGCACAACAAAATTGTCCAAGGGACAACAGAAAAATTAAAAGCACTTCCAGTTTGCGCCCCACTTGATGATGATGCTTGAATGCTAAGTGAAAAATTATCTTTGAAAGACAATTAACATTCATTTCTTCGCAGAATGTCGCCGAATATGTCAAAGAGTGAGTTAATGGGCGATAAAAAGGCACTATAAAATCATGAGATTGTCGGGGCCCATAAAATAATGTGTTTGCCAAATTTATACGTTTAATGTGCTTTGCTCAGTTCAAAATGAGAATTAATTAATGGAACATTAAAACTGAATTAAATGAATATATAATAGAAGTAAGTCAAAAAGTGAAATGTAAGTTAGTACTCAAAAATCTCAACATATAAAATTAATCAAACAGTTTATTAAATTTCAAACAGTTGAAACGAATTTTTTAAGTGAATTTCTCAATATAACAAGCAAAAAAACAAGCTTATGCTAATGGAAGGAATATTCCCATCTGAGATAAGGATGGCAGTTGAAAATAGCGATTTTATTTAAAGTGAAAATCGACGGGGCTTTCCACACGCACGTATAAATATTTATGCAAAATAAATGGATGTGGAGCGGCGCATAGAAAAATGCCAAACCCGGGCCAAGCAGGAGTACATAAAGGCGGTTCGAGAGAGCAAGCTGCTGGCTTATATTACGGGAACGCATCGTATAAAATGACACGTTTTAACACTCGCACACCCGCACACACACACACACACACACACACACACACATGAGGGGGGCGAAACTTGAACTGAAGCGGGAGCTGTGCATGTGGCCATTGTGTGCAGCCCTGCCACAGATGGGTGCATGGGCAAACCAGCCGCTGAGCGGTTGTGGATCGAGGCAGTTGAGGAGTCGCGTCGAGTCGAGTTGAGTCGAGTCGGGTCGTGGCAAGAGAGCACATGAGCTATAAACCGCACTTTTACGTGCACCAAATACGGTGTCACGGTACAATAAAAGTGCACTCGACTCCATTCCGTCAGCATACTTAAATATATAGATTTTAAATTTGGCTGCCTTAAAGTGAGTGTATTAAATAGGTATCTTCACTGCTCGTGTTGCATCGACAACTTGTGGTTCTGGCATATTGCACATGCAAACATGGTAAATAAGCAATTATTTTGCAATATCTTTGAGATTGACAAAAACCCTTCTCTGTCCTCGTCTCTTTGACTCTGTCTAACTCGATGCGACGGGTGTAAAAGGAAACTGGAATGCTATCAATGTAGCAAGGATCAGTTTTGTGGCAAACGGCAAAAGGAAAGCCAAAGTAAAATGTAAAAAAGAGAGGAAACTCTGCAAAATGCTAGGGAAACATCACAGATACCAATCGAAGCAAGTCTCGAGGTTAGCCACAAGGCTTTCGATAAATATAATCCTTAACTTACAATTTAATTATAATATTCAAATTATATTCAAAGTAGCAAAACTGACTAATATTCTAGCAGGATTTCACATTATAATTGCCTTACTTTTGTAAAACAGTTCTTGAACTACGAATTTCTTGCATTCTAATTAATGTAACGGGCAAGAATGTGTCGTGCAACATGCACACATGCACACATGCACACATTCAATTAATAATTAATTTAATTAATTTTCTCTGTGTCGCTATTTAATGCGGTTTTGACATAATTTGCTTGAGGTTTTTGCTGCAGTGTTTTTAATTAGTGTTACAAATGGGAAATACAAGTGTTGAACACGCAATGCATGAATGTAAGAATGGAAAGTTGGAAAATTTATATAGGTTTTTATTTATAAGAATAAATAAACACACTTACTGACATATCATAAAGTACAAAGAGTTCCCATACAAGTAACGCCCTTGTCATTTATTCCCTTCACAGATATAATGTGGAATTTGGTTAGTAGAATATCTGTTACTGCCCTCGTATAAGCCAACTCGCCCATGACTGAAAATGTGACCAATTCGCTGCTTTGATGGCACCTCAGCAGACCGCAGCCAGCAGCACTGAAATAACCATCAGCTGCAACTACTGAGCTGCTCAAACATTTGGCTAACTATTTTTTGGCCAAGCCCTAAACAGTTGTGCTACCTTCCACTGTTGCTTGTCGCTTTTAAATTAAGCAGTTTGAAATGCTGCCCGCAGCTAGTGAAACGTTGGCAGACCGACCGCAACCGCAAAACCGTTTCTCCACATCCGTGTGGAGTGTGGAATAGAGGAGGGGCGGGAAGATGAGAGGGAGTGGAGTGTCACTGTTGTAATCGCTGTTGTAGTTGCTTGTAAGTCTGACAACAGCGACAGCAACAGCAGCAAGGGGAAGCAGAGGAGAGCGACTGCAACTGCAACTGCAACGGCAAATGCTGGCAAGATAGCAGCCACCAAACGATAGTTAAGAACTATGAAGCAGTCGATGGCCAACAAAACTTCCATTTGCCAGTTATATTTTTTTAGTTTGGTTTTTTTTGTTTATTGCCCGTATTCCTAGCTGGCCATTTGCCTTACGGTTAGCCAAGGCGAGTTGGTCAGTCTGCCGAGCTGCCGTTGCCGTTGCCAGCCATTTTAATTTCACTTTATGGTTCTCAAACACAAAATCCGTTTGCCACTTTAGATATACACCGAGAGTGAGAGAGAGTGGGAGACTGTGTGCTAGAGGGAGGGAGAGACTGTGTGCGAGAGAGGGATACCCAACCAGGTGTAACCAGGTCTCGTTTTTATCGCCTTTGTTTGGTTGCCGGAGGATGGTTATTGTTTGCGTTACTGGCTATGCCATAAAAACTGAAATTAAATAGGGTTTCCCTTTAAGGGACGCAGAGAGGCAGGGAGTTAAGTCGAATAAAGAGCAGATAAATGAAGACGCCGAGCGTGAAAGGGACAGCTAGTGAAAGTAAATCACGGTGCATGTTGCAAGGCAGCTTATTGCAAAGCATTCTAGTGGAACAAAAAAATCGGGTGTACAACAGAAGAATAAATAGAAAGACTAATAGTCCTACAAATTCAATTTCCTAGGTGAGACCCACAACTCAAGCAGCAACATAAGAGGCGTAACTGCTGAGATACACAGAAAAACCAACAAGTTTTTCAAACCAGAAATCATCTTCATCCCTAGGACAGATGCATAATTTAATAGAAGAGAACTTTTAGGAAACTCAAATAAAACTTCTGCACTATTTATCATAAAAGAAGAAGGGATTGTTTAAAGAAAGATGCTGAAAGAGTCCACTTGAAAATGTACTCAAAAAAGCATTACATTTTGAGTTATTCCAATTTTAAATGTACACATGATGAAATGCAAGAAAATAATGTATTTCTTTAATATACATTATATATATATGATTATTATTGCAGATCAGTAATATAAATTCCTTATGAGGTCCCACATATTGTCTGAAATGCTTTGCACATTTCGTTTCACATTTAAATACCATCTGCAAAGCCAGAAAAATCATAAATCAGTTCTGGTCGAGTGCTGGCAAGCAACGCATATATGGCAAAAGGAGGAATGTACAAAAATATAAATAAATAAATAATCTTAAGCGCCATCTCAATTGTGGGTGACAATATTGTTCTTAATGATTTTTTATGGCATTTACCGAAAAACAAGAGATACAAGGATAAAGACAGAGAGGGAGACAGCGTGAGAGTGCGAGTGAGATGGGACAGGAATGCCGGAATTTTGTTGTTACATCTTTTCGCAACGAATTGGATTTTTGGCTGGCAGAATACAACGAGAGAAGAGAAAGAACAAACAAATGGGAAAAGGAGCAGCAGGACCTAAAATGCTAAAGCATATGCGTGTTGCAAAACAACAAAGGACATGAAATGTGGGAGGGGGGCGTGTTGGGAGCAGCAGCAACTGAAAAGGGCTAAAAAGCGCTGAAAAGCGCTGTAGAAGTTTGAACATGATGGGGTTGACTTAAGAATCTGGGGCGACCTGCAAACTAAATGGCTGGCAAGTGCACAATGCAATTTATAATCAAGTTAAGAACTAATTGTTGAGGATAGGAACAAGGGATATCTTAATGCATCTGCTAATTAAACTGGCGTCTAACGAGCTACGAACTGCTAAAGCTAATTAGCTTTGAAGTATTCCAATTGCAATAGAAGGCATTGACAGGAGCGACTTATTTATATTCAGGGCTGAAACGAAAAAGCGTTCGAAAACCGGAGATTGTCAACACGGAATTGCCACAAAAACTTCTCAACTAAATAAAACCAAAGAAGAAAAAAAATCAAAAAGGTTATAAAATAAACCAAAGTGTGGCGTGTGAGCAATGTAAGTTCAAACAAAGTTGCATCTAGAAATCAAAGTAACTTTCTCTGCTACGTTTTCAACAAGCTTCTGCTTTTTCTTGTACTTTTTTCCATCATCAACTGCTTTTCACTTATTGCAAACTTTTCCCAGCCAACTTTCTGCCTGACCAGAGCAAATTTATATTCTGCACACTGCCACACAATTAAATTGATATCTGGCCACACTGACTAACTCACACAGTTTTCCCAACTACTGCCATACCCTTTACCAGCACTCTGCTATTCTCCAATTTTCAATTCTCTTTCTACATCTTGAATTGCTTTATTCATTTTTCTAAGTGGTTCTTCCTCGCTGAAGTTTTAACTACTTTTATTAGTGTCAGTCTGCATGATTTAGGTTTACTTCTCGATCATAAGTTAGAATTCGGTAGACATATTATATCCACTGTCAACAAAGCCTTTCAAATTCTTGGTTTTATTAAGCGTTGGTCAAAGGAATTCGATGACCCTTATACGACCAAGACATTTTTCAATTCTATTATCGTCCCATCCTGGCATATGGATCTTGTGTGGGGTCTCCTCAATATTGGAATCTGTGCTGCTTCATTGCACGGATAGACAGCTCCTTGCTAACCTTCACTGCTTAACTAATCGTTGTGTTATCCTAGGAGTGTTGTTTGTAGATGAATTACTAAATTGTGATACCCAATCCGCTGTCCTACCTCTTGAATAACTTTTGGTGGGGTTCAACTAATTCATACTAATTATTTGAATGGTCTGATTGGGATTTTCCTGGGTTTTCCCAATTCATGCAACAAATATTACTCACAGAAGTCATATACATATTTCTTATTTTTTTGTGGCGACTGTTCTTAGTTGTCATTAAATAAATAAACAGTGTATTGCGAAGTTGGGAATAGAAATTGTCTAAATTTCTTACTGGTTTTTGTCATGATTTTATCATTTTTTATTCATAAATATTTATTATGCAATATTTTGTTGTTCTCTCTACAGTTTTGGGAGCATCTTAAGTTGACCCCTTCAACTCTCAGTTCTCTATTATATACACATAAATATATTAATATATGTATATATAGCAAACGGCAATGGCCAAATGATGCGTGTTATTTATACTTTGCCAGAGTAGAACACAAACAAGAAGCCAGCAAAAGAAGTTCTTTTCGACTTTCTGGCCACTGCTTCCACTGGGTTAATTAAAAAACTTTTATTGTATTTTTGGGATTTGGAAGTGTTGAATTAATTTATGGCATATACGCATTGAATTGCATTTGGACCGACTACAACTACGGCTAAGAACCGTGTGAAGGGGGACTCATCCAATCGGGCATCGCCTGCTGGGCTCGACTGGGATCAGGTTCAGTTGGAGCTGTGCTGGCTCTCGCTGCATGCCACTCGTTCGATTGATAGAATTGAAATCCATGCCTGGCTGCCATTTCGTAGGCGGCCATTGGTCCCCGGGAGCCAAAGTCATAAAGCAGAGGCTTCGGTCGCTCCACGTCGATGGAGGCCAGCAACCGTGAGAATATGCGCCAGATCTCGCACTGCTCATCGGTGCGCATGAAGAGCATTTGATTGCCGGCGAAGACGTCCAGCAACAGACTCGGAAAATTATCGGGCATAGTTCTGTCACATCGCATAAGATTCAGTTCCGTTTCGCGGAGACAAAGTTCCTGTCCGGGCTGCTTGAGCATCATGCGCATGAAGAGCTGTTCCCGTGGCGAGAGGCGCAGCACGAGCTCATTTGGAATGCTACGTTGACCATCTCTATGATCACATTCCATCGATTTGTACTGGACTCTGACCTCCGTTTTGCTCTCGTTGAGGGCTTTGCCCACTCGAAGGATGAACGGAACTCCCGTCCAGCGTTTGCTCTGGATGCGCAAACTGGCCATGGCAAAGGTGGGCGTCAGGGACTCGTTGGGTATGTAGGAGTGTTGTGTGTAGCCCACCTTGGTGGGATCAGTCTCCGTGCCATTGTTGCAATACTGACCCAGTATCACATCGCTGGTGTCCAGTGTGATGGTCTGCTTGAGCACCTTCAGCTTCTCGTCTCGCAGGTCCTCCACACGATTGCTGTACGGCTGCTCGATGGTCAGCATCGCGAGCAGCTGCATCATGTGATTGGTCATGTAATCCCTGACGATGCCAAAATGATCAAAGTAATCGGCTCGAGCCTGCACCGGCTGCTCACACTTCACGCTGATCATAATCGCTGCAATGTGCTTGTTGCTCCACGTCTCCGACCAGATGCGATTCGTGAAACGCACCACAAGCAGATTTTGAATGACCTGTTTGCTCAGGTGGTGGTCGATCATGTAGATCTGCGACTCCCGGAATGTGTGGCAGAGCTGTGTCTGGTAGGGTCGATAGGTGAGTTCGTTGCTCGCAAAGGGTTTCCCGACAATCACACGATTCCAGCCCGTGATCGTCAAGCACTTCCGGCTGACATTGATCGTAACCTGATCGAAGACGATGGGCGGAATGGCCAGATAGAATATACGATTGGCCAGCGTCATGTTGTGCTTCGTCTCCTGTTGCACCATCGCTGCTGTGAGGTCCTCGTAGTCCTCTGGGTTGTCGTAATTGCCACAGCAGCAGTGCACATTGCTCCAAAAGCTGTTGTACTTCAAAGGATCGCGCTCCTTGCTGAGACCCATGTAGGGCACACATTTGATGCGATACTTGCCGAGCTCTATTTGGGTTCGGCAAAAGGTGAAAATTTTGGTACCCTGCGGCAGACGATTGTCCCGATAGAGTTGCCAGAGTGCCGGAAAAATTCTACTGAGCGCCAAATGACCAGAAGCGCCAAACACCACAAAAGAACAGGCGGTTTCATTGCTCGGATCGAGGGGCAGCATTTTTCGGGCTCCAATTTGAAATTTTGTAGGATCTGTAAAATTTTGTATTTTTCTCTTTTAAATGTTGAAATTTAAAACAAAGTGACAGTCACTAATTATGAAAGAAATACTCTACACTTAAGAACCATCGATTATTGTTGAGATGTAACCATTAATTTAATTGAAATGTAATCGAAAAAGATCAAATATTATCGATTGGCGATGCTAAGAAGTTTTTGCTATAATTGCGCCTAATTGCCAAGATTGTTTCGACAATTATATATTATTGCAATCTATTTAATCTAATCAAAATATCGGCAATAAATATATCGACTCGTCTGGTAATACAGATCAAATCTCTCTTAATTTTAGAAACTCGCCTTAAGGGCTAAATGGATGTTCCTGTTATTTAAATAAATTTGGATATATGAGAACAAAAATTCATTTATATATTTATATATAAAAAGTACACTGATAATTATACATATTTTTTTGTAAATTTCAGAAAAATTTACCTTTGAATTTTAAAAAAACAAAACCAGGATTAAACAAAGAAAAACACCACAACTCTAAATAACATGGTGAGTTACTCTTGCCGTCAAGAGAATTGTTATTTTCAAAAACTCATAGCTTTTTTTCTGAGTGTATGCTTAAGAAAACGACGAAATGGAATTTATCAAGGTAGCCTCGTAAATTAAATCCATTTCCAACAGTAACAAAATTACCCTCATCAAATTCTGAATTTTACTTGAAGCTGAATTCCATTGAGGCGAGTTTTCTTTTGTGAACCAGCGCTCATTTGCAAAGAAACCTTTTGGAATTCGCTTCACTCACAGTTGCAGCATTTAAAATTGTCCATTTCTCAATTCTTGAGCATTTTGCCAATGGGTCACACATTGCTGCTGCGTGGCAGGAAGGGAGGAGGAAAGAGCAAAAAACATGGCAATAGCCTAAAGCCAGCAAGGATATGAAGCTGCAGGCGGCGGGAAACTAAGCAGACAATTGCCAAGGCAAAGCTGCACAGTTGCAGGAAGATAACAAGAATAGTGCCAACAGGAAGCGAGACTGCACCAGTTACAGGGGCAAAGGGGGCAAAAGCAAAGCTGCCAGTTGCACATTGAGATTTTCTAGCAACTATTGTTGTTGTTCTTTGCTGCTGCTGGTGCTGCTGCTGGTGCTGACTGCAATTCAAATTCAATCATTACAAATACCCTAAGCTCCCATTCAAGTGCATTGAATGCCCCACGCAGATAATGATGATGACGATGATGATGATGATTTTTGTGCTGCTTCTGCTGCGTTGCCATTTGCTTTGTGCACATGTTGGGGGCAGCTAATAGTCTAGCCACGCCCCATTCATTCTCAATCTCCGACCTTTTCCTCGTTCTCGGCATCAAAATGCTCTAATGCTCCTCATGTCAGGCATATGATGATGGCCCATTTTCATTTCCATGGCAATATGCGTCTAAGTATTGTGGACTAAATGCAACTGCATCCTGTCCAGACACCCACCTCTCTCTCTCTCTCTCTCTCTCTGTCTCTCTCTCTCCGTCTCTATCGTCTTGGCAGTGATAATTAAATTTCCTTTAAACCTGCGGCCGTCTACAAAATGCAATATGCCAAAACATAAATTCTCCTGCCATTGTCTGCTGCAGCTCGCTGCAAGCGCACAAAAGAAATTTGGAATCCTTTTTCTGTTTGTTATTCTGTGTCAAATTGTGAAACTCAAAGCAAAACTGTACAAATAAATAGCGTGGAATATTGGAATTCGGTCACTCGGTCCCTGGGGGATTTGAAAAGAACTTTTTTCCTTTTGACCAATTCACTTAACTGGTAGCTGCGCAAAATTTGAACTTTGTGAGAGTAAATATTATTTAATCCGACTGAGAACTAGAATCAATAATCAATTTACAAACTGCCTTTAAAGTGAAGCTTTGCGCAAAGTGTGTTTTTTAAGGATTGCAGCTGTAGCACGATTAAGTCAGTTTATTTTCAGCATCATTAAGATAAATGCGATATATTATTTATGATGTGGTAGGCAACTTTTTGTATTATATATAAATTTGAATTAAACTATTTACTTTTTGCACGCAAGAAGCTAACAGAATGAGGAGTTCAGCATCTTTAACCGTCATTTTCTCTACAATCTAAATTTAAAGGTGACAATTTTGTTACCTACGCAATCAAAATGGCAATTGAAGCCGTAATCACAAGAATAATCAATAGCTTTAAGGGCATCAAAGGTTTGTGGCTTCGAAAAAATGCCTGAGGCCTTAGGTCAAAAATATACCAGCAGACAAGGCATAAGCAGCTGGCTCAGGTGGTTGGATTTGACAGCTTAGAAGATCTGGTGACCCTTTTCTATTAACTGTCTAAACAAACAAACCAAAAATAAAATCGAGTAAGAAATGGTAGGTGGAATTTAACATACTCTTGGAAATCGAAATGTTTATTTTTAGTTTGACTTCTTTTAATAATAAAACTATAATTTTCTCTGGCTCCATCTCAAGTCTCTTGTATCTTCACTCCAATATATTTGAAATCTCGTCGCGTTTCGTAGGCAGGGAGAATTTGACAGAGTCCGTTAAAACTTTGTAAAAAGAAAGATTGTTTACAATAGTCCGACACTTTGTTCTTATGGCAGCTGTAGGAATTGGTATTCCGATACAGATGCTTCGTAAAAAATATAAATTGCTCCAAGTTTTGCAAAGAAAGCTGTAAAATTGAGGGAATTGAAGCTGACAAACAGGCAAACAGACAAACTGACGGACGTACAGATGGCAGATGGACAGGCAGCTATTGCTGTATTGACCTCTGCGAGGCTGTAAAATAAATGGAATCCGTTACAGGAGCAGACAACAACAAACGTGCCACACGCAGCAAATCTGGTCCAATTCACTAATGTGTATTTTGCTTTCCTTATTTTTTTGCCACGCTTTTTGTAGCCTGCGAAACGTGCCGCAAATAATAGGCGGGCTCAACACGTTGCCAACAGCCACGCAGGGAGGCAGAGAGTTGAGCATTGAAGTAATTGGCTTGTTTCTCTGACTTCTGTCTTGTCTCCTGCTCAAAGCAGTGCCCCAAATGCGAAATGCCAAATTCGTGGCATTTATCAAACGCGTTGACATGTAAAGCAGAATAGCGGTGGGACACGTGTCGTATGCGCAATAATTCTGCTTGTCAGCACTCAGCTGAAATGTGGCAGCACTGGTAATTAAAACTGACAATTGAGAATTCAACAGGCCGACGACATTCATGCAAAATGGAATTGACATTTACTTAATTAGCAATTCGACAAGAATTAGTTGCAAAAATAATGAGATCTGTGTTTACATTTGATTTTGCAATAAAAAAAAGCATGGCTTAAGTCTAATACAGTATTTTTGTGGCAAGTTGAAGACTTGAGTGCCTAAAATATTAATCCAACTGAGATTTTGAAGCTCATCTAGCATTTTATCCTGGAGCCAGTAAATGCTTCACAGTCGTTTAGGCAAACAAACAAATTCGAAAATGTCTGCGCCAAGGCACACACAGAAGACAAATTGGCCATTGACCAATGACCTGACCTTAGCTGAAAGTATCTATCTACATTCGCACTGGACTGCTTGCCTCAAAAGTAGGCAACACACACACGCACACACATACATGCTGACATTTAAACACACACATAAATCAAAGAAGCTTGTGTTTGCGCTTGGCCGGAAATGCCAGAGTGAAGAATGTGAATAAATATTTGGGGCAAATTGAAAAATGTAGGCGCCTTTAAAGTTAAGTTGCACTTCCACTTGCCACTAACTTAGCAGTTGCTTACAATGTGCGACAGTTTGGCAAATTGAAAATGCTGTGCTCAATGCGAATGAAACAGTTTTGCTGCCATTGTGTTGCTCATAACGACAGACAGACAGACAGACAGAGAGAGAGAGAGAGAGACGGACATTAAGATCATAATTGCCAAAAGACAAGGACATAAACTGAGTTCGGGCGATACGATACACATACGGTTATTTGGAAAACAGAGATTGAATTACGGCAGCAAGTGCCAGATGTCTCGCTTCCTTGCACCTTATTGTGGTTTATTTGCTTTCATTTACTCCGCTCGCTGGCTCACATAAAATCTAATTAAATTGTTTTATTGCATACAAGCAAATGGAATGCCTGGCTGTTTGCCAGCCTCAAATTGTGCTGCTCCACCTCAGCGAAAGTACAGTTAAGCCACCTACCCACCTGAAGAAACGCTGCCAACGAAACAATACCAAACTTCGGTCACATAATTAAACGCAGACGGATCAAAGTTAAGCGCATTTGTGGCTAATCTTTTATTAGCCTCGGTCGTGCAGCATTCCTCCACAAAGCGGAAACATTCTTATTGTATGTTGAGCAATAAGTGTGCAAAGTTTTGTGGCAAGTTGTACACAATACATAAGTTGCTACTTCGCCGACACCGAACTATGTTTATTTATTTATTTAATGTCGGCAAAGCAAAACACAAAAAATCAATTACACTAAATATTTAAAT
Source organism: Drosophila cognata (assembly GCA_035041535.1). Lineage (NCBI taxonomy): Eukaryota > Metazoa > Arthropoda > Insecta > Diptera > Drosophilidae > Drosophila > Drosophila cognata. The sequence continues at coordinate 3,326,125 of JAWNLC010000688.1, read as the reverse complement.
CTAATACAAGCAAAGAACAAAGCAATTTATTATTAGAATTTAATCACAAAATTGGTTTAACATACCCGGAAAAAAAACGCAAGCAGACGAAAATAAATATGTAGTTTAACTAAATTTAATTAATTTATAACTGATATAGCTGGACAACAAAAAAATTAGTTTAAAACTGAACTTTCTTAGCTTTAATTTCTTGAATTGATTTTTTACAGCTCGACTTGAATTGAATACCCAAAGATTGCTCTTCTCTCGATATAGAAAAATACAAATAGTGAAAAATAAATGAAATTAAACTAAAAATACAATTTGAGACAAGACAGCATGTTTAAATTCATTCACTTATTATAACAGATGCGAAGAAGAAAAATGAATTACTTTAAAACTGAAAAAAACTTTTCTTTAATGCTTTTTTTATAGCCCCTTTTATGTATTTTCTTTTTATTCGAAGCGTCTTAAATTGAATGGCCAAGGGTTCCACTACTCCAGCAGTCAAGTGGTGGAAATAATCGTCGTCAAGTTTACAGTTCACAGAACTCACATATTCACATGGCTAATCAAATAGCTGTGCACAAAGCGATTTTTAAGATTCCTTTTGTCCTGTATATATATATATATATATATATATATATATATATTTCAGTGAATTGATTGAGAAGTTATTTAAGACTCAGTCACCATTGAAAAGCAATTTCAAACTTCTCCCACTATCTGCAAAATAAAATCGCAGCTTGGAGCCAAAAATAGCCAGATATAGCCAAGACGACGCATGAAATTTAAAGGCTATAAAAATGTGCAAAGTGAACATTAAGAAGGACTTAAGCACCGCTTTTAGAGGCGTTACAATTCACAACTTTAAACTCAGACAATGAAATTAATTATCATTATGATAAAGCAAAGTGCACATAATGTTTGCTAAGCGGCTCGTTACAATAAGCTTCCTCTTCCGCTCCCCCACCTCCTATTCCTCTGCCTGCTGCTGCCCTCCTTTTCTTGTTAGTTAATTAACTTCTTAAATAATTCATGAACAAACTGAAAAAGTAAGCTATTGTGGTAGCAGCCACAGCTTGCCACAAACCATTGACAGCAGCCAGAGTCAGTGCCGCATGTCCCATGTTTTTGGGCTTTGCTATTTGTAGTCGGATTCGGGGCTGACCTTTCCGCGGCAACCGCAGGCAACAGTTAGTACTATTAAGGCGCCCAAATGTGCAGCTTATTTTGGCACAACATTTAACCAATCATTTTGAAACGGGTAATCGCCAACTAATTGGCAGCTGTTGCTCAACGACAACTGTCATTTCTTATGACAGATGATGAGTTGGGTCAAGCCTCAGACTGATTTGAGATGGGCATTTTGAGGTAAGCAAAATGCTTCAACTCCTATTTCAAAATATACTTAAATTGGCTTACAGTATTAAATGTACAAAATATAGCAGAGCTTATATATATATATATAGTATATATATATAGAGTTTAAGTTTATTCACAGAATTCAGCTGACTTCGGTTAAATAGTGACATCAGTTGCATTGATAATTCAAATTCCACCATTCCCAACATGTCGTCCATTCAAATTCTTTGCTTATTTTCATTTTTCTTTGCGAAATAAATATCAAAACAATTAATTAAAATATTAGTTGAGATGAATCCACTTTTCAGCAAACGAACCAATGTAGCAGTCAAACTAAATTATATTTCAGTCGCAAACGCTTACTTAACTTTATTCCCAACGATTCATTTCTTCTTCTTCTTCGAGTTGGTGATGGCACAATTGAGATCGATAGACATCGATATCAATGTTATGTACATATTAGCCTGTTACCTACATTAAAAGCGGCCAGCTACAAAAATAAATTTGAAAGACAAATGTGAAAAATAAATGTGGAAGTCAACATCAAAGTATAAAATAAAATATATTACATTATAAATATATTTTAAAGCAGTAGCCCCGTATGAAATATAAACTGTTTGTGATATTGATATTGAGAACATATTCATACGGCGCGAAATGATCACAAAAGCACGAAAACACGAATTCCTAGCAATCGCAACAAACTTTTCGAATTGAATGAATGGAATTTTGTCTATTTTGGCAATATGTACAAGCAACAACTTTACATTCTCTAGACATTCGAGAATGTAAAACATATTGATAATGGAATCTGGCTAATTTAAGTATCAGAAACAAATAATATAAAAGTTCATATATGACTTAAGCATTACGAATTTCAGAAAGTTCAGAAAGTGTTTAATTATATTATTATTATATATTTTTTAAAAATAAATATACCAAACAAAGAAAACAGTAAAATTATTTTTCATGCCTGGATTCTAGCCTAAAATGAAAAGCACAAATTGCAAATGCCAACAACGATACAAATTCGTTGAAAAAAAGAAAGGAAATTCAAGGCTCATTTCCATATCTACCTAATTCTGGTCCAATGCACCAGGAAAACACACTCACACACACACACACACACATATATAGGGTCAAACAACAGATTATGCAGTGGAAAACAAGAGCAAAGTATTCGCTGGCAGGGGCCGATACCACCAAAGTATGCCAAAGATGGAAATTCATTTGCGCCATAAAGCACAGTTGCAGCCACAATTGCAACAATATACACATATACACACACATGCATGTTTGCGAGTGTTCGAATATCGATTTGTCTGTGGCAACATTGTGTGTTGACTTCTGGCGCGAACATCAAAACTCAATTACAGAACAAAAAAACAAAATTAACAAGACAAAAGAGAGTAATTAAAGTCATTAAAGTAATGACTTGAGTTTGAAGGACTTAAATATTATAATAGCTTACATTTAAAAGAAGCAGATTATTTTTCGCATGCTACATTTTCATTTATTTTTCATTTACTGTGGACTCAAAAGAGTTATCAATTTCAAAAAAAGGTTTTAAAAATACAAATTATAAATTAATTAAATAAAAGTTACACGTTAAATGGCAAAAATTAAAAATGGCAAGTATTAAATATTAACTAGGGACAAAAAAACTTTAAATGGTCCCACATTTATTTTGATGATAAGCCCAAAAGTAGAGTGATAAATAAGGATACAAAAAACAGTCACAAAAAAAGGTTTTCCAAATAAAAACTTCATATTAAATGCAAAATTAATGTTACAAAATAAATGCCAAACAAAATTAAATCAAATAAATAAAATGAAATGTATTATGAAATAAATGAAATAAAAAACTTGCATTATTCAAACGTAAAATGGGGAAACATTTACTGCAAGGATTGCAGAAACCCAGAAATACACAATCAGACCAGACACATCGAGAAACACTTGCAAAATTAACCATTTATATGGATGTATATTTTTTCGACGCCATTCAGCTGTTAATAACAAGTGGTAGATTGGAAATTGTAATCCAAATGTATTTCGGTTTGCCAGATATTCTTTATGGTCCTCTCGGCAGTTGCACTTTAAGTATTTGCTAGCAATTTGCCACAGTCTGACCTTGAAGTCGCTTTAATTTTCTTTTGACGAGAACGAAGGCAAATAGAATGAGCAACCCCGAAAACATGAATACTAAATTGAGATATATATATTTTATGCAATAGCTGAGTGAGAAATAATTTTGGAAATCTACATTGAGCCAACGAGTAGGATCCCAGATGGCCAGCATGAGGCCTGTGTCCTGAGTCGTAAGCCCCGAGGCGATTAGTCTACAAATAATGGCCTACATATGAATCACAGTTAGAGAGCTGGCAAGTTATGAGTTCAACTGTCAGTGGGTGGCACAACTACGGGGAAAACGTGTGTTTATGAAGAAAAACTGTTGCCCGTCAGTTGAGGCTCTAAAAACTGAAATATCCCATCCCAGTTGCAGTTCCCAGTTCTGCTCCCTGTTCGCTGTCTTTAAAAGTTTTGTTTTTGTTGCAAACACAATCTAGTTTATTTTGTGTATTTTGTCTTGTTTTGTCTCAGATAGACAGACAGAGCAAACATGTAGTCAGTCAATTGGGGTTGTTATTATGAAGACTGCTTGTGCGTGTTGCAGGAATAACAATTTGTTCTTGCATGCCACTTAGAATTACAACTTTAATTGGCTTAGACCAAAAGTACAACAAAGGAAAAATTGTTGACAATGAAAAACAAAACACTGACAAGAATGAGAAGCTTTGTTTAATTGTTATTTGTCTGTAGCTCTGTCTGTCAGCTCCAGTTTTCATTGCATTCACAGTATGAGCAAACCGTATATGAATCATTGAATAATCTTTGTTTAACTTGCACAAGAGAACTTTAAACAGTATTCGTTTTAGAGACTAATTTGTGTAAAACTCTTAAATATCTCGAGGTAATGGAATTAGGAATCCTTAAGTATAATTACAGTTATTGCATTAGTTATAGACAACAATCGAATTAAATTAATAACAAATTTGTTAGAGTTATAATTACAAAACTTTGTATTAATATTAAGATTATTAATAATTATGTGTTCATGATTTATCTACTACTATCTTTCAATTAAACATAGACACTGCTAATAATGCTGATCAAAAATGTTTATTCACGACGAAATTATAATATCCTTCACAATAATTGGTCACAGGTGAGTTTCCAGATTGATTATAGTCCTTAAATATATATAGGATCAAATTACTGTATCAAATGACTATTATTTTGTTGAAATGGTGATTACTTAATCAGTGCTCGATTGAAATTGGCATAATTATGTAATAATATCTGATTTCCACAGTGTCCGACAGCTAAAAAAGTAATTTTATTAATATGTCGGCAAGGGTATTATTGAGTAAGGAGCACTTTGCGTACAACTGCCTTTTTCTTATCCATCAAATGTGCTTAACTCATTGCCTTCCGGAAATGTGACACACATCAGAAAGCTTAATTTGATCATATGCTTGTAAGTCCTTCTCCTCTGCTACTCCACCTCCGCCTGCACTCTTGTGTTTCCAGCAGTTTACTTAAATTTTGTACACAAATATATCGATCCACGTGGCTTCAATTTCAACCGAGCAAAAAAAATAATTGAGTTGCACCACCCAGAAGTTATACACGCCACAAGTTACTTTATCGACTCCAATGAATGAGTAATGTGCTTATGAATTATCATTTCCAAGAACGTGCACATTGTTTACTGCTCCTTTTGTTGCTTTATGTTGTCTGATGACATGCTAAGCAATTTGTTGGTCCGACTCGGACTTCAATGCGACGCTGGCACTATTTCTTTTGAGAATTTATCTCACTACAAAGAGAGAGGTGCGATGCGGGCAAAGAATCAACAGTTTGGCACTGTCAGAGAGTCAAAGAGCCGAAGAGAGAGATAGTGAGAGACACTGCACTGCTTAGCCGACGCCGAAAGAGTCGTTCGTGTTCGTGTTCGTGTTGACCCGACTCGGTTTAAGGACGGCAACGGCAACAGCAGCTGCTTCTGTTAAATTTTCATTTCAGTTCAGTTTCACTTGCAACGTTGACACGTTTGGACGTGTGCTCTACATGTGTGTGTGTGTGTGCGTGTGCGGGTGTGTTGCGTTACTGTTTCGTGTGTTTGCCGCCGATGCCGCAACAAACTTCAAGTTGAGCATTATCCAAAAGTCACATGCCGCCACTGCAAATACTCAGTCAACCGCAGTCCAATTTGCCTCACATCTCCCGTCGTCGTCGTCAACACTTAAATTATCCTTTTTGCCGATCTCAAAAACTAAAAAGTTCAATTTGAATTATTTTATTGAAATTAGTGTTTGAACTGTGCACTCAAAAATTAACTGCAAACTGCATGCGATAAAAATAATCCATAAAATATTATAAGAAATATTGAAGTAGCAGCAGCAAATATCTAATAAATAATATCAAAATGTTTGTGCAAAATTCAAATCCAACACAAATTACCAATTATTGCCGTTAAATTTGAAAAACAGGTAAGCAGCAATTCATCAAAATTGATTGAAATGTGGCTCATTTTATATAGTATTTTATACTGTCCACTTGGCCGAGGGCCTAAAATGAATTAATTGTTTTACTGTCATTTAATTGCGGCTAATTAATTCATAATTGTGTGTACCCAATTAAGATAATCTTCCACTTAATTAATAACGCTTATAGGCTTAAGCTGACACAACTTAGATATATGTAATGTCCCTTGCTTGCAAAATAAGTACTACTTTAGTCCGACTTTCAATGTTATACTATATTTATTACATATTTGGAAAATGTTACTGAGATGTTTTCGAAATCCTTAACAGTATTTATTTAATCCGTCTTGAAATGGATGACGTGTCAGTCAGTCTATGTATGTATATGTATATATATGTATAATTTATTTTTTATTATTTTGTTTTTCGTGTTAAAGGTCTTATAGATATAGTGATCAAACTTGTATTAGAATTTAAATAATTGTTGTATTTAAATGTATTATTGTTAATATTGAATGAATAAATATATTAATAAATAGTTTTTAGTTTCGGCAAATTTATTTTTTATTTGACTTTATTTTATTAAATAGATTACTCTGAACTAATCACATGATAAGGACTATTGTAATCATTACGTAGGCTAAAGATGAAGTGGGAAAAAGATATCAACTTAATTTGAATCAATCAATTATCAATCGATTAATTTATTATACATTAAATGTTCTTTGTTTCTGTTTGTGTTTCTTCTTTTTTTCGAAATGACATAAAATCCATCAGGCAGCAAATAAATATTAATTCCCGTATTGCTTTTCCAAAAATCAATTAAATATGTTAATGCCAATTTCCCGTTAATGTATATAGTTTCATGTTGTTCAAGACTTAGTTGTGAATGTGTATTTGCTAGAGAGATAAATATATGTATTTGTTAGTTCATATTGATTTTGAATACGAGTAGTAAATACGAATATTTATGCAACAGAATTCTAAATTCGAATATGAATTTTGTTTATTTAAAAATTGCGAATGTAAATATTAAATATTAAATGTAAATATTTGCGTGTGTAGCATTCAGAGCGCTAGGCTAAATTACAAATGGTGCCATAATACTTGCAAATATATATTTAAATAGACTATAATCACAAGATACGTTCTAAGCTGCAAAGTGAAAGACGAGGCAAACCCAACGAAAAAAGTGCGTATCTTTATCTTTGAGCTTAATAGCTTTAATTAATTAAACAGCACAGCTCCCGGAAGTGCGGACGGCAGCTCAACCTTCAAATGCTGCCACGCCCCCAAAGCAGGTCGTGGGGGGTGGTAGGGGTGGTGGCGACAAACTCTTGCAACAGTTGTGTCGTCTTTTAATAATATTATGTGGCTCACCTCGGCGCAGTGGGAGAGCTTTTCGCACAATCAGTCAGTGCCAAGGCACGCGACCCCGCCCAAAACCACGTCCCCTCTACTGCCACATCCTGCTTCCTTTGCTCCCAGCGCGTGCCACATTTATACCAATTTAAAAAGCGCGGCATACTTCTGCGGCAGTCGCTTGATTATATATTTATTTGATTTTTGGCTCGCTGTTTTACGGCAATCTCCGCCCCAAGGCTCCCCCTGTCTGCCTGTCCGCCTGTCTGTCTGTCTGTCTGTCTTTCTGTCTGCCTGTGGTTGGTTTATTTGCAGCGTTTGTCTTGCCCACATCATTTACATAAAATCTAATCAAAAGACATGCACATTAACTGCCGGCAGCCTCATCAAATTTTCAGCATGTCATATGTGGATGCCGCTCTGCACTTATCTTCCAGTTACTTACAACCGAGGCGAGGCAACTTTGCCTACCCTAAAAGCATAGTCAATAATTCAGCAAAATATCTTTCGTATCAGTTCGCAACCGATTATACTTTTTTATTTGATTTTACTGTTTCTTTCTGCCTCATTTTTTGTGTCTTCAGCGATAAACAAACCAACAGAGAAAATATCTAAATATTTAACGACAGCCAAGGTCAACCACTCGAAGCGTGAATACCCTATAAAAATAATGAGTAAATAGTTGAAATAGTAAATAGAAAATGTTTTTTAATTAGCAGTTGTGCTTGTTTTTTTTAATGAATCTAAAGAACAATTTTTAACAAATCGATTCTGATCTACTTTTTAACATGAGCAATTTTTACTGCTTGTGCTATTTTTTGCCATGCCAAAAATACCGCCAAAAGTCCAATTAAAGACTCGTGTTATTAAGTATTTATAATTTTATTTTGAAATGAACTTTTATAGTTGACGTGTTCCACTTAATAAATTGGATTTTAATAATTACACTTTCTCTGTCATGTGCACGATTGCATGCCACTTGAGCTGCACAAAAATGCAGCAAGCAAAAAAAAAAATGGGCAATTATTAAATGGACATCAAATGGACGTATCGGCAGCCGTCGTAGCGTAGTCAATAAAATATATCATTTTTAATATTTAATCTTTTCAATTAAATTAAAAATGTCAGCCGCTCTGTGGATTTTCTGTCGAAAACCACACGAAACCAGCATTGGTAAACCGTAAATCGTGTTTGTTGTTTAAATCAATTAAACTGCTCATTTAAAAATAATCAATGCACAAATTGAGTTGCAAGTGTTGCAGCACTTTATTGTATTGTATTCCACTTCAGCTGTGCTTTAATGTGATTTCCATCGATTTGATTGCGGTAAGCATTTATTTTTCAGTTCATTTCAGATCAGTTAAAGCGCAATGAAATTAGGATCTGATTCCGATTCTGGTAAAAGCCAAGTCTTTCGCTTCCGAGACGGGTACGTGAAGTAAAGTATTAATATTCCTGTAAATTTGATTATAGTTCTCAATTATTTTTTGCTGTATTATGTGTCGGATTGGTATATTGACATTTACGATATGTTATCGGCATTAATCGAAACATACACAAAAGTTTCATAATATAATTTAATAATAATTATAATTTAATACCAGCTGTTTACAGGTGGTAAAGAGCTTTCCTGCACTTTATGAGAAAAAATATTAAAATCGGGAAAAAATATCTTATAACGCGATTTGTGTTTTAAATTTATAATGAGATTGAGTTATGAGCAGATGTACTAATGGTTATGTTTCTTAAAGTGCCTAAAATAACAGATCTTTGTTTTTATACCCCGAAATAATGCATTACAGCCAAAAGTAAGTAACTCAATAAATCAAAATCAACAGAAGAGTCAAGTTAGCCAGAGTCAGAGACTATATAAGTTAGAGACCTAAAATTTGTATTATTGGCAATTTAAACACGGACAAATTCACATAAATAAATCTAATGCTTTGATTGCTTTGGAATTATAATATTATTATAATTCAATTAATAATTTTTTATTATCCACATCCATTATCCATATCCATAATTTGACGCCCATTAATATGGCAAGAGAGCGTTGCGTTTTTGTAATTATTAAATAAACCTAATTAGTCCCCGATTATTTAGAATTCACAATGCGGATACGCCAGGTTGAACCCAAGTTGCGCTGCTGAAATTCTCTTCGCTGCACTCGGAGTGCAAATCCAACAAAAGAATCGTATTCGAAATGGATTCATACATTTTTTGCAATGTGCATGCAAATATCCACTTGTAATCGTCAATCGGCAATCGGCAATCGGAAATCAAAAGTAATTATTGAATCACTCAGCGCTGAAACCAATCATAATTATAATTAACTGCGCAAGCATAAAAATGCGAACAACTGATTAAGTCGAGGAGTAATCGAAGTAGTCAGCATTTAAGGCAAATGTTCAAATAAATATGCGCATTAATTTTAAACGTAAATATTTAAAGTTAATTGAAGGCCTGAAAAACAATCCAGCAATCCAGCAATCAATCAATCAATCAATCAGACCTGTCTGATCAGCGCCAGATAAAACAAAATGCCAGCGAATTATTTACAGAAATGAGAGTTAAGTACGAGCAGAAACTGTGGCAGCAACTGAATTGTGTGTTTTGCATAATAATGCCACAGCATTTGAGATACGCTCAGCAGCTACGTGCCACAGAAACTGAGCTCGACTGTAACTGTAGGTATCCATTTAGCAGTCAACCGCAGACCAGATACAAATTAGTGCAGAGGGTGTAGCGAACTAGACGCAAGCCGCTGCGTTGCCAGTCGATTGCATGTTCAACCCGGGGGCATGGCAATCTATTGCCGCAGTCAGCCACATATTTGCCGTTCATTTTGTTTGCATTGAAATGCCGCACTTTCATTCCATTCTGTGGCGCTGAGTCTGCCATTGATATGGCAAAAAAGTCCTTAGTTAAACCCAACCGCTTTTCCATGGTTTTTCGGAGAAATTGACGCAGAGCTCCTGGGGCAAAAACCTCGAGAGCTTTTGGCTATTTGCCGTGGCTGCCACATCTGAAATTACAAGAGTTCCCGAGCATCCAAATTGTCAACATTGACAACAGTTTTAATTACAACACAGACTGAGGGTTAAGATTGTCAACAGCAACAGCAAAAGGACCCAGCATTTTCTGCTTACCAGGCAGCTAAATTTATAAAGCAAATGGAGCGTCCTGAATGTCAATTAACATAACACTTTGAAGAAACCGTCATAATCCTCAGCAACTTAGCCATCAGCTTCGATTCCCACTGGAGTGCAAAGTTCGAAGTCTGAGCCGAGTTCGGTCACTCTCTCGTGTGGCCATCTCATGATTATGATAATTAGAATATTATGCAGCATGCGTCACAGTTTCTCGGCACACAACTCATTCATTTGTTTTTTGGCCCTTTGCCATAAACTGTGTCATAAACTTTCCAACTCTTTTATTCACTCTCGCTGACTTGCTCCCAAGACGATGTTAACTAATTAATAGTAAGAAACTACGATATGGATGGCCTAAAGAGAACTCGGACCCAAAATATTACATCTATTTATTATGATGATTGTGTGAGCAAGCAAATTACAAAGCAAAGAAAACATCAATTTATTATGACGATTGTAAGCGAATTCGTGGATTAAATGAAAAGTAAAACCATTACAAGGCTTTTGTACTTTTAAATTAATTATAAGTGAATTGCTTCCAGTTTTAAATGATTTGACAACAAAAGTCACTTTACGCCATTGTTCACAATTCACAAGATGAGACACATAATTAATGCATTCAATTCTGAACCTCTACAAGATGAGATAATAAGAATATAACTCTTGGAATGCTGAAGTTTAAATACACTTACAGAACTGAAGAAGACTTTTGTGCATTTAAATTTTGTTGGATTTCTCTAGTCTTAAATGATTTGACAACAAAAGACGCATTTAATTAATGCTACAAAATTAGTATTTTCATTTAATATCGGAACTTCAGGAAGGTGGAAACATTAGAATGGAACGCTTTATTAGAAACTCCGAAATGCGATTCCAAATTTAATTGTTATTTAAATCAAATGGAACTATTTAATCCGAATTAGAAAGTTTTTGGATATCTTTGAAAGACAATAAAGTTACTCACACAAAAAATCTTCTTTCGGCATGGCTATATTGACTCGGTTAATTATGCAGTTCAAGAATATATATTCTGTGGTAAAAATGAACAGTTTCGATGCGATTTGCATTTTATGTCAAAATTATTTTTTTTATTATTATTATTATTTCTTCAAAGATGACAACATAACTTTCAATTTCCACGCAACTTTAGCTCAGGTGGTAAACGCATTTCCGGGTCGGACTTGAAATTAATTGGATGCTTGCTTCGCATTGTGGCTGCCGCATAATGGGGCGCACATAAGAAATGTTTCCCCATCAATCTCCGCTCGGCTTTGAGGTTGCTGTTGCTGTTGCACTTTGGTATTTAAAATATAACCACAGCGTCGCAGGACAGTCAAAGGCAACCCATCAGCATCTGCCATGGAGCAGCTTAATTTATGGACACACATACGTATTTAAATTTATGCACATACATATATATATACATATATAATCGCTGCATTTTATATTGGTTAACGATTTTTGATGGCAAAAAGAATATGTTCGCATTCCGATTTTAATTGCATACTTTTCACATAGCTCTCACACACAAACAAGTTTTTGGAATACAATTTGCATATTTTACTTGGCAGCAGGCGAACTTTCAAAGTAAACACTTTTTACTGTTCACATTTTATGCTCTGAGCCCGTTTAAAACTGCCTAAAAGGGCATAATTAAGATGTGCAAATGTGTGCAACGTGCAGAGCCAAACATCCAGACTCCAGAAGCTATATAAATATTTTTTTTCTGCATCAAATTCCAGTGTGAACATGCCAATCTCAGAGCATAAGAGAGCTACAGACTTCCGATTTATTCCGAATATATAAGCGTAGTATATATTTCTCTTTCATTTCATCTATAGCTCCTCCTGTTATCGATACAAATCGATTACAGCTTCAAAGACATAGTTTTCTTAATTGAACTATAATGTTCCTGGGCATAACACTAATTAACATTAAAATATATCATCAAGCACAACAACAAATGCAAGTGAAATCCTACATACATTCATACATAAAAACATACAATTAGTGTGTGAGTCAAAGTGTTAATTATAATATGTAATGGGCCTCAGCTCTCTCGACTGAAACATGCTTACTGGCTCTGCCCTTGTTGATGGTGTTTTAATGTCATGGCTAAGTTTGTAACGCTTTGAAGAACACTTCTCCGACCTCTGGGAGGATATATATAATTGTTATCTGTGTTATTTCTTATTTGTTCAGATGTGCAGAAGTCTTTCAGTTAACTAAGGCTATATTCACAAACTTGATTTTGCATGTTTGCGCTTTAAATATATATATATATATTTAATATATATCTGAAAAATCCAATAGAGTTTCGTATGTTCATTTCAAATGTGGCATAATTAGTTCGCAGACGGAACCAGCCTATGTTGAGCTCTGGTCTGCAAGGGTATGTAATCTTCGGTGAAATCTGCTATAATTTCTCTCTATGCTTCTCTATGGTAAGTACCCACTTTGGGGCAACGCGTTCGCTTTAATTTGTGGGCCCGTACCCAAATTTGAGAGCAAATTGAACGTGGAGAACACGTAGCCGGTAATTCCGCTTCTCACCCGCATTCCCCGCAGTTACACTTTCAGTCTATCTACCTACCTCTGCCTCACTATTCTCTGGGTTCGGCCTATTCTTGGTGCTAAAACGCACGTGTTTGCGATATCTGGAATACCAAAAGGCCGCATATGTCCTTTGAGAGCGTAATTGTAATGGCAATGCGGGAGCACACTCTGCCGACACAGGCAGATTTAAGATTGTAATTGGGTTTGCAAGTCAGAAATTTGGCAAAGAAATTCCAAATCAAATTTCGTCAGCTGAAGATCCAAAAAAAGTGGAGAGTATTACAATCAAATGGACAGTGATTAGGTGGGAGTAAAATACGCACAGGTGTTTTTCATCACATGCCAATAATAATTAAATAATATAATTGAAATAAAAACAGTTAAGCAGTTGCTGAAAACCATTAACTAACAGGCTTAAATCTATTTACGGTTCACTTAAAAATTATACAGCTCAGGCAGGATTAAACGACTTTCCACTAAAAAGTAACATTGAAACAGTTTAAATGAAACTTTCGACTCGATGCCATTTAAGAAAGCAGCCCGCATTTCAGGCAGGATGGGGTGAATATAAACAAAGGGTTGCTTTTGCTTTTATGTGCACGGTGAGGTGACACCCTTAATAACCACAAACACCATAAATAGCGTCACCTAACCGCAAACAAGAACAGAGGCAGTGCCAGGTGCTCAACGGCAGCTGAGCAAGCAATTTCCATGCATATCCATCAAATGGAAAGAAAACATGGGCCAGAACAGGTCTGAGGCCAGAAATTAAGGCGGGGCCGCAAACCTCCGTAAATCTTGAACCCAACTAATTTCCGCAATCAGAAAGTCACTTGCCTCACCGTATGGCGTATGAGCAATCAGACACCCAAACAAACAATACAACAACAGCAACAAGAAAAACATCAACAACCATGGGGAAAACCATGTAACGCCCGGCATTATAAGCACCTTAGTTATAACTATCATTGCTCATGTGGCTATGAAGGTTATCTGTTCGCTCTTTATGACCCCTGTTGTGTCATGTGTCATTTAAAAACAAAAACACACACACACACACACACACACACACACTAAAAAGAACAGCACTCGGGACAACGACGGGGATGATAAGGGAACCTGTGTTTGCCCATTTTTACGATGACGTTGCCAAGTTGCCAAGTTGCCAAGTTGCAGGGCGATAGTCACACCTAGCCATAGTTCACATACATATTGGTGTATTGTACACATACATACATGAATATAAAATACAATAGGGTCAGAGTTTCAGTCACTCAAAGTGCTGCCCAGCTTGTTATGTATCCATAAGCCAAAGGACATCATCCTTATCTACATGTTGCTACAGTGACACCTGGCTAAAGTGATATCAAATTTATTGTTTATGGAAAGCTATAAAAAATCTGAAATTAATTCATTTTTGTCTGACTAGGTTTAGCAATTGTTTTTTTTTTCAATTTTAATTTCATTATTTTAATACTTGTAATTTTGAATCATTGAATTTGAAGCTTTTATATTAAAATCTAAGAAAATAATAAATATTTCAGACACAAACTTTTCTACATCAAAGAACCAAATTATTTCTGCAAGAAAAGAAGATTTACAACTCTCAAATTAACTATCAAAATTGATTGCTTCAGAAAAAGAACTTACTTAATTTATTCATATTTACATTTATAAACAAATAATATTAGAATTAATACAAGTAAGAACTCATCAGATTAGACCTGCAGCTTTGCGAGTGATTTGAATTGTAGTACATAGAAGAAGAATTTATTTCGACTTATTCAGGTTCAAGTTGACAGTTTGTTGCTACATATCCCAGCTTGCAAATTTCAGCTAGTGCCTCTTGTTGAGCAGCACATAATGTGGCAAATATGACAAAACAACTTTTGGTGTGCACACAAGCAGCTAAGACACTGAGTGTGTGGGCAGGTTGCTGTTGTTTTTCCAATTGCTGCATTTTAATTGGATATTTGGGTGTCTGGTGGCCCAAGTGTCTGTCACATAACAATAATTATTTGCCAGTTATTGAAAAACAATTTCCCTTTCGATTTCCTAGCATTTTTCAGCTGACTCGCAAAAGAGTTTTTCCGGAAATTGTTGCAATTTATGATTTAATTTATGTTCGTTTTTTAATGTTGCCGCCCGTTAGCTGCGATGGCTGCCACTGCGATGTGCTCAACGTTGCATATAAATGCGCTGATTATCGCGGCACGTTGCACACCACGCCCCCACCCATGCCCAGTCAGCTTCTGTTAAGTGTTGGGGCGTTAAAAGGATGCGCATCGAAAGCGCCAAAGATAAAATGACAATCAGTCTGTCTAGCTTGGATAATCAACTGCTAAGTGGGCCAGCACGAAAGCAATAAATATCAGGCAGTGATTGCTTCCGAACATAAACAGAGACTTGACCTCTTACATCTATAAGAGCAGCAGGATACAGGACAATTGCACTGTGCACTGCTACACAGTGGTCTAATTACCACACTCAGAATAAAAATCGACTCTCCTTATTATTCAGAAATTATATTTCGAATTACATATATATATTTATATTTCTTTCTTTTCTCAATTCAAGAACAGATTTTTAAAAATCGAAAATGAATTATTAGTATCTTAAGATTTGATATGCACAAAAATTTCACCTAGCTTTTAAATTTATAGCGAATTTTATGACTTAATTCTGAATTTAGAAAATAAATGACAATTTTGCATTTATACTTTTTATATCCTTATTTGAAATATAGAAATAAATTTAAACAAAAATATATATGAAAAATATATAAATTATTTCTAAGAATTCAACAAAAAACTCTAGTTTTCAAAGTGTTTTTTAAGTTCGATTTGTATGTTGTCATTGAAAATATATTTCTTAAAATTAGAAAAAACTTTTTAATGTTCAGTGCGATTTTCAGAATTTGACTTCGCATCCCATAGTACGGGTTAGAGAGAGCTGGGATATACAAAGCACAAGTCTCGCAGAACTTTTTTCATCTCATATTGTAATATTTGAAAAAGAGTGCTTAAAGTTGTGTAATGAGTTTAACTTATACCCAAAATTGCGCAGAGCAGACAGACTTTTGTGTTCGCATTGCTAAGGCTAATTCATAATGCAATGAACACATCAAAGTTTTCTTGTCTCACACAGTCAAATTTCAAAGAGACTCAAAATGTGCTCACAATCAACTCTAATATTTCTGCGCTTAAGCAAATTTGATCAAATTAAAATCAAACGTTTGGAAAGTGTCACGCAAATGTGGAGGGATTCCCTCCCTCCTGCTTTGGGAGGTAGCGCTGCCAATGACAGTGATAGGCCACCCCCCCCCCGCTCCCTCACACCCCTATCCAAATGCACAGTACTTACATTGATTGCAGCCACATGTGCGACTCATTTAAACCGAGAGGAGCATGCTGAATGGCAAATGTAAAACGGAAAATGGAAAATGGAGCATTCATCGCATTTTGTTCAAATTTTTTTTATGAGACTTTTTCTTCTTTTTTTTCCTTTTTTGGTAAATTGACATTACGTACGAAAAAGTGAAAAGCATCATTTTTATGCGACACACTTGAAAAGGTTTTCCACTCATGTTTTTATGAGTTCAAAAGACGAAAGTCGAAACCCAAAAATTGACTCCACCCCCCAAAACCCACCCAACCAGTGCTGCCTGTCAAAATGCAACGAAGCGAACACACCCCTTCTCCTCTCACTCTCTCTCATCTCACTCTCTCTCTCTCTCTCTCTCTCTCTCTCTCTCTCTCTCTCTCTCTCTCTCTCTCTCTCTCTCTGTCTCTCTGTCTCTCTGTGGCAGTTGCGTCAGTCGTGTTGTGTGCCCCAGCAACTGCCAAATAGCGCGAATATTTTGTGTAAACGGAGGGGCAACGCCGACAAGTATGCAACGCAAGACTTTTCGCTATAAGTTAATTGCGTAAGCAAAAAGCCGTAGACTATATAGACAGAGATAGACATAATACACTCGAAAAAATCAGTCCTAAATTTTAGATTTAGAATTTATTCAGTTTTCAGAAACTAATTTTGTGTGCACTTAAGGGAATTGTCGCACTAGCTTTTATTAATTATATTATTATTATTTATTTATTAATTATATTATTATTAAATAGTGCCATTTTTGTATTTCACATATACTCGTACATTAATTAGTTTATAATTTTATATAACTTAATTTGCAAGACTTTAGAAAGAAATATTCATAAAATAAGGGCTTACATTTCTGCTTTTTCCATTACTTATAAATATATTTCTTCAATTATTTTTTTTTTAATCCTATTTAATTTTAAGAAAAATTATTCATAAGAATCAGAAAAACTTTCTAATATCTAGGACAATCTTTTAAATTTCAGTGCGATTTTTTGCTGAGTGTAAGAGAGTGAGCAAGACAACGTGATAGAAAAGTAAGAAAGCAATTGCGAAATTTCATTTTATTCATAAATACATTCGACATAAATATATATATATAAATATATTTAGATATATGTATATGTATCTATATAACCTTACCTTTAAAAAGTGTACTTAAATTGAGTTGAGGGACAGGTGCAGGGGCAGGGGCAACGACAAGAGCAAAAGGCAAGAAGTACTTGTAGTAGTCAAGGGGCAGGAAGTGCTTGTGTAATTGCTGTGCAAGCAAACATTGAGGGTCTAGTTGAGAACACTCAAGCAGACTGCCTGCTTTTTGAGCCATCCATTTCCCATTTCCGTTGAGGATAGTTGCAAATAGACATGTTGCCTGCATTTCCCGGCACAATTGTTAATTAGCCAAAAGTTTTAACTTTCGAAATCGTTTTCGTCTTCAACTTCAAAAGAAGTTTTTTAATATCAATCTTGGGATAAGTGACATGCTACAAAATAAGAAATGTGGCTCAGGCAACCAACAATACAATAAGTCGATGAAAGTGAAATGATATGATAATGAACAGAGTTATGAGCTTATAACTACAAATTTAACTCGGCTTTAATGCTTATGACGGTGTGCTATGAGCAGAGTGAGGAGGGGCTGAGAGGCTGAGAGGCTGCTCGAGGGTCTTATCTAAAAATAACAGTTCAGCCAACAACAATTTGTTGAAACTTTGCCGTTCTCCTTGAAAACTTTGCCTGACTGTTAAATTCGTAGCCGATTTCGACTAACTGGGCTGGTAAGCCTCTAACACACACACACACGCACGCAAACATCTGCAACTCGACGTCATTATGATAAAGTTGAGGCAATCAATTGATTATGTGTCTGCTTCGTTGCCTGTATCCACAAGTATCAGCCAGCAATTTCTGAGGGAACTCGTCGACAGGTGAATCTACCCAATAAATCACTTGCGTTTCGGCCTTGCCAATTAATCAAAAATGCCTTTAGCCCAAGCTGACAGTAGAAAAGCTTCCATTACACAAAATGCCACGGAGTTTGATTCTCAATCTTAAGCTGCCGCATAACGTTGAACGATTAATAAAGTATAAAATAAAAAAAAATAGAAAACCTTCTACAAACCGCCATAATTAAGCCATCAAGCTGCCGACAGACTGACACAACAGCGTCTGCTGATAATCTTGTGTTTTATTTTTAAGCTAAGTGCAGCTTATGAGCTGTCAAGTGCCCCAAAACAAAATGAGTGTGGAAATTTTGAAATTTTCAAATATCTCTTAATAAAGAATTCATTGAGTGGCAGCCAAGCGGCTGTTGAGCCATGATAAATGAAACTGTTGAGTGAATAATAGCCGCAACTTCATTATCATTTAACATTTAACATTAACTGCTCTTCCACACACATTATGTGCATTTTATTTTATTTTATTTGTTTGGATTGACGTCGATTGTTGTGTGATACCAGAGAGATTCGATGTCAGTTTGCAACTTCTTTAGAATACGCCAGTCAAACCGTTCTTAAGTCTTTACCTATAACAGACGTTAGGATCTAAGAATTTATATTATTATGTATGTCTATGTCGACTCGACTTCTGATACTGATATGACAGAAAATAAGCAAAAATAGCCTAAAACTTTGCTAGCATAACGATTAACTGACTCTTAATTCGCCTTGTCTCTGTGTGATAAATGATTTCAGTGACTTGATTGATAGATTGCCTTAATTGTTCGGTCGTTTTTTTATTTATAGGCCAGAGTGCTGCAAAAGAAATTTATCATCAATAAAGGGCAGCAAATATTAAGATAAATATAAACAAAAGATAAATTGACTTAAGCTTTCTAGATCAATGACTTAAGCAGTGATCCAATCAGGACAGAAAAGTACTTTCCTGAATGCCAAATACACTCTGAAACACACATTACTTATACGCCATGTTGTGCAGGGTGTGGTTTACACTCGAGTGCCGCTGTTGCCCAAGTAGTTTGGTATTTTTGCGTTAGCAAGTGCATAAATTAAATTTAACAGAACAATTTTTGACATAACAAGTTTTTAGCTGCAAAAAGTACGCATACGTCCCGTTCGTGCCATCCAGGGAGTCGGAAATCTGGTTAGCCTTCAAGTTTGTGCTTCTGCCGCTGCTCGCTCTTGCTGCTCCTTGCTTAGTCACATATTTTGCCAGCAAAACTAATGAAAAGAAACAGCAAACAGCAAACAGCAAAGCACTAAACTGCAAACGGCAAACAGCAAGCAGCAAACAGCAAACTGCAAACTGCAAGCTGCAAACTACAAATGCACTCGACAAGGCTGCTGAAAGATATTTAACTCGATGTGCAGCTGCTGCAAGTTTTGGCCAAGCGTATTGTGATTTAAATGGCTTTCATGCTCACTGAATGCCGCACAGCTGACGATTAGCTTTCGCCGAGCATCGTCGCAAAATCGACCAAACAAAAAAAAAAAAATGAAGCAGAAAGCAGGCAAACTCAAGTCCAAAGTTGTTGCCGTCCTTCGATCGATAAGAGATTTATGCAAAGTGCAGCGGAAATTGAAATTGAAAGGCGCCGACAACGCTACTCCTGCCAGCAAAATGCGGACAGCATTGCGCTTGGCTCACTTCTTGGAACTTGGTCTCTTCCAGCACTCTCAGGATGTCTAAGGCCGAGCTGAGAGCCCAACTCATTCACTGTCTGTCTGTCTGAGTGTATGTATGTGTATCTGTCTGCGAGTGCCAAAGATGTCTAACGCTTTTCAATTAAATTCAATTTATTAATTTCAATTATATGCGCTTCAAGTGACCGCATCCTAAGCATCCCAGCAGAGAGTGCAAAAAAAGAAGAAGCAGAAAATCAAGGAAAAACTGTCAACTCAGCTCACTGAAGCAGTGATGCAGAAGTCAACGCCAAATGTGCTATCCATATGCCGCACAGCCACGCCACAGTGGCCTTCTGCGGTTGTTGAGTGCAAGGGAGGCATTTGATTGATGTACAACTGTGCCAGGGAGCTCTGGGGAACTTCTGCTCTAGGATATGAGCAACAAGCGAAACACACTGCTGACTAAACAAACGCGTTTAGCTCGTTAAACAATGAACTTCAAATTCAGAATAAATCTAATCTCGACCTTTAAATACTCTTTATAACTCAAACTTTGACCGACTACAATCCCAGAATAAGTAAGTTTCAAATATCAGAAACAGCATCTATTTATTTATTAAAAAACTATAAAAGTGAGACAATCAGAAATCATTTATAGAGTATAGGAAAGTCAAGTCGAATGTGATAAGTTGTGCCTGGCACAATTAACGGCAACAAACATTATCATTCTCGTATGTCAAAATCACAGCAGCTGTTGTTGGCTTTTCTTTTGTGCCTGACTTTTGGCTAATGGCTTTTTTAGGCGCACTGGCAGTGTGTAAGGATAATTGTTGTATTTAATGGCCATAAAAAGTCTACCAAAGAAGAGCAAAAACCACTAAAAAGCCAAATGGCATAAGAGATAAGTCAAGTAACGCCTACGGGCGATAGCCATAAATCACTTACACAATGATGTAAGTAGTGTGGTAAAATCTACGACAAGTCACCTGCATAGCCACCTCAACAGATAGGTCAGTTCAGCCGGTGTCAGCAGAGTCTGTCTGTCTTTTGGGGACAGTCAATATAAATATATACTCCATATACAAATAGTGACAGAACAGACACACATTGGACACAGATACAAACTGGGAACGCAGAGACCGCAATAAATCGACATTGTGGTTTTGGGGGCAAGGCGAGATGTTGTTCAAATTAAAACATTTTACGTGTGCTGTCAACTGCCTGATGTTGACAAATTAGAGGTTTTCCCAGGTGCGGCACCTTCTTCCATGTCCTGTCATGCACAAATTCCCACCCAGGGGGGTGTTTGCGGTGCGAAATTTTACAGCCGAGCAAACGCTCCTGCAGATTATCGGTTAAACAAATAGACAAATTGATTTTAATGGAATTGGACACACCGGGTCGATCTGGCAGCCCAGGCGAACGGTTTGGATGTCGACGTCTCCATGTGCACGCCATGGACACGGACACAGATAAGGACACGGACACGGACACGGACAGGACAGTGACCCAACCCTGTTGTGCAAACATAATTTCATGTAATTCTGCCTTGGCTTGTTTTCCCACTCTCACTTTTGTTGCTGTTTCTGTTGCTGTGCTTCTCCTTATTGTGGTTGCTTCACAGCAAACAAATTGCGGCCTGCTTTTGGCAACTTGATAGACACTTCTCACAATGCCAAACGACATATGAGAAACCAATCAAAAGGGTTGCTTCGAAATGCCCAAAAATTGCACACGTAACCGGGAATACCTAATCAGAATTACCAAAATGAATATGGAATTTAAAGGTGCTCTTTTTTCATGGTATATCTATTTAAGTAAGCTTGTTCAAATTAGCTTGTTCAAATTAGCCCTTACTGGCAGCGACAGACAAATCAATAAATCCTCGACGTAGCTCAATGTGTAAGCCTAGAATTACCGAAATTAGTAAAGTAAATACATACAACGTAGACATAAATAAATTAAACATGAATACCCCTCATGCCACGCCCGTAAATCGCTGACAGCTTCTAAGCTAGACTCTCAAAACAGACTAAATCTGTTTAAATAAAAAATACTTTTTTTTTATTATTATATTAACATTCACTTAAAATTATTTTGATTATTATTATTTAATTTTTCAGTATTGTAAATTGTTTGATTTTCTCCTTAAAGTAAAATGGATTTTCGAAAATAGAATCATTTCGAAATCAGTTTCAGTTTATTGGTTCTTACACCTCCTTCAAAGGGCTACGTTGGCCATTTTTCACTAATTAAAACGAACTAGTTGCACAACTCAACCGGAAAGACAATAACCTTTTCATGTGGCATCTTCAGGACCTATCTGACATTTTATGGCAGACGGTTGCAGCAAACGAAAAAGTTATTGCCCAAGGATTAGGTGCCCTGAGCTCCTTGGAATTGAGGAGAGGTTAGGGTGGGGTCCAGGGCACAACTTTTAATGACGTGCTTTGTATGCGAGTGCGTGTTACATGTTGCACACATTACCAACGGAGCAGGCGATGACAATTTTGTGAGTGTGAGCTGTATATGGTGCATGGTACATGCTACATGCTACATGGTTATTCCGTTCTACTCTTCTTTTTTTGGGGCCAGACTCTGCCACGTGCCTTACGTGGATGCAACGGCAGCTCTTGCAACGGTCTCAAGTTTTTGTTTTTGGTGCCATCTCCAGCTAATATTTCTCACCTCTTGGCCCACATTCTTCACTGGCTCACATCCTTATATTCTCGCATCCTTGCTCCTCATCCTTGCTCACACAAATAATACAAGTTTCACTTAATTGCACTCCAAAAACTATGCATGTGAATTGCACTCGACTCGAATGACAAGTGCGGTTAGACTGGGAATTAGATTCAGCGTTTGGGGTTGGATTTGGATTTGGGTTGGGATTGAGGTTAGTCGAGGTTATTCGGGTTGCTCCATCAGTTTTCGGTTTCAGTGATGCAGACACTGTTTGACAGAAACAGTCGGACGCACAACAGACACAAACGACATCCCGAGGGTCTGAGTGGCACGGCAAAACTTTTCGTTTTTGGCTTTGGTTCTTCGGATTAGGTCAACTCCCACAAGATCCGCCCGGGCTGCCGGCAAACGTCGTCTGCTGCTGAAAGTTGTTCACGCAAAAGCGGCACAGGCATTGAGAGGATATTCTGGAACGGAGGGGCATTCGGGGACATCCTTCAGGCGGTCGCATGCTAATGAGCACAACTTTTTTTATTCACCTTCATAGTTTTTGTGCTTTTAATATATGTATGTATATATCTTTTTTGTTGAACTCTTCATGCACCTGTTTGGATCATGTCTATGCAACAGAAACGAGGCAAAAACATGGCGGACCCAACTTAATTGAAAACTTCTTGAATGGAACAATGAGTCAAACAACAACTTTGGCCCGCAGGATGGAATAATGATACCTGAATTGAGTGCGGCTCTCCATTGTGGTCTGAGATGAAAAATTAGTCTCAAATTCCAAGCTGAGCGATAAATTGCCAATTAAAATAGGCTATCAACAAATTTAAAGGCAGAAATTTAATTAAAATGTTTAGTTTTAGAATTATTAACTCAGTTTAGTTAAATTTTTGGCCAGATGATTATATATAATGCAAATCAATCAATAATCTTATTTTCTGATGTTATTTGAATATGCTTTATTCAAATTTGTGCACAAAAATTAAAATGTTTGCCTTTGAAATTTGAACTCACTTTAATTAAATTTTTGGCCAGATTATAATTAATAATGCAACTCAACTCTTATGATTAAAATTGAATTAAAATGCAATTAAAGTTTTTACTTTGGATACAATTGTGGGCACAGCAAGCAGGCCTTTTTTAAATTCCGAGAGTGTGGCATACAAAGGAGAAGCACTTGCAACTCACTCATTTAGAATTTAACACCTTCCAGACGGTTTATTCGCCATTAAAGTAGTGTTGCCAGCCTGCGACGTGCCATAATACCGAGAAGCTCTCAAAGAAATTATCCTTAAGCGCAAATCCCTTGACTGGCCTTGAGAGCTGAGATGGAACTGCAAAGGGTCTATCATAAAATGGTGCACTACTTTCAGCGCCGAGAGCAAAAGCAAGCTCAGCGAAGAAAGCCTTTTAAACTCACCGTTGGGCTGTGGTTGCTTGCAACACTTTCCCTCTGCCTGCCACACACACACATTCTATTAGGGTCATATCGGGTGGGGGGATGGAGGGGGAGGAGAAACTGTAGTGTAAAGGGCCACAAGTTAAAGTTACTTGTCAACATCAGCAAATAAATAAGGAAAGCAGCTAAAGATAAATTGAAATTTATGAACACGGCTAGGAAGTCAAATGCCAACAAAACATTTCACCACTAAAATGCTACTAAGTAATTTATAAGGCACAAAGTATTGCACAAACCCCACAAATGATGTAGCGAGCCACATAAATACAATTTTCCACTCTAGTCAAACACTTGCAAACACTTGAAGTCCAATTTGAAGAGCACAACAAACTTTGGGTACGTTTAGGTATTTGATCTTTAAGCGAAGTCACTTAATATTTTTCGAAATAAATAATTAAATACAGCAAAATACGAAATCGAATTAAAAACAATTTTAAATGAAATTAAATTACCAAATTACAAAAATATGAACGAATTCAAATGGTATTTAATGGCTTAGTTAAAAATGGAGATATTGGAAAAATAAATTAATCTTAAGACAAAACGATTTAAATTGAGTTCTTTATAGATATATATATTTACATATAGTTATATTAAGCCCAAAACTTAGTTATACAAGATTCATAAGCAGTGAGACAATGAATTAATAATTAAATCGAGTATCTATCGATAACGAAATCGATCACAGGCACATTGGCATCTGTTAAACTTATATTCGATTAGTGAGTCAGTGAGAAAAGTTGATGTTGTGAAAGTATATAAATTGCATAAAAATAACCATTATCCCTCAGGATGTGTTTCTCGAAGAGCGACAAAAGAATTTGCTGCCTTTGCCAATCTATTACAAACTTTACGATAATGCTATTATACCCTCTTCAAGGGTATAATGAAATTCAATGGCCCAGACCACCTGTCGAAAACTACAAAGCGTGCAACAATAAGGGGCAGACAGGCAGCTAGTGTTTGTGTGTGTGTGTGACAGAGTGTGTGCTGTGTGCCTTTGCAATACATTAGCAGAGCCTTATTAAATTATACAAGCAGTTTGTAGTGAGGGCCTTGGGGCTACGCTCGAACAACCTTTCCGGCTGTCTCAAAATGTTAAAGTGTAGCATATTTAAGCTAAATATTGCAACTACAACGATAGCGAGTTGCAGTTGCCCCACCTCACAAGCACACAATAACACAATACTAGCTGCAGACAGACACTGTCGAATATTTATGTCTATACGCAATACGCACAATGTTGCCCGACGACTTCTTTGGGAGTCCCAGTCTGATTCTAAAGGTTCAGAGCAGGTATCTGGTATCTGTGTGTTCTGTGTCGTGTTTTATTTGTTGGCGCCAGGTGATAAGTTCGGTTGCCTTAAGTTAAATTAACTCCAGGCAAATAAATTATAGTTCATTGTTCTGTGCCCGACTAACTCCTGTGTGTGTGCTCACTATTCTCAGTGGCTGCAGTCGGCACTAGGGTTATATATTAGCAGCACAGCTATATGGCTATATGGCTCAGACGAACTTGCTACGCCTTGCCGCATTTGCCAATGGCATTTGCCTTTTGTGTGGCAGCTTTCGCGTTGTGCCTTTAATTTAATTTCATCGCGCATACGCGCCATTATGCCCCAGTTGAAGCGTCAAGTGCGCCCTGGAAATCAATTGGCAAAGCCGCATTCGAGAATTGAATCCGCAAGAGAGAGAGACAGAGAGAGAGATAATCAAATTGAGAAATATATATAATAGAGAGATAAAGAGAGTGCTGAGAGGCAGCAGACTGAATATAGGATACTCTATTTATTATGCAAACATCCAAAATGGGAGGCATTTCAATTGTATCACGAGCAAGTCACATGTCAAGAAGCAAGTCAATTGTTGGCTACATTGAGTGCAAATTAGGCTTAACTAATTCACTTTGTGTGTGTGTCTGTGTGTGTGTGTGGCACGCAATTCACATGAATTTTGCATTTCGTTTGGCTTATTTGAACGCCACCAAAAATGGGCAATATTCAAGGCTCATTGATTTTGATGCCAATGCCAAATTAGCCGCGTTGACGAGCAACTCAAGTGCCGCGGCTTATGAAAATTTGAAAACTTGAAGGTTTTCCGAAATATACTTAATATGTAAACGAAAGAGGGGCCAAACGAGCTCGTTCATATTATTATGATGCTATTAAGAAGCCAAAGCAACGACAGTCTCGCCACTTTTACAATACACACACTTTAAATCGAATTGAATGAAATAAGTTTGTAAAAGAGATTTGAACTTAAATAAACAATTTAATTTCACCAAGGACCGAGGTTAGAAGCAGCCGCTACAATATTCAAGGCAGAAGCAGAAATCGACAAACAGCAAACGATAAATTCATTTAATCAATGCAAAAGAACTTTTTTATTTGTCAATAACTTTTTTTTTATCTGGCATATCCCTGGAATTTGAAATATGTGTAGTAAATTTCTTTGATTGCTTTCGCTAATCGATAATTTGAAAATCGACGGAAGTTATTCCCTAAAGTGTGTTCTGAAAAGAAAATCACGCTGAAATTCTGAAAATTGATCTGAAAACTATAAATATTTTTTTAATAATTTCTAAAATATATAAAAAAAATCCTGTCTAAAATTCAGAAACGAAATTGAAGACTGTAAAATCAAAGTTTTTTCAAATTAAATTACATGAACTTATAAACCATATAAAATGTTCGCTTTTGATAATAATTAAAGTCACAAAAAGTTAATTTTAAATTTACTTTATAATAAACCAGTCGGAAAATTAAACATATTTTTAATATTTATTTTCGTACATTCTTTTTGTTTTAAATTTTAAAGCTGAGTTGCCCTTGCCGCCAAAAGTATTCTAAGATACACGGATTTTTAATGTGAGTGTAGTATAGAAATGTTGAAGTCTATAAAAATTAATTATATATACTATCTCATTACATACATTAATACTACCTTTGAATGGGTTCTTTAAATATTCATTTTAACCATGCTGCAGCGAATATATGCAAATTCTTGGAATATTAGCTTATCTAAATTTTGCGGCTTTTTTTGCCTTCAACTTGTAATTAGCCAGTATTATTATCATTGCATAATACTAGCGTAATATATTTAGCATACCCTCAAGCCTCAAATAAAAGCCGTGCAAAACACCCTCTGAAATTCCTTTGCTGCCTTTCAGTTTGCGGTATTCAGGGTAATGTTTACTGGATATTAAAGAGGCGGATAAAGCAATTGCAGAAATTTTGACGAGTACATCGCAAATAGTTGCCATGCCAAGAACAAATCTCATTTCGGTTTTCTATAATAACAAGTAGTGGAAAAGCCAAGTATAACTCAATATAAACGCCCCCACACAAATCGACAAAAACAAAGAAAAACAAAGAAAAATAAAATAAAAACCAAAACAAAAACAGAAACAGAAATGAGCTGAGAAGATTATGTTGAACGCTGTTGAGTTCGTTGCCAATGGAGGAACGAACGCACAGCAATTGTTGCCCAATTGTTGTTGTTGTTGTTGTTGTTGCTGTTGTTGTTGTCATTTTCGCTTGGTATTCTTCCGGCATGTAAATAAATACTGAAGAAAAGCGAAAACGACTATGATTTATTTTGTATTTGGCACGCACATTGTCAATATTTGTGGAATTCATCAAAAGTTTGTTGCCGGCCGAAACTCGATGATTGCCCACGTAACACTTGACTCGAAGGCGTCCTCCATCCCTCCACTCCCTCCCCCCAAGATCAGCAATAACCATAACAATAACAACAACAACAGTGCTGCTCATAAATATGTCGACACTACTTCGCGCCGAGCCAATGCCGAAACTTATAGCTAAAAATCGAAGCAGTTATTTATGGATTTCTTTTTTCACTTCCCTCTCGTTTTTTCTGCTTTTTTCTGCTTTTTTCTGTTTGACTGTCCAAAAAGAATAACAGAAAAAACAAAAGCAGCCGGCCCGGCCCATTTAAGCAACTGAATACAGAGAAAACATTGCGCTGAATATGTTTACAGCCAGTTGTTGGTGCCACACAGATGTACTATATAAGCGTCTACTCGAATCAGCCGCATCCCCATTGCCCCTTGCCCCTTGCCAGTCCACAAAAACAGCAAGTTAAAATCACGGAAAAACATTTTTGAATATACATTTGTATTTATGGTTCCGCCGCCTATTGAAAAAAGCGTGTTTGTACGATTTCTATGAATGGGACTTGTATCACCTGCTGCACTCTGCGAGATTCTTTGAAGAGTCACTAGACGGGCAGAGATAATAAGGCCTAGCAGGTTTTTAGGTTACCTAAAACTAAAAATAAAAATCGGAGAGTTGTAAAATCATTTATTTTTAATGTGCAATTATTTTACTTTGAATTTCTTTTTATCAATTTAAATGAACAAACTTTTGATCAAAATTTATAAATTATATAATATTATATATATTTTTCTTATATTCTTGCTTAATAATTGTTTACATTATAGATGCAATATAAATGGGTTTAACTACCTCTATAATACCTATGATCTCTAGGCTAAAATATGAGTCACCTACTGAACGGGCAAAGATAAGTTAATTCCAGCTAAGCTGTATGTGAAAGAAAGCCAAAATGATGAACACAAAAAAAATGTTCAACTAAACGGCGGCTTCAAAAGATTTCTGTTTTATATTATTTATTTTATACGCATTAATAAACAAATTTTGAAAAATTTTATGAGTGCAAATAACGTATGTTGCTATAATAAAATATGAAATAATATTTCCAAGGAGGATGCCTAGATATTTCCGTTTTCTTTCTAGTTTTATAATTACGTCTTTTTTATGTCCAATTATTGATTTTACATTAACTTCGCTGTCTTTAAATTGTCGGAAATATGCGTACTTATCAGAGTAGAATCTGAAACTAAATTCAACATTGTCTTAATCCCATAATACCGGAATTGACATTACTTGTCGTGAAAAGGCCATATCGGATCCAGAACATCTTTCCGCGGTATACCATAATGGTTGATTTTTGTCTTTACTTACTAAAATCGGGATCGGAACATAAAGTTCCTTGATTTAATTTTTTTTTATCAAAAATGTTTATTTTCATATTCGATTTGTGTACCCAGGAAATGAAGACAAATAAGCAATTTGAAATACGCTCTGCCTTTTGGAACATGACCAATCCATTGATCCGACTGATAACTGATCAGATCAGGAATCTTGTCAATGTCGACAATACGTCATTTGTTCAGATCAAGTGCACAATACTCGAAAAATATGTTTGGCTGTTTTTTCCTTTCATTTGGAATATTCTGTTCAAAACAACATTGACCTCCGGGGAGCAAAAAGACGACAATGCAGAAAAACAGAGTTCAATAAATTTTGATTTCGGGCAGAGAGTATCGATATGAAAGTGGTGCCCGCAAATGCAGTTGACATGCAAAGGCTTCATGCTCCGGGGCAATAAACAACAATTGGTGCGGTGCATCAATGATTGTGTGATATGCTCGTATTTGCATTTGATGCATACAAATTGTTTAGTTTGCACAGAGTACACAAGCTGCGAGTATCTCGCAAGTAGCAAGCCATTTCAAGTGCTGCTTATTCCAGTTCCAGTTCCAGTTCCAGTTCCAGTTCGTACTCTAACACTTACATATATGTATATGCACATACAGGTCTCCCCTATATATACATTTATGCTCCGGATGTATGCTAATTCGCTTGGACAGCAGCACAGCTGTACAAACTTTCGAGCAGAAAAACAAAACTGCGCTACTCGAGGGTGATTGCTAGACGATACCCTGCTGGGCACACAAAAATATGTTCTTCTTTTCTAGATAATACTCCCATGTGAACATTTCAAATTTGTTATATATAGATTAAATTGTGCGATTTTCATTGTCGCTAACGTCTGAGCAAATTTACCAATTAGCTTAAATACAACAGCTAAAATGCTTATTTTTACTTGACTTTGCGAAATGAATAAAACAATTAAAAAACAATTAAAATTTAAATAGGCTATTTTTGTCTGCAAGTGAAATTCAATAAGTAATCGCTAAAAAAAAACACTGGATCTAAAATACTTTCTAACATCGGCAACATACTTTACGAATGTTGGAAGTGCAGAATGTTGTTCCTCATGGGGAAGTGTAGAGGCAACAATTGTACATCCTGTACACATTCGGGAATGTCCGAATTGTTGGGAGTGGAATATATCTGGTATAATTAATACACACATTTATTATGCATATCTATTTTGCTAGCAACATAGTGTTATTCTTCGCATACTTTCAATGTGTAGAGGGCATGCAAATGTACTTGCAATTCTAACTAAATCAAAACCGAAATAACAATCCCAATTCCCTATTCATACCCTTGCCCCAAGCGCAACCCCTACACCCTTGGGGCAAGTACTAATGCTGAGTACACGGTGCTGGCTGCGCATTTCTCACGCGTCAAGTGGCTGCCAAAAATGATTTATATGCCACGGCCAGCAAAGTAGAAAATATGGCTGTAAAAATAGTATAGATAAATGGTGGAGGGCGTGGCGAAGGGGAGGTGTGATGGGGTTGGCATAGGGTTAGCTGACATATTTCATACTCGGATACAGTGCTCAAATGCACATCGAAACTGAATTTTAGAATATTTCCATTAGAAGTTATGTGCTTGTAGAATTCCTGGAACGTGTATTGATCTATTGAGTTGTTGTACTTGACAGCTATGTGTGATAAAAGCATTTCAGTTCGATATTCGCCACGGTCCGATAAGCCGAAAGCGAAATGCTAATTTGAGATTCAGCTTTTGTACTTTATCAAGTGCTCGATGGCACTGACAGCGACCAGCTCAATAACTAAAACAAATCAATTGTGACAGCTGTCAGATTCAAAGATATATTAGTAGCGTCCACAAGACAACAAGGCCAGCCTGACACATTGGATTGCTCGGTGGGAATCTGTACATTTGCGATCGATAGATATTTTAGAATATTGGTAGTTTCGGATAAATTATGCCCATTATTTCTCAATTTATTTGTTACGTGAATTATTTTATGTATTCCCAGCTACGCATGCAATTCAGCTACTCGTGTCTCTTCAATACCCCAAAATGAAGTCAACATTGTCGCTGCGCCACCAAATTGCATGAAATAAATGCAAACAAGTTAATTTCGCCAAATCCAAGGCAAGAGAATTGCAAGTGTGGCACGCCGAACAACACTGGAACAAGTTGCGTCTTTATCCAGCTGCAGCTCCAGTTACTTTTGCTTAGCTCGAAGAAGACTATCATTTTGGGGATTGAGAAGCTGACAAATACGTGTCGTTGGTTACCCCTCTTATTGATGGGCAGCATTAAGAAAGGACTTCATTTTGTTTTGTTGCAAGAAACAAGAGCAGCTAAATGTGAACAGTAACTGGAAAGAGAGAGGCAACAGCTTGAAAGTTAGTTTGGTTGGTATTCATGCCAGATTTGCTACAATCAGAATAAACATATAATCGACTGCACACAATCAACGTAATGTCCATAAAAACTTCGACTTTATTGAGATTTTACTGACGGACGGCGTCTGTTGCGCAATCATCATCGTGGACCAGCCTGGCCTTGGCGCCAACGTGGCACCAAGAAATAGAATAAACTGGCGAAGTATTGGCGAATCGCTGAACTGGACGGGATTACAACTGGGTTGCCATTTTAGTTTTATGAGTCGACCGGCCACTGTAGAAGTAGATGTGCAGAAGTATCTGCGAGGCAATGCGTTCTCAATCAAACTCTCAACACGTACACAGCGCAGACAGACAGCCTGATTCAGGTCATCAATTCCACGAACTTTGGCCTTAACAATACTGAACAGCATTCGAGCCACGTTAACTCAACATCAAAGCATTCTTCGCAAATACTTTGAACATCCCCGTTACACAGCTCATCCAGACCGAGAATAATTGCCTTTGTTTTTAGATGGACACATAATGGGAAAGCGGCATCAATAATATTTGTCCAAGAAGTGCGAGAAGTTACAATTAAACCAAATGCTTGAGAGCACTTAATTAATTAATGTAAACATAAACGACTTGATTGACAAAGGCAATTTGATAAGTTCCAAGCTGATTTATGGCTACTCTTGGGTTTGGTTAGGTTTAAAACAACTTCACACTGACCCAGTCAAGCCATGTTTCTAACTAGTCTTAAAGCTCTCAAATATTCCACATAAAAATAGAATTATTTTCCATCTTGTGATAACTACTTCTTCAACTAAAAATCAATCAGTTTCAAAATGCAATTACATTTGATATAGGATATTCGTAAGCATGTTGAACTATCAGATGACGATTGCATACCCTGCTCGACATGCTCCCATCTAAACTTGATTATTGGTATGGCATTTGCATTGGCAACCAATGCGTTTAATCCAGATAAGTTTCGAGTGATATGGTTGCTTTCTAATGAAGTGGGTCGAAATAGAAAGGGGGCGACTAAATTTCTATCTTCAGCACAATGATTGACAAACTTTGTAGAAATTTTGCAATGCTCTCAGCAAGGCTATGACAACTTTTTCCATTCGCTTTTATAAAATGTACTTTTAATTGCTGGCCACAGATTGATTTTGGTTAGGAAAACTGACTATTTTGAAGTATTGATGTAAAATGGTTATATTTATTATTCAATTCATATCTGAATAAAAAACCGCACAAAAACTTTGCACGCAATTCCGCAAACGCAATTGAAAGTTCGATGACCATTCAGCAAACAATTTCCACGCCACACACAGTGAAAAACAGTTGAGTTACAATTTGAAAAAAGCATTTCGTACATCGCACATAAAAGAAAGAAATCAGCTGCACACACACAGCCACACACACAGTGTGTGATTTGTTGTTGCACAAACTTTTCGATTGCGCTGCTGAGGCAAAAGAGTTAAAGCGCCAAATGAGAACTGGGGGGAGGACGAAAGGACGAAAGGACGAACAAATCAATCAACTCAAAGCGTGCATGTATAAAGGACAAATAAAAGAATAAAACACACAATTACTCAACGCAAACGCAGATCGACAAAGTTAAGTTTTGCCAGTCCAATAAAATACATGTATATAAAAGCCGGATTGACTTTTAGCGTGTTGCGGGCAATCCCGGCACACTTTCAAAATATTAATCAGTTTGCAGCAAATTGATTTTATTCAGCCAACCGGACAAGCAGCTGAGCAAAATCAGTTTCTTTTGCATTCAAAATAAACAATGGAATCCACGAAATGCATGTGTAAACAGTGGTTAATTAAATTTAGAATACTTCGAGCTAAATTTACTCAGTTTTAAATGAATCGCCCCGTGCGTCCCATATATACATATATAGCAATTCACTCAAGCTCATCGAATTGGAAAGTCAAATTGTGCATGCGCCACATTAGCTACTAGCCGACATCAGCTCAAGTTTGCCACAAGTTGTTGCAAGCCGCAAAATTTAACAATAATCATTTTAAATTTCTAGTTGGTTGAACAGCAAAAAAATCACCCGCAGGATATGCAATTACTTATGCATATATATTGCACACACACACACACACACACACACACACACACACACACATACATAAACACACAGACACACACGAGGGCACACACAGAGTAAGACTGATGTGATTTGCTTATGACGGCAACCG
Source organism: Drosophila cognata (assembly GCA_035041535.1). NCBI lineage: Eukaryota > Metazoa > Arthropoda > Insecta > Diptera > Drosophilidae > Drosophila > Drosophila cognata. The sequence goes on along the minus strand of JAWNLC010000688.1, from coordinate 3,292,439 downwards.
ACAACAACAGCTAAATACACTGATCACAAATATGTAAATTGATACAGTGGCAGCCGAGGAGCTGAGTGCAACTGCCACGCGAGGGATCCATCGATACTCCTAATGAAGCAAATGGAAATCGATATGTTAGAAAATTAAACCCTACAAACACATTTAGATATCCAAGCTAGTGATTTGGTTTCAAATCTGTTTAGTCTGTTAAATATTTTCATTGCTGAAAGATTAAACTTTGCTTAAGAAAATTAAAGGTGTCACACAAATTATTGCAATTATTATAATTATACACATTATTATTATCACAGTTGAATAACATTTCAAACTAAATGCAATTGATTTCTCGGAACACGTATATCTATCTATCTATCATATCTACTGTACACCCTTCTGAGCCTGAGCCTATAGCACTTCCATCAACCCCCGATTCTCGACATGAATGATTATTTTTCTGTGGTAATACACATATTTAATTACAAACATTTGTACTATTTATATTAGCTTTAAATTGCATTTAAATAAATATAATTTAGACCAGCTTATGCCCAGCAATTTATTTTCAACTTGCAATGCTGAATTCATGTAAATAACAAACACTGCAGAACAGTGAATATAACTCGGAGATCAGATCATTTTTATTAGGTATTTTCAAGCTTTATTAGAGTAAGTCAGCTTTTCTGAAATTATTCACACTTTATTGTGAATACTCTTTTTTAAAGATAATAATAAATGAAATAGCAATCAATGCCTAAGCCAATAACTCTCTCATTGAGAAGCATTTATAATGTGAGCAGTGAATCAGATTGCATTTACTGCTGCAAACAACACATTTGTCAATTTTGAAAAGGTTCTTGCCCCAAGATGCAATGACATTTGAATGACTGCCAGCCACATTTGCAATTCTTGGCAAATGCATTTTGGGGGCGTTTGCAGCAGTGTTCGATGCTGCTGAGAACAATGTAAAATGAGTTTTACAATCGCACAAAATGTGCATTCGAGTGCAGTTTTTGACTGACAGTTAAGGGCGTATCTGTGTATGTGTGTATGTGTGTGTGTGTGCGTGTGTGGCACACTGCTGCTAGTTGTTCGCTTACATGGCTGGCCTGCCTCACCAATAATTTCCATGTTTATCTGTCGGTAGTCGTCGTTGTCGCCGTCAATGTGTCAGGTAAGGCTAACTGTCCATTTAGTACCCATTCTCTTTCCTTTTCTCTCTTTCTCTCATTGTGTCTGTCGCTCCCTCTGTCTCTGTCTCTGTCTCTGCCGACGGGTTGCCTGTCAGTGTTGCCATTAAGCAAGGAATGCATAAATTTTTAAAAGGATTGGCCCGCTTTAAACCCCTGCTTTTCTCCAGGACTGCAAATGCAAATTGCTGAGTTGCTAACAAAAATATTTTTGATTGACGTCAGCCGAATGGGCAAATGTGTCAGTAATTCGATGACAATAGATCTGAAATGGTTTGTTTTCGCATTGTTAAGCTTTGATTACGTAATTGCCACAACTTCTTAAGACTCATGTTGTTTATATTTATTTTGATGGAATATATTTTGGCAAAATGTCCAATTTTAAGAATATCAAACAAAAGATTTATGTTTATATTCCCATGCTGTAAAATTCTATTTAAATTTATTCATTTTGTTGGTCGTTGACAAATGTTTTTATTTTGCCACTTTTTGTTCCTTAAAAAAATATAATTATTCACAATCGACATTTTCTGGTTATTGGTCTGGCTTATCCGGCTTGTGCACCACTATTCATTACTAATATTATTTCTTAAAGATAGATTCTGGACATTTTTCAATCTCAATTTGCATACCTTGAATCCATTAAAAATTTGAAATATAGCCTTAATGAATTTTTCGAAAAATTATGGCTTCACCTGTTTTCGATCAGTAAAAATTGTTGAGAGACTTTAAATTTAGAATTTAATGTCTGTCGATAAGAATATCGAGTTTATTTCATTTGAGCCACACAAATTATTGAGTAACTTAAATATTTCATGAATTTATTTTACTATTTATTTATTTACTATAAGCAATTTTTTGCTGAGGAATTGAATATCTGCTGGATTCAGAATATTTCCAAAGCAAGCAGTCTCGACTATAGTATTCCAATCTATTCATCTAAAATATTAGTGTAGAGGGTATTATAATTTGAATTTTGTTGTAACACACACTGATGAAGGAATCTCCGACAAAATATTCTTATTTTCATTGTATTACATATTGTATTACATTTGATTATGTCAGCAGAACTCATTGTTGAGATTTGTTATATATCCGCTTTTTTGCTGGAGGTTGTAGGTAATTCGAACTCCGGGCCAAAATGTAGTTTGACTCCATTGCTATTTATTTATATGCAGTGTCCACAGCAGCACAGACTGATTCAGATCCATTTAACCCAGATTCGACCGACAATTTACATATGAGGAACATTGTTGGCAATTGCTCCTCAGTTGATGCATGAATGCGTTTTGTGCTGTGTCATTGGGAAAGGTTGCAGTACATTTTGCATTCTGCTGCAATGCAGGGCGCGCCCCAAGGCACAGAGTCAGGATTCAAAAGCGGAGAAACGTTCGCCACATACCTGGACAAGATGCTTTCCAGCTCAGAGCAACGCAAACAAATTTGCAAATGGACGAGAGTGACTATTTCTGTAAGTGTGAGTTGCCGTTGATGTATTGGTGTGCTTTATAATGCATTAAGTTCGCATCAAGTCGCACAAAGTGCCAGCTGCCAACTACAAGCCACAAACTACAAACTGGGCAAAGAGGTGAAAGCCACAGCTGAGCAGCTTCGGATTTTCAAATTTAAAACAAAGTGTTCCTCTTAATATGCAAACAGTTTTGAAATAGAAGTCGGCTTGTAAAATGATATTTCGTTTGTTGCCAAAAGTAAAAATGCGACAAAAGCCACAGATTAAAAGTCTAAATTGCTTCATATGAACGTGTCCAAAAGCCCCCAACGCGAAATGAAATGACTCCATGTGTGGCAATGTGGTCTTTGGGAATCTGTGGAAAACTGAATGGTTCGGACTAAATTGCACATCAACTGTGTGTGCGGGTGTGTGAGTGGGTGTGTGTGCGGATAAGGTTCCAGCATTTCGTATTTTCATTTCACTGGACTCGGCTTTATTGAACCAGGTGGACTTCCGCAGTCATAGATTTGAAAGGGGGAGTTTGCAGCAATTGTTAATACATTGTGCAGAAATAGAGACAACTGGCGAAGTTTTTGCAATGCCAGTTGACATCTGTGACCAGATTGGGCTCTTTGTATCGTAGTTAACCTATTCCATTTGTATGAAGCATAGCGAAATGAAAATTGCACTGGCAATAGCAGGCGGATATTGGATCAAAGAAAAAATTAAGTAGACCTGGTTCATGAAAATCTTGGCAGGCATTTCAATAAAGTAACTACAGTTAATATATAAAGATAAATTAAATTGATTTCAGTTTTATTGTGAATAAATAGCTGTCAAAACTTGGAATTCTTTATTATGAACATGACATTATTAAAATACATTTTTAATTCCCTTTTTTATCCAATCCAGGAAATGTCATTTTATATTTTGTCACATTTTTTTTTTTTCCTGTGAAAAAAAATACAGAATGTGTGTTCTTTATTTGTCAGTTCTCTGTCATATATGGTGAAATATATTACCTTAATTATATTGTCAAATGAAACGCATAAAATATAATACAAATGTGTGCGGACCACATATCGATGCCTTATCATCAGAGCGGATATTTGCGTTTTGCTTATTCTATATTTAAATTGATGTTTACAAAAATATTGCATTTAAAGTCAGTTATTTTTAATTTAATTTAATACATTTCTTATTTATTGTAACTCTTGGATAAATGCTTATATGATATATAATATAATTTATATAGTAAATTATGGAGGATGCTGCCACAGAGTCTGCCTTGAAGATGATGAGGATCTAGAAATGCTATTAGATTGGCAATAAGCAGATTGAAATGAGGAATCTTAGGACAAATACACTCAGTGCATTTCTAACTCTGATTGTATAATAATAATAATATTAATAATAATATTAATATCATTATTATTAATAGTAATGGTAAATAAACTATGATTTCCAGAGCATGATTCCCTGCATAACCCTAGCCCTGCATAAGAGTTTAATGAGTTTAATAGCAATCATGTCTTTAAGCTCCTCCAGAGAGGTATTTAGTTTGAACCGTGCTTTCTTTTTAAAGAAATAAAGTTGAAATTGTAAGGCATTTAATACTACATAGAATATTGTAATTGTGTCCTGAAGTGCGTAACGCATTGAAGGAAAGACCTTCAACCTCATCAATTACGTACACACATTTCTGTGCATAAATGTATACATCAATTCATTCTGTTACTAAGCAAACTAATCTGCTCATTTTTTAGGCATATATTAAGTGCTTATTTTTAACTCTGCTTATCAAATGGCATCAAATAACTGCCATTAAGATTTGGGTCACATTAAATATGCAAAGCCTCCTGAATATCCTCAGCATAAAACTTTAATTGTAGTCATTAGTCAATTATGCGCTGCTAAAAATAACAGAAAGCAATAACCAAAATTGTTTTGGCACAAAACAGGAAGTCAATTTGACAAGCTTCTTAAGGATATTCATTATTTGCCATACACCTTGTTTCTGGGTTTTTTTTATGGATTGTGAGTCGGGCCTTAAATAATTCTGATATTTTATTGAAATTTGCGATTTGTGTCGATTTTATGTAGTTGACAAAAGACACGAAGAATAATATAAAAATCTGCATTAATGAAGGGCAAAAAGTATTTTGAAGTATTAAATTCAGATTTATAGGGATTATTGGTACTAACCAAATGAAATTAAATACATGTTCAAAATGTCAGATAATCTAAATAATTCACATACTTTTACTTTAAGGTTTCTGTGAATTTTTATAATTGAATATATGTTCAAACGGATAAATTTAATATATTTAATGGCAGGTAAAAAGTAGATGTCGACACTGAACTGAAGAGTTGCCTTAAAGCTAAAACCAAAAGATAGAAATTGTGGGTGAATCAACCACAGACACATTTAATAGGCAAACACTTTCAAACTCTTGCTAATGACAGCAAAGCCAAGAAACCAACGCTAATTTCGTGTGATTGCGTGTTCATCTGCATAACTCTGTGTATGTGTGTGTGTGTGTGTGTGGCTTTATCTTACATATATATTTTATATATATATCAAGGTCAGCAGTTGAGAAAAAGTTTTGCACATATGAAAGCAGAGGAAGAAAATCAAGAAAAGTGCAAAGCATTTGGGAATGAATACTCAAGCAAAACTTAGCTAAACGGCTTCATATACAGAAGCAGTCAAGCACACACAGATACAACTATAGTGTATGTGTGTGGGTGTGTGTGTGTGTGTGGGTGTGTGTGTTTGCCCTTATGTATTCTACTTTTCTGTGTGTTGTATTCATAAGCGCGCTCTAAGCCCTGTAATAAGCTTATCGCGAGGCGACCAGAGTCCACAGAGTTGTTGCCGAGTGTTGAGCTCTGCATTTATTCAATGTAGCTGCTAATCGGCTTATCGATAGCAGACGGTCTCTCTAATTTCGAATCAGATCAGAACAACTAACTGCAAAACTTTGTGACTTTGTATTCGTAATGAAACCAACAATTCCAGCCACACCTCAACAAACTCTCACTAAAAGGTTTGCGGCGCAGATAGAAATCAAGGTGGGATTCTGGTACATTAGCAGTGAAATCTGTGCAGCAAAAAAAGATGCTGAAAGAGTTAACTTTTTTGTTGGCTGAATGAGAATGTTTTTCCTGAATTTTCCTTGCTGTTTTTTTTGGGTCTGCTCGTGCACTTTATGAGCCGAATACTTTGATTAATGCTCGCTCTGCGAATGCTGCAATTGCAACTGGCTGCTGGTTGCTGGCTGCTGGCATGTGGCAAGAGGCTAAGCGGATAAATGTGTCAAACGCCGAAGGCGGCTAAAATACGGCGTAACAATCATGTGCAATTTATAGACTCACATGAGATTAGCTATTGCCAGCCAATGGGGCACAGTCCGTTCACTCTCCAAGATAACTGAAATGAACCCCAATCTTTCAGCGCAGATAAGCAAAATACGGCAACAATTAAAATTTGACCACAAATAGTAAATCTATAACTTTCAAATTATCTAATTAGTCATAGAGAACTGTTGACTCTCATTTTGAAATAAATTTGAAGCTTTCAATTTTAATAATTTTAAGGTTAAACAGAGCATCTGAAAGTCGCCACATTTAAGTTAATGACGTCATCCAAATAGGGACAATGCTGTCATATCATCTCGTATTACAATTTTGCTTAACGTATACCAATGAAATGAAGCTAGTGGTATTATTTTACAGCTGTCGTCCTACTTTGTCTGGCATTTTTAATTACTTAGCTTCCTTTCATTTAACGGCTAATGCGAAAAAGTGTCAACTAAATTGTTAATGGCTTTCTGACAAGACCCAATTCGCAAGTGTCTCCAGGCCATGTTTGGTTTTTTCAAGCTCCACAGGCAATCAAATGCCTGAACCCTTTTCTCAATGATGGCTTTTGGCCTGCTATTTTTAGCTCACATTCTTGTTATAAAAAATATCTGACTTGAATTTGATTGGCTTCTCTGGCATTTGCACTTGGCTTTGACTGCGAACTTGAGTGATTTATGATTCATCCAAGCCAAATTTCTGAATTTCTGTGAAATTAGATAAATGCGCGAAAGTAAATAAATAAAAAAAATAAATAAATAAATGGGTTTTCAATTTCCAAGACACGTTTTTTTTCTAAAATTGGCTTAGCTTATAATAAGCTTATAATTTCTAACAAAATCTACCAAAAATTACGAGCTGAGTTAAATCGCAATTAATATCATTTAATTAGAAGTGTGTGAACTGTCTCAAAGAAAATTAAATTCGAATCAACAGGAACACTTATTTTGAACACAATTAAAGTCGGTTTAGCTTAAGTTTCATGTCGGATGGGATCTTAAAGGTTTAATGTTGAAAATGATGATTCGCTGTAGATGCGAGAGAGAGAAAATTGCTAAAATGCAACCATAAATTGAAATAATGTATCCAAGCAACCAATTTCATTTAACTGAAGTCTGCTTAGTTTAATTTTCATGTATAATGGGATCTTAAAGATTCAATATTGAAAATGATTCGCTGTAGATGCGAGAGAGAGAAAATTGCTAAAATGCAACCATAAATTTAAATAATGTATCCAATTTGAGCAGGAAAACAAAAAATATCAGCTCGCATCAGTTTTTTACACACAATTGCATTTTCCTTTTCATTGCAGCGCAAATTGAAAACCAAAAAAAAAAAACAAAAAACGAGAGACAGAGACAGAGACAGAGAGATAGGGAAGAAAAAAGGACGCACACAAGAGACGAGCAAAGCAGAGAAGGACGGGGAGGTGGCTGCAGTGTTAGCAGGATGTCAAAATGCCATCGGCAGATCAAATCCTGTTCATAAATGTCACCACAACGGTGGCCGCGGCAGCGTTGACAGCAGCCGCTGCCGTCAACAGCACACCAGAGGCATCCACAGCAAAGGCATCATCGCAAGCGTCAGCCAACGGACGCAGTGCAGCAGCAGCAGCAGCAGCAGCGACGTCAACGTCGACAACAACAGCAGCCCTGGCAGCCAATTTATCGGGCTCGTTGGTGGACAGCCTGACAACAGCAACGGCAACAGCTACAGCAACAGTGACAACAGCAACAGCAATTGTTGAGTCAACGCAGGAATGTGGCGCATTGGCGGTGGAGGAGATGCATGCCAGCTTTTTGGGCTTGCAACTGGCGGTGCCGGAGTGGGAGGCGCTGCTCACAACGCTGGTGCTCTCCATCATCATAGTGCTGACCATAATTGGCAACATTCTGGTCATACTGAGCGTGTTCACTTACAAACCGCTCCGCATTGTGCAGAACTTTTTCATCGTCTCATTGGCTGTGGCCGATTTAATGGTGGCACTGCTGGTGCTGCCCTTTAATGTGGCATACTCGATACTGGGTCGCTGGGAGTTTGGCATACATCTGTGCAAGCTGTGGCTCACCTGCGACGTGCTCTGCTGCACCTCCTCGATACTCAATCTGTGCGCCATTGCCCTGGATCGCTACTGGGCGATAACCGATCCCATTAATTATGCACAGAAGCGGACAGTGGGTCGAGTCCTGCTGCTCATCTCGGGTGTCTGGATGCTCTCCTTGTTGATTAGCAGTCCGCCGCTGATTGGCTGGAACGATTGGCCGGATGAGTTCACCAGCGCGACACCGTGTGAGCTGACCTCGCAGCGAGGCTATGTCATCTACTCGTCGCTGGGCTCCTTCTTCATTCCGCTCATCATTATGACGATTGTGTACATTGAGATCTTTGTGGCGACGCGACGTCGTCTGAGGGAGCGTGCCAAGGCAAACAAATTGAATACGATTGCGTTGAAGACAACCGAACTGGAGCCCATCAACACGAGCAGTGCGGCAGCTGGCAGCAGCTCAAAGGCGCGCTACTTGGGCAGCCTCTGCGGCAGTTGGCTCTGCTGTGGTCGCGACCGTGCCAACTTTGCCACGCCCATGATACACAACGACCAGGAGAGTCTCAGCAGCGAGACACACGCCCAGCCTGAGACAAACATCGAACAGCACCAGCACCAACAGCAACAGCAAACGGTTGTTGTGCTCGTCAAGAAGTCGCGTCGCGCCAAGATCAAGGACTCAATTAAGCATGGCAAGGGGCGCAGCGGTCGCAGATCACAGTCATCCTCGTCGGGATGTGAGCCGCACGGTGAGCAACAGTTGCTGCCACAAGCCAATAGCAACAATGCCGCCGCCAAATCGGATCAGGAGATAAGCACAGAGAGCGGCAGCGATCCCAAAGGTTGCATACAGGTGGGTCTAAAGCAAAGATCTCAATCAAATTATTCTTTTGTTCTTCATTTGGAAACTTTATTAATTAATATTTATTATTTATTAGGTTTGTGTTACCCAAGCGGATGAGCAAACGTCTCTGAAGATGACGCCGCCACAGTCATCGATGGGCACGGCTGCTGTGACTGTGGTGCAGAAGAAGCCGAGCACCGTTAACCAGTTCATCGAGGAGAAGCAGAAGATCTCACTGTCCAAGGAGCGGAGGGCTGCTCGCACCCTGGGCATCATTATGGGCGTGTTTGTCATCTGCTGGCTGCCGTTCTTTCTGATGTATGTGATTCTGCCATTTTGCCAGAGTTGCTGTCCCACGAACAAGTTTAAGAACTTTATCACCTGGTTGGGTTACATTAATTCCGGCTTGAATCCGGTCATCTATACGATATTCAATTTGGATTATAGGCGCGCGTTTAAAAGACTACTGGGCATGAAGATATGATCGCATAATGACGCCCACAAAGTGCAGATGCGAACCGAAAGAGAGGGCATTACTCAAAGTTTGTGCCAAAAATTAATATGAATATTCGAAGAAACACCTGGGAAAAGTGATGCTACCAAATAACTAATCATGAAATTTACGTCAATATGGTTTCACTCATTTGTATACATGATCTCGAAAGTTCATTGAAAATAATAAATGACATTAAATATTTGAACTAAATGAAGAAAAGAAAAATGAGAAATTTCTATTAGCAAATAAAAACCTTCGTGTTTTATTAGTAAAATCTAGTTTTTGATTTAACTACTCCACTTGAATATGAAATGAATCTATCTATTAACTTTAGCTCTAAAATGAACTCACTTTTTTCGGGTGTTTCAAAGCGTTGCTTTTGCTCATTAAGAGCACTTTGAAAGGACACGCCTGGGCGTACTTAACTAAATGTAAACTGTTATATATACTCATAGAAAGTGTACTGAGAAGATGACCACAAGGTCAACCGTTATGTGCACTGGCCCTCTTCTCAAAAAAAATAAATATTTAAAATAAAATATTCAAAACTGGAACAAAATATTACCATACAAAAAGAGGAAAGCTTCAATGTATAAAACGTCTAACCAAAAAAACGAAAACTTAACTGGAAACCTAATTAAATTTAATTAAGTGTTTACGCACATGTTGCAAACTTTCATAATTCACTCTTTAGCGCATAAACTGAACATATATAAAATATATATGCATTACATTACATATAAATACATAAATACAAAATAATAAATTAAAGGTTAATTGAATGTGCTCGCTCAACAATGAGAAACTTCCAAAAACTGTTTTCTTAGGCATTATTCTAAACATATTTACATTACGATTTAGGTGCAATAAATTATTAATAATAGATGTATGTAAACTTTGTGAGGTACGCTTAAAAATATTTGTTAGAAATGAATTGTTTTTATGACAAAGCATCAAATGTGTTGAGTGTGCAAAAGCACAGCTAAAAGCTTAATTAATTAATAACTATTTAAACACAAATAAGTAAGATATACAACAGCAAAGATAAATGTTTTACTGCATTGTGCAATAAGGTTTAAAAAAATAAAAATAAAAATACTAAATATAAATCGATGTATAAAACCAAGAGAAACAAAAATCATAAGTATATACGGCAATTTTTGAATTTTCATGGTGTACGTTAACTTCACTAATTAAATTGTTTAATTAGCAAGCCGAAACAAAACAAACGAACAAAAAGACAGATTCGAATAAAAGTTATGAAAAATAATTAAATACTTTAGTTTCATTTGTTTATTTCAAAACTGTACAGCTCAGCACTTTTTACAGGTAACAATTGAATGACTTTAAATCAAATTTGAAACGTTAATTTTCGATAAATTAGAATGTTAACGGATTTGTTAACATTTCTTGCTCCTCCTTATTGCAAGCGGTGACAAGAGCTGCTTGTTAAGAATGTTACAGTGCACTGGAACGACCATTGCTCTCAGCAGCTGAATGATACGAGACTACTTAACATTTTCTCCATATGTGAAATCAGCTGGCGCTGTTAAACTGCCTCTTAACTTAAATTGAAATAAATAGTTTTTCTTACTTACAAACTAATCGGGTTAAATAATATACAAACTAAGAATATTAATGTTGTTCCCTAATTTATATATGGTTTATTTATTTTAAGCAACTGGTATTTTTTTTTTGGTATTAAAAACATAATCCCAAATAACATTTTTGGGATTTTTTACATTACATTTTGGGTTTGTGTCAGTATTCATGAGATGTGAGATTAGTCATTTCAATTTATTTTTAGTTTATATTTAAAGCAAATTAGAACAATATTTCAAATAAATCCCCTACTGTCCCAAAAGAAATAGAAATAATACAGAAATGCAGGTAAGCTTAAAGTCAGCAGAATGTAGAATATATATATATATCTACAAATATATGTACAACTATAAATGTGTATTTCTGCATAAATTTGAACATGTGCATGCAACTAATGCCCATATTTGGTTGTAAAACGCAGGCAAAATGAATCGCATGAGTGCGTTGAACGATTTCTGAATGAAAACTCAAACAAATTATGATTTTTTTAGGATCCCAACGAAGATACCGAGTGGAACGATGTGCTGCGCGCAAAGGGAATCATTGGGCCAAAGGCGAAGGAAGCGGAGATAACCGAGGACCAAATTCAGGCGATGATGAACGATGTGATTCAGCGACGAACAGATTTGCCGCCGCAGGAGGGTCAGCGTGACAAGCAGATCGATGACATGTCACTCGACGAGCTCGATGAACTCGAGGACTCAGAGGACGAGGCAGTGCTGGAGCAGTATCGCCAGCGTCGCATGGCCGAGATGCGTGCCACGGCGGAGAAGGCGCGCTTTGGCAGTGTTCGAGAAATATCCGGGCAGGAGTACGTCGACGAGGTGACCAAAGCTGGCGAAGGCATCTGGGTGGTGTTGCATCTGTACGCCAACGGCGTACCCCTCTGCGCTCTCATCCACCACCACATGCAACAGCTGGCGCCACGCTTCCCACAGACCAAGTTCCTCCGCTCCGTGGCCACCACCTGCATACCCAACTTCCCCGACAAAAACCTGCCCACCATTTTCGTTTACCACGAGGGAGCGATGCGCAAACAGTTTATTGGTCCGCTGGAGCTGCGGGGCGAGAAACTCACGCTGCCCGAGTTGGAGTTTATGCTGGGTGCGGTTGGGGCTGTGCCCAGCGACATTAAGGAGGATCCCCGGCCACAGATCCGGGATAAAATGCTAGCCGATTTGGAAGATAAAAATGTGGATTTTTATTAAGATCGCATCTTCGATCCCATTTTCTGTTGCATTACAATTTGCGAATCTTGTTTTGTGTGCATTTCTTGTTAAAACAATATACAAATTATTTTTGCTACCAGGATTTACTTGTTGTGTGTCTTCCCACTGTTGGTCGTAGTCTTGGCCATGCCCTTGGGCTTGCTGCGAAATATGTTCGGATCGATGATATTATATGGGTGCTCGCAGGCCGGATTTATGGTGCGTCCGCGACGTAACTCGTGCTTCTCCAGCAGATGTGGAGCCAGCAGCAGAAACAGCTGCTCCGTCCACGAGGGCAAGCCAAAGCTGGTGAAACACAGCTCCCAGTAGGGCAAACCCAAGTGCGCAATGGCCATGCGCAGATACTCACTGAAAGTCTCGGCCAGAAACTGCCAGCTGAGTGTGCCCAGCTCGAGCAAATAAAACCGTGGATTATTCGAACTGGTTGACTCATACAACATGCACACCTGAAACGATATTTGTATATCTGAAATCTGAAAACACATCTGTTGAGTAATAGTAACAAGTAACAAAAAAGCTAATATAACAATTCTTCAGGGTACACATCGAAAACAGCACCACGGAAATTGAACATCTTTTTCTAAAACAAAATAAATCTCAAAAACTTAGATATGGAAACCTCAGCTTTTAGAAAGCTCAGCTTTCTGAATAATAGGGTGACTAACCATTGCCTCCAAAAGTATGGCGACAAATTATGAATTTAAAAAATAGCAACTGCAACTATTCCTCACTCACCTTGGCCATTTCGTTGATATTGTTGATTTCAAATATTTTGGTCTTGGCCGTTATAATGGGCGGGGCATTATCCCACTTATCCTTGGCGCCAACAGAGCTAATGTTGCTCCCGCTGGCACCGCTAGTCGATTGGGAGCCGCTTGTCGGTTGAGTATTCTCGATGTTCTCCCGCAACAGGGTCACCTGGAGCAGATGCGGAAAGTGTATGTAGCCGACGCGTCGAACATCGCTGGCTAAGGGATCCCATTTGACGGATCATCATCATATATGACTGTTTTGTCGAGTCTCGATACTTACGCGCATATTGATAGCTCCAGTTGAGCACGAAGCCGTCGCTGGATAGGTAGAACTTTTTCATGTCCTCTGGCAGGTAGACACAGTGCCGTTGCTCCCAGTTGACCACCTGGCACGGATTCAAGGGTTGTCGACGCTCCAGGCTTACATTGCACACTCTCGGCACATTTGCTATTGTGAATGTTTGTTTTAGGTCTTAGTTTAGCTGGCAAACAACAATTATTACTCACATAACGTTTTAATCAGGCCCAATGTCAAATTTTCGTAGAATGCATCTTCTGGTGAAAGTTTCTTATTCATATTTAAAATACGTAATTTTCGTTAATGGAATATTCCAAGGAGCGGAGGCGCTGTTTAATGTTAAACTTGATAGAGTAAACAATGCCTCCCTGACACTGGTTGTCCTGGCAACAGACTGACTAACTAACTATCTGAATACTATCGTTCCTGAGGCAGAACTAACAACTGATTTCCATTAATATTCTGAACTATGAATTTTATATTGAGCAAGTCGAATATGGTTTTGAATAAATTCGAATATCAGTCAGAGTTGTGTTATATATTTTGAAATGTTTATATCCGCTCAAATACAATTTATTTACACAAAACAAGTACAGTAAGGGAACATAAATGATTGATTTGTCAACAATGAAATTAAACACGACACGACTGAATGAGTAATATGGACGTGAACAGATCATGGCCATTGACCAATTGCCAATCTCATCTCTTGGCTGCACTGGGCTCTGCGCTCTCCGCCTCCTCCTCGTGTCAGGAAACCTCCCACACGGTGGACTCAACCGAACGACGCGGACGCCCAGCGACCTCCACATGGGCATCCAGTCCATCACTCAAGCGACTGAAGCGGCGAGCCCAACTCCCTCGCGGATTGGCCTGGCCCCCGGCTAAGGATGAGCGGTGGCTGCTATCGCGGAACAGGCTCATAATATCCTGATTGTCTCCTTGCGCCCGCTTGATGCCATGCTGGTATTTGGCCTCCTTGGCTAGCAGCTCCTCGCGCTGCATTTGTGTCTTCACCTCCGAGGGCACATCGGGTATGATGAACTGCATGATGCCGGTTAGGACGAACACAACATGCTGTTTTGGTCAATACAAATTTATTAAGTAAGTATCTATTAGACCCACAGTAAGGCTTTGAGCCAAACTTCTGCAATTCAAACTCGAACCAAATCGAAGAACGATTGTGTTTAGAGACACAACTTAATACAAATAATTTTTCCACCGACAATTGTATGATTTCGGTGATGTCCTTTTAAATGTACAATACTCTAAAAAGATTTATATTTTTCTATAAAATTTGTTGGATGCAAAATGAATGGACAGCGCAATCTGCACTGACGTCGCTTTTAAAGCGATGACATTTTCGTATATAGATATTTTGTTAAATTTTTATTGATCGTCGATTCAATTTAGAGAAGTTTGACTGTACTTGATACCCCTTTATACCTCAAACACCACGACGAAGGCCAGGCGAGCGGCAAAAACATGCCAATAGTGGGGACTAAGTCCATAAGGTTCATAGTGCTTGGGGCCATTCCTGGAAAGTAAATCAAATGTAAACATGGACTGAGATGGAATAGTTGTCAATTTACTAACCGATAACCCCTATATTGACAGGTGTCCGGATCGAGTTCGCTGCTCGTCGCACCCCATTCCTCCTTGTATTCGGATGTGTTGAATACGGACAGGGAGTGCTCAATGTAGCCAGCCAAAGTATTTGACTGCGAGTAGACAAACTTATAAACGACGCGTGGAATGAAATCACTCGTGTAGGCGATCACAAACGCATTCGAGACGACGGCCGTGTAGGTTATAATCCGCAGAATGCCGTACCAGGCGCCAATGTCCTCCACACGCTCCGCCAAGGGTCGCCTCGCCTGTGTGACCATCTTGTAGGCATCCAATCGAATCTCGGCCACATTGTTGAGCAGTGCAAAAAGCGGCGCCAATGGAAATGCGGCCACAAACAGTGTGACAAAGCCATATTGAAGAACTAAAATAAGTATGGACCAAATTATAAATGGCCAACTTGGGTTGCTTAACAAGCGAGCTACTCACTCATTTCTAGGTACTCATCGAATAGGGCCAAGCGACCCGGATCCTGCATATGATAGTCCTGTTCCCAAGCCATATGTAAATGCGATTCATCCTTAGTAGCCTGCAATGAAATAAATATTTGGGTTTATTGCTCCGATAAATGATATATCTAATCGTTATAAGGATGGAAACAATAGATTGGTAAATAAATAAATAATAAATTGATAAACAGCTTTCCAACATTTTCCCCACAAATTTCCTGAAACTTTCAGTTTCAGTTCTAATTTGAGATATGTATCCCTTATCGCTTAGTCAGTAAATAAATCTGCGCAAACTGATTTATTTCTAAATATATTTATCAGTTAATATCTTACACACCTGTTTGTGCTTACGCTGACGCCACCAGTTCCAGAACTTAGGAAAAAGATATTCCATAAAGTTGTTCCAGCATTGCTTGCCCACCATAATAATGGCCTAAATGGTCAGAGAGCTGCCCTTATAAATCCAAAACACAGACTGATCGCAGAATTTTGTACTTGCCAATTGTATGCATAGCTCGGAGAGGCAGCCCGCCGGATCACAGATGTCATTCTTGAGGCGGAAGAACTCACTGCGCCGTGCCTGATCATCGCCGGGATAGTCGAAGAAGCGTCCCTTGAAGAACGCTATGTAGATGAGCGACGAGTAGAAGTTCATGAATTCAAAGAAGAATATCTTAAATGTGTACGAGTCCTCGTATTCGGTGTGGGTGCGAGGATTCTCCAGGTTTGTCAACTTAATTGCCATGCGATGATAGATCTAATGTGATACCAAACACAATGATTGATTGATTGAGCAACACACTACACTTTTGGAGTTTAAGCCTACCCGTGTGAGTATCATAATGACAACCAAATTGATCAGCGCCGCTGTCACTGTGGTAAACAGTTTGGCATGCTCATTCACAAAGAAGCCTCCCCCGCCATAGATGATCGCGACCAAGGATACGCGGTAGATAATTGTGCCCAGCACGGCGGAGAGCACAACTGCGATCTGCACTCGATGAAGTTCAACAATATTTTGTTAACGGGTAAGTTATTATTACAGTTATTTTTTGTTAACTATATTTTGAAACAAATATTTAATCATTCATTTATATTTAATGTACACGTTTTAGTGTCCACAAGCTGATTCCAAAATAAAAATATATAAAAATGAAGGTCGTACGCCAAAAATTATAATCATAAATCTAGTGAATAAATAAATAAAAAATAAAATAATAACTTGTCATGTAAATGTCATAAATCATATATTCTCTAAGCAAAATAAAATAAAATAAAATTTAATTGAATATAAAATGTACCAAACAGAAGCAAATAAAATCAACTTGAAAAAAATTGTTCTTCCTAAAATGATAATTGCACTGAAAGCTATTATTTTTGCTACCCTTTGGAAATAGTTTCTAAATATTCGAAAAATATTTCCTTAAATTCGAAATTCTTGCCATGAAGTAAAAATTCATAAAGTTCCGAATTATTTTCTATTATCAAAACATGTATTTCAAAAAGTAGAAAAACAAATCCATATTTTGAAAAACATTCTTTCTAAAATTCAGCATAAATTCATGAAATTGTGGGGATATTTTTTAAATAAAATTTATGGATTAAAATAATTTATTATAAATAAATAAAAATAAGAAAAAAGAAAAAAATAGTTCTGTACACACATGAAAAAATAATTCAAGATTTTTTGAATATTTTTATACATTTTACAACCACTTTTAGTTTTATAAATTCACTTTCTGAAAAATAAGGTGTGGTGCTCTTTGGGCCGAAAGTAAAGCAATTCTCTAAGATTCAGGATTATTTTACTAAGTATAGTATTTACCATAAAGAGCACGGCACTTCCTGTTATTACGAATCGAATAGCGCGGCTCCAAGTGGACATGTAGGGTTCCTTTTCCCGTGTCACTGGATTCATGCGAAATGTGGTTGCGTTCGTCTCGAACTCGGGCCTGTTCTCCTCATCCAACTCGACGTTGTGGAGGTCCCATTCCCAGACTAAGACTGATTGCTTTCGTTTCCACAGCTCCAGGAAAGTGGTGGCTAAAAGTGCATAACAATTCTTAAAATTACGGATTGTTTTGTAAATGTGAATGCTCACCCCAGAATGACATGAAAATGGCAAAAAATACCGTTGATGGATTGTCGAAGAGGTAAGTCAATCGTGAGAAGAGGCATGATTTGTATAGCGGCTGATAGCTGCACGCCCTATCACAAAGCGGACACAGGGTAATGTTGCCGGTGCCGGACTCATTGCAGATCTCCTTGCTTGGCGTATTGTCCTCCGACTCCAGCGTGGCCAGCCCATAAATAAAGCACAAAGTGCCAACAATCGAGGGGTAAACCAGCATTTCGGTGTAGAAACCCAGCCAAGAAAAGTAGAGCGCGATTTTGTCGCCAAAGTACTTGCGCACCAGGCACAGCGGCTGCTTCTTGTACCACTGCGAAGGAGTTGCCCATGTCTGATAAAGCACCCGGCGATCCAGGGAAACGCCACTCGAGTGGGGCCGATCGTAGCGACCCTCGTGCAGCGGAAAGCAGCCCAGATAGGTGCCATCATTGAGCAGTCGCCGGATGCCACTGCGATCGCCCTCCTCGTAGGGTGTCCGAATCAGCACCTGCATCACCATCAGCGACCGCTGAGCACTTGTGTACGCCGTGGCGCGATCCTTAACAATGAACCTGCATAATGTAAATTGGCGTTAGTTGAATTACGATTCCAAAGTTTTGTATTCCGCGTATGTATTTCATAATCTGCGGATTGGTTTTGAATTCGATACAAAAGTTCTTTGAGTTTTAAATACTCGTTGTCTAGGAATAGTAAGACTCAGATAATCATTGATCAACATGAGACTCTATCCAAAATTAATATTAATATTAATAATAGCTGTTAAGAGTTGTCAGTTTAAGGACTTACTGTTCCTCAGGATTGCCGTTGGCCGTCGCAGCCTTGAAAGTTGGCTCGCCCTCCAGCACGGTGTGATCGAGTTGTATCTTTTTGGTCAGCCGTTGCCACATATCCTTCCAGTATTGCACATTGCGCATGACGACGTTCTCATCATCCTACTCAATTGAAGCACATTTAAAGACATAGGTGCACACTTACTGGATGGTTTGCTTACCCAAGAAGGCTTTACGGATATTGTTATGAAGCGTTTGATGGGCAACTTAAGGTTCATGACCTCAGCTAGTCGTGTTTCGAGGCGCCACGGCAGATGGATCTTGAGGAAAAATGTTTTTTCGTTGAACGACTGTGACTTGTCCTCCAGCTCAACGTCGAGTCCTTCCTTTACCAGATTGTCCATGAAACAGCGCCTTATATCGCGCCGCCGTGCCTCCGCCTCGGTCATGACGCCCAGGTCTTCCTCCTCCCAGGCCAGCACCATGTCCACCTTGCGCCGTCCGTCCCGAAACATCAGTGACTCCGGGTCGAGGCCCTCCCTATCCTGTTTGCTAATGCGCCGCTCTCCCTCGCTGCCATCGCCCGTCAAGCTATTGCTCTTGCTGGCTTTGCGACTGCTGGCATAGCTGCCACTAATGCTGCTGCTCTCTTCGGTGGATGTCCTTCGATCAGTGGGCAACAATTGTCGATAGCCAAACTGATCGACCAGCTCATTCGAGTGTGACGACTCGATGACTTCATTTGACTGATTTCCTTTGTCATCCACCTCACTGGACATGCGCCCATTCAGCGTCGGGCTAATGTTCAAGCCCAGAGTGCGACGCATTGCTGTACCCGGTATATCCTCCTCGGGTCTGTCCACAACTTTGGGGCCGAATGCTTGCGTGGGACTCGGCTCCGCGGATTCTGTTTCCAGGTGTGTGGACAGCGGCATCGTTATCGTGTTGCCCTTCGAGTAACATGAAGCAGTGCTGCCACGCATCATCGAGGAGTTGAGCCATTTCTCTGTGTAGGAGGCAGAGCTGCCGCTGCCCGAGTTCTGTTTGTCCACGGAGGGTTTTGGCGAGACGGGTTTGTTGACCGCTTGACGTTCCACATCCATAAAATGGTAGGCAGTGATGCTGGGCTCCATTTGTGGGGCCTCCAGATCCAATTCAATTAAATTTCTATCCTGTTGTGCCAAGTAAGTAGAAGAAACATTATAAAAAATCTGGCCAAGATCGAAAAGACTGTAAAAAATAAACTTTGCTTAGGTAGCTGGAGTTTTCAGAATTTATTGCACAATGTATAATGATGATATTAGTTTAGTTGGATGACTTACACCATAACCAACTAGACGACCTGCTACTATGCCGCTGTCCTGGCTAAGCCGTCGTGGACGCGACTTGGGATGATTTTGGCGAATGGCTCGCTCGCTTTTGGCTGGGCTTGAGACGACTTGTCGCCGGCTTGGAGAGTTGCGCCGTGAATTACGTAGTGTGGGCACTGACAGGAATCCTGTGAAGTAAAAAAAGTTTAACCCTAAATCGGGATAACTACAAATATAGATGGCGAACTCACTTGGAAACTGAAACACTGTCTGCTCACTGGCTCTCTCGCTCTCGAAGGCGCCGCTTCCAATGAGATCCTCTCGCGAATTGGACTCCGTTATGGGTGTGGTGCTCTCATCCTCAACGCTGTCGATTCGTATTTGAAAAATATTTGAATTGCCGCGCACATTTCCCTGCAGCTTTCCATGATTGTTCATTTTTTCGTATGTTTGTCTATCTATCTATGACACGTCACTGCACAAAGTAATTACTCTGATTAGTTATTCAATAACAAGAACTTTCCTCTTTTCGACTGCTTGACATATAATTTGACCTACAGTGCCAGATCGCACGAGGCCTGTACACTTGTCACCACTCCCATAATAAAATATGTATTCAAATTTGTAATTTCGATTCAAAAAGAACCCCAAATCAAAGCGCGCTCCAAACTATTCGACTTTTTATGTTTCTTTTGAACTAAAAGTAACAAATGATAGTTAATAAATAATTGTTCCCCTATTAATGATACATTTTTTTTATAGGGAATCTCAAGCTCTGTAAACTTCCTCCTTCCTTCCTTTTTAACAATTCGTTGTGAACTTTCCTCAATTTAAATATTCATGCACGCATTTTAATTTGTTTTTTGCTTTTTACCATGCTTTACTTGATAGAGCGCAACTAGGTCGTGTTGCTTCTGCTGTATTATTTTGTTTTCCAATTTCTGTAATCGCAAATGGATTATAGCTTACACTTACATACATACGTACATAAATAAATATGTCCGTATGTTTGAAAGTATGTACGTCGGGGTCCCTCTGGGCTACTTTTATTTGACATTAGAGCCCAGTTATATATACAATTGTAAAGAGAAGTAGCCCACATTGGGGCAGGTACTGTATGTATATGCATATGTATATGTATGTATACATATATATGTAATTGTGTTTGCATTCAATTTGTATATTTGACATTCAAAGTTCGGGTTAATTAATAGGTTGTTCAATATTTTACACAACTCATTTTGTGAATTTGAGAAATATATTTTGAAAAAATGTCCTGGAGATATGGAGAGAGATATCTTTAATGTGTAAAAAGAGGTCACCAGTAACAGTAAACTATAAATGTAATTTCTTCAATTTTGTTCTAATTCGAAGCCTTCAAGTCCAACTAAGTTCGTTTAGAGTAGTTCGACACAACTTTGTTCCACTGATATCTTCTAGTTGAGCACTATTAATTGTTGGTAAATTGGATACATGTTTTTTGGAAACAGGGGGCATACATTGTGTACTAAATATATAGTACAAATAAAGACGTATGAATGTATGTCCAAGTGTGTACACACGCCATTCAATGGCATACGAGCTGGAGTACAACGTCACATCGAGGCCAAACTCATAATGACCTTATACATACGATTAAATATGTACATATGTGTGTGCAAGATAATGCATGTTACAGACAGTCATACTTGGGTCGATAAAACAAATAAACTTGTTGCTGGCTTTGTGGCGGGTTGGCAATTGAAGTATTTTCAGTTCCTGAATTTTTGATCACTCTACGAAGATTGGATTATCATTTTAGTCACTCTTAGACGTGTCGAGCATTTCACAACTAAAGTTATAATCACAATGACCTATAGCAGCCAGAGAAGGTCCCTTGTCCCGACATAGAATTCGAACTGGGTGTGACTTGCTATATTCGTCAATGGAACTTGTTGGTTTGCCAGTTGGGCAAAGTCTCATGCCATCGAAGTAATCATAGAAATTGACGATTTATTGATTCGTTGTTGTCAGTTTTCAAGTTCTACATTATCAATCGGTTATTGATTGTTTCAAATTCGATTTGCATTCACAGATCCTAGTCAAAATTGATGAGTGCTCACAAAAATACATTTAATCCAGCCACTGCTAATCAATCTTTGATTTTTATTGTTGATTTGAATTTCACATTACATGATTTGGATTCGTTTGAAATTTTGTTTGCGTATTGATTTAAAACTGTTGTAAAACGAATATTTGTCTCTTTTGTATCTTTGGCATTTTTGCATTCACTCGCTCGCGTGTCGCGTGCTATTTATTGACACATTCCGTTCTACATAATGGAGACCACGGTTGTTGCGACCGATTTATTGAAGCACTCGCGCACGAATGACCAATGGGCAAGTGAGTGCCACAGGACTAGGTTGGATTGCAACTGTCCTGCTGTCCCGACTACCAAATGCCCCCTCCTAACATGTACAAGTTGGTAGATAATCAAAGTAGTTCATTTTCATGTGTGGCGCACTCACACAGTCTACCATCGAGCTGACTGACAACACACACATGTATTTATTCAAGCTTGTAGACTTGTCGTTAATTGACTGGCCACACTAGTCGCTATGAGTAGTATTTGACATTTAGAGAATTTAAGAGTGAGGTTCTTGTGCAGCTATTATTACATGTGTATTATAAATTATACATCTTGAACTCAAAGACCTGTTAGTTAGTGCTGTTTCAAGATTACTCACACCTAGTTGATGGTATTCAATGGATTTCGAGTGGGTAATAATGACATCACAATTTATTGTCATACAATAGTTGTAACGTAGCTATAAATATAGGTGCCTCTTTTCACTTGCGACTATTATTGTACAGCGGTCCATCTATTTTGAGCGACTGTATGCGTCAATCAAGTCGGCAAGTGCGTCGTTTACCACCTTAAGGACGGCATTGCGTGATTTGTGATTGTTGTCGGAAGTACTTGTACTCAGTTAAACGAAAGTATTGACGAATGCCGTTACAACTAAAAATTTCACAGCTACAACACAATACATATCATCTATGATTTACTGACAATCAATTTGGTTTCTATGACAGCTAACACCAGATTCAATGTACAACATATACATATGTATATGAATATAATGTCGGCTTGAATGATTTGGCATTGGTCTGCAAAAGTTGAGTAATACTTAATTCAAGTTGTGCAACAGTGTTGAATGTTTAAAATCCTTTCATACTTTAAACTAAAAGTGTACTTGTCTTAAGCGGATTCATTTTTATAAATAATTAATCAACTAAAGTCTAGTGCTTGTGAAATGTGTACTAATTTAGTCAAACTTTCAATGTTATACAATGGATGCAACTTTTTTGAAAATATGACGTGACTACTCCAATTCCACATATATAAAGCTTTTATTAAAATCAACTCTTTTCCTTTGAAAAACTGTCTAAGATGTATGTATGTACATGTTAAAATTTAAAATAATTTTGTTTATTTATAATATATATGTATATAAACACCAAAGCTAACGTTGGAGTTGCTTTTTGTGTTCACACGCATAGGACATTTTTTCTACATTTAAGAAAATCCCGGAATCCCCGGAATTAAGAACAGTCAAAAAAAACTTCTCTTAAAAATATAATGCCTCAATAATTAGAGGAGTTATTATTGTTTCCAAAAGTATGGCAAATTCCTAAAATACAGTGAGTTTCTTCTGTGTGGATTGGTGAACTATAACTTGGAAAGCGAACCAAATTTGAATTAATAATTTTATTGAACCCAACACCACAAAGATAATTTTTTAAAACATAATTTTGGTATACAAGAAGTGCTTCCAATTGGCTTATAAGATTTAGCCATGACAACGCTTAGTCATCGGTCTTTGGTTTTGCCAATTCATTGGAATTATTGGTACACTGCTGAAGGATGTCTGGCTCACAAGTGTTTGTCACCTTGCTGAAATAGTGGCCCACCTCGCACTCGGCCTCGATCTTCTGGCCGTGCAGGCAGATGAAGTATCCGCGACAATTATGCGTGTCCCGCGCCAGTTGGCCATGCTTCCCGTTGCAGACGCCCACACGGCCTCCGTTCTCCAAAAGGCAGGTGCCGTCGTTCTGGCGACAGATGCCCAGCAGGCTGTCGTAGCTCTCGCCGTTGCGGCAACGTTGCGAGACGGGCTCGTCTTCATCGCAGCTGATGTAGCGGCGACAGTCACCCGGCTCGGCAATGGAGGTCATCACGTCGCCGATCAGTTCACAGAGACTGGCAATATCTGTGGGCGGATCGCTGCACTTCTTCTCAACTCCTAAGGCCTGTTCCGTTGTCGCTGGATCAGGAGCTGTCTTAAACAGCAGCAGATCCTTCTCGTCGGTTGGTTCAAAGGCTTGGCACTGTTGCAGCGTTGAGTTGAAGAAGTAACCCGCATAGCAGCGCTCGCTGCGTGATTTATTCGAGACGCACAGGTAGAAGTTGTTGCAATTTGACGTATCCGCCAATAGGTGACCGTGTTTGCCCTCGCACAACACCGGATTGGGCGGCTGATGCACGCTTTTGCTGATGTTTAATGCGTTCATCGTTTCATTTGTTCCACTGACAACAACATAGGGGCAGGCGCCATCGTCCTGGGTGCACAGCAACTGATCCGCATCAAAGTAGGAGCCTACGCCGCAGCGTTGTATCAACGCCATGCCCCCCGCACAAATGTAATACTTAGTGCAGTCCCTGGAGTCAGCCACATAGCTGCCATCCTGCAGACTGGCACAGCTATCAATGGCACTACTGTTCCCAATCCCACTCCCACTTTCAACTGTCAGCTGTCCCAGCGGACACTTCTCCAACTCCGACTCCAACTGGAACACCGACTCATTCACACAGCGCAGGAGTGTTGCATTAAAGCGCATCCTAGATGGACACTCAGCTGGAATGGCCAGTCCATGGACGCAGGCGTAGTACAGATTGCAGTAGACCTTGTGGACTAGACGTGTACCATGTGTGACTCCGGCGCACGGATTTATGATGGTGAGATGGGCCAGCGATTGGGCGGGTTGGCGGCACTGTCCCTGATCCAGGCGACATTGTAACGCTAGGCTGTCAAAGTACTGACCCTCGGGGCAATAAAACAACTGAGTGTCATTCTGGCCAAGGCTGGGGTTCAACCAGAACAGAGCCGAAATGAGACTGGAGCAATTGTAGTAGGCGCGACAGTTGTCCGCATGGGCTACCAAGCCAGCACCCTTGTGATGGGCACACACTGAATCGATGGGCAGGCAACTGCCATCGTTGGGGCGACAGTAGCCGACGTTGGCATCGAAGAAGCTGCCATTGGAGCAGGTCTGCAGCAGAGCTGACTGCCCCTGCAGGCACAAATAGAAGCGTGCACAGTCCTCCGGATGGGCAACACTCTGGCCATCCGGCTGACCCGCACACCTGCCCGTGGGCAGTTGCTGCAGCATGGCCTGGCAGCGCTCCACAGACTGACACCTGTTCAGGTGGCGGGCAAAACTGTGTCCGCGCAGACAGCTACCCAAATGCCACTCATCCGCCTCGCAGTAGTAGAAGAACTGGGTGCAATTCGATTCCGGCAACGGCAGAGCTCTCAGCTCACCCGGCTGGCAGGGGCGACGCAGCCCGTTGCCCTGGCAGCTGCCATCGTTTTGCACACAGCCCAGCAGCGGCTCGAACTGTTGCAGCTGACCACAGGACTTGGCCACCCACTGATTTGCCTGGTTACATTCCTCATACGAAAGGCAACTGGTGGCCAAGGCCCGTTTCTGTCCACTGATGCAGCCAGTGGCGGAATCAGTTGTGTCGAAGGCGACTGTGCACTGGCTCGCATTGTTGGGCAGGCAGTAGTTGGAGGTGCGGCTAAAGTACATGCCAAGTGGACATTGCTGTATCCACCATGCGTTCTCCATGCACATCAGGAATCGATCGCAGCTCGAGGGATCTGCCCGCACTGCCAGCTGCTGGCAACTGGCCGGCTGCACCTCTGTGCTCTGGGTGCGATTCAACCAGCTACAGAAGTCATCGCCCTCGTGCTCCGGCATTGGCAGGCAGCTGCCCAGATGCGGGGCATAATACTGCCGCTTGGGGCAATTGCGCAGTCGCCACTTGCCTGCCGTACAGCGAAAGTATTGCTGGCAGTTGTTGTCCCTTTCGCCCCGGATCGGAATAGTTTCGGAGTCGCTGCTTGCGTTGCAGGCGGGCAGACCTGGCACTCGGGCATAGCTGCAGACCATGTCGTCGCGTGGCTCCAGGCAACGCTGCTGCTCCGGATTGTAGTATCGCTCCTCGGAGCAGGTGCGTCGCCGCCAATTGCCATCCAGGCATACCTCGTATTGAGAGCAATTCCCTGGCACAGAGCGCTTGCTATTTAGTTCACAGGCAAACTGCAATGAATAAGTGGATATATTCTTGAATTGTATAACTGATTAAAACAACAACTGTCGAAATCCCTTTTTCATATAACTATAATTTTCTTGGCATTGGGATGAGTTTTTGAAATCTGGGAAGCAATTGTTCTGTATGAATGAATTTATTCAGAAAATCAGAACAAAATTGAACGGCGTTCCACATATCATTGATCCGCTATTTGTTTAGAGTAAAGTTTTCAAAAAAAGGGTTGAAAACTATCTTAATTGAATTTATTTGTTTATTTATCGAATCGCTAAGCAATTGAATTGTAATTTCCTTCTAATTCGATTTCTAGAGAACCTCTTCAAGGTCGAACTATTTTCAGTAAGCCAGAAAATTGTCAATTTGTTGCCCAATCGTAATTTTATTTTGTGTTTGTTTTTTGTTTTTGAGACATCAAAATTAAAAAGTATTTCATTCATTAACTTCATTCTGAGGGCATTTTACCGATTTATATTCGACTAAATCTCAAAGTAATTATATAGTTATCGATAGCATGAAACATTCTGGTTATGTGTATGACGTATGAGATCTAAATAAGCACTTACTAATTTCAAGATAAGAACGCACACGAAGACGAAGATTCTTTACGATGAAAAAAAAAAAAAAAATTTAGTCAAAATGTAAGAAATTCAATTTTCAAGCCAGAAGTTTTTTGGATTACAATTATCTGAAATTATTTATAATTATGGTTCAGAAAAAGGAAAAGTATTGAATTGTCAGTTAAGAGCCCATTTTTCTTTTACTTTCTTTACAACAAATTACTTTATAATTATTACTTTATTTAATTTGCAGGGCACATTTGTTTTCCGAGCAGAGAGACAGACAGACAGGCTACCAAATCGGCTGATACTGATGATGAACAGTATATATTTTGAAAGCGGTTCGGACAGGTCTGCTCCAATGAGCTAAACAAATGGTGGCATAATTATAATAATCAAATAGCGAAATAAAAGTTCAGCTTTGCGCACATGTGTGGTAAATAAACATATATATATTTGGATAGGTATAAAACTGGAGCAAGCGGAATTTCTCATAATAATAGTAACTCATAAATAACATGCAAATGTGTATATATATGTATATGTATATGTATAAGTGTGTGTGTATATGGATATGTATATAAGTAAGTAATTTAAGACATCGTCTAAGGTCTATATGGGTTCAAGGCGTGGGTCGCAGGTGTGGTATGAGAGTCGCATAGTCTATGCAAGTTTCTGGAAGAGTTTCTTAAGGAATGAGACTGATCTTACTTTTTCCTCCGGCTCGACAGATCTCTTCTGTATGTCATGATCGTTTAATAAGCACAATTGCAGAGTGGGATCATAGAGGTAGCCGCTTTGGCAGCTATGGTAGGTGGCACCTTCGGCACTGCCATCGCAGATGCAGAATCCTTCGAATGTATTCAGCGCTGCAAATGCCGTGATTTTGGTGCTGTTCGCACACTCTAGAGGATCACAGACAGCTGTGAATACATCCACACAAAGACCCTCGGCCGCATCAAACTCGCGTCCAGCTGGGCACTGATAAAATGTTGGCACAGCGTCACAGGAGCAGAATCCACTGGATGTATTACGCGCTGCGAACGATTCGAATTTCTTAAGAGTTCTGCATAGTTCCGCATCGCAAGGATGAGCGACACATAGGCTCAGTCTCTGATCGTAGATCTTAAGCTCGCCACAGCTCTCAAAGGTGACACTGCCATCGGATTGGCATGTGCAGAAGCCATTGGCCGATTCGTTGGCCGCAAAGGTATTCCCCTCGGTTGCAGCTCTATTCTGGCACTGTGCCTCATCACACGGCAAGTGTTGACTGGGTGCGGTCTTTGCAGGAGGGAGGCAAAAGCCCAGGCCGGCATTGTATTGACCGTTATCATCGCATTCCTTATAGACGGCAACACCTTCCAGGCACATACAGAAGCCAAAAGTTGTATTTAGCGCCGCGAAGTAATAATAGTCTTCCATTGTGGCACATTTTCCAACTTCGCACACAGAGCAGGGCGCCTACAAAAAAAAGAGGAATTTACTTAGGAATAGGATAGCAATTCCAATACTCAAAATGGAACCCACCTCGCGTATCTCGCATCTTTCATTGTCGGCATTATAGTATTTACCATTCAGACAGTTCTGGTAAGTTGCCTCACCACCCTGGCACAGGCAGAAGCTACTGTCATCCTCCTCGTTCGAGGAGGGGAATGTTTCGAAGTCCGCCAAGCACGAACACTTCTCTGAGTCACAGTAGCCGGTCATGCAGTCATTCTATTGAACATAAGGACAGCAACTACAGCGAATGAATAATTAATTGAGTGAGTAGCTTACCACAGCCTCAACGCATATTCCTAACTGGGCATCAAACTGCTTATCATCAGGACACGGACTGTAATTGGGTAAGCCATCCTGGCAGTAGCAGAACCCGTCAGTGCCATTATTTGCAGCATAGGGCGCATTCTCAGCAAGAACATCACACTCTGACGCATTACAGACACTGGGACCCTATAATAAATAAAAATTTAAATAAATAAATAATATGTAAAAAACTTAAATCATCACACAACACGCTTACCGTTGGCTCCAAGCAAATCAACAGGTTTGGGTAGAATTCTTTTCCGAGCGGACATTGGTTATATACAGCGCAAAAGTCATTGCAGAGGCAGAAGCCAGCTGAGTTATTAGATGGGAACGGCTGATTTTGTGTGCCATCCGCACACTGAGTCGAATCACACTCATTGCATGGGCATGTGGTAGATTCCTGCGAAATGATATGAAGGCCATTGTGTAATTGGTCGGATCACGATCAGGATCAGGATGTTCGCCTAGAGTACTTACAGTAGCGGGCAAACAGATGCCTAGATCTGCATTGAAAATGTTTCCATTCAGACATTTCTTAAACAATGGCACCTCATCATCGCACATGCAGAATCCAGTGTCTGTATTCAGAGCCGGGAATGGTGCAATATTTGTGTTGTTAACACAATAGCTGCTGCAGCATCTTGGCTACAGTATTGTTGGATTTAAAGAGAGAGAGAGCAACTCAAATTAATCGAGAGAGAACAGACATCTTTGGTACTCCGAAGTACCCAAATCCTTTGCAGAACAGAATTCAACTCATTACATACAATACTAAACTTACATCAGGAATTGGTATAAGAACGCACAGATCCTCCTTGAAGGTGTATCCGCGGGGACAAGGCACTGGCGTCGGTTCTCCGGCACGGCATACACAGAAACTGTTGGGATCATTGTAGTTCACGGAAATGTAGTATTCTACTTGGTCGACGCATACTTGTGGATCGCATGGGCCCGTCTAGAATGAAATGATATTAGAATGGGTTGCCACCTTTATATTTTTATCGAACTTCGAGTGAGAATCCTTACAAAAGTGCAAGCGTTATAGGTTGTATTAAAACTTAAGCCGGATGGACAGTTTTTTAGGTAGGCAACACCGTCCTGGCATAGACAGAAGGTGCTATTATCAGAAGTTAGCGATGGGTAGGGCGCAGTGGTCTTCTTGCACAGTGATTGGTCACATGATGTCTGCAATTGATAGATAAGGGAGTCTTAGCGAACAGTACCTTTGTTGGGTGCAACATGCAACTCACACTTTGTTCGGGCACACAAATCAATTTGGTTGGATCAAAGGCTTCGTTAGCGGAACACGATTCAATCGAGGCAATGTTGTTGTTGCACACATAGAACCTTGTCACATCGCCGGCAACGGGAATAACAGTTCCATCGACGGCTGTGGCACATTGGTTGGCCGCACACGTCACTTGGCTGGAGCACTTGCCAATCGTCGAATCGAAGCCAGAGCCGGCCCCACAGCTCACCACCTGGGGAACACCATCGGTGCACTGATAGTACTTGTTGCAGATAGGATGGGCGACATTGCCCGTGCCACAGCTACAGGGATTTATACACTGGCCGGTGACATCGATGGCACATTCATCGCCATCGAACCACTCGCCATTGGGACAGGAGGAGGGGATGGATACTCCGTCGATGCATGTCCTGTAGGCAGTGCAATCGCTAGGATCTATCATTTGGTAGCCATTGGGCTTATTGTTGCACACCCAGCAGGTGGCCTCGGTGTCGGGCACGCACATGTTGTCACAGCTGCTGAAGATGGAGCCCTGACCACAGGTGCCATTGATCAACTGACCATCGACGCACATCTGATACATGGCGCATTCGGTGGGATGCGGCACTAAGCTGCCCTCGAGCATGTCATCAGGGCAGTTGCAGTCATTCTCTGCGGCACGTCGCGTACGCGTATTCGCCACCAGCAATTTGTTCGAGGGGCACTGATTGTCGACATCGGGGCTACAGATGCCAAGAGAGGCCACGTAGTAGTAGCCAGCTATGCAGGACTCTTGAATCCACTTGCCACCGATGCAGGTCAAATAGTTCCAGCAGTTAGCTCCGGGAGCAATATAATCGATTTCACTGCACGGATTACCCTCCAAAGCAGCGGATGCCTCAGTGTTCATAATGGGCACCAATTCTGCGGTGCTGGTTGCCTCTTCGGTGGCTCCCCCCTCGCATTGCGGACACACATTGTCCGTGTCCACAATACAAATCTGGAGCTGTGCATCAAAGTAGCTGCCAGTTATACAGCTCCTAGACTCCCAATTGCCATACACGCACACAAAATACTGATTGCAACTATTCGGATCGTCTGTAACGGTGTCAACCACACAGTTAGCCGCCGAGCTGTCCGGGCAGCAGCCACTGCTATCCACCACGCATTCGCCGAGTTGTTTGTCAAAGTAATTGCCTAGCAGACAATCGCCGGGAATGAGTTCGCCACCGGTGCAGGTGAAGTACATGCGGCAGTTATCCGGATTGGGTACCTTCTCTCCACTAATAGAGCCATCGGAGCAACCGCAGTCGGAGGGTGAAGGGGTGGTCGTCGAAGTGGTGCCTGGACATGTGCCTTCCACACAGTCCAGTTCGTCAAAGTATGTGCCCGTTGGGCACTCTCCAGCGGTGGCCACTTGATTCTCACATAAATAGAAGGTGGCGCAATCGTCAGGATCAGCGACCAGTGCTCCATCGGTCTTCCCAATGCAGAAGTTCTCCCAGCAATGCGAATTATTCTCATCAACGACACAAGCCAGAAGGCTGTTGTCGAAATAGCTGCCAGAGCTGCAGGTTTGCAGAGTGGCTTGCTGTCCTTCGCAGATGTAGTAGTTCAGGCAGGATGACTGGCTGCCAATAAATTGGCTATTTGGCATATTCAGGCAGAAGTTTTGCCAACACTCTGTGTCGGTGTCGGGCAGGCAGTTATTCGAAATTGTGTTAAACAAGCTGCCTGCATCACAGACCTGGGGATAGGCTATCTGCTCGTCACAGATGTAGTACTCGGAGCAGTAGCCATCCTTGGCCAGAAATGCGCCACTCACCTCATTAGCACAAATATTAACTGGCTGCGGGTGGAACATATAAAATTAGTTTAGTATTTAGTCAAGATCTGGTATTTACTAAAAGGAAAGGACGAAGACTAATTAAAATTAAGTTAATTAAAATCTGATCACTCACGTCCACCAGGGGTGCAACCAGGCTCAGTTTGCAGAGGCCACGCCTTGCTGTTGAGCATTTGCCGGTCTTGGAATTGTACTCCTTGCCTGCTGGGCATTCAATGGAGCGCACGGTATTCTTGCTGGAGCAGCGGTAGTAATTGGCGCAGCTGGTAGGATTTGGCCAGTGGGGCGCCAATCCACGCAATTTCCTGTAGACGCATTCAGGATCGGCAGCGCTGGCAAGGGTTGCCACTGCGGCAAACGTAACCACAGCAAGCAGAGTAACTGTTGTAATAAAGAAAATGTTAACTCTCTTTGCTAGCCTTTAGTTTTTAGTTTTGGCTGGCTGACCTTTCATTTCGGTGCACAAATATTCCACGGCTATTGCTATAGTTGCTATAGTTGCACTCCGCACAGTTACCAAAATTTCAAAGCCTTTATATACATAACAAATAACATTGATTTCTGCTTATCAGCATCGTTCGATCAGTGCCCTCTTATCAGCAGTGTCGGTCGTGTTCAACATATTTTTTAATTGAGTTCGAACTTTAGCATCGATCGATTCTGAGAAGACAACAAATCTAGTGTATAGAGAGGCACTCAAACCACTCCCCGTTGTAGTGCTTGAGTGTTTATGAATGGAGAGCACAATTTGAAACATAGAAGATAAAATACATAGATGTCTTTGCATATGTACATTTATTCATATTAAGCTATTAGTTTTATTATTATGGCTATTAGGCGCAAGCAGTATCGCATGTCAGATTCTTCGAGTCCCAGTAGAGATTAGATGGGCATCTCTTTATGTAACCCTGCGTTCCATCGCATTGTATAAACTGATGACAGTCATAGGGATGCGGCAGGTACTCCACGCCAGGATGGTTTCTGCACATGGCATCAGCATCCACATTGCCTTCCGTTGTTATTGGTGTGGTAATTGTAGTCGCTGTCGTAGGTGCCGATGTTGTTGTTATCCAAACCGTTGGAGTCTGCGTCAACTCAGTTGGGGACACGTGTGTGGTAGAACCATTTGGCAATTGTGTTTCCGTTACGAGGGTGGATGTTTTGGGTTCAGTTGTAGACTGTGGCAATTCTGTCGACGCTGCATCTGTTGTGGAATCCGACTGCTCTGCGGATGGAGTATCACTTGGAATCTGTGTTGATCCAGTGGGCACTGCCTGTGTTGAAGATGAAGTATCTAGTGTCTCTGTTGAGTCGTCGTCGGCTGGCGTTGATCCTGATTGGGTCGTTGGTGGAACTGTTGTTGTTGTCGTAGTCGGTGGAGTGGGCTTGGCACATCGTCTTGCATTGAGTGCAGTTATCAGCAAGAGCAGCTGCAATGCTACAAATATCCAGGAAACCACTGAAATGAACAGAGACATACCTTGACATATCCCCCAGGTAATTAAAGGCAACTTGCTTTTAACAAAACTCACGTTTCATCTTGATCGGAGTTCAAGTATCTGTCAGCACTAGAGCAACTGCAAGCGATTCTATTTGTATTTATATTGTTCGAAATGCATCATCGTCCATCTGCCTTATCAATATCTAATTAGCATTTAACATGCCACTAATATATTTATCTTATCTCAATAACGATATGATTTGCATAATAGTTACAAATTTCAATTACGGCAATAAATAACAAACAAATTCACTGCTCGACAATTTGCTAAATAAATTGACGCAAATGATAACAATAACCTTGATTTTGACTAAATCAAATTCATTATTTAATTTATTATATTATTTCATATCCTTTTGCGCTGAGTATAAGCTTATAGGCATAATTTATCGAAAAATAATCATTTATTTATTTCATTTTTGTAAGTTGCCTAAAAGTATGCAAAACTAATTTAACTAGACTAATATTTAGTATCAGCAATCTTTAAATTAGGAGTAGATCTTCACAGCGTTTGGTAGTAACCATCTAGTCCGTATAAATATTATTCGGTTCTACCATTCTCACTACTATTGATCTAATTTATATTTATATATTCTTCCATACTTATGAGAGTTAATCGGCACATACATATATCTTTGGGTCCGCCAATATTATGGGATTTTATCCACGCAACTATAAAAATTTAATGGAAGAGTCGATTAAGTTAACAGTGCAGGCAAGTTCATTGACTTTATTGTGCCAGCCATCAATTTCCATTTGTTGGCAATTGCAAATCGATTAATAGTACAAAAAGTAATAGGGAGCAGTGAATAGTAATAAGTTAAATAGTTTATTATCATTGCAGTAATAATCAAGCCAATTAGCAGGCCAGCAAAAATAAATTAGAACAATTCAAATACAAATAATTTCAGCATAATTTATTTTAATAAAACCCCAAATAATGGCATTTTATGAAATAATCATTTTGAATGGGATGAACGTTAATGCCATGATTAATCCATTTGAAGAATTAACCACCATCACCTGAAACACCAACTTATTCGACAATTAAAATAGAAACTATATTAGAACCAACCGTTTTATGCGATGATGGAATGGAATGTGTCTAAATGGTTATGGTTATTTCAAAATAATGTGAATCACATTGTGAATTATTTGGAGATCCATTTTTATGTACGATGTCTGATTGTACCCTATTTATTCTGTGCCTTCATAAAATTGGATATGAAACAAAGAAATTTAAATTAAATTAATTCAATGTTATTAATAATTTAATTAATCAAATAATAAATAAAATATTAACCATTTAAGCGGGACTCAGACTACTCCTTGCTGGACCTTCCAGTACAATGTATTCCAGAGTCAATCTTTGGCCGAATTCTGCAGTGGCATCCTTGAAGAAGCCTGCTATTACTAAATCGGAGTTTTAGCTCCTGTTTCGAACATTCATCGCTTCTCAAATATACTTAAATATCTTAAGCCATGAGAAGGTCGACTTCTTCATTTGAAGCGAGTCTACGAGAAGCTCGTCTGTCACTATGGCTATTCTAAAGATAGTCGTTGCCTGTCTCGCCCCGTCCGGCACTCGGCTCCGCTCTTATTGAATAGCCTACATTACATTACTGTAACATTTTACATTTTAATAATTTGAATCTATTTTATTGATTTAGGGAAATATCAATCGGTTACCTCCGAAAACACAACCAATTTAATATACAAATGGATGCACCAAAATAATACACATAACAAACTGGAACAACAAATTGATGTTGTTATTACTGACAAGAACAACACGGAAGATAATTATCTACAGTTTCAACGAGACAGGTTTGATCAACAGTTGCAGGTACAACAAACTTTCACCTTGAAATCGGTATCAAACTAACCTTGGCCAATATCTCCCGCCAGTTCGTAGCCCCCAAAAATTGCAAATTACAATCGCAATTTTAGTGCACAAATTAACCTTAGTAATTTTTCAATTCTATCAGTAGATTATTTGTTACCTGCTATCTGTTATTGTTGGACAGAATTTTCCCTGGATAAGATTGTGTTGTGTCGTTGGGCAAAGTTTATTATGGACTAAATCAGATGCTAAACATAAAGTGTTGATTAACATAATTGGTACGCATTACCGAGGAAACTTAACATATGTAGGGATGCACGGTTGCATTGAATGTAAAATTAACATAATTTTCAACAGTTATGAATAGTGAATGGTATTTAATATTTGTCGTGCTTGAGAAAACTATTCTCTGCTCATATTGTTTATCCCTAACTTTTTCTATTAGTCAACGAGTTTCAGAAAGACAACAGATAAATTGTATACAAGCTATCAACTGCTTGAAAAGTGATCACATATAATACATAGAGATGTGTGTATCGAAAACAATTATCAAATTCACAGACTCAACATGTGCAATTAAAAGATTAAAGGCTGGTTCTGCTCCAGCTTTTGTCTGAAATGGTATAAAAGTGTTGGAGTTAAGTTTCTGAAGGCAGTGGAAATTATTTGTGTAACGAGACAAAATGAGAGCGTTTTGTAAGAAAAGTGTATTTGAATTAACAATTCGATTGTTAACCCTAAACATTTATCTTACAGCACTTGCACTTGTTGGCTTGATGATTGTGCTTGGAGCCAGTGCACAAAGTTTGCAAGACGTGGGTGAATATTAATTATGAATATGAATATTAGTTGAGTATTTGCGTTTGCATTTCAGCAATGTAGGGGCATTGAATATGATTTGATCCCTCATCCGGTTGATAAGGACAAGTTCATAGTGTGCGTCTTTGAAGTCGCAGAAGTGCGCACTTGTGCAGCAGATAATTGTTTTGATCCCAAATTGAAAAGCTGCTCCCAGGGTGCTTGCACTCCGATTGTGCCCAGTGACAAAGACATTGCAGTTACGTACTGCAAAGACTTGGGCCCAGCAGAGAGGATACCTTCGGTGGATTGCTCCCACTTCTGGATCTGCTTAGGCGACTTGGATCCAGTTTATGTGGCATGCCCGAATGGCAAACACTACTCACGTTCTGAACAGAATTGCATCTCGCCACCGCTGGCCAAGTGCACCACCCCCGAGAAAATGTGCGCCTCCCCCAAAACCACCTACTATCCAGCTGAGAACTGCAATGAATACTACGCATGCGATGGCAAGAATCTGGTGAAGCACAGTTGTCTCTACGGCCAGGCCTACAGTGCGGAGAGCACTTCGTGTGTCCCGGACTTCAATCACTCCTGTGCCGCACCCACCAAGCCAGATTGCCAGAATCCGACCAACGCTAATTCCTACTTCTCGCACAGCGACTGCTCCAAGTTCTACGTTTGCATTCAGACCCAAGTCTACGAGGGAAAGTGCGAAACTGGCTACGGATTTGACAGACAGAGTTCTAATTGCTTGCCGGGCATCTGCAATGCTTAGATTCTTAAATTAAAAGAAGAAATGCTTAATAAATAATTGGATACAGTTTTTGTTATTCCCTTGAACATTTTCAAATGTAAATAAAGTAAATATCGTCAGCATCGATCTTAGCAAGCTCGCATTGCTCTTATTTTATGAAAATCTTGATTGTTTTCCAAGATTGCCAGCCAAAATCACCACTTACAAGTATTATATATTATTATAAAGTATAGTTCCGTTTTCATTTTAATATATTCCGTCTATATGATCTCTCCGATCTCAGAAGCTGCAAAATATAAGGACTTCAAATTTAATATGTGCAGATCAAGTTTATTTTGCTTTATTGGTAACTTAAACGGACTCCACAAAATCAATGTCACTAAAAAAAAATGTACATTTATTAAGCTATGGCTTTGATTTAATATAGTTAATATAATTGAATAATTTGTGCAATAAATAATTTAGCGCAATAAACCATTTAAGATGCATATATTTATTTTCTGTTCCCTTCACATATTTCGGTTAAATTATAGTTGCATTGATCCTACATACATATTTTGTCACAAGTGAGCAATTTGGAGTTCCAATATAGGAACGGTGGGCAAATCTTCACGAATGGCAGATAGTCGCACTGGATAAATCGAGTGCAGTCTCCTGGGTACGGTAAGAAAACCTCCTTCTGAGCAGCGCACAGAGCGAAAAGAGTGCCAAGATTATCATCTCGGCCAGAATTCAAATTCGAGGTGTGAGTGATCGTTGTCGGTTCCATAATGCCCTTATATTCACATCGCTGCAATTGGGGCACCCAACACGATTCGGGTGGACAACTCAGAGTGCGTGTCTCAAAGTAGGAATTACAATCGCTTGGATGGGGCGTATATGCCAAGTCGCTGGTTGGATAGGAAATGAGTGTTTGTGGGGTGGAGAACCCAATCAAGAAACACAGGCCGAAAACTATCAAAATTTGCCAATTCACTGTCAAAATATGAATATCAATTAACAATTATACGTTTGATGTTCTTAAATTACTCACTTTTGTTTCCGTTGACAAGTGCAGACTTAGTCAGTGAGTTGCGTTGTTTTATAGCATTCTTAGGCATTCTTAGCATTCTTAGATATTGTGATAAGATATCTATGTTATTACCAAGACAATACCGATATATCGAGTTATATCTAGGTATTTAAATAGTAAGCACTTCATAGCTAAGTGCCTTACGATTTTAAACAGCAAGGAATGTAAGAAGAAAAAACCGATATTTAGAAAGCACTTGGCAATATTTACACATCATACACTTACCCTTAAGCTGTTTTATCGATTCTCAGTAAGTATTCTTACAGATACCGGCGATTATAGTGATAAGCCCAAATATAAAAAGGCGCTTGTAAGTGCCAAGAGCATTGAGTGCTTTCTCTGACTTCTGCTGATCAAACCAGAAGTATGCATTCATTAAGCGATACTAGAAAGTCAACTGATTTATTCACTCATATTCTTTACAGCCATGGAATTTAAGATTCTCTTTTGCTTGACTGTGGTCGCCTTAGTAGCCACTAGCTATGGCTACTCACCTATTGGATCGGTAAGTCTACAACACTTAGGAATGGAATATTTAAATATTAACTGGTTTTTTTTTTTAATTGTAATACAGGTTGTACAGGGCATCCCGCCTGCTCCACATAGTCTGTGTCCACGTTATGACGATCCCAATCATACAGTGATGCTATCCTTTCCCAATGACTGCAGAAAGTATTACACCTGTCTAAATGGCCTGGCATACGTCAATCAATGTCCCGAGAACTACTATTGGAGTCAGCTGACTTCCCGCTGCGACAGTAAGCAATATTCCGATTGTGGAAATAGCAATTATCCCGGCATACCTGATCCCATTGAGTACATCGTCTATCCGGGAGACTGCAGTCGTTACTACGAGAAACGTCTAGTTCGCTGCGCGGGCAATTATCACTGGAACGCTCGTTCCGGGCGCTGCGATCTGCCAGAAATTGCGGGATGTGAGGCATCACCGATTCAATTTCCGCCATTGACCATCCAGAATCCCTTATGGCCAACTGCTGCAACTCCGCCATTCGGACTCCAATTACCAACGCAGCCTGGTCCCACTGAACTGATAAATCCCGATGAGCTCTGCAAAGTCATTGGCCAGAAGTATCTGCCACATCCTTTAGATTGCAGCAAGTTTATTTTCTGCGGTTCAACAGCTACTGAAATAAGCTGCGCTCCCAACTTGTTCTGGAATCGTAATACCCAGTCTTGTGGCTCATCCCCCATCGGGTGTCAATAGGATCATTGCGGAACTGCCCAGATACGACGATAACGAGATACTTTGCTAACATAATAAGAAAGAACAAGCATTTGACCACAGATTAAATATCATTCAGACAAATAAATTAATGAGCAAGAATATAAACATCAAAAGTAAACTAATATCTATCCTATGTTAAATCAAAGATTTTGGGGTAAAGCTTTATTGTCTTTATGCAAAGCAAACATTTTCCTAGAAAGTCCAAATTGTCAAATCCATATTTTCATAAGGTAAAGCATGTTGTGTTTGTAAATGGTAAGTGTAAATCGATAAAAGCACATATAGCCTAAAAATTTGGGAGGTATTCTGTTTGTGTCGTCCTTCAAAGTAAGGAAAAATTGTGAGATTTTTCACAAGAACAAAATACATTGAACTTCGAACAAAGCTAGTTCTCAATTTGGGAATACTATAACTTACACCCACAATAATATATACTTCAACATACACTAATAAATCTAAAACTTTTTAATTCT
The DNA here is from genome assembly GCA_035041535.1 of Drosophila cognata. Classification (NCBI taxonomy): domain Eukaryota; kingdom Metazoa; phylum Arthropoda; class Insecta; order Diptera; family Drosophilidae; genus Drosophila; species Drosophila cognata. The sequence goes on along the minus strand of JAWNLC010000688.1, from coordinate 3,253,385 downwards.
TGGTCACCAAAAAACAAACCAAAAAAAGTCTTAAATGCGATCCTTTATCCTTACAAAAATCGGGAGGCTTTATGGTCCACCTAAACTTAAGGCCTTTAATTAATTACCTCACAAGGTGATTATTTATTTCTTAAATATTTAATACAAATTACTAATTTGAAACGAAAACAAAATACTAAATGTGATTTTCAAATCTAAAAGAGAAAAAACATTTACCTTTAGTGGAATATAATCGAATATCCCACAAACTTAATTGAGCTGCATATTTCAGAATAGCAAACGCAGATCAGAATATTTAATTATATTGTATAATTGTATTTGTATAATATCACATTTATTTATATTTATAATTTATATATTTTGTGTTGAATCTTGTTTCGTAGGTAATTGTTTTTACGAGTGTTGTGTGTTTACAAAATCGGAGCTAAAATGAAGAACTATGTTTAGGGAATTTAAAGTTAGTTCCGGATGGATTACAGTACTTGTCAAATTAAATTTGTTTTGTTTTAGAGCTACAATTAGCAACCGCGGCATCCATGCAGAGCAATTCTGTCGGACTAAACTGCTCATCACCTGGGCAGGCGTAGCCAACCGCAATGGGTTCTTTACACACTATGTATTTTGTGCAGTTGTTAGGATAAGGAACAAGCGATCCATCAGTTTTGCCAATGCAGAAATCAACATCGGTTGGTTGAGTCGATTCCGTTGTGGCTGCCACTGGAGTTGTGACTGTCGGGGGAGCTTTAGTTGTAGTTGTTGCAAACGAACAGTTTGCAACCCAAGGAGACATGCAACGTTCCAATTTTGCACTAAACTCCTGTCCAACAGCACAATCGTTTTCCACAGGACCCGCGCTGCTGCACTCAATAAACTTGGTACAATCATTGGGATACGGCACAAGTTTGCCTTGCGTTACGCCCTCACAAGGGTGCGGTTGAGGTGTCGTTGTTGTGGGCAGGACTGTAATTTCTGTGGTAGTCGTATCCACAGCTAATGTGGTTGTCGTGTAATCCTCCAGGCATGCGTTGGGCGAAACGTTGGCACCGCACTTTCCACTCGATGGATCGTAGTACTCTTTGCTGTTGCAAACGCTCATCATGAAGACATTATCGTTGACACAGCGGAAGTACCATTGACAGTTACCCGGATACGGAATTGTGATATCGTTGCCATTCACGCAGATGCCTGGAGATGGAGTTGGCTGGTCGCCAGGCGGCAACACTGTGCTGGCCTCAGTTCCCTCACAATCACTTTGCCCCCAGTCAACACACTGCTGAAGCGCCTCGCTGAAGTAATAGCCACGTGTGCAGTAAAATGCAAGGGGAACTGGCTCTGCGCAAAGCACATATTTACTACAGTTATCAGGATAATTCACATAGTCGCCCTGCACCTTCCCAGCACAGATGTCCCAAATAATGGGCTTTTTTGTTGTTGTTGTAGTTGACTGAGCTGTTGACTGAGTCGTTGCCTCTGTGGTTGTCGTTTGAGAGGTCTCCTGGCATGCTGTCGGGGACACATCTTGTCCACAATTTCCCGTCACCGGATCATAATAAGCGTTGTAAATGCAGTTGGCTATGAAAGAATCGCCATTACCCAAACACAAAATATACCGTTGACAGTTGCTGACCAGTGGATAGGAGACACCTAGGTCTTGGCCAGCACATAGATCACTTGGACTCGGCGTTGTCTGCAGAGTGGTGCTTGTGGTTGTTGTTTCTTGGCAAGCGGTTGGTGGCACGGCGGGACCACAATTGCCACTCGATGGATCGTACCAGGAATTATATGGGCACTTGACTTGGACAGACTGATCGTTTCCAAGGCATAGAATATACTGTTGGCAGTCCTCAGCATATGGAAAGGATGTACCCAGATCTTGATCCTGACACGGGTTGTTGGCTTCGCTGGTTACATTTGGAGCTGTGGTGGTTGTGGTTGCGGTTGTCATTTCGGTAGTTTGTTCGGCATAGCACCAGGCCTCGTCCGGTTCGTCACATACGAGTAAATTTGGATTGAAAAATAAGTGGTCGGGACACGTATGGATTACGACTTGCTGATTGATGCACACTATAAACTGATCGCAGTGCTCCAATGAGGGCAGCACAGCTCCGTTTGCCTGATCCACGCAATCATCAGGATACGCGGACACGTTGCAATTAACTGCATCGGGTGTATCACAAATTTCCAGATCTTTATTAAAGAGTTTACCCGGAGCGCAATATCTAAGCTCTGTTAGGGAATCGCTGCAGGAAATATATGCAGCACAGTCATATGGATATTCATAGTAGCCTGTTGGCCTCTCTTCACAATATCCTGTATCCACAATTGTGAGGGATTCAAATGACATTCTCGTTGCTGTTGTACTCTTAACAGCGCACATTGTTTCATTGAACTCATTTGCTTCGCAACTGAATTTGCTACTCCTGGCTGAAGTCCTGCAAAAAACAAACACGAGCAACAACGAGGTCAGGGTGAGCCACTTCCAGTTATAAGCTAGAATATAAGAAAAAATACTTGTATAAATATATATATTCGAATTTGGTGACGAATGCGGTAATAATAGTATATCGTTAAAGTGTATATTCTGGGCAAAATCGACAATTTTGAAATTATCTTTCCGGTAGCTTCTTTGGAAGATCGATAAACAAGAAAAGTGGATCGCCAAGCCCACTCTGCCTGCCAAAACCGATTTACCTTCTGGTGTAACGATAACACGCAATTTTACAGGCAAACATGGAGGATAGATCATTAGGAATCTCCATCAAAGTTCGACAATTCTTGGCTACACCCACCCTGTTCTGTTGCACCTGTTGTCAGATGGTATGCCTTACTGGAATCAGAGTATTAGGGTTACGGTAACGCTCGACTGCAACGTTCTCTCTTGTACTTCTAGTTGATTTCGATTAATACTGTGCTTTTAATAACATTGTTACTCGTTTTATAGTGCTGAACACATTCCACACCCTCCAGAAGATCACAAATTACCATCTAGTTTTGCACATTGCAACAGTTTACGGAGGCCATTAGAAAACCATTTTATTCTCCTACACAAACGATTTCGATTCAGCCACTTCCAATAGTTAACGTCGGTTGGGCCGGAAACGAACAGTGTGTTTGCCATAAGGTGATAAGTTTGCCATAAAGTGATAAAGTTGTTGTTGCGCAACATGAAGCTGCTGTGGTGGTTGTTGTACCACATGCTGTATTCTGTACTGCATTTAGATATTGTGGTTCTTGCAGTTGTTAAAGTTATTGTATTGGTTGATTTCGTTGCTGTTGTGCTTGTTGTAGACCGATGTGTTGTTGTTATTGTGGTTGTATTTGTTTTGTTTTTGTGATCGTTGTTATTGTGATTGTTGTTGGTTAACTATACTTATGAAGACAAACGATAAACCTTTTTTCACAAAAAAAAAACAGAAACTATTTCGCCGACTACATAATTAAATAACTTTTTTTTAGGCAAGACCAACGATTTGCCTAACAAAATATTTCGAATTTTTCGGGTAATTTCGCGAGTCACACATATTAAAATTCAAAGTTAGAAAATGTTCAATATGCAAAATTGGACAACTAGAAACATGAAACATACTTAGTTATCACAAATATTATTTTTTTGCCATTTTATTGGTATTTACCTATCATTTTTGTTGATGTTTGTGTTAAAGTTTCAGTTTTTTTTTCACTATATAAAATGTAAAAATCTTGAGCGATAGTTTCTTTAATTAGCTTCTGGTATTTACAAATGATATTCAAAATTGTTCGTTGTTAGTTACACCACGAGTAGAAAGAAACTGAAGTCTCATGAAATTCAGAAACATATTTTTGTAAGGCGTTCAGTGAAATAATGAAACTGTTAGATAGCAGTTAATCATATCACGGATACATTCGATTAGATTTTGGCAGAAATTCAATTGAATTCGTATTGTTAATCAAAGAGAACATTCTGATCAAGGAAAACCTTTGTTGAGTCAATTGTTTACATTTTCTGTATTTTTAGAAATTATCACTTTGAGAGGTTCAGAGTTTAATAATTGAAATATGTTATCATATTTCCGCAAGATGTGAAAGGCCATACTTGAGTTGTTATAAAACTAAAAGCAATGTTACTCCGAAACCTCTATAAATTTCTTGAGGTTTCTACAGGAAACTAGAAAGCTTTAAAAACGAAGAACTTCACTCCAAACTTTTTTATTCGTTTAAGAAAACGACGGCTGCCATTGTAAGGATAATATGCCACAAATTGATTTAGTTTATTTTTTCAATAACTGCATTTATTTTTAAAAAGTTTTTTAAAAGGGCAATTTACGTAATATCTAAAAATACTACAGACTAAATAGCCACGTCATCCCCACAAACTCACAGAACTCGTCACATTTACTACGAGCCAAATATATCTCTAAAAATCCATTCAGTTGATTTTACTACTCAGGGCATCAAACAAAAACGCATTCAGCTTCCAATTGGGATTCTGGGATGAAAAGTATGAACTTTTTTACATTTTTAACTAGATTTTTACGGCATGCAATAGAAAAGTTTTGAAAAAATAAGTGAGAAAGAGCTAAAGATTTCATATTTGTTTGATCGCAGACGCATTTTGAATTCAGCTTCTGATTCCGATTCTGAATTTCAATCAGGCATGCAGCTCCGATTCAGATTTCGGTTTGACCCGCTGTGTAAAATATATTCAAAAACTTTCTTTAAAAATCAATAACAATTTTCAGTACTCATCAAGGGTTCACACGAAGTGTTTGCATACTTTTAGCTATCATTTTGTTTAAATATAAAACTCTCTACTCAGTACATATTTTTAGGAGTATTTTAACTTTCTCTAAGATTTTTCGGCCAGCCAATTAGAATGTCAAAAACAAAGATAAGATATAAGACAAGCGGTGAGACGTTGACAAAGTAACTGCGTACATATACTTTTTCCGATAAACAAGGCCATATTAGAAACTTGTATTTTACTATATGCTGGTATATATATATATGCTGGTTAGGATGTTCACCATCTAGATATCAGGTGTAATTTATCAATTCGCTACAAAAATGATAAGCAAAAATTACTCAAGTTCCTGTTGTTCCTATTCCGAGTATGCTATCTCCACAAACCATACAATTTACATATTGGCACAACATTCAACGTTCCCTAGACAATTCGGAACATAAAATAAACGTGTAGATACAGCAAAGTCGCAGTTTATGTGCGATTTTTAACAAGGTAAGAGACATGAAGTTTCTAGTCGTCCTCTGCATAATTCTGATTCTGCATAAGACAGCCGATGCCCAGTTGAAGGTAAATAATGAAAAGCATTGCCTCGTGGATTATTCAATCATATTTTTATCTCAAAGGATGGCTTTATGTTCAAAGCACCTGTATGTGTTGGAAAAAATGGCGCTCTATTGCCCATTTTTGGTATGTGTCGAGGATACTACCTTTGCAATGACGGCAAAGCTGTAGTTGGATCCTGCGACGAGAACAGTTTATTCAATCCACTTACTCTACATTGCGATGATGCAGACAACGTTATATGCCCATACGAAACTTCAAATAGCGATGAGGAAGTCGATTTGGATGATTCAGGAAGCGATGAATCGGAATTCGACAGTGATGAGATCGAAGAGATGACAACGACGGCACGACCCGTTCTTACTTCAAAGCCATCAAAACAGCAAAAACCACACACATTACTGTCAAAGCCGAATAAGGTTAATGCGGATGATTTGTGTTGGGGCAGAAAAAATGGAGTTGCCTTGGCCAAAGAAGGCTCCTGCACTGAGTACTATGTGTGCAAGTCTAAAAAAATCCAACTGCGTAACTGCCCAGGTCGACAGCACTTTAGCCCAACACGGCACACTTGCATGAAAGCATCGGAAGCCAAGTGTATCATCAGCCCGAAGTGGCAGCAACCAGAGGAACCGTTGTCAAGCCCGGCAGTAACCGCTGGCTTTTGCCCCGATGAGCAGCAGGATTCGCTAGTTCCACATCGTGATGACTGCAGCAAATTTATGCTCTGTAGTAACATGATGTTCCTGGTGATGGATTGTCCAACAGGATTGCATTTCAATGCCGAGTTGAAGCACTGTGACTATCCAAAGATCGCACAATGTGAGCAGTCAAACAAGCCAAATAAGAAAAATAAAAGAAAATTAACAAAAAAGATTAATCCCAAAGCAATAAAAAATTAAAAAATAAACAAAAGTAATCAACCCTGCAATGCAATTTCAATGGTTTTAATTATTTTTTTTTTAATTATTCCATTTAAATTTGCAGAATATCCTTCACACACACTTGATGTGAACAGTTTTTCAGTGAAGTTCATAAGCTTAATCGATTTCTGTCTTATTTACTTAAATGTTGAATATTTTGTACAAATTGAAAACATACGAATGTTTAAAAGAAATGAAATTTCGCTAAAATTGTTATAAAATGAAAAGATTCTTTAGCTTTGGTCACTTAAAGTTTCTTATTCGAACGGTGATTCTAAAATATAAATAAATAAAAGACTATATCTACCTTATAAAAATTGTCGATTCAATAAAATCGATGGAAATATGAGATTAAAGCTTTTGAGTATAAAATGAGAACATCTAGGGGAGAAAGGTCTTAGGATATTTTCTATTTGACACTTAAAGAAGGTGTGCCGATGCACTCGCCCATCGCAACTCGGCATTTCCAAATTTCTATCTCAACAAATTATCTCGAAGAGATTCTTGAATTGGCTAGATATTAATAAAGCAGAATAAATCGGATTCTGGATTCTGAATTGCCAATCTTGGAATTGAACGACATCGACCAAACGTGAAACTTCAGATCTGGGCGGTGTTTAAACTATTAAATCAGCAACTATATTTGTGGCCGGAAAATAAAGCGCGGTTCTGGCTTGCTCGAATCTAAAACTCGTACTCTATCGATATTTACCATCGATGTTTGCAGAGATAAGAATGTTAGGTTTACACAAATGAGTCTGATTTAACAGAGTTCTGTAAAGTAGCGATAAATTGGCGAAATTAACAGCTGATCATTCAATATCAGTTACATTCAAATTAGTGAATTGTGAAATTGTGAATAACAGGCCTCTGCTAATGTATTTAACAGACCACTGGTAATGTAGGTAAACGGCCATTGGGGATGTAAGACTGAGAGTGTAATTAACATAAGTAAAATTACATGCGACTGTACGTATCGTACGATACAGAGATAGAAGGATATCGATAATGTAATCACCAGCTTGAAGCAGATCAGCTCAGTTCATTGCGAATAAAGTGAGAGAGAGCAGACGTAATTGGAAGAACAGTTCAATTTAGATATTTCTGCTACAAATATCAGAGCTGGGGTAAAAAATTCATCGCTGGAACTACCGACGACGAGATGCAAGGCTGAAATGAAGTTTCAATGACACCGATTGCAAGGCCACCGCAGCGGAGTCTTTCTGCAGTATACAGTTGAAAATAACGGTGAATGCGAATGTGCGGAGGAAAAGGAAAGCGGCAGCAGTCGCGACGGCGGCTGCCACCAAAGAAAACGGCAGTTGTCAAATTCAACAAGCAGAATCAGGCACAACAATGTACAAAGCGAACAAGAAAAAAAACAATTGGAGGCTGTTATCGAATTATGCGCACTGATTGAGACGAAGCGAGTAATTAAATATGAATGTGAGCTTTTTGATATGTGCAATTTATTAGATAAAGCTTTAAATTAAATTAAATGAACTTCTAGAAGATGAAAATAATGAACAAGACAAGCCAAATAATAAGGTTTGCATAAGTTCCAAATCAAATATTCGTATTACATTATAAAATTAAGAAAAAAAATATTGTTTGCTCTAAATGTATATTTGAGAAGAGGACTATCTCATGATCAGGATGTCCGAGTTGGAGCGGGACATTAGTAATGTAGGTAACAGACCTATAGTGACGCAGAACTGAGACTTTGATAACATCTGTTAAATAACATGCAACACTGTATAGAAAATAGGATATCGATATCGGTCACCAGCTTGAAGAAGACGAGGGAAAATCGTTACGAACATGGTAAGTGAAGAATTATTCAATTTAGATTTGTGTTCTGCAAAATTCTGCAAAATTGATCGAGATTTATCCATAAAAGGTCAGAATGCAGCGACAGATTCATCAAAATAGCTTCAAAAGCCCGCACAGAAAGCATAGGAGGACGTACAGCCAGAAGGACATAGATAGATGTATATATGTGGTTGGAGACGACTTTTCCAATGCGTTGCAAACTTTACGACTAGCTTATAATACCATCTGCAAGGGTATAAAACTAAAATTAGAAAAGGAGAATATATCCGACATCTAAAAAATTTAATGTCGAAAAAATTATAAGGAGCAATAAAAACTTGTTGCGTGATGCCATCTCAGAGAATAAAAATGCAGCTTGAAATACATTTATTAATGAGTTTAGCAATTGGAATTTGCAGGCCAGTCGCACGACCGGATATTCTGATTAAAAACTAGTCCGGTGGGACACGTGAAGTCCACCTCACATTCGCATTGACATACAATATAGGATCCACTGCAAGCGTTGGTCGCATCGACGAACATGGCACCATCAGGCTGACTCACACAGCGACCGTTGCTCTCACAGTAGGTGCCTGAGGGGCCGGCAGAGGGACCGCTCGGTGGTGGACTGCCATCATCGCAATTAACATTCTCTGGGTAGTCGCATTCCAGTGTCACGTTATTGAACTGTAGGTTATTGGGACAATTCATCTGTATCTTCTCGCCAGAAAGACAATGGAAGAACGCGGAGCAGTTATTGGCAACAGACCCAAGCCAGTTATTAGGTGCATCACAGCACTCGGCTTCGCAAACCTTGGGAATGCACAAGCCCTCAGTATCGATAACACACTGGCTGGTTGCTGAGTTCCAGTAGTTTCCAGTGCCACAAGATCTCGACACGAACTGACCGTTAATGCACTGTTGATATTTGGAGCAGTCATTAGGATCTGCCTGGAATTCTCCATCGGTGCATGTTACGGGATTGCACTGTCCATTGTCCGTTTCACACTGGCTGGTTGCTGAGTTCCAGTAGTTTCCAGTGGCACAAGATGTCGACACGAACTGACCGTTAATGCACTGCTGATATTTGGTGCAGTCATTAGGATCTGCCTGGAATTCTCCATTGGTGCATTTTACGGGATTGCACTGTCCATTGTCCGTTTCACACTGGGTGGTTGCTGAGTTCCAGTAGTTTCCAGTGGCACAAGATGTCGACACGAACTGACCGTTAATGCACTGTTGATATTTGGTGCAGTCATTAGGATCTGCCTGGAATTCTCCATTAGTGCATGTTACGGGATTGCACTGTCCATTGTCCGTTTCACACTTGCTGGTTGCTGAGTTCCAGTAGTTTCCAGTGGCACAAGATGTCGACACGAACTGACCGTTAATGCACTGTTGATATTTGGTGCAGTCATTAGGATCTGCCTGGAATTCTCCATTGGTGCATGTTACGGGATTGCACTGTCCATTGTCCGTTTCACACTGGTTGGTTGCTGAGTTCCAGTAGTATCCAGTAGCACAAGATGTGGATACAAACTGACCGTTGACGCACCATTGATATTTGGTGCAGTCATTAGGATCTGCCTGGAATTCTCCATTGGTGCATGTTACGGGATTGCACTGTCCATTGTCCGTTTCACACTGGTTAGTTGCTGAGTTCCAGTAGTTTCCAGTGGCACAAGATGTCGACACGAACTGACCGTTAATGCACTGTTGATATTTGGTGCAGTCATTAGGATCTGCCTGGAATTCTCCATTAGTGCATGTTACGGGATTGCATTGTCCATTGTCCGTTTCACACAGGTTGGTTGCTGAGTTCCAGTAGTATCCAGTAGCACAAGATGTGGATACAAACTGACCGTTGACGCACCATTGATATTTGGTGCAGTCATTAGAATCTGCCTGGAATTCTCCATTGGTGCATGTTACGGGATTGCACTGTCCATTGTCCGTTTCACACTGGTTGGTTGCTGAGTTCCAGTAGTTTCCAGTGGCACAAGATGTCGACACGAACTGACCGTTAATGCACTGTTGATATTTGGTGCAGTCATTAGGATCTGCCTGGAATTCTCCATTAGTGCATGTTACGGGATTGCATTGTCCATTGTCCGTTTCACACTGGTTGGTTGCTGAGTTCCAGTAGTATCCAGTAGCACAAGATGTGGATACAAACTGACCGTTGACGCACCATTGATATTTTGTGCAGTCATTAGGATCTGCCTGGAATTCTCCATTGGTGCATGTTACGGGATTGCACTGTCCATTGTCCGTTTCACACTGGTTGGTTGCTGAGTTCCAGTAGTTTCCAGTGGCACAACATGTCGACACAAACTGACCGTCGATGCACTGTTGATATTTGGTGCAGTCATTGGGATCTGCCTGTAATTCTCCATTAGTGCATGTTACGGGGTTGCACTGTCCATTGTCCGTTTCACACTGGTTGGTTGCTGAGTTCCAGTAGTATCCAGTAGCACAAGATGTGGACACAAACTGACCGTTGACGCACCATTGATATTTTGTGCAGTCATTAGGATCTGCCTGGAATTCTCCATTAGTGCATGTTACGGGATTGCATTGTCCATTGTCCGTTTCACACTGGTTGGTTGCTGAGTTCCAGTAGTATCCAGTAGCACAAGATGTGGATACAAACTGACCGTTGACGCACCATTGATATTTTGTGCAGTCATTAGGATCTGCCTGGAATTCTCCATTGGTGCATGTTACAGGATTGCACTGTCCATTGTCCGTTTCACACTGGTTGGTTGCTGAGTTCCAGTAGTTTCCAGTGGCACAACATGTCGACACAAACTGACCGTCGATGCACTGTTGATATTTGGTGCAGTCATTGGGATCTGCCTGTAATTCTCCATTAGTGCATGTTACGGGGTTGCACTGTCCATTGTCCGTTTCACACTGGTTGGTTGCTGAGTTCCAGTAGTATCCAGTAGCACAAGATGTGGACACAAACTGACCGTTGACGCACCATTGATATTTGGTGCAGTCATTAGGATCTGCCTGGAATTCTCCATTGGTGCATGTTACGGGATTGCACTGTCCACTGTCCGTTTCACACTGGTTGGTTGCTGAGTTCCAGTAGTTTCCAGTGGCACAAGATGTCGACACGAACTGACCGTTAATGCACTGTTGATATTTGGTGCAGTCATTAGGATCTGCCTCACAGAACTCGGCTTCGCAAACCTTGGGAATGCACAAGCCCTCAGTATCGATATCACACTGGCTGGTTGCTGAGTTCCAGTAGTTTCCAGTGCCACAAGATCTCGACACGAACTGACCGTTAATGCACTGTTGAAATTTGGAGCAGTCATTAGGATCTGCCTGGAATTCTCCATTGGTGCATGTTACGGGATTGCACAAGCCCTCAGTATCGATAACACACTGGCTGGTTGCTGAGTTCCAGTAGTTTCCAGTGCCACAAGATCTCGACACGAACTGACCGTTAATGCACTGTTGAAATTTGGAGCAGTCATTAGGATCTGCCTGGAATTCTCCATTGGTGCATGTTACGGGATTGCACAAGCCCTCAGTATCGATAACACACTGGTTGGTTGCTGAGTTCCAGTAGTTTCCAGTGGCACAAGATGTCGACACGAACTGACCGTTAATGCACTGTTGATATTTGGTGCAGTCATTAGGATCTGCCTGGAATTCTCCATTGGTGCATGTTACGGGATTGCACAAGCCCTCAGTATCGATAACACACTGGCTGGTTGCTGAGTTCCAGTAGTTTCCAGTGCCACAAGATCTCGACACGAACTGACCGTTAATGCACTGTTGAAATTTGGAGCAGTCATTAGGATCTGCCTGGAATTCTCCATTGGTGCATGTTACGGGATTGCACAAGCCCTCAATATCGATAACACACTGGCTGGTTGCTGAGTTCCAGTAGTTTCCAGTGCCACAAGATCTCGACACGAACTGACCGTTAATGCACTGTTGAAATTTGGAGCAGTCATTAGGATCTGCCTGGAATTCTCCATTGGTGCATGTTACGGGATTGCACTGTCCATTGTCCGTTTCACACTGGCTGGTTGCTGAGTTCCAGTAGTTTCCAGTGGCACAAGATGTCGACACGAACTGACCGTTAATGCACTGTTGATATTTGGTGCAGTCATTAGGATCTGCCTGGAATTCTCCATTGGTGCATGTTACGGGATTGCACAAGCCCTCAATATCGATAACACACTGGCTGGTTGCTGAGTTCCAGTAGTTTCCAGTGCCACAAGATCTCGACACGAACTGACCGTTAATGCACTGTTGAAATTTGGAGCAGTCATTAGGATCTGCCTGGAATTCTCCATTGGTGCATGTTACGGGATTGCACTGTCCATTGTCCGTTTCACACTTGCTGGTTGCTGAGTTCCAGTAGTTTCCATTGGCACAAGATCTCGACACGAAATGACCCTTAATGCACTGTTGATATTTGGTGCAGTCATTAGGATCTGCCCGGAATTTTCCATTGGTGCATGTTACGGGATTCCACTGTCCATTGTCCGTTTCACACTGGTTGGTTGCTGAGTTCCAGTAGTTTCCAGTGGCACAAGATGTCGACACGAACTGACCGTTAATGCACTGTTGATATTTGGTGCAGTCATTAGGATCTGCCTGGAATTCTCCATTGGTGCATGTTACGGGATTGCACAAGCCCTCAATATCGATAACACACTGGCTGGTTGCTGAGTTCCAGTAGTTTCCAGTGCCACAAGATCTCGACACGAACTGACCGTTAATGCACTGTTGAAATTTGGAGCAGTCATTAGGATCTGCCTGGAATTCTCCATTGGTGCATGTTACGGGATTGCACAAGCCCTCAATATCGATAACACACTGGCTGGTTGCTGCGTTCCAGTAGTTTCCAGTGCCACAAGATCTCGACACGAACTGACCGTTAATGCACTGTTGAAATTTGGAGCAGTCATTAGGATCTGCCTGGAATTCTCCATTGGTGCATGTTACGGGATTGCACTGTCCATTGTCCGTTTCACACTGGCTGGTTGCTGAGTTCCAGTAGTTTCCAGTGGCACAAGATGTCGACACGAACTGACCGTTAATGCACTGTTGATATTTGGTGCAGTCATTAGGATCTGCCTGGAATTCTCCATTGGTGCATGTTACGGGATTGCACAAGCCCTCAATATCGATAACACACTGGCTGGTTGCTGAGTTCCAGTAGTTTCCAGTGCCACAAGATCTCGACACGAACTGACCGTTAATGCACTGTTGAAATTTGGAGCAGTCATTAGGATCTGCCTGGAATTCTCCATTGGTGCATGTTACGGGATTGCACTGTCCATTGTCCGTTTCACACTTGCTGGTTGCTGAGTTCCAGTAGTTTCCATTGGCACAAGATCTCGACACGAAATGACCCTTAATGCACTGTTGATATTTGGTGCAGTCATTAGGATCTGCCCGGAATTTTCCATTGGTGCATGTTACGGGATTCCACTGTCCATTGTCCGTTTCACACTGGTTGGTTGCTGAGTTCCAGTAGTTTCCAGTGGCACAAGATGTCGACACGAACTGACCGTTAATGCACTGTTGATATTTGGTGCAGTCATTAGGATCTGCCTGGAATTCTCCATTGGTGCATGTTACGGGATTGCACAAGCCCTCAGTATCGATAACACACTGGCTGGTTGCTGAGTTCCAGTAGTTTCCAGTGCCACAAGATCTCGACACGAACTGACCGTTAATGCACTGTTGAAATTTGGAGCAGTCATTAGGATCTGCCTGGAATTCTCCATTGGTGCATGTTACGGGATTGCACAAGCCCTCAATATCGATAACACACTGGCTGGTTGCTGAGTTCCAGTAGTTTCCAGTGCCACAAGATCTCGACACGAACTGACCGTTAATGCACTGTTGAAATTTGGAGCAGTCATTAGGATCTGCCTGGAATTCTCCATTGGTGCATGTTACGGGATTGCACTGTCCATTGTCCGTTTCACACTGGCTGGTTGCTGAGTTCCAGTAGTTTCCAGTGGCACAAGATGTCGACACGAACTGACCGTTAATGCACTGTTGATATTTGGTGCAGTCATTAGGATCTGCCTGGAATTCTCCATTGGTGCATGTTACGGGATTGCACAAGCCCTCAATATCGATAACACACTGGCTGGTTGCTGAGTTCCAGTAGTTTCCAGTGCCACAAGATCTCGACACGAACTGACCGTTAATGCACTGTTGAAATTTGGAGCAGTCATTAGGATCTGCCTGGAATTCTCCATTGGTGCATGTTACGGGATTGCACTGTCCATTGTCCGTTTCACACTGGCTGGTTGCTGAGTTCCAGTAGTTTCCAGTGGCACAAGATGTCGACACGAACTGACCGTTAATGCACTGTTGATATTTGGTGCAGTCATTAGGATCTGCCTGGAATTCTCCATTGGTGCATGTTACGGGATTGCACAAGCCCTCAATATCGATAACACACTGGCTGGTTGCTGAGTTCCAGTAGTTTCCAGTGCCACAAGATCTCGACACGAACTGACCGTTAATGCACTGTTGAAATTTGGAGCAGTCATTAGGATCTGCCTGGAATTCTCCATTGGTGCATGTTACGGGATTGCACTGTCCATTGTCCGTTTCACACTTGCTGGTTGCTGAGTTCCAGTAGTTTCCATTGGCACAAGATCTCGACACGAAATGACCCTTAATGCACTGTTGATATTTGGTGCAGTCATTAGGATCTGCCCGGAATTCTCCATTGGTGCATGTTACGGGATTGCACTGTCCATTGTCCGTTTCACACTTGCTGGTTGCTGAGTTCCAGTAGTTTCCATTGGCACAAGATCTCGACACGAAATGACCCTTAATGCACTGTTGATATTTGGTGCAGTCATTAGGATCTGCCCGGAATTTTCCATTGGTGCATGTTACGGGATTCCACTGTCCATTGTCCGTTTCACACTGGTTGGTTGCTGAGTTCCAGTAGTTTCCAGTGGCACAAGATGTCGACACGAACTGACCGTTAATGCACTGTTGATATTTGGTGCAGTCATTAGGATCTGCCTGGAATTCTCCATTGGTGCATGTTACGGGATTGCACTGTCCATTGTCCGTTTCACACTGGTTGGTTGCTGAGTTCCAGTAGTATCCAGTGGCACAACATGTCGACACAAACTGACCGTCGATGCACTGTTGATATTTTGTGCAGTCATTGGGATCTGCCTGTAATTCTCCATTAGTGCATGTTACGGGGTTGCATTGTCCATTGTCCTTTTCACACTGGCTGGTTGCTGAGTTCCAGTAGTATCCAGTGGCACAAGATGTGGATACAAACTGACCGTTGACGCACCATTGGAATTTGGTACAGTCATTAGGATCTGCCTGGAATTCTCCATTGGTGCATGTTATGGGATTGCACTGCCCATTGTCCGTTTCACACTGGTTGGTTGCTGCGTTCCAGTAGTATCCAGTGGCACAAGATGTGGATACAAACTGACCGTTGACGCACCATTGGAATTTGGTGCAGTCATTAGGATCTGCTTTGAATTCTCCATTGGTGCATGAAGTGCATTCACAAATGTTGCATTCACCATTGTTTGTTTCGCAAGCGCTGTTCTGTGGATTCCAGTACATTCCACTGGAACACTCCTTGTGAACGAATTTACCAGAACAACATCCGTAGTACTTCGTGCAATCGTCTTTGTCGATTTTAGTGTCGCCCGGCTGACAGCAATCGGCGGTCACAGTTCCGTAGAAAAGTGACGATGCAATTAGCAGGACGTACACTGAATGTGGACAGCAAAGTTATTGAAATTCAATTATCATAACTTAAAAGTTCGATAAATATCTTACCACTGTATAATTGTCGGCCAATCATTTTTGCACCTCACTTGTTTAACGACTTTTTCCTGGCTGGAGGGTACGTCGACTGAGGTTGTGCACGATATGCATCAGCTTTTATATTTGCTGGCAATTAAAATAATTAAATGTTCCTGCTTGGGATGGGATGCTTGTGCCATAGATAAAGAGAAATCAGATCGTATCTATTATATACAGTACTTGTATACAAAAACAAATTTCTATTATCAAAATGGTTAGATGAAAATAATGAAATGAGAAATTGCTATTTCTGCACTTAGTGAATTTTGTTTAACGATGTTCTTTTTTCATTACGCTACGCTGACCAGGTTACTTGTCAATGGGACAATATATGCGGTAGGTTTGACGGTTGCCAACCAAGGTTGATATACTTAGGTCATGTTTGGCCCGTTGTGGTACCGCATGAATTTCGCAATTCTGGCTGGTCCCATTTTCGCCAACTGTGTTGGGCTTGATAAGAAGTGACTTTCGCGTATGACGCATCTTTTCCTCGCAAGTGCAGCACAGAACCATAGAAAAGGTTCCGCAGATTCTACCTCGTCTTCGTCTCTGCAGCTTCTGCAGAAATGATTGTACAGTGTTTGAAGCCTATTGGCATTGATACCCACCAACCAGTGGCCGGTTATTGCACGAATTACTAAAGAGCATTTTGTGCGACTTAGATTACACAGTTCCTTACTGCGTTTACTATTTTTACTGGGGCTGGCTAGGCATGCTATTCGATCACAGTTGGAATTTAGCCATACATATACCTTATCCGAGAGGAGGATTAACAGATTTGATAATAAAAACCTTGTTCCTTTTTTGGCAAATCTCTACAAAAATTGGGCAGAATGCTCTGGACCCATTCCACCTTAGTCAGCGATTCGGCTGGCGGATAAGCCCCTGCGCTGACGTTCAGCCTCTTTGGGATTCTGGCTGCGTTCCACCCCTCAGCAAATGAGTATTTACGCGCCAGGGCGGTTGAGAGTTCGCCTTTCACATCCTCTCCTGCAGGAAGATCAGCTGCACAAGTGCTCTACTTCAATGGCTAGAGCAAAATGTTTTTTAATAACTTTGGCCTGGGGATAGCATTGACCAGGCTTTGAAGCCTCCGCTGAGGGTTTGCGATTTCTCCCTTCCGGTTTTTGTCGAGTGCCGAACCCTTTCGATTAATTTTTATTTAATTTATCCATTCGAATCCCACGAGTTGCTCAGAAAAGATGTCAGATATTTCATTGCTCTTTTAATTTATTGAGTACAACTTTTGGAAACAAATATAGTTTTAAGACAAAATTGTATATTGTTAGAATACATTTATATGAAATTGGTGATAATACATATGCTATGCCACCTATGAAGGGCAATAACCCCCAGTATCGATAACACATGCCCGGATTGTGGTATCGAAATAAGTGCCACTGGCGCATTTTTGACTCTCAAGCTGTCCCGAAACGCACAAATAGTAGGCAGCACAATCTTGGGGATCGACTTGTAGCTCATTTTCATTACATTTTGCGGTATTGGGACAGCACTCTCCGCTATTCGGTTGGCACATTGCTGAG
Organism: Drosophila cognata; assembly: GCA_035041535.1. Taxonomy (NCBI): domain Eukaryota; kingdom Metazoa; phylum Arthropoda; class Insecta; order Diptera; family Drosophilidae; genus Drosophila; species Drosophila cognata. Next base: position 3,235,977 of record JAWNLC010000688.1, on the reverse strand, counting down.
CTAGGATTCCAATAGTTGCCGCTCGAGCAGGACTCTGGCACAAATTCTCCATTGCAGCAAACATAATAGCTGAGACAGTCGTTAGGATCCGCCTGGGTTTCGCCGTCTTCGCAACAGTTTGTAGCCTGCGATTCGGCTGAATGCCAAAATATAAGGCATAAAAGTAGCACTGTGTAATAAATAATATTTGTAATTCTTAATACTTTAGATGAATAATATTCTGGACTTCAGTTATACGGTATTGGGGTTTTTGTAGCTTGGCGAGACACATTTTAAACAATAATTTCCTTGGGATGCGGACGCTTACTGAACTGGTTTGCTGTTCTCTTCGCCTTTTATATTATTAACCAATCATAATAATGAAAATTTGGTCTGATAATAGACCTGATAATGCAACATTACACCATGACCTTATCAAACATGTAACAAAAGTCGAGTGCAAAGTTTTCAGCTATTTACAAATGAATTGAAAAAATAATTTAATGAAAAATACCCAATCATGCGGTCATTTAAACAAAATTAATACATCAATCATCAAACTATTACATCGATATGCAAAAGTAGTGGGACGCCATCTGTCGAGAAGTAGAACGCTGTCGACGCCACCTGCTGATGGCCTCCTTTAATTTGTTTTTCCCTCTCTTTAACACCAAAATCGCGATATTTCTGACTATGTAAGAGCTAAAATCACAAAATTTAAAAGGCTTATTAATGACAACCGTTTTCACTGGTCAAGCTGCCCACTTTCCCTCCCCCATCTCAGCAAGTTTATTTATCACTTCTTGTTCTCACCGATGTTTTACTTTCGCTATATTTAGCCGAAATTGGGAGACTCTACCTTATGCAGATGGGTTCTAAGGGCGATAAGAAATGTGTACAGCAAGTATTGAACATTTTCTGTTATTGTCTGATGTTAATGAATACCAGGGATCTGTTGCACGCCGATAATTAGACGTTGTAGACATATGTATATCTGATAACATATCAATTTTTGGTTTCGAGTTCGAAAAAGCTTTGTTTTCTGTGTTATTGAAAAAAAGTTCGCTATAAACAAATAATATAAAAAAATAGACCGATTATTAATGAAAGCTTTATAATATATAAGTCCGATTGCTTTCGACTTCATTAGTAACTGAAGCAAAACGATCATTATATATCAAGATACATACATATATCAAGATAGGTTCAGAACTAATGAAGTTCTGCGAATACAACTCAAAAAAAAAGGACAAACAAACATGTCGGATAGACGGCTATATCAGCTAATGATGCCGATTCAAAATACATATATATTGGCCATATAATATAATTGCAAACTAAATCAATAAGACTTTAATCTCAGTCGTATTAATCAAATAAACCGCATTAAACCTAATCGTTGTCGTACACTTTAACTGGCTGATAAGCGTAACTGATATTCAAACTCAGAATTAGCTATATTGGGATACTTGAAAAGCACTCGATAACAGATTGACAGAATGAAACAACAAAAACTCATTCATGATTTTCGATTATATTTATTTGTCTGACTTTCGCCGATTAGAGTGAACAGTCAACTTGATTCTGATAGTTGCAGGTCAGCAGCTTCTGATCCCAGTACAAGCTTTGTCCGCACGTCAGGTCCACCTCGCACTCGCACTGGCAGATCACATATTCGTTGCAACTGACCAGGGATGGGAAAAAGGTGCCCTCGCGTTGGCCCAGACAGCGACCGTTGCTCTCACACGAGATGCCGGAGGGCCCGGCGTTCGGTCCGGATGGAGGTGTATACTCCCAGGGGCATTGAACGCTTTCGGGATAATTACACAACTGATTACTGGAATCGTACAACAGATTGTTGGGGCACACTTGCTCCACGGCACAATTGTAGTTGCACTTATAGAACTTGTTGCATACCCCCTCCATGGGGAAGAGCGTACCCTCCGGCTGGCCTTGGCAAAGTGTGCTTGTGTTGTCGCATTCAACGTCCGGCACATAGCCCTCCGGATAGTCGCACTGATCCGAGGTGGCATTGTAAACCAAGCCATCGGGACAGATAACATTACTACTGCCTTCAGCCGATGTATAATCCCAGTCACAAGCCTGGGCGGACACGTTGAATTTGGTGTTCGCACCGCAGGGCATTTCAATTGGACATTGGCACTGGCAGACGATGTAGCCATTGGTGTTCGGATCGGCAAACATTTTGCCATCCTTTTGTCCAGCACAGACACTCTGATCAGTGCAGCTGATGCCTGAAGGACCCACTAACTCACCCGGCGGATCGCTTGGCGTACACTCCACATTCCAGAAATAGTTACACTGATTGATTTTGGGGTCGAAATACAAACCGCCGGGACAGGTGACATCCTGTCTGCAGCCGTGCGTGCATTGAATGAACTGCGTGCAGACCCCTTCTATGGCCAGCAGGGCACCGTCCGGCTGGTTGACACAATCCGTGCGTTGGTCGCTGCAAAAAAAGTCGTTAGAAGAAGGAGGACGGCTTGGCGGAACCGTGGAAACGCCAGGAGTGCTTGGCGGAACCGTGGAAACGCCAGGAGTGCTTGGCGGAACCGTGGAAACGCCAGGAGTGCTTGGCGGAATCGTAGATCCGCCAGTGGTAGCGGGTGTTGTCTCCGTAGGGCAATAGGTGGTTGTGACTCCGGGCTGGCACTCTTCGGCGCAGCATGTGCAGGCACAGCTGTCATCGGTGTTGGCCGGAACAAAGGATTGATAACTGCATTCGGCACGCCACTGGAAATCACATTCGCCTAACTCTGCATTGAAATGCAGACCCCGTGGACAATGGCGAACTTCAGCGATTGCTCGCTCCTGGCACACCACAAACCGGCCACAGTCCTGTGGCAGAGGCAATCGTGTTCCATTCTCTTGGTGTCTACAGGTCGTCGGTAATTTTTGGGCGATTGTACACTGCGTCAGAATGAGCAACAGAAGCCCCATGGAGGCTACTGCTGATTTGATTTGAATACGAGTCTTTATAGAGGAAGGACTTACTCACCAGTAGCTTTAATTTTGAACATTTTCTCCGAATTCTCTTAGCTCTCAGCTGAACGTCGAGCGCAACTAATTCACCGTGAAGCCTCTTCAAGACCATTTATGGAAGTGAAAAACATTATCAATGTGTAGTTTGTATTGTACATCAAATCGGTGTCCAATCTTTCTTGATAATAGCGAAAACCGTATATACCTCTTGATTAGTTCAGTCGCATTTCTATCGCAGGCGCGGCTGGCGCCGAATGCATTGCTTCTGTTTAATTACGCTCATGTTTCGGATTCAGTTGCTCTTATCGCAATCAATTTCCGACCAGGAATTCGAGCCGTGCTCGTGTGAAATGTCCCTAATTAGAAATGCTGACACCAATAAGGCCTCGTATGCTTGCAGGAAATCAGTTAACAGAATACATTGATCGATGGCAATATTTATGGCATTTATTGTATGGATGCGACATATGTATATCGGCGGTGGTTAGGTGATCATTATCATAAGTCTACCTTTATAATTTAGTGTCTCTAGCTCTGACACTTTTAGGATTCAAGTTCAGGATTGGTGAGACCGAGTGGACGTGGCCTTCCACTTAATACTATCGATTCTTTTAAGGGTGTTACTGATAATATACATCCAAATTTTGATGACTCCAGCACAACTGAGTAAGATAACAGTGGACGTGGCCTTCCACTTATTACTATCGATTCTTAAAGGGTGTTACTGATAATATACATCCAAATTTTGATGACTCCAGCTCAACTGAGTAAGATATAGGCATTTTCGATTTTTAAAGGGCGTTGCTCGTAATGTATGTAGCGAACTTTATCATCATCTTGCATCATCTTTGGTCGATGTTTAGGTACGAATGGGTTGACAGTTGGCGTGAGCTTGGCAGGTGTCGATCTTCGATGTACATTACTAACAAGATGCTAACCAAATTTGACGCCAGCTCTCAAATTTATCGATACACTTATAAAAATATACAAATTTGCATTTATCGCAATTAATATTTAATAAATTAACACAACAGCAGGCTTCAAAATTATCTAAGTCAGCTTGAAGCCTCTGTCCAGTAGGAGAGTCAGTAGGCGAAGGGCAAAGTTTGACATCATCGGCATACATCAGTACCCGAGAGTGACTTATTATTTTTACCAATTTCAATGGGTCGTACGGTTTTATAAATAGAAAAAAAATAAAATAATTACTAACCTGCAAAATATAATTAGACTTCCCGTAATTCCGTAACCGTAAAGTATGCAATAGAATATGGAATCACTTCGGACTATTCGCATTCTTGTTTGTGGAGCATACTTTTAGATTATTTGAAGGTTATCTATATAATATGTTTACTTAAATGGCGTAAATGAATTCAAGGTAATAATTCATACACTTAGTTTTCACAATCAGTTGAATTGACATGTTGCAAAATATGCATTTACATATTCATCTACAATATCAATACACTAATAGAGGAATGATCTATAGGTCGTAAATCTTAGTCTTTTATCGTTTTCCGGGGACAGGGTATTCAGAAGAGTGTTCGACTTGTTGAGCGTGTAATGCTATTGGGTAACTTGAGCGATATTTCCACAATTAAGAGACAAAACAAATGCATAGACAGGGCAGGGCAGATGTCGGACAAGCCGACAAGCAGAAAAGAAATCGTCAGATTATATACTCACACACACACACACACACACACACACAAACACACATGGCTATATGCGATGTACTGTTAGGTTGAACTAGGTGTGCACCTTAATGCCCAGAGGCTGTGGTGACAGGCTTCCTGCTTTGGGTCGAGTTAGATGGGATCCGCTTGAAACTGAAACCAAAACAATTCTAATTATTTAATATAAAAAAAAAAAACACAAACACACACGTCTAGGTACGCTTGAATTAAATTACCAGCGTAAAAAGTAGCACTTAAACGAAGTAAAGAAAAGAAGTGCAACAAATGTGCAATGCCAGAGCTTTCGGGCTTGCAGCTAGACGCATGAGATTGATCCATGGATGGTAGACCCGGGCTTATGGGTGTACATTACACATGGTGCGAGTACGAGTGCCACAAAGCTACACACAGAACTACAGAGGGTCCATGTGTGGTAGTTAGGCAAAAAAAAAAAATGAACTAAGAGAAAAAAAAACCAAAGACAGAAGAAATACGAGTTGATCGAAAGTCGCTCACATATTTATGTGAGTGAGTGTACAAGACATGCACACGGTCTATTGTAAAAATCTTCTCAGGTGTAACAGGTTTCGCAGATTTAAGCAGAGGTTGTGACTGTGCCCCACACAGTCGTCAGTGACTCTCGCTCGCCTCGTTATCACTCGTCATCGTGATCGCAGTCGCGTGCAGTGCAATGGAGGAGCAAACCCAACCACGTAGCAGCCAGTTCAAATTGAAGAACTGAGATCGATTGGTGCATAGATATCGTCCCAGAATAATTTAATTTCAATTCTAGCACCATTCGAAATCAGTGCTTTGTATTGGAACCGATCAGCGGCGCCTTGGCACAAAGTGTTTTTTAAGTGATTTACCAAAAGTGATTCATGACGGTCAATTGACTCTAATCAGTGTTGAATTGTCAGCAACTTTATTACATTTTTTGTTTCTCATATACTTTTGTAAGTACTGTTGGCTAAAAGTGACGAACGCGATCACGATGGAAGCCGCCAAAGTGCAACGAAGGTTTCTCATTGCCGCTCTGCTGCCGCGTTCCGACTCAAGCACCAATATATAATATGGGTCACATTTTATATACATACCTGCCTATATATAGTAAACACACATCATGTTTTGTTAGTTAAGGTTTCCACTCTATGTAGTAGCAGTAACTGTTCAAGTGATGTCTGTATGCGATGGTATTTATCCGCGATCAGTTCTGTCATTCTATCATTTGAGATTATCATTGATAGGTCAAAATTTGTTAAAATTCAATTTAGCTATTGAAAATGTAGAAAAATAAAACAAATTTGTTGTTGTTAAGATTTGTGGACAATAAGCGTCACATTTGATATACCTGTCTGTATATAAATAACACAAATTATGATCTGTTAATCTTAGTTAAGGTTTCCCCATCAACAAAACAGTCACGAATCGTAGTTGACATTGTACAAGTGATGTCATCTATTACTGTTCAGTTATTAACAGCACTATAAATCTGTCAATTGATATTAATAATCAAAAATATAGCTCGAGTCAATAGTCATATTATCAGACTTCAATCGCAACTGATGGAGAAAGTTGGTAAAAATGAAATTCGACATTTCTATAGCTTTGCGGCACACAAATTTAATTTAATTTTGGTAAATTAAACAATTTCCTGTTTGACAATCAAAGCATAATACTATCAATGAAACGTGACATTTGAAATGCACAACAAAAGTATAAATCGATTACTTGAATGGAATCGAACATTATTTTGTTAACTTTTGTGGACGCCATCCGTTATCAGATTTTGTTGCATTGTAGCCACTTAAGATTTGATTTATAAATCCAACTGTTATTAGGGGCGACATCGATTTGAAAATAATTGCGCAGCTCTTATCAAATATTTTGAGACTCGCATAAATCTTATTTGGCTGACAATAAATCAGGGCTTTATTTAGTATAGTTTTATATATATTTCCGTTGCTTGAGACTTGATAGCCGCTTAGAAATAAATGATGCCAATTACGCTGTTGATCACAGTTATTCCAAGGTCACGAGGACCCAAAAATGTCATAATCTGTTGCGCTGATATATATAATTTGGCAATTTTCAGTTGGCAGTTAGCAGTTGTCAGTTGGCGCTGCCTCAGCTGATAGCACAATGTCACATATCGAATCTTATCTGAAGCGAGACCCTAATTGCTTTCTTAATATATGGCCCCCCCATCAACAGCATTCTCGCACAATCTATCGTCTTATAATGCCTGTCCTCTGACTATATAATGCCCAACTCCCAATTGTTGGCAGTTAGTCGGTTTGCTGATTACCAAAAGACAATTCGTACAATGCAGCGAGGTGCCCAAAAACAATATAAAATATGAAATGACATAAGAATAATTAATGCTTGGCATTTGCAGGAAGCGTTCCGGTTGTCGTACTGCTGCTGGCATTGGCTGCCCAGCTGCAGCTCGGCACTCAAAAGGAGTATCTGAAAAGTGAACAGGATATTTGTCGATTATTTCCGGATGACACAGAGATACGTCAGCCGGGCTACTGCGATCGCTGGGTTGTCTGCAAGGACTCAGAGACAACAGCGGGCAAAATATGCGAGAATTCATTACTATACAATCTGAAGAGCGGCAATTGTGCAAGTAAACTTGAGAGCAAAGATACATATTGCAATGATCCGTGCAAGGATAATTCGAAGGTTGAGGGCTACATCGGAGACACTTTCAACTGTGAGAATTGGTACTACTGCAGCAAGGGTAAACCTTTGAGCAATGGTGTTTGTGAAGGCGGCAGGCATTTCGACATGGCTAGTGGAATGTGCCTCTATCCCCAGAACACACAGTGCAACTCCGTGTTTGAGATCTGTCAGATTGCGCCCGAAGGAGTTAAGATTAAGGACGAGGCCAACTGCAATGCTTATCTCACCTGCAGCACTTCTGCGGTGAGTCAGACTTTTTGCGATCCTGGAATGTACTTCCAAGTGGCATCTGGACAGTGCGTCAAGAAGGCGTTGGTTGAATGTGCAAGGCATCCGCTACCTGAAGAAGTCTGTGGCAACAAGAAGCTGGCGAAGCGAAACATATTTGTCTCCGACAGCGCCACCTGTCGTGGCTATTACTATTGCCGTGATATGGGCTCCGGCATACCGGACCCAGACCCAATGTGGCACCAATGCCCCCTCGGATTCTTCTTCAATGCGACACTGGAACTTTGCCAGGACAAAAGCGCCTGCAAGTGCTCCGAGGATCGATGCGACGGACGCGAAAGTGGCTTCGAACTGATGGAAAACAAGGGTTGCCGCAATTATGTGGAGTGTGTGAATGGGGCGGAGATAACACCTTTCCAGTGCCCCGAAAATGAGTTTTTTGATATACAAACTGAACAGTGTACTACTGAGCCAAGGCATTATGGCATATGCAGCTAAAGAATAAATTCCTTATAACAGTGACTTCATACTACTGTCACAGCCTATGCAAATTTACTGAGAATCGGCTAATGACAAAAGAATCGCGAGAATAACGATTAGTTGCAGTACAAAATGAAAACAATTTGAGGGAAGTAGACTTGAATATGTGAGTAGATATTGCATATATACGGACATTATCTATCTGTCTAGTGCAATGTTAATATGAACATTTGGTGTCTAAAGCTCCTATACAAAGATAATAATGCTTGAATTAAATATTTTCATATTGGAACTGAGCAGTGTGCAACTTAGCCAAAGATTATGATTATTATTATTGGAATCTGTTGTTCCCCTGCTGAGCCTATAGCTTCTCCGTTAACCTTAGCTCCTGCACGATTGTCGAAAATCTTTGTTGGCTTGAGGGTTTCTGCTTGGAGGTCATAACATGCAAGCCAAGGATGTTGCTAGGATGTGCCTTAAGGATGCTTCCGCGCTTTCACAAAACCTGCTTAGTTCGCTACTATAATTAATTATGGTATTTGGATTTTAAGGAAATAGATTGGAAAATGTGATTAGAGATTGTTTATTTATTTTATACTATCTAATAATGTAGTGCAATGAAAATATACAAATTTTGTGTGTAAAGCTCTGTTGCAAAAGCATACATACAATGTAACAATCTGGCAACTCTGTGTATGTAATATAACGATCTGGCAACTCTGATCTTATGTGAAAATTAATTTTATTCGCTTTAGACCGCCAAATTAGTCGCGTCGTTGTTCCAATAAAATTCTACATAAACTGCAGAATATCGTCTTCTTGTTTATTAACGCTGTAAAACTGACTAATAAGAAAATTACATCAAGCTCTTATACATAGATAATTCCTCAATTAAATATCTTATGCATTTGATTACATATTGCAGAAATGAAGACTTCATCTGCCCAAATTAAATGTGATTTTTCTCGAACCGGATTATATGTACCATATGAATAATGTGTATAATTATCTGGACTATAGCAAATATATGCATCTGTGCAGAGGGATGAGTTGTCTGATTAATTTAAACACACTATTTAAACCTTTGTTCACCTATTATCATTTAAATGTTTAAATCAGCAAAAGAACCAATTTCGAACAATTCACAATGGTGTCACAGATACCAGAAAGCAGTGCACTGCGATTGCAGTTCTGGCAAGCAGTGTGAGTTGTTGCACTGCCTGAACAATTAAATCAAGCAGTTTACACACGGTTGGCGGGTTAATTTAAAATGGACTATAAGCGAGTGGCAAGTTAGGATTTGAAGTATAAGCTCTTTAAATAATATAATTTATTTGTGAAATGAGTAAAACCACAAATCGAATGTACTCAACTTATCACATTGACAAACTGTATTTGTGAATGGTGAAATTACGCCGACGCCGTTTGGTGAAAATTCTCATCGAATCGAGTGGGGGCAATTCGGTTTTTGAATTATAATTGTTTTACACTGACCCAATGCGAATGTGATTTTGGCTTTTCCAAGAACTCACCCTAAGTGTGCAACGTGTCTGCATTCCATGGCAACCATTTGCTGTTAGCTGTCAGACGTGTCAGGAAGTGCTCCAGCCCCTCCAAACTCCAGCAGGGGTGGTTCAACTCCCATATCAGAGAGTAAAGTACTCCAATTTTGCAGAGCTGCAAGCTGCCTGCGAAATTTCGCTTTTTGCAATATAGAGACTTTCGCTGTAGTTTTTTCGTTTCTTTTTTTTCATTTACACTTCGATGTGACATCAAATGCAGAGCAGAGACAAAAGCAAAAAAAATAATAATAATTTATCATGGGAGTGTGTTAGTAAGGTTAATTGGCTTGGTTTTGCTGTCTGCTTAAATTAATGCGACAAAAGGAATAATTATATATGTTCCTTGCACCACATTTCAATTGAAAAACTAATATTGCTTAGATCAATAACTTTTGGTATACTAGAAACTATTTTTTGATTCGAACCCTTGTGCAAAAAACACATTTCACATTTTGCTTTTACTGACTGATTACAATTTTGGAATGCATTTTATATTTACAATCATGTTCAGGACTATAATGCCCAACTTTGTGATATGTATATTATGTTCGTTCATATTAATCACTTTTGATTCGGGCTCGATTACTAACAATCCATTCAATTAAATTTGACAGATGTGATTTCTGTATGCATATGTACGTGTGTACTTACATAGATATATTTACAGTTTTAACAACTGGTTCGTTTTATGATTGGGCTTACAGCAGGAACCGGTTCGGTTCAAAACGTTTTACAATTTTTTTACTACGCCCAGTCAGAAATTGCGTAACTATTAAATTGTATGAAATTATTTTCCATAATATAACATTTATAATTATTAATATCGTATTTTGATAAACAAACTTGTTAGAAAAATGTGCAAATATGATAGTTAAAAATTATTGAAACAAAGTTCTCTGCCAAACAAATTTTACAAATTAAACAATAAGTAATTAACGATAAATGTATAATTATTATGAACAGCAGCAACTTTTGTCAACTGACTCATTAAATTCTCAGTCCTTGATTTATTCCTGAAACAGAAATACTACTAAAATACTATTTTAAATAAGCAAAACCTCTATTTAAGCGATTTTTTTATATTTAATTTGGACTAAAAACCGTCTTTAAATCTTCAAAAATGATTTCACAAATTTTAAATTAAAATTCAAGTTACAAATTATTTGATTTCAAATGAATCGTGAATAATTATAATAAAATAAATTCAAAATAAAATTAATTCAAATTAAATTTAAATTAAAGAAAAACAAAAGTGAAAAATATTAAACTAATAATTAAAATAAAAAAAAAAAAAACAAATTTAAATTAAAGTATACAAAATGTACCAAAATGTAAAATGTTCCAAAATTAATTGCTAGAAAATAAGCCAATCATTCAGATATAGTTACCAGGGTAGCTGTGAGTCGAGCACTTTCGATTACTTATTACTACTTTATCGGGTGTGTTGGGGCACTCAGACAACACCCTGGAAGTTGTGCCCGCTTCAAGGGTTGTGCTCGCCCGTTGCAAAGCGATTGTTGTTAGTTTTCTACTCAGTTTTCTGCTCAGTTATCTTTTGTTTCGATAATTGTAGCAGCTTTTGTGGGTGCCTGCCTCACCTTCCTTGACTCAGTTTGTGTGTGAAGCTGCCTGGATTTCTTTTCCTTGCAATATCAAATATATATATATATATATATATATTGCCACCCTCTTCTCGGTGGATCTAAGCCTGCTCCGTGCTCCCTTCACGGGTTTCACTGCCTTCAGTCGCGTCACGTTCGCTGCACGCCATCGTCTGCCATTTTGGCTTTTCCTGCAGGAAGCTTGCATATTTTACGTGCTCCATGTTGCCATTGCTGTTGTTGTTGTTGTTGTTGCTGTTGTTGCTGCTGTTGTTGCTTTGTCTGTGCGGGCATCTGTCTGTGCTATGTGCACTGTGTTCGTTGTTCTGTGTGTTGTGTGTGTTGTGTGTGTGTTCTGTGTGCTGGTGCCCCAACTCTTCACTTTTATCGATTGAAATGTGTCTCAGGCTGTGAAATACAGGTCATTGATCTGCTCGTGCCTCTTTGGCAGCCATGCAGCGACGAAATACTTCTCGTATCGCTTGGATTAGGAGTGAGCCGAGCAGCCAAGCCAAGTGCAGCTCATCATGGCGCTGACTGACACTGAATTGCTAAATAATAAGTTGATTACAGGTATAAATACATATTCAAGAATTTTGTGTGCAAGATCAAAACTTAAAATAGCTAACTTGATGGTAATAATAATTATATATATATAATTTATTATTATTATTATTTATTTTTTATTATATATTTATATATATATTTTTAACTATTTTATATTTTTGTATTTGATTTATATAAAATTGATTGTATAAAATAATTAATAATAATAACTATTTATTTAATATTTATTTTTTACATTCAAAAGACCTAAATTTAACTATCAAATTTGATTGTAAAAATTAGCAATTTAGCAAATTTGATTGTAAAATTGTTTAATAATAATAATATTTATTTGCTTAACTTAAAAACTCAATCATATTTATTTATCATCAACTTTTATTTTAAATGTAAATTTATAATTTATTTATTAATAATTTTTTACAATAAGTACATAAAAAAACATAAATTTTAAAGGTAAAAAATGTTAACAAAAAATGACAATATCAAAATATGATTAGATAAAAATCAGCCCATACCTGAAATATGATATATATATATACCATGTATATGTCCTATAGTCGTGGAGAATCAACCACCAATTCAAACGCTGAACAAGAGCCAACCAAGCCCAAAAGCGTCTGCCCCAGTCGCCATTGCAGTCGCCGTTGCCGTTGCCGTCGCAGTCGCCGTCGCAGTCGCAGTTGCTTCGCTTCCTTGTCACACGGATGCCGTGTTGGACAAAAGAGACGCTCCAGGACGCGAAAATGGTCGAGGATTGAGGACGAGGGCAACGCTGTGCCGACGAGTGGCAACGATAACGAAATCGTTTTTAGCTTTGGGGTAGTGGAGCAGTAGTCAGCGAGTGGGGCGCGCTCGCTGTGATGTTGGGCAAACTGTACCCGAATTGCGCATTGAAATTCGCCAAGGCAACGAGCAGCAGCAGCAGACGGCAGTCCGAGCATTAGACCAGACCAGACCAGACCAGGGCCCAGCCTGGCCTGGCCCAGACAGTGGTAGAAAGAGAAACCAACTACGACTTATGGCCCAGGATATGTTTGCCAAAGTTGTAGCTGTCAGCATTTATTTTTGAGGGTTGCACTCCGCCCGGAAAATGGGAATTAAAATAACTGAAAAAAAGAGAGAGAGAGGAACAGCACCAACAACAACAACAAGAACAACAACTAAAACAAACAAAAAACAAAAAAAAATGCAACAATCGCAACATGGAGACGTCTGTTGTTGGCCATAGCCAGTGAGTGCGGTTCAATGACCAAATGCCGCCGATGGTATCGCTGCATGTGAATTGTCCGCACCTACCCAAAACCCAACGCCACATTGCCACATTGCAACATTGCCACAACGCTCTAATGTGACTAAGGAAAATTCTCGTGGCCGTGGCGAATGCGCAAACGAGTTGCAAGGTCGATGAACGCTGTTACAGTTGCAGTTGCAGTTGCTTGCTGCTTGCTGTTTGCTGCTTGCTGCTTGCAGCAGTTGCAGCTTAAGTAGAAGCTGCAGCTAAAGCGCAGTTAATATCTAGCGTTTCTAGCCAAACACGTTTTCTGCCAAAGCCACGCTTAATTTCTGCTTAAAATTGCAATTGTCTGGCAACGCCAACGCCAACGCTCCCATCAATCAAATCATGGACAGTAATTTCAAATATATCTCCCAGATACAAACTATATATATATACTTTAGATTTATTCCAGAAGAGTTGAAGATAATTGAATAAGTCCTTCTTACATAAATATTAAATTTGCGAAATAAACTATTTTTCGATTATTCGTTGTTTATTTTAATTATCGATTACAAATGAAAGTCATAAAAAGAAGTAAAAAGCCTGATTATAACTTGAGTGTTTCCCATACGATCTTAATGAAACTCAGTTCTTCAATAATATGTCAATGTATATGTGTATATATGTATGTATAACACCTGTAAAATTGTGTCTGCTTTTGCTATCGGAAATCGATATGTTATGAATGCTGATTATAACCTGTGAGTTTCTTAAACGATCAGTTCAATAATATATCAATGTATATTATATATCAACTCTAAAAGGTGGTGGCTTTTGCTGTCGGAAATCGATAAGATATCGATTAAATGAAATAAATTGAATTGAGTTATTTAAACGATCTTAATTAAATTTACCCAGTTGTTCAATGTCATGTCAATGTATATTAGTATATATCATCTCTAAAAGTGCTTCTGCTTTTGCTATCGGAAATTGATGTAAATTTATATTTTCGCAGGAAGTTATCGATAAAATTATTCTTTATTCAAAATCTTAGGTCTGTAGCTCTTTTAGTCCCTGAGATTTACACAGATAGTCAGACTGACATGGCTATATCGACTCATCTGTTGATGTTGATCAAGAATATATATATATATACTTTACGGGTTTGTACGGTTCACTTTTACCAACCCTGAAAAACCCTTTTATCAATTTTGAATATGCTCTGGGTATAAAAATCATAATCCATAGTAAAGTATTTGTTCCTATGTGCCCCTTTGCGTACTTTTCAGTTGAGGCAACGTTCGAGCTGAGTAACAGCGCATGCGTCGTCGGGAACGCTCCCTAGGTGGCAGCAGCAACATAGGATAATGGCCTTTGGAGTCGCTCGTTGATGTTATAATCGGTGGCATCGCTGCTGCTCCACACCAGCATTGCACAAAAGAGTCATCGTCGTTTAGCTCCCCGCACTGTCACTTGAAGCGCATGGAGGCGCTGCAGGCATTGACACTGAATGTGCCCCTGCTCGTGTTTGTGCCTCTGCCTGTATTTGTGGCAGTGGCAGTGGCAGTGGCAGTGGCAATGGCAATGGCAATGGCAATGGCCATGGCACTCAATATGCTGCTCGTGTGTTCCGCTTGTGCCACACAGACACACCTTGCCTGACCCAACTATTTGGCGTTGTTTTATGTCATGGCAACATGCTAAGCGGCAAACAATACTCCACTTTCTATACTCTGCCAATACTCTAATTTATTTTTAATTTCCTTAATTGTATAATTTAACTTACTATTTATATACTATTAAATTATACATATACAATAATATACTTAACAGTTCGAGTCCTCGCCACATATTTGTAATTTTACTTTAGTTTATTAATTTAATTAAAAATAAAATTCTACAAATTAAAAAATGTATATATATAATATAATATATATAATTTATAATTTAAATAAAAAAAATACAAAAAATTGAGTAAATCTTTAGTTAATACCAAAATGTATACTTTACTTGAGACATTTCCATCTGGATAGTAAAAGATGAGAGAAGTCAATAATTTGCGAATTTGTATAATCAAATTTAAATAATAATTAAAAATATATATATATAAATATTTAATGATTTAAAATATGCCAAAAATACATATATTTTTAGTGAAAATCGGAAAGAAATCTTTAAATTGTTCATTTTATTTATTTATTTATTTTAATTAGGATTCATCCAAAATAATTGTGGCTTCAAATTACCCAAATATAAAATTTTAAGCAAAATAACGTTGGGAAATAAAACTTGAAAGCCAAATTTATGTTTAATTGATTGCAAATACGACGCAGAATTTCCATTTGTCATTATATACGAACATGCTCATTGATGACCAAATTATACTATTTCGAATGATTGATGAAAACTGAAAATAATGCAGACCAAAAAGGGGGTCTTTCAGCTGGTAATATGGTTCTTTAAAACATTTGTCTTTTTTTATGGCATCCAACAATTGATTCATTGCTCAATTGGATATTTTATATGTGCACTTTGGTAAAAATAATGTGCAAATATTAAATGCGAGCCGACATCTTTGATTTCTTTGCTTGGAACTAAGGGACAATATTCGAAGCTTGAGTTAAATAGGATCGCAATGACAAATCTATTAAGCTAGAGAAATGTGTAAGTTCAGAATTAGAAAACTTTTGAATTTGAATATGATCTTGCAGAATTGCATTTTGATTGATTAGCGGAAGACATGAGAAGAAGAATTTTTAGCAAATGCAAAAATGTTTTTTGTTTCGGATTGTGGTCTGTCGGGGGGTATTGTAGAATGTAGGAGACAGATGAGTATGTATTCCGTGGTATTCAAAAATATGTTTTTTAAACGAATAATAAAATGTTAACATACATACATCAGTGTAATCCACGACAGTTGCACCTCTCTCTCTCCCTCTCTCTCTCTCTCTCTCTCCAGTTGGATGTTCATGGCAGCTGAATGCGTCTGTTTGCAATTTCACTAAATGATGAAAAGTGCAACACAATTAAAATGAAAATCAACGAAAAGCGAAAACTTTATACATAAAAGTATGCAGGGATACACAGGGATTCACAGACACACACACACACACACACACACACACATACATATATATATACAGAGAATAGAACAATAACAGACTAACCTATTGTAAAGTGGGGAATATATACACATATCTGCATATGTATGTGTGTTTGTGTGTGTGTGTGTGTTGAGTAAATACAAATTTACTGTTGGCAACAATATCCAAAATGGCGTCCCAGCGTGACTATCTTGCCACTCGCTTTCAGCCCCGCCCCGCCCCTGCCTCGCGCCCCATAAAAAGCCCTCATGCAACGCAAATAAATGTTTACCAAAGGTTTTTCGTCTGCTGCAAAACTCCAGTGCAGAAAAGCGGAGCTACAACGGAGCTACAACATCCACTTCCACATCCACATCCACATCGACATCGACATCGACATCCACAGAGCGGAGCAGGTCAATGATACCAAAAGTTAACCCACACCAGCAACGTCTGCGTCGCACTTGAGTAATTTTCACAAAAAAACAACAAAAAAAATAAGTTGCTAAAAACAAGGCAGAAAATAACAAAAAAAAAACAAAAACAAAAAACAAACGGCCAGGCCGCACCCTTTGGGCAAAGCCACCCACACACACACACACACACACACACACACACACACACACACACTCACACTGAGAGTTGCAGCCACAGCCCCACAGTGATTGCCGCAGTTCCGAGTTTCACAGTCAGCGCCAGTGTCAAGTTTACGCCAAACATAGTAAGTATGTGTGTGTGTGTGTGTGTGTGTGTGTGTGTGTGTAGCTGGTCATGAACTCCATTCTCCATTTTCAATGGCACATAGGAGTCTACCGCCCAACCCCCACACCCACGCCCCCCGTTAGCACAAAAGCTCTTTTATCTTTCGCATGTTTCATTTGTGCAGTGAAAGAGTCACTCGACTCCAGTGAAAGACCCACAAAGGAAAGGGACAGACAGCGAGACAGCGAGACAGAAAGACAGAGAGAGAGAGAGAGAGAGAGAGAGAGAGAGAGAGCATAAAAAGCGAATGCGGCACCTAACAACATATCTATGTATCTATGCATCTATGCATCTATGTACCTTGGCAGTCATGCCAACTCCCACCTCCACCTCCGCCCCACTCCCTGCTCCACAAAGAGCAAACTGCACTGACAACTGCGACGCCTTATGCATCATTTATTGCCTCCGACTCTTCGTATCATTTTATCTTTTTATACGTTGCGCTGCTTTTTCCTGTGCGGCAGCAACAACAACTCAAACACAAACAACAACAAAAACATGCCACGCCACAACTTGAACAACGCGGTGAAGGTCATTGCTACCAAAATTGTGTCTCCCTTTTGTCCTACTCTACTCTCGACTCAATTCGACTCGCATTCTCATTCGCAGTGCTGCACACCAGAGCAAATACACACACACACACACACATGCATACTGTCGTTGTGTGTGTGTGTGTGTGTGCGCGCATTTCTGCATTCCCCGTGGTATATGCATATACACACACACACATATTCATACATTCATGCATCGATACAAACACATGGACACAACACATCCGCATCTAAAGCGGAGCAGCAGCAGCGTTGCCAGACTGCCCGTATTTGTATTACTTATTTACTTTATTGTTGACCATTTGCTTTGCACTATTGATTGTTAAACACACTCATTAATCACCAACAGCAAATCGAATTTTACATTTTATTTAATTTACTTTTATAATTTGCGTCGAAATTCGGGAAGGCCTCGTAGCTAAGCTTGTTATTCATTGTTCTAATTCAGTTACCTATTTGCTGCATATTTGTATAATTAATTTAATTTATTATATTTGCTTAATTTATTATTATTATTTGAACAAAATGAGTGTTAATTACGCTTATGAAGGCGTCGCAGCTAAGATCTTTGTTCGACAAAGTTGGGAAAGCTAAAAAAAGGGATAAAAGTAACATATTTTTTCAACATATTTTTTTATAAATTAAAACTGTTCCCAATAATAAAAAAAAGTCTTAAATTATTATTATTATTATTTTTAATTATAGTTAAATATTGAAATTATTATTTTATATAAAATAAATCGAAATAAATACCTAAATAAATAAATAAAAATAAAACCTAAACAAAAATACAGAAAATATCATAAAAATAATAATTAAAATTAAAATATTAAATCAATTGTCAATATTCACTATTGAATTAATGAAACTAATCTTTAAGCAGCAAGAAAATAAAGTGAGGATAACAAGTTGGGAGAGGCAAGAAAAATAAAATGAAAAATATTTTCATTTTTATATCTTTATATATATATATATATATAATTGAAATTTGTTAGCAGATAAGAGTGGCAACACTTGGCGCATGTCGTATTACAACATCTAGCTGATAGTCACCGAGTCGACTCGATTCGACTGCAAGAACTCGTTCCCCATTCGCGACCCGTTCCGCTCCCGTACCAGAGCCAAACTGTGTCTGTGTCACTCAACCCACTAAACTTGCACACAATGCGATGACGACGATGACGATGACGACGACGACGACGACGACGACGACGATGGCGATGGCGATGGCGATGGCGACGACGAAGTCCAACTGTGTGGAGCATTCGTGTTTGGCTGGGCGTCGTTACCTTCTCATGCTCCATGGTGTTTGTTATGTGTGCAACGATGTTGTTGTTGCTCCGTTGCATGCAACATTTTCAGCTCGACGCTGCTGGCACTTCTGCTCCCTCCATGCACAGTCTGGCCACGCTCCACGCTCTCCTCGTGGGTTGCTCTTGACTCTATGCTCTCAGCTCTTCTCAGCCAGCTAGCGTTGGGTTCAATGTCTGGTGGTTGACCTACCCGTACCAGATTTTTCAGCAGGACGCTTCGCCTTTTGCCTGCTGCATTTTGCGCATTTGCTGTTGACTCATTTCGTGGCAACAGCAGCAAAACTAACGCCCACAGCGCCCACCCACTCCCAACGTCGTCTGTGTGACAAGTGAAAACTAGAAAAGCAGCAGGAAAAAGAACACTTTTGCAAATATCTGCTCCAAAGTAAAAGTTGTGCAACTGACTAAGAGCTGTGTTCTCCAGATACACACATATATATATACATATATATATATATATATATATACGTTTATTTATTTATGGGCTAGGGACTGTTGCTCTAGCTGTGCATGTGACAACTAAAATTACACAATGCCATTGTTGATGGCATCTTGGTGATCAGACAATTGCTCATCAACATTTTCGCTTGATAGTTTGATTTGATTGGCTAATCTGCTTGGCAACTGGGCTGCTGGCTGCTGGCTGCTGCTGGCTGCTGGTTGGCATCAAGAGCTCTTCAATTGACCGTGGGCATGGCTTGGCATCTGGGTTGCAGTGAGCATATTCTACACGTATTGCATTCTATTTTCTGGATGGTGCCTTGTGCATGTAATCCAACTGGTTTTCCATTTGTAATTTTACTCGCTTGGCCAGTTTTCCACAACTGGCCCCAACTGCTGGAAGGAAAAGCCAACAGACCGCACTCGAAACTATTAGAAGATTCAAGGCTAAGGCTGCATGTCTAAGGCTAAGGTCATTGCCATGCAACGTTGCTACTCTAATACCCTGTACCTCTGATTCTCTAATAGGGTATACACAAATAGTTATATCGATATTTTCATAGTTCTAACGGATAAAAGTCTGCTTAAAGTGAATGCAATAATAATTTATTTCATTTCATGTTTACATATATTTAAAAAAAAAATGTTTTATTACATTTAAAGTTAAAGTTATAAATTATAAATAAATTTGGGACAGATAAATGAAAAATTAATATACTTACAGCATTTTTTTTTTAACTTAGACCTTTCATTAATATTTTATTTAATACAATGAGGACTAAAAATGTACAAATCTTAAAGATGACTTTCAAAAAAATTAATTAAAGTTAAATAATAAATGATATACAATTAAGATTAAATAATTAAATATAAGTATAAAATTTCATAATTTATATATATTTTTCATTTTTATTTATTGGTTATTGTTGAGGGATTATATATAATCAATCTATAATATATTAATTAATTTATAAATAATAAGAAATAAAGATAAGAAAAAAGATAAGAAAATATAAAATTTAATTAATATTTGACACAAAATGTTTGTAATTAAAGAACATTTTTTAATAAATAAATTTAAATAAATTTATATCTTTTAAACTTCACTTCAATAAAAAAAATACTTTTATATTAATCTCTAATCAAATTTTAAAGTTTTAGTGACTGTTATGCAATTAGTTGGCGTCGCATCGCTTTTCCAGGGTATTTTATATGGATGACTGCGACTTGAACGCTGCTTGTTCTATCAATGCTTTTTGCATTTGAATGCAAGTTGGAAAACTAGTTTTTCACCATTGAGCTGGAAGACAAAAGCCAGTTATTATTATTTTCTTTCTTCGTGGGGCAAGCAACTAACTGGCTTAGCAGGTTCTTGGCTTACCTGTTGTATTAGAGAAAGTTCTACGGGTATGTCGCAATGTTGCCTAACAAGTGATTAGAGGGGAGAAAGTACTCGTACTTGTAATAGAAGAAAGTACTGCAACCGCCTCGATTGTCATGTGCAGTGCCAATTGGAACTAGGTAAGGTGAGTCACACTTTTCACACAACCTGCAACTCGCTACTTGCAACCCTCGAACGGTGTCGCGTTGAGTCGAGCGACTGCGACTGTTGTTACGGTTGCCCCCGTTGTTGCAGTTGCTGTTTAGCCATGGCCAACAAACGGCAGCGTGTGCCACGAATGACAAATTGCCCCTCCCCCCCGGCCAAACTGACATATGCATATCGTGCAACTTGTGTATGCTTCTGACATAAACAACCCAGTCCCAGGTGCTCTGATCCAGAACTCCCGGGACCACTAACAAGCGAGGAGGAGTTGACAGTTAACCTCGATGGAAACTTGTGGGTTAGCACTAATCATGTTAGCAATCAATTCAAATAAGACGACAACTTCAAATGTAGTCAAGGCCTCCTTTAATCACTTCAATCGACAATCTTGTTGTTGGATGTGGAAATTCCTAACTTTGTGCATAATTGTTGCAGCTTTCGCTTAATTCAAGCATTTACTAAAATTAAAATTTGAATAAGCCATCCTTATCAAGCAGTTGTCTTATACTAACCGTTAGTTAAGTTAAGGCCATTTTTGCAGCTTCTTTTGCCTTACTTCTTTATACTTGAACGTTCGCGTTTCTGTCTGCTGTTTAGCGACAAGCAAGTAAACGGTGTAAAATGATATTGATTGCAGTTGCAGCGCAGCTACTGTTTGGCAAAATCGAGACGAATTTGCCACCCCAATTAGGGCCCTCCCTTAACTAACTAACGAACAACTAACCAAAAGTGTGCAAACAGAGCTGGCAAGAAAGAAACCCAAAAAGATCGACGAATTAAGTTTGGGTTTGGGTAGTTCAATGCTAAAAAGTGTATTTCGAGGATAATAAAAATAAATAACCCCAACAATATGAACATTTATCTATGTGACAAGCGTAGATTAAACAGATATCATCGACTATCTGAGACACATCATCATAATCAGAAACGGGAAATAATTCAATTTGATAATTGACCCACTCGTGACAGATTTGCATATATAAATAAAAAATGATACTTGAGCTGAGAAACACGCCAACTTTCATTGTGAGTGTTAACCTTTAGCTGAGTGCTGAGAAGGTATACACCCATAAATACACCCACACTTGTATCAAAAAACTGTCTATCCTAACTGAACTCATGCAGGTTAAAAGGGCATACACGTGATTCAATTGTTGTTGTTGAAGTTTATTCACATGACTAATGTGCAAAGCACAAAAGCCATGACGAACTTTGACCCGGCGCTTAACCTGTCGTCATCATCATCATCATCAGCATTGGCATCAGGTGCAACGGACACACGACATCGTCGGCGCCCGCTAAGCCACAAAAGATTACTCATCCAATGATTCAGAATTGTGCGCACCTTTTTTGCCCCCAAAAGCAGAGCCCAAAAATTGAAGGCACAACCATGTTGCTTCGGCATGTCCTGGCCAACGTCAACGTCATCGGGTCGGGCTCCAAAAGTTTCGGATCCCGATGGCACCTAATGAGTGAGTCACTGACCGGGCGGTGCTCCGTTTCTCGTTTCGGAGTGTTTTTTGCTTGGTTGGTGTTGGTGTTGGTGTTGGTGTTGGTGTGTGCATAAATACAACAAAAAGTGGCGTCGCCTTGTTTCATTGAACTGCTAAACGGCGACTGACTTATAGCATACATTTTTGGGCCGAGCTGGCTTAGCCCCGAAAATCGGTTCACTTCACGCACATTGACCTAATAATTGGCCACAATTCACTTCTGTGTCTGTGTCTGTGTCTGTCTCTGTGTCTCTTAATGACCCAATGGGGAGCCTCGTCAATTGCCTCGTAAAAATTGGATATCGAAAATTACAAAGATGTTTCTAGCACACAGCAAATCAGCATTCAAATCTAGTCTTTGACCTGGTAAAAAAATGTTGATATTGAAGTAGCCATAGACACACAGCTCACCCATATTAATACAGACTTAACACATACATATATTGTGCACATCTGACTCATATTTAAATGTTGCGTAACTGGTACTTAGATGGGACCTTATTAGTGCAACATTTATCGACGCATACGAACTAAACTGATAATCAAGACGGATGTGGCTATATGGAGTCGCACAGTAATGCTGATGATGTCGAGATTATATATGCCTTATGGAATCGAAGGCGTCTCCTTTAATATGTTAGCATAAATTTCCAAAAAGTTCCAATTCAAATAATTATTATAAAAAAAAAATACTTTCCAAAATTTGCTCTCTCGACTGATATGCTGATGCTTAGCTGTGAAAAGTCATTCAACGCTGCGAGTTTAATTCTCTCTCTATATATATATATATATAGATATATATATATATAAACTGGGACTTAATTTTGGACTACTACAAGCATATTCCAAAAAAAAACTTTTGCGGACAATATCTAATTCGGGCAGTTGAGCAGATGAGTCTGGGGCTGCCTTCGCATGGTTACCTTCCAAAAATGTCAATGAAAAATGAATGGGGACAGAGGGTTTTTTGATGGTCAGGCCATAGCTAGATAATGCCGGCAGCTAATAGGCGATAACCCTGAAAATTAAGCTCGTCTGCCCGGCAGCCCAAGCCCTATTGCCCTTCTCCTTGACAGGCCCACTCAATGTCATTTGCAGCGGACACCAGCTGCAGAAACCGGCAGCCGGCTGTGGCAGCGCCCAGCCAAAGCAGACCTTGGCATTGAGAGCAAGAGCAGCGGGATGCAGCAGCAGCAGCAGCAGCAGCAGCAGGAGCAGGAGCTGGAGCAGGAGCTGGAGGTGCAGGCGGAGCCGGAGCAGCCTCTGCTGCAGTTGCAGAAGAGGAGCTGAGCCAAAGGAGCCGGGTGAGTATGTAAATGATTTGCTGTGTGCATGCGGAAATGCGCATGCTTGCGTGTCCTTGCCCTTGGTAGTGAGTCCTTTCCACATGTATACATATAGCTGACTGCTGAGTGCCCCTGAAAACTGTTAACCTTCGTGCAGCGCAGGCGAAGGCTTCTGCAATGTGCAACGTACGGCGTGGAACATGCGCGTTGCATTCCCACAGAGAGTGGGAGAGACAGCTAAAGCGAGAGAGAAGGAGAGAGCGAAAGAGAGAGAGAGAGCAAGTTGCATATATGCGAGCAGAGAGCTGTGAGTTATGCCACCAAAAACCCAAGCCAAATAAATTTGATGGGGGGTGTCTGTCTGGCTGCCCCTGCCACTGGCTGCGGCAACACATTTCATGGCTCTGCCACTGCCATTGACCATGATATTTAGCAAAACGTCAGTCAATGCAGCCAAGGGTCGGATAACCTTACTTTCAATGCAATAGCCTCCCAATTCACAATTCACAATTTACAATCCCCAATTCCTTTGGAGGTCCTGTGCAAGGCTAGGATAAACTTAATTTACTTACATCCTTTTTTCAGCTAACTTGCAACTCACAACAACAACAACAAGAACAAGAAGAAATGGCATCTTGGCAGGGGTTGCATCTTGAGGCGAACCTTCACTTCTCACCAACAGTTCGAGTCTTTGCTTTCAATTCGTTGCTCGAGGGTTGCAACTCCAGACCCAGACAGACAATCCAGTGCCCCACCACTCCCTCCAGTGGCCACTTCGCAATTATATGTATATTTGTAATTTCTATTCTGCGACAACTCCAGGAATTCTATGCCAAACTTTGCAACCCCAAAAAAAAATATATATATATAAAAAAGCACACGCCGCAAAGGGGCAGCGGCAAAAACAACTGTTTCAGACGCAACCAAAGCCCACTTCACAACTTGAAACTAGTCTTGCGCAACCAACAGATACCCTGTAATGAAGTTCAAATTAAAATTGAATTATATATTTAAATGAAATGTAACAAGTAACGCTGAAGATTGGATTTGTAGAAAGGAGCTAAACTCTTTTCAGCACTCATATTAATTAGACTTAATTTGTGCCACAAGTGCCACAAATATCATATTGTATATTATAATTTATAAAGTTTGCTGACTGAAATTGCTGGCATCCAAACTTTAGTTCGCAAATTTTGATTATATATCTTCTGTTTCCAATAGAGATCGCAGCAGGGATCTCAACACCTATTTTTATTATTATTATTATTAACAATTTTTTTTGTATTATAGGTGAGGGAGCTTGCTATGCTGCAAACTGGTAAGATCTATTGTAATTCTTGCACAACTACAATCATTTTTGTCGGGTTGGTGGCTTTCTCATCTTAAGATATTCTGTATTATGTACAAGAGTTACGAGGTCATAATTCAATATTTACTCATCTTCAGTATTGAAGAAAATAATGTTTCATAATCCTGGAATTATAATTGAACATTTGCTGCTGGAAATTTTGGGCTGTTATCTCTTATCAGTAGAACAAAAAATAATTTAGCTTAAATTAGAAATAAAATTTAAGTTATATTTATAAGATTTCTGGGATTGGTTTTTGACTCGAGTTCGAATTGCTGTGACATACAAACATGATTAAACTCAAGTTGCATGCAGCGCGCTGCATACCCGTTCGACTGAATGGGCTTAGGGTATAAGAGCAGCGCAAATCTGGTGGCCATCACTTCCGTTCTCGTCCTCGCCGGCGTCGTCATCATCGCCATCGCCATCGCCGTCGCCGTCGTCATCATCGTCATCGGTCTGTTGTTCATTGCACCCCCAACGCATTGTACATTGACTTCTCTGGGCTACGCTTTGTTTTCTGCATTTGCCGACGGCAACGGCAACGGCAATGGCAACGGCGTCGTCGTCGTCAGCAGCAACGGCAACGTCGTCGTCAGCGTCAGCGTCAACGCTCTCCTGCTCTCATTCTTGCTGCGCTCTCTCCCACTCACTCGCGCGCTCTCTCTCTCTTTCTCTCTCTCCATTTAGCTCTCTCGGCGGTTGCTTGGCGAGCACTGAGCGAGATTCCCATACCACGACCTACCTTACCCACACCCGCAGTGCGCTTTCAGCTTTCTGCTTTGGGCTTTGGCCATTCTTCCGTGCACAACTCCCGCCCTGCTGCTGTCTGCGGCTGCTGCTTGCGTCGCAGTCGACGCTGCTGCACAAATTCGCAGTTGGCAGTTCGTTTTCATATTGAAAGTAGAATTTTTCACTTTTGCAAATTTTGTGTCTCGTTTCAGTCGCGTTAACGACGTCATGTCGCACGTTTGCTCTGCACTCGATTCTCAGCTCTGCTCTGCTCACGGCTCGTTCACAGCAACCAGTTCTTTCTCAGTTCTCTCCAGACAAAACTGAGCTTGACTCCGCATGTTATTATTATGGTTAATATTTGCCCCCATGGTCTAGTCGTCGGTCTATAGAAATATGTAATATCTCGTTGCTAGATGAGAGTTTAACTTTCATTTGTGCGGTAATACATCGTTCCATTAAATTGTGAAAGATCATTGTGCTCCATAAAGTGTGCTAAAGAATAACAAATAAATACAAACAGTGGATACAAAATCAAAGGAATATCAGTTACAATTAAGTAAGAATAATAATTATAAAAAGTACAAGCTTAAGAATAAGGACACCAATCAAAAATCGACCAATTCCTTTTCCTGATCGCTGTCACCTTTCACTCTCAGGATCATTTTAGTAGAGCTATCGAAACTCGTCCCATAAACGTTGCCAGCCCAAACTGTCTGACTCATTCCAAATTCAGTTCAGACCAGAACAGACCCACAGATGGCGCCCACTTTTGCACAACTTCTCAATACTGCAGACATTGCAACCCTCGTTAAACACTCCCCACCCCCCAAAACTCAACCTTCAATGTCTGGACTGCAACTCCAGTTACCCACACGCACACACACACACATATACACACATACACGCACACACACAACGAGCAAAACCCCATCAACAAAATCCACCCATTTGTAGCCCATCTCTTTTCTTAACAGTGCGCTGCTCGCTCAACTGTAGCGCCGCTGTAAACGTTCTGTTAAGCGCCAGTGACACACACATGCATACTGCAGTTGCTATTAACCTTGCCTTGGTATTGGTGAACTTGACTGTAACACGCGCCAGCAGCAGTAGCTCTTTCATTCTCTTGCGCTCTTTCCGCTTCTCGCTCGCTCTCGCTCTCGATTTTTTGCGAGTGTGTGTGTGAATATGGAGCGTCGTCGACAGCAATGAGCATTCAGTGTTAAGGTCAATACATTTGTCGTGTTATGCACACACACACCCATACGTCTGTGTGCATGTGTGTGTGAGTTTGCTTGCACATGAATGCAGCGAGAGACTAGAACTATGAAATTGCATTTTGTTTGCTGATGATTGCTTTGCTATTGAATTCTGTCGCTTGTTTGTTTATTGCTCATTCCGTTTTGGGGTCAAGCGGTGACTCTGACGTTTTGACTGGCTGACGTTTACGGAAGCTTTTGAGGTTGTCACAATCCGCATGATTTATGAACTGACTCATCGTTTGAAACGTGCCCAGAAATTAAGACAGACAAAAAAACAACGAGATTATAACAGCTTTGCAGTAATTAGTAATAGACATACACAGAATCAAGAACCTACCTCAACTAACTGTAACTGTAACTGTAACTCTCTCTCTCTCTCTTTCTGTCTGTTTGTCTGTCTGACAGTCACTGTTATTGTTGCGCATTAATCATACGTCCTGTTTTTGGTGCTTTTGTTGTTATTGGGCAGAAGTTGCCGCCCACTCAAACTCCACAAAGCCGGCCACAAAACTACCCCTTTTCCAGTGTCAAAGCAACCCCCAGCTTAATACGTAGCTGTCTAAACTTCGACAAATTTGTGGGACCCTCCTCATTCTGCAATTTGTTAACCCCAAACAAACTGCTTTCTTTTTTTTTGAGCTTGTGCTTGTTTTTGTCGTTCGCATGCTCATTCGCGTTTATTTTTGTTTATTTATGTTTTGCTTTTTGTATTCTTTACAGCTTTGCTTCCTTGTCCGTTATATCACACACACATACACGGCTGTCTCTCTCTCTCTCTTTGTGTTACTCTCTTTGCAGTCGGTTCTCTCTCGTTCTCGCTCTCGCTCTGACGTGCCCACTTTGCAGCATACAACGACAACGAACGGTTTTCACTTTCATTGTGCAGCTCATTCGCCCACTCACACTCACACACACACGCAGTCAGACTCGCTCTCAGCAGGTTTTTGCTCTCTGTTCTGTTCTGTTCTCTGTTCCGTTCTTTTTGTAGCCTGCAAGCTTTTCGCGATTTTCAGTTTCAGTCAGAGAAAGTACGGCGCACGCATCGGTTGCGAATTGCAAGCGCGTCCCATCACAAACAAGTTTCAAAAACAAATCTCCGTCGCCAACAATAACTGCACAATTAATCCACATTGCATACTCTGAGCGAAATGTGCAACAATTACACAAGTGCAATAAATATGCTAAAATAGCCAGCCTGGCAAACAAAAGTGCAAAAAGTGTTTTACTTAACATTGAGCCCCTTGTCCCGTGTCCGTGTCCGGGTCCGTGTCCGTGTCCGTGTTCGCGTCCGCGTTGCGTCCTTGTCCTTGTGCAGCGCCCAACGGTCGGATTCGATTCCGAGCCGAGAACAGCTGTTGGTTAGTTGTTGCTTGGATTATTTCCATTTCTTAGCTCGTGCTCGTGCTCATCATCGTCCTCGCTCCTCGCCCTCGTCCACGTCCTCGCTTATCGTCCTTGCTCTTGAACGCTGTCAGTGGCAATCGTTGTCGTCGTCTCATTGCCAGAGCCAATGTCATCGTATTGAGTTTGTGCAAACTTTTTACAACACATGTGACACGCCCCCCCCTCGCCCTCGCTCCCGTTGACCCACCGCTCGCGCCGCCCCATTCCCGCCACAGTATCAGCCGTTCCCAGCTGTTGCACGAAAGTAAATCAAATCTGCTGTTGGAAACAGCTGCAAGAGCTGCAAATCGCTAGCAATGTGTTTTAACAAGCTGTACCTATTAAATAAATGCGTAAATTACACGCCGCAAGGTGCGAAGGTCAAATGTCAAACATAACAAGTGCTAAATGCAAAGCCAAAAATCAAAGGATACGCCCACAAAAATATCAAATTGAAGAAAATTAAACGCAAAAAAAGTGACGAATTCATCCGCAAAATAACACGGGCCTCGAGTGCCCAAAAAAAAAAAAAAAAAAAAATTATCTTAAAAATCTTCTTTTTTTTCAAGCTCAAAGCTATGAAAAACTTTTGAGTTGGGCTGAGCTCGAAAGCAAACTCCTTTCAAGATAATAATAACAAATAATCTCACTACACAATATATATTTTTATAAAGCCGTTTACCAGTACAATTGTACAATAACAAAAATGAAATGCATAAATAAATGATATATGTCTACTCAAAACAAATTTAATGCTCAGGTGAAAATACAAAACAAATACAAAATAAAAATAAAAATAATATTAACCAGCAACTATCGCGTTGTGTTTCATGTGCAAAATATTATAGATATATATAAATGTAAAAATAAAAAATAAATATATATATATATATATTTTTGGAGTTAAATCAAACATATTTAAGAACTTATGTAAATCTTAAAACTACAGTTTATACGGCTAACATATTTAAAACAAACATACGGCTTTACTCGTATTATAACAAACAACAACAACATCAACAGCAACAACAACAACAGCAAATCAACACTATAATTTATTCGCATATATTAATAATAATAACAAAATATATTCAAATAACAAAACTCTACAAGTATTCATCAACAAATATTCACATAAATAATGCATTAAATAGTTTATATTTTTTGCATATTATTCAACGATTTTAAACATCAACTCATCAATCACGCAAACAATCAATCAGGTCTTTAAATTATTTATAAATGTAAGTATTCCTTAGTCTAAATTTGAAAACTATATACAGATATTTAATATATATATTAACTATACAGTTTCGAAGATCTTAACTTAAATGCAAATCTACTCACAGATCTTTAAAGATCCGAATTAAATGAAAAAATTATAAATAATTTAAATTGTATGTCTAAAGACCTGAATTAAATGATTAATTAATAACATATTAAATATACAAAATAAATATATATATACAAGGAAGCATATCCGATCCCAGAAATCATATATATTTTCATGATCAGCTGGTCCAATTTAGCCGTGTCCACCTGTATTTGTGCTTGAGCTCAATGATCTCAGTGACCTGAGGGTAGTTTAAGTTGGGTGGGATTGTCGGTCGGAAGGAAGGGGTAAAATCCCGCATTCCCCGAACCACTTTGACTCTTTGAGATACCGTGGATTGATTGTATTTCGCCAGTTGTTTTGCTTAGATATCGAAGATCACCGATTTGTTGTCTTCTGCTACAGTGACAGAGGAAGCATGAATCTTCTGCAGAAGACAGAGGAACAGTCGGAAATACATATCAGCCAGTGTCCAGTGATAGCTCAAGTCCCTCAGAGAATTAGAGGACTGCAAGTTACACGACAATTCAAGCATATTTCATTTTATCGATACTCATTTGGCAATTATCGATATAAATGGATTTTCGATATCAATTAAAATTATAAGTTTAAATCGAGCATTTGCATAAGTTTCCATTATGTTTATTAATTTTCCTACAATTTTGATCAAGATCACATGAGAAATAGAGAAAAATCTAAGACTATGGATAGGTAAGCCCTTAAGTTCAGGGCATCTACTAATCTAAAGCCTTCTGATTATTTTGAAACGGATGTACTAATTGTGTTCCTTCATTTTATTCTCTAGATACTTAAAATACCTACAACATACTCACATTTTCAAGGATCTGCTGTGGTGACGGAAGGAGACCAACAACAACAACAACAACAACAACAACTAGTATTATTAGTAATTAACACTTTCCCCAAAAGCAAAAAAGCAAAAGCATTCTCAATCACAACAAGGCCTCATCATCAAATCAAATTTAGATCTATATATCTCTGGGCAGGTTTAAGGACAACGCTAGAAGAAGTAAGAAACAAAAAAACAAAAAAACAAAAAACAAAAACAAAACAAGAAACGAACTACGAATAAAAACTTTGCAACTTGAAGGCTGATACCATTTTGATAATCCAAAAGCAGAACAAAAAACAAAACTCCAAAAAATATATTTGCAACAAGTGTAAAGAAGAAGAGACTGATTTTTACAAGAAGAACAAGAATAAAGGGAAGAGGAAGCACCAGAGGAGCTCAGAGAAGCAAAACAGAGGCAAACGGCAAACAACAAAAAAAAAACAAAAAAAGTGATTCCGGATCAAATCCAATAAGCGAAACTTTCCATACAAAGATTTACACACAGAACACGCACATAACTAAGAAATTATATAGAAATATATATACATATATATATATATATATAGATATATATATTTTGTATACATAACGAGATCGATTAACTTGCAGCAATGCTAAAGAAACTGAAGTGCATGGAGGCAGCAGCAGCTGCTGCCGCTGCCGCAGCTGCCACGCCCCCTGCCACAAAGATTATCAAAACGGAACCCGTCGACTTAGAGATGCTGCACCTCGAGGAGCAGGAGCGGCGCCAGGCCGAGCCAAGCAGCAGCAGCAACAGTTGCAACACTGTTGCAACACCACAGCGCTACACACACGTACAAGTGCAGACGGTGCCGCCGAGGCAGCCAACGGGCCTAACAACGCCCGGTGGCACACAGAAGGTGATCTTGACGCCACGCATCGACTATGTGCAACAACAGCAACAGCAGCAGCAGCAGCAGCAACGTCCACTCAGCAAACACATCTACACACAGAGTGTGGCAAGCTCGAATGTGGAGCTTGCAACTGCACCGCAGATCATCATAACGCGTACCTCGAATCCGTTGCAAACGCATTTGTCAAGACGCCACTCGGCCAGCCCCTCCTCCAGCCACTATCAGCAGCAGCACCAGCAGCAACGTGTGGCACACTCACCGCCCCCGCTGCATCATCAGCAGCAACAGCAGCAGCAGGCTGAGCAGCAGCAACAACATGTACGCGTCATACGCGATGGCCGCCTCTATGAGGAGTCCTTGGCGGGCAATGTTTGCGCCACTGTTGCACGTCGGCATTCTGTGTCGCCACCTCCGTTGCATCATCATTCCCGCTCTGCGCCCGTCTCACCAGTCATAGCCAGGCGCAGCTACGCCAGCGAGCAATATCAGCAGCAGCAGCAGCAACATCGTCAGACGCCACCAGCAACACCGCCACCCACAGCAACATCAACCCAACAACAACAGCAACCCCAACAGCAGCAGCAATTTATTGGTGGTGCCACGCCCACAGCTGCTGCTCGCAAATTTGTGGTTAGCACCAGCACGCGTCATGTCAATGTTATTGCCGCCAATAACTTTCAACACGCGCAACAACAACAGCAACACCAGCAACAACAACAACAACAACACCATGTCATTACCAATGTCAGCTCGAGCAGTTCTGCAGCTGCCTCTTCCTGCCCAGCAACATCTTCTTCACCCTCGTCCGCGCACATTTTTCGCACGCCCATCGTCTCCAGCAGCAGCAGCAGCAGCAGCAATAGTTGTCAGCAACAGTTGCCGGCGCAGCATCTTCACAGCCACAGCAGCAGCAGCGGCGGCAACAACAACCACAACTCTGCAATGCGTCCGCCCCCGCCGCCGCCGCCGCCCAAGTTGAAGCATGCCACCAGCTTGGGCAATAGCAGTAGCAGCAGCAGCAGCAGCAGCAACAGCAGCAGCAGCAACATCAACAGCAGCAACGGCGAAGAGCCATCCAGCTCAATTCCTGATCTAGGTAAGTGTTCAGTGCCCATGTTTTGTACTTGACTCACTTCCTCAGTGCCCCCAACCAGACCATAACTAGTCCATATCCACATGGCAACATGCTAACTGTAACTTGTTGACCCTGGAAACACACACGCAATATTGTCGCTATACTCGATAAATCGACTGGTTCTAAAACACTAAACTACAAAATAAATGCATGATAAATGCAGCATTTATCTCGAACTGAATTGCGATAAACGATAAAACGATAACGATAAAACGATAACGATAAAACGATAACGATAACGATAAAATGATAACGATAACATACGGTTGCAAACTTTATAGAAATCGTTTATTTATTTCTAATTTTCATAATTATAAGTGCACATTTGAAAAATGCTGCTTAAATATATTTAAATTTAAATAATTAAATTAAAGCAGAAATTTAAAATTTAATTGAAAATAGAATATTCAAAATTTGCTGTTTATTTTTTGCTTTATTAAATACTTATAGAATAAAAAAGAATCGTTTATTTTTTGGTTGATTTTTTGTAATAATTTCAATATGCTTCTAGCTGGCTGCAGATCAAGTGTTCGATTTTATATATTCCACTATATGTCGAGCCCCATTGGGTCTTATCTTCTATCAATACTTTGTACTTTCAACATAAAATAATCCTGATCTTGAAAGTAATTGCTGTATTTCATTTGATTGGGAGTCTATATAAATATTCGCATTTAGGGATGTTAAAGGAATTTTTAATGGCAGCTCGAAAATGCCACATTTATAATTTTGTAAACCTGCGAAGCGATTTGGTATTGAATCAACCACTTTTTGCACTCCAGTAGCTGGGTTTTGGAACCAGTCTCTTGTGTAGCTTGCCAATTCCCAGCCAAATCATGCTGGCCAACTTTAAAGTTGGATATTCTATTCCCGAACCCGTTCTGGTGATACACCTGATACAGCTATAATAATAGGATCAAAGTTGTCTTTAACTGCTGACTGGAGAATAATTATTTTCCACACAATTCTCAAAGACTGCTGCTGATGGCTAATAAAACCAATTCTAATATGAAACTGGCGATAGATCAATTAAAAAATGAAAATTGAAATTGTATTCTTGATATATCAACTCTTTCTGATATATGCCATACTTTTTATAATCATCGCATAAGCCAGGATCAAATTGCGGGCAATTTGTAAATGAACAGAATATTGATCCTTATGGCAACAACTTTACATTCTGTAGACATTCGATATATATATATATAAAGAGATAAAATTCATTCAGCAAATATCAGAAAAGATGGTAAAGTTTATTTACATGCCAATCCCTTTTGGAAAATATGTTAAATTTGAAGTTTTACAACTCAAAACGCACTTAATTTGCTCAACTAATGTAAATTTGGTCAATTAACATTGACAGAAAAGTAACAAATTGAAAAGTGAACCCAGTTTGTTGCACAGTGTAAGTCGACAATTGTGTTTTATCTTTATAGAGTTGTTGAACAGTTATCTACATAATCAAGTTGAGTTGCTTTCACACATAAATATATATATAGTATATATATATATATAGTATGTCTGGATCACGTTACAATCATGTTTTGCGGTTGGCTTTACAGTTATAAAAGGTCAAACTAAACACAATAAAATACTATCTAAAAACGAACATACGAATACTATACTAGATATATATATATATATATATATATATATATATATGTATATGTATGTATATGTTTAACGGAAGTGTTGAGCGCTGATTAATGGCAA
This sequence comes from Drosophila cognata, assembly GCA_035041535.1. NCBI lineage: Eukaryota > Metazoa > Arthropoda > Insecta > Diptera > Drosophilidae > Drosophila > Drosophila cognata. The sequence goes on along the minus strand of JAWNLC010000688.1, from coordinate 3,201,868 downwards.
TCATTTGATGCCGAAACTAAACAAATAATTAAAATCGAATTACATCAGAGAGCAATAATTTTCTTATGTGAGTTATGGATTTATGTTATCATTAATGCAATTACTTATTCGGCATGTGAGTCGGGTCGAGCTACGCCTCGAATTTCATTTCAATTTAATTATCAATTTAAATTGAAATTGTTCTGAGGGTGTGTGATTGCCTGCCCCTTGCGACCACAACGCCAGCATTTTGGCAACTTGATTTTCGTTCCAATTTTTGTGTCACTTTTTTTCTTTGTCAAGGCTGCGAATTTTTTTTTTGTTTTTCATTGTATGTGTGTTAATTTTGTATAAACGATAATTCTTTTGCGTGTTGGTGTTGTTTTTTTTTTTTTTTGCATTTTGCTTTTTTTTTGTTTGTGTGTTATTGTTTTGACTGTCGATTTTACCTTGAACTTCAACTGGAATAAACTTGACGCGCTCGCTCAGCTTGCTATTCAGAAAATTCGGCAATTCGGCAGCTATAATTGGCGCAAGCGTGCCCCACTTGCCACATACCCTGCAGCAACAAATAATAAATAAATGTTCCATGGAAATAAACTCTCTTAAAATTACCTACTAAGCCAGGTTATTACCAAATAAATACGATGCCAAAACTTTTGCAACTTTGAGTTCAATTCAAAACTAAGCGACTTTTTTTTTACTATACACAATTTTTACAGGGTATACATGTGAGCTTTGATTTCGCAATGGTATAAATTTCATATATATTTATTTGTTTTCATTTATTTGTTTTTATTTATATGTATTAAACACAATTAAAAACATCAATATATAAGTACATAGATAGATATAGTAAATATGTGTTCATTTAGCACTGATATTGGCACTCCAAAATTACGTATACGATCTGTATATAAATGTATATAAATAAAATAAAAATATGTTTGCCTTTCTTTTGTTGTTCTGATTTCTTTAATATATACATATATATACATATATACATATTTATATATATATATATATATAGATTTTTGTTTGTTACCAAAAGCGAATGAATAATTTGCATTGACAATTTTTCGGGGAATATCCGTTTTGTCTGCATAATCTGGGAAACAAAGGCCAAAAAAAGAGTAACGAAATTGATAAGAATTAATTATAATCAAATTTGAATTTCCCCCAAATTTTTGAATATCATTTTAAAATGCGTTTAAAAAACGTTGAATTCCCCAACCAACAAACAGCTGTGATTAATTCGCTCATGTTTATGGTTTGTTTTGACTTTTTGCACATGTGTTGGCCATGTTTCCATTGAAACCTGTTCCCCTAATTAGAGTAGCAGAGACAGAGGGACAGCAAGAGGAATACAAATCCAGTTAAAAAATGTCAGCAAACGGAGTTGGCAGCGTCATCGACATTCTATTTGATTTTATGATTTGGCTTGATTTTGGACTGTTTCTCTGTCACTTAAGTTGGCCGCCCCGTCCAACTGGCCAACCGATTTGTGTTGTTGTATTTGTATCATATTCATTGTATACTATTTTAATTGCATTTTTTATTTCCTTTTGTGTGGCCAATAAAAAATAAACAAGTCTGGCCGCGCTCATTGAAAGTTAAGCAAATAAAAGTCAAGGCCAAGTTGGCTGCTGCTGCTGCTGCTGCTGCTGCTGCTGCTGCTGCTCAGACTGATAGATTTATTGTGTGCCTTTTAATATGGGTCGATGTGTGGCGACGGTGTGAAAGTGTTTGCCATATATGCTCAAATCCTGTGCCACCTGTCCGGCTGTCCAACTGCCAGTTTGTCTGCTCTGTTCGCTCTAGCAGAAACAGCCCTCAAAGCAAATTTTCAATGTCAATGTCGCACGCACACTTTCAAATGTCTCTCTGTCTGTCTGTCTGTCTGTCTGTCTGTCTTTCTCTCTGTCTGTCTGCCTCGCATATATTGATAGATCTCAAACACGCTTCCTATCAGCGACAGCTGCTCTCTCTCCCTCTTTCTCTCTCTCACACACACACACTCACATGTATATGCTTATATGTTTGTGTGTGTTTTTAAATACTCGTTCAGATTTCATTGTTGATATTCGGGGGAATCGGCAACAATTGTCAACACAGTCGCATTGTTGTGCGAAATGCGTAATACAGTCAGTCTATCATAATGAATAATGCGAAATACATATTTAATTACAGTCGAGCTTCTCTGTGGTGGACTGGACTGCTGTTCAATACAAGTTTTCCCATTTATGATTTGCTTTAAATAAATAATTTTCCCAAATTCAGTTGTACACACAGACCCATATTTATTATCATGTTACTCAACTGTTCTTCGGCTTAAAGTTAAAAATAATTATTTAAAATACAATTTTAATATATTATATCCAACAAATAATTAGTAGAAAGCTTAACTTTGCAGTGGTCACAGCTAATAATTATAAACAAAATGACACTTTTCACACAAAGTTTATTCGTACATTTCTCAGATTTCGAAATTATATTTGTAGAACAAAAATTATTTATTAAGATTGGAAATTGTTTTCAATTTATTAGAAATGTTTTCTATTAATAACAATTAATTTTCTTTAAAGTACAAATAAATACACTTATTTTTAGAAAAGATTACTTTCGAAAATTCAGAAAGAGTTCGAGTTTAGCTGTTGTCTTCAAACTCGCATCTTTGCGAAATTTCAATTTTTTTTTTTTAGATAATTATGTGAATTCATAAACTATTTAAAATGAATATCTAAATAAAAGAAAAATCGTCCATGGAATTAAGATAAGAAAAACCCATAAGGAATGTAGACTTTTTATAATATATATATATATATAAACTTTATGGGACGTCTTCTTCAAAGCGTTACAAGCTGCACTACGGAATCATAATAGCCTCTGCGGGGGTATAAAAATGAAAGTGTCCCCATCTGCTCACACAGGTGTTCAACTATTTTTCACTTCGAGCATGTCTCTGCTTGCTTTTTTTCTCTATGGCAGCAAATAAACAATTTATAAATAAAACGTGTGCTTCGAAATCTCTTATATATATGTATATTTATATATATATATCTATTATTTATGTCCTAATTTAATTTGAATTGAGTCGCGCTGACAACAACTTGACGTATTCCAATCCTCAGCAGCAGCAGCAGCCCTGTATTACACAATTGTCGTGCGATTGTATAACAGTTAAGCAACAGTAGTTGTTGCTGAGATACTGATATGCATGGCGATGTAAACATTGCGCCTACAGCCCTGCTTCATAGCTGTATTAATAGTGGCAACATTTGCATTAGCCAAGTACTGCTATAGGTTTGTATATTTATATTGACCTATTAGAAGTGTTATAAAACCAATAGTGAGCACAGTCCAAACGCAAATGCACGTAACTGTTATAAAGGCGTGTGTATAACAAATTTGACAATCTTTTAAACATGTGTGTGTGTGTGTGTATGACATATTTTCATATTACAATTAATTGAAATGTAATCTGATGACAATGAATAAATAATAATGAAAGAACATTTCACTTTTATTCATTTGAAAAGTGAGAGATATTTAATACTAAGTCAGGTAAGCCAGCATTCTCGAGAAACAGTTAGCCGAATGCGAGTATCTAGCGGGCAATAAAAAATGACAGACCCAGATACAAACCTGTTTTCTTCACATTGCAAGAAATACAACAAAATACAAGCACAATAAAAAGAGCAACAGAAACAACAGCAGCAGCAGCAACAACAAAAACACAATTATATAATGTACAATGCTAAAATATGCGAATTACAAGTGGCAAGCGCAATACACAACAACAACAACAACAACAACAAGCACTAGCAGTAATAAGAACAACAACAACAACAAAACGAAGCCCAAGGTCATCTGACGTCGGCATTAGAAGCGGAAGAGAAATAGCAACAAAATTATAATAATATACAAGTAATAATAAAAGCAAAAGGCGGCTACAAAAATGTGACACACTGAAAGCAAAACTCGTGAGAGAGGCAGCGAGAGAGAGAGAGAGAACAAACACAGTTGTTTGTGTTTGTGTGTGTGTATTCGTATGTCTGTCGCGAGTGTCAAAGAGAGCAAGAGAGAGAGAGAGAGAGAGAGAGAAGATGCCCGGGGAGGGGAATGGAGAGGGGAGTGAGCACACTAGACATTAGCCAAGTGCAGGCGTAACGCTTTAAATCTAGAACACTTCCTGACGGGTTGTAAGGGGGGAGGGGGCAACTCGACATCTATGACAAACTGTGACAATTAGCGAAAATCGAATTTGCTTACAATTACAGTTACATGTACAATGAGATGAGATGAACTTGAGATCCCTCCCTCCCCTCACCAATATTTGTTTTTCCGCGCTGCCTCTCGCTCTTTCGCTCGTTGGCGTGTTGGTGTTGATAACCGTTAGATGAAGTTCCCTATCTATCTCTCTCTCTCTCCTCGTAACGTTTGCATTTACCGAGGTTGGGTAACGGTAACGGTAACGGGAACCTTGCGACTAGGCCAGCCTAGCAATGTTTACGCTGCGAGCGAGGTCTTCTGTAATCCCATTCATTTGATTCAACTTGATATTTGTTTTATGATCTCAACAACGGCATTTACATTAAAACTAAAAACTACGACTAAAGTTTTTGCTTATGTATTTTGTCTGTTTTTTTTTCCGCTCTGACAGCATCGCCTGAAGGTCGTCGTCGCATCTGACTCATTTCGCAAAAGTTAAAAATTTCTTCTTCTAGCCTCCCTCTGCCTCAGAGCCCACAATCATCCAATTGAGTCATCGTATTTGAGTTAGCCTCCAAATGGTCACGCAGTGTTCCATGTAAGCCGATGTTCTGATACATTTGACCAGAAGATAACACAGAAGGTCGTCCAGTTTAATGGAATAGTAGTAACAGTATTTGAGTACTTGAGAGCACATATTAAATTACATTCAACGTTCAGCAGTTGATCGCTTTTACTCTTGAATTTTCATGTTAAACTAATACCCTCATAAAAAATGTTAATAAATCGTAAATAGTCGGTCACCCTATTATTTAGAAAGCAAATTTCTTAATTAAAAAAAAAAATTTTATGTCTCATTTCTTGTTTCTGAATTTTAGAAAGAATTTTTTAAAAATAAAGTTTTTTTTTTAGAAATATTCTTATTAATTGAAAATTGTTTAGGAATATATAAATATATTTATATATATATGCATATTTTTGGGATTTTGGCAATCCTTTTTAAATTTAAGATTATTTTCTTAATATTTAAAATTTATTTGTCAAAAATGGAAAAACTTGCTATTTCTTAGGCCGATTTTCATTTTAAGACTAAAATTAGTGGGATATTTTGCTGACTGCACTATGGAGAAAAGTTTCTACATAACATATCATCCAATAGGGCTGTCAGTCTGTCACTCAAATTATGGGTTGAGGCTTTTACTCAGAAATTGTAGAACACACAAATATTCGCATTGGCGTCAAACATTGGCGTTTATTTGATATTCATATATGTAAATTTAGCTACTATTTTGCTAATTGCTATTTTACTGATGTGGCTGGCTTGTGGTTGTATTAGTGTTAGTGTGTTAGTTAATGAGCGAAAATCATTATAATTGTTACTTTGTTGTGCGCCCTTACCCTTAATTACCAGAAATGCAAATATGATGTCGTGAGATATAACTATTTCAACTATTTAATTTATAAGAAAGATCATCTCCTTCGATTTCATTTGCGAAAAAGGTATTTTATTATTGTGTTATATTCCATTAGAAATGGGGGTTTTTTTTAAATTTGGCAAACATTTTCCTTACTTTCGTTTTTTTTGTGGTATGTTAGATATTTTTGAAAAATAAAGCTTATGCAAATCCCCTGTTAGAAATTTACTTCTTCATAATAGAAATTATAAGAAAAAATGTTGTAATTAAAAGAATTTTGGTTCTTATACTTAGAAATTATTAATAAGTCCGAAAATCTTTTTGTCTTCTGGGTGATTTTTATTTTAGTTTGATTTTCGAAATTTACTTTTTTGAGTGTAGCGTGTGTTTTGTAAACCAATTTTGTTTTTGGCACAATTTCTTGCTGATGTTCATGGAGTTCGAATTACTGAAGCTGTTTCATGGAGGAATATTAAAAACGTTTAGTATAAGTTAATTTGGGCATGTTGAAGGCAAACATATTACGATTGTGGCTCAAAATGATTATTTTGTGTTCAAGATTATGTCTTATACAATAGGTAATAATTCGCAAAGTGTATTTCTGTTAACTTGAATAAAGTTATGTTTTTATAAATGATATATGTTAAGTTTTTGCAAAATGAATTTTCTATTGTGACTGGCGGCAGGTTTATGCATTGTCATTCATTGAGTCTGACCGCTCAATGGCTGGCCGAAAAGAGCACATTTAGGTCATGAACCGGAAACGTCTTAATTACACTGAGAATAAGTGAGGCTCGAAAGTCAAATTGCATGCTTAAAACTTAGCACAGACTGGAACAGAATGCATACACTAACACAGAGACAAACTCAGCCACAAATATATAGACAACTGGAATCGAGTGAAATAATTAAGCCAGCAGAGCAGAACAAGAGCGAGCAGAAAAGGGCGAATTTGTTTTTGTTTTGTTTCTGTATTTTTTATAAACATATATTTGTATGTGTGTGGATAGAAGCAGGGAGCAAAAGAAAACGAAATCAAAGCGCTCAGAGAACGGACAGACAAAGGTCTGATGATGGACACAAATCGAAAAGATACAGCAAAGAAAAGAAACGGAAAAAAAAAGAGAAAAAGAAAAACAAATTAAAGTGAAATCTGTGCAGACGATGACGAAGGCAACCAACGATGTTGAACTGCGCTGTGGAAGACCTTGAACTTTGCTTAAGCAGCACGCAGACAGAGGCAATGTACAGTGGGAGAGGGAGAGGGATAGTGGGGAGGAGAGTCGCAGGCAGGCAGGCGAAGCAGGAGGTGGAGTAGATAACAACACGCACTGGCAGTGAGCATAAAATCAGACTAACGAAGAAGAAGCAGCGCTAAATCAAGCCGTCGCGGCCCCAGTTGCTGATGCCTGAGGAGCGGCTGCTGCCTGCCGCCTGCTGCCTGCTGCCTGCTGCCCAATCACAATGTAGGGCAGACAAAGGAGGCAGCAGAGAGTCGGCTGCCTGCTGTCTGCTCGCTGCTTATTAGCTGGATCAGCAAAAACAGAACTTGTTGTGCGTTGATTGAGAGACAGAGAGAGAGAGAGAGGGAGCGAGAGCGAGAGAGATCGTGTAGGTGCATTGACCCACAAGCAAAGTCGTTGCCTTCTTGATGATCCCCTTGATCGCATGCAAGACAAGACAAGGCAAGGACTAGGGCGCTGGGCTAGCATAAATGCCGCACAACAACAATAAAACAACGCAAAGGCCTTGATATTGTCAACGGCTTGGCGGCTGCTCAAGTTTAAAAATACAAATCAGCGTGGAGCCTACTTACACACACACACAGGCACACACACATACACACAGACACACACTCTCTGGCGTCACGCTTCGTCTGCGCCTCTAGACAAGGATGGGCTTAAGGGCAGCGACGTCGACAGAGACAGAGATAGAAACAGGCTCTCTATTTTTACCTCGCCTGCGGAGCGACGCTATTTCAGTTCAACTCTACGAGGACTTTTCGCGCCTTAAGACCTAAAGACCGAAGACTGCAGACTGAAGACGACTGAAGACTCAATGGCTGCTGGTGGGGTGGGCAGCATGCAACGCCCTTGACTTGGGTCAATAGCATGACAAGAGCAAGGGATCGACAGGGCGAAAAGGTGGCTTACATTTAATTTTTTGAATTAGAAAGCGTTAGAAATGCTTTAGCAGCAAAAGAGAGCGACTAGGTCAAGTCTCAAACTATCTATAAGCGTGCACTTCCAAGATATTTTAAGTCTCATTGTATGTGTATATACATAGTATATATATACGTTATATGTAGGCATGTCGTGGTTATGTGTAATATACGATTTTCTAATGTATGTCATAGCCGATCTTGAGGATACATTTATAGATGATCAATAGGGTTCATATATAAGATATATCTTATCAAATTGTTTTTTATTTGTATCGTTGATCGATTCTTATCGATATTGTGTAAGCGGCTAAAGTTATCGATGAAATAAAATAATGAGGATCTACGCATAATATGCAAGTATTGATATTCCCCATTTAGAGTGTCTAGCTCTTACTTTCTCTGAGTTTGGTTCTTTTATGCAATACAGACTGCCAGACAGACTCTTGATCCTGTTGATCTTGTTGAATTGCTTGCTTTAATATCCAATGTAATTTCTTTAATATATAATTTGGCAGAGTAAAAATAGTTTAGGACTTCTTAGAGAACTATTTCTATATAAAATAGATCTAAAATTGCGAGAAATAAAATTTGTCTCTTTAAATATTTGCATCTCGACGAATTTCTTAGAATTTAATCGCAAGAATCGGATGCAATACGATGGAAAGTATCTGTTTGGTTGGTCTGGAAGTCGAGCAAAGTTCTCGCGTGGCACACTAACCCACAACCCAGTCGATTACCCGCCGATTAAGCTCGAGTGGCTCGTTCAGTTATTTATGGGGTCCGGGTGTCCCATTGGGGAAATGTCAAGTGCCATGGCCCTGACCTGACCTCCAATTTACACTAGCCCGGCAGCAAGGGCAGCAGAACGGAACAGAAGAGAACAGCTGTGGCGAAAGCAACAACAATAGCATAAATTTATACAACGTGCCACGCCTGGGGTGGCATGGGAGGTGGTTTGTTTGCATGCTGCCCCTTGTTGCACCCGACTAGGAAGTCGCTGTAAGAAAATTTCATTGCCAACAAATTCACGTTCAATGTCAGGTTCATGCGCGTCAGCGTGCAAAGCAAGGCGAATCACTGCACTGAGCGAAATTCATATGTACACACATGTGTGCGACGCCTTGTTGCCACTCTAAGGTCATAGGCTTTATAAAGTAGCGTGCTGCATGCCTCCTGTGCCGCCCCCCCTGATTTGCCATTAGTCAAGCGACTTTTCGAGAAATCATTGTGCCTCTTTTATATAATAATAGCATAATATATATAAGATATATATAATTACACTGTTACAAATGTTCAGTGCATTTTAATAATATTTGTGAAAATTTAAAAAAAGAAGGAAAATCATTAATTTGTAATTGGATAAAACTGAAACCGGAAAATCTTAAAGTTTCTTAGGTACTTGGGTAGCTCAAGATGATGCGTGGTCGTCCAGGAAAGTTGTGATGGATTTGATCTTCCTTCTTCTGGGAAGTTAGTTGGAGTCATGTTTAAGGTTGTCAAGGTCATGTAATGTAAAGGTTTCGATTAGAGATGGGCGCTGGAATCTGGAACCAGCTAAACAATTGTCAAAAACGGAATGGGATATATTGGCAACATTCTGGAAAATCCCGACATTAAGTCCCCACAATCCCTACAATAAGAACCAAACACAACAAAAAATCACAAAAAATAAATTATTTTGGAATATTTTTATATTGAAAAATTGATTCCGAATCGTATTTGCCAAAGCGAAAATCGAATATCGAAATGAAATTGCTTTTGATGGGAAAATCATGTTTGTTTTGGCAAACAGGTCTAATAAAAAAACAACGGGAATCGCCGAACTAAATCAAAAATTTATGAGATTTGCCAGGAAGGGACCACAAGAAAAATTTTCTGGATGGGCAGAATAGGAATTGAATAATTAGTTGCTGTTGCCCAAGTTTGATTGAGTTGTTGTTCAACTCTGTTGAGGTTTGATATGGGGAGAATCATGGACTACACAAGTATATTAAGCCAGTTTCAGAGTGGAATGTTTACTGAATAGAGAGAGCTCTCTGATGGCTTTCAAATGGAATTCTCTTTTATGCCAATTAAATCGAATTCATAATCAATTTTTCCAATTTGCCAGCAGTCGGGCAAGGATTGAGTTTGTGGCGAACGCAACTTTTGAGAGTGTTTTGCCTTTTATAAAACAAATAATAAAATTACATAGCCAAGGGAGAGAGAGAGTGTGGGCAAAAGAGTGTGCGAGAGAGTGCGAGAGAGAGTGGGATAGAGAGAGAGAGAGAAAGAGAGGAAAAAGTGGGTGTCGCGTGTGTTTGGAAAAGACCTTCTGAAGTTGACAAGTTCTCGTTCAGGGCCATGAATGCGGATGCGGCAACAACAGCAACAGCAGCAGCTCAAATGGCATTGTGTGGCAAGTGTGTGCACGCGTTGGCGGCAGCAACAGCAACAGCAACAACAACTTTGCCAACAAACAATTCCAAGCAGATTGTATAATCGAAAGCAGGGCATTGACTGCAAGGAGAGTCAAGGAAGCCAAAAGTCGTTTGAGTGATGAACAGCGTCAACATCGAAGCTGGGAAGTGTAATTTATGTGTATATATATATATATATATATATATATATGAATTTACTGTTGCAAAAAAATAGCACCACTCTCACAAGAAATGTTTTCAAAGGTTTCTTTTATACATTTGTAAGTTGAAGAAAATTTTGAATACCTTTTTGGAAAATGAAGAAGAAGACTTAAAAAAGTGATTAAAAACATTATTTTATTCAACATTTTCAACTTATTTTAACTAAATTAAAAGAACAATTTAAGAAAAAATTTGCACAAATTTTCAAATGTTATGAAAATTGGAAATAAATAAACGATTTCAATAAAGTGCCCACTTTTCCCTCTAACTGTACAAATATATATGAAAAGAATTCCGGGAGCAGTTCTAACGTAAATTCACGGGGGATTACAAAACAATATATTAAAAATCAAAATCGACCTTTGAAAAAATGGCAAAACTAAAAGTTGTTTTTGACATTCGTTAGAAACTTTGTCGTAGTGTTGCCATAATTTGTTTCCCAACTATACATATCATATATATATATATATATATATATATATATATAACTATATATAACTTATATAATAATACGTAAATACGGTAAATGGGCATCGATTTTCTTTCTGGGTTTATAGTTTGACCCAACTAACCCAATTTGAAGCGACGCTTTTCACTTTCGTTCTGTGCCACACTGGCCCCGCTCACATTTTGTGGCTATTTTTAAACCGGCCACAAACACTCGACACTCTTGCAAATGCGACCCCTTGGCCATTATGCTCCTCGTGGGCATCATATTGGGCTGGGAGTGGGGGGTCGGGGTCGTGTGTGTTTTATGATGAATTTTCTTTGCCATTGGTGCACAATTATAATTGGTTGGCCAACAGTCTTTGCCACTTGGCTCACTTCCGTGCATTGCGGTTACTTGGCAGGCTGCCCACTGTGCTGACCACCCAGCTGACGTAGCTAGCTGCAGCTCCTCCCCCTCCTCGCTCCCCCCTTTCCCCCACCTGCCGCTGTGCATCCCCAATGGCCGTATTGACCTCACCCACATTACTTTTTTTTTCCGAGTTTTGCGACATTGAAAATGTATTTTTAAATTTAGTTGCGAGCATGGGAGATCAGCCGACGGCAACTTGGCTGAATCGAAAATTAATTCCTCGAATGCGGAAGCATTCATTTAGATACACATATATATATATCTAATATATATATATATATATATATATGTTAGTAATTCAGGTGTATGTCTCAGGTGCAAACACATTGTACTCATGGCAATAATGTTTATTTTGTGCTGGGCGCCCAAGTGTACCTTTTAATTACCAATAATGAATAATGTAACGTAGTCAGAGTAAACTAATAAAGTCGTTAAAGTCGAACACGAACTGAATGCCGGAATACACTGCTTCTGGGAGTGACCAAATTTGGAGACTCTACCTCCATAATTATGGATTACATATGGTTTTATCGATTTGCTTTTAGCGATATTATCGATTTTTTAGCACCCAAGTGCAGGTTGCATCCCAATAAGCACACTTTGTCTAGACGAATATATGTATGTAGTTCAAGTGTAAAGTCGCTAGCTTTAGATATTATATATATATTTTTGATACGTTGCCAAATAATGCCTCCGATTTTGGTTATTTCTTTTTTACGCCCTATAAATGTGGTACAGCTATCCAAGGGTTGTCGAAGATTGATTAGATAGAAGATTAATAGTGGAATACACAAAAAGGTTTCCGCCCTGGCCAAATTTGACAAGTGTTAATTAATCGAGAGTTCATTTGTATACTTTATGAGTCTGGAAATGGCATTTTAGTCGCGTTATAAACACTGAGATTAAGTTTTAATTACCGTATAATAAAAACCGTTGGTTTTTGTCGTGGCTCTTGTGTAAGCCAAATACTAAATGGAAATGGCAACTCTGTCCGTATGTTTGCATGTATGTAGTGTGTGTGTGGGCATGTAATGTGTGTCACTTGCTGCTCAACAAAGAAAACAGCGTAGGTAGCCAAGGGAGAGCGAGCGAGAGAGAGACAGAGAGAGATAGACAAAATGAGAGCAAACGAAAAGTAAAATGAAAAGAAATTGTGATGGTCAAGGTCGTTGGCGTGTGCTTTGCGTAATAAAAAATACAACAAAAACAACAACAACAACAACAACGACAACTGTAAAATGTGCAAACTAAATAGATAGACACATACACAGATGGGTGAATACAAGACGGCAAAGCCAGGCAGCTTGTGTGTGTCTTCAAAGACGTTGATTTACAGTCACGAATAAAATATTAGCTCCACCCTCACACAAAAATGTTTTCAAATGTTTCTTTTTTAATTCGTATGTTTAACTTATAAATATGTGCTTAGAAGTGGAAGAAGACTCTTTCAACTTATATAAATTTAATTAAAAATAAAATAAATAAAATAACGTTTATGAACAAGGAAGAAAATGAACGAAAAAATAATATTATTATATATTAAATTATAAATAAATAAACTATTTTTATAAAGAGATTAATTTAATTTAATTTATAGGAGAATACAAAACAATATATTAAAAATCAAAATGAAAAATTTTCTTTGCATTTATATGAAAAAATGTTGGAGTGGTGCTATAATTATTTTCGCAACTATAAATACAACTGTACATAGATACATACACATGTTTACATATGTATTAGCTGCGATTCCTCACAGTATTTGGCAAGCTGTTTTTTGACCCACTTCTTGTAGGCATTAGACTATGCTATGCTCCACCTCTAATTTTTACTCAATTTTATAAGTAATTTGGAGTCGTTTTTCTTGCATTATGGTCGAGTTAAGTGTTCAATTAATTCAAGTGCAAGCTGCATGCAAAACTTTAAAGAGTCCTTGTCCTTACAGGCCGCGCGTGCAGTGGCTTTTAGCAGCTTAGCGAAGGTTAACAGCGATCAAGGGCAGCTCAATGCCGCAAACTAAGATCCTTGATGAATGAGCTGGCACACGCACACACACACATATACACATTTTGCTTGTTTTGACTGTCAAGGTCCCAGGGGGTCTTGTGCAATGCTTTTCATTGTCCTTGAACAGCTGGTCGCCTGTTACCAGCGGCTTTTCGCTTTGTGGCTGCATCCATCTATCTGTTGCGCTCTCTCCCATCTGGGCTGGCAACAACTTGTAGCATGAATTTACTGGTCAGGTGTGCATGTAAAAACAGCTCTCTCGCTCTCTCGCTCTCTCTCTCTCTCTCTGTCTGTTTTTCTCTCCCACCCTCTTATAGCCGCATGGCGTTGCCAATAGTTTTGAGTGCAATATGAGCACAACTTTTGCACTGTGCAAGTGCATTGCAAAGCTTTTCGTTCTCTCTCACTCTCCCGGTTTGAGCTTCAACTTATAGTTAGTGATGCAACCCAACGCTCAATGGAGCTTGCTGAGAGCTTTGGGTTGCAGCTTTATTCTAGCAAATTTCAAATGCATTTAGTACTTAAAAGGTGCCCACTGCAATTGTCGCCAGCAATAGTTTGTGAGCTTTTCAAAAGCTCACCAGAACTGTTGCAAACTAAATATGCACTTGGCAAAATTGTGAATTGTGTAAAATGCACAAGTAATAAATAATATAAATATGCCAAATATTAAATATTCTTAATTGTTAACTTAAGACTAAATAGTTTGTGGTTTAGCTGTGTTTATTTATATGTTAATAACATAAAAATGTAAAATAAATTTTGGCTTATATTAAAATATGTATTAGTTGTGAAAGTTGCATTAAATACATATATATATATATATATATATATATAAATCGAAATAGTATCTGAAATGTATATAAGAACCTTTAATATCTGTAAGAGTCCCAGTGCATTAAACGCTTTACATGTTTTACATCGGCAATTTGACAGGGACAGATACATCCGTTAGTAAAAAAAAACTTCTAATCCGCAAGATAAATGAGAATAATAAGCTTTTATTACTGTACAGTGTCATAAAATTAATTTTGCGGTCGGCGCTTACAAATGATTTTCACAACATTTGTTGTATTTTTTTGACACATTCCGTTTTGTCGACTGTCATTAAACGTTGACCAAAAGATTTTAAGTTCCAGCAGCTTAGACAAAGCCGATATAAAATTGCCGTTGGGCTTGGTTGGGGGGATTGTGGATTAGTTGAGGGTTGAATTGGTTATTCAAGTTCTCCCTTACAAGCAGCTTGACACAAACACACACCCACACATACATGGATACAAATAACTCTCACACGCATTAGCACTTTGTCAGAAGTTTTCTTTTTTTCTTTTGCTCTCCCTTCTCCCTGCATACCCTGCAGCAAAAGTGTGAGAAAAGGATAATCCATTTGCTGCGCTAAGCTGTTCATAATTGTAGGAGAGAAACTTATAGGGTATCTACTGGTCTAGATAATATAGTGGCTCAACTTTTTGACGCTGCGGCGTGTGTCGAATTTCGTTCGTTGAATGTTTTTTTTTTTTGTTTTGTTATTGGCTTATACATATTTTGATTGCCTGGCCTGGCCTTGACTTTCAGTAACCTCTCGGTTAATTCTAGTGTTATTAATGTGGAAGGCGCTCTGAATTCGCGGAATTTGCTCTTTCGCTCTCAGCTTGGTTATTTTTTCTTATTTGCTTTCCTTTCCTTTCGGTGGCTTTCATTGTGTAATTGAATTTGTCAGTCATATTGATAAGACGCATTCTCTGAATGGGTGCTTTCAGCAATCAGCGCTGAGTTTAAAGTCGCTTAATTATGATAAATGAGCACAAGTAGCGAAACCTACCTCAAAAGTTCCACTCAAACCGCTGACACTTTGCGTATTTCGTACTTCGCATTAAACTTTCCATGCGTAAGCCAAAAGTTCGCAAGTTACCACCATGCCACACTGCCACCCTGCCACATTTTGCGTCAAATTCAAATTCATGGTCAATGTGTCAAACCCCCCAAAAAAAGGAAATAAAAAAATATTACGAACACTGTACATAAGGAACCGCAACAGCAACAGCAACACCCAACTCCCCCAACACAAACTCAAGCTCAACACACGCACTGTTGTGCTAGGCCTAAACGAATATCCGACTCTCTCTCTCTCTCTCTCTCTCTTTCTCTATCAGACTCCCTCTCTTTCTGTTTGGGGGTGGCTCTGGTGTTTTTCCGAGCTAAAAATAACAAAATTCACAAGCAAACCGAAGTCTCCAATTCCAAAAGGCGAACCTTTCCACTAAGATTTTTCTTGCGCTAGCTCTCGCTCTCTCTCTTTCTCTCTTTCTCTCGCTCGCATCCTCCTCCCTCCCTTTCCTATACGTGGGTTTTATGTATTCAGCCTCTAACACACAAACATAGTACATCGATTGGCTGCTAGACATTTTGTTCACACTTTATTTATATATATATATATATATGTATATAACTGTTATATCAGTTAAAATATATATGTATTATTGTATACCCATGTACATGCATTAATACTCAAATATAATTTAATGGTAGGCGATTTCAATAAATAAATATCAATTGTAATTCCATTGTGCTATTATAAAAATCCCCTTCGCATTATATATATTTTTGTTGTACAAGTTTGTATATATATATATATATATATGTATGTTTATTAACTCTCTATGTGCTTATTGGCATTTATAAATGTTTTGTTAATGCGATTTGGAACACAAAACGCATACAAAACACATTCCCAAATCCAAACCAATACCAAATTCATAATAAATGCCCGGCCACAACAAGTGTGGGGAGTTGGGGTATATATATATATATATAAATGTATATATGTATATGTGCGTGTGAAGTCTTCCTTCATCGCTTTTCCGCATAATTTTGATGTTTCCCTCCCACGAAAGAAACAGCCAAGTGTCGCACACTGTGCACGCGCCTCAACAACAACAATAACAGTGGGGCCAAGCCGCTGATTAAATGTACACCTAATGTGCTGCCTATATACATATATACATATGCTTATGTAAGTACATACAGCACTCCAAATAATATATGGGCCTAGCAAAACATAAATAGGCACACACACACACACACACAGATATATAAATGTCAATGGATGTGTGCAGCGAATGCCGACACGAAACGAACAAAAACGAACGCGCAGTTGTCGGCAGCGAATAAATATAGGTGAACGACCGGCGATAAGACGTGACCTTCAAAATAATCTGGGCCAAGTGGAATATCATCATCGGTTGTTGTTGTTGTTATTGTGGCTGTTGTTGTTGTTGTTGTTGTTGCTGTGTTTATGTGTGTATTACTTATTTTGTGTGCTTGCTTCGCTCTCTTTTTTGTCCTATGCAGAGGCATTCTATCTGACTCACAAGCAAACACAAAAACTCTCACTTAAGCTGGCTCTCTCTCCTACTCTCCCTCTCGCTCGCTCGCTCACTCGCTCGCTCGCTTGCTTGCTCGGCTAGCCTTTGCCTTTGTATTTGTCCATTTGTATAACATAACTGTATCAGTTCATATTTCTCCTTTATACATATATTTATCCAATATAAATGGCAGATTCTTAATATTAATTGGCATCTTTTATTATTATAATGGGCTGGCAACAACAGTCGTATACGCAATAAAATGACTCGTTTGAATTTGTATTCATTTTAGTTGCTACCAAAATGTATGCAATGGAACTCGAATTAATAACAGACAACAGATTAATTATAGTCACAAAATATTATCGCATTTCCAACTGAGATCTATTGCAATATTGCCAAACATAAAATCGCAGCAAACGCGTTCGGTAATTACGTTAAGTTACTTTTGGTTGGCCTTGGACAAAGTCGCTGCACTCTTTGCAGGACAATGACTGTGGCGCAGCACAGTTGCACACTAAGCTGTACACTCGCACACACACACACACATCCACACCCACACACCCACATCGCGACGACGTGGCTGGCATTTGAATTTTATTGCCGTTTTTTAATTAAAGATGCACACTTCTTTTATGTGCCCCTAATGCTGGCTGCTGTTAATGGACCGCCTTCTGTTCTACTTATTTTGCATGGCTGCCAACAGCAGGGCAGCCCCCACACCCCCTGCATCTAGCTGCAGCCCCTATAGCTTGTGTCCTTGCCCGATTTGTCGAGTTCAATAGACGGAGAAGGTTACAAACAGCGCTTGACTACGTCAAAGGCAAAGCGTATCACAGATTGTGTGGATTAAAAGAAACATTTGGTTTTTTTTTTAGAGCAGACTTGGATAGCAGACCTGAAATATTGCCAAAATATATATTTTTATCAGATATATCCAAAATCAACGAAATTACCAAAGAAAAAAAGTATTTTATAACGAATAATTTTATAAAGATATCGGCTGAAAAT
This sequence comes from Drosophila cognata, assembly GCA_035041535.1. Classification (NCBI taxonomy): domain Eukaryota; kingdom Metazoa; phylum Arthropoda; class Insecta; order Diptera; family Drosophilidae; genus Drosophila; species Drosophila cognata. The sequence goes on along the minus strand of JAWNLC010000688.1, from coordinate 3,184,235 downwards.
AAAGTTCAAAAAGCTCTTAAGTTGGGGAAACCGCTCTTGGAAATCGTTGTATAATATATCAGTATACAACTGTATTTTTATAATAGTTATATATACGATCCTCCACCAAACTCAATTATATTAATTTCAAGGCATTCACTTAAGATCATAGCCCACACTCATAAAAAGAATCGCCATAAAAACCAGAATGAATTTCTAAGAAAACTGTTCTTAAAATGAAAAACGCATTTTTCGATATTTCAGAAATCAATTTCTCAATGAAATAAAATCTTTTCAAAATTAAATGTGAAAAGAAAAAAAAAAAAAAATTCTTTCTAAAATGCTGGAAATAGTAATGAAATCAACTTTACAAGCAAAGGTTTTTGGACCTTTGGAAAAATTAAATTGAATGATTTTAAATACAACTTAAAAACACTAATGTTCAATTAAGTTACAAAGTTTAAAAATTGTTAAAACTAGAAAATAAATATATATTTTATAAAATCGTAGCCTAAACTTAAGAAAGCAAAAAACTGGTTTTAAGAAAAGCAAAATGTTCTCGTTTAAAAATCTGTAAATGCAAGTGAATGCCAAGCTATAAATTTGATCAGTTTGATCATGTTTATGGCTGCATATTATATTAATTTTTTAATTGTAATGAAGCCACTCAGCTGATTTCCTGTTAACAACTGCACAGTCGAAAAGCTAATGAAGTCTGAAGAGCGCTCTGGCATTGTTTGTGTATTTGGGTTTGACGCCATTGCAGCTGGCGTTTAGCACGCTTAATGGACCAGCAAAGCGAACAATCGAACCAGCGAGGAGCAGGCAAAACGACCCAGTCCAGCCCACAAGCAGCCCATAGTAACCATGCAAGCAGCGACTATGTGTAGCAACTGAATGCAACTCGAGGGCCAACAACAACTGGCAGCTGACCCTGAACTCGGCCGACGACACAGAAACACAGCAACAGCAACAGCAACTGAAACTTGCCACTGGCAATTTGTATAAAATGCAAAGCAGGTGGCCTGTTGGCCAAGGGGTGGGCAGTGGGCAGTGGGGGGCAGTAGGGCATGCGGTTGGTTGCTTGGTTGGCTGGTGGGCTGGTGGGCGGCACACGGGTCTGAGTCTGTCTGTGCAAGTTTTTGCACAGGAATAAACAGTTCAAATACGTTCGCTGACATTTTGCTGAAGCTCTCAATGTCGCGCTGTTATTTCGCTTGAAAACTGCTGCTGGGCGCTTGAAAAATCTAGCTCAAGGATTACTTTTGGATTCACACACACACACACACAGACTCACTCAAATTTATGGCTGCTTTGTCACACTTTTGTCATTGGTATTTTCACAGTTAACTTTTCGAAAGAAAAGAGATTATCTAATAACTGGTCACAAGTTACATTAATTTCATTTTAAAAATTAATTTATTATTCTACAAAAAATTGATTTTCAAATTTAAATATGGCAAACAAACTTTAAAACACGCGCCCAATTGCTAAAAGCTTTGCTTGCCTCCCACATATGCAAAAAAAGCTTATTTTAGCAGTGCCGTTTTGAGTCTGTTAAAGATAACAGTTTACTTTGAGTTAAACAGCCAGACCTGCGCTATCTTTACAGCTTTTTTTTTTTAAATGAGACGCTGTCTAAAACTAAATTTATTCATTTAACAAATAAAATAATAAATAAACTTATTATCCTAATTTTTAACTTTTATTTTTTGCAAAACTGAAATCGGCTAACGGCTGTTTTGCACAGTTGAGCACTGTTAATAACATTTTTAGCAAATCCAAAAAGCTTTCGCTTGCGGAACGGGACAGCTGTGAGCTGGTGAGCTTGTTAGTGTTGGGTAAATTCATTCGTTGGCAGTGTGTTTGTGTTGTTGTTCCGGTGCTTGGCGCTCAAAAACTTTCGGCATTTTTTGCGACAAAAGTTCTATGCGAATTATAAGTGATTTTTCATTCTGAATGCCCAGCTTAACAACCAAGTGTCATAAATCAAAAGACTCGACGGAGAGAGAAATCGAAAGATTAATTATAGTTAATAATAGTCTCAAATGCATAAATCGGCTTAAAAAGTGCAAATTATGTTTAAACTAATTGTTGCATTTACCAGATGAAAATGCATAAAGACTTGTCCAAGAATAAAACCCGTAAAAAATTGTTAATGCCAAGTCAAGAGAGTGCAAGTGTTTTTGTTGCTATTTTGTGATATATTCCCTACACACACACACACACAATCAAATCAAATCAAATAATTCTAATAGATAATTACAAATTTTATCGAATTGAAATCATTAGCCAATCATTAACGGGTATCTAAAGACTACAAACCTAAATAGTTAGCTAGCGTAATCAATTTTATATATCAAGAAATAAAAGGTGCCATAAGAAATTTGCGCAACAAAGTGATAAAGTATTTTGCCTAGTAGTGATATATATATATATATATAAAACTAGTAGATCAATAGAAAAACTAAAAACGAAAAACACAAATTACAAAAAAAATATAATTAAATTTTGTATTCAACCAAACAAATTGAGAAAACAATTGAAAAATGACTGTGGGAAGTCGGGAGGATCTGTTTGCTCAGGCCAAGCATATTGACGATACGGAACGTTTGATTGGCAGAGTCCTGGCTGGTGAGTTGGCATTGAAGAACCCTACAACATTATCTATACTCTCACTTGAGACTTGCTTGACTACGTGCAGAATTCCCAACTAATTGCTTTACTATCTACTCGCTCTCTGTATGCGATAGCCGCAAAGACAAACACTTTCGCCTTCTATAGCATATTTTTTGTGTGCTTCCTCTGCGGTCGTTGAACTCGTTAACCTAAATTTGTATCGTGCAAATCAACAAAGCTGCAATATGTTTTCAATCGACTCGAAACGCGTCATAGCAAACATATTCAAATTATATTTATATTTGAAATACCCCCCACAAACAATTTCAGGACTCTTTTAATTACTCATGGTACTTAAGGTCTGAACTCTTCTTAGCCGCTTTCATTGCTGTTATTTGGAAATGCTTTTTGGGCCACGCTGTCGTATACTTAATATCAAAATAAGATGATTAAATTCACCGATGCTAATTAAAAAATATTTACTTAAGCTAAGTAAATATGGAATAGAAACAAATGCGTAACAAATGACTGTGACAGAGTGGTGTGATGAGGGCGGGCAGGGTAGGCGGGTGGTGGGTGGCAGCTAGAGAAAAACGAGCGACAAGTCGGCAAATCTAAACACGCTGCACACGAAGCAAACGCACGAAAGTAAAAGCAACAACTACAACGACAACAACAGCAACAGCAACAACAACAATAGCAACAATATCAACAATATCAACATTGTTGTTGGAAAATCTAGGCCATGGACTTGTGCGGTCGTTGAACTTGTCGAACGTTGCCGTTGCCTGCTCACAGATAGCAACCAAATTAAAGGGGGGGTGCGTGTTGGGGGGAGGGTGGGGGTGTGTGTGGGGGCGAGCATAGAGAATAAAACTGGGTGAAAATAATTTTGCTTTCAATTGATAGCCAGCGAATCGTGAGAGAGGCGTTCAACATTAGCATTCTCGACTTATGCTCAAATATTGCTCATACGCCCCCAATGCTCAAATATTTTCATGCACACGTGTGTGTGTATGTGTGTGTGTGTGTGTTTGTGTGGGGATAGAGAACTTAGCAAAAATGCTCGCAACATCAAGTATTTAGGGCATTTGTTGACATTTGTGGCATTCACACACACACATATACACATATATATTTTGTACATTTATTTTTTTTGCCATTTTTTGCCATTTGGGTTTGAGACCGTTCGCTTTTTGCACGGAGGCAGCAACGCTTGAGTGACTCTTTGTGTGTATTAGATAATGGCCAAGGCACCCATTAGCTAATATGCCCAACATTCGTTTCATTTGTGTTTATTTTACGTTTACGTTCATCAAAACAAATATCCTTTAGTCCTTGCTCTATGCCCAAAATATGTTATCAGAGCGAAAAGTTATTGCTTGACATTTGACAACATTTTGCTTAAGCAGTCAAAAAATTAAAAAAAAAAGAAGATTAATGTAAAATTAAAATTAAGGCTGTAAATTAAATGAATAAAGTTAAAAGATTAAAATAAAAAAATGTCATGACAAAAAATAAATTAAATAAAGAGTATAAAAAAACTGAGCATTTTCAAATGTAAATTGCAAATCATTTTTCTGCTCAATTTATTATATTTAATGTAGACTAAAAACAAAAAATTAAGAAACGTTTAATACAACATTAAAAACTAATAATGAAATTAAACTAGGAATAAAAAGAATAAAATTTAAGATCAAATATTTCGAAGCCTATTCAAAAAGTAAAATATTAAAAGATTTTTTGTCAGCATTGCGTAAATCCAGAAAAGAACACAATTTGTGTTATATTATTATAAATTGGGGAATTATCACTGAGATCTATAAGATCCAAAGATCCAAAGATCCATTGTGAACTTGCCTTATATTATTTTATTTTTATACCAAGAATTTATGTAGAAGTGTAAAGATTGGCAAAACACATCGATCAGGCCAAAAAGTGGTAAACCTTAGTAGCTTAGAGATATGGAAAGTGAAAAGTAAAGAGGAGAGAGGAAAAGAGAGATCTTAACAAAATTTAAACGGGGAATTCTATTTTGGCCAAAAACTTGAAGCGAAAAATAAATGCGATAAGATAAGTGTGCCAACTAATCGTAGAACTTTAGATGACTTCATGCACACTTGAAAGTGTCGCAAGAGAGGGAGAAAGAGAGAGAGAGAGAAGGTGGGAAGAGGCAGAGTTGGCGATAGAGACAGAGTTCAAGCTCAAATCCAAATTCAATCCACAAAAGTCTTTTCCAATAATTGCCTAGGGACACAAAGTGCCTCAGCTCTTCCCTTTCCTCGCTACGCAAAACGTGCCTTCGTTCGCTCCCCCTTCCCAACCCCTCTCTTTCACTCCTAGCTCTCTACACGCACGCACTATCGAAAGCTCTCTCGTTTTTGGTGCTCTATGCGCCATGGCTTTGGCCTTGGAATCGGGTTTGCCTCCGCCTCGTTCATTGACCCGAAATTCAGTCTGTGTTTTTTTCACTTTCGGATTGCGCTCATATCTGCTGTGTGTGTGTGTGTGTGTGTTTATTTCTATTATCAGCAAAGTCGATGTGTGAGGCGATATGAATCCCCCATATATATATATATATATATATATGTATATGTCTGTCCGTGCGTTCGTCGCATGACCTAATAAAATTTGCCTGCTGTGACTGCTGCTGCTGCTGCTGCGTACGCGTTTGACGCTATCAATTGTGGCAGCCGTAATAGATTTTCAGCTGGCCACAGGGCGTATACACAATGTGTGTGTGCGTGTGTGTGTGTGTGTGTAACTAATTGCTTTGATTTGTGTGTAAGAATGCAATTGAAACGTATTCATAAATCGAAGACTGATAAATGCAGACATATGCATTGCTCATACGCAGCGTGTGACTCGACAAACAGTCAATGCTGTCTGAAGTCATTTTCAATTGCAACAGTTAAATGCCAATGGCCGACCCTCAATTTATTGTCACTAGTCACTAGTCCATAGTCACTAGTCAAGTCTGTTTGGGGTCTCGAGAAAACCGTATACAAAATGCAGACAGGAAATGGACTAGCTATACAGTTATATAAACCTTTCCTTGCGCATCTGCAGCATGTCTAATTATTTTTGAAAATCTTCTTTATAATTTCAGGTAAGTGATTCAAGCTGCTTTTGCCCAGCAACAATTCACAGCTGGCAGCCAAGCGTAAGTAAAAATAATTTGAATTGACTGAGCTGAACTGAAAGGCACAAACTGAACGTAGAATGACGACGAGCGACGAATGTCATCGGAGGTTCTTCACCTGCTGGCAGCTGCCAGCTGGCGACCTTGCCTCAAATGCAATGCACAGCAACCGAGAAACCGAGAAACTGAGAAACTGAGAAACTGAGACAAATATATCTCAATACAAATCAAATCAAATAAAATGTCTCTCGACCATTTGTGTTGCAAGCTGCTCAGGCCTACACAATTTGCATCTTTTTTCTGTTTCTATTTTTTGCAATTGAATTCAAGAAATCAAGTCAAGCGAGAGAGCACTGAGAATGGAGAACTGAGCACTCAGCACTGAGCACTGAGAATAGAGAATGGAGAATTGAGAAGTGAGAACATTCGCTTTGTTCGCCTGCTCGCTCGTTCTATGCAATAAATAAATTCAACATAATTTTTCTTAATGTCATTTTGTGTGTGTTGTGTATGTGTGTGTGTGTTGTGTGTGTGTGTGTTGTGTGTGTGTGTGTTGTGTGTGTGTGTGTGTTGCGCTGTTGTCGTCGTCTGCTAAGCAAAACGGCAAAAACTAAACCGAAAGTTGAATGCACGGGCAGCATTGTAAAGCAATAACCTCGAACTAAATTTACACTCAGATACACAAATATCACACACACACACTCACACACACACACACACTCACACACACACACACACACACACACACTCAGAAACACAACACTCAAACGTCAGCTGCAGCAAAATTGTATAGTTATGAACTTGCACTCGATTTGTTGTGTGTTGCTCGCGCACACACACACCCACACACACACACAAAACACGCGCGCACACACACACACACACACTGGCACTCGCCATTTGAGTTGAGCTTTTAAAAGCTGTTGCGTTGCTGGCACGTTTTTCTTTTATGCGAACGGAAATTACAATGGAGTTCATGCTGCCAGCCGCCTTTATTTTCGTGTGTGAGTCGAACAACGGTAAAATGTGTTTACTCCTGAATAAGTAGCAAAATAATAAGCGGATTCCGTTATGCCCTACATTCCGTTATGCCTTGCCTTGCCTGCACATTCTTAACATTTCGCCTTGCCTTTATGAGTCTCACTTGTCGTCGTCAACGTGTGAGTGGCAAAATTACAGTTTGATTTACATCAAACAGCTGATCGGCAATATAAATAACACAATTAATTACAATTTAAACAATTTTCTACAACGATTTTCTATAAGAATCAAATTTCAAAATTGAAAACGGATTTCGTTTCGATTTTGCTTTTAGCATTAATTGTAAGAAATCATTTTTAATCATTTTATTATAATTGTAGTTGAAAAATACTTTTAGTTTTCTTGAAATAATAGCATAGATATTGCAATTCTGTAATTCATCGCAAAAATCACGAAATACTCGTGGCGAATTTCATGTTCAACCTACATTTCGAATACATTCCAGAATGTGAGAAATGTTTATGGTGGCATCAGAACTATCTCTCGAAAATAGATATTTCAATTTGAAGAGCGATTGAGGTTTGAAAAACTAAACATGTTCCCACACAAATATATGAATATGTGTTCAATATTCGTAAATAAAAAACCCTCAATATTATTCCCTTCGAAAATCTATAATTTTTACGACAAAATTTGCTTTAATAATTCCCATCATCATTTATTGGGCAATAGAAATGAACTTTCAACATTTCTAAAAATAAAAAAAAGGTTAAATACTGCAAATACTGACAATAATTAATCGAATCGAATAATTCTCTATTCCTAGAATAGAAATAAATAAAAAGACTGATTTGCTTTTGCACAATATCAGAAAACAGAATCACATTTTTAGAGGTTATTGCGAAGCGGGTCAATTCAGTTCATTCGCCCGCCTCCGTTGGGCGCCATATTGTAAACTGAACGTGACCTCGTTGTTGCATGCAGCGCAGCAGGCCTGTTTGTTACACATACATATAGACTCTTGTAGTTGTCGTCAAATGAATGTATTTTTTTTTGTTCTGCCTTGTGTGTGTGTGTGTGTGTGTGTGTGTGCGCGCACTTTATGCACATTTTTTCTAGTCAGAGAGCAAATTGAAGTCGACAAACGTTCATGAACTCAATTCGGGTTTTCCTTCAAACGTGCAATGAATGACGTCAAAGAGCAACTGTAAATTTCATATGTTCAATTGCGCTGCGCAGAGCTTTTCAGCTGCCATTAAGCACTGTCAACATCATTTGTTACTAAGCAAACCGACAAATAGCCGCAGATTTTCCGCTTATAAACATTAAATTATATTTTCTTTCAATAATTGCAATTTTGTGAGGAATCATTAACAACAATCGGTACGATTGAAATGGAACACAGCAGAACGTTGCATACTTTTGGGCATGCGAAATATTTCGAATAAAAACTGCCAGAAGCTCAGCGACATCTATGGGCAACACATGAAGCTACACACCAAGCTGTTATGTTATGGGATTTATTAATAGACTTATCATGCTTGTCTTGAAATATTAAAATTTGATTAACTGAATTCTACTTCTAGCCTTAACAGATTGGTAACTCAGCTCATTTCAAATGCATGCCATAATGCTGAACAATATATATAATGAACAAGTGTTTGTACACTCAACTATGCACATCTCGAGCTTACAGCACCATCTAGCGGCAGCTGACGGCAGCTTTAAATGCTTGGTAAATGTTGCGCACATTGGTCGCTGGCAGCGCCACAGTTCTTTTCGGTATGTTGACACAAAAAGCATTTTCGTTAAGCTTTTTGTAACGCGCGAAGAATTATTTAAACCTAAAATCATATTTCGAATTTAATTCTAATTTATGTTTCAATTAAAGTGATAATTAAGCTAAAATACCCATGTTAAGTTGGCCTATTGATGAAAAACGTTTATTTTTATATTCTGTGTTTTGATTTTGATATTCATGAAGTCTGGTTTTGTGTCTGTGCGAACTAGTTTGTCCGTTTTGTTGAAACTGGAATACAACAACAACTAATACAATAAAATGTTTCACTTAATAAACTATAACTTTTACTGGTGCATACCAGTTCTGCGTATTATTTCGACTTTTTGTAGTTGCAAATTTTCATGGACAATCATCCACAATCAGACAATTTGAAAACTATTGCGCAGTTGCATTAGATCGAACCTTCGCCCTGGCATTATTCCTTATGGGCCGGGCCATCCTCAACAAAACTCATCTGAAATTTAAATTGCCCTTAGATTTTGATAAGCGTAATGAAAACATTCGAACTTTAGTTTATGCGCATTGCAAATTTAGCGAGCCCTTTTTCAATACACTCCACTTCGCTCCCTCTCACCCTCTCTCTCACCCTCTCTCTCTCTCTCTCTCTCTCTCTCTCGTTCTCGCTCTCTCTTTCTGCGTTTGTACCTTCCTGCGTTCGGTTCTTTTGCTTGGTAGCTTTTCTCCTCTGACTGCTTTCAAGGTTGTTCGGACATTGACATTTTCATTATTTTTTTTGGACAAGAACCGAAAAAAAAAACAGTTTGTTTTTTGTTGGGTTTTTTTTTTTTATGCGTGTGTGTGCGTTTCTCCATCTTCGCTCTTTGATTTTGTATGGTTTTTTGCGTTTTTTTCGGTTTTTTTTTTTTGTTTTTTTTTTGTTTTGTTTTTGGTTTTGTTTTGTTTCCTTTTATAATGCCCGCATAAAATTTAACTAAAAGATGTTAAGCGACAGGGCGCTGAAAAGTTGTTTTATCACTTCGCTTCGCCTCGTCTCGCCTCGCCTCGCCTTGGCTCTCCTTTCATTTCATTTCTCTTTCTTTTGTGGCCCCGGTGGCCGGCTTACGCCCAAAATGGCGGCAAACGTGCCGCGTGCCACGTAACCAGCCGCCTGCCTGTCCCCAAGCACACCAACTAATCGAGCAATCAACATTTACAACACGTCCAACACGCCCAACAGGGGCAGCCCTTGGCTTTGAACACTGCTTAGATACATAGATACATAGATACATAGATACATTGATAGTAGGTAGATTCTTTGGTACCATCCGAAGTTCAAGTTCATTTAACGTATTTGAAATTCCGACTCCGTTGTGCATATCATTTAACTGCCTTTTGCCTTTTGGTTTTGTTGTTATCTTTATTTTTTTATTGTTTTTTTTTGTTTCTGCACCTACTTGAGGCAAGTGTGTAACTGGCACTTGCGTATGCCCCGCACGGCTTTGAAGATATGGCCAAAACGAGAGCTTAACCCTACACTCAGACAAAAAATGAGAATAAATTTTAGACAAATCGCTTTAAAATGAAAATCGCCTTAAAAAAAAGTTTTTCTTTTTGGTTAGCTTGAATGCCTGTGAAATAAGTTTTTTTCAGATGAAGTCCAAATAAACTAATCTTTAATAATAATATAAGTAACTAAAAATCAAACAACAACTTCAAATTTATCCCTTCAATTAAAAAAATTACTTTCTGAATAATATGCTGGCTAACCACTGACGCCAAAGTATGTGCGACTTACTAACACTTACGTCGATTTTTATGAGTGTAGAGGATATATATAAGTACACATATATATATAAGGTATGCCGCTTGGCAACTGAGCCGTGACATGGCCAAAAGCTACCTGAACTCGTCTAATAGTCGGCTCGTGAGCAGTCAGCAAACCGAGCAATTGCTTTGTGACTTTGCGCAAAAAATTAAGACACAAAGTGGCAAACAGCAACCAGACCAGCAAATACCCTGTATATGCCTTTTAATTTAAAAGAAAACTAGCAAAAATCATATAGAAATAATAGTCTAAATATTAACTCGACTTTGAGGAAATAACCTTAAGATATGGATATCGAAAATTGAAAGTTTTCCTTCTTTGTCGATTTCTTTGCTAAAACTAATACACCCCCACCAACTCACAGTGCAGGGCATTAATGCGCAAAAAAAATAAATATACTTAAAGGTTCTCGAAAGCACATTTAATAGGCTTTGGCATTAGAACCCCAACTTCAACCCTCAACTTGAACTTGAGTCCGCCAATGACATCACCAACATTAGCTGAGCCTACCATTATTTAATTTCATTATTCGTCAGCCTCTCAAAACTGACAGCGGAGACCATTATTAGCATAATTGCAACTATTAAGCATTCTCCGCTTTACGACCAAATACATTATAGAGTATCATAATTATGATGCACATAAGCTTATATATATATATATACTATATACATATGTATCTCAGCAGAGAACTTTGGTTCCAACTTTAAATTTCTATTCAATTTGATAATCAAATTTAAGTGTGCTCGTTTTCATTTTGAGAAAAGGTATAAAATGAGACCAATTCCAAGACGCATTTCAGCCTCAATCTTCGTGTCCATTAACCCATTTTTATTACCCGAAAAGAGCTGGCCAAAAGCAGGCCATGGCCACATGGCACATGAGTTACATAAAAGCCGTCGGACAGGAAAGAAGAGAGAGAGAGAGAGAGGAGAGTGTGTGGAGAGTGGAGAGAGAAGACAGGTGAGAAAGAAAGCAAGCGACACACAAAAAGAAAGTAGCCGAGAAAGGCGGCGAATAGGAACAGCGTCGCTTGTTACACCATCGACTTTTGATTTCAGAACCAACCGAGGCGCAACAACAACAACAACAAACACAACAACAACAACAATGGAAAGAAAGCTATTTTTGTTTATTATTTCTGATTCAGCTGGAGTGCGGGTTTGCAATGGAATGCTGAGCCTAGGCTATAACTATTGTTCTAGATTAGTGCAGCTTTACGTTCTTCCCCTATTCCCGTATTCCCATCCAGTTTCAGTTTCAGTTTCGATTTTCGTCGCACCTTTTTGTTGCTTTGGACAATGCGTAAATCTTTGGCTATGTATGTATGCATATATGCGTTGTTCGTTCGCACATTCTAATAACTATAGTTATGGGCATCAGATCAGATCACAGCGCACACAAAACAACCAATTAACTTGGCCGACCTTCGGTGCGTGCTTTGACCCATGTCTTTTGAAGTCTTGGGCATTGTTTTGATCAAAATGTTGATAGCTCATGGTGTTTGTTGAACAAGTTAGACAACAGTTGCTGCTTAGAATGGCCAAAAATAAAAACTGTTGTTGATTAATGAAAGCCAAATAGTGAACCGGTTTCCCCACAACATAAGATCATCAAATATAAACAGCTCAGGCATCACAATTGTTTTAGCAATCCACCCCAGCCCCCCCACCCCCCACCACACACCACAAAAATTATAAAATTAAAAATAACCCCCAAGACGCATTCTAATTTCCTAATGATGTTGGAAATTTCACACCCGCACCAAAAGAAAACCAAAACAAAACCAAACAAGTCAGGGCAAAGGCAAAGGCAAAGGCAAAGGCAAAGGCAAAGGCAAAGGCAATCTCGTAAGCTAATCCCATGCAATGATTTTCACCCCTTTCCCCGACTTCACCACACGCATTAGAATGTATTTTTGTAAAGTTTATTCTTTGCTGCTGCTGCTGCTGCTGCTGTTGTTGTTGTTCTTATTGTTTTCTATTTATTGCCTTGTGCCTTTTATTTTTTTTCGTTTTGCGTTTTACTACGCTCCCCGACCGAGCGACCGAGCGACCGAGAGACCAAGCGACCAAGCGACTCATAGACACAAAGCCGCTCTCCTCAGCTCATTTCCAATTCGTTCTAGTTTCAGCGAAGAGAGCGAGCGCGCGCAAGAGAGAGAGTGAGCGCGCAATTACTGCTTATGCTCTTTATCTGCTCTCCATCTGTATATGTGCATCTGTGTGTGTGTAGCCCGGCTGCCTCGGATCGCTGCGCTGTTGTTCCCATTGTGCGTGTGCGTAGCAAGTTTACTGACCTTGAACTTCGAAATAATTTGTTTTTTTTTTCGTTTTTTTTTTTTGTGTGTTGTGTGTTGTGTGTTGTGTGCTGCTGCTGCGTGTGTGTACCCGAAAATGAGAGCAGCGAAGGCACATCAATTTTGAATAGAACAACACCAACCCAAACACACACACACACACACACACACACACACACACACACACATACACACATACACTACATAAACACACATTCACATATTTATTGCTGTACATGCTATGCAAATGTGTGTGTGTGTGTGTGTGTGTCTGAGTTGAAAATAACACAAGAAACCAAACCGAAAACAGTTGTGAAAAGTATTAGTAGACATGTCCGCAGATCCTTCAAAATAACATGCGTATTTCAACTGAGGCAAAAACACGTCAATAATATATCGACAATATTCGAAGCAGTCTTTCAATACCCTATTTATATACCTATACAAAATAGGGGCATTTTATAAGAAGAAGAAGAAGATAAGAATAATTTCACCACATTAACAAGAACTGTTCTCAAAGGTGTCTTTGAGAACTACATTTGTAAGATTAAGAATAAGTTTTAAGAAGATACAAAAAGATGCATATTTTGCTGCGTCCAAAACACTATCTTGACAACTTACATATTCTATTCGATTTCAAAGTATTACCACTTTTCAAATGTGCAGTTATAATTATGAAGATTATAAATAAATTAAGAAAAGTTGAAATTATTTTATGCATTTAGTTTATAGCTACGATTCTGTATGTGTATATTCCTCACACATTATATATACACTTTGCCTGATTACAGGGTACACCCAAGTCGCGCATTCTTGGCAAATGTTGATAGATATTGGAATTTGCTTTAGGTAGGACCCCCCCTGACCACGTCTAGCTCTTGTTATGCCATAAATGATGCATATGCCTATATAAACAGGAAGATATAGATATAGATATAGATATAGATATAGATATAGATATAGATATAGATATAGATATAGATATAGATATAGATATAGATATAGATATAGATATAGATATAGATATAGATATAGATATAGATATAGATATAGACATAGATATAGATATAGACATAGATATGGATATAGATATAGATATAGATATGGTTATAGATATGGATATAGTCGTCGTGTGTCGCTGGAGTTCAACGTAGTTCGGCTCGGAATAACCTTCGCTGGATCGCATAGATAAAGATATTTAGCTATAATAGAGTGTCATACTTGGCCAAAACTCGTTTGGCGTTCAGTTCACGTGCGCCTCAATGATAAGATAAGCATTTCCGAGCATTTACCTGGCAACTGGCTCTGAACTCCGACAAGGGCCATTTGCTTTTTGCGCATATTACGCACATCAGACGAGGTCGCAACAAATTTTAATTAGCCCTACACAAGAGCCTCCGTTGGGTATGGCATGTTATACGTTTCAATATCGAAGACCATTTGAAACTCGTTGGACACAACTCGCTTAGAAGTGTTCTACACACCTGACCCAAACTCATTTTCCTCACCCCTCACTCCGCTCGTTATCACACTTCCTCGGACTGCCCAATCCTGTTCCTATGTAGAACAGGTACCATAAAACCGGACTATAAACTCAGTCGAATGACAGTTCATTCATCAAGCGACCCTTTTCCCAACTCCCTCCTTCTCTCCCTCTCTCTTGTCGCTTGTCTCTTGTCTCATGTCTCTTGTCCCATCGCCAGATAGTCCACAAAGAGATGAAGAACCATAACCTAACACACAAGTCACACACAATCCGCAGCAACTGGCAATCCAATTGGTAACGAAATAGAACGGTATCCGCTGTTGCCCTTGAGGCAAGAACACGTTGCACAGACAACAAAAACAACAACAGCAACAACAACAGCAACAACAACAACAACAAAAACGGGTACCTGGAAAATTAATGAATCTGTCCAGGCACAAGTTTTGAGCGGTTTACTAAATGAGTTTTACACAAATGGCCCAAAATTGCTTGCGTAAACTATCATCATCATTATGAACATCATCTATCATCATCATTATGATCATCATCATCATTATGATCACGGTCATACTTGTAATATTGTAATGTTTAATGTTTCTTACCTGCCCGGCACTAAAAACATTATGTTTAAGGTCTTGTCAAAAGTAATAAAAATATTCCGAATTATCGCTAATTTGGGGCCCCAATAATATTTCCATTTGTCAACACTTCCGCTCAACTCAAGTGTGTGTATTTTCAACAACAAATAAATAAGTTAATAATCGTAAATTAAAGTTGATCAAATTGATTAAATGTGTGATAAATTTAATCAATTTGATCAACTTCAATGGAAAATGCATTCTTTGATCTCAAAAGTATGCAAATATTATCAGCTAAGATCTTTATGAGTTAAACATTAGTCTAATATCATTTTGAACTTAATTTCGTAATTTACTTTAAATTTTAAATTAATTTTTAACTTTAATTTTAAAATTGTATTTTGACAAACCTTTTTTTTTTAATTTTTAATAATAATAAAAAATACTTTTATTAAAATAAGTTTTTTTTGTCAACAACTAGACAGCTTAAAGATCTTAATTGGTATATTAAATATTAAATATTAAATATTTAACATTAAATTTTTTTAATTTTAAATTTTTATGCAAGTATTTTATCCATTCTTGACTGGACCCGGAACCCCAGTGAGTGCAAGCCTGTTGCGTGATCCGAGTTGCCTTAGCCAACTCCACTTTAATCAAAATAAATGCCATTTTTGCTACAGTTTTTTTGGCAAGTGTATGCAAGAACTATGCAAAAACAATTCGCAACTGTTTTTGTTGTGAGTTTTGAACTGTGCTCGAGTGCAAAAGTGCTCGGGCAAGCAAGCCCGGCCGGCGAGCCAGCCACAAAGCCAAAGCCAAAGCCACAAAGTGTCATTCACTCTGCGCCATGAAAAACAACCGTACAAAAAAGTGCCAAAAAGAAAATGGCGATCCCCGATCGGAACGTGAAAGAAAAAAGAAAAAGTATTGCCAAAAGAAAAAAAAAAAACGACAGCAAGTCAAAAGGGAACTCAAGCTGAAATAGTAGAAAAAAAAGAAAAGAAAAAAAAAGAAGAAAAAAAAAAGAAAATAAGAAACCAACATGCGAGGGGGGAGGGAGCTGAGTTCTTAGTGTCGACGCCACGAATCTAGGTTATTACGCCGAAAATAATTGTATACACCAGGCCGGGGGTGCTACGGGGTTGCGGGGTCTCTCCGGCTATGCGGCTCCACTCGCAAATCATGCAAAATCGGCGCTCCCTCCTCGACAGCCCAATACTGATCTTACATACACAAAAATATGCTTGGCTAAAAGCGGGGCAAAAGTCTGCCGCTTCAGCTGCCAGCCTTCGTCGCGCCTACCCCCTGCCCCCTCCCCCACCTCCTCCTCCATCGTCCCTCAAGCATTGCGTTTCTAGCGCGTTTTGGGCCAGAATGTGCCACATACGTATTCAAACGTCTCACGCGTGTCTCAAGTTCATTGCCAAAAACACACATACACATACATATATATCATATGTATATATGTATGCATAATAGCCATACATATGTATTTATCGCTTTACGCCAAACTCGTTAATTTGTTGTACTGCTCGGCGTAGAGATACCCTGTACTTGGTAACGCTCTCTCTTTTATGGTTTTTGGATTTGTTATATATGGAAAAGGCTGCATTCAATTTTCTCTGAACTTTTTTTAAGATCATTTTGAAATATTTTCCTATCACCACTTTATTTGCTCTGGCGCCCTTTTCCCTTCCCTTTCTCTATCTCTATTCTTTACATTTTATTTTCGGTATTTTTGCCAATTTCTGACCAGATTCGTTTTTTTTCTTCCTTTCCTTAAACTTAATTTTATATTTTATATTTAACATTTTATTTTATTTATTAGCTTTTAAATTGTTATTTTTTTTTATTTTTTCTTAACTATTCTTTTTAATTTTAAACAGTTTATTTTATTTTAATTTATTTAATCTTATTTTTAAATTTCTCAATTTATATTTTAAATCGAAATCTTTTCAACTTTGTGGACTGTATGTAGTGTACATTAAATAAATAATTAATTAATTTGATTTAATTAAAAGACTGACAAATTAAGTGCATTTTCCATGCCACTTTCGACCTGTCCTCAAAGTATCTCCAAGTCGAATATTTTCGACTTCGAATTATTTTTATTTGTTTTACTTTTTCGGTTTTCGCTTTTTTGGCATTTTATTGTTGTTGGTGTTTGGCTTGGCTTGCGCTTTGTGTGGCATGTAATTTGGTGTCGGCAGTTTTTGGCCAGCAAGCAGAACTCTTGGCCAAAAAGTGCTGAACCTGTTCCAAGCCACTGTTTGACTGACTGACTGACCGAGAGCTAAAACCGATTGCTGATTATGCACAAAATTGTGTGGGCCTCTCGCTTTGATCCACATACGTACCCACATACATACACATATGTAAATTCATAAGTTCCATCAATTTGTAATATTTGCTTTCACTTGTCCATCTATGGCACACATTAACTAACTAATATTTGCAAAAAAGAAAAGTAAATACTGAAACTAAGAATTAGTCAACATCAAAAACATCTGCAAATGCCACGCCCCAATTCATCCACTAAATGTTGCATCATTTTACAACTTAATTTATTATTATTTTTCTTATTATTTTTTGTTTATTTATCGAATGTGCACAAATTCCAAATTTTTATTTATTATTATTTTATTTTGCTTTGGCATTTTATATTTTAATTTAATTGTTTTTAGCCTTCGATTTATTATTATTTTTAGATTTTATTTTTAAATGTACAAAATTCCAAATTTTTATTTATTATTATTTTATTTTTATTTTTATATTTTATTTTTTAAACAATTTGTTTTTTCTTTGTTTTTCATTTTTGACAGCAGTCATTAAATAAATGACAACATAAACTGTTCATGAATTCACATGCAACAGCCCGTGGCACCACTTCAGCACTCTCCCTCTCTCTCTCTCCCTCTCTTTCTCTCTCTCTCTCTCTCTCTCTCTCTCTCTCTCTCTCTCTGTCTCTGTCTCTGTTTGCACTATCTTGAACTGTATCCGCAGCCTCAGCGCGATCATTGCACTTTGCGTCTCGGTCTCGCTGCATGTTGCAAATTGTTTGCTGAAAACCAGTTTCACAATTGCACTCCGATTAAAAAACCAAACCGAATCGAGCCGAGCCGCGCCGAGTCGAGTCGAGTTGAGTGGAGTCGTGTAGCGCTTTGTTCGTGCGGCGTCTGTTGCAAGTTGCATGGCCGCATCGATTGTCGCACTGGTCGGTCAATGGTTCTCTGGTTCATTGCCATCGCGCTGGGGGTAACTAACCCAGCTGAGTCAAAATCGGAGGAAATACCAACCAGCACCGACTAAATCGACCACTTCTGCAGCGTCATTGTAGACGCGATCGCTGCTGCGGCTTTTGTCGTTGTTAACTGAAGCAAGGACGTCATGTGTGTGTGTGTGTGTGTGCTGTTGTTGTTGTTGTTGTTTTTTTTGCTGTGCCATTCACTCGCAGCGTGTTGCGCAGAAAGGCAACTGATGGTTCAAGATAAATACTTCATAGTTGGTTTGTCCGCTTGGTTCGTTGACTCACAAATGGTTGAGACCAACATAGAAACCAAACTCATGTTGTTGTGGGCTGATCACCAACGATTGATTGCTGATTTATCGATGTGTGCAGTTAAGCAACACTGAATATGCTTTCTAAGTGCTGACGCCCCACACACACATTGTATTCCTTTTATATGCTTCTCTTTTGGCATTTCAAAATTCGCATGTCGAAATTTGTTGGCCATCGTCATTAAGCAAACAGCAGCAACAACAAGACTGAGAATCAGAATCACAATCAGAATCAGAATCAGAGCGAAATTTCATATTTCAACTGCATTTCGAGGGCATTTCTCCATTCTGATACACAGTCTGCTCCGGCTCGGTTCCGCTCACGATTGTATAATCGTGCATATTTATGTATTGTACTTGTTGTGTGCAATGCATAAAGTATCTTTCGGATGCATTCGTCAGCGTTTCACACACTCTTCAAAGAAGCAACAACAACAGCAACAGCAACAATGACAACAAACAATCACTGACAAATGAAATTTCACAAACACAAACACAAACACAGAAGAGTCAGAGGCAATTGACCGCTTGGCAAATACAAATCCTGATGACATTCACCCCGTTACGAGCAAAGGCAACAGAGAGACAGCAGCTTGAGCAACATGTGCAAAATCACGAAAGACAGCGTCGACTGCAGCGCAGCGAGCAAAGCAACAAACAACACTGCAGCTTAACAGTGACGTAACAACAAAAGGGGGATTCCAACCAGGAAAAGAATTATTCAATTCTCTTACTAATGCTAAACGAAAACAGCTATATATATATATATATATGTATTGGTATATGAGTGAATACACATACAAATATATGCGCTGATTTATCGGGAAAGAAACTCTTTTTAAAAATCGAAAAGAATATTGCTGAAATTATCATCACAACTTGAGTAAAATTGACTATTTTAGCCAAAATAAATATTAACTATTTATTTTATAGTATTATTTATCGAGCACTGCTATTGTTTTCTGCGATTTTATTTTACTTCTTTATTATTATTATTATAATTGGGGAAAACCAGCACTGCGACCTATAAGGTCTATCCCTTTCTGAGCCTACAGCTTCTCCAGCAGGCACAGCTCCTGCTGAGGAATTGAGGGTTTCCATGTCCTGGGGCCTCATTGACAAGCTTCTCTAGGATGCTGCATCTTTTCCTGATTAAGGCGACGCATTCTGCTAGGATGCGCCTTGAGGATTCCTCCTCCATAATTTCGATACTATAGCTACCTAATTTGGTTAGTTGACTTCTCAGTCTACAGTTTCCTGTCAATTTCAATTTCACATCACTAGTAAAATCCGTCAAAGTCAAATAAATTTAACGCCTTAAAATCACAAATGAAGTTTTTGTTTGCAGAAATTGCATAATTGAAAATAAAAGAAATTAAAATCAAAATTTCATCAATTTTGAATCGTTCTCAGCTCTACTTTGAAACTACTTTGTCAAAATAGTGTTGCCAACTTTCAAATAAAGCTCTTTGAATATGGTCAATTTGTTTGTGCCCCAAAACAGCTGCAGTGGAGATTGATTAAAGTGCTACCCTCTTGCAACGCCACTGGGCTGTCTGTCGTCCATTGAGTCTCGTAATTTGTTGTTGCTGACAACAACAATGTTAATGTTGCTTTGTTGTTTAGTGTTTTTAATAATCGGTTGCCAATAAACTTGAAAATGCGCTGCTCTTTTTTGCCCATTATGTTTGAGGGATAAATGTATGTATATGCAGCTGAGCAGCAAAAGGCAGCAGTTAACAATTTCAAATTTGCTCTGGACCCTTGATACATATGTATATATATCATGATCTATGTATGTGTGTGTGGTCGTCTGGCCTGATTGCCTTCTTTTCTGCTTCTTGTGCATATCTCGAGGCACAAATTGCAGCTGCTCTGCAAGCAATATCGAAAAATGAAAGTAAGAAAATGAGATATTTGTTTGAGTGTATTTATATTTCACTTCATATTCAAATTGATTGTCGTACACTCAGCAAAAATAGACCTATAAATATTTTACAATATTAAGATATATACTTTTGAAGAACGTATAAAAAGCATTTCTAATTTGAAGATATTTTTTTTGTAATTATTTCTAATGTTTTCAGCTCTTTTTTTCTAATATGCATCTTTAAAGGAAGTTTCATAATTTTTTGGTATTATATATATTATTATATATATTTTACTGCCATTAATGTTTTTAACCCCCCCATAAAATAAATGCGTAAATAAATATATTTTTCATATTCCCAATAAATCTTACCTCAATCTCGCTGAAGCTGTGTAAACAAATAGCTCAAAGGCCCCCCCCCCCCCCCCCCTAACCATCAAGATAAGATTAAAATTGATGCAATGCAATCCTTCAGATCTCGAATGATATAGTAATAATATTGGCGTGCTATTGGGACTATGACTAATTCTTCTGGAATGGAAGTAAATGTAACTTTTGGCGAACTCGCAGATTTCGGTTCATTCTTGTTTTTGGCAAATTTTGTAAGCGGCTTGTGCTAAATACCGTTAATTGACAGTGTTTGCAGTGCGTCGGCTTTTGGCCAAATTGTTTTGTTTACGAAAGAAGCCCAATCAAGAAGTCAAGCAACGAACCATCAAAACTCGAAAACAAAAAACTTTTCATATGTGAAGCCAACAACAATCAGAAAAACAAGAGAAAAAAAAAACGCATTACATAAGTCCCAGTTTAGATGTGAGTCCGCACCGCTCCCCCCCCCCCCCCTGCCGTAGCAGATTTCTTCCGCTCAAAAGGTAGAACAACACGAAGTGGCAGGCACATACAACATAAAAAGTAGAAAGTCATTAAGTAAACAAGCGTCGCAAAAATCACAGAGAACAAAAAACAAAAAACGAAAAAAAGAAACCCCAAATAAAAAAAGAGAAAAAATCAAAAGTTGTAAACAAATATGAGCGTAAAAGAAAATGAAAATCCAGCGACTAGTATTGCATCAGTCTGGATGGTAAGACAAACAGTCCGGCCGTCAGTCAGTCGGGTCTGACTGACACAGTCGTCAGATCTCACCGTACTTCCAGTAGAATGTTTTCGAAACGAGCGCTGCCAGTGAACTTGTCCCAAATAAACAAAATTCCACTGGCCAAAGTCAGTTAGGTAATAGTGTTGTTGTTGTTGTTGTTGTTGTTGCTGTTGTTATTCTTCTTCTTTGCTTCTTTCTTTTATTATTATATTTGTGTCTATTGCTCCACTGGTGCCACCAACAGCCGCCATTTTCTTTGTTATTGTCAGCTATTATTGTGATGGATCTTATTCCTATATATACCCTGTACCCATTAAGGTGGTGTTAAAGGGTATAATGGATTTGTGTACAGGCAGAAGGATGCTTCTCCGACCTCAGAGCGTATATATATATCATATATATTCTTGATCAGGATTAACAGACGAGTCGAGAGACAAGAGACTTCGTATATCCCTCACAGATCAAGTTTATTTCAATTAATCTAGAAGTGTTTCACAAATATCGATACAAATCGATTTACGATAGCAATAATTTTACACCAATTTTAAAAACGAAGGCTTCTAATTGATATTTAATATACATTGCAATATATCTGAATTATTGTGTCGGATGGGAAACAACCAAGTTATAGTCGAAAATCCATTTTTATATTGATCTTACGACTTTTCTTTATATATGACATTAAATGATTGTTTTTAATGCTATTTTTATTTATTTTATTTATTTATTATTCTTCTTTTACTCTTTTTCTATGCAAAACTTTTGAAGCGAAATGTGACAATGAAACTAAAATAATTTATTAATTTTAAATAATTTACTTAAATTTGTTGCATTTTTAATTGTTTTGTGCCGACTGACTTTAGTTGACATTAACAAATAAATAAATAAAATAAATAAAAAAAATATAATAAATAAAATAAACAAAATAAATGAAATAAATAAAATAAATGAAATAAATAAACTAAATAAAATAAATGAAATAAATAAAATAAATGAAATAAATAAAATAAGTAAAATAAGTGAAATAAATAAAATAAATAAAGTAAATTAAATAAATAAAATAAATAAAATAAATGAAGTAAATAAAATAAATAAAAAAATAAAATTAATTTAATAAATAAAGTAAACTAAATAATTAAATAAAAATAAATGAAATCAATAAAATAAATGAAGTAAATAAAATAAACAAAATAAATAAAAAATAAAATAAATATAATTAATAAAGTAAATTAAATAAATAAAATAAAATGAATGAAATAAGTAAAATAAATGAAATAAGTAAAATAAATAAAAAATAAAATAAATACAATAAATAAAATGAAATAAATTAAATATAATAAATAAAGTAAACTAAATAAATAAAATAAAATAAATGAAGTAAATAAAATAAATAAAATAAGTAAAATAAATAAAATAAATAAAAAATATAATAAATATAATAAATAAAGTACATTAAATAAATAAATAAAATAAAGAAATAAAATAAATGAACTTAATAAAATAAATAAAATAAATAAATAAATAATTAATTACATTAATATATCACATCTGCATGCAGGGTATCTCGTAGTCCGGCATTCCCACTAGACTATTTTTACATGAGTGTACTTTGAAAGGTGTTGGGAGTTTATTTTATTATTATTATTTTGGTTGTTTGTGGTTTCAACTTGTGTTGTTTTCGCAGAAATTTGAAGTCAAAGCATTTCTGGGATCTGATTGAGTCATTGTCGAGTCAGACAACTGCTGAGCTGAATACTTAAATATCGAAGCTAATCAAGATCAGTTTTTCGCTTAGAGAGAGAATCATTGTTTTGGCAGCGTGCAGCTGCCTCAATCTGTGGCTGTGTATCTGAGTATCTGTTGTATCTTCAACTTTCACTGCCACCCACGGCATTTGCATGACCTCCAAAAATCGCAGCGCCAAACTTAGCAATCAGTTAGTATTTGTTGTTGTTGTTGTTGTTGTTGCTTTCCAGTCGTTGCACTCGCTCTATAAAGTTAATAAACTATAAATTACACTGAGAAATGCCGAAAAAAATACAAATAAACAAAAAACTTTCACAAAAAGACAATAACAAAATGATTGGGTGCATTGCTGTTGTTACTGCGCCAATTTTCCCCCCAAGTGGCAGTATGTGTGTGTGTGTGCAACACGTGGAAATTCCCAATTCCCGAGCCGATTTGGCAACAACTTTGGCAACAGGCAGCCAACAATTTCACTTTGCCTAGGTTAAAGTCCTGGCGTCTGGGTGTCAGTCAACTTTCGTAGCTGTTGTTGTTGCAAGTTGCTGTTGTTGCTGCTGCCGCTAGTTGTTGTATCACTAGCATAGTTGCCCAACAAACAAACACTCGAATGCTCCACTGAATGCAACCGAGTGCAGCGACCTGCGATCAGCACACTCGCCGCATACTGATTCATGCCCAGGCACTCAGTCCCTATACCCCCTCCCTTGTTGATGTGGCAACGTCATCAGCTGTGACTCTGAATGTTGTTGCAGTTGCATACCAGTTTCGACGGTTGCTGTTGCTGTTGCTGTTGCTTTGCGCTATTTTGCATGCCCGGCCCAGGCCATGCCACATGTGGTAGAAAGTGGCAATGGAGCCAGCGACTGACTGGCTGGTTAGTCGCCTCGTTGCCCGATTGCCCGGTTGCACGATTGCCTGGGTTGAGGTAGTAATGACCTCTCCTCGGCTGGGGTGCTTGACTTGTGCGTTGGCCGTTTTCTGGTTGCAGCCACAAGGCGATCTTTGGCTCCGGCTCTTTTCTCTCAATTCAATTGAAAGTGTATGCCACATATTCAATCTTTTGCCACATTAACTGCGCTTACTTAATTTGCCTTAATTGTTGTTGATTCGCCTTCCGTTCCGACCAATATGATCAAGAAATCGGCCATAACACATTTGATTCTATATCCGCTTTGTTGCCCAGTTTTATCTATATTTTCTTCATTCTATCCTCAAAACATGTTTTTCCCCAACAAACATGTTTTCGATTTTCCATAGTATTCATAGAATTAGGGCAGTTTTCTGGAGTTTTCTGAACAGTTCTTGAGTTTTAAAGGGTTATTTAGATGGACTACTCAGTGCTCATTTCATGATAACCCACAATTTATCTTGATTGTGATCCGATATTATGAATATAATTTTCCTTAAACTAATTTCGAATTGCATCAGCAGTATTCTTCGCCCTAGAATGACTTCTTATCGGTCTACTATATAATTTAGCTACTATATATATATACATATTTATTTAATTGTTTATTAGCTCTTGTGCAACAAGTTGAAGTTGCAAATAGACTTGCTGTCTAATCGATATTTATATTTATTTGAGAATCGCATATTCAATTAACAGATCCAATTTCAGTTGATACTTTTCTCATTACTCTCATAAATGAACCTGTGTAATTTGATTATACCGTTACTCATTACCCATAGAAGAGAGAATTCTGCAAGCTGCAAGCTGCATGCTGCAAGCTGCCAGGCTACATATCATTTTGCTAGCTTATAAACTCTTCCTGTTTCGCAAATTGTGCGATTATTCTGCGGTCGGTCTCACGTCATCGTTTTGTTTGGCATAACAGCCGCCCTCTAATTTAATCGGCCTAGAGGGGCCGATCAGCAAGTTTACTCTCAACACCTGTGTGCATATATATCTCTCCACACACACACACAGACTGCTGTTGTTGTTGTTGTTGCTGCTGGCGTTTTTGGCCCAAACGTTCTATGGCCGCGTACGCGTACATTAAACCCAGCAGCAACTTCCTAGTGAGGAGGGCACTGGCTGGCTGGCTGGCTGGCGCTACGTTTAGCTGGCATTCATAAATTATGGCAGTGCCAGCAAACATTAAGCAACACTAAAAACAACAACAAACCAGACGAAAAATTATGCTAAGCGCGTACAAAGTTTGCTGCTGCTGCTGTTATTATTATTGTTGTTGTTGTTGTTGCTGCTGCTGTTGCCTTTGCCCACCACCATCTTTCAAACAGGTTTCAAATTCCTTGCCTTTGCTCACCTGACAACGCTCAGGCGAGGGCCATAGAACAAAGCCAAAGCCAGCGAACCAATAAACCAAAAAAAAAAAAAAAAAAAAAACAACAACAATCACACACATTTTGGGGTCTCCAACTCTCCAGTTGTGCAGCTCCAGCTCCAGCTCCAGCTCGAGCCCAGTTTTGGCTTACTAATTATTATGCTAAGCTTGATATGAGCAGCGAGAAAAGGGTTCATGCGAATTCAAAGGGAGCAAGCGGCAGAGAGAGAGGGAGAGAGAGCACAGGAGAAGAAGGAGAAACAGAAGCAGAAGCAGAAGCAGAAGAATAAGAGCTTTGGCTCTGGCTTTGTTCTGCTGCTGGGCTCTGCTGTCGTCAGTCGCCAGTCGCCAGTCGCCAGTGTTGCTCAGTCGCTTAATGGCGGTTAATGGAGGTCATTCACTTTCGCACGAATTGTAATTTTTGTGCTTTAAGTCAATTCAAGTTGCCAAGTCAGCGCTTGGGTTTCATCCTTTGCTCTCGCCCTCTCTCTTTCACTCATATTGAATCGCATAATCTTATTATGCTGGGCCCAAAAAAAGTTGTGTGTTTTTTTTTTGCTTTTGATTTTGGCTTTCGTTGTTTGTTATTTTACTGGCTTTCCACACTCATTTTGCCAAAGATATCAATCTTGCAGCGAACTCCTCTTCTTCTTCCTCTGTCTCTGGCAGTTGTCCGTTCCACTGTCCACCTTAAGTGGCGAAAGTATCGCGCTTAAGAATGAACGAAGCAGATCAATGGAGTTCATTATTACGAAACATATATATATATATATATATATATATATATATATAATATATAGTTATTTAATATTTATATAGTTTATTATATTATTATAAGGGATGATATTGATTAATGATAATTGAGTTTGAACTTATGCTTAATTGCGCTTGATCTGTCTGCCGTTGCTCTTCAGTTATTGATACTCTACTGCCAAAAGTAACGGGTCCAGATTCTCTCCACATATATTATTGATGGACTTGAATTAAAGATTCATTATACTAATTAGTTAAGGGGAAAGATTTATTCTTAGTTAGTAAGCAGGATAAAATGAGCTCACCAGTTGAGCTCATTAATTGTGGCTAGCATTGAGTTTGCTTCCGCTTTGATGATAATATTGCTGAGTTCTCCAACTCATCATAAATCATAAGCAACGGCTTTGGCCCCATGACATCGACTACTAGCACTGGGCCATTAACTACCGTTTGAATCAATTAAATACAAAGCTATAATTTGCAACACATGTCTCCACACCGACTACAAGTTTTGGCCACCTAGTGCAAATTACTTTCCTTGCAGCTTGCAGTTGGTGTAGACACATTTTGGAGAGGGCGTCTAAAATGCTTAGCTTCGATCTAACTCTCCATTCTCCACTATCCACTCTTGTGATTTAGCTTTGGCTTTCGACATGGCGTAATCATAGAAAGCACGTGCGGCAATTTCTGTTACTGCTGCTGCTGCTGCTACTGCTGCTACTGCTGCTTCTGCTGCTTCTGCTGCGTCCAAGTGCATTCAACTTGGCCAACTGTTCAACACTGTGCACATGCGTGGCCCGTCGTCGACCAACTGACAAGTCAATAAACTCATTGCCAACAACTACTGCACCCCCCTCTCCGTACCCGCTGTCGTTCACTTGTCGAGCTTATCAGGGAAACTAAGCACGATCAACGATCATTGGCACCAACTAGCAACTAGCTGCTAGCAGAACTCCAACTCGCAACTCGCAACTGCAACTGCAAATAACCCTCAATAACAGTTACCTCAAACTGTAAGCAGTCGTAAATAAAAAATATAAAAAAAAAATACAGCAGCAGTGCAATGTACGCAACTAGGCCTAGGCCCAACTCACACATGCAAACACTCACACACACACACAAATGCAAGCATAGACCGCGGGGACCACAACAGCGAATGCAGAAGAATGTGCAAGAAGAAAATTGCACACACACACACAGATGAACACAGACAAACTCACACACACACTGCAGAGACGACGACTAAACTGAAAGGTTGGTTGGGGTGAGGGGATATAGCAAACTGAAGTGGAATAAAGTCGTCGTCGTCGCCGTCATCGTCAACGGAGTGCATTGCACTACGAAAGGGTTAAAGACCCTCAACGATCGGCGCTGCGAGCAGTGAAAATGTGTGCAAAGAAATGTGAGTGGAAAAATCCAAAGCGACTGCCTGCCAGCCAGTTGCAGATATACAACAACAACAAGAGCAACAGCAACAATAAAATCTGTGCAGCGGAAAAGCAAAAGTGCAGCCAGCAGCAGCCAGCAGTAGCAGCCCCATTAGAAACGAAGGCAGAGGCCAAAGCGAACCGAACCGAACCGAACTGAACCGAACCTACATCAACATGCACTCAAAGCACACACAAAGCAGAGAGCTAGCGATAGAGAGTGGGAGAGCGAGAGAGAGAGTGCATAGAGCTTTAAACGTTTGCTCGTCTACGGTTGCAGTGGCTTTGAACTTCACACAGTTTATAGCAGCAGCAGCAGCAGCAGCAGCAGCAAGCAGCAGAGTTCGCTCTGCATTCGCTCTCTCAGCGACGCTTTCTCTCTCTTTCTATCTTGCCGTTGATAATTGTTGATGATTGCTTTGCTTTTGTTGTTTTTTCAATGTCGAGTTCACTTTTCAAAACGGGGCATGTGCAAGATGCTATTGGGATAGATCATTGAACGCTCAATGCACCATTACAATAACACTCGCTTCGAGTGTGTGTGCGAGTATGCGAGTATGTGTGCGTGTGTGTGTGTGTGTGTTCTTGTGCGTGGGTCTCTGTGCCACTCAAGTGGAGGCGTCTGCTGCACTTTTGATTAATTTTCACAGCGAGCGCAAGCATTTTCCACTGATAAGCCCAACTCCATTGTATTTAGTTATATGCTTCGCTTCCTGCCCTTGCATGTCCACTGATAATAACAATAGACCGCAGTCGGGGTAAGAAAAACAAAAATGAAAATAAACAACAGCAGTGTTGAGAATTACGCCTGCATCTATTTTCCTTTTCCCTTTTTCCTATTTTCTTTTTCTCTTTCTTTTTTTTTTTGATAAACGATCATCATTTTACGCTTATAATTATACATACTTATGCCAAGAAATTTTTCATTTAGACAGCGGAAAAACGAGTTCAAGTACATGAATAGTTCTGATAGATACATGGCAAAAGAGAAAGAGAGAGAGAGCAGTGAAAACAATCGAGAAGTTTTCTTTTGGGGAGACACAGAAACAGACACAGAAAGTTGGATTAGCTGCCCAAAGACAAGTCGAGAAACAAGGAAAACTGATTCGGAATGTTTGCATTTATAAGTAAATGCAGAGGAATTCTTCGAGAAGTTTTTGGGTTTGTTCCTAGAAAGATACGGACATACATCTGCTATCAATGCTGATCAATATTATATAAATATATGTCTTGTATATAATATGTTTATATATTTTATACTCCTTGTAAGAGGCCTGCTTTACAAAATTATTAAAACCTCTTCAAAATTATATAAAAATGGACTGCACAGTTCCATAAACTCAAAACATATCAGGGTCACAGCGAACCCAGGGTGCGGAAGCCAAAATATATATATGTATGTACAGATTTGACTTTTGTTTGTTTTAAAATTTAGCACTCGTATAAAAAAAAAAAAAAAATCCAAAAAAAAAACAAATATCACGATCGCATGAGCAAATTTCACCGACCTTGGCTAATAAAGCGTTTTCAAAGTGTTTCCTACCCAAATATTTAAGCATATCTCTCTCTCGCTCTCTCTGTCCTGCTTTCTACAACTCTCTCTCTCTCTCTCTCTCTCTCTATCTGCCTCTGTCTCTTTCGCTCTGTTATTGTGTAAGAAATATGGCCAATTAATAATTGCACGCGCTTCTTCATTAGATAGTGCCGGGGACCCTGAAACCCCTTATCGAATTTTCACCTTTTGTGCGAAAACTACAAAAAAGCGAACACTGATAACAGAACTCAAAGCAAATCGAAAAAACTGTAAGCGACTAAAAGGTACTCTGCAAACAGCAAGCAGAGTTGCCAACACAGTAACAAATAAGAATGAAAAAAAAATAGTGGCAAAATTTTTCAAATGTTCAGTTTGAATTCTGCAAATTGAAAATAAATAAACGGTTTCCAAAAGGTGTTCGATATTTTTTGTCGCCTTTCGCTTTATATAAAACAAATAAGTATATATATATATATATATTGCAACCAATTCCAGGAGAAGTACTAAAAATATATATTCAAAATCAATATTTAAACAATTGCAAAACTAATGATTTATTTTCCATTCCATTCGTATGAAAAAGTAATATTTTTCGCAATTGTATTTGTAGAGTAGCTGATCAAATCCTCCACGACTATATAACTATTCTGGTTTCCAGCTATTTTTATCTGAGTGACGCGTTTTGCGTTTGAGTTTGTTTGCGGAATTTGTGCTGCTGACCTTCATTTTTCGCTGCTGTCCGCAGATAACAGCGATAACCGATAAGCGTCTGTGTGGGTGTGTGTGCGTGTG
Source organism: Drosophila cognata (assembly GCA_035041535.1). Taxonomy (NCBI): domain Eukaryota; kingdom Metazoa; phylum Arthropoda; class Insecta; order Diptera; family Drosophilidae; genus Drosophila; species Drosophila cognata. Next base: position 3,154,521 of record JAWNLC010000688.1, on the reverse strand, counting down.
TGTGCATGTGTGTGTGTGTGCGTGTGTGTGCGTATTTGTGACTGTTTATTATCATATTTGAAGTTTTTGTAGTTACGTGTAAAATGCGCTTGTTTTGCCAATTAGCCCATTGCGACAACACATAATGCAAGCGATTACATGTTGCAACACTTACATGTACAATAACGGTTATCTATATCTGTTGTATTACATTGTGTTACACACCAAAAGATTACATTTCAAACAAAGTCTCCCAATACACTGCACAGCTCAAGTGACTTAGATATATATTCATTCTGCTAGCTGCTCTCCATGTGCTGATTTTGATCAATTGTTCTGATCCTCAACCTTCGAATTGAATTTCAATTTTCCCTAACCCTCCTTCTCCTTCTCACTCTCACTCTCTCTATCTCTCTCTCTCTCTCTCTCTCTATCTGGGCACAGTAGCATGACATCATGAGATCTCTGGACAGCCAAATATTATGCGTAATCAACTACCCCAAAAAAAAAAAAAAAGGAAAAAAAACAAACACTTAACATCAAAATCTGGCAACATAAAAAGAGACATGCAAAAATTAAATTGCTCGAGTACACACACAAAAAATTCAGCAAAGTCAACAATTAGAATAAGACACCGAATTTTTGATACTCTCTTTTGTGGTCAGCCACTTTAATCAAGCGATTAATATCAGAATTTGAATTAAATTATTATTGGAGAGCGTCTCACTCTTTGTGGGCAGCTTGTTAAATACTTTTAACTAAATTACTTTTAGTAAGGCAGAAAAGAAGCATATTTTATGCATGGCATTTTTCAGATCTAATCGAAACTGATGACAAATTGATGGTACATTTGTGTTAGGGTAGAACAAGCAGGCACAAAACATTTTTTATGCGTACACCGCAAAAATGTTGGCCTTCAAATTGACCGAGTTCATGAACACCAACAAACGAGGCACGTTCAGACAGACAGACAGACGGACGGACGGAGAGACAGACAGACAGACAGACAGATAGACGGACAGGCGGACAGGCGGACGGACGTACGTTCTACGCACCTTCTCATTGTGTGTTAATTATATGCTGAGAGCGATACAGATGCAGATGTATATATGTATGTGTGTAGGTACTTATGCACGTATGTATGTATATAGATAACTAAATAAGCTAATACATATATATATATATATAAAGCAGATGTCTGATATTCTAAAGACCCCGTCCTCATGATTCAAACCAGCCAGCAAGTTCAAAAGTTGCGCAATCGGCAAAAAAACTGGTTTCCAGTTCTAAACTCAACAAAATTACTTGCCCAAATTGTTAACAAGTTATCAAGGAAGTTTATTCTGTCTCTTAATCACACAGTTTTATTATTTGGCAAAAAAAATATAATAAACGAAATAAAATAAACAGCAACAACAGTGTCAAACTACCAAGGAAAAAGTCATCAAGAGTCGTTCAACTTACGCGGGAGAACGCAGCCAACGCGTGTCAAGAGAGAGAAACGAGAGTAACAGAGAGAGAAAGGGAGAGAGAGAGAGAGAGAGAGAAACACACATACAAAGAGAGAGAGAGAGAGAGAGGGAGAGAGCAAAACTGTTAAGTGGAAGGTCGCTCTGATTAAGCCAAAAAAACAAGGCTGAGTTTGGGGGCGAGATGATTTGCAATCAAGATAATTTCATACTCAATAAGCGCGGAAATATGAAATTGATCGATCAATCCGAAAGGTCTACTATGACAAACAGTAAGAATGCTGCAGTCGAGTCAGCTCGACTGCGAGATACCCTTCTGCAACCAACTGTTCAATTTATGCTCATTTTATTTAGCCAAATTTCCCTTTGAAAAGTTCTCCAAACTCAATTTTATATACGAAAGAATCTTAGGTATCTATAATCATAAAATCCTCTATATATTATCACCCTTAAAAGTGTGGCCATTATGGCTATTGGAAATCGATATATATCGATATTTGCAAACCCGTTGCAGTTATCAATAAAAACAAAGTAAATTTGCACTGCTTCCGGGGTATTCGAGAACTTATATAGCAAATATTACTTCTCATATATCTTATATATTATTATATCGATATTTGGGAACGCTGACAGTTATCGATAAAGTGAAATAAACTTGGTCTGGTAAATTATATATATCCATAATTATTTATTTATATATTATGATGCATAATATATGGTGTATATTGATCCCGATCAAGAATATATATACTTTATGATATCGGAGTTGCTTCCTTCTGCCTGTTACATGCTTTGCACGAAACCGGTATACCCTTTTCAGCCATATTTAATGGGTTCGAGCTGTGATTTCATTTGCACCACTAACACAAAGTCTCTTTTCTCGCTGACCCTCTTTCAATTATCGGTCAACAGTTTCGTAGCTGAAGGCCCTGCCTTGGACTTTGATATGCAGTCATCACTTTTCTTACATGCCGACTGATAACTGAATTGCCTGCTGGCTGTTAGCCCGGCCCATGTGGGATAAACAGCGCTTTGAGCCGACAATGCCAATGACATTTGCCAGCCGTACATTCGCCTCTTGCAGCGAACGTTGATCGTCGTTGAGAGGGGTGGCATGGGGCGGGAAGGGGGTAGCTGCATTGTTCGTGACGCAGCTGAAAGTTGGATGCGCTGCTCGCTGCTGAAACATGACGTTGCACATCGTAATCGTAATCGGCTTGTAAACTCTTCGGAAATTGAGCAGTGATTGGAATAATGCACGCTGCGATCAACAACAACAAAAACTCAACTCAGCAGCTAAACAATTTCTTTTGCATAGATTGAACTTGACCTCCACTTGAACCGAATCATGCACCACGCTTTACGGCTCCCAGCTTCCAGCTCCCAGCTGCCAGGCCAGAGTTTGCCTGCCCCTGCTTGAATTTTCTGCATCTTTTGCTTTTGTGCATGCCACTTTCGTTTTGTCTGCCCATTTATTTTTAAACGAACTTGTTATTATTGAAATTGCATTAATAAGGAAGTTAAATGTTTATTTTCATTTCGGTCTGGACGGTAAAAAGTTTGTTGACATTACATGTGTGTGTGTGTGTGTGTGTGTGTGTGTGTGTGCTCATATTATCAACTTTTTGGCATACATTGCAGCCATTTGATAGGGACTGCGTCCGCTGTCTCTCGGTTATGTGTGTCACATTATAAGGAGCAGCCACAATTGGTCACACCCAGACATCTACAGTTGCAAGCAAAATAATAACACCATTATCTAAATGTTTACAATATATATCCATTTATTATTTGAATATGATGGGAAAATGCCAATCGAATTAGCGAACAAACAATAATTGCTCCAATTACGCATTCCTTATAGAAGTATTTGTTTATTTCTGATTTTCATCATTATTTTACTCTGATCCCGAAGGTATCATATATCTATACATATCTATATATATCTTTAAACACACCCTTCGAGATAATAACGTGAAACTTGGTCTTTGCCCGCATCAGACAAAGTGTAAAAATTGGAGTGCTACGTCCACTAGGGGGCTAGGAAATCGATAGAAACGATAATTGCAAATCGATAAAGCAACATATCTTACACAATTTTAAGGTTCGTGGATTGTTGGCGATGTCCCTTAAAGATCTGCATATATGCCGCGCCCATCTCCCATCTTGAAATCGTTAAACACAAGCCATATCTCCCGTAATTTAAGAGCTACAGTTACCAAGGAAGCTTACCAGGAAACTCTTCCAAACTTAGACTACTTGCTTACCAAAAATCTTCTTCAAAGATCGATATTTCTTTGCTGCACCCACCCTGTTACCAGATGGTATAACTTATGGCATCAGAGTCAGTTACGCCCGACTGCAACGCTCTTACTTGTTTTTACGTTAATTTACTTCCTTTTTCATAAAACTTCTCAAATAAGACTTCTTGCAGCTCTAAAAACTTATTCATAAGTTCCATACTCTTGGAAATACATTTCTTATGAAAGTGGTGCTATTATTTGTTCGGCAGCTGTATTTCGTATTGTTTGAAAACATGTCGTAAAAATGCGATAGACTTGTGGAATAACAAGCCCATCCCCCTTCTAAATACAACAGTCAGCCGACAAATATGCTGAAAAGCCGAAAATGCTTCGGAAAATAACTCGCCCGATGGATATTTTCGTCTTTTCGATTTGAACGGGGAACGGGCACCCACGCAAACGCTGAGTGGAACAATGTGGGAGCGAGACGGATCGAATGAGGCGAAGAGGAGGCCTTAACCTTGGACAGAGACGGCGAATAAAAGAGCGACCATCAAACTAGAATAATCAAAAATGAAGACAACGAAGAAGAAGAAGAAGTGGCAGAGGCAGAGGCAGAAGCAGATCGATCGATCGAACGTTGGCCACACGTGGCATTTTGGAGTTGGTTGCTTGGATTGTTGGCTGGCTGGCTGGCTGGCAACAGGAAACGATTTCCACATTGACCTAGGCGGGCCCAACGGGTTGATCATGTGCAGCGAGCAGTGAGCAGCGAACAGCAGCGAGTATGTAAATATTTATTTACAATTCGTCTTGAAATGTCAACGGCACGATGTCAATGACTGCAGCAGTGGCAGGGAGAAGCCAATGCACCGCTCTGTGTGTTGTGTGTGTATTGTGTGTGATATAATTTTAATTATACACGCAACAAGTAGTAATTAAATAAATTGCATTCAAAAACCGAAGCAGGCAATTTTTTTTTTTTGTTGTTTTTGTTTTCGTTGCGAAGCGCATGAACTTAGTTAAGTTATATTGAACTTGTTGCCAAAACGGAGGCGCCATGAACTAGCAATATAAATAACACCCAACATGCTGATGGTGATAATGATGATAATGATGATTATGTTGTTTATTGATGTTGGCAATGGGGGGAATCGTCGTCATCATTTTCATTCGCAAAACGACGAAATCATTGCTAAAAGAGTACAATAACCGCTGAGCAGCGTTTACCTTGGAACCGGGCCGGCTACTATCGGTTTATCTGTGCGACATGTGTTTCACTCCACGCGAGTACGCCTGTTGCCAGGGTGGTTCAAGTCTCCGGTGGGGTGGCTAATGCCTGCTCTACGTGCGTGTGTGTGCGCGTGTGTGTGTGTGCGTGTGCGTGCGTGTGTTGTTTTCTAAGCAACACCCTCAACAGCTCGTCATTTGGATCCCTCTCTCTCGCTCTCTGTTTTCTCTCAGTCTGCTGCTCTCTCACTCACACACACACACACACACACACGCACGCATAGCGAAGCGTCCGCTCTTGTTGATGTTTTGGTTTCACGCTCGTAGAGCCGCCGCCACATGTTTAATCATTTTCAAGAGCATGTGAGCGCAAGCAGAGTATGACTCTCGCTCGCTCTCTGTGTGTGTGTGTAGCTGTCTGTTGCTCTCTCGCGCTCTCAGGGTCGAGCATGCGAACGACTGGCCGAAAACTGAACAAGATCCAACGCGAATGTTGATTTTCCTTTCATTCAACGTCGAAACATCGCAACGAGCAGATCGTCGTTGCTCCGTCATTTAATCGTCGTCGTCGTCGTCGTTGCCGTTGCCGTTGTTTGTCGTGCTTCGTTTTCGTTCGTCGCGCGTTCGTTCGCATTTGCGCATATATCGGTTAAATATCAAATGTATATTGAATACCATAAATAACAAAATTATCATTATCCATTATCCATTATCCCTCAAGTGACTACACAACTGAATAAATGATCAAAGTAGCCGAAGGATATGCCCAGTGTACTGTGAAAAGAGTGCTGAAATATATAAGAGTTTTAGGCAAGCGCAACAATGCCTGTTTAGGCCCCATAAGCCTGAAATCATAACCATTTCTAGATATATAAATTTAGGTAGCAAGTGAAGTGTCCTCCGCATTGTTCAATAACAAAATGCTAATGTCCGCGGACAGTTCCGATTGTCAGCCCAGCAGCAGCGCCATGGAATCGCCCATGGAGTCGACAGGCGGCGCCAAGGCCACCTCGGTCATCTGCCAGGTGGCGCCATCTAGCACCACGAGCAGTGCACAGTTGATGGTCGCTGGCCGATCCCATTTGGAGAATGCGCTCAAGTTGCCCCCCAACACGAGCGTCTCCACCTATTATCAACACAGCAAACTGATTGTCGGCAGCCAACAACAGCCACAGCAGCCATCTAGCGGCGGGAGCAGCAGCACCAGCACCACCAGCAGCAGTTCTGCTGTCATCTTTCAAACGTCGGAATATCATCAGCGCCAGGTCGCACCTGTCACAGAAATGGATACTGTGCCGTCCACAGGTGTGCCCAGCGTGGCCAGCAAGATGCCCCACAGCAATGTCATCTATGTGAACAAGTCCAGCTCCAGTGTGGTGGTCAGCACCACCGAGCCCACACAGCTGCCGCCGCAGTCGCACTTTGATCCATCGCCAGCGGGTCATGCTCATCATGCTGCCCATCATCACATGGCCGCCGCCATGTATCATCATCACCAGGCGCAAGAGGGCGCCACTCATCATGGCTATGCGAATGGCGGCCATCATCATCATTTGGGCCCTATTCCGGGTCAGCCCAATGGCGCCATTGTGGTCATGCCAGCCGATTCGCGTCCACAAACACCAGAGTATATCAAATCCTACCCAGTTATGGATACAACTGTCGCCAGCTCGGTCAAAGGCGAACCCGAACTGAATATTGGTGAGTCGACGATCGCTCGATCGATCGAATTGAATATCTCACGAATGTTATTCATATTTGAGTAAAGCTAGAAAAAATCTGTTTTATAGCTGAATAGAAAATTTCTTCAATTTATTTTATATGATTTAAATTAAGTACAAAAAAGAAAATGTTTCAGTTTCCAGTCGAATAATACAGAATGGAAGAGAATATATTTACCATATGAATGTTTATCATGTGAATATTATTCATATTTGATTCAAACTGAAAAAAATGCATTTTCATTTTCAATTCAACAGTTTTTAGATTTATTTTCCATGACTTAAATAAAGTACAAACTTAAAATTAATAATGAGGAGTCGAACTGCCGAATACCCAAATAAAATATAATCGAATACCTGAATTGTTCCTGCATGTGAATCATATTCGTGTACTATAAGAAAAGGGAATTTAAATTGATTAATGGAAGAGTTTCCCAAACTTACTTTGAGATTTAGATTTATTTTCCATGATTTGAGAAAAGTACAAACCCAAACGATCTCTCAGCTAATCAGGCAAATAAAATAAAATATCGAATATGAAAATCAGCACTTTCCCAGATATATTTTCTATGACTTAAATGAACTAAATCAGACGAGTGGAAAATGTGATTTTGTGGCAAGTCTTCTCTGATTGAGCCAGAACATTTCCCACCGATTCTCGCAATTGTTTTTTGCTAGCTTTAAAATCGAAATCGAAAACATTTTTCATTGACAAGTAGCTTCTATTCAACACCTATGATTTAGAGGGAGCCTTGGACTTTTGAAGCACATTTGCAAATGTAGACCTATATTTGGAGGCGCGGAAGCAGTTTGTCGGGGGCTAAGGCTAAGGCCCGATGAGTGTATTGACTTATTGACGTCATGTTAATTAGGCAGGCAAGTAACGCTTCCGAATTCTGCAGTCAGTTAGTCAGTTAGTCGTTCATTCACTCAGCCAACAAGGTCGTTCCGCATACAATAAAAAAGAAACAACAACAACAACAGCAACAGCAAACGCAACAACAACAACAATCGCAACAGCAAATCACAAGTCTGAAAATACTTGGAGTTCGAGTGAGTTCAATTAACTCGAATTAATGTTTTCGGTTTTGTTTTTGTTTATTTCTGACATACGCACATATGCATTATATATATGCATATATGTATGTGATTTAGCGACAGTTTTAAAAATAACTGTACCAATGTCAGTCGTCATTTATGACGAAAGAAGTTAATGCACTTTATGTCGGCTACACCAGTTATCAAAGCAACCAGTTGCGACTCATATATATATGCATATAAATCACCGATAATTAGCCTCAGTTCAAGCGATGAGTCAAGGTAATCTCCCCCCCACCTCCATGGGAAATATTATGCAGTCGACATTTGAGTAAATCTTGAAAAATACAAACTGATTTTAGTTGAATTGTTTTCCCTAGAATATCAAATCTGGTAATAAAGAATCTTATTTAATCTCGCGAATAATAATTAAATTATAATTAAAAATCATTCACAATTTAATTATTTATATTATTGATCTTCAAACATCTAGAAATAAATAAAATATCTTAGTAAAATAATTATAATTATTTATATTATATTATTTAATTGTAATTCTCATTTGATACAACATTTTCAAGTACACTTCTGAAGATATATCTTTAATATAAACTGCATTATTTTAAGTTTCAATGAAATAAAATCATACAAATAAAAAAATATATAAATCAAATAATATTTTTTTATAATTTTGAGACACAATCTTCAAAATCCTTACGTATATCAAAAAATGTGTCTTTAATATAAAAATCAGTCAAAAAAAAACTTAATAAAATAAATATAATTATATACAACATAATTATATACTATACAATTATTAAATTAATTAATTATAAAATTACCACATTAAAATATAAAAATACAATTATATTTCTGAAAATGTTTTATCGAGAGATAATCTTCAAGGCTTGAAACATCCAAAGATTTGGCTATAATATAAAATGCTTTGAATACGACAGACTTTTCCAAATAGTCGTGATTTGATAGATTTTGGGCTTTAGTTTTGGTATCAAAACTGAAAATGAGTCATAATTTGAAAAGCTGGCCAACAGCTCGTCGACGTTAAACCACATTTCCAGTCACATTTCATGCCTTGTTAACGAAAGTGAAATTTTGTGCGCACCTTAAGTCAAATGTAATGTTTATATGTCGTCTATTATGTGTCGCCTTGTCGCTGTTATTGTTGTTGTTGTTGTTGTTGTTGTCTCTGCGTCTTCTTCTTCTCTAACTTTTATTTATTTATGTGTCTGCCGGCGTCGCATTTCTCCAAACAAAAACAAGAAACAAAAAACTGGGCGACTGGGCAAATTGTGCATTTGATGCGAACGCGATTTTCCAAGTTCATTGCTACCCAGCACTGCAGTTGTGTGTGCGTGTGTGTGTGCGTGTGTGCATGTGTGTGTGTGTGTGTGTGTGTATTTGATACGCTTTGTGTTTATTGTTGCTGTTGGCTCTTGGCATTTGTAAATGCATCCGTTAGCCAAGTTTTTAATTTCAATTGCGAAAACGAAAGTGAAAAGCAAAGCAAATGCATTTTTCGTTTTCACTGCGCATGCTCACTCAATTTATGGCCAAAGCGCGACTCAAACTGAACTCAACTCAACGCCGAGAGCTCCTCTGGTGAGTAGGTGCCAACCTCCATTACCCACCACCCCACACCCCCCCCCCCATTCACCATATGCAACGCTTAATTTAAATTCGCTGTCAAATTGTCTTTGACATTTTTACTTTGGCAAACGGCAATGACTCGTCCGTCCGTCCGTCCGGTGCGCTTCGCTTCGATTTGGTTCGGTTCGGTGTCAGTTTCGGCTTCCCTGAGACACGAACCCCGACCGACCGACAGCATTTGGCTTTGTTGAATGTCGGTGAAAGTCAATGCGAAGCCTCGCTACAATTGTGTGCAAAAGAAAAGTTATTTGCTTTGTGCAGTTTTTCGTTTTTCGTCGTCTTTCCATATATATATATATGTATATATATTTTTACTTAAGTTTTGTTTTTCGTAGGCGGAGTTTGAACTTTTGCTTGGAAAGTTTTCATCAGCTACGTCGTCGTCGTCGTCGTCGTCGTGTTTATTTTTATTGGCACAATTATTTGTGCATTTTAGAAATTTATTAAACGGTCAACGAACCGACCGATCTCCAGATCTCTAATTCTTTACATTGAGGGGTGCTCAGACATTTCGAAAAGTGAAACGCATCGAATTGAAAGTAAAACCCTTTAAATATCTATTTATATATATATATATATTGCATTTATATGTAATGGTATGTGTGGTATTGTTGAAAGCAAGAGTGCTCTCAGCATAGATTGTTTGAATATCTGTACTTGGTAAAGACTCTTACCGTGGAGCTGAGCCTAATTGCAATACCATTGCATATAGATAGAAGAAGAAGTTATGAAATAATTTTGGTTTTCTGAGTTATTGCGACTTGGAGATTACCTTATAAATGATTCTCAGTCACATAATCAACAATTGCAGTACAAGTATTTCAAATGCACAAACTTGGGACAAACTTAGATAATTTATATATTTAACTATAATTCATCCCTATTGCAATTCCATTATGATAATTTTTGGGACTTGCAGTTAAACTTTTTTACGTGTAACAATTGTAAATCTAATCAAGTAGTGCAGCCATCGATTATTAAAAGTAGTTCAATAAATTGAAAATAATAACAAATTTAATTTCGTCTTTTATTATATTATTATTATATTAATCAACCAATTGAAAGGCTATAAAACATTGATCTGCAAAACATTGATCTGGTCTTGCTTGAAATGGATTTTAGCACTTTCCTTATTCGCTCCATTTACTGATTAATTAATTATTATTTTGATTGATTATTTTGTTAAATCCAATCTTTCAACACTACACAAGGCATATAAAACTCTTTAAAGAGCTTAGTTTAACTAACTAACTTGGCTACGATTCATATTTAGCAACTAGTCACACTTATCAACCCAACTGATCATCGAGACTTAAACCTGAAAAGCTACTTTAAAGCATGCAAGAAAAGCTCATTTGCCATTGCACAGAAATCTACGCGAAAGCTGCCCAAATTAATTCCTTAACTCACGCACATCTCTCTCTCTCTCACTCTCACTCTCTCTCTCTCTCTCTCTCTCTCCCTAATAAGAGCTTGGAGCCAAGTCAATGATCGCATTTTGTTTGCCGGTTATTAATTTGAATTGAATTAATGCACGCGAGAATTGCATAACCGACAAAAATGACGAAAATGACGAAATGCTGAAATGTTGAACCGTATTGAACTGAAACGCATCACGATTTCGGATCTCGGATCTCGAAACTCGGCTGTTCTGCTTACGCACACACGTTTGTAATTCAAAATAACCAAATGCTGATGGGCGGCGGAGGCAAACACGCCCACTTTACACACAAGGCGACGCATTTCAATTCGCGTGACCTCAGCTGCGTTTTTTGAACCCAATAATGAAAACAGCAACAACGAATCCGAATGAAATTTGTTCAAAAACTGAATTTTATTGCACGATACGTTGAACTGCGTCCGACTGCGAAACCTGTACGAACATTTCCGCATTTGAGTGACAGAGAGAGCGAGAGCGAGTGAGAGAGCGAGTGAGAGAGCGAGAACAGCACTCTCTCTCAGACTCGCTTGCTCTCATTCTGTGTGTGGTGAGCAACACGCGCTAAACTTTTATTTATTGATTTAGATTGGTGCGAGCGAGAGAGCATGCGACACACACAGCCAAGCAGCTACAGCAAAAAAAAGCACAATTTCAATGTCAAATTTTAATTTAGTAGAGTTTTAGACTCAGAACATTACCAATATGGCAAAGGCACACACACACACACAGACGCACACCTCTCTCGGCCCCCCCCCCCCCCTCGCTCAGCACCTATCAGCGTGTGTGTGAGTGTGCGAGCGTGTGTGTGTTTCATATCAAGCAAGTCAGCCGAACATTTTCAGCTGTCGGAATTAATTTGTTTGTATTCTATACACACACATGCATAGCTTTTGTGCATGTGTGTGTGTGTGTATTATTTTTTTGGGTCTGCCATTTGTTTGTTTGTTGTTCTTTTGGCATATTTCTAGCTGATAGTGCCGCCCGCCCAACTCCCCCCCACCCCACCTGTGCCTCACTCACTCACTCACACTCACACACTCTCTCTCTGCCCCTCTCGCTCTCGCAGTGTGCCTGCTGTGTTCGTGTGAAGTGAATGAAACTTTCAAGGTCGCCTCGTGTGTGTGTGTGTGTGTGTGTGTGTAGAGTGTTGTGCGTATTAGATAATACTCATAGATTTCAGTTTTCGACTATTCAATTTTTAGCCAACAAATGGCAAAAGCGTCCTTGACGCTAGATTTGGCCTACGCAAATTCGACAGACAACAACAACAACAACAACAACAGTCAACAGTCAACAGCTGGAAGAAGAACGTACGAATCATGAGAACCGGTTCGATCAGCTACTGACTAGCCGTAATTTTGGTTCAAGCAAACCAATAATTAATACATATCTCAAACTCCTCCAGTATAAACAAATATATTTTATGATTCTATGATAAAATCCAAACGGAATTGTCTGCCAATAAACTAACTCAACCAAACTGGAACTCAAATTGGAACCAGGAAGCAATTGCTGACTTCACTTTGCCATCATCATATATCATAAAGTGTTTATAGTAACTCGAGATATTCGCACTCAACTTGCACTCGTTTTTCAGCTATTTTCATATTTATATATATATGAATAGACATTTGCCAAAATTTGCAGCTTATCAGTTCAAATCCAAACAAAAAACAATTTACATATAAAATACAATTCTAAGAAATGCGTTGGAACTTGGCATATGACTACGTGCACACACTGCTCTGCTGATCATTTTGAGTCATTTCCTAAACCTAATCTATAAAACCTGCTAAAATTGCTAATAACTATTTATATATACATTTATGAATCTATTTTTATAGATGTACCTATGTAGATAGTAACATTGTGAGGAAATGCATTTGAGTTTGAGATTTAATTTTTATGGTAATTAATTATAAGAAATGATTTTTACACTGCACTTGGAAAAGGAATAAGAGTCGTTCCAATCCAAGAAACCTTCAAAAATCCCTTTTCAGACACAGTATTTAAATTGCCTTTACATATGCTACACAAACAGAGTATCCTGCAGTCGTGTCGTGCACTTAATTTGGCTTTTTTGTGTGCCATTTATTTAAAAACACAAATGTTTAAACAATAGCAGGTTTAAATGTATGTAGTTTAAACATATATGTGCTTGGAGACTGCTGACGTCACATGCCACATTGTGGTGCAGTCAAATTTAGATATTATTTTATTTATTATTATTTTGACTAGTTGTAACAACTCTAAAAAAATATATAGCTAAAATAAAAGACAATAATAAAGTACGCTAAAATGAGATACATTCACTTTCCTGACATTCGATATATATCGATAAATTTTGTTCTATTTAGAACTTTACAGAATTCTAGAAGAATGTATTTTTGTTAAGTTTCAACTCCACAGAATTATAGAAAAATGTTGTAAAATAATCAATTTTACCAGTATCAAAATAATTTCTTGCCATAGTGTAAGTTATGCATATTTCGATTGACTTCGCTCGTAATGCCCCTTGAGACAATTTCACTACTTTTGCTAATCGACACACGTTTAGTCATATAGTCTGATAACTGTTTTCGATGCGGTAACAATGTAAAACTCATAAAATAAAAAAAAAGGGGAAGTCTGCTGATAACAGGTATTCGCAAACTAAGCTTATCAATTCGCTGCAAGTTGTTGAACTATTTATATTTTGCTCACATTTATATTTGAATTGTTTGCGTTGAGCTTCAAGTGTAGACAATGCGGCAGATTGGAAATCAGAATGAAAGCGTAGACAAGTTTTAGAGCTCTTAAAGTGCTTAATTTTACAACGATCGATAAAGATCTCACACACACACACACACACATGCGCAGACACACTCACACGCACATACACACAGAAACACACATACACTCGCACAAGCTGCTTGTGGCTGCAGCAAAAGTGCAACGATCTGCAGTGCAAAATGTCAGTGAACTTGTCGAGACGACAACAACAGCAAAACAACAGCAACAACAGCAACAACAGCAACAGCAACAACAACAACAACAATAACAACGACAACAACTAAATGCAGAGACTGCAGACGCGAAGCGTGTCTGGCACAGAAACAAAACACAGCAGAAACATATGTATGCATGTGTATACATAAGCCTGTGTGTATGTATGCGTGTGCAGCTACACGAACCCACGACGATGATGATGATGACGATCATGTTAATGATGATGATGATGATGATAGTTGTTAATGATGACCATGACAGCGTGAAGATCATGAGCGTGCAAACATTTTGCAATTGTTTTCATCATCTTTTTTTTCACCTTTTCTTTTTGTAAAACACGATTGTTTACAATGCGAGGAATGCCCCTGCTTGCCAGTCTCTCCCTCTCCCTCTCCCTCTCCCTCACTCGCTCTTGCTCTGCGTAGCTTTTGTATCAATTATATATAATTGGCTTATTTGATGGCAGCTAAAAGGTAGCAAAAGACTCGCTCGAGAGCAAGACAGAGGGAGAGAGAGAGAGAAAGAGAGAGCAACTCGTTTGACGCTGCCAAAGAAAGTCTTTCTCCACGCGATTTGACAAAGCAAAGTTGTTTGACGGGTCTCGCTCTCTCTCTGTCTTTCTTTCTCTTGTCTGCGCGAGATTCTTGTTCTGCTTTGTTTACTTTCTTCTCGCTGCTTTCTTTAACACTGCGGTGAAAGTTACGTAACACTTGCTGTTGTGCCTGCAATTGTCTTCGCCTGTCTCGCTATCTCTCACTCTATTTCGGTCTCTCTCTCTCTCTCTCTCCGTCTGTGTGTTTGGCCGAGAACGAGCTCAAGTTCAACACAACAAGTTGCCCATTTTGTTTTGCTGCTTTCTTCGTATTTTTCGTTGCCAGCATTGACATTGGCATTGGCCACGATCTTCTTCTTGCCGTTTGAAAAGAAAGTATTACGTCTGTGCTTACTTTCTTCGTCGCCATTCGCATTGGCATTGAAGAGTAAAAGTTGCAATTTATTCTCAGCTTTTAGTTGAAGTTGAATTTGTTTTTCATTTGCTTATCAAACAAAGAAGAGAAGAAGAAGGCATAATTTGAATGCCGTTATATTAGTTGTAATTACATCTGCCATCTCTGATATAATATTAATGGCATAATGTTAGTTGTAATTACACATGCACACAATGTTAAGTGCACTTTAACAGCGCTCTCTTTGCACAGCGCTCGCTCTCTTTGTGCAGCGCTCTCGCGATAAAGGGCGATCCGTCGGCTACTGCAACTAATTATTCGTATCGCAGCTCTTTTACATGGAGATGATGATTGTGTTATCGATAACCATGTTATTAACATTAATTATAGGCTGTTATCGCAATGTTGTTTTGAGCTTTTACATATTTTGTATAAAATATAAATTAATTTTTGCTACATATTAATCGATATTTATTTTGTTTTTGTGGTTTTCTTGCAGAATTCGATGGCACCACTGTGCTGTGTCGCGTCTGCGGTGATAAGGCATCCGGTTTCCATTACGGAGTGCATTCCTGCGAGGGCTGCAAGGTAAGTTTACAAGTCTCGCTCTCCCTTTCTGTGCGGGTGGTAAATTAGCGTGTATCTGCCACGTGTGGCCAGAAGCTGCAGCAACCACCAATAAAACCTTGTCTGACATTGAACTCATTTGAACTCGTCCTTTTTTCTCATTTATTGATTAGGGGTTGCTAGAGGCACAGGGAGCAGGGTGCGTGGCAGAGGGGGAAAATCGCGACTGGCTTTGTGTCCTTGCAATTTGGCAATTGCGTTGCAGACATTAAACCTGCAACGCCTGTCTGCCCCCTTGGCATAAATTGCGTCGCAATAAAATAAATCAAAAGTAAACACAAACGAACAAAAATATATCCTGGAAACCACCACCAGCAGACGCATTTCTGGCATTTTGCACACTGTGACATTGAAAATGTGCCGCAAGTTCATTCGCCCTTTCAACTGCGCTCGCAGCGAGTCCAAGCTTGAAGTCCAATGTCGATCTCCCCTTCCCCTCTCCACCCCTCCCCCGCCACTCCCTCACCGCGCACCCCTTCGCTTAATCAGTCTGTGCATAATAACCTTGGCAAAGTAGTTTGCCCTATTCCCTTATATTCCACGAGCAGCGTTGCCGCCAAAGTCAGTCGGGAATAATGTCTCGGTGACGTCCTTGAATTAGGTTAACAGCCAGTTTCAGTTCTAGATTGCCAGCTCCCTCTCCCTCTCCCCCTACCCCCTCGCTCTCTTTCGTTCTCTCTCCCCTCCCTTCGCCTGTGGCGCGATCCTTTGTCGATCGCTGTATTTGTATGTGTGTGTGTGTGTGTGTGTGTATATTTATTTGTACAGCATTGGTTTCATTCTTGTGGGCTGCTGCCTGGCGACGTCTGCGCGTCTGAAATTTCAAACTTTCCAAGACTTTAGCCCGCTTCTCGTTGCTTCCAATTTTATTTTATTACGACTTTTTTCTTGTTTTTGCGAATATCTTTTGGTGGGTTTTTTGCAAGTTCAATGACTTCTGCTTGCTTGTGTCTCTTGACCAAAGCAGCCAGCGTCCAAACTTTGGTACGTTTTTTGCAGTCTTTATTTCAGTTTGAGCAAGCGTGTGTGTGTAATGATATTAAGTAGCTCGTCTCTTTTATCAATGTGCCAGTCACACACACACACATGCGCTAATTTAAATATATGCACACACACATGCCGCCTATGCTCGTGTGTGTATGTGCTTGGCAGGTAGGCCTATGAATAAAGCTTCATACGCGCTTTTTGAAGTTCAAGGTTAAACAAAGGCACAGGGTCCCAGTAGCAGCAGACGCAGCAGCCGCAGCAGCCGCCGCCGCCGCCGCAGCAGCAGCGCTCGCTCGCTCTCCCTCTCTCTCTCTCTCTGTCTAACTTGCAGTCAGAAACCTGTCCTGCCTTCTTCGGCTGCCCTTCGTTGGACACGCACTTTTTTGTTGTTTTCGTGAGTTACGCGTGCGAAAAGAGCAAACGAAACGATCGCTTGCTCTCTTGCTCACTCGCTCTCTCTCAATTTTCGCACGTGCTTAAAATAATCCGCTGGCTAGAGAAGTAGGAAGCAAGTTTTATTTAGAGGTTTTTGCCATTCTGTTCATTATCATCATCATGATCATCATGATCATCATCGTTGTTGCTTTTGCTGTTGTCATGCTGCTGATACTTCCGCCCAGGCCAGAAGTGACTCTTTTCGCTCTGACTTGGGCTCCAACACCTGATCGCCGCTCAGCCTTCATTTTGTCTATTGACCTCTATTTGATGGTTTTCATTTTTGTGTGTGAATTGAGCAAACATTTGTCTCATTCAAATTTCAATTTTAGAGTTTGCTTAGTTTTGACACTGACAGTTCGCCGGAGTTGTTAAGTTTCTATTTGAAATCGAACCTGTTTTTTTGCAATTATTTATTTAATGTCAATTAAAGTCAGTCCACAAGAAAATTTTAGAATACATCAGCTAAAAATAATAATAATAATTAAAAATACAATTTTAAATTACTTTTGAGAAAACAATAAATTTGTATATGATTTCCGAGGCTATTTATAGGCAAAACAGTTCAACATTAGTTGAATGCGTAATTAATATTTAATATTTCTAATTAATATTCACTTTTTTACTTAAAGAGCTTTTCAAAATTATTTTTATTATAGACTCAATTATGTTTTTAGCCACTAAAGAGACTTGTTGGTGGCATTTTGGACATAAAATAAATATCTGAAAAATATATATATCTATTAAAGATTTGATTTTGATGATAACATTTGAATATGAACTCAATTTGCAGCGCAATAGAATAGACTAGAGTAAAAGCAAACTTGGCCAACGAGGTAATTCACGCAACAGTCAATTCACGCAACAGTCATTTAGCCGTATAAATAGCTGTTGCCAGCTTCACTGGCTTCTCACCTGGCAGCAATGCTTGTTTTTTTTGTCTGTTTGTCTTATTCCTAATGACCTAATTTGCGTTGCGAGCCCAAGTTATGGGTATGGATTGGATTGGTCTGTCTCCGAGAATTCCTCAAAAAAATAAGCATGAAAACAAACGTAGAAAAATCAAACAGAGGCAAAAAAAATTAAATAAAGGCAAGACACACACACACATACATATATCTATATATATATGTATGTGTACCTAAATAGGTAAATATGTTTGTATGTATTTGTTGACGTTAGCGTTTTTTTTTGTGGTATGTATGTGTGAGTGTGTACGTAGAATATATATTTGTGATTTCTGTTATGGTTGCCCCTTTATCATCTCCTTTGTCCATCGTGAATGGGTCTGCTTTCTTTGCTCTCCCTCCATTCGGCTATTATACAACATGTTGTTATTCTTTCACATTATTTAGCATATTTATTTATTGTACATTTGTTGTTATTCTTTTCCTATCCACACAAACAAGCGCACACGCATACACACACAACACACACACAAACACACACGCAACGTTTTTACTACTTCGTTGTTGCGTTTTTTGCTGTGTCTCTTTTGGTTTCGCTGCCTGGTCATTTGTTGTTTTTTTATGCTTCGTGTAGTTTTCGTGTGCAGTTGTAAGTGTGTTCGTGTGTGTGTGTGTGTGTTGATTGAGTGAGTGTGTGTGTGTGTGCGTGTGAGTGCGAGCGTGCATCTGTATTGGTGTAAATGTGAATGAACTCGTTCAATGTCAGCACAGCGACGAAGCAGCGTGCGCAGCATGGGCCACAAGAGCAGCAGCAGCAGCGGCAGCAGCAGCAGCAGCAGCAGCAGCGGCAGCAACATCAACAGCAGAGAGCATAAGCTGTGAGAGAGCCAAGTGTGTTATGCTCTCTTACGCGCGCTCTCTCTCTGTTTCGCTCTCTCGCACGCTCACACCACGCACTCTCTTTGCGAGTGCACCAGGCGATTTAGTTCTGTGAACATTTGTCGCTTGTATGCATGTATTTGTTACGCCTATGCTTGTTATGCTTGTGTTTGTTTATTTTCACAGACTATGTGCTGCTTCTGATCTACTTACGTATGCACACACACACACACACATACACACACACAGACAGCTAGCTATGCTAGGGAATGATTTGCATAAGTTACATTTTTGTATTCTGTCTGATTTTGGTGTCTGAGTCATTTGTGTAGAAAATGCCACTTTTGAATTTCCCCACAAACCTAACCTGCATCAATTTTAAAGCGCACATCGTTCAAGTCATGATAATGACGTTGCACCAATGCAGAGCCCACCACACACACACACACACACACAAGGAAAACACAAACAAAGCAATGATAAGCATTTTGAGAAAAATTCGTGTGTGTTGTGTGTGAAAGGGAAGACTGAAAATAAAAATAGAAAATACGTAAGAAATGTATTTAAAGAAGAATAGAGCCACACACAAACACACAAACACACACACACACACACACACGCACACACATATGCGCATATAAACAGTTTGACAAGTAACAAACAGATAATTATAAATCTGAGACCAAACTCGAATTTTTGTATTTGCTTGTGAAAATATCGCCGTTGAGTTCCAATTGGAATTGCAGACAATCAGAATTGAACTGAATACACAAATACGAATTATGTGAAACCATAAGAAAAGTATTTAATATATTTAAATACAGTCAGAAAAGTGTGAAAACATTCAACTTCGTTCGAAATGCATTTTATTATTGACTTTAATTTTGGCTCTTATTTTGCTACCTTTAAATGGAGTTCTTTGAAAGTGTTTTGACACAGCAGAAAATTCATCTTTTTCAAATGTACTTTATTTTTGACTGTAATTAGTTTTCTAGAATTTTTTTTTTTAATTTTATGTTTTATATTATCAAGTTTCAAGTTACTTGCTTGATTTCAGTTAATTAAAGGGGGGGGGGGGGGGGTTCTCATATCATACATAAAGTGCATCCATTCAGCGCATGAATTTATTCGTTTGAGTGAACTCATTTCCTGCTCATCTCTCATTTCACTTAATTTGTCCATTCTGTGTGCTGCCTGCAATCAGATTTTCCACTCGAATTGGAAAAGTGTGAATAGGGCGAAGAAGAGAGCGAACGCAATGCAATGAGAGCCATAGAAGAGAGCGCGACTGACTGAGAGAGAGCGAGAGGGAGTGCACATGTATAAAACGCATTTGTATGGGTGTTGTGCTAGGACCCAAATAGAGTCGACATATTTATACACACACACACAGACACAGACACACACACATGCTTGCATTACATACATATGTAAGCAGAGGTTAATGCTCTGACATGCACTTGAACGACTGACTTCAGCCTACATGCATGTGTGTGTATGTGTGCGTGCGTGTGTGTGCATGTGTGTGGGAGTGGTGAGGAAGACCTCAAATGTATGCATGCATATTTATCTATGTGTGTGAGTGTGTGTGCAGCTGAATGTTCTGGAAATGTTGCCGCTGTGAGGGTGCTTTAAATTAGTGCTTTTAACTATTCCATATAAAAAAAAAACTAGAATTAGATCCAACACTATCCACAGCTGTATCTGTTTGAGTGCAGTTTTCGCACACCACTGCAAATATCATTGAATGCTGCATAATTGACTCTTGTTCACTCACCCACGTGCTCACACACACACACACATACATACACTCTGTCGCATTTTGCCTACAAAAAGTTCAATGCACTTTGCAATTTGGGTCAACAACCTCAACGCATTTTATTTAGGTTACGCCTGCCAAAATGTACTCAATTGGCTCAGCTCTAAAAAAAAAAACACTGCAGTAACTGTAACTGTAATAACTGCACATATCAATACATACATTATTATATTTATTAATTTATTTATTACAAAATGCACGACACAAAAATAAATATATCTAGCATAGCTGTTAAATGTGGAGCAGCACTGATAAAATAGCACTGCGCGCCATCTGGCGGGCTGTTAGTCTCGTACACAACAGCGCAAAAGTATGCAACGAAAACTGTAACCATCACTTTGCGACAGCAATCAGCTTGTGAGAGTGAGCAACAGCATGGCGCGCTCATTTGAAACAGCTCTTAAAGCGCAAAACTGAATTTTTTTCTTCGTTTTGATTAAAATTCCTGATTTGCTTCAGTTACAATTCCTCGTTTTGTTTAATAATAAATCAGAACACTGTTGACAAGCGACAACAAATGGCATTACATCAGCATTGCAAGTGGCTTAAACAACAATTACAAATAACACTTGCCGCTTGCTACCAAGGCCAACATACGCTCACAATCCCAAACACTTTACTATCAAATTAGTGCTGCAATGCAGAAAAAAAAAACAAATAACATACAATCAAATATAAATGAAAAAAAAAAATTAAATTAAATTAATATCTGAGCAAACGCCCACCAGCAGCTAAGGCGAACAAAGCTGGCAGCAACAACAACAACAACAACGGCGCTTATCTAACAAATTTTGTTGTTTTTTCTTGTTGTTGCAACTGGCAAAGAGAACGTGCAGCTGCAACAGCAACAGCAACAGCAGCAACAACACTGAGTACGCAACTGGGGCGAGGGCATAGTGCAATGAACTAACTGCTGGCTAACAGCAGCCGAAGCAGCAGCAGCAGCAGCAGCAGCAGCAGCAGCAGCACACACACACAAAAGCTGAAAACTACGAGTGATAGTAAAACGTGAACAGCTTGTGTGTGTGTGTGTGTGTTTGAGTGTGTTTGAGTGTGTTTGTGTGTGTGTTTATATTGCTGTGCAAACATCAGCAAATCAACCCCCAAAAAGACAACTTTTGCAGCTGCAAGGGTTGTGCTCGGTGTGTGTGTGTGTGCGTGTGTGTGTTTTGGGGGAGGTTAGCGACTGCTGCCACTTTTGCTGACCCAGTTAAGTGTCATTCGCTGCTGTTGCTGCCACGTGGCATTTGT
Organism: Drosophila cognata; assembly: GCA_035041535.1. Taxonomy (NCBI): domain Eukaryota; kingdom Metazoa; phylum Arthropoda; class Insecta; order Diptera; family Drosophilidae; genus Drosophila; species Drosophila cognata. The sequence goes on along the minus strand of JAWNLC010000688.1, from coordinate 3,132,891 downwards.
GCCTTTGCCTTTGCCTTTGCTTTCATTCGAGGTTACTTACCCCTTTTTGTTGCTGTTGTTGCTGTTGTTGCATGGAGCGGGTGTTTGCTATCTTTTTTTTATTGTGTTTGCTTGCGCCATAAATTCTATGTAATTTTGGCCACAGCTTGTTGACTTTATTGCTAATTAAATGTTACCGAAAAAACACCGAAAACTAATCTATTTGCATATGTTGACAAGCCCAAAGGGGCAACATGTTGCCAATTAAATGTTGCTGATTGATTATGATTGTGGCAAGCATCATGTTTGCTTGTTGTGCTTTCTCTTTCTCTTTCTCTGCTCAGTTGGCGGGCAACATTCTAGAAAAAAAACTCAACGCGACTAACAGCAAAAGCAACAACAACAACAACAACAACAACAAAAACAACAGCAGCAGCAGCAGCAGCGACATCTGCTGGGAAACAACGTCAACGAACTCGCGAGCTGTGCTTGCTGCAAAATAGTTGAATGCACGTTGACGTCGCTGTTGTTGAGCAATGAAAGTACCGCAACAAAACTGCAAACACACACACACTCACACAGATAGCACATAGTACACACACACACACACAGACGGGAGCTGGAGGAGAGGCAGGCAAACAAAGTGCATTGACTTTGCTTTGCTTTCTTCGCTGCTGCCGCAGCTAATGTTGCATGTTGCTGCTGCCGCTGTCGAGTTGAATGCACTTTGCATGCAAATGCCCCTCATCAGCCACCACAAAATGTTGCCCAGCAGCAGCAACTGGTTGTCTGCATATTATGCATTTTTTTCGTTTTTCGTTAGTTGCTGTTGCACCTTGGCTCGCCGCTAATTGTCTGATGTCATAAGTCAAAATGTTGTGTGGCATTTGTTGACAGTTTTATGTGGCCAACAGCCACTTGGCCAAACTCACGTTAAACGTGTCAAACGTTTGACTTAATTATTCATTTAGGGCGTGGCAATGTTGCAAGTCCACTCAACTTTTTGATTTTTTCGTTGATTCTTCAAAATTTAAATTATTTTAATGTGATTTTTAATAATAATAATAATAATAAAAAGAAATATTAATTTAATAATTTTCATTAATAATTTTGTTTAGAAATATTTTACATATTTAATTAAATATATTTAAAAATTGTTTTCATATTTTTTAAGTCATATTTTGCATAAAAATTAAAACTTTTTTTTTTTGTTTTGTGTTTTGGGTTTGTAGAGCTGAGCCTAGCTGATAGAAGTTTGTCATTTGTAAGACCCACCATAACTGTTTAAGGCAACATTATATATTCTATATATATATATATATATATATATAGTTATAGTATATAAGCATGACTTTTGACAGCTTACATTTCTAGCCCACACATAGTTCAGAGACGGAGCTTTGACTACTTTTATGATTTATATATGCTGCCGATCTGTCAATCTCTTGTTGCCGTATTGTTGAGACTCGGGGCCTTCAACTTATGGAATCTTAATCTTAACTGATTTACAGATAAACTGCCAGAATCGGTTCGGTTCTACGCCATTTATGCGTAAGGAAGCCTCCTTTTTAGTCAAAGAGCGCTGCGACTCATGTAGCCAGAGATTCGTCAGATATATATATATATATATATATACATACTTATATACATATATACATATATATATTTTCGATTCTAAATTATAATAATTATGATTGCTGCCTTTTAACTCGATTGTGTGCAAGTTTGGCCTTAGCCTAACCAGGGAGTTCAATAAACCCAGTCAAGTATAGATGTGTGTTTGTGTGTCTCTGTGTGTGTGTGTGTGTGTAATAAAAGCCAACGAATTACACACCCGCCCTGACGCCCGCTAACTAATTGATTTATGTGGCTTGCCTGGGCATTTGATGTGCGATAGGCAACACGAAATATGCCCCAAGCAGCAACAGCAACTGGCCACATGCAACAACTGCAACAACAATATGAAAACACGCGAGTCGAATGGGAATGGGAAATGCATTGGCTCGGCTCGGCTCGGCTCGTTGCGGCTCGCTTTGCTTTTGGCTCGAATTTTCTTTGCTGGCCAAAATCAAAATAAATGGTTAACTTTTGCAAAGTGGCCGACGGGCGTTTAACTGATTTTTTGCTTTTTCTTTTGGTTTTCTTTCGCTTCGCTTTGTTCCAGCACTAACCTCAGACAATGAACGCCACGTTGTGGCACTCTGGCACGGTGGCACTGTGGTTGCCGCAGGGCGGGGGCAGCTACGTAATCTGTTGCTGCTTACTGCTTACTGCTTGCTGGTTGCTGGTTGCTGGTTGCTTGTTATTGTTGTTGTTGTTGTTGTTGTTGGTTGTGCCTAACGGTAGTGCCGATGCCGTCCAAAGACCATTCACATACGCTCTGCCACGCCCACCCGCCCACTGTTCAACGGCAACTGGTAGCAACAACAGTAGTTGGCTGACTGACTGACTCTTGTAGCCTTTGCTGCTGGCCAGGTTAACTGGCCGGGCCAAATTGGAGTTCAGCATTTTTTTTTTTTGGTGCAGCCGATTATAAATCAGCAAGCTGCAAAAATGCCTAACGGTTTCTGGTTTTCTATTTCTATTTAATATTAGTTAATTTTTTTTGTATGCACATTTTGGTTGGGGTTTCGGTTGGTCAAAAAGTATTTTCGATTTTGAGCGCGCAAACTTTTCGTTTGACCCTCGCTGGAAATTGTGCGTGAAATGCGTGACTAGGCCAACAAGCGACCGCGTGGCAGGCTGCATTTTGGCTGCAGGCGTTAACCAACAAAACGTTCAAACGAGCCACAAATCTCGACAGTTGTCGGGTTTTTTTTTTTTTTTGGTTGCCGCATGTTGCATGATAATTATGCAAGCGGCAAATGCACAGTCAAATGCAGCACGCAGCGTTGCTACCTTATTTTGTTAGGCGTAGCACGCACACACTACCCCCACTCCCACTCTATCTCTATCTCTCTCTCTCTCTCTCTCTCTGTCTCTCTCTCTCTGTCTCTGTCTCTGTGGAGTAAGAGCTAGCGTCTTTCTCTGTTTGACATAGTCCATTTATAGCCGAGGCATGGCAAACGGCATTAACTCATTTCCGTCACAAATTCTATGAATGTTTTCACACACACTCAAACACACACACACACACACACTCGCTCACACACACACACTCAGCGACACCCTCCTCGCAGCCAAGTTTTGGGCCTGCAAATTTTTATGCCTATTTTTATGGTAATTAATGTGGGCCAGGCGAACTTTAAGTGCCTATGTGTGTGTGTGTGTGTGTGTGTGTGTGTCTGTGTATGCTTCTGAATGTGTGTATGTGTGTGTGTGTGTTTGCGGTGCGTATGAGTAATATATTTGCCATGCCCATTGCCCATTGCCCATTGCCCATTCCTTGTGACAGCAGCTAGCGAAATGTTGCATAAATTAGACACAACATACACACACACACACACACACACACACCCCTCCCTCGCAGTCAATACTTGAGATACTTGTGCGTTGCAATTACCGTTAACAGTGCGTATGCGTAATTCGGGTCAATAAACTAAACGAAACTGCAAAGGGCAACTTTGAGAAATTTGAGTAGAGTAAATTTGGAAAATCTTTTGAAATATTTGAAATAATTATTGTTAACTCAAACGGGGATATTCAAGTTACGAGATCATTGATAGATGACAGACATGACAAATTAGGAACACAAAATTTATCCTAAAGCTAAATAAATACCAAAGAAACCGAAACTGAACTCAAAATGAGCTGAAATACTCAATGCCAATAATATCGTGAATCCAAAATGAAATATACATTTTTTGAGTGTGTTTGTTTTTCAAATTCTTATTGAAAAGTAAACAAATGAGAAATTTGAAGGCAGCGGAATATTCCGAAAACCAGTCTAATGGGGGAAATCTATTTGTGGGTGTTTGGAAAAGAGCCTTGAAAAATGCTACTCGAAAAACTATAAAATTGTGCGAGAAATGGGCAGCATTAGAAGTGAACTGGAAAAGCAGCTGCTGTTCATTGAAGGAGATCTCAATTAGATGAGTCTAAGCTCCAAAATCGGGTAGAAGTGCGTTTATCGATTTTCATTTATCGATTATCGAGAGTAATATGTATTTGAAGTCTCAATTAGATGAGTCTAAACTTCAAAATCGGTTAGAAGTGCGTTTATCGATTTTAATTTATCGATTATCGAAAGTAATAATTGTTTGAATTCTCATTTAGATGAGTCTAAACTTCAAAATCGGGTAGAATTGCGTTTATCGATTTTAATTTATCGATTATCAAGAGTAATATATGTTTGAAGTCTCAATTAGATGAGTCTAAACTTCAAAATCGGTTAGAAGTGCGTTTATCGATTTTCATTTATCGATTATTGAGAGTAATATATGTTTGAAGTCCCAATTAGCTGAGTCTAATTTTTGAATTCTGATATAATTGCATTTATCGATTTTCATTTATCGACGAGAGTTATCGATAGTTATCGATAATATATACTTGAAGTCTCTAGTTATAAAGTTGTGGAAACAAGTTCATACAAACCGAGATTGCCCTACACCAATATACTCTACTATTTTCATTGGCAGAGTATGCAAATATTGTTTTGAAATTGAATGTTATTTCTAGTATCATTTTTTTTACAGTGTGGCCATTGTTTTTGGCTGTTTGGCATTCTCACGTGTCGATCTTGTTATTATTTTGGATTTCTGTTTATTTTTATTGTTTTTTTTTTCGTTGGTGGCTGCGCAACAATCGAAGACCCTTCGGGGCCTTAATGGTGTCTTTGTCGTTGTCGTGTCATGTCGCTTGTTGCAGCGCCTTTAACTGTTGTCATAACCTCAAATACCAAAACCTACCAACTAGCAACGGGCAACAGGCAACGGGCAACTGGCAACTGGCAACTGGCTGCAAGAGACATTGACAGCTTCGTTTGGCAGCGAAAATGTCAAATGCATTTGAGCCCAAGTACAAACAGATCAAGTATTGCAAGTAGCTGATCTCTGCTTGATCCACACTGTGTGTGTGTGCTGTGTGTGTGCTGTGCGTGTGTGTGCAGTGTGTGTGAAAATTAAGCAGCATGTAATTTATGTTGACTCTGAAAAATCGAATGTAACTCAATTTCGCATAGATATCGACTAGTTGCTGGTGTTTTTTGTTGTTGTTGTTGTTGCTGCTGCCTGCTAAACTCGTTCAGCAGCCTTCAGAAACTGCACGTACTTGTTAACCAGTACAATCACCTCGATGTTGCATGCCTGTTGTTGTTGCTGTTGTCGCTCAGCTCTCTTGGACTAGACCAGCCAAAAAAACGTGACTCGATAGTCAGCGGGCCCAAGTAGATGCCCAACTAGATGCAATTGCATTTAATGGGCGCACCGAAAACCAATTCTCTGCCCAGGCATTAAAGTTGTTCAAGTATTCGAGTATTGTTGTTGTTGTTGTTGCTGTTGCTGCTCTTGTTGCTGTTGTTGCTGCTGTTGCTGTTGCTGTTGTTGCTGTTGTTGCAGCGACCGCAGCCTTTACAATTCAAATTTGCAATTCGCAATTGATTTTTGCTGTTGCTGTTGTTGTTGTTGTTGTTATTTTTTAGTTTTTTAGTTGTTTTTTATGTTATGTGTGCGCCTTTGTTTGGAATCACTGTTACGTTGATATTTTGAATTTTGACGCTGGCATCAATCCATAGACATTAGCCACAGCCCAGGCAAATTGTGTATTTTGTTGCCCCAATGCGTAGAATCACCAATGAGCTCAACAAGAAGCAGCAGCAGCAGCAACAGCCGCAGCAGCAGCAGCAGCATCGAGTTGCTGACAGATGCAACATGTCATTCAACCCAGCTCAAATTTGAAGTATGAGTAAAACTGAATCAAAACTTCAAATTGATTTTTAATTTACAAATCTTGAAAATATTTTTTATTTTTTATTTTTAATTTAAATATTAAATTTTATTTTTAATTTCATTTCTTTGCTTGTGTCGACATTAAATATAAACAAAAAATACATGAATTAATTTTTATTTGTTCACATTTAATAAATACTTAAATTAATGAACTTATTTTTTAATCAACTTTAATTAAATAAATAAATTTACTGCATCAGTCGCATTTTCTAAATTATTAAAAACTTTATTATTTGTACTTAAAAAACCTCAAAAACAACAACTCGTCCAAAAAACAGATCGAACTCAAATCAAGTCACATTTATTAGTCAAATTTTCAATATCAATTATAATAATCATTAAAATATTTCACTTAATTTTGTTCAATTACGTAAAATATTTAGTTTTTTTTCAATTTGGTTATAAATATTTCTGAGCTATGAACTGGGTTCCAATTTGTGTTATTTAGCCGCGCAGACAATCCCAAAAATGTTTAACCCATTTCGTAGACCAAAAATAAAGTGTGTAATTTGTCGCTGTTTAAAAAATAAGGCGACAACCACAAACAACAAATACAAACAGACAAAAAACAACAACAAAAAAAACTACAAACTGCATTAAACACAATTTTCATTTGTTCGCATTTCTTTTGGTTTTTTTCTTTCTGTTTGTCCACCATAAATGTTCTAATAATAAAAAAAGGCGACGCTTTTCAAATGCCTTAAAAAAATGTTGTGTTTCCGTCAGACCTGTCAAGCCCCAGAAAAACCAGCGAACGAAAAAAGAATGAAAAAAAAAAATGAAATAAAATAAAGAGCGAAAAAACTCGAAACGAGTAAAATTAAATTGACGGCGACTGTCAGGAATTTAGTTGAGAAGCGAAGCTATTTTTAATTGCATTTAATTGAAAGAACCTACGAAAATTGTGCTTGACAAGCATATAATAATATTTCCCATTTTCCCTTACCAATTTTCCACATACAAACATGTGTTCTGTGTGTGTTCTGTGTGTGTGCGTATTTTTGGTCATTAATTCAATTATTTAGGCACTGCTCCAAAAATGATGTCAAAATTGCAGCAAGGGCAACGGGGCGGGGTGTGTGTGTGCAGAGGGAACGTTGCTGGAGTTATGCGAAGAGTTACGTACGAGGTTTTAACATGTGGGTCATTGTTTGGACATTGGCTCGGAAAACAACAAAAAAAAAAGGTGAAAAACCACACAAAAACTAAAACGTAATGAAATAAAACGAAACGAAATGAAATGAAATGAAATGAAACGAACGACGAGCGGGCACTCAAAGTAAAAGGCAACCGCAAATCGTGCCAAAAGATAGGTCGAAAGCGGGGCGGCAGAGGCGGGCAGGCAGAGGCAGGCAGGATGGCATGGCATGGCAAGAGAGAGAGAGAGAAGGAGAGGTAGCGAGATTAATGCAAAATATGCCGCTATACGCCAAGTGCAATGAACTCAGCCACACAACTCAGGGAGGCGGCGACGGCGACCAAGTCAAGCAAGTTCTAGTTGAGGCAGTCGCGCAGAGTCCAGAGAACCCGGCAGGCCCCAGAACCCGAGAACCCGATGTTCTCGACTATCAAGAGAGCCACAGCCAACAAACTGAGAATGAACAAGCGAAACGAAACAAAACGAAATGAAAGAAGCAGCAGAGCAGCATGCATGTGTGTGTGTATGTGTGTTTGTGCATGTGTGCATGTTTGTGTATGCGTGCATTTGTGCTTGAATGCAAATCAAAGCGTTGCGTATGCGCCGCAGCGCTGATTAGGCTGCAGATTTACAGCTAATCTATATTTTAGAATTGTAATAACTGTGTTAGTGCGAATGTGCCTGTCTCTGTGTGTGTGTGTGTGTACAGTGTGCACAGTGTGTCTTAATATTATGAATGCAGAGTGAAATGATTTTAATATCAATTACATATTTAGTTACCCAAATAATTTGTAATGCATTTTAAATATGTATTTAAATTACAAACAAATTACAATTATAAAATGAGGTTAGCTAACACATAACAATTAAATACTATATAATTAGTACAATTTACAATGAACAAGAATTTTGTCAAAAATATGCAACTAATTTTTTGTGACTGCATACACAAATATTTGTAGGTATAGTTGAGCTTAAGCAACTGCCTCCCCCTTTCTACACTGACCCCCACCTCGACTCGGCGTACATTGCAATAAAATGACGATTGCCAGTCGTCGTCGTTTCGTTGTTCGCCGTCGTCGTTGTTGTCGTCGTCGTCGTCGTCGTCGTCGGCGTCGTTGTCGACGTCGTCGTTTCGTCGCTTGGGTTATTGAACTCGACGCGTTGGCTCTGAATTGGGTTAGCGTAGGTTAGGTTAGCGTAGCTGTGCTCAGCTTAGCTTAGCTTGGGTTAGCTTGGGTTATGTTAGGTTAGGTTATGTTATGTTATGCTAGTTACTTGCGCGAGGCGACCAGCAGACCCGACCGACGACGACGCCTGCCCGCCTGCTGCGTTTTGTCTGACATTTTGTATTTTTTGTTGTTTCTTGTTGGTTTTGGTTTTGGTTTTGGTTTTGTTCTGTCTGTCTTTCCTTCGCTGTGTGCGTTGTTAAATGCGATAAGCGATGACAACTAACGACGGCAACTGCTGCACAACCGCTGCGCAACTGCTGGCCAACATGTGAAGAGTGCTTTGCTTTGATTCGGCTTAATTGCATGCCCCAAAGCTCTTCTTCTTTCTTTTTTTTTGTATATGGAAGGGGTGCAAAGAAATTGGATTGGCTGAAGGGGGCAGGGCAAAGAAGAGTTTCGTAACTGAAGTTGTTATATTGAGGGTCTAGTTATGATTACTAGTGCTAGCCGTTATATGTTGCTGTTGTTGTGGTTGTTGTTGTTGTTGTTGTTGTTGTGTGTATGTAACACTCGTCTGATAAGCGAACTCTGTGTGTGCTTTGAGATTATGTCCATAGATTGCTTTTGGGCAATCACACCGTTGGCATAGTTCAACAATGTACTAAATCAAAGCCAAATATGTTTTTAATAGTTTGGCTTCTTAATCTGATGTTTGTCAACCTTCAAGGGGAGTTCCAACACTTTAAATTCAATTAATTTAAATCTGTCTTTCTTTAAATTTTAAAGACAGCTCATCACACAAAGTACAATAGTTAAATAAATTTTTGTTATTCTTATTTTTAGTTAGTCTTGAATCTATCATTAAATTTAGCTTCTTCTAATTGTTGGTTTTTAATATTTATTTTGGAAATTTATAAATGTACAACAAGTGTACCAAAAAGTTAAACTTAACTTAAAGATTTTAAGTACATTTTTCTTCTTTTTGGGCCAAGTTTTTGTACATTTATAACTTGTCTAAAATTGTTTCTCATAATTCTTGAATTGTAATTTTGCAGCTATGAACGTAAAAATACCAAAAATAAAAAATTGAATATATTATTTAATATTTATAATAAGGCGACCAAGTTTTGAGGCATTTCTTAGTCTAAAAAATAAAATTTAATAGTTGCATTTACATTAAATAATATGCGAAAATATTTGAAGATTTCTGAGGAATGTTTATAAATGCAGTTTCTACTCTCTTTTGTGTATCTTTTGCCTATATATATAAGTATCTACTTCTACATCTGTCACTTGATCTAATTAGTTTCCTTATTCATTTCTTTTCAGGTATGTCGCATTTATTTGCCACAAGGCATATTCAAACTGAAACTAAACATTTAAGTGCTGAGTAAGTCATTGCAATAGAATGCGTTTAGCAACCGAACCGGGGACAGTAATATGCTACACACACACACACACACACACACACAGACACACACAGACACACACTTGCACACTCTACACCCCCTTCAGCTTAGCCCAAAAGCAGCGCTGCCCAATTACCAACAAACGGGCAAATGGAAAGCAGTGGGGGAAAAGGGGCAAGGGGCGTGAGGAGAGAACTATGCACAGACGATTAGTGCGAGTCGGTGGCGTTGCCAAGTGCCTTCTCACCATGCCATAGGCATTGCATACAAACACACACAGAAGCAGAGGCATACGCATGACATGGCGCATGAGTGTGGCATAGTTGTTGTTGCATGCTGCTGCTGCTGCTGCTGTGGCAATTGCGTAGCTGCTGCACTCAACGCTCGAGGTTATTGAACGGCAGCGACCTCACTTTGCATGAAGCACAACCACAACAACAACAACAACATTAGCTGCAACAACAACAGCAACAACAACTGCCACAGAGATTGCTGTGCAATTTTCTTGTTGCTCTTGTCAGCCAGTGTAATTTTAAAATTAATAAAATAAATTATTATTAGACACATCATTCGAGTGGCGACGTTTGCCGTTTGCCGTCTGCGCTGTCAACTTTTGATAAAGACTCGCCAGTCTCTAAGCACACACACACATGTGTGTGTGCGTGTGCGTGTGAGTATGTGCTGGTGTGTGTGTGTGTGTAGGAGTGGAAGGGGGAATTCAACCACTACAAAACACAGTACACTTAACACACTTTAGTGTGCAACATGGCAAACATGCAACGAGCAGCGAGCTCAACGAACTGAGCTGAATTAGTAACCAAAAAAAAAAAAAAAACCAACAAAAAAAAAAACGAATACTGAAAATTCTCAGCTAGCTGCCAGCTCCAAATGTTTGACACTTGGCCATTTGCAATGAGAAAAAATATATAACAAGATTTTTTTTTCGAAAATTAAATTGTCAATTTAATTGTTAACTGAGCAAACCGAATTCAACAATATTTAATTGTGATTGGCAAAAATTCTTTTTTCTGATTTGTAAATGAACCAAAAATATATTTTGACAAATTTTCTATATCTCTGCGTTTTTCTAACATGCAGCTGCAGTCAAAAATATTTTGAAAAATGTTTTGCAAACTATGAATTTATTTATTCAAAAACTAAAGCAAAATTGTCGCAATTTATTGAACTCTGGAAACTTGACTCCTCTAATTAGTAAACAGTTTGCAACTCTAACGAATGCCACGCCCACTTCCTGCGGTTCGCCTATTGTACACATGAGTGTGTTCTGTGTGTTTGTGTGTGTGTTTTGGTCCGCTTTATGACTCAATATTGAAAATAATTTGCCGTCACTTTTGTCATAAATAAAAGCGAGCGTCACACGGCAACAAATATGCGACTGCTGTTGCATAATTGAACAAACTGCAACGCTGCAACTGCAACTGCAACTGCAGCTGCAGCCCCATTTAGTCCAAATGCCTGTCCGTGGGCGCCCACTTACATACATATACGTCTACGTATGTATGTATGTATGTATGTACAAAGGAGTGAGATTTCATGCGTTTTTAGCAGCAGTTGTGTCGAGCGAGTCAAGAAATCAAATTAAATCACAATCAAATAGAAACAGACAAGCGAATACCCTTTTTACATATGTATATTTAATATATGATCAACTTGATAGATATATATATATATAAATTTGATATATATATATATATATATATATATTTATTTATTTTGTTCATTTTGGTTTATTTTGCATTTAACATTTTTAATTTTTATTTAAACATTTTATTTATTTTTATTATTTTATTCAAGATTTAAGTCTGGTTAAACTATATTAAATCAAGATTAAAGTCTGACTAAACTATATCAAATCAAAAATGTAAAAGTAATCTGACTAAAATATAATTTATTACCAATAAATATGGATATAGTCAAGACTTAAGTCGGCTTAAACTATATCAAACCAATAAGATATATGCACCAGTTTGGAACTATAGCTGTTCGAGCACGAAGCTTTAACAATTTTTTTTTAAAGACTTTTTATATTTAACCCTCTGTTGCCCAGGACCGCATTTAGTCTTTCTTGAAAGATCTATAAAAAGTTCGCCAAAGAAATGCTTTTTTTGACGACTTACAACACTGTCAAACTTACAACGTGACCAAACTGTTTCCAACTGCGTCTAATTTCAATACATTTTTTTTTTGTAATATTTTGAAATTAACTTTTTCGCATGTTTGTGACCTTAAAATCGAATACAATATTTATCTGCTGCTTAAAACCGGTTTTAAATCAGGTTCACGAACCGATCCAACAATTTAATGCCGATAAATTACAACTATATTTATTTAGTATTTATCAAAAAAGCATAAATTAAAATAATAATTAATATTTATGCATTATAAAATATAAATAATATCAAATCCATATTTATTTATTTTGTTAGTGTTGACTAATTTCAGTCGACACAGAAAAATGCCAAAAAAATTAATAAATTAAATTCAAATCAAATTAAAAATTACAATTATGACGTATGTTAATATTTAATTTAAGAAAAAAAACATGCGAAAATGTTGTAAACATTTTTTTTAATAAATTAAATATATTATGCAATAATTTACTTAAGAGTAGTAGCTAAGAGTAGTAGTCAAAGACCTATGTTTCCACCATTTATATTCAAAATTAGATTCTAATGCCGCGAAAGCGTTGCATGTGGCATGAGTTAGGGGCAGTGCAAAGGTGGAGCGTAAGGGTATGCCACATATGAAAGAAACGCCTATATAAAGACACTGCCAGCGGCACGTGAGCTGCTGAGTAAATTTGTGGACTGTAATTTGGAACTGTTGAGCTGGGGGTGGGGGTGTGGGTAACGGTTGCCCAAAAATGATTTGGTGAGTCATTAAAAGCGCCGCCGTCGAAACGCCAACAATTTATTTGACAGTTTTTTCTTTAGCGTTCGTTATGTTTTCGCGCTTTTTGCTTTATTTCATTCTTATGTCAGTCGGGGCGTCATTAAGCGTCCAAGTGACCAAAAATGGCAAAAGACCCAACAACAACAACAACAACAGCAACAACAACAGCAACGATTGAGATTACATTAATGGTGTGGGTGAGCAAAGCTTCGTTCGATTTGGAAGTGCTTTTTTTTTCTTTTCTCTTCTTTTTTTTTTTGCTTGGCTTGGCTCGGCTCGGCTTGTGGTTCGGCTTGGCTCGGCTTGGCTCGACTTGTTGGTCGCAGAGTTCAGTGCACTCCAACGTCACCTGCCTGGGCCCCCCTCCACCGCTCTCACGCTGTTTGTTCTGTCTCTCTCTCTCTCTCTCTTGTGCTGTTGTCAAATGGCATGGCAACGACCTGCGCAGAACTGCAGTTAGATTTTGTTGTTGCTATCTTGGTGTGTGTGTGTGTGTGTTTTGTTGTTGTTGTTTTTTGCTGCATTTGCACGCAAAAGACCTTGCGTCTTCTGTGTTATAAGCCACATTGCGCTTTGGGCCACATTCATTTTGTCTCTGGTGGAAACTTGTTTCTGCTGCTGTGGTTGTTGTCGTTATTGTTGTTGTTGTTGTTGTTGTTGCCCCAACTGTTTTAATAGCATTTGCGTCAGGCCGTGACGCCAATGGCCCAACATGGATTAGATTTTTGTATTATTATTTTTTTTTTTAGTCTTTCAAATAGGCTATTATGTGTGCACATGTATGTACACATGTACATATTCTCAATTGCTGTGTATTTGGACAGTCGACGTGCCCAAAAAACAATCAGCATATAATGGCTCATAATTGCGCACAGCAAACAGCAAACACAACACAAAACCAACAAACACAAAAATTACAAAAACTAAAACAACGAAACAGGCGCCCGTTTGTCAGCTCCGTATTTTTTGGGGCGCATTGTGTTTACGGTGGGGTTATTACGACCAAATACAGTTTGTCAAGAAAGCCAAAAAAAAAAAACTGCTTGTGGCTTATTAGCGTTCCTTAGGAGTTGTTAGTGCTAGTTAAAAAATAAATACTAACTAGATTAAATAAATACATTAATTTTGCAGAAACTAAAATATTTTCTTTAGGTGATATTCTAAAATATCTAGATTCGTCCATAATCCGGGAACATATACGGTCAGACCAATATTTATTCGTCTTGAATAGTTTTCTTCTACAACTCGTCTTCAAATTCATTTACAAAAAATGGTTTTCTATAATAAGGATTTATTCCAAAAATCAAAATTAGTAAATTCCACCTAGGCAAGGGCCAATTTTCGCCCATAATTCTCAGATTACAAAAATTACTAATGAAAAAAAAAAAAAATACATTAAAAATGATTCTCAATATTTAGTGGAACCTCTTACCTTTCGAAAACCTGAGAATTAGCTTAGTTAAATGATAAATAATAATAAAAAAATAATAAAATATGTGAATTTTTTTTGAATTGTTTTCCCTTTTGGTCGAAATACTTTCCGGACATATGGAAATGAGCTAAAATAACTAAAATTTTAATTGAATATGGTAAAAATTCTGAAGATACCAGAAATGCAGAGAAGTATTTGAGATTCGCGATGCGGTTTGCCAACACAATTTTCTCTTGTGGTCTTAGCTACGCTGCTGTTGCTGCCACAGCAGCAACTATCAAAAGACAATAATCGCAAAATAATTACGCGCAGTTCAATGAACTCTCGCACAAGGCAATAGGCAGCAAATAACATAAATATATATATATATATATATATATATAGTGTGTATATAAATATGAGCAGACAAAAAAGTGGAGCACACTCGACTCTTCTGCGGCATAAAAAATGTGATTGAATTTGGTGCGCAACAACAATAAAAACGACAATCAGCTTGGGGTCAGCAGTTAATTATTGTTTGCCTTTTAATTGAGCAGGCACCAGCTGAACAATTGGCCATAACACACACACATACACACACACACACACACACTCCTTTGCCCAAATTGCATTTTGGCTCGCTTCGTTATCCTTCAACTCTTGCCGAGCTGCGGTCATTGCTCCACAGCACACAGCTCACAGCTGCAGCGACCAATCGTCACATGACCAACAGCAGCAGCAGCAGCAGCAGCAGCCAGTCAGCAATTTTTAAGGTTAACGCTGCAGCAGCGCCACCTAGCGGCTGGCAAAACACTTTCGTTACATACACACACACACATGCACACTTACATAGCGCGTAACCCCTAAAAACGTTGTTGTTGTTGTTGCCGTTGTTGTACATGGCACAGCCAACCGCAGTCAGCTCACTTCCCACCCCCTTGCCCGTTTCCCAATTCCCCCTCCTCTCTGCTTAGCATAGACCTGCGAGAGAGCTCTCATCCGGCCGTGGCAAAAGTTCAACGCACGCAAACTGGGTCAAAGCAAAGTGTACAACCCTACTGCAAGTACCCTCCACCTCTCCCCCCCTTCCCCACCACCTCCACCCCCGCCTCTGCTTAGCTGTGGCTGCTGCTGGTGCACCCTCTGAGAAGCAACAGCAGCGAAAAGTGAAACGTTTTCTGAGGCGACGATGGGCGGTGGGCGGCACTTTCTGTTCATTGTTTGACATGGCACAGGTGTCTTCCATTGCGAGCGCGCCAATTTTAGCACTACGAGCTACAAGCTACGAGCTGCCTTCCTCTCCTCCTACTTCTCCTCCCTCTGCGCCTGCTTTCCTGCTTGTATCTCCCCCCACCATTTGCTATTGCCTGCCTGCCTGACAATTTGCTGCTTGGCACGCTTTGAGTTCATTGCACTGGTTAAAGGACAGTTCAGTTCTCGACTTGGGAAGGTTGTTGTGATGCCAAGCAATGATATCATATAAATAATAGATCTATAATGGCTATGAAAATTCAAGCTATGAGAATTCAAATGTATTATTATTAGTATTATATATTATAAAGACATCAGTTAATTGTTTCTAGATTTCTTAACTATTTGATGTTCTTGGTATAAAAAAAGATAATAAAAAATAATTAGAAAAATTGAATAAACATCTATTAAATACAAAAATAAAAAATCTATAAGCACTATAGCAAATATTAAGTCGATTCTTAACGATTTATTTAATGTTGTTCGCATATAAAAACAAACTTGAAAAACAGTTAAATTATTATTAGTATTAAAATGTTGTATTCTGTAAGGTCTAACCTATCATAAATGAAATGAAAATTTCCGTAAAATCTATAAATTCAAATCTATTGAGTCTATAGCCATTAGTAGGTAGTTATTTAACTGTTTATTTAATGTTGTTTGTGTCTAAAAAGATTCGTAGTCAACACATAATTTACTATGAGAATTATTATTGCATTGAGCCCACTTCAGCGATCGTAGAATAAAGCCAAATATCCATTAAATCTGTAAATACAAATTTATGTATAGCCAGTAGAAGGTTATTTGTTAACTGTTTATCGAATGTTAACGTAAACTTGGTAAACATGAAAAACTATGACAGTCGGACATTAAAATGAATTCTTATGAAAATTGTGTTCCTCATTCTGCCGATTTCGGTTCTTCTCGCTGCTGATAATCTGATCAGTTGCACATTCGCATACATATGCCGAGCACTTAAAAACACATTCAGTTTTTTACCTACCTCAACAACTCGACTCTAACTGTTCATATTTTACTCACATTTGGCCAATTAAATGCATTGCATTTCCTTTCTGAGGTCATTTCCTCTGCCCACGCCGACTACAATTCGCACAGTCGAACTGGAGCTTTCTAACTGTGCATTTCTCTCTCTCTGTCTCTCTCTCTTTTTTCTGGGCACATAGCTCGTTTCGTATACCCCGCGCGTCCCTCTCTTCTTTCAATCGTTGCTTATGCAAAAAAGTTCTTTGAAGCAAACACTGTTTTTTTTTTGCTGTGCGCCAAGTCAGAGCAGAGAGCGAGGGCCATGTTGTGCTCTCTCAGCCGTTGCTCTCTCCCTCTCTCTGCCATTGCTCTCTCTCTCTATCTATCTCTTTGCACTCTGTCTTTGTTAGTGTGTCTGATTCTGGCTGTGATTCAGCCTGTGCTGCTTCTTTAAGGTTATTGCGGTGCAATGTCCTCAATCGTTGGTCTCCTTGACTGCTCGTTATTCTTCTTCTTCTCCTTCTGCTTGTTCTTCTTCTTCTTGTTATTTTTGCATTTTGGGCGCTCAGATGCTGCTGCTGTCCCTGGCAGGATAATTTGTGTCTCTTTCTCTCTCTCCCTCTCTCTCTCTCTCTGTCGCTCATATTTTATTTTTTTTTGCATTCTTTTGGTTGCCCTTCGCAGCTGGTGAGAAATGTGAAAGGTATTTCCGTTTGCCCCATTATCGAGTTCAATATGTTTATGCCATCTGTGCTACTCCCCCTCCTTCTGCAAATGCTTCAGTTTTGTTTCTGGGAATTTTTAGCTTTGAGTTTGTGGTGTGTTTGAACATGGAGTATTAATGTGAACTAAGATCGTTAGTATCTAAAGTCAATTAGTAAATTAATTGCAGTAATTACTGATCAAAATAAGCCATTTAGTATTGGCCTCAATTATTTATGAAACGGTTAATTGGCAAATTATTGATTAGCCATGATTAAAGTCGATTCAGGTGCTTTCACTTGATAGCAGCATTATTTCCTGTGTGGCTCAACCAACCCCAAAAAACGAAAATCCAAAACCGACCCCAACCCAGACCGACCCCAACCCAACTCGAATGCATGGCAAGGCGACCATGAGCCAACACAACGAGTTGAACGAACTCAGCCAGCAGCGACTGCAGAAGTGACGTCAATAAGCACGAGGCCAAAGGGAAACACTTGCTGCTCTGTTCGGGGTGAGTTGGGGTGTGGTGAAATGCTGTTCGAATTGTACATAGCGAGCTGGCTGACTGGCTACGTGCTGCTGACCTCGTGTTCCTTTTTACTACGACGCTGACGACTGCGCTGCTGCTGCTGCTGCTACAGCTCCTGCTGTTGTGAGTGGGTGGGTTGGGGGTGGCTGCTTGGGTGGGTTGCCAAAGGTGGCACGCTGTGTGTGTTGGCCAGGCGTACGAAATATCCTTGCACGGAATTGTGCACTCGGTGCGTTGAACTCTGACCTGAATGCGCTGAATGGCTAGCATTGGCCGCCGCTGCTTGACTTGTAATTTAAACATCATTTATTTAATGTGCATATTTTCGTCAAACTAATCATCGCTGGCTGGCCAAGTGAAATATGAGCTGAGAACAGTTTGGTTTTGCCTCTTACTAATTCCATTCGCAACTGCGGCTTGCCAGCGGCATAACTCAGACTCTGAGGCAGTCATATAAACTCCCAAGCTAAGCGTGACGAATGTCGAATCAACTGTAAAGCCCCATAAAGTTCCGGCTCATTCTGAGTGCCTCACTCCCGGCACGTGCTAATTGCTTACGCATCCAGAAACAACAACAACAACAAGAACCAAAACTCATAAAATAGAAGAAACCCAGTGGAGAAAGGGAGAAGAGGAGAAGCTTAAAAATCAGCAATCAAAGCTACAAATTGTGGGCGTAGCAAAGTAACCCAGAGAATGGCAGAGATAGAAAATATATTTTTAAACTTTTTTTTAAAATTCATTTAATATCATTAATTAAAAATAATAAATACAAAATAAAGTTTGAGGTGAAATTTAAAGCTAAAATATTACAAATATAAAAAATAAATAAATAATAAAACAATTTATAAATAAAACATAATATTAAATGTAAAAATTTGTATTGAATATGCACAATTGCAATTAAAGAAATGTTGAAATCTTTATTAAAAATACAAGAAAGTATAAAATCGATGAGATTAATGAAAAGTTTTAATATTAAATTGAATTTTTTGAAAATTTAAGAATTATTTATAAAGTTTGTTAGAAAGAAGAATCTATTTGAGTATGATTAAAGGCCAGCTAGATTTTTGGTATCCTTTAAATCGTTGCCTTATCCGAGAACAGCATAAATTCGAGTGAAAATAAATTCTTTGGTATTCTGGTATATTGATGTCAAGCGCCGACAGTAGTCCAAGCTGAGTGACTTCAAGTAGCCAAGTGGAATGCAGGTCAAGTAGTCATAGTCAATTGTTGAACTGATCAACAAGCGATCGCTTCAACAGGTAGATATCTGTTCATATATATATATATATAAACGCTTTGCTTTTCATTCATGAGTTTTCGATGAGTCGATGGCTATTTAAGAAAACAAAACGCTTTGACTGATCCCAAGTAATCCCCGCCTTCGCCTCATTTGTCTAACAAGGGGTGAGGGGGGCCAAGTGTGCCATGGCTGAGTTGCGCTAAAGCAGCCCCAAAAATTGTTAACAAACAAAAAATTAATTATAATGATGATGGTGATGATGATGATGATGATGACGATGTCGAATCATGCAAAGTGGGGGGAAAACGCTTGGCTGCTTTACGGCACGTTGCCCAACACACACACACACACACACATGCACATGCATTCGCATTTTTATGTGTATATGTGTACACAAGCCAGCTAGACGAATGTGTGTAACGTGAAATGCTCTCACTTTCCTTTGAAACTTGTTATTCGCATTGCAGCTGCCAGCAGAGTTCATTCACATTTGGCAGCCAGACCAAGAGAGTCAAACACTCAAACACAAGCACACAGGGAGAGCGCGCAAGAGAGAGGCGCTGTTGAGAGCGAGAGAGCCTATGCAGGTGATAGAAGAAGCACAAGAAGAGTGCAGAAAATAACTCGAAACGGGCACAGCTGTTCCCGAAAGTTCTTCGTTGTTATTTGCAAAAAAAAAAATAAAAAAAAAAAGTAAATCCCGACTTGACCGAAGTTCGTTTGCGGGGGCTGCGAGCCATTGAAATGAGTGCAAATTGTCGCTGCTGCTGCTGCTCCTGAGTGCATTGAACTCAACTATTGAGTTTTGCTCAATTAATTTGCACTATTGGTCGTTTTCAATTATATAACAAAAGTCTAGAGATCAACTGCTGGCGGCTGATGTAACTTTAAGTGAGCCTATCCCAAAAAAAAAAAACACTTGGCTGCATTTTGAGCGTGCTGCATTGCCAAAGATTTCCTTGAACGCATTTTAGCCATCTAGTCGCCGTTGCAATTGCCTTTGCCTTTGCCGCTACCGCCAAGCCCACAAAACATGCATTCGTCCGTCCGTCCGTCCGCCTGAGGTTTCTGTGTCGTTGACCGACCGCCAGCTCAAATGAACTCCAAACCAAAAAGCTAAAGCAAAGGCTTGGAAACTGCAGCAGCAGCAGCAGCCGACTGACAACAACAAATTCGCATGCAAATGCACTCTGAGAGAGCGCACAGCAAATTGAGAGCGCGAGTCTGTCGTTCGTTTGTTCGTACGCTCGGTCGTTCGTTCGTTCGTTCGTTCGTACGATTGCTCGACGTCTCGTTCGTGTTTGCTCGGGCACTCGGCCGCTCAGCAGCTCCACATTTGGAGGTATTTGACCGAAAAGTAGGTCACGACAATGGCGGGGTTCGTTGAACTGAACTGCCAGTCAGCCAGCCAACCTCTGCTGACGTCGTTGTATTATGTTGACGTCGTCGTCGACGTCGTTTTGGTTACGTAGCCTTCCAGCATGAGTCGTTGTTACGTTTGTGCATTAGTTGTATGTAGGAGCGTAGGTAGTGTGGGGAAAGGGGAGCGGGGCTGCTACGTTTTTGCTGTCTACGTTTTCGGTGCCCTCAAAAACTTAAAAAAGTAAATACGAAAGAAAGAAATGACATATAAATGGGGCGCCCGAGTCAAGATATTATTTAATAAGAGTATTATTAATAACGAGGCGTTTCATCTTGACAACCATAATGTGTAGCGTATTAGTTTATATATATATATATTTTTTTTAAAATAATATTTTTGAGTAGTCCACCAGCTTACCAAAATTGGGGCAACAATTTTTGTCACCATTTTCTAATGATAGCAACTAAAGTTTCATGATTAATCGGTTGACAACAAAAAGTCGCCGTGCTGGAAATCATAATCCCCCCACAACAAACACTCGACAATCTATGGAAAGTCGGGAATGTTACACCCACCAAAAAAAAAAAATAAAAAATACTAGTTCATGTTGAGTTCATGTCGAGCACTGTGCCACATCTGAGATCCTCTTATGCCTGTCATACGCGTTGATAGCAGTGTTTGCCCTCAATATCTGCCCCCAACACAGCGCCCAACCCCTACGCAATATCAATTAATCTTATTTGTCACTCAACCAACAATAAAACAACAAAAAATATAAAAAAGCACCTACATAGAATAATATGTTTGCTGTTGTTGCTGCTGTTATCAAACAAAGCTGATCAGTCAGGTGGCAGGTAGCAGAAGCTACCTTAAATCTGCGTCGCGTAGGTGTTCCAAGAATTGTTTACAATAAACACAGCGCCCCCATCAAATGCAGCAACAGCAGCAGCAGCAGCAGTGGCAGCAGTGGCAGCGCCAGCGGCGTCTATTGTTAGCTGCCCGTGTCGACGTCGACGTTGGCAGCGTTGGAGTGAATGTCCTCAGTTGGTACACACAGCAACAACAACAACAATATGTAGCGCGAGGCTAGCAGCGACCAGTGAGCGAGAGAGAGAGAGAGAGAGAGAGCAAATCGTCGAGCCCAGCAGCAAAACGGGAGCATTGCGAGAGAGCAAGGCAGCAAGCGAGCGAGAGAGAGAGAGAGCCAACGAGCTTGAGCCGAAGCATGCAGCGAGCAGCAGGCATCAGTTGTTGGAGCTGTTGGCGCTGCTTTCATTCGCAAATTGCTCGTCGTTGGCAGCGGTTGTGCAGAGCAAGAAAAGCGCGCGAAACACAAAACTGAAACGGCTACAAAAAAAAGAGCAAAAAAAAAAACACGTTACAAAAAAGCTATAGCAAAACAAATAGTTTAAATAATCAAATAACGTAACATATAATTATTTTTATTGGTGCCAGTGAAGTGCAACAAATACAAAGAAAAAGAGATAGAGCGAGAGTAAGAAAGAGAGAGAGAGAGAGATCATAAAGACTTCCATTTCCGTGAAAAGCGCAGCAAAAGTTTTTTGGCGCTCAAATTTGTTGGTGTAAAAAGTGCATTTTGAAAATTGAATTTCAAGTTGAAATCAAATCAAAAGCAAACGCAAAAAGCAATCGCAATGTTCCTTATTAGCAAATTGTAGAGCAACAAAAATCAACAGCAGCAGCAGAGGAGAGGAGAGGAGAGGAGAGGAGTGGAGAGAAGAGTTCAAGTGTCATTTGTGGTACCAAAAAAAGAAAAGCAAAGTTTAATTTGTAACATAACAAAATGGTTTGTGCAATGGAACAGCAGCAACAGCAGCAGCAGCAGCAGCAGTTGCCACAGCAGCAGCAACACAGCACAACAATTGTGCTGCTAACAACTGCTGGCAACAGCAGCAGCAATGTGCATATTGTCAGTGCAACACAGCATCAGCAGCAGCAGCAGCAGCAGCAACATACGCAACAGCAGCAGTTGCCACAGCAGCAGCAACAGTTCAAGAGCCAACAGCTGAAGCAGCAGCATTCGGCATTGGTTAAACTGTTGGAATCTGCACCGCTCAGCAAGCAGCAACAGCAGCAGCAACAGCAGCAGCAACAACAGCAGCAACAACAGCAGCAACAGCAGCAGCAACCCAGACAAATTGTTTACCTGCAACAACAGCAACAGCAACGCAAAAGACTGAAAAACGAAGAGCAACAGCAAACACCTACAACATTAGTAAAGACAACCACCAAACAGACAACAACAGCAGCAGCAACAGCAACAACAAATAGTATTAGTCAGCAGCAACAACAGATTGTATTGTTGCTGCAACAGCCAAGTGCAACAGCAACAGCAACTGCAACTGCAATTGCAACAGCAGCAACAGCAACACCAAAGGCAAATGACAGCGAATCTGGCATTGATGAGGATTGTCCCAATAGCGATGACGATGCTCAACTCACTGCAACAGCAACAGTTGCTGCTGCTGGTGCTGCTACAATTGAGGATGGCAGCGGCTACGAGCAATATCAATGCCCCTGGAAGAAAATACGCTATGCGCGAGAGTTGAAGCAACGCGAGTTGCAGCAGCAGCATGAGGAAAAAACAGAACCAAAAACAGCAGCAACAGGAACTGAAGCAGCGGCAACAGTTGCAGCCAGACCCACCAGCAACAGCAACAAGCTGAATCAATTGCATTGTGATAGTCCTTTTTCCGCGCAAACACACAAAGAAATTGCCAATTTGTTGCGCCAACAAACTCAGCAGCAGCAACAACAGCAACAACAGCAGCAGCAACACCAGCAGCAGCAGCAACAGCAGCAGCAGCAGCAGTTGCAACAACAACAGCAGCAACAGTTGCAACAACAACAACAACAGCGTCGCGATAGCTCCGACAGTAATTGTTCGCTGCTCAGCAATTCAAGCACTCAATCTCTGACTAACAGCATTGGCAATTGTTGCACATGCAACAGCAGCAGCAACAGCAGCAGCAGCGATGACGATCAGCAGCAGAAACAGCTGGAGGATATGGATGCTCAGGATTCGGGCTGTGACGATGAGCTGTGCGAACAGCATCATCAGCGACTGGAAGCCTCCCAGCTGAACTATCTGTGTCAGAAGTTTGACGAGAAACTGGACACGGCCTTAAGCAACAGCAACAACAGCAGCAACAGCAACACCAGCAACAACAGCAACAACAGCAGCAACAAGTCAGCAGTTGAGGAGGCCAGCGCCGATGTAGGTGGCAATTGATATACACAAAATAAATAAAAGACACAGTTTTAACCTTTCAACTTTGACTTAATCATTGGGTATACATATATATATCAAAAATAGTAGCTTTCAAGTGAGCCTAATTGCTTTATGAACCTTCAAACTTTGTTTAAGTTGTAGTCCCAGCAATCATCAGGTGTATATATAAATATTTATTATAGTATATATGAAGTAAATACAAAAAAACCTTCCAACTTTGATTTAATCGGAGACCCCTAATCATTAGATATATACAATTATAAATATATAATAGTAGGTGTCAAATGAGTCAAATTTGATATATAAAATAAATACAAGCAACTGTTTTGGCTCTCACTCATTGGACATAAATATAAATATAAATATTAATATTATTACAATTGACATATATTAAAATTAGCAACTCCAACTTTTTATACTTGCAGGGTTTCTTCCGTCGCTCCATACAGCAAAAGATCCAATATCGGCCGTGCACCAAGAATCAGCAGTGCAGCATTTTGCGTATCAATCGCAATCGTTGTCAATATTGTCGCCTGAAAAAGTGCATTGCCGTCGGCATGAGTCGTGATGGTGAGTACCCCTAATGTTTGTCTATTTATCTCCAAACTCCTTTAATCGCCCAATCGTATCCTCGCTCGCTCACTCGCTGGCTCTCAGCAAGAGAGTCAAGCTCAATAGCATTAAAAAAAACTATGCCATGAAACGACGAAGCATATCGAAACTTAACGAAAGACAAAAACGACGAGCGACAGCCGACAGACGACAGACGACGACGAGTTCATTGACCAGCCATGAACGAAATTTTAGTTGCCTCTGTGTGTGTGCGTGTGTGTTGCAACATTTGTTCAGCGCGCCGATTTCACGGCAAAGTAAAAGTTGTTGGCTGCCTCTGCCTCTACAAGCGAACCAAAATACTCACACATTTACAGCAAGCAATCGCATGTGTATGCGTATGTAAGCATACATATGTTAATTTTGTTTAAACAAATTTCGAACACCCGCATGATAAATGGGAGCAGCAACAACAACGATAACTGTGCGCTATTTCGAAATTGTGTTAAAAGTTGAATGAACGCACTTAACCCAAATTTGTGAAAGACAGCGAGGCCAAATCGCACTCTCTTCGCTCTCCCGCTCTCTTCGCGATCTTTCACAATTTCTCATTGCGCTATGCTTTTCAGTTTTGTAATAATTTGTTTAAATTAAGCGCAAGCCCGGAAAATTATACAGGAAACGCCGCGACGTTCATATCGATTATGAAAGCAGGCAACATAAATGCATAATAAAAATACATCATAAAACATAACTAAAAGAAAAAGAAAGAAAAAAAAAGCTCACTCACACTAACACACACTCGCAACGTTCATTGACTTTTGCCTGTCGCTGTGGCTCTTCTTCTTTCTATTATGGCGGCCATGTTGCTGTCGAAAACGAAAGTGGTTCATGCTGCTGCCCAAGTGTGAGTGAAAGAGAAAGAGCGAGAGCAGCGACGTCGACTGCTGCACGCAGTCGCAGCCTGTGCTTAATAATAATAATATGTAGTAGCTGTTACATATATATGAGTGTGTGTGTGTGTGTGTGTGTATGTTGTAATTGATGGATTGGACTTTGTGTTTTTTGATTTTTTTTGGGGCGCGTAGAGAGCATTGGGAAGAAACGAAACGAACAAAAAAAAAGAAGTCCAGCAGAGTTATTCAAAAGTTTGACATATTAACGCACAATTTTGTTGATTATAAAAATAAAGACTGCGGTATTGAATCATGAACTAAACAATTGGCGAATCCTTGAACTAGTTCTACTCAACACAATAACAACAAAAATGTCAATAAAAAACCCCCAAAAAACAAGAATAAAAAACATCAAGATACGACCGCCATCAAAATAGCAGCAAACTCAAACTCGGCAACAGCACAAAAAAAAAAACAAAACATTCGAATTGTTTATAATAAAAATGACCGTGTGCTATTTAAGCACAGTCGATGTCGCAGTCGCAGTCGCTGCTGGCGCTCAGCGTCGGCAGCGCTGCCCTCGCTTGCCTTATCTTTCAAGGAAAATTAAATTTATACAAGCATATGCATGCAAGCATGAGCATGTTGTATGTGGGCTGATGTCGAAATATTTACAGTTACTTTTGAAAAAGCAAGCTCTGACCCAGAAATTGTTGCTGCCAAAAAAAAAATATATAAAATTTTAAAAAAAAAATTGATAATTGAGTGTTTATTTAATTTATCACATCTTCTCCATGTGCAGAGTGCACATAATATGCAGACTTTCACTTTTTTCCACACTGCGCTATTTCCAAACACTTTCTTTTTACGGCTTTCATAATTTCTTTTCGTGTGTAGTAATATTTATTAGGCGCCATTTTGTTTGTCTGTGTATGTTGCCTATTGCAAAGATACGAAAATAAACGCAAGACGCGCCGTCAAAATGAAAACGAAACCGAAATTTAGCGCACACACACACAAACACACAGACACACACACATACTAACTCATACTCTCTCCAACGGATTGAGCGCCCCCCAAAAAAAATGCGAAGAGCAAACAACAAACACGAACCAGGCGACACCCTCTCTCTCTCTCTCCCACTCTCCCACTCTTACCCACTGAAACAATTCAGCCTCGACAGCAGCGCTCAGTTCATTGACCGACGAAACTGGGTCACCCAAAGCAGCGACGCAGCAGTAGCAGCGACAGTAGCAGCAGCAGCTGAGCAGCAGCAACAGTGAAGGTGCTTGCGCATGTGTGTGTGCGTGTGTGTGTGAGATAGTAAACAAGCTTTTTACTCATTTGATTTGCTGCTCATTTTGCATTTGCTTTTCTTTTTTGTTTTGTGTTGAATTGTTTAAATTTATAGTTGTCGCCGTAGAGAAATGTTTGCAGTTATTTTCATTTTATTTGTAGACATTTTTATTAGTTTTCAGATCATGTGCAGCATGTTTATTTTAATTGAAATGAACTTAAATTAGCGCGAGGCTAAGCAAATTGAAAGTAAATATGCATTGAAATCAAAAAATGACACATAAATAATAAATAAGAGCGAAAAATCTACTTAAAACTATTACAGATAAACATAATCAAAATAGGCTTCAGATCAGCAAAAGTATCAGGGATATGAAGCAAAAAAATAAAAACTACATTTTTAATTTTAATAAAGATATATATACATATATATATATATATATTGTATCTCAAAACGAAAAAAAAAAAAATACAATTATCTGTGTAGTTTAGCCAAGAGCAGAATACATAGAAATAATAATCAGACAATTGTCAATTATCAGAGGCAAACATTTTATTTCTATTTTTTTGTATAGTTATGCATGTGTGAGAACAACAGCAAGAAGCAGTAGGCAATAGAATGACGTTGTTGTTGTTGTTGTTGTTGTCGCAATCATTATTATTTTGAGGCTACACACATAACAATAACAACAACAACAGCAACAACAACAACAGCAGCAACTTGCATGTAGATTTTGCCTTGCCGTCATCGTTGTGCCGCTGCGAGTGTTTTGAACTTTATTCAGGTCAATTACAAATACATTAAAATGCCAGTGCTACACACATACACACACACACACATGCACACACAAGCAGCGACGAGGTGTTGACTAAAATAATATTGGAGGCTACAACAAAACAAAAATGATTGGCCTGGGTTCCAATTGGATTTGGGTTTGGGCTAGCATTTAACTCGCTTTGTAGAGGGTGCAGCTTTTGGCGTGTGTGGGCAAAGCTAGGTGAAGGAGTGGTGGTGGAGTAGGTGGGAGGGTCAAAAGCTTCAAGTACAACTAGGCAATGATGAAGTTGAAATGCTTAACGATGATAATGATGTGCATTCAATGTGGGTTGCTTTGAGTTGAGTGTTCTCAATGCAATTTGAATTCGAATTCGAATTCGAACTCGAATCGTTGACTTTTGCTTTTTGGTAAGGTGTGAACTGTTGCAGCTTGTGGAAGGTTAACAAAACGTTCCGC
This sequence comes from Drosophila cognata, assembly GCA_035041535.1. Lineage (NCBI taxonomy): Eukaryota > Metazoa > Arthropoda > Insecta > Diptera > Drosophilidae > Drosophila > Drosophila cognata. The sequence continues at coordinate 3,105,674 of JAWNLC010000688.1, read as the reverse complement.
TATTGAAATTGTAATGTTAATGTTCGCGCTGCATACATAAGAGTTTGGTGTGCTCATTATTATTATTATTATACAATTGACTTTTGTTTCTTGTGAGTGAAATCAGTTTACGCGTGACACGCATCATCAACAAGCGAGCAGCGACAAGTTTTGTTGCTCTTTCTCTTTGCCCCCCCCCTCCCGATGTCGCTGTTACATAAAGTCTGTGCGCTTCACCTGTATTTGTTGCTTTGTGGGCTTAACGGTGAAATTGCAAAGAAAAGAGCGCGAAACAAAGCAGTCAAAAAAGGCAGCAGCAGCAGCGCAGCAGCAGCAACAAACGTAACAAACTTGTTTTACACAGCGCGCAGTCGACGTCGACGTTGACGTCGCCTACTACGCAAGTTGAACCTTCAAAAGGTTCATTTACCTCGAACAAACGAACGTCATACGAGCGCCAACTACGAGAGCCGAACACGAACACGCGCGACGGGCAGCAGAAAAATGTACTTTCGCTTTTTCAATGCCTCGGCATCAAACTAGTTTCAAGCTTCAAGTGGAGCCGAGACGAGCCGAGACGAACAGAGTCGAGTCGAGCCACAGCCAACATTGCTGCAATCAGCGTTGCTGCCGTTTTGGGGCACAGTTAAACGACCGACCGACCGACCGAGCGACACATGGCGCGAGTTCAACGACTCTTGTAAAATTTCTCGAAGGTTTCGCATTGCAACATCTCAGCAACGGCAGCAGCGCAACTTGTTCGACTGCAGCTGCAGTAGCAGCAGCCGAACTGCATTTGCATAGGCTCGCTCTCCCACTCTCTCTCGCACACACACACACATATGCTCACAAGTGGTGCTCTCTTGTGCGCTGAATGCTGTTCATTGCACTCGGCCTCATTTTAAATGCGCGCTGCGCTTTTTCTTCTTGCCTGCAATTTTGTTTTTTGCACACGATGACGACGACGAGAGAGCAGGCGAGTAAGCGAGCAAGAGAGAGCCTGTGTGCGTACGTACGTGCGAGCGAACAGGCAGGCAGGCAGGCGAGCATTTGTCGCCTTTGTGTGTGCGAGTGCAGCGACTTTTATTTGGGTCAGGCACGGTCATTCGCCTCAGTTGCAGCGCTGCGTTCGCTTGCGCGACTTCGCGCATTGCAAATTGCAATTGCAATTGGCAGTTGCCTTGGCGCGCATTTATTTGAAAATAATTATGAACAGCAGCAGCACAACAACAACAAAATACTCGAGGTCCGCTTGCTGCTGCTGTTGCTGCTTGTTTGGCATTCCCTTGGTGCGTTCATTCGCTCGTTCGTTCGTCGCATTTAATTTATAAGTGCAGGCTAACTTTACATATGAATTTGCCATACGATTTGCATGTGTTGGGCAGGCTATCTTTTCTTTCATTTTGAATTTGATTTTTTCTTTCTTTTTTTTTTGCAATTCAACACCAAATGAGTAAATTACGTATCAATAAAAATTAAAAATGAAAAAATTGTTTAATTTTAATAATATACAAATCATTAAAAAAATCCATGGGACTCGTGGAGTCTTTTGTTTGAGTTTTGCCTTTGTTTTGGCTTTCGATTTATTGATGAAAAAATGTAAGAATGCATGTATGTGTGTGTGTGTGTGTGTGTCATGTATTTATGAGCGTGACCTTTTCATGTGTTGTGAAATTAATAATAATTGTAATATGGCACAGGGTCTCCTCTTGATGTTGTTGTTGCCAGTGTTATTGAACGCACATCGCCCTCGTCGCTGCCTTCGTCTGACCTCCCTCAGCCCCCCCTCCCCATCGGCCCTCCTTCCCTCGCATTCAGTGGGGAGTTTGCGTGACCCACAAAATGAAATATGCCTGCACATAAAACTATAAGCATCTGTTTATGTTAATATTTATGTTTATGTTTATGTAAATTGTGGCGCTGCCCCGGCGATCGCAGAGAGAGCTTTCTTTTGTCACAACTTGTTGCAGTTCCACGAAATTGCTGGCAGCTACTTGAAAACAAACTCAAATGTTTGTTTTTGTTATTATGTGGTTTTTTCTTTCTTTACACACATTTTCTTTTCTGGTCTGTTTTGTTTTCATTGCATTTCTTCTTTCGTTTCCCTACTTTTGTTTCGTCGTCTATTTCGTCAGCTTCTCTTTGCGATCATTTTTCGGTAAACAACTTACGCAAGCAGCAGCAATAAACACAACAACAACAATTGTGTCGCTTATTTAATTTCACGTAAAGCTTGTGAATCACCAACAACGGCAACAACAACAGCCGAAAGTAGGCCTACCTCACTCCGCTTTTCCCCACACTTCCACCACACTTCAATTTCACCTTTTCCGTTGACAGCAAGTGCATTGAACTTTTTTTCTGTAAAAAGCATTGAGAAACCATAAGCAAATGTATTTTTCTTGTGAGTTTTATGTTGTATTGTTTCTCAATAATTTGGCTTGTAATTAGCGTCCCAGCTACCAGCTGAGTTCGCCGTAATACGGGAAGTCTTAGTGCCAGTAACACCCTAATAATAATAACAGTAACAACAATGCAAACAATTGCTATTCGAATTGTTACTGCTTATTAGAGAAAGCACTGAGTAGGGGGAGGGGAAGTCTGGGGGACAGGTGAGCTTTTTGAGTATCGCTGTCAAATTGTCAGTTACTTTGAACAACGTAGAAATTGAGGTTAGAGACTACTGCCAGTTGATAGTAGAGAGAGAGACAGAGCGAGGTGGGGAGAAGGAGAGAGAGAGAGAGAGTGAGAGTGAAAGTGAAACGTTGCTGATGACTTGTTAATTGGCTTTTAATTGCTGCAAAATGATGGGGCAATTATTATGGCAACAACATCGAGTGTTATTATTGTAAACGAGTTTTTGCTTTGGCTTCAAAAAACTATATGGTGAAAATTGTGCGAAGCAGAATTATATTTAATTTAATTACAACTTTGATATATACGAATAAATTCAATTAAAAATTTGATTAATTGCTGCAATATTTGTGCAACTTGCTGCATTACTTGTAACATGTCAAAATTTATTCCCAAATCTTGCGGAAAAGTATTTTTTTTTTTTAAATTTTGTCGTATCTGAGTCTTATGTAATTTATACCCGTGGTTGAGTTTATAGGCCTACTTTTTAGCGATGTCGCCTGCTGCTACTGCGGCTGCTTCCTCATCTGCCTTGTCTTCTTCTCCTTCGTCGCGAGCACGCACGAAATTTCTACCAGCAACTTTCACTTTTACTTTCGTTGCCAGAAATATGCGTACAATAAAAAAAAGTGAGGCAATGACGTTGCAACAACAACAAAGCGCTGCTTCGATTCGCTCATATTATTAAATTTGTCTGTTGTTGCTTTTGGTTTGGCTTTCGTCGTCGTCATTGTTGGCTTTTTGGCCTCATTTCGACCGCAAAAGTTCAACGAACTTTTTGTTTGTCTCTTTGCTTTTTTTTCTTTTTTTGGTTGTCAAATTATGGCTCCTTTTTAATCTTATTTTTCTTTATGGCGTGCGAAAACATTTGACAATTTGAAGTTGTTTCTTCTTTGCATACGCTTTAAATAATCATCAAATTTGCTCGCATGACTCAAAAACTGACTCACAAAATGTTGACCTCAATTTACTGATTTTAGTTATAGTTGGTTTTGTAGCATTGAGCTTTGATCTGGAAAAATGTGCATCGCATAACTGTCCCTGACATATAACTAGACGCTTCTAACACTTCGATTTGCATTATGCATCTCTCGCTCATGCACGCTGTCGTAAATTAAGCGAGCGTTAAATCATAAATGACAAATATGTATTTTAAATCTCTCATAATGGGTTAACTGGCGGCAACAGCATCCAAAATGCCACCCAACATACACAATGCGTATGCGCGTCGGCGCCTATAAAGCGCCGCAATTGTTGCGAAAAGCTCACGCAAAGCTCTTACGGCGCGTTTTCTCTTAAACGGCATACTCAACACAGCGCGCTCTTTGGTGTGTTGAAAAGCTCTGTGCATTTAAGAGCATGCGCTACAACGCCTAAGAGTGTCGTATTTGTCAAATATACTCTCTTCATGACACTTGGTTTATTGTTTGCATTTTGGCGCCACGAGCATTGAACTTTCGTGCTGGAGATAAAAGAGCTTCTTGTGTGGCAAGCTTATCATCGATTGGAGCTTATCAGTTCATTAACTCTCTTTCAGTATGTGCAGTTTTGTAAGTCTTGTATGGAAAGAAATATTGTATTTTGTTTATTATTATTAGTCACTGTTTGAAGAGCATAATAGGTCTGAGTAAGCATTTAACTTGCCTTCTTTGGCTTATCACAACACACAATCCAATCAAAGAGTGCCTCTCTTCACTTGCTCTGCATTGCGTTGGCTCCTCTCATTGTGTGTATTCGTTCTCTCTCTCTCTCTCGTTTGGCACCGCTCTCTTTGGCACTTTGCGTTGGTCGTTGGCTCTGCCGCTTTTTTTGTGCTCTGCTGTCAGCGGCGTTTCTGTTTCTGTTTGTGTTTGTGTTGTGTTGGTCGCTGCTAGTCTCAGTCTCCGTTTCGGTCTCAGTCTCGCAGCTACCTTTGGGGTATATTCATAACGTGCTTTTGCTTTTTACAGTTAGTCGCGTTCGAGACCTTGTCGAGTTTTGTCATGTTAGCGAATTATCAATATTTCAATCACATCAAATGTACAACAAAATGTACCACGATTTAAGTATTTTAACGCAGTTCTTCTTCTTCTCGCGTGTATAACAATTACAATAATTATACAAACAAATATTTAAAATATATATCCAAATACATCTATATATATATCAACTCTGTTAATGTGAAGAAAAGTCGACCAACGTCAAGTCTCAAAATCTCAAAAGTTACCCCACCCCCCTCCCCACACACACGTATGTTGGATTACGCGGCAAACAAAAAAAGTTACAACCAAAATATTGAAAGTATATTCAAAAATTGCCTGCATCAAAGCAAAAAAGAAATTCCAAAAATTATTGTTATGAAAAAAGTTTTACAAGAAATTTAAAACAAAAAAAAAAGAAGAAAACAAAGTTCCTGAATTGATAACAAAAAATTAAATCTATTTAGAAAATATTAAGTGCAAATATTTAAAGAAAGTTTTATAAAACTGAAAATATTATTTGGAGTACCTGAAACAAAACATAAAACATAAAAAAATCGAAACAAACGAATATTCAAAGAATAATAACGGAGATATAAAATAAATACTTAACCAAAGTCAAAAATTGTGTGTGCCAAAAGAAACCAAAACGGAAATTTAATGCATTTTCCGAGGGGAAATTAAATGCGCACCGCGTGCAGCAGCAACGAGAATCTAGAATCTCTCCAGTGTGTGTATGTGTGTGAATTGAATTACCAAAAATTATTTAAAGAAAATAAAATAATATAAAAACAAAATACAAATCAAAAGCCAAACAGAAAATGGCGGAAGAATTACCAATATTGAAAGGCATACTCAAAGGCAACGTGAATTATCACAATGCGCGTAAGTTGAGAAATTAGACTAAAGATCGCGAACTCTCCATAAAACCAAAAAGATAAAAATCATGGTACAGATTCGCTCAAAGCGTTTTGCTTTCAATTTCCAAGCAGCGCATAAGAGCTTTTCACCCAGCCACACACAAATCCAGCCAATCGCAATTAAGACATACTTTTTACTCTGACGTCGAGCCGAGATTTGACTTTGATTTGCGTTTGTCGCTTTGCGTTTTTCGTTTTGTTTACCTTTTGTTTTTTGTTTTCTTCTCTCAAACAACAACTAACGTTTTAAGCGCCATTGAAGTGCTGACCTCGTTTATTAAACGCAAACACGACCAAAACAACAACAAAAACAATGTTGATTTCTTCTTCTGCTTCTTCTTATTCAACGCTTTTGGCCGCGGAAGAGCTTTAAACTTGAAATGAAACTCAAGCAGAAGCAGCGCAGCAGCAGCAGCAGCAGCAGCAGCAGCGTCGCGCCAATATGCAGTAGGCAATAGCTTTGCTATTTTCTAAAAAGCTGCTGCTACAGCTCTTCTTCTTCTCTTCATGTTTGACCAACTTTGACGCGTCGAAAGTTTGGCGCAAGCGTCGCAGCTGACTACGGCTTTGGCGCAGGCGTCGCTCGCTCTAATTTCTACGCGCAGTCGTCGTTGGCGCAGCTGCTTCTGCTGCGTTCATTTTCCATTTCGTTTGACCTGAATTTCGCTGCCTGGCAAGTGGGTCAGTCAGTCAAGTAGTCATTCAGTCAAGCAGCGATTTCTCGCCTGCTGCTGCTGTGGGGAAAAAGTGGTGAAAAATCTGCAAATCTCGCTACGTCTCTGTGTGTTTGTGTGTGTTTGTGCGTGTGCGTGTTTGTTGCTATTGCCTTTTTCACTTTTGTTATTTTTAGTGTGCTGGTTTTGTTTTTCTCGTTCGCTCGTTGAGTGAAATTTGTGTAGAAATTGACATTGAAAAGTTGCACAGCATTTGTTCACAAATTTTGTTTGCTAATCTGCGCTAATAAATGCTGAACTTTCTAGCCAGAGTTGCAGTTAGACAAACACTTACACTCAAGAAAAAAAAACGAATTGGATGCTGATCCGTAAATCGTGACCAGAAACGTGTGCCTCGGCTCCTATTTCTACTATTTTGTAGCCGGGCAAAATGTGAAAGTTCACCCACATCATGCACACAAAAAGATTCGTTAGTGCAAATTAAAAAGAGCAACAAACAAAAAAAAAAACAGAAGAAAAAAGAGAAAGTGTAGCAAGCGTGAAGAACGAGTCCAAAAACGAGAAAAAATAAAAGAGTTGAACGACAGCTGAGCAGCTGAGCAGGCAATGACCTAGTTTAAAGGGCTGCCAGGCTACAGTAAGCACTCGCTATGCGGGTCGGTCGTCAGCTGTGCAGCTTTGCACCTGCTGTTGCCGTTTTTCTTTCGCATTAATGTTTTACATGTTGCAAGGCCTCAACAATTATTAATTCTCCAATTTTTTCTTCTTTACTTTTAGCTGTGCGTTTTGGTCGCGTGCCGAAGCGAGAAAAGGCGCGCATTTTGGCCGCCATGCAGCAGAGCACACAGAATCGGGGCCAGCAGCGCGCCTTGGCAACCGAACTGGACGATCAGCCACGCCTACTTGCCGCCGTGCTGCGTGCCCATCTCGAGACCTGCGAGTTCACCAAGGAGAAGGTCTCCGCGATGCGACAGCGGGCCAGAGAATGCCCATCCTACTCAATGCCCACATTGCTGGTGAGTACCAAACAAATACTAATAAATTATTGTAATCGCCATACTCAGTCACCCCATTATTCAGACAGTAAACTTCTAAAAAGTAGGGTTGCATTTTGCAAATTTCAGGGTAAACTTTTCTAAAATACGTCTAATTTTCAGGGTGTAGTTTTCATTGCACAATTCTTTTGTTAGCTATTTTGTTGCTCCTACTTATCACTAAACATTAGTATTATTTATAATAATTATGGTTCACGTTTCCACTTTTTCGAAAAGATTTTCTTAATAATAAAAAATATTTCAAATTAAAATTTCAGAAATTCTTTTTCCTAATATCTAGAAATTATTTCTAAAAAGTAGAAATAGTTAAAATAAATATTAGTAGATACAATTTCTATTCAAAGATAGTACTAAATGCAAGAGAATTCGAGTGGTAGTGAATGGTAGTAAGTACAATTTCCATTCGATTTCCATGGGTTGGCTGAAAGGTTGCTGCCGCGTAGGCGAATGTCAAGCACATTTCCGGGCACTATTTTATTGGCATGCATAGCAAAATCAACAACAACAACAACAACAAAAACAATAATAATAATAATAATAATACTACTACTACTAGCATAAGCACAACAACAACAACAACTGGCTGGTTACTCATACGCCAAGGTGAACCTGTTTGCATGATTCTAAACCAGGAAATCAACGGCATCGCACGTAGTAGAAACCTAGTCCACCATCTGTCTTTGCCGCGACTTCAATGGCACAGAGAGACAGAGACAGAGACTGCATATATCTCTATCTCAGGTGAGATACTGAGATATTGAGATATAGCCGTAGAGATCTCGGAGCATTGAAGCGTCAGCGTCGCGCTTTGGGGTCAAGTTCTTGATGGCCCTAAAAAAACAACAAAAAACATTTTTCGACTTTGGCCAAAAGCTGTCAATGTCAAAATGTGATGTTGACGAACTGACAAATGATAAATGGGTTGTACATTTTGTTTCTGATTTTTTTGACTCGATTGTTGATCTCGTTTTTATTCACTTCTGGTTACAACTGATGACGTCACTGTTGTTCTTGTTGTTGTTGTTGTTCTTACAGACCCAATTAGGATACTTAGTTACTAAGTACATATAAATTAGATACAAGCGGCACATTCTTAGAACAATGACAATAGTTGTATTTGCTTTCGATTAGAGCAAAGGCCTCGACAATTATCGTCCATTTTGATAAGGAGGAAACCAAAAAGCTTCGTTAAGCTAAGTGAGAAACGTGTTCCGACAACGATAACCACAACAACAACAACAACAACAATCTACATTTCCAAAGCTCAAGGTCAAACGTAGCGTCATTATTAATGGAATACACACAAGCACACGATTAGATCAGGATAAAGGGAGCGTGGAGAGAGAGGAGAGAGTGAGCGAGCGAGAGGGGGTAAAGGTGCTTAGCACATGTGGCGGCTGTTTAAATATTACGGGAATTAAGCACACAAATACGCAACTATTGCTTGCCTGCTTGTGCTTTCTTTTTGCTATTGTTTTTGTTTATCTTTTTTCTTTCGTTTTTTTTTTTGGCTAATTATCAAGCAAGTGAGTTAATGAGTGCGCGATAAAAGCGCGATAGTAAACAATGCATTGCCATTGTCAAAGTCAAGTGCAAGGCTGAAAAGGGTTGAACTCAACTCAAGCAAGCAGCACCAGCAGCAGCAGCCGCAACATTGTAAATGCTATTTACTTTTCAAAGTGATTAAAAAAAGCGATCACAGAGAGAGAGAGAGACAGAGAGAGAGAGTGAGAGTGAGAAAAGAGCGTAAAAGAGAGCGCAAGCGAGCGTCGCTGCCAAAAGAATATTTTGCACATGTCTGCAGCGTAGAAACAAAATACACACACGCATACATAAAGACACACACACACACACAAGCATTCAGAGTCGCTTAGAATGTTCGCATGCGAGTTGCGAGACGACCTTGTGGCGAGTTATTTTTTAACCTTGGAATGAATGAAATGGCTCTGTGTCTGTGTATGTGTGTGGCATTTTTTGCGCATGTGCTTGATATGAGTACTATATATAGAACTATGTGATTGATATATGTATATGTGTGTGTGTGTGTGTTTGTATGAGTAAGCAATAATACTTGCATAATAATATATAATAAAAATTATACAAATATGCATAGCTGAAACAAGCCACCCACCCGCTAGTGGTGTAAATGCAAATGCAAATGCAACTGTAAATGTATATGTATATGTATATGTATATGTATATGTAAATGTAAATGCCATTCAGCATGAGGAAGCGAATGCAAGCCAGACGACGACTACGACGACGACGACAGCACAAACGGCACTTTTTACGACAAGCGCCGCCAAAGAGAACGTAAAACTAATGCCAACAATAATTACGAACAGAAAACAAAAAAAAATAAAGATCACAATTTGCAATTTGTAATATGCGCACATGACGAGGCAGGCGCTGCGAGAGCGCGCGGGAGAGAACTTAACGACGACGACGTCGCAAATCGTTTAATAAGTCAGGTGGTTCGTTATATTCCGTTATTGCTTATAAGGAAGCGCCTATGCTAAGTTCGATTGCATGCGAAAGTGTGCGAAGGCGGAAGCGATAACTGATGCACTTGCAAAATAGATGCAAAACAAAATATGCATATGTAATCACAATAAATAGCAATAATTAGACATATGAATATGTCGACTAAGAATTCGAGGAACTATTTGTGCCAGTCGCCAAATATGCAAATTGAAGGTCTTCTCGTTTTGATACGCAACAAAATAAAATAAACCCAAATAGCACTCATTAAAGAAAGCGGAGCAAAAATACTAATACCAATACAAGTGCATGTGTATGTGTGTTTGTGTATTTCTTATAGTTTTGCAAAACTATTTCCGCTTTTGCGCAAATGAAACGACGGCAATCTATATATATATATATTTATAAAATGATACGAATCCTATGCCCCTGAATCCAACCGATTTTGCAGCGACGTCAAATTCTGCCGGCAAAAGGTGGACAAAAAATAGAATGAAATTTTCTTATCGTTTTTGTTGTTGTTGCTGTGCCGGTTGCCGGCATACAACCCTGTCTATTATTGTTGTTGCCTTCTTGCTTGCACTTAACGAAGGCTGTTGATGGGGAAGGGGAGAAGAGGAGGCGTAAAAGAGTCTCTGACTATGCCGGTAATTTTCAAGGTTAATCAGACTATTTCCGACAAAAGACGACGTCTTCTTCTTCTTCTCTTCTCAAACTGTGTTCGCCGAAACAGAACGAAAATAAAAATACAAGGAGACACATGAAATGAAACATCAATTAATAAATTAAGCGTCAAGAATAAAAAATCTTATTAAATGGTTATAGATGTGGAACCAGAGAGGAGGGGCGGCGAGTGTTGGTAATAGCGAATTGGGGGTTCGGTTTTGGCACGTTCATTTGTTTGTTTGGCGCGTGTGCTTGTAATTCAAAACCCGGAAAGCGAAATGGCTAAATAACATGAACACTGATTTTGTTTTTTGTTTTTGGAATAGACAAAACAACATCAGCCCAGCCATATATAGGGACAGGAACAGTAAGCTTCAGTCAACCCCCCTCCCCTGCCCCTTGCCCGCTCCAACCCTCTGCGCTCAATCTAAAAATCCCAAAGCGGCACACGCGCAGAAAAAGAGAAAAAAGAAGAAGAACAACAACAGCAGCAGCAAGAAGAGGAAGCAGAGAACCCGGAACCTTGAACTCTGGTTCGTCGACCTTGGCGCTAATGTCAGCGACAGGCGACGTGAAAGCACAAAGCAACAGAACAGAACAGAAAACAAACAAAATTGAATACTGTCACACTGTGGCCAGAGCAAGAGAGCACATGTGTGCGCGAGAGAGTGCGAGTGTGAGAGGGAGAGAAAGAGCAAGAGGGGGCGCGGTAATAGTGAGGAAACGCCCCTAGAAACTAAAAACTAGCTAACTGACGTCGCTGCTGCTGCCACTGCTGCTGCTGCTTGTGCTGACGAAGCTTTTTACGTCAAATAGCTGTAAATAAAAAAGCTTCCAGCGACGTTTGACACAATAGTGTGTGTGTGTGTGTGTGTATGAGTGTGCTTATTATGGGGGTGTGCGGAAGTACTAATAGTTGTGACTATTGATTGCTGCGGCTTGGAAGGGGGTCAGGCAGGCAAAGGCAGAGACGAAGGGGCAAAGGCGGTTCGGTGACCTTCGCGTGCATAACTGTCGTGCTGATGTGGGAATGGAATGGAATGAGGAATGCAACAGTTAGCCAAGAGTTAGCTTAGCTTAGCTTAGCAATCAAATATGGCCTATCTACACAAACAACTCAATTTGCGTGTTAATTGAATTCCTTGTAAATGGAAAACTTGAACAAATCCTACAAAGCTCAGAAAAAAAGTATCGCCCTAAATTACAGTAAATTTGCAATGGTTAATCACCATATTACTAAGAAAGTAAATTTCTAAAATGTTGTTTCCGACTTTCTAAAAACAACGGTTTTGCATTTTTAAATTTCGAGGCGGATTTTTCATAAATTTTCGAAAAAATATATTCAATTTTCTGAGTGCTGTTTTCTGGCTTTGCTCATTTTTTGCTACTTATGTTATTAATAAACTTTATTATTTTTAGACTTTGTATATACAAACAGATTTTACATAGTTTAGATTGATATAATATAATTTAGATTGAAGTGAAAGGCACAATTTATGCGCTTCTTTTGCTTTTTGGCTTATTAAGGGTTAAGCTCTCTTTCATGTCTCTTTCACGTCATTTATTCATTTATTCACTTAGTCAATTGTCAGCTGCTGTCATTCTGTCCTATAACCAATATCTGCAATATTTGTTCGTTTCAGGCCTGTCCGCTAAATCCCGCGCCCGAACTGCAGTCCGAGCAGGAGTTCTCACAGCGCTTTGCGCACGTCATTCGCGGCGTTATCGATTTCGCTGGAATGATTCCGGGCTTCCAGCTGCTGACGCAGGACGACAAATTCACGCTGCTCAAGGCGGGCCTCTTCGATGCGCTCTTCGTGCGCCTGATTTGCATGTTCGACTCGTCGATCAACTCGATCATCTGTCTGAATGGACAAGTGATGCGTCGCGATGCAATACAGAATGGAGCGAATGCTCGCTTCCTCGTCGATTCCACATTCAACTTTGCGGAGCGAATGAATTCGATGAATTTAACGGATGCCGAAATTGGACTCTTTTGCGCCATCGTTCTGATTACGCCCGATCGTCCGGGTCTGCGCAACCTGGAGTTGATTGAGAAGATGTACAGCCGCTTGAAGGGCTGCCTGCAGTGCATTGTCTCACAGAATCGACCCGATCAACCCGACTTTCTGGCCAAACTGCTCGATACGATGCCCGATCTGCGCACCCTCAGCACGCTGCACACGGAGAAATTGGTTGTCTTTCGCACCGAGCACAAAGAGTTGTTGCGCCAGCAAATGTGGAGCATGGAGGAGGCGGATGCAGCGAGCAAAAGTCCCGCTGCCAGCTGGGATGCGATGGATGTGGAGGCGGCAAAGAGTCCCCTGGGCTCTGTCTCCAGCACGGAGTCGACCGATTTGGATTATGGCACACCCAGCAGCACTCAACTGCAGCAGCAGCAGCAACAGTCGCAGCAGCAGCAGCAGCCACCCTCCGCTTTGGCCAGCTCGGCGCCGCTGCTTGCGGCAACGTTGTCCGGCGGTTGTCCGTTGCGCAATCGCGCCAATTCCGGCAGCAGCGGTGACTCCGGCGCCGCTGACTTGGACATTGTCGGTTCGCATGCGCATCTCACACAGAACGGGCTGACAATTACGCCCATTGTGCGCCAGCAGCCAGGACAACAGCAGCAACAGCAACAGCAACAGTTGCAACAGCAGCAGCAGCAGCAACAACAGTTGCAGCCAGGACAGCAGCAGCAGCAGATGCAGCAACAACAGCAGCAACAGTTACAGCAACAACAGCAGCATCAGCAACAGCAACAGTTGCAGCAACAACAGCAGCAACAACAACAGTTGCAACAGCAACATTTGAGCCACCATCAGCAACATCCGCAGCTGCACCATCATCTCACATCCGGCGCCAGTCGCTATCGCAAGCTGGACTCCCCCACAGACTCGGGCATTGAGTCCGGCAACGAGAAGAACGAATGCAAAGCGGTCAGCTCCGGTGGCAGCAGTTCCTGCTCCAGTCCACGCTCCAGCGTTGACGATGCCCTCGATTGCAGCGATGCAGCAGTTGTTGCTCAAGCCGTATCCGGCGTATCCGTTTCCCCTGTCCGTTCGCCGCAGCCCTCGAGCAGTGCGAACCTTAAGCGACAGATTGTCGAGGATATGCCCGTGTTGAAGCGTGTGTTGCAAGCACCCCCGCTGTACGACACCAACTCGCTGATGGACGAGGCATACAAGCCGCACAAGAAATTCCGTGCGTTGCGTCATCGCGAATTCGAGTCCGCCGAGGCGGATGCGAGCAGCTCGACGACGAGCATTCCGGGGCACAGTCCCCGCCAGAGTCCGACGCACATCAGCGTGCTGCAAACGCCCCCGCCACCAACTGTTGCCGCAGCAGCAACAACTGTTGCGCCAACATCAGCAGCAGCAGGTGCAACAACAGCAGCTGCCACAAGTCAGTTGCACATGCATCTAACACGCAACACAAACCAGCAACAGCAGCAGCAGCAACAACACCAACAACAACTTGGTTCGATGGCCAGCACTCATTCGGTTTTGGCCAAATCGCTGATGGCCGAGCCGCGCATGACACCCGAGCAGATCAAGCGCTCGGATATTATACAGAATTATTTGATGCGCGAACCGGCAACAGTTGCAGCTGCCGCAGCAGCAGCCACGGCTGCCAGCAGCACAACGGGCGGCGGCGCACGCAGTCCGAGCAGCCATTGCGCCTCGCCCTCCACCAGCTCACCGCCGCCGCCAGCCTCACCATCAGCCCAACAGCAGCAGCAACAGTTGCAGCAGCAGCAGCAGCAGCGTTGGGCCAGCAGCAATGGCTGCCAGCAGCAGCAACAGCAACGCCAGCAATCTGTGTCGCCGCACAGCAATGGCAGCAGCAACAGCAGCAGCAGCAGCAGCTCCTCAAGCAGCTCCTCAACCAGCTCCTCATCCAGCTCCAGCAGCAACAGTTGTCCGTATTTCCAATCACCGCACTCCACCAGCAACAGCAACTCCGCCTCCAATTCAAACTGCTCCGCCTCTGCCTCCTCCTCCGCCCTCGCCTCCTCCTCAGCAACAGCCACCTCCACCTGCATAGTGACGCCCTCGTCGCGTTCCTCGTCCTTGCTGGAGTTGCAGGTGGATATTGCTGATCCGGGACAACCGTTGAATTTGTCCAAGAAATCGCCAACGCCGCCGCCAAGTAAATTGCATGCGCTTGTTGCCGCTGCGAATGCTGTGCAACGTTATCCAACACTGTCCGCCGATGTGACTGTGACAGCAGCAGCCGCAGCCACGCCCACAAGCAGCAGCAGCAGCAGCAACAACAGCAGCAACAGCAACAGCAGCAGCAACAACAACAACAACAACAACAACAACAGCAGCGTTCCGGCGGTGCTCAAGGTCATGTTGGAGGCGTAAGTTGGGGGAGGGGACAATGAGTGAGTGAGGGGGGCGTGTCGAAATCTTTCCTTAAGCACAGCAGCAGCCACGCCCCCCGCCCACAATTTGCAACACACACAGACAAAATCGCAGGTAAACTAAACTTTGTTGCGCCCGCAAGAGAAAAACATGAAAACAACAGAATACAAATTTAATTAAATTATTTTAACTTTAAAGAGAATTCACAAAAAAACAAAAAACAAAAAAAAACAAAAAAAGCAATGCAAATAAATATGAGCAAGTGTACAAAGTTTCAAAATGCATGCAATTTAAATATTTAAAGCAAAAAGTTAATAATTAAAACAACAAAAAAAAAATAAAACTTAAAAAAATGAAAGAAACAAATAAATTTTGGACGCATTTGCGTCGAGGTATTAAAAGTGGACAAGGCAAGGCAACAATGCAAATAAACCAATATATTTTTTAGCAACCAGCAAAAAACAGCAAGAATAAAAATTACAATTTTGTGTCCCAAAAAAAAAAGAAGAAAAACAAAAAAAAAAAGGTTTCCCTTTGCAGTCGCCAAATGATGATTTTCAATTTCTAATTCTGATTCTAAATCTAATTCTATATTTGATTTCCGAAGCTTCTTTTAATTGTTTTTTTAGTTTTAAGCAATTGTTGTACATACTATTACGGTAATATTTACATATTAATTATATTATTATTATTATTATTATTATGATAATTTAATATTATTATTATACTATTCATAATTTAATTGTGTAGGCAAGCAATGCGTTCAACTACTTGCTTTTGAAATGTTTTTTGAAAAAACTGCAAATTAAATTTTTTTTTATCTTATTATTCTTTGCGAAGCCCCCGAAAAGGACAAAACAAACAAACAAACAAAACAAACAAACAACAACAACAACAAAAAAATGGTGTGAACTTTTTTTTTGCGATCTCCGTTAACAAAAGCTGTTTTTAACATGAGAACATGCGAGAGAAATTCAACTAAATTTAAGTTACAAATTCAGTTTTTATGAATTACAAATGTATCAGATCTTAAGCGTTTAATATTATTGTTTTCTAATTTTAAACTTTAATTCTTACAAAAAACCAACAAAAACAAAACAAAACAACAAAAAAAAAAAACCACACACACAAAAAATAAACAAAAAAATACATATACTTATACATATATGAGATGAATGATGAATGATGAATGAGGAGCGATGAATGATGAATGAAATCAAACAAAAAATGCTTAAGATTTTTAGCAGCAAAAACCCAACGTTAAAAATGTTTGTTGTGTACATAGTTAAATGTTAAATTAAACGTAAACCGACGTATTTAAAATATAATATATATATATATATATATATATGCTTAAACAATTTAATGTTTAATTGGCGTCAAAAATACAACAACAACAACTTAGCAGCTGATGCAAACTCGGCAAGAATAAAAACACGAGAAAAACACAAAAATACAAAAAAAGTAAAAAGCAAGAAAAATGCAGATGAAATATTGATGATATAAATATTATTTAAAAGTAATATATACACTTGCGGTAGCAAAAAACTATTACATTAATTATACATATTATAATTATGCAGTACTATTATGATTATTCTAATTCTTATGATTAATTAATTACTATTTCTTGTGGTAAGCAAACAAAAATCAACAAAAAAAACAAAACAAAGCAAAAAACAACAAAAAAAAAAACAAAACAACAACAACAACAACAACACCGGCGCAGAAATTTGTATGTCAAATCAATAAAAGAAAATTGTTTAAAAAAAAAAATATGAGAAAAATCTTGAGTTCTTTTTATTTGATTTCAACTTTTTTTGCACCATTTTTCAGTTTTCAGTTTTTCCGTTCACTTTATTTGCTTAACTCGCCGAGGAACGGTAAGCTTCAAACTCGTCGTTCATTATTTACCGTTCGATTATCGATTATCATTATTTGTTCAAAACTACCGCTTACTGCATACTACTTGTAATAATTTTTCGTATTGTATCGTAAGTATGTACTTATATACATAGCTGTATATGTATATATATGAAAATGAAATGAATATGAAAATATGAAAATATGATGAACGACAGTTGAAATGAGATTGACAAATGAATACAATAAGCATACAATTATGAAATCTAAAATACATACATATATATATACATACATATTATAAATATATTCTTTTAACATTTATGAAAGTATGCAGACAAACGGAAGGCGGGGAGGCATCGTCAGAATATTATGAACAGAGAAGGTTATAACAAAAACCATAAATAAAATAAATATCACACTTCAATAATAATATAAATAATTACATACATACATACATACGTGCATTGGCGTATGTACATGTACGTGAAACAATTACTTGCGTGTGTAAAATTGTCCGTAAATTTTAGCAAACAAAACAAAAAACCAAAAAAAAAACACAAAAAAAAAATCAGATATTGTATTGTAAAACTGAATATTTTATGTAAAAAAAAACCAAAAAAAAACACTTTTTAGTGCGATAGCAGCCAGCCTGTGTCTGTGTCTGTGTATCGGTTAGTCTGTGTCTATCACTAGGGATAGGGAAGAAGCAGGAGCAGGAAGAGGGAGAGGAAGCGGAAGAGAAAGCGAAAGCGAAAGCAGCGACAACTGAAACAATGAAATTGCGACAATTAACCGTAAATGTTAAACATAAATAATACCAGCTAATAGAACTGCACTGAACTCCACTGAACAGTGCAGCCAGATAATACATACAAGAACGATACTTCCCGGAAAGAGAGAGTATACATAATGTATATGTACATACATACATAGTACATATATTTTCATCAGTCACAAATCGAATTGTGAATTGAGCCAACAACAGTTTTTAAATGCGGATGGGCAAAGCATAGGTCAGATATCTGAAAGAAAAAGAAAAAGCAAAAGAAAAATGGATGAAAACTCCACAAACAAAAACCAAAAAAAAAAAAAAATGAAGCGAAATTTGTATTTGTGAAATAAAATAATATTGCAGTTTGTTTTAAAACCAGAACGGAATATGTGAATAAAATATGAAAATAAGTATTTAAAATATATCAAACAGAAATTACAAAAAAATTGCTCGTTTTACTTAAGCGCACGGAAAGTAAGTATGTTTATTTCAGCATGTCTTGTACTATATATGTATATTGGAACAATATGATATTGTATATACATATATATATACATATGGATATATTAGTGAAGCTTCTGCTTATTCATTTTGGTTCGCTGCTTCTTCTTGCGTTGGTCGTGGGCGATAATATTCAATGTCAGCGCCTGTATGTGGAATTTTGCCCGTGACCTTGAGCGATAAGTGTCGCGAAATTAATTTGCCCAAATAATCAAATACGGCCTGCCCGTGGACAATGGGGGGAGAGGGGGGGTCGTACTAGCCTGGAGCGTGAGTGCCTCGTGCAGATAACAGACACACAGCCAGATAGATAGCGGCTTGCGGGGGTTGCAGCGTGACTTGTGTGTGTGTGTTGGTGTGTGTTGGTGTGTGTGTGTCTACCCGTATTCTTATTTAAATAAAGAACAAAGATCGGTCGAGCAGACAGACAGACAGATAAAGAGAGAGGCAGAAGCGGAGGCAGAGGCTGACGCAGATAGAGAGAGAGAGAGAGAGGAGAAATCACACTCATATTTGTTATCGGCAAAGTCAGTGTCAAAGCCAAGGCAGGCGAAGATGGAGATAGATGAAGAGTGGAGATAGGGGCATTCATGCTGATAAGGTCGCAACAGCCAAACAGCCCGACTAATTAGCAAACTGCTGTACACCGTTGCGTATGAGTAATACCACAAAAATCGATAATCAATCAATCGATAAAAAACAGTTGTTTACGATATAATCAAATATCTTGTATTGCATATGATAATGCTTAAAAAATCGATAATCAAGTAATCGATAACAGAAAGTTGTTTGCGGAATGGAAAATATTTTAGCAGAAAATAAGGAGAACTTCAAGTGAAGACGAAATATATTAAAAGAATATAAAATAGAATAAATGTAGTGTATACAAAGGGAGAAAGAGAGAGAGGAAGAAGAGGAATTACTGGAAACAAAAGAATATACAAATCTACTTGTGTGCCATTTGTGCTTATAGTGAATATATTTATTTATTTAGTAATTAAATATATGGCCGACATTTCCGACAACAGCTGGGTATTTGCGAGTCGAGCAGTTTCGGCCTGGTGCGCTTTCGCACTTGTTTTATTCGAAATTTCCTGCAATATACGTATGTATGTATGTATGTATGCATGTGTGTGTGTGTGTGTACTTTTGCTGGTTGATTCTCATATTTTTTTTTGCGTATTTCACCTTGAAATCAAACGAGCCTCAAATAAATTAATACACAGAACGCGCGCAAATTCCACGACAACAAATAAAAATACAATAACAACAATAAAACAACAACAATTATACAATAGATGTGTGTGTGTGTGTGTATGTATTTAGAAACAAGAACAAATACCGGGAAAAACAACAAAATTTCAAGGTTAGCTGATTAGACGAAATTAGCAAAGTTCTAGCAGATGATTGAACGCTCGCGCTGCAGAGTGTGTGGGCGAAGGGAGTTTGGGAGTGCGGCCGGGGTTGCGCGCGATGAGAGCATATATATAAAAAAAGACCCACGCATCGCAACGCAACGCGTCTCCGCACATTGCGTGTGCGTAGCTCGGCGAAACGAAGTACGCTCCCGACGTAGTCCAGCGGCAAGCCGAAGCGAAGCCCGTTGAACTCGCGCACACGCATGTTGAGCACCCTCTCCCCTCCCCCCAAACACAACCACATCTTTGGAGTCGCACAGAACACATGCATAAGTGTGTGTAGGTGTGTATGTGTGTGTGTCGATATGCGTATTATTATTTCATTTTGTTACTCTTTAGTTACGATAATGAAAATAACTTTTAATTAACTTTATAATATTTAAAATGGAGCATTCAATGAGATCAGGATGCCAATTTTCTAATTTCTACAATTATTTGAATATATAATATCAGAATTTTATGTTTGTCGGTTTATTTGTATCTTTCGCTTGAGCCAAAAATATCTTTTGTATATATAGAAAAGAGCGAAATGCTGATTGTTCTGGAATAAATTGCTGTAAAATGATTATATAATATAATAAAATATATTAGCTGCTAATTCGGCAAATTTCGTGCAGATATTCATCTTTTTCATTTTCAAATTTAATTCACAAATTCACCTGAATTAAATGCGGAAAATCTCCCGAAAACGAATCAAAAGTTTTATATACAATTTTCGCCATAAGGCCGAAAATAAAATGTGCAAAGCAAAGCAGCAGCAAAGTAAACGCAATAAACACTAAATTGAACTATAAACAAAACATTTTAACGTTTTTGGGAATAACGTAAATATAATAATAAAAACAAATGCAACAATTACACATACATACATATGCATAGACAATACAGCACACACACACACACACACACACAGGCAGACACAAACAAATGCTTGCGAGCTACATGCGCTTGACATTGAACTTGAACTGCAGTGCAGTCGATGACGATGACGACGACAACGACGATTGCGACGATTGCGACGTCGACGTCTGTCAAAACAGAGCTGATAGCAGAATCAACGACAGCAGCTGTTAGCCTGTTGTTGTTGTTGTTGTTGCTGTTGCTGTCGTTTGACGATGATGAGGCAGCTGCTCTGATGAGCAACTGAAATGGTAAAAACTAAAGTAAATATATACTCGTAAGAAAGCAATCAAAACAAGCGCAACACTCTCTGGACAATTGCGTGTAAACAGTAATTTCATTTACAGTTACAATCAGCTAAGAATTCTCTTCTCGTGTTTGGCTTGCGCTTGAATGACTGCCGAGTACAATTTGGAAGGCTTCGCTTAGCAAAATTCGAAAATTAAATGTTCATGTTTGAAGAACATTTTTTGTAGTATTCAAAAATGACAAATACATATTAAATCGATACCAAAAAGCAAAAAAAAATAAATCTCAAGTGTATTCCATGTGTTAAGTAGGCTTTTTACTAATGAAAAATGAAATATCACACAGGATTTTTGCACTCGTTGGTTAAATTGAAGATTAAACATTTGTCCAGGCAGTGTTATCCTCGCTTTTGCACCCGGGGAGTGGGGGTTAGGTGTTAAATTTTACAGTAAATATTTCGCCAGATATCTAAAAATAACTCAAGCTCGATTCATGGGTAAAAATGCAATGAAATAAATCGAAAAGGCATATTTTGAACAATTCGCAAATTGTCGATTTCCATTTAAAAAAATTCATATAGAAACCAGAAAAAGTTTAGCATATCGGACTATATTGTCGTATGCAATTTTATTTCCAGCTGCTATTCGCGGCGTATGAGTAATTTCTGTCGTAGAATTCGATGGGGAGCTAGTTGCTCAGAAAACCCTGACTCACATGAGAATACATTTGAATAGATATGTACAGACATATACATATGTATACAAAATGTATATACGAGTTAAACAGTGACCATGGCAAGGGATTTTTTTTTTGTTTAACCTTTTAGTCATTTTCTTTTCTAGAGTATCATGAATTATTGCAAGTATTTTTGTTTCATAATAACTAAATTTGTTGTGGATATGAACCAATTAGCAGATGACCAAGTCAAGGGACTTTTTTATTATTGGCATGGGAAGTAATATATGATTAAATTCATGCACATAAAATCACCATTAAATATTTTAATTATTTTTATGTTCTATTTTTAAATTAATAATAATTGTTTGCAACAGCTTCTCACCGATGGAACTTTGACTAAGCATTCAAATGTAATTTTCTACCCTTGCAGTGGGCATTACAATTTAATCGTGAAATATGTGACGTAATTTAGTAGACATATCCGATGAGTATATATGTATATATAAGTACATATTCTCAGTCAGTCTGATTGCCTATCAGCTTTAAGGCTATATTGATGGAGCTTGGAGACATTCTTTTGCTAGATGCAGTTCAAATTCGATTATTGTTTTTCAGTCCCAATATTTTCATTTCGAATTTAATTATAAACCAATTATAGCATTTGTGGAATTTGAATTTTAATTTTAATTTTCTAAATTTAATTTTGAAATATATTTTTGGCTGGGTCCAAATCTGGAGTTTCCCACTGAAAGTAAATTTATATTTGAAATTATAATTTTCAGACTGCAGATAATAAATAAATATGATTTTTGCCAATAAATTGCCAACATTAGTCTACTAAATCATATATATATATGTGTGTAGGCAGCTGCACATACATATACAGCTGTTTACAGTTACATTGCGTATGTGGTCGAGTTAGTCTTAGCCCTTTATTGGCCCCAAAGGACAGGCCAACATGTCGTCGGTTTGATGAGGCGTAAAACGGAAAAGAAATGGTGGATGGCAGTGGGAAGGGGGAGGGAGGCGAGGAGATGGACTAAACGCGAAATGACAGCCACTCGATAGATAAAATTGCATTTAATTGTACGAATTTGAAATACTCTTTATCAAGTTGCTGAAAACAAGAGTAAAGTGGAGAAAAAATGGAGAAAAAATCATAATTTATTATTATTTAATTAATTATTATTTAAATCGTCTCTCAATGTTACGTAGTGTATTGGCAAGTCGGTGATGTCTGCCATAAATATGCAAAGGGCGCATATTTTGTGCGTGAGCGTGAAATGGGAATGTTGGGGGTTGTGGGGTGCCTTGGGCTTCTGCTGGCATTGGCAGCTACCAAGGTCACATTGACAAGTGTTGCACGCGCCTGCGATTGACAAAATGTGTAGCGTGGTGGAGCCACGTGGTGGAGGGGGGGGGGTGTGTTGGTAGATGGTTTTTGTGTGTGGGATGAAGCGCGAGTTCTGCGTTTGGCATTATTCCTCTTGTTCTTGTTTGCGTTTACCTTCTTTCTTTTGCCTTTCACTTGATTACTGACACGCGCCTGCCACACACGCAACTACACCCACACACACACTCACACACACACACACACACTCACACAGAGATGCTTCATGATTGAGATTCTGTTTGTTTGTTTGGACGCCAAAGTGATTTTCGGTTTTAAACAGATTTGTTTTGTGAAGTTTTTTGATTTGTTTGATTTCGTTGTCAACAGCAGCAGAGTGACAGAAGAATTTGCCAAATCTCGATTTGAATATGCTCCGATGCGACATCAATAAAAATCGACTTCAAACATTGATATCAATACAACAAATCATTGATATAATCTCATGCTCTGACTTGGAAATCTGTGTATATTAAATAAATCTCGCTCATCTGAGAACTATTTGAAATTTATATTTTTATTAGCAATATCAATTAATTATTATTATTAAATATTCATCTTTGGCAATAGCTATACAAAAATGACTTTTATCGAGTTTCGATCAGTATTCGAGTATTCAAGTTCGATTACTTTATTATTTATCGATTAACACTTACAACTCCGAC
The DNA here is from genome assembly GCA_035041535.1 of Drosophila cognata. Classification (NCBI taxonomy): domain Eukaryota; kingdom Metazoa; phylum Arthropoda; class Insecta; order Diptera; family Drosophilidae; genus Drosophila; species Drosophila cognata. Next base: position 3,082,501 of record JAWNLC010000688.1, on the reverse strand, counting down.
TAGTCCTATTTACTACTACAACAAGATGTTATCTACACTTTTACTTGATTATTTATATAATTGTATTATTTATCTAAGCTCCGATCTGTTCTCATTATCTGCCACAACATTGACTTTGGGCGAAAGCAAGCTTTTGCTTTCGCATCAAATTGCCAACAAGTAGCACAAATTTCGCAGTTCACAAAAAGTTCTCCTTCAGAAAGGTCAAAAGCGCGTCCTGCCAGCATCCAGAGAGCGTGGGAGACAGAGAGAGAGAGAGAGAGAGAGAGAGAGAGAGAGGGGGAGGACGAGGTGACGAGGGCGATGACTACGCGTGTGTTGTATTGAAATGTCCTTGACAATAACATTGGTTTGCCGGCACTGGATGCTGAGTGGGTGTTCAAATCTACGTTATCCACAGAGAGAGACAGCGACAGAAAGAGAGAGAGAGAGATAGAGAGAGAGATAGAGAGAGAGAGAGTCGCCTGGATGTTGGCTTGGGGCACTTGTGTCGAGGAAGCTTGATTGCTGAGCCACACGCTCGGGAATGTGATTGTTACGGTTCAGCTTGAGGCGACGGAATAACTCAACGCAAATGAAGTTGAGCGTCTGAGCCAGAAAAGGCGTTTGGCTAATTGAGTTGGCAAGTGAACAAGTTGCCGATTTCAAAAATTAGAAAAATATGTGTGCTGCAGCACACGCACGTACTGACTGGTGTCCATCCAGCCCCAACTGACCCCATCCTCTCCTGCTCGCCACTGTTTGTTCGGTTGGGCGGCAACACAAACAAACCGCACAAAATACACGCACGCTAACCCCACAAGCCAATAACCTGGGGCCATTTCGCTATTTACACAATTACAATAAAAAAATATTTACCCTGTCCGCTGTCTCGTCCCCAGATCCACACCTCCTCCGCCTCCTTCCTCCTCCCTACAAATTAGAGAAAAGCCAAGCAACGAAATTGCGTCGAAAATGTTTTTGACGCACATTTGGCGCGTTTTCTCTGGAACCAGAGATGATGAGTAGGGAAAGGGGGCAGAGGGGGGGGGGGGGTGAGGGTGTCCAGAGTTAGGGCCCAACAACTTTTACCCAAATTGTATTGTGTGTTTGCCTTCGACTGGTGCAGGTTGGCCAATGTTGTGTGCCATCCCCAAAATGATGTGGCTTCTTCTTCTTCTCTTTACTTTGGGTAGAATTCAAGGTCAAAATAAAGAGCTGGCCGAAAAAAAGCACCCAATTACAAGAAGTACATATAGACTCACAGATACTCTCTTAAGAGTGTAGAAAAAAAAAATAAAAAAAATTAAAAATAAATAAATTAAAAAAAAAAAAATTTCAATTAAATTATAAATAAAATGTAGTATTAAATTTAAGTTTTAAAGACTTAAAAGATTTAAAAGATTTATAAAATGATTAAGATTTTTGATGAAATGTTGAAAAAAGTATTCTCAAATAACTTTTGACTTGCATTCAACCAGTTTTGAAAGCTTAAAGATTAGGCCATAGTCGAGCAACCCTCTCATTGAAGGGTTGTAGGGTATATCTCTGACTAGGCGCCAACTGCGCCGAATCGTCTGCTGTTGGGCTTAGGCAGTGTTGGCCTGGGCGGCAACCACCGCTGCACACCTCTGCAATTTGTAAGCATTTGGTGGCAACCACTTGATGAGGCAGCCGCATACAATGGCTTTTTGGGATTCAAATTTTTTGCTGACACTTGACCCAAATCAAAACAGTTCTCAGCAAAAAATATCAAAGGACGGCGATTTGTTTAATTGTCTAATTAAAATCAAGCAGCTTCCGAGCCAGAACCATTCTAATAGCTGCATCTGACGAGGGATCCACTCCAAATTTCAATAGCTTCACAATTTACCATTTTACATTTGATATGTTAACTTAATTCTTTCCAATTTTTTTTTAATTTCTTCTTAAATTTCCATTTTTATTTTTAAATTTTGAATCCTTGAAAGTTTGTCAACGCACTTCAAATTGCAACCAAACAAATTTCTCAATTTTAAAAAATATATTTTCTGCGCAGCAAAGACGAGGCATAAAAACAAATCAATGAAATGAATTAATTAGATTTAAGCATTAAGCCAGATGCTATGGCAACAATGTTTACAGGTTCACATTTGCATATAACCAAATTATATTAAGCTGCTTTGCGACAAGCGTAATAAGATACAAGACGCAACCTTGTGGCAGCTTGTAGCAGCTTGGGGCAGCTTCCACCCACATCTCAAGCCTACATAGGCGCATATGTTTCGCTTACAATGCATAAAACGTAATTCCCAATTTGTAGCTGATTTGACTTTGATCTTTATTATTTTCCAATATCTTTTCCAAGAAATGATGTTGTCAATGAGCTTGAGGTGGTCAGTGCGATTTTTAGTGGCAATATTGCAAAATTTGATTTAGCTGTTTTGGTTTTTTGTGTTGTGTATATCTATATCTATTCCAATTCCATATATTTAAATCACACGATTTTATTTAACTAGAGCAAAATACTTTAAAGTGTGCTCGCAAATCTTTGCAATTTGAATAAAAGTATAATTTGCATAAGTAGCAGAAATAATGTTTATTGTGCCTTAAGAAAAATCGTTTAATTTTTGAATTTATCCAAATATATGAATATGTTGCAAAAGTACAGACTGTGTCTAGACAGAATGATGAAGAGTGCTGAAGGAGGGAGTGCTGAGAAGAGTGCTGAAGGAGGGGGTGCTGAGAAGAGTGCTGAGAAGAGTGACGGCATAAGCCGAGTAATAAATGCAGCTTGAGTCTATTTCAAGGACTATACTTAACGCTAAACGGAGGACAAGGGCTTTTTGAGTTTCTACAAAGTCAGTAGCAAGTGTGGCAGTTGGTCATCCGTTCAACTGCCCCACTGCTGCACTGGCCGCTGGCCATTTGCTCATGTGGCCAGACATTAAGTATACGCATTGTTGACTGTGGAAGTGGAGCAGAGACTTGGCGATGTTCGACTATTTTAATGGCACTTTGTGTGGCGAGACTGAAGGCAATCGATTACGGCACACACATGGCACGCACACACACACACACACACACACACATTGTGTGTGTTTTGTTTCATAATCCATCAGTCATGGCGAGCGTCGATCGGATCGATATGTAAAGTATATCAAATTACGCATAAAATGTAATTTCGTTTCATAAACAAAGCAGAACGTTCCTCAGACGAAAGCTGTGGCATTACGTTTCATAAATATTTAAACTCGACTATATGTTCTCGATATATTTATACGGACCGAGGGTTCCTATTACGAGCCAACGTCGAGAACAAATGCTGATGATGATTTCGAGATATCGCTGGCATTGAGAATTAAAATGATTTTGGAGGCAACAGATTGTTTACTATTTCTCGCCCTCACAAATCAGATATAGATATATATATATATTATATATATATATATATTGTATGATGAACGCAATTTTAAGAACTGACAAGGTTACTTTAAGTATGTAGTAAGTGGGAAAACATACTCTTTGTCTCTCTCTCTCTCTGTCTCTGTCCAACTGTTTCTCCCTTGATGCAAGTTTTGAAATTTCTAATTATCTAGATATGGTAGAGGAATTATAAGGCATACGCATCTATTTCTAAGAACCAGAGATAGTTTCTAGAAATCAGGGTGGTTTTCCTCTTTGGAGAATATCAGAAAAGAATCTTAATTTGCCTAGTTGCAATGGCTTCAAACTAAATATTCACATTAATGAAGGTTTGTGTGTATATTTTCAGTAGTTTTCTTGAGGAGCTGCAAATATGTATAGATGCAAGGGAGAGTCCTTGACATCGGCCCACCCGCATGATATGCCTGAGCGTGTCTGTAGACATTGACAACGGTAATGACACTGGCAATGGCAACCAACTGTTGCCTTTGTCGCTAAATATAGCTGAGAAATGAGGGCGACATTCGACAGTCAATGGGGGGAGGGTGACAAATGGGTGGTGGCTCGGTCAAATTGCGGCGCCGTCGCCTGGCTCCAGTCGCCGCCAGTCAAGGACATCGCTCACATTACCAGCCCCATCGAGATGCGCATAAAATTTCAGCAGTCGGAGGCCTCTTTTCATAGACTTTGTGGCAGAATGTTTGAAAGCGTTTAGCATTGCAAACTATGGCAAACATTTCGACGATTTCAATGTCAGAGGCTTCACTTCTTGAACTGATCGATTCAGGAAGTGCTGTTTAATATGCCAAACTTCTCCACTTCGACCGGTGCATAAAATGAATAACTTTCGATTCAGCTATTGATCAGCACTTGATGACCGGCTCCATGTGTGTGTGTGTGTGTGTGTGTGTGTGTGTGTGTGTGTGGATCAGTGGAATGTTTAACAATATTCAGCTGGCGACAGGAAGCAGCAACGAGAAATCAAGTTTAATATAAGCTCCAGGCGTCAGTCATGCAAACATCGGCATATTATAAATATCTTAACATTTGCTGGCTTTCATAGAGGATAACCTTGTGGCTCTATCTGGAGATGAATGTGTGCAAACTGTGCAAAAAAGAAATGTGCCTGCTGCCAGGGGATGAAACTCACTTAAAAAGCACCGAGAAAAGTGCTCAGCAGTCAAGAGTTGAGAATAAATCAATTTCGCAGCAATAAAAAAAGATAAAGATAAAAGATAAGAGATAAAAGATAACAACAGACCAAAATTCTTAATAATGATTTTACGTATACATTTTTTAGATTAAATCTAATATTAAAATTAAAGTTGCAAACTAACTTATATAATTTAATCATTTAAGAATTGAATATTTTAAGTTTAACAATGGATATAATTAATCGGGGTATAATAATTGTGCAAGTATGAACATGAGAGATGCTGATAGCTGAAGCTGACTAAATGCAGCGTTCTCCAGATTAGGCACTTGAGACGAGCATGCATGGGGTCAAGCTAAGTTTTGAGTTCAAGAGGGCATGGGACAAATTTGGCAGTCGCTGCACCCGATGGAGTGAGGCAGCGGTCGTCTTACAAACGGCTGCATAATGTATTCCTATATACAGTGAGAGACAGCTCAAAGTAAGCAGTGTTAAAGAAAAAACATAATTGCCTGCCATATGTGTTTCGGATTCAGCTCAGTATTGGATTGTAGCCACACATAATGCCGTCCGACCGAGCCAAAAACGTTGAATTTGGACTCATCTGCCAATATGACTGTGTTCCAGAACTCCAGATCCTTGTCCAAGTGGGTTTTGGCGACCGTCATCCTAGTCCCTTAATTTGATGCGCTTATAAAGGACTTTTTCTGTGGTACTCGGGCATTGGAATCATGTTTGCGCAGGACCTGGCGTACAGTTTCCACACAGCACTTTTTCCCCATTTCATCCCGCACCTGTTGAGTCATTTTTGGAGTCGATAGCTTAGGATTTGCCCTTATTTTCCTGATGATCCTCCGATCCTCCTCTTCGGTGAAAATCGGGTACATGTGCATGTACCTATTGAAACTAATTATAGAGTTCTACATAAAGTAATTCTTACTCTCATCCAAACTATTATTTTCCTCTCAATCCCTCTTTAACAAAGTTCAGCAAAAACTCAATACCAGCATAAGTCATTCGCTCATTGATTCAATTTCAGGCAAACATCTTGATAAATTTGAACCCCATTCGAAAGACTTAAGCTCTCTTTACTTACCACTGTTTCCGTCTAACCATTCTAACACTATCCATTCAGATTCCTTTAACAATCCTTTATTATATGAGACTGCAATAAATCATTGTATATACCAGTATCTTAGATTAATATTTTTTAATTGATACCCTAGAATATTGTGAGACTCAGTCCAAGACGCTGACACTTACATAAATTGATGAGAGGTTCCTTCCTAAGGGACGCCCGCTGTCATCGAAATTGATGGAACTGCCTGCAACAATAAATAATATGATATACTTTAATGGCAATAATTTATGTTTACTGACATCACCTTCACCTAATGCTAGTCCAAAACTTGCCACTCGCCTCTCGCCTCCCTCCCTCATGTTGTGCCTTTGTTATCTACTGCGCTCAATTCGTGCATGAAATCTGCAATCAAATGTAAATGGAAAGCTCATAAGCTTTCCTTGATGGTCCTATAAAGCAGAGCTTTACAACATTTGGGCCAACTGGCAGGATGTCGACAGTTTATGAGGCAGTAGTATCATGTTACTCCATTCTGGGGGGTTTTGGCTTTGCGCTCATGTTGTTGCCGTCAAAATGGTGCCAAGGATGCGGTGCGTTAAAGAACCCGTCACGTATACGCCGCATACAGCAGCAATTATGTATTATGTATTTATGCATGTGGGCTGACAGCGGGGAGAGGGCAACTCAGGGGATGGCACAAGCATCCATAAAGTTAACCAAAAATAAGCCGAAGGTTATGTTATGATAATACGTAGCAGCAACTAAAACAAAACGAGAATCGCAACGCAATTCAATCAGTTGCGCTCGAGTTAGAGCCTATTCGGAACTGTACCGAACCGAACCGAACCGAACCTAGACCGGCTTATGATTATGTGTGGGTCATAAACAGTGAGCAGCGCCTAATGACAGGCAAATGAGTGCAGAGTTGGAGTTGGAGTTAGAGTGAGTGTGCCACATCCATCAGCATAAACCCCAAACTCTTTGGTCCTTTGTGCGTTTATTTGCTCACATTTCAAGGTTGTATTTATCCTGTTTCAGCAGTCGCTGATTAACAAAATATAATATGTTGCGGGTTGTTTTTTCGGGGGCAGCTTTATTAACTGCGTCATTTTCCACAAAAACAAGACAATTACGTTTGGCGTGGCGACTATTTGATACCCTTACCGATGTGAGTCAAACGTCGAAAAGTGATATAAGAGTTAGGAATAAAAGTGATCACATAAGTGCTTAGTCCTGTAATTTTCTATTATCCGAAACACACTTCAGTAAGCTGCTTATTTCCTGACAAAATTCGTATACTCGACTCAGCAACTAACAATAATAAATAGAAAATCAATTTGTCGGGTCAATCGAGGGTGTCCCAAGCCCAGCCCCAAACTTCGAGTATTCCGATATACCGATATCTTGTAATTATTATTTAATGCTTACTGCGCCGCCAGCATTGTTTGTCTCGTTGTTTTCGTTGCTGTCATTGTCATATTATATCAATATTCCTGAATCGCAATTACTTTGGCCGAAATGATAATGATAATGATAATGATATTATCTCTAACATTTAGAGGCCAATAAGAACACATTTCTCAAGAATTCTGATTAAAAAATGACAATTAGTGGAAAGTTCCGGGGTTTAAGTTGATAAGTTGCTTCTATTGTGTCTATCTGTGGTTGGGTTTTATCATTTTCCTTGACTTCAAAGTCCTCGCTTTGCTGGTGCAGATGATGAGTGTGGACATAGTCTCATTGTGAAATGGGCATAGAACTGTTAACATATTTAGAAAATATTGGGTTCTACAGTGCTGATATTATCGTTTCTTTGAGGCTCGAATTTGACAGTTGAAACTTAGACAAATTCGGCGTAAAATAAGTTGGATTTAATTAATGAAAATTACTATTACGAACAATGTATTTATGGTTATTACTTTGCAATAATATTAGCTCAGCTTGTCACTGTTCAAATCATCATCATCATCATCCCTTTTAGGATCCACACTTTACAATGTTGGACAATGTTGACGAAACGGCGATTGTATTGAATCGTGCGCTTCTTCTTCTTCTTCTCCTGCTTCTCAACCTATGGGGTCTGGTCCTTAACCTTGCCCGGCATGCGGCAAAGAACCATGCACCTTGCCACCAATCATCGGAATGGTGATGTCCCATGCAAAGGAGCTGAGCGCCGTGACGGGTGTCGCATCGGTGAGTGTGGCACCCTCACAATTCAAGCTGAACTGGGCGGCATCGAAGCCATGCAGCTGGGCCAACGGAGTTTTAACGCCAGCATGTTGGCAATGTTGGCATCCTGGGACACCTCCAAAGCATGAATCGTTTCCAAGCCACTTTTATGCGGATCTATCGAAAAGAAAAGTTGCAAAGTATAGTCAGAAATGAATATCACTGACAGACATACGGTTCTAAAAAAAGTTGAAAAATAAAAAAATTGCAAGCTATTGAGCTGATACGATATATATTTTAATTATGTTAATCATTTTTCCTAAGATTCATGGATTTTAATTAACATAGTAAGTAAAACTTCGCTGAATTGCAGTCATTCAACTGTTAACTTCCTACTTATGCAACTTTTCGGGCTTAAGCCACAAAACTACTGGGAAATAAGAGCTGTACCTGATGTACCTCTAAGCGAATAAGCAGCACATCCTCAATGCGCAGTGAACAGCATTTTAATGTATTTCATCAGAATGCCCATACTAACTGGTATGTAGATCTTACCAAACAAGGCTAATGCACATTAGGATCTTTAAGAATGGAGCACAATATCAGAGCACCTCTGAACGATATTCGAGTGTAACCATTTGCCTTACTTAATTGGTTGTGTTAGGAGGCATTATCATCAGTGGCTAATAGTCATTAGCCTAAGCATTCAACTTGAACGTTTAGCCTGAGACTCATAAATATGAATATTTTCACTTTTCGCTGGCAATACTTATTACCACCATTAAGCACTTACAACCAGCGACTGCAATGCAACAGCAGCAACAAGCGATTTGTTACAACTACAACAATCACAAAAATAATATAAAATGTAAAGTGGGAGAGGGAGGGAGGTGGGGGGTGGTGGGGGCTAGTAGGACCAGTGAGCGACCCAGATTTGAAAAACACTTTCTTTGCTTTGAGACGAGTATTTTCAAAGTTTCTCTCCTTTATGCTTTACAGTTCAGTCAACTCATTTCGGGGGTCTCTCCTCTCTAATAATTAAATGCTCAAAATCATCAAAATATCAAATAATTGAGTCTCGTGCCTTTTGTTTTGGCATCGCTGAGTGCAGCCCAATCATTTCCATATGGGCGACCAGCGACAAGGAGGCGCTGTGTGGGCTGGCAAGGGGGGCAGTGGTGTAGGGGGGCTGGGGGGAGTTAAAATCAACAAGAAACACTTTCCACGCACACTTTTCGTTGACCCAGAAAGCACGCTGAAAACCCGTTTCAGTCGCTGACGGGTTAAAGAAATGCAACAAAACTACAAGAAAGTAAGACTGAAAAAAACTTTAAATTTAAAATAAATGGAGTACACTTTCGCTTATGAAAACGAAAGTCAACGGACTTTTGCACCAACAACAGCAACAGCAACAGCAACAGCAACAACAGCAACAAACCAAACAAAACACAAAACAGAAATGCGTCGCGACGGTGAAATGGCGGAGAAATTTGTCAGTCTAATGGGGGCCAAGCAAAGTAGGCTGTGCAACGGGCCAAAGCGGCATTAAAAAGAAACAATGAACACAAAATACACAACACCACACAACAATACACAACGTACAGCAAAAATGCAAAATACACACAAAACGCGCAAAGTTCAAAGCTGACAAGCGGACAAAGTCGCGCGCGTTTCTGACGCGACACTGAGGCGTTTTATTTACGCCCCTGAAAATCGCAGCAAGCACGCGACTTTTGCAAGTGACCCAATTTCAATACATACCGCAAGCATTGAAAATGAAATAAAAATCAAAATGAAAAAACAAAAAAATAACAAAAAAAAATGCATAAAAATATAAAGCCAATATGAGCCAGCCTGCTAGCCAGACGACTAGTAGCAGAAAACAATAAATTATTTGGAGGTTCCAACATTCAATCTGCCATTTTCAGTTTAGGTTTATGTAAAAACAAAAAAAAAACACTACAAATACAACAAATACAACAAAAATGAAACAATAATAAAATCAACTGAACGCCTTTTGTTTTGTGGCGGCGACAACATGAGGCAACCTTTAGCCAAGGCAATGCTCGAATAAATAAAAACAAAACATTTTCCATATTACTCTTAATGTCAAGCACACCCATTTCAATTTGCTACAGGCGTTAAATGGACTTAGTTACTAGTTTTCCCATCTATCCAAATCATGGACATGATCTTCTGATTTGTATCTTCACATAGTTTTTACGGATCGCCTAAGGTCGAGACCCTAAGCCACGCCTCGCATAATTTGGCTATTTATTAGAGTTTACACAAACAAGACACAGAAAATATTCCCAAAATAAAAAAAACCATTTGAAAGCAAGAAAAATAATTAAATAATAATAATTAATAATTAAACAAAAATTTAAACTCAATTTTCTCTTTATAAATGTTTTTTATTATCATTAAATTAATTTTAATTTGTGCTTTTTAGAAATGTTTTCCATTATCAAGAAAAACGATTTAAAATCGATTTCGAATCGCTGTGAAATTTGAAGTAATTAAAAATTAATGAAGCAAAATTATATTATATAAATTTATAAACTATCTAAAATGTATCTATATAAATTTGTAAAAATTTCAAAATTCTGGTTATACACAAATAAGTTGAAATAATTTACTTATGAATACTGAAATTTGAATAATTTTTTTCAAAATATGTTTTAAAAATGGTGTTTGCTTGCTCGTGTTCAAGTATTTTTTTTTTTTACTTTTTATATACTCCGATATATTTCGAGTACGATCGGAATTCGGCTGCAGCGCCGTTTTTGTGCTTTCAGTAACGACATTTTTCCGAACACTTTCAATTTTATTTTCTATAGAGAAAGAAAATGAAAACAATTTGAGTTTATCTAAAAATCAAAATATTTGAATTTAATGTGATTGAAACTTGCTTGCATATTAAATGGCAGCCTCACGTGAGTTGGCCAAACCAAAACGATGTCAATAACCCAGGTAAGGCACGTAAAATGTTAAAATGTTAAAGTGTGTGCGTATACATAAAGCTATGTATATATTGATATATATATGCATATAGCTTTGTGTATATCCAGTGAATATGAAATTTCACTTGGCTGACTGCGCCGACGCAGCTGCCGACAGCGAAAGTGAAACTCGAAGAGGTTTTTGAACTCGACAAGTGTCCGATTCAGACGGCAGCTGTGATCGGGCGCGGGGGGAGCGAGTAGTGGCTGCTTATGCAGTTAGGGGTGAGTGTAGGGTATGAGAGGTGGGGTGGCAGGTGGGGAGAGGTACATGTTTGTACATCAAGAGGCACGACGACAGCCAACTGGCCTCGCCGCAAGTAACTGGAGCGGAACCAAAGACAGCGGCAAAAGACAAATTGTACAATTTTACTTTCTTTTCCACATGCAACTGCGTCAAGAGTCGAGAGAGTCGAGAGAGTCTGGAGCGTTGGTTTCGCGCTGGGTTTTCAGTCTGAGGGACTGGGCTTGGGCTTGGGGATCTGAGCCAGCTTAAGTGTCAATGAACCAAAAACTGACGACGCCGAAATGAAAGCGTCGCAACCCAATTAAACTGCAAACTTTTTCAGATTCCCCAAAATTTTGACTTGCACTTGGATTTGATGGATTTGGTCTTCGACTTCGTCATCGCCGTTCAATTTTTAGTTTTGAGTTTTGAGTTTTTGGTATTTATTTTGGCTAGTCTCGGATTTGGCGCCAATTTTATGCGCTTGACGACGAGCAAAGAGCCTCGGCACTGAAATATGCCGAAAAAGGTCACAGACAATTAGCAAGTGTCGTTTTTTTTTGCTTTTTTTTATTCATTTTTGCTGCTGTTGTTGTCGGTGCAAACACCCGCACCTGCCCCTCCCTTGGCCCGGCCATGTGCTCTGTTCCAAAGCCACGCCATGAGCCAAGCTCAATGTTGTAGTTTACAACAACAACAACAAACACAGCAAACAGAGCTCTGTACAGCAGGCAGTAAACATAACAACAACAACAACAACAACAGAAACAAGTAAATCAGCAGCAGAGGAGGCCGACGACGTATAAATAACCTCATAATTGCCGCTGAGGGTCTTTGCAATGAATTATGCGAATTAACCTCAAACATTGAAACGTTTTTCATGAGCACGCAAACAATTTTTGGACAAGTTGAATTAACTTATGTTACGATTGATCTGATTCGTGATTGATTGATTGATGATTGTATGTGGGTGTTTAATAACATCATATATACGATAATGACTTAAGCGCCCTGCCACTAATTATGATATTTGATTCTGTTGCAAACGGTTCGTCGGTCGAGGTCAATGCCCCAAACGAGAGCCGCACAACGTTTAAATCACATGAACCATGTGAGCCAACCATCAACGTCTATTACCCAAAGCAATCATCACAATTTCATATTCCAAGACGTTCCGAGGGGCAAACTCGTGCCGAGCATGCGCAACCTGAACTGCAGCGAAAGAGAGACAGAGATAGTGAAACAGCAGCAGCAGCAGCAGCAGCAGTATAACGGGTAAGCGAATAGTCAGGCTAGCGGGTTAGCGGGTAAGCGGGTAAGCGGGCAGGCGACAAACGGTTAAGCACATTTGAAACGAAATTGAAAGCAAAAGCGAAAGTGTATTTCTTTCTGGCTTGTCTTTTGATATTTATGTTGCTGTCTACTTTGTATTTTGTATTGTGTTGCCAACAATTCTTCAAATTTCTTTTGCTATTCAATTTCGTTTTGTCAACGTTTTCACTTTTGACTATAATCGTATTTTCATTGTTTGTTGTTTGCTGTTCGCTGTTTGCTGTTTGTTGTTTGCTGTTTGTTATTTGCTGTTTGCTGTTTGTTTCTTCATTCATTGTTTTTCATTGCTGCCCAGAAGTTCAGATCAACAGCTGAAGACCAAATGGAACACTCTCGATATTGTCTGGCGATCATTACATATTCACATCTCATTAGATAATTACAATAGGCTGCCGCGCACATAATGAGAGTGAAATTTGTGAATGGAACTGACCCCGTTTAGATATCAGTGCCTTCAAATAAGCACAAAGAACAGTTACCTTCTCAAATGAAACTGAAAATAAAATAAATTTCGTTTGTACTGATTTCGATATGATTGATGTGATGCATAGCGAGCTGATAGCTTGTCAAAGAAGAGTCGGGCCTACAAATCCAAAATATACAGATCGAGAAACTTATTGAAGAAATAACTCTCGCCAAAACAAGCCCAATGACAAACAAAAAAGGCTTAAAACTGTGGAACTTTATTGCAAACTAAAATGAGAAAATACACAGATTCAAAAACTTTAAAAATCTCTTTTACATTTTTATGAGATCCATGGGAATTAAGCTTCAGACATGCCGACCTAGATAATAAATAATAATTTTAGAAGTTTCCGAGTATTGTGTATTTCTTACGATGATTTATTAAAGTTCATATCGATGTTATCAGAAGTATGGCAATATTAATGACATACACATGAAATGTTTTCAAAAAAATACAATCTTAAATAAATTAGTTAAATTAACTTTTCATTATCTATAAAATTGTAAAGCTGAAACCAAAATGCCAATTAATTCAATCCATTTTTAATTTTGTTTCTTTTTTATTGGGTTCAAAAAAATGCTTGTAGATTGTTTAACAATTTAATTCATTTTTTTATTATTCATTAATTTTAATTTATTGTTTAAGTTTAAAGTGTATGAAGCACCGACTTTGAATCTTAAGACTTTAAGGAACTCAAATTGAAAAGATGTTAAGAGGAACAACCCATACATACATGTATGTAGCTCATGATCATACAAGGATGTTTTTAATAATTTCTTAAAAAGTGGAGTGGAATACAACATATGCTCGACAATAAATGTTTATGTGCATATATGCATAATTATTTTGAATATTATTATCGACCACAAAACTAAACACAGCATTGCACCTTGTGTCTCGACTTTCACTGCTGCTTACGCTTACGCTGTGGCTGAGCTGCTGACCCAGAAACTCCAATGACACATCAACCTGGCCAAGTGAAGCGTTTAATAAAGTTTTATGCAAGCGCATAAAAAATGCAACTGGTGTTGCCGCTGTGGCGACCAATGTCAGGAGAAGACCCTTGGCAAGCAGATCAACCGAGCGAGACAAAACAAAAAAAAACAACAAAAAAAACGGTCTATAAAAACTGCAGGCGTTACGGAAATGAAGATGTCGACATCCTGTTGCCACATGCCCCTCGTTGTGCCCTGCCTCGAGTGCTTTTGTTGCAGCCGGCGACTTTCTTAATGGCCCTCGCTCAAGGCTCAAGGCTCAAGGCTCAAGGCTTAGGGCTCAGGTCTCATATCTGAGGGCTCAGGTTTTGGACTCACTGCTTAAAGCTCGCTGGTTCAGTCAGTCTACACATGTTGCCACTAAAAAGTGTTTAAGATGACATTGGGTTAACGCAACGGCTAACTGTCTGTTAACTGTTTTAATGCCGTGTAATTCATGTTGGGGAAGCCGCAACGGGCAGCAGCTGCTTAAGGCCTAAGGCCATCGGTTGTTGCAGTTGCCACACAACAATAATCGGAAACAACATCAAATCTAATAGACAATTTTTAGCGCTTTCGTTTTTGTACACACCCCGAATCGGCAGATATATATATATATATGTATATATGTATGTATGTACAAGATATCTGTTGATCAGCAGCACTTTTCCCATTGAAAGCAATTTAATGTACGCCGCGATAAATACAAATTTCATCAAACATTGAGACATCGACAATAGACCATGAAAGTTCAACACTTTCTTTTCGGCTGTGGCAAACAGTTGAAGTTCAACTCAATAATGTTTTTGTTTTTTTCTGTTTTTTTTGGGTAGGTGGCCATCAATTACCCTACTCGAGAAACTATAACATGCGCCGGACCAAGCCGAACCAAACTGAACATGCCGAAAAACGGCAAAAGCGACATTTAAGAGCCAATTAGAAAAAGAAAGTGAAAAATGTTGCAACAACAGCAGCAACAGCTGAGAATCCAGCTGGTATTTTATTCAGTTCCATTTTGGAGGCGCCTCACAGAAAGTGATGCACATTTTGACAATAATCATTCGATTCAAATTCAAAATCATAATGCATTGAAGACGGGTCCCTCAATACCATCACGGGTGTCATTGCTCCGTATTGAGTTCAAGCGGGTTTGTTGAACCCACAGCGATGCCTGAATCTAATTTACTATTTTCACCGCAAATGCGAGACGAACCCAGAAAAAACCAAAAAAAATTCAAAAACGAAGTGAAGCCCTCAGCGATCGGCAAAAGTGAGAGTTGAACGCTGCGAGTAAAAGATTTGAATGTTGTTTGAATATTGAGGTCACTCAGAGTTGAAGTTGTTGCTTGGAGTTTTTGAGTTTGCAGTTGGAGTTGGACTTGGAGTTGGAGTTGGGTTTGATGATCGTTATCCAGCATTCATATGCTTGTGTTTATCATTTTCTATAATACATTTTTCACAGTTCAGTTTCAGCTATTTTGGCCGTGACGCATGCGCCCAACAACTTTCTTTGAGCGCTGCCTTTGAAAGAGGTCAGTGAACGAAAGCAGAAACTCCAACTTACCATAATGCAAAAAAAAAAACCACAACAACAAATTAAACTGATAGAGCTAAAGCAGCATATCAAATATCATCTGGTTAGTGGAGCGTTGTCAACGGCAACAGCTGCGTTGAAAGTGTAATCGCATTTTTCTCCCTTCTTTTGGCAGAGTGCAAAAATGTTTATTAACTGAAGGTGCCACACAGACCAGACCAATAAGGGACGCAAGCTGACTCCAACAAATGTTTAATGTACTCTCAGTTTACCTCAGTAACAACGCCATGCAATTCTCAAAACCTCCTTTGCATTCATGGCTAGTTGGCTTTGTATATTTCAAGCCCATATTTTGATTTTGAATAATTAAAATATGTTTTTTTTTCTGTTTCTTATTTTTACTTTAATATATTTTGAAATCCATCCATTCAATCAGGCGTGGAGCTTGAAATTGAAATAGCTAACATATTTCAATCATTTCAAATAATTTCTTTGAGAGATCACAAAACAAAAAACAATTATTTGAAATGTACACTCAGCAAAAAATCACAACAATAATCAATGCAATCAATGCAAATTCAAGTAAGCCAAAAAAGTACATTTATTTATTCATCTAATGACAGCTAAAGTCACTCGACAATAAAAACAAAACAAATGTAAAAAATAGATTAAGTTCAAGGGAAAATAATTGTTTAATGGAAATGAAAAAAATAAATAATATTTATTAGATTTATAAGATATCTGGTGTCATTTAAATGACAAATTGTCATGTGGAGAACACACAATCAGATCAACAACAAAATAATTAATTAGTTAAATGCATGTTTATTGGTTCTATAACTTTGTGAACCTGAAACGCAAATCGTCTTACGTCGTTCCTAACTTCGTTTTCTATGAAGATACGATAGCAAAAGATGATCAGGAAGCAGCCGATCTGTTTGCTGAGTATTTTCAATCCACCTAATCCTCTACTAACTTCTCACCAAATGTACCATATCCTTACCCTGTTCAAAGAGCTAATTGCATTTTTGATCCTGTGATCACTTTAGAGTCACTTCTTGCCGACCTACACACAATCAAGCCTGGGTATTCGCCTGGTCCTGATGGTGTCCCGGGATGTGTACTTAAGTACTGTTCTGAGTCTATTTCCAAACCTTTACTTCAATTATTTACTTTGTCTGTTGAAACTTGTTGTTTTCCCGCTATTTGGAAGGAATCCTTTATTATTCCTCTCCATAAAAATGGGTATATCCAAATTGTCCGCACTCGAAAGGGTTAATACATTTAATAATTAGTAAAACAGCGATGAAGGCAAAGTGGGCAGAAGTATATACATAATAGTTGAAAAGCAAATACAAATAAAAGATTAATTCTAAATTGGTAGTCCAACTTAACTCCAAATATATATTTTTTAATCCTTTTGGGAGGGATTCACAAAGCAAACATTATTTCAAAAAGGTCAGGCTAGGCAAACGATGTGACAAATTGTTATTGCATTGATGGGATGGGATGCTTGGCATAAACCTTGCTAAATATTTACAGAAAACGCTGACAACGAGAGTGCTAAATGAAAATTAGAAATGAAAATGAAAATGAAAATGAGAATGAAAATGGGCGTATTGCGGTTGGATTGCAGTCAAGCGAAGCGTAATCAATGACCACATGCTTTTGTCTCTGTCTCTGTATCTGTCTCTGTCTCTGTTTCTGTTCACCCAGCTCCATCCAGCACTATTTTAATTGTGTTAAGACTCGCATTTCAAGCAAAACACCCTCCCGCCCCAACCCAACCGCAAACGTGCCCCTTGTCCCAGCCAACGTTCACTTTCCGGTGCCCACGGGTCATTCACGCTGCTTGCGAGTGCCAAGTGCGAGTCTCAGCAGTTTCGAGTGCGTCATCAACGTCGCAATTGTCTCGACCACAACTAGCGGACATTGGTCATTGGCCGAGCCAGCACCTACCCAACCACCCAGCCACCCCCCACACAGCGCCCCACCCTCCCTCAGCAACCCCCGGCAAGCATTTCGTTGAACTTGAAACGCAGTCATGCAACGAAAGCGTGAAAATTTGTGCGCTATATTTTATTGTTCGTTTCTGTTTACATTTTAGTTCTGGCCGATTCCAGGAAACAGCAACGACACCGAAACCCGTTGATGTTGGCACATTTGCGACACACAGCCAGAGCCAGAGACAGGGATAGGAACAGGGACTCGGGATTGGGAGCTGGACGGGGAGAGTGTGATGTTGTGTATTGAATAATTGCTGAAACCTTGAAATTGGCAAATGCAAACTAAAACTCAACAAACCCAACAAACGCTGACAAAATAAATAAATTCCCGCTTATGGAGCAGAATGAGACATAAAGACATCAAGCATGAAAAAACAAAGTTTAAAGATCTGACAAACATTTTGCTGCTGTTGCATGCGGCGCGGCGCATGTGTGGCTATTTTCCGAGAATTGTATGTATGAGATTTTGAGTTCAACTAGCTGCTATGCGGTAGATATTATCGCTCTGGGTAGCGTGAGAAGTAATGCCTGATTATACATAATGTTGTGCATGTGGTCAAAGTGGGTCACTCGTTTTCAATTTCATTCGAATTGTGTGCAGTCGAGGGAGATAGTATCCAAAATCATAATACTAAAAACCTAAAATGAAACAAATAATATTAAAAAAATATAAAATATTAATCAAGTCATTTAAATTACATTATTTGTATTTTTATAAGCTATCTAAAAAAAAAAAAAAAAAAATATGTTTGCATGTGAATATGTTAATAATAATAATATAAATAATACAAGGAAAAAACTAATGTTTAAAAAAATCGCGAAAAATATACATAATAATGAAATAAAAAAATAAAAACACAAAAGTTCATTTTATAAATATAATCGAAAATACTGAGCTGAGTTATGCTTATTTTTGTGCTGAGTGTAGTCACTATGTATATATATATATATACATCTATATATATAATATATAGCATATAAAAAAATGATGTGAGCATTGCATTATCGAGGAATTGACTAGTGGAAAAACTGTGATTTGATTTATTAACTTTGATATTTAGGTATTGAAAGGTCATGACCTAACCATATTGCTGGAAAGTGCGCCAAAGGTCAGATAAGTGTGTGCACGCGTCTCTGGAATTATCTATTCAACTGTATCTACATTTACACCCACTCACACACACAAACACACAGAGGTAGACACATACACACATGCTGTGCTCAAGGCACACGTGGCGTTAGAAATACATTCCTGAACAAATCGACATCAATTTCAGTGAACCTCCTCATAAAATAAAAAGTTTTTCTATTTTTCTATTCTTCAGAAATAATTCCTAAAGATGATGAAATAAGTTTCTAACATTTTGAAAGGATTGCCCTATTTATTTTGATATATATTTGATATATGTATGTAAAGTATAGAAATTAAAATATGGGAATTTTTCAATTTTTCAAACATTGAAAATAATACACTGAAAATGGGCAATTTTTCTCTGAATTTATTTCTGAATAATATGAGATGAGATGACACTTTGCTATAATCTACTGCGATTTTTTTTGCGTGTACTGTTCTGCAAAGTCGAAACAAAAGAGGAAAAAATACATGGAAAAACCTCAAACTAACCAGTAAAGGCAATCGCAATCATCCGAGAAAATATTTAGAGGAGTAAGTTAAGCTATGCGGCGGCATGCAAACCCGGAACGGAAGTGGGCACAGCCAAGGCATTGACCCCAAACATATCACGCAGGCAACGGGACTGTAGTACAATGACCCAGGATACATGTACATAAGTGAATCCTGGGTTGGGCTGGGTTTGGCGAAGATTAATAGCAGCTGCGAGTTGAACGAACCCGCGAAGCGGAAACGCCTATAATTTGGACTAGCATTATATTATCCCGGCAGTAAAAACAATATGGCGTCGTTGGTTCTTGAATTGGCTCTGTATTTGGGTTTGGGTTTAGTGTTTGTTTATGGCCAATGCTGCGCCGGGGAGAGCCAAGTGTCAGCCGGAAGTTAACCTTGAAGTTTTGCAAGCGACAACAATACAGCCAACAAATCTCAAAGCTCTGCAGCTGGAGCCAGCTAAATGCGCACCCCAACTGAGCATCCCTGGCACTGCTCCAAAAAACCCGACTCTGTTGCTGGCCCCGGTTAATCATTCCATGCCCCACCAGCCACGTGTTGGAAGTGAGTCAGAGTGTAGGAGTGAAGACACAGGCAGGGGGCTTGTGAAGATGAAGCGAGGGGTTCCGGGTTTGCCAGCCGGAAGCTTTCGCATTGCGTTGCTGGAAACTTAAGCAAAGTTAGAGACAAATTCAACCTCGCTGCGAAGAAAACGAGGATAAGACTCAAGCAAATTGTCACACTTTGGAGTGGGACCCTTACAGGCCCCGGCATAAGTTCATGGCAATAACACTTGACATTGAATCGATAAGTTCAAATTTCCAAAAATAATACTTGTAAAATGCTTCGTGAGAGAAATCGATGAGTTTGCTAAGGATTTGCCTATTAATAATCTAATCAAGATTGTCCCATGTTTAAAAAGTTAGCAACGAGGGGCAATTTAAGAGTTTTTGGAGTAAACTATTTGAGTAAAGGTTAAGCCTGGTCAAGGTTGTCAATTAATTTTGTTTTTCTTGTATTTCTTTTCCTTGGCGTCACAATATTTTGGCTAGTAATTAGAAACTTCCAGCACAACAAGAACAGTAAACAAACAAGAATATTGGGGAACTGAGGACCGGGGCTGCCTGGGTGGGCGTTAGGAGGAACGCTTCAAAAACAAGCTACAACTTGTAGCTTGTGGCTTTTGGCTTGTGGCTAACTGTGACCTACAGCGTGAAGAGTTGATTAGCCGAGGTGCCGCAGGACGAGGGCGCAACATTCTCGCACATTCGCAGCAACATTTCCTTTTTTTACGCTTCGAACTTCATTCACAAAAGTGCCCTTCATAAATACTGCGTAACGGTCGAGGAAGGACTGGAAGCATTTTTACGAGGCAGTCAACAAATTGCGCATTGAGTAGGCATGGAGTTGGTAGTCGGTGGGGCAAGGGGCATGCACACATGCGTCTGCAACGTGTGGCATTCAAAAGCCCGCGCCTTTTTTGCCCTAGCAGGTTTTACGGATTTCCTGGAAATCGCTCCTTGTCCTGTATGAAATGCAAAATGAAATTGCGTAGCGCATTTAGTTGAGTGAGTGGAGGGGGCATGGGGCATGGGGCAAGAGAGTAGGCAAAAGTGATAGGCTGACGACAACAATAGAGATGACGCACTTAGGTTTTTAGGTAATGTAACAGGCGCCAAAGCAAAGTAGCCCCAAAATGTCAGAATTAAATGCGCAACAGAGAGCAAAGCTTTATTTTGTGTGTGGGTGTGTGTGTGTGTAACAAATGGCAAGAAACTTGCGGCTTTTGGCTTTGTGGCCTTGCCAGAGAGAGCATGAGAGAGAGAGAGAGAGAGCGATGCTTCTCCAAGAGAGCGCGCAGCAAAAGTTGAAGCGCGTGCAATGCCAAGGCGAAAGTTCGAGCAATGTCACAGAAGTACAGTCAACCTAGGCGCTGGGTAAAAAAGCTTGCCGACACTCCCCTATGCGGGCAAAAGCTTCGCAAGCAACAGCGAGAGAAAGAGAGAGCGAGAGAGAGCTTTCAGGGGTACTTAGCCCAAGGCTTGAGCAGCAAATGCCGTTATTATTTAGCGTCAATCAACGTTGAATGCCCTTCAACTTTTGTGGCGCAAGCGAGACAGCGATACAACGAGCAGGCGAAGATTTCCATAGCCCCAGCGTAGGCGCACACACAAACACACACACACGGGCACACATATACATTCAAGGACTCTGACGGCCATTACAGCCGGCAAGGTTAACGTAAAAGCACAGCGCAAAAGAGACAGCAACACAAACGTCGACAGCGACGGAGGCGGCAGAAAGCTGCCTCTTTGTGATGATGCCTTAGCAACGGTGAAGTTCAAGGTTAGCAGCTGAAGGATTTCTTTCGCTTTGACATTGCCAATGGCTCCCGCACACTCCCACTCTCGTGCACCCAACACGTGGCCATTGAGTGGAACTGGAACAGCAGCTATCTGCGTCTCGCTCTCTCACTCTCTCTCACACTCTCTCATTCCCCATTTATTCTTTGCATACTTAGAGGCGCATGGAGCTGTTTATTGTTTGACTGGACTTGGTCCTGGTCCTGGTCCTGGTCTTTTCTGCTATACCTGCACCCCGATAACCTTGAGTTTTATATGGTATATGCCACATGTATATATGCTCCTCTTGCCACCTGCACCGCTATACGAACTGTTGATTACTTTGCGGCGCGTGACTTTGATTTGATTTTTAAATCATTCTTTTAGCAGCTTTTCACACGGACTTACTTGCTCGCTCCCCCATTGAAATTGGAGGCTGGCAAAGCCCACGACGAACGGGATTCGTTAAAGGTCAACATAAGGACAACATACCAAGAGCTGGCTTCTTATCACCAACACCAAGTCAAGACGAAGCCACTAAACAACTTGCATTTACCCACGTGTCGTCGTTCAAGTTGATTCTTACGAACTCATCTCGACGGTGGACAGAAAGGGACAGAGGAGCACCAAGTAGCTCAAGTTCACAGTGTGTTTGAGCTTCAGTGGAGGCACTGCGCACTGCTTCTTGCCACTCCAAAGTGCAGTTTGGGTTCTTCAAACTAATAATGTTGAATGAAAGTACTTCAAGTTCAACTTAAGTTCATTTTCACAAGCACCTGTTAAAGTGAAAATGCGTTTTATTATCTTTGCCACAACAGTTGCTCAATGTGAGATAAATCAAACTGACATTTTAGATATTTGGCGTCCAAAATTGTAATAAATAATAGTAATACGTAAATGGCCTGTTGTCAATGAGCAAAAACAGTCAATTAAATGCGGATTAACTTTTTTCTAAGCGCACGGAAAACTTTTCGTTGAATTATTGCCTACTTATCGCCGCACAGTGGGGATCTCTGCCATTTTTCGTATCAAAAACGAAATATTTTCTATTAATGTAGATATTTTCCAAATTCTCAATAGAAAACTTGGAAATTAATGATCAAAATGTTTACTATAAGTACAGGGTGCAAATACAGACCAAATTACGTACTCAACTTGGATTATTGGAATATTTATATAGTACCTAGTTGAATATAAAAACAATAGCAAATATTTGCTTCGTTTACAATAAAACAAACTTGCTATATAATCGAGGTTATATCTGAACACTTCTCTATCAGCTGAAGGTATGAATTTGACAAGAATTCGATAAGAATGAAAAGAGAAACGAAATTGATCTGTCTGCTAAGTTAATGGCTTAGTGGCACGCTAGTTTAGTTTTTAGCCTCAAGTGGGCAACACGTTATTCAAGTTGTTGTACAACTTTGAGCTGAATTTTGCCGCAACTTTGACGCACTTCGAGAGTCAATAAAAACCATGTTTCAATTAGCGGCAAATATAAATTGCCAAGGATTACACAGCGACTGACGACGTTTTTTTGCAGCCATTATAATTAGCTGTTGTGGCCAGAACCCTCTATAAATAGCCAAAGCCAATGCGAATTGTTGCAACCAAAGAACCGGCCGGCCGGCCGGCAGTAAATTCCATTTAAATGGCAGAGAAGAGTCGACCCCAGGATTTGTCCTCTGGCCACACAGAGAGACCGGCTACAGCTATACGTTCACGGCCAGGGTCATTGCGTCAATGGATGTGGCAATTGGCAAAAGGCAAGTGTGAATGAGGCGACAACATGCAACAAGGCCAATGCCAATGCCAATGGCAGCAGCCGTGTGAGCTTCGATTTTGTTCGGGTGCAATGGCAACCCTTGCACTTGAACCTGTGCACGCGGCAGTTGCATGTGCCACATTGAGTGGCATTGGGTGGGGTGTTTGACCTTCATCGTGAGCTTTCGCATTGAGCTTATTTTTAGTAACAAGCCTGGCGAGCGAGTGAGCGAGATGGCCACAATCAGCTTTGCATGCAAAAGGTCATATTCGTAAAAATATGTGTGTGTGTGTGTGTGTGCGTAATTGTGTGTGGTTTAGCCCAGCGTCGTTCAAGGTCATTGCTGCAGTCGGAACTACCAACAGAACAGTAATTACCTAACCCAATCCCCAACGCCACAAGGGTTGCTCACCTATTTCGATGGGGGTGGTTGACACCCCCTCGACATTGACGCAAATTGCTGAGGGTCAAGTGCATGGACATGGCTTTGAGTGAGTCAAATTAGTAAGCTGCCCACTCTTAACACACTCATAAGAAAATATCGCCCTAGAAGTATTTCTAATTTCCAGGCTGCTCTCTTCTGCTGTCTTCTGTCTTCTGAATTTTAGAATGGATTTTGTCTAAAAATTTGATCTTGCGTTTTTTTTTTGTCATATATTTAGAATTGTTGAAATTGTTGTTCTATTATTATGATATTATTTCTAAGAAGTAGAAAAACTTTATTTTTTTTAGGGCAATTTTCATTTCTGGGCGATTTACTAAACGTTTGGGTCTTTTTTCTGAGTGTAGCGTAGCAACCCATTAAACACACGCCATCCTCAGATCTTGGGCGACAAGTTGACTTCAACATTGACATTTAAGTTAATTAATTCAGTTTCCCGAAATAATTTTTGCTTATGCTAATTTTTTTTGTATATAAATCTTTGTGTACAAAGTGAACAAAACTCAGTTCTGCAATTCCAGAACAATGAGGTTCCAGAACAATGAGCACTCATTGCACATTCGCCGACGTTTAATCATCGCATCAGGCAAATCCCGCAAATATTTATCAACAATGCTTAAATGTCAACTGATATGATATGATTTTTATACCCTTGCAGAGCTGAGGACATTACAGACACATCTCAATCCGCAAATAGTTCTCGTACTGCTTTTATACGAGATAAGTATATGATATTTTGAAATATACTTTCAACAACTGGTTAATATTTTTGAAAATGTATATAAAATGATTTTCGATGGGCCTTATGGGGTGTACCCAGAAATACTGTCCAAGTTTGCCTTTCAAATTACGGTATATATAAGCTACTAACCTCCCTTCCAAGTTTGGAAACTGTTGCTCTTAAATTGCGGGAGATATAGGTTTTTATCGTTGTTGGGCGTGGGAGTGGGTGTGGTCCAAATTTTTGTTACGGATTTTTGAAGGGTGTCACTAGCAAATACCTTTCAAATTTGGTGATGGCTCGAATGGCACGTTTGCTTTTGTTTTTAAATTGACATTTGTGTCCATCAGAAAAAGGTGATTGCTCTTTTGGCATAGGCGTAACAAGCTTTTCGTTAAGGGGGGTACTGTATTTCATAAAGTGGTGGGGGATGATCTGTACTTAGAGGATATATAGGAGTAGAAGTCCCCCTGCTCCCCCTCATTTTTAGAAATATATTTGCTTAAAGTAGCAAACATCTCTACAACATAGAAAAATATATATAAAATATATTTGAATTTTTAAATTTAAAATTTGGAAATTCATTTTTAGAAACAATAAAAAATAAATTTCAGATTTATTTCATAAAAGTCGACACTTTACAAAGTACATATGCTACTTAAAAATTGTTAATTATTGATTGTATTTTTATTATTACAATTATATTAATCATATTATTAATTATTAAAAATTATCACAATGCATAATTAACAAATTAGCAACAAATTTGTCGCACTTTACAATGTTATGCAAAATATGAGTGCTATGGCGAAATGTTTTTTTAAAAGCCATTCAATTATCACATGCTCAAGGGTATCAGATCGGTTAGTATACGAGAGTGTGGACTGTGGGCCCCAAAGTGCCATTGTATTCCCCTGGGCACAATATACATGTACATTTGTACAGAGTGCACAGATGTGTGTGTACATATATTTATGTAAAGTTGCGAAACAAAATAATACCACCACTCTCACAAGAATTAGAATTGGAAGAAAACTTAAAAAAAGTGTGAAAGAAATAATCATAATTTAAAGTTAAATTTTATAAAATAAATAATAGCAAAATTTTGCAAATGCTTATTTATAATACTTAAATAAATAATCGATTTTTGTTTGCTACTTTTTGTCACTTTTTTCTTCCAATTAAAAATATATATCCTTATAGAAAATTTGATCCTTTAACTGAGCAACACATATTCAAAATCAACATATGAAATCAACATTTGCTTCGATTTCATTCGTATGAAAAATGTCGCATTGGTGCTATTATTTTGTCCGCAACTGTAAGTATGTTTATTTATGTGTATATATGTATATACATACTTATTTAATATCAAATGATATGCAGCGCACAATTAAAAATGCTGACGCGCGTGGCAGGCAGGCAGGCAAGCAGGCCATAGACCGAGCGATCAGCCGATTGGCCATTGTACTTACTGTAGTTGTTACGAGAGCTGGGCGACAAAGAACGAAGAAATGACGCCGACGACGACGACGACGTCGATGTTGACGTCGACGTTGACGTTGACGACTGACGCATACAAAGCAGAATTGCGAGCATTTGGGGAAAGAAGTGTATACACGACGACCTAATTAAGCGGTCAGCAGACGGTTCAAGGGTGCAGAGAAGCCCGGGTCCTTGTGCGCTTTATGCATTAGGAGCATTATGCAGGCCAGGCCACACAAAGGCATGGCTGCCTGGTGTTGGTGCGAGAGGGAGGGCAACTGCGCTTTATCATTGGTTCAGTCACTCAATTCAAGGCGAAGAGCAAAGGCAACTGCACAAACTCAACTGCTCAAGTGCTCAAGTGCTGCACTGGAACAAGCCAACACAAAGCATTCGAATTGGAATTGAAATTGGAATTGGAATCTGCATCTGCAGTTGCGAAAAAAAATAATGTCACCACTGTCACAAGAAATGTTTTCAAAGGTGTCTTTCTTAAATTTGTAATTTTATGGAACTTATGAATGTGGCATTGAGAAAATTAGAAAAAATAGTCAATTTCCATAAAATGTAAATTTTTGTTCACTACTTTTTGGCACTTTTCCCACTAACGAAATGAAAATATATATATAGGAGCATGTTTATAGGGGGAAAACTAAAGAAAATATATTAAAAATCAACATTTGCAAAATGAGAAAAAATGTCTTTGTGGTGCTATTATTGTTTTCGCAACTGTAAATCTGTAAATCGGCAGCTGGAAAGCTGTCAAGCTCCACTGACGCTGCACTTGGAAAGGCGACAAAGTTCAGGGTCTGCAGCAGCAGCAGCTGCTGCATCTTGGCTGATATTTCTTTTGTGTGCGAAAGAAGGAAGCAGCTAATAAGTGCAGTGAAAGACAAAAGACAAAAGACAAAAACCGACAACCGATTCCGATGCCGGAAATACGTTGGCGCTGCCGACCCCGGTGACGATCTCTTGCTCGACTCGGGTCAATCAAGTTGTCCTTGGCTGCATTACTGCTACACATGGCTCGCTCGGATTGTGTGGTCAGTTGGCAGCTTGAGTGGGCTCACCGGATGCACAAGCTACTTCTGATTTGTAAGCATTACTCGGCCACAGATTGGCGTCCAATCTGACGATAAGCAATTTAGAGCATAGTCATCCCCAGCGTCTTTATTAGTCGACAGCATGCGAGGGTGGCCTGAACAGTATGTGTTCTGACCAAGAAATTGAATTTTCATTTATTTGTTGCCATCTAAAAATGTTGAACGAGCTCAAGGAAAGAGATCTCTTGAAGTCAGTTGCAGATAATGCAAACATATCAAACCTTTTCAATCGAAGCTTACAAATTATATTTGTTTACCCCTCTAAAAAACATTCCACGATGAGTGGACATCAGCCGATTTATGTTTATACTGCAAATGACTGCTAATTAATCAAGTTAATGTTAATCTGAAAAATAAATATATCGATCTTGCAGCATCTATAGTTACAACTATTTACGAAAACAGAATCGGAAGACTTTTGCGTCAATTGGAGCTCTCCTGAATAAAGAATTTGAATTTAAGTAATGCTCTCACAGAACTTATTATAATCAGATTTGATTATTATATTCATGTAAAGGGTATTTCAATTAGGTTTCCAAATTGTATATATACTTGATCAGCATCACTAAGTCGCGTCCGTTTGAATAACACATTCTCATATTCGCAATCTTGGTATATATCCATATTTTTTATAAATCGGAAGTAACCGTTTTCATTATAATATATACCTGGAACAGTCAGTCGAAAGACGAGTTTTGAGTCTCTTGTATGTCATGTCTATATTAGGCATCATTTCTGATACAATAGAACTACACAAATGTGGAATATTCAGTTCAAAACAGACCTTGGATCAGATCTTGGTTAAGGTCCAAAACTTTGAACACCAACTTCGTCATGTGTAATCTTCAGTTCCTGCAAAATGTATTCATTCTTTCTTACTGCCTGATTTCATGCCTTAGCCTTGACATAAATAATTGTATATTAAAAAAAGAAAAACTGCGCAATTCTTCAGGGTCTGCTTGGTTTTTGCAGAGGCTTCTTTTGGCTGGATGCATTTCTGGGTGTGATTTACGGCGACTCTTGTCTGAATTATGCAAAACGTTGCCCAGGACATATAATTCAGGCAATTATCCGGCGAATGGGGCAGACGATGGAGCAGCAGAGACCATTTAGATTGTGGATGGTAAGGGGCACTTATGACAATGATAATCTCAATCGGAATGTGGGCGTAATCGTGGCGAGAAACCGCAATGTCAGACCTCACCGAGCCATTGAACTCATTTCCAGAGTCTATTAATGCCCACACACACAATCACACACGCACACACATAAAATTATTGAGAGAAACAAAGACTTGCTGAAGCTGCAGCTGGTGTCCAATAACCGTTGACTGTCCGTCGGAGCCCTCTTGTTTGTTATTGCAGCGCAGCTACTTGCATATTTTGTATATTGCTACAAATGTATATACACTCAGAAGAAAAATCAGCAGAAATGTTTACTTATTTTTATAATTAATTTCTATATGTAAGGAAAAAATGTGTTAACAATTCCAGAAAGTTGATCTTATTTATACTTAAAAGTTATCTAGAAAGTTGATCTTAAATTATATAAATTGTTTAACTATTTAAAATATTTCAAATCTTAACATACTAATCAAAAAATAAAAATGGGACCATTTTGGCATTTAAGTACCACCAAAAATCTTATAAATATTTCGATTTCCTTTATTTAAATTTCTTATAAAATTTTAGTTTTATTTTAATTTGATCTATTATCTATCTATTATAATTTTTGTGTCCACTGACTTTAATTGACATTAAATAAAAAAATAGTAATATTTAAAAAAAACCATCTCAAAAATGAGACATATTAAAAAACTTGGCTGAAATTATGAAAAGAAAATCGTGTTTTTTTCTAGAAAATTACAAGCTCCCCTCTGCGAAATATGGTTTCTAAATTAAAAGCTGAGTTATGTTCGGCAACTTGGCGATTGTTTTTCTGAGTGTATTTATGTATCTATGTATGCATATATGTATATATGTACTCGTATTTGTCGCATTTTCGAACCCTTATCGGGCACTTGCCAGGTCGTTGTTTATAATAAGCCGAGTTGTTGTCAACGCATGTTTACATTTTACGAAAGCGAACAAACACCGAGTTTGTTGATCTTGATCTGCCTGAGGAGCTCTGCATACACACACGCGCACACAACACACGCACAACCGCACACACACACACAATTAGGTAGCAAACTGTCCAAAGCTTAACAGGAAATGAACTGAAACGTGAGCCGCCTTGGAGAGTGTAGAGTATTATAAAAAATAAAACAATAAGCGACTGAGTCACTTGGCAACCGCAGACCACCATCGCAGCGACTGAGGAGGAGGAGGTTGAGGAGGTTGAGGAGGTGGAGGAGTTGGCCCCACTCGACAGGGTCAGGGGCCACAGCGGCAGAGCGTATAAATTTGGGCCAGACAACAATAACACTAACAACAAGAGGAAGAATAACAGCAACAGCAACAACAACAACAACAACAACAACAACAACAACAAGAGTGACAGGCGGCAATGCGGCATATTTTCCACGCTCGAAAATTGGGTCAAGTCTTGGTTTGCCAAGCAAAACTCCGCAGCTACACTCAGAAAAAAATCGGCCTACATTTTGGTTGGTCACCATTTCATTTAGAAAGTAAATTTCTAAAATTTGTGCTTGTGGCTTTCTAAAAACTACGCTTTACATTTCTAAATTTAAGCGAATTTTTTCTAAATTTGAAAAAAAACATGTCTAATTTCCAGGGCTTTCATTGCAGTAATCTGACATTAGCTTTCTTGTCACTTATGTTATTATTAAATATTATCATTTTTAGACTTCACAAAGTCAGCTATATAAAAGCCGATCCAGTAATTTCTGAATTTTAGAACGATTTTTTCTAAAAGTTATGCTTTGAATTTTTACTTTTTGGAAATATTTTTCTTAATAACACAAAATATATCTAAAAAAAATTGTTGAGTCTTTTTAGAGATTGGAAATTATGCGCCTAATCTGTAGAAATTATTTCTAAAAAAAGAAAAATTTTATATATTTTTTGGGGTGATATTCATTTTTGGCCAATGTTTTTTTTCAGCGTGTAGAATGCGGCAAGCTCCTCTGCCAATGAATTGAAGTCAAGGTGTCGACGAGATATGCACGTGTGTGTGTGTGTGTGCGAGTGTGTGTGTATGTGGCTGAGTAGTGAAGGTTTTTCCGCGCTGGGCTATTTAGAGTGTCAGCGTCAGCGTCAGCATCAGCGTCAATATTTGGATCTGGGCGTCGTCGCCAAACAGTCGAAACAATTTCAACGCTGCGAACTGGACTGACCTTAGCTAACTAACTAAACAATTTTGAATTGCCGAAGGCAAAGCAATCAAAAAAAAAAGAGCCACAGCTAAGCACAGCACAGCTCAGCTCAACTGAGCTGATCTTTTTTGGGTTGGGCTTTGAACTTGAACAGCAAATAGCATTGCAAACAAATTGGAAAACCAAACCGAAAAGCGTTGCTACATTGACAGCAGCAGTAGCCAGGCACTTACAAGTTCAACACTCGCCCGCATCTACAAACAGATACAGATACAGATACAGATACAAATAAATTGAGATACAGATACAGATACAGATACAGTATCGAAATCACGGTCCACGGTTTGAAACCAGTTTTCCTTCGCGAACGCACACTCATTCATGAGTTCATGCTTGTGTGTGAAACACCGTTAGACGTGAATAAACTATATCCACTTCCGATATTCCACACACAACAATTCACAGTCACAGTCACAGTCACAATCACAGTTACCGTCACAGTCGCAGTCACAGTCGCAGTCGCAGTCACAGTTTGTTTATCTTTTGGATTCCGTTTTAATTTGCAACGCCCAATGACATCGGCAATGTTGCTGAACGTCAATTAGTGGTTCTCAGCTCTCACATATTTAAATATATACACACATATATCAATTTTTTACACATATAAACCAATCTAACTTCCTCAACATATTAATCAAAATTCATAGTAAAATCAAACATGAAAACAGTTAATAAATTAGCCCATTATCATCGAAGCTGGTTCGTAAAATCGATAACAGTATAGATAGCGATCAAAATGATAATTTGATGAACCTTGTCCGCTTTTTCAAAGAAATCTGTTCAATGAATATATATCACTATGTTTTAGTAATATATATATATGTGTATTATAATTATTTTAGGAACATATGTGTGAAAACTATAACTGGCAATAAAAATATTATTAATAGCCGTGATTAAGACCTGCATCATTATTGCTTATAATTAACTTAATTTATCATTTTTTTTTCTTGTGTATTTTATTTAAAATCTAGATCAAATGTTTTTGAGAGGGGGGTGGAAAAATGTATGACGTATTTGATGCGGTTTTGGTTTTTCAGTCAATTCCAGTCAATTACTTCTAAGTCGAAACTTACTTTACTGTTACTTGAGAGTAACACTGAATACTATTACCTACGGATTTCCAGGACCAAAGTCATAGTATCTTTCCATAATCCTTTATTTATTATGATAGTACTGATAAAAAAAAGCTTCCTAAGGTTTTTGAAAACTCATCTGAAACTAAGTCACTTTTGCCCGAATTTTATTCAAATACTAATCGAATGTGTAAAGTTGTGTGTTTCTCCGTAACTCTTCTATAAAAATCTCGATCACATTTGGAAACCTATTCATTATAATACAATAACCACTGTCGTTTGGCCCACGCCTCACATTTCTCACTGTTCCTTCCTCAACTTTGTAATATATTATTATAATTTGTAAAGTTGTTAATAAAATAAGCTTGACAAACCAAAAGGGGATTTCCGATGTGCCCACATTACTAAACTAAAAAATCTTTCTCCATACATAACAATTCTACCCAGCCAGTTTTCAGAAGCTTTGCACGTTCTCGCAACGTTCGACGATCTGTCTGGCAAAGTACACAAGCACACAGAAACACACACACTCACACACATATTATATATATATATATACACCTAGCGACTGACAAAAGTCTGTCTCTATATAACAACAACAGCTTTTTAGTAGTCGTTTAACCTTGATCTTGGCAATATGATAACCCTAACCTTGAGCAACGTTTTGTGTTTGATTTTTTTTGTCGGTTTTTTTTTTGTTGCTCGTTTTCATTTTTTTTTTTGTGTGTGCTTTGTTGTCGCTGGCGTACTGTGTGTTTGTGTGTGTGTGTGCATATCCAAATGCTTTTTTACTTTGGTCTCTCGAAGCGTTTATTAGAATTAGTTAAAAAAAAAGAAGAGAAAAAAGCTTTTTGCGTTTACTTTGGACCGTCTGCGTTTTCAATTAAGCTGATCTCTCGTGTGTTCCCCAAATCCACGCCCCCTTTCCCGCCACCAACATCGATCAATTGGTCAGCTAGCGCTAATCCGCCGAAGATGACAGACAGTCAGACGAACAGCATAACGGACGGACTGCGTCAGAGCTCTGCGATAAGAGCAGAGCAAATTGAATTATGCTTTGACTTCCGCTTCCATTCGACTTTGGAAACCGAAGAGCAACACTAGTCGCTAGTCGCTAGCCAAGTTCACCTCATTAATTAAAAGCACGAGCCCCCCACGGTTGATTATGTGTATTATGTATGTATGTGTGTGTGTGTGTGTATGTGTGGGTATATATATGTATATATACCATGTGTGTGCTTCTTGATTTCATTTGATTTGATTTGATTTTAAATGCGTTGCCATCTGTTCATGACAAATCCGCCCATGTTCCTCTCTCTAATGGTCTTGGGTCCCCGACTCAAGTTCAAATGAATAATTCCTCAAAAATGCGTAAAGATATTTTATATCGTTAAATACACTTGCGAACAAAATAATAGCACCACTTACAAATGAAAAACATATCACTAGTCTTGTAATTTTTTCAAATATTGATTTTTATATATAAAATAAAGTTAGTACTGCTAATGGAATTCTTTTCAATGTATATATATATATATATATACATATATAAAT
The DNA here is from genome assembly GCA_035041535.1 of Drosophila cognata. Classification (NCBI taxonomy): domain Eukaryota; kingdom Metazoa; phylum Arthropoda; class Insecta; order Diptera; family Drosophilidae; genus Drosophila; species Drosophila cognata. Next base: position 3,049,725 of record JAWNLC010000688.1, on the reverse strand, counting down.
TTATTTATTTTTCATTTGGGAAAAGTACCAAAAGGCAGCGCCACTTACGCACTTTATTGAAATCGCTTGTTTACTTATGTTTTTCATAATCATAAGTACACATTAGGAAAATAGTATTAATTTTTCGTTCATTTTATTCCTTTTTCATAAAATTAAATTTTCCTTTTATTTTAATTTACTTCCTTTTAAGAAGTCTTCTTTCACTTCACAAGTTGCTTAAACTTAGAAATTGAACAAAAAAACACATTTGAAAACAGTTCCTTTCAGAGTGGTGGAATTCTTTTGTGCGCAACTGTAACTCAAAGAAAGGGCATTTGCAAATCGATGTGCTTTTGAGAGTTTTTCACCTCGCGTCCTTGACCATAAACCCGTATCTGTTTACTTTGTTGTCTTGTTGTTTTGCGTGTTTGTTTGTCGGGTTTCTGTTTTCTTTTGAAAGATGTTTTTGCGCGCGATTTTGTCTGTTTTTTTGTTATTATTATTTGTGAAATAATTATTTGATATTCATTGCGGCACTTGCAAAGTTTAATTTGTTAATTACCTAGAGAGAAATTGTATTTATGTGCTCGGAGAAGCGGTAAATTTCACCAGGCCTAACCTTGAAAGGTAAATTAATTTTTTGAAATTTGCTAGCGTCTGGGTTAAGTAAATCAAGAGGCCCATAAAATATGTCCCGAAAAAAGCGTTTAAATTCTAAATAAACAAAGTAAAAGAAAAAAAGTATATAAAAATATAAAAAAGCGGCGACAAAAGCAAAACAAATGCAAATTTCGAGTACTTAAAAAAAAAAATATATATATATATATATATAGGGGCATATTAAAAATTCCATTTGCTGTTGGGGATTCTGATTGTGATTTCAATGCACTTTTTGCTGTTTGTTTTAAAAAGCAATCGCTGCTGCAGCAGCAGAGCAAAAGTTACTTATGCTGGAAAGCGGCAGAGAGAGCGGGAGAAGAAACGGGAGAGTGGATCAAAAAGCAGCCGCAGCAGCAGCAACAACAACAAGTCCAGACAATAACAAAACAAAGCTTCGCGTCCTTGAAATTGCGCGACAGGGCCGCTAAACTCGAGCGTCGACGGCGACTGCGACTGCGACGCAAATAACTCAAAGCACAGCGCGCTGCTCAGGAGCGCTCCTAGACGAAGGGTCGGCGCGGGCGGGCGCTGACTTCTGATCCACAAAGAAAGAGCAGGAGAAAGAGAGAGAGAGAGAGAGAGCGAGGCGGGCAGACTGACAAATATGACGTGCGATGTGTGAGTAACTGTCGCTAAATGTACATTGTACGCTGTTCAACAATGCATCAGAGGACGGCCCAAAAATAAAATAAATTATTTAAATATGCACGACATTTGTCACACGTAAATATATAAACAATTGCGATTACAATTCAATTGCATACATCTACGCACCAACACAAGTGTCGAATAATTGCAAAAGATAAGAAAAAAAAAGTATGAACGACTGAAGTCAGTGTTAAGTTGCTTAAAACAAAAGCAAGAAAATATATCCAACTAAATTTAAAAAATCTGAAAATAAGAAACATATAAAAATTGTAAAGACAATCAAACATATTTTATTTACAACATTAATTGGCTGAAAATACAAATAATTAATTTGTTCCCAAATTTAAAATAACTTTAAAATTTAAAATTTATTATTAATTAAATTTAAATTAAATTAAAGCTGCAATTTATAAATGGAAAAGGGAGTGATTAAATTAAATATGCAATTCGAAGTTCGCGATATTAATATATTTTATAAGTGCTATTATAAGATGTTGATTTGTGTCGTCATCATTTGTTCTTCCCCGCAAACAGAAACTATAATTTTTGTTATTCGAATACACATACGAATAACTATAATAGGTGCGCAAATGTTGACTTTTGGCCGCCACTGAACTTAAAAATAAATATTCGATTTGTTTTTAAAATGCTGAAGCGCAATTCGAACTATACATTATATAGTATATATGTATATACAGTATGTAACACATTCCACATGTAAAAAACGCTAACTAGGCTTATTGAGCTCATTGGACACTCTAAAAAACAACTGCGACTATTTCCTGTAAATGTGTATATAAATTTGCATTATCTGAACTTGACTGGCAAAGGAAACAAAAAAAAAACTAATTATTAAACATTAAGATAATTATTATATGTAAAACTAAAGTTTAGATGGATTAAAAAAGTCATAGTTCATGTACAGGGTATGTCATAGTTGGGCTGTTTACTCCTGCTTGCCTGCCTGCACTTGATATTGCATTTCAGTATTGTTGCGACTTAATTTCAGTTTTGTGCAAAGTGCAGCGAATTAAAAATGTACCGAGTTCAAGGACTGTTCTTGCACTCCAAGAATGCAAAAGCGTAGAGGGAGGAAAGAGAGAGGGAGAGAGGGAGAGGGAGAGAGAAAGAAGGAAAGCATTTTGCATGTCTGCCATAAAGCAGCCATTTAGAACACTTTTGTTCAGGGTCATATTTGATTGAGTTTTACTCGATTCGTGCTGAATGCAAATGCTGCTTGTATTTTGTTATGTTTTGTTATGTTACGCTATGCTCTTGAAACCATTACAAATCAAAGCGAACGGTTCAATCAATTTATGTTCCAAATCGCACGTTTTGCGGGCTTTTGGATTTCACGCTTCCAGCTCGCCTCAACATTTTGATTTACGGATCGTATAAAATGTAATAAACATTCGCTCAAATATAGCCACACGTGTGCGTCTCAAATTGAATAAATCAATAGATGTACGTATGTATGATCGTCCATATGTGCGCATATAAATACGTCATTTGTGATTGTTGCTAGGCGAGAGCGAGTTAATTTCCGAATGGGGCTCTTGGTGTGTGTGCCGAAAGCTGAATCTAGCAACAACAACAGGTTCTGTTCATGCGGACTATCACATACCCTACATAAACCGATCTCAACTGATGTTATTGTATATTTTCTTTTCTTTTGAACATTTCTATTATACACTCAGAAAAAATATTAACCTGCATTTTAGCAACAGAATTTTTTGTCACCAGGGTTATCTCACCCTATTATTCAGAGAGCATATATCTAAGCCAGTATTTTGATTTTCATAATTCTAAAATTTGGAAAAATAAAAGAATATTTTCCAGTGTTTTTTATTTTATATATATACGCATAACTATTACAGTTTTTTCTTTTTATTAAAAATTAGTATTTAAAGATTTTTTAATTTAAAAAAATTTAATTCAAAAAAACGTACATTTATCTACTATAAATATATTATTGAAAAATATAGAGGAAGCATTTCTAAATTTTAGAACTTTCGTTTCGTATATCTATCTTATTTAAAATTTCTTTGAAATCTTTTTAGCTTTCTAAATATTCCAAAAAAAATTCTGGGTGAGTTATTTTTCTGAGTGTACTTAAAGAGTAAACAGATAGACTAAGTTAGTTAATCGACAGATTTCGTCAAGCTGATTAAGGAATTCAATTTAAATAATTTTCAATAACAACAGGGTATTCGAAATGAATAAACAAAACTCGAATAATAACAAAATATGGTATTACATAGTATACTTATGTCTGTGTTCTGTATGTATTTGCAATAAAAGTAGCAACAGCATCGAAAAATAACAAACAACAATATTAATAAACAATAATTGTTCAAGGTCAAGTTGCGAATTTCGCTTAGAACAAAACAAATGTGAAACAATAATAATCATAACAACAGCAGCGAGAAAAACTCAGCAGCAGCACTTAAACCGAAACTGCTCGACTTCGAGATCACCCTGTAATCTATACGCACATTAAAAAGTAGCAGAGAACTTGGCATCTTTCCGTTATGACGGATAAATGTGAAATACCCAAAAGCGCCGTTGCTTGGAGTAAGAGGTATTTGAAGAACAGGTGGCTTGAAATAAGTTTAAACTGCAAGGGGGGCTCGGCAGGTGGTTCGACTTGTATTGCAAACACATATTTACCGTTATTTATTTACTGTTGGAATATGAAGAATGTGAAGCAGAGTGTTGACAAATTGAAGACAAATTGGAGACAACTGTTGAAAGTATGTTAAAGATCAAGACAACATTGCGATAAGCCATTACATATGTTAATAACAGTGATATCGACTCTGTCAACTCTCATCTCCAATAAGGCTTCTCTTTTTTTGATTGCTGAATGGCACATTCGAGTTGAATCAGCATTTTCATTCAAAATTTATTTACCTTTAAAGCACACATCGCATTGTGCTAATCCATTGATGAAAGTGATGTCACTGTTAGCTAGATTCACACGGATTGTTTTGCTACTGTTAGCATTTATCTCTATTTATTTATGCTGCCAAAAACTACGCATTATTTAAGATCATGTTTTTATTTTATGCGTAGTGGAAAAACAATTAAAAACAACTATTAAACATGCATACTTACCGTACAGAAATACATATTTTTGAACTTCATGTCCATCTGGGGTCTCTAACGAGTAATTCGAGTACGAGATGTACTCGCTTTTGAGTACATTTTGAGTTTTATGATTCTATTTTTTGGCTGGCATTCGCTTGGTTGTTGTTGCTGTTGCTGTTGTTGTCTGCCGCGTTATTTGATCGGCAACCAGAAATGCGAAGAAAACGCAGGCAGTGCGAAAGAGAGGGAGAGAGCTAGCAGAGACGCCGGCAAAGGCAGCCGGCTCAAGGTCAGCTTCTTCTCACCATCTCCTTCTCTCCACCTTCTTCGCTGCTCTTCTTCTTGCGTGCGAGCATTTGAATAATTAAGTGCGAAATAAATTAATTTGAGTAGAACATTTTAGCATGCGTTGCCACATTTAGTCGCATTTAGGCAGTTGAATGGTCACACTACAAATACGCAGATTTCTTCTTCTTTCTTCTGTTATTGTATTTATTCATTTATTATTTGTTGATTTGCTGGCCTTCCGCCCCGCCCTCGAAAACTGACGCTTGAATCGTGACATATTCGGCGTAGGCGCAAAACACAAGCCTACTGCTTGAATTTTGATATCAAGAGTCAGTATTCAACTTGCTTAAAGCCAACAAAATAACCTCAATAACAAATCATTCGGAATTTTATCAAATTAAAAGGGCAGATTGTATCTATCCAAAAAGCTGAGGTTTCTTTTCTTAATACCACTTTCCACTTTTCGAAAATTTATAAATAATATGCCTAATTTACAGTTTGTGTTGAATCGTTTTAGATTGTTTATAAATATTAAGAATTTATTAATCTTATTTTTTATTATTATTTACATACTAATTTGATGAGTGTAATTATCTATTCGGGGTTTTTCTCATTTCAAAAAGTCAGAGAACCGGTTTTTATGATGTTAAAGTGCAAAATGCATGAAGCGATCAGCTACAATTTGGAGCGAAATATAATTTAATTTAAGGTAAGCAGATAATGATAATAAATAATAAATTGATAATATATAAATAAAGTATTTAACCAAAGGTAGTGATGAGGCAATTTTTTATTTTGAAAGTCTCTTAACAATCTAAAATTAAGTGATTTGTTAAGCCAAGATATTTATGAGTATTGTAAAGGTGATTCCATCGATCCCTGCTCAATATTTGCCACTCTATAGATTTTTCCTCTGTAAGAAATCAATCGAGATTCGATTTTTGCTTATTTTTTATTATCATATTAGTCAAAACTTATAACTGTTTCCGATATGAATAACCAATAAAAATGATAAACTAATCGTATTAACATAACAGTTATTTATTAATTGTCGATCAAAATTGCATATTCAGATTCAGAAAATGACCAATTTTAAATGCAAATTATTGCTTAAATTCAAATACATGTTTTTATAATAATATAATATTTATTTATATAAGCTGAACATCTGTTTTCATCGTATTCTAATTTTAATTGTTGTTTTTCTTTTTTCTTAATAACAAGCAACGCAACAAAGCGAAAACGAAACTGAAACTGAGACCGAGACTGGAATGCAACAAGCTGAAAATGGTGGGAAAGGCAAACAGGGGGAAAGAGGCGGGAAGCGGCGCAGTTTAGCTGTGAAAGTTGCGGCCTGTGAAAGTGAAAATGGAAATGCTACGCAGTCGACGTCGCTGCTGACGTCGCTGTTTGCCGGCTAACATGAAAACCCACTGACATCAATTTGGGCACGGGGGGAGTGTTGGCAACGGGGGAAAATGTGAGAGCGATGAGAGGCAAAGCGAAATTTGCATATCAAATATAAATTGACGAAAAAGTAATTTAACAGCTGTTGCTGTTAACTGAAGTCTGGCATCGCATTTGTCTCCACAATTAAATTAGTTATTAAAAATATGTATTTGTTGTTGCATTTAATGCCTTGGCTAACACAGTCTGTGTGTGACCTTGAGTTGCTGTATTAAAAAAACAATAACAATAACAAAATATACGTTATCAAGCGAAATGTGAGTCACTAACTGTTATTAACTGAATTGGCAACTGGTTTTGCTTAGCTAAGTAATGATTCTTAAATATAATACTCAATTTCAACAATTTGCTAATTGGCAATCAAACAAAACATAAAAAATAAATAATATAATCATTTTTTTAATATAATTTTAAATTTAAAATTTTTCCAATTCGTAAATATTCAAAGAGTATAAAAATTTCTCTAAGTTTAGCCAAGTAATTATAATAAATTGTGCTAAATGATTTTAACAGTCAGCTAAAAAAATAGCAGATCAAATTTCTACTTTTCGTCTATTATTAAACTAAAATCGAGATATCTCAAAATTGGTATTTCAAAATAATATCAATAGTTTGCAATTCTTCAAAATCCCGCTTACAGCTCTAGAATTAATAAATGTGCTTAACATTAAGGCATTTCTGTTAAATGACTCATATTGTAAATATTTTTTATTTGTCAACTGAATTAACTGTTACAGCAACAGCAACAGCAGCAGTTGCAACAGCTTTTGGCTCACAATAACATGCACGCCGATGCCAGGTGCTGCTGACGCAGAACCGCTCCAATTGTGCACATGCCCCGACGGATGGATGGGGTGTGAGTTCACTCGAAGCCGGCGTGCAGCATTTGGCCACCGGCAAAATAAAGCTAAAGAGAGAGCACACGCCACTGCGTGTGAGAGAGAGAGAGAGCAACCAACGAAGAGAATGCTTAACATGCAAGCTCAGCAATTTGGCAAAAGCTACGAGAGAAGAGCGAAATTAAGAGAAAACGGCAGAAAGCTCTGCAGCTGTGGTGAGTTTGCAGCATTTGAATTTATGTGAAGAGAAATGCAGACCGTTACAAAGCGTCAGTTTAACCAAAATGCTGTTGCTATGTAAATAAATAGCTATTAATTTAAGTTTAGGTCAAAATATAAAGAACTATAGCTAAAACGGAAATAGATTTAAAACTTGTAGCACTTCTTTTATTTTATTAACTGTAAAGAACCATTGACGGCGACGTTGACGTTGGCTCGGCAGCGGGTGTAAACTTGACCTTGACCGTGAAATTTAAATTTAGAAGCTACGACGTAAAAAATACAAAAGCTTTGCGGCTTTCTTTGTGTAAGTGTAAATGAACGAATATACACACATGCATGCATATTCTTATGTGTGGATTGTAATTGCAGGCGCAAATTGTCGCAGGTATTCCCTGATGTCTATGTGTGTGTGTGTGTGTTTATTTGTATTAAGTACATATGGGTGTGTGTGTGTAAATATACTGTTGAAACTAAAATTCACATGTGACTTTGAAATATTTGTGAAATGCGAATATTTATTTATATCTGTTGCAGACGCCAGTAGACGATTTAATTGAAATTTGAACATGCTTGCAATTATGCAAACAGTCTAAGAATACGACAAATAAATTTAAATACATTTATTACACAGCAATATAAGCAATATGACGCAATATATATGTCATCAAAATGTAATGTAATTATTTATGCCGTTGAACTTTATTATAATATGACTTGCAGTAATTTTCGACATTACTCTAGAAAATGTTTGTTGTTTGCACAATTAATTCATATAGTTAAACTTAACCGCGCACAGTAATCGATAATCTGTGCGTGCATAACAACAATCCTTAAGTGATTCAGTTTCGTTAAGTGAGTAGTCGTCAAGAATAACTATCGTTCAAAGCATATATATTTCAGCTGTCAGTTTGTAGAAACTGAAATTCATTCGAAATTATGTCGTCATTAACTAAAAATGGGATTACAAATTCATTCCATTAGTAATATTTTTTTATCGTATTAAAGAATAATTATCACGTATCGCCCAGCCGCCACATATTTTAAAAAGTTATCGATAGCCTAAAGGTGTTTCACAATGTTGGCGGATTTAGTATTCCATTTGTGATTGCATTAATTTATATTATTTATTGCGCCCAGCTAATTGACACTTCACTTAAGAGATAAAGCACGTTTTCTATTTAATTTCTTAAGTGAAATCAGTTTCAGGAGGATCCCAAGTTGACTCACAGGGCATCAAATCGGCAGCACAATAAACACGTGGGACGCCAAAAACGTACAAAAAATATTCATTAAAAATTTTCGAGAATTGAAACGTTTGCATTCCATGTGAAGATGGTCGAAGAAACATTTAGCAAATACTATTTGTGTAATTTCAATGATGCAGTGCAGATGGAGGGTTTGTCTTATGAACTTTTAAAAAAGAACACAAACTAATAATAACAATTTCACTTGCAGACCTGCCAAATGATGAGCGACTTAGAAATCTATGGAAGAGTCAGGATTTATGGACAGTCGCAGAGCTCCAAACTACAATCAAAGCCTGGCAGGACAATGCCGAGCAGCAGCTAAAATCCAGCGCGCAGGCGATACAATTGTTAAACGATTTTCTGCAATTGGTTTTTGCTTTTGTGCAAAACAATTTCACTGGCCCCTTTGACAAATTAGGAGCCTGCCAGGATTTGCTGACCAGCTTTAAACTGGAGTCGAGCGTTGCCCAGGAGCAGCTAAAGGCCAGCGGTGAGGAGCTGAATCCAAATGTGAAGACGCCGCAATTCTTGCTCCTAGCGAAACAAATGCTTGACGCTTTAATTGCAGCTCAGCCAACATCAAAGGTATTTTTTTTTAGTTTTCGAATTAACTTTTAAAATTGTATTTGATCTTTTTTAATTGATGCTCCACAGTTGCTCAGCTGGTGGCGTCTGCGTTTGGTCTGCCTGCATCAGCACATACTGGACGATTTGGCCAGTGCTCTTTACGAGCAATTCAAATTGTCAGTTGCCGATTTGCGTGCTCATCTCGCCGCCTTTGGCGAGGAGGACAAGGAGCTGCAATCGCTGCTCCTGCTCGAAATAGCCAATGGATATCTCCAATTCCATCGCTCCGATCTGTCGTGCCAGACATTGACCGAGCTATGCGATCAGCTGCAGGTTGAACTCCAAGTGGAGGGATTACTTGGTGTGCGCACCAAATTCCAGCAAAAACCGCTTCCCCAACTCTGCCTGAAGGTGTTGCAGCAATCTGGGAATGATAATTGTTTACCCGCAGCAATTTTGAGCAACAAGGAAACAAAGTTGCCACAACTGCTGCTACTGGAGGATGATACCAGGCTGGAGCGCATACGCTTCATAGAGCCCAGGGACAACGACGTGATGACTCTGCCAAGTATTCTCCAGGCCCTTGTCCTGGCCAAGGTGTGAGTAAAAAGTCCTCCTATTTATTTATATATTAAATGACAACTAAAGTCTTATGCTTCTTAAATTTTAAAACAGCAAACAGCTGAAGCGTTCGCAGCCGAAGGATCGCCTGGCCGATGAGCAACTGGAGCCTTATACGCAAACGCTTCTCTATCAGCAACATGGGCCGCTGCAGGTGCGCCAAGCGGCGCTGCTACTCAATTGTCATCAGGAGTCGGGCATGCGACGGACCGTGGAGCGCAGCTTGAAGCAGTGCGAGGAGTGCGTTAAATTGTTGGACAACACTGAGCAGCATACGCTGAGAGCACGCTTATCCTATGGATTTGCCGCCTTCCTGCTGCCCAAGTGGCAGGTGCAACTGCAACTGGTGGATCTGCTGCGTTCGCTGGGCATGACGAAGACGGCGCTGGATATCTGTTTGCAAATCCACGCCTGGCAGCAGGTCATTGAATGCTATACGAGTTTGGAGCTGCGTCACAAGGCGGCGGAGATTATACGCCAAGAGCTGGAGAAGCAGCCAACCGTTTTGCTCTACTGTCTGCTGGGCGATGCGGTGGATGATCCACAGTGCTACGAGGAGGCCTGGCTCCACTCTAAGCAGACTAGCGGCAAGGCGCAAGCCTATTGGGGCAACTATTTCTATAGGCGCGCCGATTACGCCCAGGCCATCAGCCACTACGAGATCTCGCTGGAGATCAATTCGCTGCAGGAGTCCATATTGCTGCGTGGCGGCTACTCTGCCATTCAGCTGGAACGCTGGGAGCTGGCTGTCAAGTGCTATTTGGCGTATACACATTTGGAGCCGCATGGCTTCGAGTCGTGGAATAATCTGGCCAAGGCTCTCATCAAGCTGGGCGACAAGCAGCGGGCTCATCGCCTGCTCGGCGAGGCTCTCAAGTGCAACTACAGCAATTGGAAGGTGTGGGAGAATTATATGCTTGTCTCGGTGGACATTGGCCACTGGGAGGATGCAATGCGTGCGTATCAGCGACTCGGCGAGCTCAAGCAACATTATCTCGATGAGGAGCTGCTGACGCGCATTGTTTACGGCATTGCCCGGCAAATGCAATCGGAGTGCGCAGCCGCCTCGCAGGCGGTACACTCTTCACTCCAGCGTCGCATCACCCAGCTGCTGAGTCAGCAATGTATCCAGCATGGCAACGAACCGCTGGTCTGGGAATTGGCTGCATTGGTTGCGGCGACGCCTCTTAAAAAGGCAGAGCGTCTGGTCAAATCCTATCGTGCCTACACCGCCAAAGAGCTCAACTGGGAGACGAAGTCGGCGCACGCCAAGAAGGCGTTGAGTTTGTGCCTGGATGTGGCCGAGTTGTCGCTGGCCGCGATTAAGGACCATGCCGAGTACGAGAGTGATTCTATGATTACCTCACAGCTCAACTCGAGTCGTTTGGCTGCCACATCCTGTCTGAATGCCTTGAAGCGTGCCAGCCTCGTCGAGGTGCCCAAGGAGCAAGTGGAGCAGCAGCAGCAGCTGGAACAGCAGCTGACCGAGCTCACTGGGATCGTGCAGCAGCGGATGCAGCGCACATAGTTGCTGCGTCATTCCCCATGCTCCAGTCTCCACTTGTACATAAAATAAATAATTTTAAAAAATGATTTAAAGTTGTTTTTCTTTTGATTTGTAAACTTATCTTTTGAATACGTGTTTAGAAGTGGAAGAAGACTCTTTAAAAAAATGGGAAAAACACAAAACAATATTTTGCTTTTTCAATTCATTTAAAATTAAAATTAAATATCAAAAATTATAAAAAATTATTTCAATTTACCAAAATTAAAAAACAAAATATATATTTATATATATTGAAAAGAATTCCAGGAGCAGTATTAATTTTTTTTATTTTTAGGGCAATACTAAAAAATATATGTTAAAAATGAAGATTTGAAAAAATCGTAAAAAAATAAGATTTGTTTTTTCATTGATAAGAATTAATTTTGTAGCTATGCTATTTTCCTTCGCAAAAGTAAAGCGTTTATTAAACAATTTACTAAATATTAAATACTATAATTAAGAGGCTCAAAGCGTATTCAACTTGGTGGTGATGATAACACGCACGCTCTGGTCGAAGGCACCGGCGACGGCGAGGCCAATTTTGTCCGGATGCCAGTCAAAGCTGTGCACCGGCTGGGAACTCAACGTTGCGGCGCTGATCATTTGCAGCTTGCCAGCGACGCCCTCCTTGATGCCGTCAGCATCATCCGCAAAACGTCTATCCGGATATTCATACTTCCAGATGCGGACCGAACCAGTGCCACCGCCCGTGAGGAATACGTCACGATTCTGCGGCAAATGGCGCACCGTCCACACAGTGGCCTTTGGGCCATTGATGACACCATTGGTGCCCACACTACGACCAGCATTCCGCTCCTCGACGCAACGGAATCCCTTAGTCGGGTGCTGAGTGCGCATGTCGTAGACGAGCAGCCCGCCTTCGAGCGTTGTTACCGCCAGCTTGTTCATTGGGATGTCGCGACGATCGAATTCCACACCACAGATGCCATTCCTAATCGTTGCCTCCCAACGCACGGCCAAAGTACGCAAATCGAAGAGCTTCAGATCTCCGTTATCATAGCCAGCGGCAACAATGCGCTCCTCCGCATTGTAAGTGTTGCCAAAGGCCACCGACCAGCAGTCGCGCCTCAAATTGGAGTTATTGATGCCATCGCCCATTTGTGCCGGCGGCGATATGTCCACAACGGGCGCCTGACCCTGACGGATGTCCCAAACTTTGACGGCACCATCGCGACTCCCGGTCACAATTTCGGGTGAGCCGCATTCCAGCTGCGTGCCGCCAATGGCATCGATGCAATTAATGATGCTGTTGTGACCCTTCACATTGTAAACGGGCATATCAGTGCGCTCCAGATCACTATAGATTCAATCAAGATTTATATACAATTTTAAGCATAATTATTTAATTTACTTACAGTACTTGCAGGCGACCCTCAAAGTCGCCGACAGCCATGTGCCGGTTGCGCAGCGAGGAGGCGCCAAAGGTGCCGCACTTAAATGAGGCCTTCTTCTCCACGGACTTCACCTTCTCCAGCTTGGACTCGTTCAGCTCGTAGATGTCCAGAATTCCATGACCGTTTGGCTTCGAGCCGAGCACCACAAATTTGGCCGATAGCGGAATCCATTTCGTATCGTAGACCGTATAGCTGACGGCCTCATGCAAATGTTCGATCATTTGCGGCTTATCCATGTTGTCAGCTTAATAATAGTTTTTAATAATATTTGCCTTTGTCAAAGTTGTGCTTTCAAAAATTGTTTGAGAATTCAAACATATTTTTTTTACGTTGCCATAGTTGCTCTGATAACAGGCTGAAGCAGAGTAATCGATATATTCATCGATATGTTAGCATGAAACGAGCCAATTATCGTCTCTTAGAATTCGAATATTTGTCTAATATTACTAAGCAGACAATGCATGTAAGGCTAGGTTCGCAGCGAAGTCAAATGAAATAATTACCTTCGTTCGTTGCTCGGCAGGCAGGGGCTGCAAAATTTTCGACGCCGTTGCCTTATGGGCAGATGCACTTTTTTGTCGATTTGGCGCCTCTATGTATTGTCTGCTTAGAGTGGAGTTTCTCATTATTCATAACTTGTTTTCAATTTGTAAACACTCCTTAATGCAGGAATGACTCTGACCATCGATGGCTGTTATTATTTCATTAAAAATTATAAACATAAATTTGAAAATTGTAAATATTGATGTATATTAATAATTTTTAAGACACTACAAGGCGTTTACTTCACGCGATTATTGTATGCTAGCATGGGCATAAGCTATCGATAGCTTAGTTTATCGAACGCATACAGATTGATGCCGTAACAAGAGAATAATTTACTAAAACTTGCATTTATAAAAGAGAATTGTAAACATTAAAAATATGCTGCGTGCAGGCTGTCAATTACTGAATCAGGCTGCTGCGGCCAAAACAGGCAGCAATAATTTTGCACTGGAATTTGTGCGCTGGCGTCGCAAACCGCGCTGGTTGCCGGTTGCCAAAAGCAAAATGTTTCGCGTTCCTGAGCGGAAGAAGCAAACGGAGGAGGAGCGCACGGAGCTGATGCGACTGCACAATAACTACAAGTGAGCAAAGAGAAGGATTATCTATCCATTCCATCTAAAAATTCACCTCTTTAATTAGAACCCAATTGCGTTCGGTGCGTCAATATTTACGGGAGGAAGTTGTGCGCCAGCAGGAAACATCGACAGCAGATCACATTGTGCTTACGCCGGAGCAGGAGGAGGCGGAATTCCAGCGTTGCCTCGACGTGAATGCCGCCTGGAATGCCAAGATTGCCAGCGTGCGCAATGCGCGTTTGGCTGAGGAGCGCGACGCGAAGGTGGCCTATGTCCAGGAGCGCCTCGAGGCGGCCAAGCTGCGCACGGAGGAGCGTCGGGAAAAGGTCGACGAACGCATTCGACACGAAATCGAGCAGGCGAAGACGTTCATCAAACGTGAATCCCTCGATGTGGCCATTGAGACGGCGCTGGCCAATCCCGTGGATCACAATTTTGCCGTCGATCTGGAGGGTAATATGTACAGGGGGCGATAATTGAGACTAGGATTTGTATTTGTTGTTATAATAAAAAAAAAAAAAAAAAGATATTACCTCCAGCTGTTAAATATATATTCTAATTTTATTGGTAAATTTCCCTTTAGGTATTTTTGGTGTGAAACTGCTTCGTTTTCTTATGGCAGGAATTACACTACTTTTTCCGCACAGTCTGGCAACTCTAAACAATTCCTGTTAACGCTGTCTAGCTGCCTGCTACGAATTATCGCTGTTGTCCTTTTTACATACAGCTGCGGTCAAAATAATAATAATGGCAGTGGACACATATGTTTTGGAAATGTTAAGGCCCCGATTTTCTGCAGTGCAGCATTTTATTATTAGAATTAGAATTTATTATTATAAATTAGAATTATTTTGTTACTGTTATTATTATCGCGACACTTGGATTAAAAAAGCTAAAACAGAAAATAAACAAATGGAATTAGAAAAATTCAATAAAACGCTGTGAGAAGATATATCGATGAGTAAAATTATATCAAATCGAAGGGACCTAAGAAAGGGGAGCTATGAAAATATTAAGTATTTGCATTGTATGAAGCAGCACATTTATTATTTTCACAGCAACTTAATGAATATTCACAATCTCAACATAAAATCGAAAATGCTTTTGCATGCTATCTGGAATACGAATTTATATATATATATATATATATATATATATACAATTACGGAGGCATCTGCACTCCTTCTGTTGCATAGTTTCACAAAAAATTAATATATCTTTTTACCTATTTATAATGGGTTAGTGTTTTTAAATAGGAAGAGTTTCATTTTTAAACTATTTACAATATTATTATTTATATTAATATTTACACTAATATAATTATTATTATTAAATGTGCCTAAGCTAAGCCTAAGCTAAGCCTAAACTAAGTCGAGGAGTCGCAATGCGAGTCGAATGCTACGTGGCTGTGGCGCCAGTTGTGCTAATGGTGGCAGGTGGTGGTTGCCTCGCGGCTGCCTCATGCTGCTCGAACAGATGCACCCAGTCCGGTGTGGCATTCAGCTTGGCCTGGATGGGACCCAGATTGATCATGTTGCCGCTGCGCTGCTCGCGATTGCTGCTAATGGACATCAGCTCCTGAAAAAGGTCGAAAATAAAACTCTGATAGATCAGATGGAGGTGTTGGACTTGCCTGCAGGAATCCCGGATCGAGGCCCATATCCAAATCGAAGCGTGCCTCGCCCAGCAGCAATTTAACGCGTCCCGAACGATAGCGTAGAATCTTCCCAATTTGACCCTCCTCCAGCTGGGCGAGAAGACTGGGTTTGGCTGCACCACTGCCAGTGGTTGTGGACAGGGGACTGTTGGGTTGCTCCGTGGAGGAGGCAGCAGGTGACTGATCTGCGGCAGCAGTTTTTGGGACATCTTCAACCTCATCTGCCACACAGGGTAAAACGTTGGGCAGCTGCATGACGAACAGCTGGGCTTGTGGCACCTCGAGGAAGGCGGCAATGCTGCGCGGATAGCGTCCATATTGTGGCGGAGGTTGCTCCAAACCGGGCTCGACAGCCACTTGCAGGCTGTGCAGCTGCTGGACTACATCCGAGGAATCTGCAACGGAGGCATGTAGAACATCGGAATGGAATTTTGTAAATCTTTGATTTACCTGCATCAACTGATTTTAGATTAGTTGTCGTTGCTGGTTCATTTTTCACAATGTTCTCGGTGTTGCGCCACAGGCCCTCCCTGAGCCCCACGGGCTTGCTGGCCAATTCAGTTTTATCGAGCTCGTCAGCTTCTGGATCGCTGCGGGCTTCATCCGCCTCGTCATCCTCAGCGTCGCTGTCATCGCTGCCAATTAGATCGCGTACTCGTACCTCCTGCGACTTTTCATCCTTGCGCTCTATGCGCTTACGCGCCACAGCCACTTCCTCTCCGGCTCGGGCGTAGGCAGAGCCACCGCCTGCGGATTTGCGTAGGTGAACAGCCCCGGCGCCCTCGGAGAATACTCCAGTTGTTTGAATGAGCGAGGCGTTGCCATTGCCAGTACCACGTGCGCCACGATTCGCTCCAGCTGCGCCCCGAGCACCGCGACGACCGCCGCGCAATTGTGTGAAATCTTTGGAGGTCTTCACATTGCTGGTGGGGATCAAGTTTATAGAAATCCCTTAATTCCTTACTGCAACTACTCACGTGTTCTTGTTGCGCACCGCATTCAGATTGGGTGCAAAGACCTTTTTGGGTGCCGCAGCAGCAGCTCCTCGCCCGCCCAGAGTCAAGTCTCTCGCTGGCGTCAGACGGCTCATTCCATTTGCCACATTTGCGAGGGGAGCAACTGCAGCAGCAACAGCAGCTGGCGTTGTTGTTGCTGTGCTTGCTGGCATCTTTTTGGCTGGCATCGTTGGCGGCCGCTTGGCGCTGTCGCTGGCCATGTGCGGCCAATGCGTTCAACTTTATTTGTATATTGTTTATTAACAATTCTGTGAGCTGAATTTCGGGGATTTGAGGTTATTTATTCGAGTGTTGCAAAATGCACAACATACGTGCACATGCGAATAAACGGCTGATGAATTCATCGATATAACATCGATGCATCGTCGATGCAATTTTTTTGGCTTGGTCTCATCACAAGCGGCGCGGCAATTGCATTGTTTGTTTCTACATCGTTATGTATCGTATATGCGGCCAATAAATATCGATATACATTGTAATTATCCTAAGCTATTGTAAATGCTTTGCTTGGTCGCATCACAATCGGCGCGGCTATTGTGCATGTTAACAATGTTATTTATTACCATATCATTATGTATCGCAGTGTGTTTTATGAGTTCGGTCGGTTGATTAATGTGTGCTCTTGTAGAAGTTCATGAAAATATACATGCGCCTGGCTTAAGTGAAATATGTAAATAATAAATGAATTGCGTCTGTTTGCTGAGACTTTGATCAGCTGTTTGCTTGGTTTCGCCGATATCGATTGACATTGTGTTCGATAACGATGGACACCGAATTCGCGCGTTTTCAATTAAAAGTGCCTGAAATTTCAGATTTAAATTTAAAATAGCTACGATTTATTATTATTATTAAGTGCAATTGAATGTGTAGTGTTTTTGTGCTTTAAAGTGAGCTGCTGTGTTTTTGTAAATTGATTCAGGCAAGGTCATCTTACAAATTACCCCAATCAAGTCAAATAAAAGCAGCTGCGTGTTGAACCGCTGGTCAGCTGTGTTTACAAGTAAAGGGTAAGTTTATTTATTTATTACATTTATATATTCTTGCAAATAAAATGCACACACCATACGGAAATTATTTTTTTTTGGAAATGTACATAATTAAAGTGTTATTATTTTAATCAGCGATCATCTTGAAAAGGATTTCAGTTAAAATTCAAATTCATTTTGTAATTTAAATTATTTTTTTTTGGAACTAAGTTTGTATGATTAGTCCAATTTGTAATATTCGTGAGAGATAGAGGGACAGAGAGCTTACGCTTGCGTGCTTATTCCTATTTACGCTCAGCTGATTTTTAAATATGCATTCGTTATCAACAATAACAATAACCAGTAAATTAGATATGTTCTACGGAAATTACAATGCGTAATAGTTTCATAAGCGATAAGCGTTTGCGCGATTTAGCAACGATTTCCACAATGACGCGCTCAGTATTTCGGAACCACTTGACCACGACAGACGTTCAGCGCTTGAAATATCATGGAGCAGGTTGAAAAATCTACAGTAGCAGAAGCTTCTTCCCCTACACACTCTGATGCCGCCTACATAGAGAAAGCTTTGCAGGTGGCGTACAAAATTGCAAGCTTGCGTTTGGAAAGTTTGCACAGTGAGGCAATTACGCAGCATGGCGAAAACTTTTGCAGCGTCCTCTACCGACTAAAGGTAGCATATCGTAAATGCGAAAATTCACCGGTAGAGCATGACAGTCTGATTTTGAAAGATTTGCTGCCAATTGTCGCCATCGTAGGCTCCAACGAGCAGCTGATGTTCGAACGAATATTGCCCGAGATGGCGCAGATATTGGAGAATGCAGCGTCGCCGTTGAAAGAGCGAAAGCTCAGCGCCAAGTAAGTTGACCGCGGACCTTATCACCTTGCTTGTGAAAGTGGGCCAAATAAAATAATTTATTCTATGCGTACACACAGAAAAAAATCGCCCTAAATTTAAGTAAGTTTTTTTTAAAAATTACATTTTGCATTTCTACTTTTTGGAAATGTTTTTCTTAATAATAGAAAATATTTATAAAATAAATATATAGAACAAATTTTCATATATCTATGATTGGCGAAATGTTAGACATTCCTATATTTAGAAATTATTTCTAAAAAGTAGAGAAACTTTAAATTTATAAGGGCGATTTACTAAAATTAGTGCGATTTTTTTCTCTGAGTGTAGTTGCCTGTTTACCGAGCGTGAGGAATGCAAGGAAATCTATTTGCTGGAAGATCTGGGCGCATTGGGTTATGCATCGTACGATCGACACAAGGGCTTGCCCCTGGAGGATGCTCTGATATGCGTGCAGAAAATGGGTCAATTTCATGGCGCCTCCATGATGCTTATGGAGGAACAGCCACAGCTGGTGGCCCAATTGGCGCCCTCACATTATGCGGATGGAATAAGTGATCCTTTTGCCGCTGTCATCGTTGTGGGTGGCACGGATTATGCGGCCGATGCTGTGTCCAAAATGCCCGGCATGGCTGACATAGCTGCCAAAATGAAAGCCCAATTACCAGATGAATATGCGAGACGCATTCGTTCCATAGTTGATCCCAAAAATAGCGCCATTTCAGTCATTGTCCATGGTGATCTGTGGGTAAACAACATGATGTTTAATGCTGAACAAAAGAAGCCTATTATTGTGAGTATTGTAAAGGTTTTTGCAATTTAATTTTAATTATTCCCCTTTTTTTAGGTGGATTTCCAAAACTGTTTCATTGGCAGCCCGGCAATTGATCTGCAATTCTTCTTCTATACCAGTCTCCAGTTGGAGGTGCTGTTGCACAAACAGGAACAGTTGTTACAGGGATATTACCAAAGCCTTTGCGAGACGCTAACTGCCTGCAAATATCGAGGACGCGTCCCAAGCTATGCCCAACTGACTGATGAAATGCAGAGATGTCTATTCTACGGTTATTATGGCGTTGCCTGTGAGCTGCCCATTTGTTGTGCCACTGAGGAGGCCTCTGAGGATTTCAATGTCCACACATTCATCAATGCCGAGGCGTTGCTGGAGAAACGCCATCAGCTCTTTGCCAGTGAGCGAGTGCTTCAGACCCTGCAGGCCACAATGGGACTCTTTGATCAGCAAGGCATACTAGATATAGGTCACTGACTTAACTGATAGTCAGTGTTTAAACTGTGGAATTCCACCAAAAATATCTTTAAACATTTATCGCTTTTTTTGTTTGTTTTGCACTTAAGTCGACAAAGCAAGCGTATTGAGCGAGTATAAATTTTATCACTTTGAAATTTTGATAATGCACATTTTATGGTTTTATAGCAATCATTTTAATCAAACGGAAAATAGGCTAAATATTGTGAAGTTCTTTATGAAACAAGAGTTCTGATAATAATCTGATTCTAATAATTATGCAGGTGCAGGTGCATGAAATCTGATAATAATTGTTATCTATATGAGTAAATAAATTTTATTATTGTTATTGTTGTTGTTGATTATTGTGGTTTGTCCGATAGCTTTATGTGTGTCGAACTTTTTTGTTAATGATAGCGCTGAAATCGGAGCATAGCTCTATCTATTGATTGATAGAAACTGACAAGAATAACCACCCAAATCGGACTCACATAAGTTGGTGAATACATATAGATATAGTTGTGAACGGAGAAAATAATAGCAGAAAGTAGCAAACAAACTAATTAATAATAAATATAAATAATGATGGAAATGGTTTTTTTTATTGCTTATTTTCATAATTATAATTGAATTTTGCTATTATTTGTTTTGCTCATTTTCTCAATTTTTCATAAAATTTTATTTCTTAAATTTAAATTTAGTTATATTCAAGTAAGTTGAAAACGTTTTCGCATTTTGTTCATAAAATTTAATTATGTAATTTTGATTAACTTTAAATAGTTTGGATAAAATTATGTTTTTTTCCATCTCACATTTTTTTTAAGATTATTCTTTCACTTCAATAGTTCCTTGAACTTACAAATTTCACAAAGACACCTTTGAAAACATTTCTTGTATAAATATCTATATCGGTATCTATCTGTATATATATTTATATATTCCTATATATCTATAGATATCAGTAAAGCCTGTTGATAAAGATTGACTTGTAAATTTAGTTGTAAGCTGCTTTCGACTGCTTGGGGCAGACTGCTAAGCGCACAATTCGTTGCAACTAAAGAGGGAATGACATGTGCCACTTAAATATAGAAGTGGTGCATTGATAGGTGGGGAGGGAGGGGGGGGGAATGCTACACTCACTTTGGGTATGACAGCTACACAGCTCGCATTACTCAAGTGTTGTTTCTTGTGTTTATAAATAAATTTGGTGTCTGCCAAAGTTTCTGGCTAAGATTTACGAGTACGAGCCGGCAATTGAATGCGTATGTGTGTGTGTGTGTGTGTGTGTTGCATGTGTCTTTGTTTGGTGGCTGCATAGAGTGCGATAAAGTTAGCATCGCCTATCAGCCCCTCAACTCCCCCCTTATCGACGAGGTGCAAAATATGCAAATCGCTTTGCAGTTATTCTTAGAAAGTTGTCAGTTTCCAAGTGCAGCTAAGCCAAGCGTGCAACGGCGTGGCAAGCAGACCAAAATGCACTTGACACCCTGCAACTTGCCGCTTGCCGCTTGCCACTTGCCGCTTGCCACTTGCCACTTGCAACTTGCAACTTGTAAGTTGCAAGTGTTTAAAAAGCAATTTATTGTTTTGTCCAAATGTAAGCAACTAAACCCCTGCCAATCTGCGTTGCGCTTTAGTAATTCAGCTCGCATTTTGTTATTTTGATGTTATTGCACGATTCCATTATGCCAAACAATTCGCACATTCACATTCTGCACACTTCTCGGCTCCATTACGAGTCTCCGGGACAGCTTGATTTAAATAAAAAAACTTCTTATTTTGATTTCTGTTTGAAAATAAAACAATTAATTTACAGCTGTGCTTACGTTAGTGATAAAAGTGAGAGCAAGAACTCGATGAAATCATTGCCAAATCCCTTATTAAAAATATAAAACATAAAATCCCTGAAAAATATATTATAGGGAAGGAATGGTGTATTCTGGAATAAAGCATTTTCCAGAAAACAAACCAGCGTCGATAAAAAGAGAGTTTTCATATTCTTGAGCAGTCTGAAAACTCTTTTGAAAAAAATATATAAACAAGTTTATTATTATTATTATTATAAATGGGAAGAACCAGCACTGCGACCTATAAGGTCTATTGTGCCCCAAGTGTATTATTACTATGATTCAAATTTATACTTTGAAATGCTGAATAAATACAGATTACATTTTTCAAAATAATATTAATAAATATTAATAAATAATAAATAATTAATAAAATATTAATATTAGTCTTTTAATCTTTTGACTTGCATTTTCTTCAGCTGCCTCAAACTCAGTTTAGGTACTGCTCTGGCCCACTCCTTTGGCACCTTTGAGTCCACTTTCTCTCCCAGTCAATCTGTGTACTTGCTCCCTCTCTGGTTTTTCTCCAGTCAATAAGCTGAACTGCAACGGAATCCCGAAGTGCCAAGTTTGTCTTCAGAGTATTTTTTCCTTTCGGTTATTGCATTGCAATCGGTTTGAAATGGAATACAAATCAAAGACACGAAGCCCTTCGTGGGTGTCTGCTCTCTGCTCTCTGCTGCTGCTGCTGCAAGGCATTAATTGCATTCTGCAGCATCACATTGCACTTTCAATTAGTTGCAAATGCCTCGACGTTGACTCTAATTCCAACCTTAACTCCAACTCCAGCTCCAACTCCAATTGCAACTGCAACTCCATCTCCGACTCGACTTCGTAGCCGTTGGCAAAGTAACAGGAAACGGAAGTTAAGTGCTGAGGCGTGGCGTTAAGTAAAATCAACCCCAGACACAGTACACTCAGAAAAAATATCTCAAAATCAGAACTCCGTAAATTAGACATATTTTGTTTTTACATTTTGGAAAAATCGAACGTGAAATTTAGGTATGCAAAGCATAGGTTTTATTAAACCACATCTGTAAGTTTTGAAATTTACTTTCTGAACTTAGGCAAATTTTTTTCTGAGTGTAGCTGTCTGAAATGTGAGATGAAAGCAGCAAACAAACAAACAACTTCCCAGCCATGACATTGGAGAATTATACATTAATTGAAAGCTGGATGTCGACTTTGGGGTTTTGGGGTTTTCGCATAGGTGCAACTTTGACAGCGACTGGATTTGTTTTGGCAGTTCCTTTCTCGATGCCCAACAGAAAGTTGACCTGTGTCTGTCTGCAACTCCTGCAACTGCCTCAAATGATGCACCTTCAAATAACTTGCCTTGCAATTTGCATGCACTTTGCTGCCGGGCATTTCATTCCATCCCCCCAAACGTAAACAGTAACGGACAGTCCCAATCCCATTCCCATTCCAATCCCAGTCTCAGTCCCATTCCCAATCTTTCGCCCTTGTCTGACGCATTTCAAAATCAGATTTATGGTTTTCTTTCGAGGTGTTTGAATGATTTGTAAATGGGGTTTGTTGCTGGTTTTGTTAGCCTTGGCAGCACACGCATTTGTTTGTTTTCAATGTTAATTAAGGCTTACGATTACCTAGATTGGCCTAAGGGGTTTTTCTCAAATGCAATCACTTTTGATATGCAACCTGTCAATTACAAAAAAAAAGGGAACTCCAAGAGATATTTGCAAGCGTCTAGAGAACTCTTTCTTAGCCTAGCCTTAGGCTATCCTATTTTTGAAGGGTATGTTCTACAACTACCTTACCCAAAGATCCGACAAACTTTTTAAATAAACTTAATATTATTTAAACTTTGGCAAATATATTACTTACCACTTACGTATATTATGTGTGTTTGTGTCTATTAAATTCAGATACTGGCAGGTTCACTCTGTTCAAGCTGTTACTTTGTATTTTCTTATCCCACAACGGACTCAAGTGTATTTCAATTAGCCAACACCACTTTGGGAGGAAAACTGGGTTTAAGTTAATGTAGAAAAAGGCAACGCAAACAAAGGCAATAAATTTGCACAAAATGCCATAAATCAAAGTCCGATCATAATCGGAAAGCGCAAAACAAAGCAAATAGGGAAAAAGTGCCAGCGAAAAGTAAACTTCCGTTTCCGTATATATATGTGTCTATACATATATATATATATATATATATATATACATATTAGCCAACCCCGAATCGAAAGGAAGGACTAAAGTGACCACAGAAAGCAACTTGGTTTGGGTTGGTTCTGTGTTCGCTTGTTTTATTAATTGTTTAACTGTCTCCAATCATAATTAATGAACTTTGGGCACATCCCACAAGCGACACATATCCTCGAGTCTGTCCCGTCCGTCCAGTACAGTCCGGAATTCAAATAAAACTAAAATACATGTCCAACGTAAACACAAATGTATTTTGGCACACCATAAATCTTTTAACTTGGGCAAATCTGTTCAGGCCTCTGGTTCGCCTTGTGTGGCAGTTTCAATTAGGCACATTAAAGGATTTTCTCTGATTTGTTTTATTGTTTATTGAGCTTTGAATATATGCGATTTACTTAATCAGCAGATTACTTACGCTTCTGCAATTATATAAGACCGTAACTTATAAGAAATGAGAGCACTTCCACTCAAAACTATATATCTGGTGACGTCCTTCAAGGCACAGCATCGGCTGCGCCCACCCTAAAGATCGCTAATGCCAATATCTTCCACAGTTGTTGAGTTAAATTCAACCAATTTGCAAGTTCAAGAAACTTCAAATAAATTCCCAGTTCACGCTTACAATTCAAAAGTATTTTCGGTTAGCATTTTCAGCGCACTTATATTGAAATTATACTAATAAAGTTTTTCTTTAAAATTGACCACCAAAATTCAAAAACACAAAAATCGAAACTCACAAAATCAGCGCTTCCAAAAACGTAAGATTTTGGTTGAGAGCGAAAACTTAAAACTTAGCATAAATTGGAGGACGACTGAACTACAATTGTTGTATTACAATAAAGATACTCTGTAAAAAGTATCAACATTCTGAGACTCAAAACAACACATTCTAAATTTAAATGCATTTTTAGTTATTTCATATTCATTTTGAGGATCGAGTAAGTTGATTTTCAGCTGAATTGTACTTGTACTGGAAGAGCGACTTTCAGTCTAATCCATCAGCAGCAAAATCTAATGACTTCCAATAAATAATTTCCGGCCGCACTTAGTTGCACGTCAGGCGGAGTAACTTGACAATAGAATAGAGCCCGCAACACAATTTGCATATGAATGACGCTTATCTTACGGGTAAAATACATGTCCTTCCTCTTCCTCTTCCCTGCCCAACCCCCCAGCCAATTGGCTGTGAAAAATTGGACAGCCATAGCAAGCAGCAAGCGGCAAGCACACATGATTGCCACATTTGGAAAGTCGAGGTGGGAGCAGCCCTTTCACGCTGCTAATGACTAATGATGCCACAATTTATCTTAGCTGATTTGTAAGCAGCAAGTGTTAATGTTTTTTAATTTAAGCTGCGTCTACTCAGAACATCCACATGTGCATAATTACTTAAAATGAGTTTGAGAATGGGCATTAGAGACGATGATGTGCTGAAAAGCGCTTTTGTCATCATTCTGAAATTATTCAAATTGTAGCAAGCCGACCGACCAACTGATAAATGAGCTGGTGTCACCACACCACCCACCGCAGAGCACCCGCATGAAAATGAAAATGAAAAATTAACGCAATTTTCTTGTGCGCTTTTAAGCTCGGCAAACGGCTAAAAGCCAAGTCGATGTATCTTAAGAACCTGGCCCATAATTATGCGGGATTTGCATATGTCATTTTACACATGAACACCTGCTAATGCTGCAAACTCATTCAAATTCAGATGGATAACCGAAATGAAGTATGCGAATGGAAAGTCAGTTCGAGCTCTTGAGATTTGAAAATTCAAATTAGTTCTAGCACCTATGTATGTGTCATACTGTAGCAAACTGTATTTGATGTTTGCTATTTTCAAAAAATATTCAAGTATTTTATTTGTCTTCTATTTATTTGATTGCATTTAAATGTTGAATTCTTAGTCTTGTTTTGGGCGAGTTATGTTTTGAAAACCAGGATATATGCCATACTGTATCAAGTTGTGTATTTGAAGCTAGCCATTTTAAAGCTAGTATTTATGGAAGTAATTAATTAATATAATAAGTGGAACAATTACATCTGTTATAAGATTTCTGGGGTATCTTCTCGACACTTGCTCTTCTATGCAGGTCAATTCCAAGTATTTTTTGGTGTTTACCATTCTCGAATGAATGTGAATGAGTACTCAAAACTACTTCCCAACTGCATTTACGACAGACAGACAGACAGACAGACTATAAGTACTCATTTTGGGCACGTAGCAGATATTGTTGGAACTGCCTTGCTTCCTACTCTCTGAGTGTGCGGCGCTAATGTAAAATATACTCAACTACGCAAATAAATCTAATGCAATTACCTTAAAAGCGACAGTCATAAAACCATATTCCAAATACGAGCTTGCATTTTACAGAACATTTTTATGACATTTTCGCGCGTGGCAATAAAAACTAAGCAAATCCCCCATTTTTATCCAAATGCTAATGGCGCCAGAGCGTCAGACGAAGTCGAAGCTGATTGATGAATTGCCTGGCTGCGCGCTAGATGGACTTACATGGCTGTGCAACTGCCACTGAAACTGTAACGAGCGAGTGGGCGGGGCAGTACAAAACAGTTTTGCACTCATACAAAAATCATCAGCAGTTTTAGTAAATCTTCGATCTTTTGGCTAGACGACAGCTAAACTCTATCCAGTTTCATTACTTGTTTCCGAATTTTAGAATAGATTTTTTTCTCAAAATTACGCTTTGATTTCTTAATAATAGAAAATATTTCTAGAACCTAGAAAAATCAACAAATTCTTGGAACTGGCGATTTAGATTAAGCTCTTCAAGTTTTTGGATATCTTTTTATTAATATTTAGAAACTATTTCTAAAAAATAGAAAAAATTTCTATTTTTTAAGGCGATTTACATAAATTGAGTGCGATCTTTTCTCTGAGTGTGGGATAGCCCGGTTTTATGTGGCACACAGACATGGGCCAAAAACTAATTATGTCTCCTGGACTTGTCAGCGTTTTACGGCGTCCGCTTTATAGACAAGACAAGGCTATAGACGCTGCGGTTTTGGCACTTGCGATATGCATGTGCATGTTCAAACATATTTTTAATGGCATTTTGCATACGATTTAAATTTGATGCCACGTTGCTGCTGCTACTGCTGCTGCTGCTGCACTGCATCGATAAAACGAGGACCCTTTTTACGGCATTTACGACGACAGACCAGCCGGCAAATTTGGCGCATAAACTGGCGCATCCAGTCGCCACCATAAAAGTGTCTTCAACTTTTTGGCAATGTGTAACAAATATACATAAATGTTATTCATAGTTATAATCAGCTACCCTCTCAGCTCAGCTCAGCTCAGCCCAGTTCTCTCTCGGCTGCTAATTTCAAATGTGTGAAAAGGTTTTTGACACTGCTGAATTTATGACTAGTTTTTATTACTACTGATTCTGCCAATGCATTAATATCAGCTTACTCTGAATTTTCACATTCTGGTTAGCTTATTTTCTCCATCTTTCCATGAAATGGATTTTCGTTTTGATTTGTGCTTAAGTTCAAACTTTGCTAGAATTTGGCATCTTTCACATAATTCTTAACTTATCCATGTTATATAACTACACAACTACCAAATAAAAGTGGAATTTTCGAATCATTATTAGTTTGTCTTAACTGTTCTACTTATAGCAGATCTACGAGGAAATTTGTTCCCTTTCTTTTGCCTAGCTGCAATCTTTTTCGTCTGATTTGTAAATTATATAATGCCTTATCAGCCCATTATCAAATCTTCAGGGAAATCCCCGACCATGTTTAACTATGATAAATTTATCTTCCCCCATAGGTTCTAGGATTTGTCACACATTTTTAGACAATTTGGGATTTTTTCTTATTTTTCTAAATAAAATCGCTGGAATAAATGTTGCAGCATTTCACATTTGAATGTCCCCAGATTTCATATATACTTCATTTTTTTTTTCATTTTGATTTTTAATTTCATTATTCATTTATCAATTAATAACATTTCATTTGTACTTTTAATTTATTTATTTATTTTTTATTTAATTTGTAACTTTATTTTAATTTGATTGTTAACATATATTTGTCAATATTGTGGAATGTTTTTGTGCCACATTAAAACAGGAAATAATAAAAATAAAATAAGTAAAAAATGCATTTTTTAGTAAGTTGTTTTTCCGCCAATAGATTTGCATATTTCTTAATAATTTATTTAAAACCCAACGCAGTTAACATTAAATAACATTAATTCCTCTAATTTTTTAGCTTTTTGTTATTTCGAAATCCCCATTTAAGCTTTGACGCCAAATTTTGTATAAACCTCAATTTTCGACTATTTGTTTTTATAGAAGTAGTGAATTGAATTCACTGAGAGTGTCCTGGGAACCGTCCTGGTCATCAGAATAAAACTGTTCAACATTGTCATCGAGCTCATCCTCTGAGCCATTGGCACTCTGGATGGAGTTGGGCGACATCAATTTCGTATCGCCAGACACAATTGGTATCTTCGTATTTTTCGATGACAGCAGCTGATTCATGAATTGTTGCAGTTGCTGCAGTTGCAAGTTGATCGTTGGCTTCTTCCACTCGTACAATTTGGGCACAGTGAAGAGCAGCACGAAACCTGCGAAGGCGTGAGCTGTAAATAGATGAACCCTTTCCAGGTTGCACTGCAACTCACCCACTATCAGCAGAGTCATTCCATCGATGTAGTCATCCACAATATTTAGGGAGCAAAGCAGCAAGAGCACCTTCAGTGAATCGAGCAGATCCTCGACGAGGATTAGCGATCGCAAGCGTAGCAGCATTGGGTTTAGTACGAGTAAAGTCAGATGAGCCAGTTGCTCGGCCGTCTCCTCGGAAATGGTCACATCCATGTCCAGATAGCGTTGACAGGGATGGCGGTCAGCATTGCTCCTGTGCAACTTCCGCATGCCCCACACGCAGCAGCAATAGCAAATGCTTAACCCTAGTATTATTGCCCCGGCCACGCTAATCACACTAATTACCGGATTGACGGCGATGTCCAGGAGCAGCGTCAATGTCAGAATGAAGATTGGCGCAGTCTTGCGCCAATTGTGCCACAGCAGCAGCTCCTGCCACATCTCGAATACGTTTGTCGTCTGCATACGTTTGCTTGAATCCATTTTGAAATATTATTTACGTTCAATATCTAGAACTGATCAGACAGCAAAGTGAGATTTTACTGTTTTTTACATTGACTGAGAGAAGCCAACTGTGCTTACTATTTTTTATGCGAACTACTACAAAGCTGTACAAAATAATCGAATTCTAAAAATGAGTGCTCAAATTATCAAGTTTTTCGCGTAATTAAACAAATCCACAAAAATTATTTTGCCTTTTATATTGATAAGTTAATGTTGCGATAGCTATGCGGACATATTTTTTACATTTTGCAAACTTTATTAAAAATAAAATCTACACTTTTAATGATATTCTGGAAATTCTACTTTAATTTAGCATTTTCACTAGAAATAACTGATTGACTTGCAAAATCGATGTTAAGGAAATATTAGTTGTTGCTTCAAAATAAGTAATTAAATTAAAATCATTCCCTAATAATAAAAGAATCATAACTAACTTTCATAACTATCAAGTTGTTATTACTAATATTTACTTATTTCTTTTTAAGCATTTCTTTGGCGTAACTTTATTTGATCACAACATTTTCGTAATTGCCCAAATTTATGTAACTTTTTTTTTAGATTTTAAATATGTCAGTAGCCAAATTATTTAATAAATTTCACGAATAGTTGTGAATAACTTTTAATTGATGAGCTTACTTATTCTAGTGATTTGGTTAAGCATTTGTGAAATTTGGTTGTGATGCTGCCAGCTAAAGTGCAGAAAAATAGAGAAAAACGCTGCCCGTAAAATGTTGGTTTTCGCGCAAAGGGTGCAATTGAATCCTGGAAATTGGATTGAATAATTTCTTCTCCCCTTTATATCACATGACGGGAACATGTGTTGCCAGGTGCTGCCAGCTGCCTTCTTACCATGATTTTTTTTTCTACTTTGGTAAACAATGAAATGTGTACAATAAATTGGTTTTTAGTTGCCTGATTCGTAGGGGGGTTTCATGTTTGTTGTCCCCAGTGGTTTGAATTGTGTCTATTTTGCATAAAATTGAATAATTATTATGTTGATTGATTTTGCCGACACATGTAATATAATTGCATCTCAGAACTTGGTGCACTCGGCGCACAGCGTCTTCTCTTTTGATCTGTTGCGCCAACAAGTGTCAAGTTTAACACTCCGGCAGAACGAGAACCTATTGAGTCTCAACGATTTGGGCAAACACTACTCGGGGCGAGGTGTCAGCGTCAATGGGTCACTGAAAGCCCTCAGCCTTCTGTGGCTGTGGCTCTGGTTGTAGAGTGGAGTGTCATTTGCCATTTGATTTGTCAAAGGAATTACGTTGATACTTTGCGCAAATAATACAAATCGATGGCGTTAAAATGACATCAAGTGGTTGGTGGACAACCACCCCCAAAATGATGCAAAAATTCGAAATTACTTGCCACAGACGAGCACTTGAGTGCGGTCGAGTGAGAAAAATAAATAAAGAGTTTTTACTTATTTCTATTATAAAAAATGCTGAATTAATGCTAAAAATCACGCTTGAAATACAAAATGTGTAAAAACAATTCAATTTGCTCAGCGCACCAAACAAGTGCGAATGCAAACTAGACAGTTGAACTCATTTTTATATCTAGTTAGACACACTATTTTTTTTTGATTCATATTCAATGTGCTTCTTACAAGCTTGCAACACAATCAAATAAGTATATCTTAAGATTATTTTAAAGTGATCCCGACTTACGAAAATAAATATTTAGTCTATAAAACTTACGCGCCTAAGCGAATTAAATTTATTAAAAAATATTTAATAGACTGGAAAACAATAAAAATAAATATCTCTTCAAAGAACTTAATAACTAAAAATCATTTTTAAAGTTTGAAAATTTATACATTTATTTAATATATATCTACAGATGAACTGAAAATGACTGAAAATGCACATTGAGTCTCTAAGATGGAGGCACTCAAACGGATGTGTAAAGAAATATTAAAGAGCCTGGAAATGATTATTTGTATTTACCTTTTATTGTTTGACAAGCCTCAGACAAAAAGCGCTCTAAATTTAACAAAATCGCCACAGGTCGATTTTTTTCTTCTGAGTGTACATTTTTCACAGCATTACATATCCCCTGTGTCCCATTTTCCTCTTCAGTAGTGCGGAAAAGTTATCCTTGCTCTTATCGAGTGCCACCAAAAACAAATAGGACAATGCCAAAGCGAAATTGTTAACCATAAATTTAACTAATATACAACCGACTGGGAGGCGATGCGTGTTACGCATGTTATCCGCCCAACCACCCAACCACCCAGCCACACAGGCAGCCACTGAGCTGATAGGAATGTGCCGCAATAATCAAGCCAAGTCGAATTACAGTTACAGTTCCAGTTAAGGTAAGGAACGCATGGCAATGTCCATAAAATGACACTGAGTGTCAGTTTCAATTAAACATGTTGACAGCTGTAAGGGCAGCATAACACACACAAAACACACAACACACATAACACACACAACACACACAACACACATAACACACATAACACACACACACACACACAACAATGGGGCTTATACATGTAACTTCGTCTAGGGGGTTGCTTGCCAGCCATTTCGATTTTAATACCAGAAATTCCGAGCATTGTCTGGCCGTGTGCAACAATAACCGTTGCCTGCCCGCCTGCGTGTGGAATGAGCCGAGTGATTCAAATAAAATCGAACCGAATTCACAACTGACAACTTTATCAGAGGTGGAAGATTTCGCCCAGTTCCTTCGAGCAACTTCAGACTTCATCTTACAGTTTTTGGCTTGCTTTTGGAGATGTCTTTGATTTTTGACAGCCAATTGTAAGGAAACACCAAATCTGCTACAATTTAAGTAATTTTACGTGTTTTTGAATTGTTGCTTCTTGTGTTGTGTGTCGCTTTCATTTATATTATTTCATGTGCTGATTTTCTTGAGATTTGTTTGCAGCATTTTATGCCTTGTTTATATCTTGGTCCATTGTCCTGCTTTTATGCAGCAGCATTGACAGCATGTCAAACCCTTCATTATTATGCTCGCCTGTGGCCGAGAGATGTATGCTCTAAGGGATTTAGTTTAATTAAACTGGTGAACATGGCAAATTCGAGTATTTTATGACTGCACACAATGATGTTTGCATATTAATTTCCTGTAATATTGATTGAGTTTTGCATAAATTTGCAAATTATCAAAAATCTCAAAACCCCTTTGGATTGTTTTATGTTCATTGGGTTTAGGGTGCTCCGTTTAGTTCTTAAACAGTAAGTCAAATGATTATTACCCATCTCAGCTCTGCTCATTCATTCTCTGCTTTGGGCGCAATTTAATTGCAGACTGGCAAATACTACTCAAGTATTTTTGAGGCAGGCAATTTTTTCTTTCGTTTGCTATTTCTGCTGTTTTGCTTTGGCTTTTTGGTGGGGGTCGTATTTAAGAACTTGGCTCATTGTTTTCGTCACGGACGAGTGGCGAAAAGCAATCACAGAGCAGTTGCAGGCTCCCCAAATATCTGCCACATTTTTTTGCGCATTTCTGCTCGCTGTCGAGGGTCTTTTGTATTATTGGTGAAATTAGAATTTCTCATTAAAATAAGTGTTGCTGCTGGACCCGGTTGACTTGAGACATTCATTCCCAACCAGCAAGGTGCTCGGCCGTGCCAATGGACTTAAGTTGTATTTGCTCACACTTCACTTTTCCACTCGTCTCTTATTTCTTTCTGCTCGGTCACTCATTAGTTGCGCCTCAAAACTGACTGAAGGAGTCTCATTGCTCTGTGTGTGTAGTATTTGTTTCTTTATTTATGCTCCCCAATGCTGTTGTATTGTCCTGGTCCCTCCTTTGGACTGCTTGCCACTTGAGTTGATATTTTGTTGATGTCGACTTGACATTTCCTCGCCTCAGCTCAATTTGTCTCTTTTCTTTTTCAATTTTTAATGGATTTTGTATCCAATTGCGCCAAGAGCCGCCTTCTAGTAATTAAAACTGCAATTCCTTATGATCTAGCGCAGAGGGTAGCACCATGAAAGAGACCTCTACAACATCAAGTATATATTGTCTATATATAGTTATTTATTACTTATTCTTTATTACGTATTATTTATGTTTTATTATGTATTTTTTATTATGTATTTTTTATTATGTATTTTTTATTATTTGTTATGTTTGGTTTATTAATTAGTCTTTATTTATTATTTATTTATTGATTTATTTTTTATTTATTTATTGATTTATTTATTATTTATTTATTGATTTATTTATTATTTATTTATTATTTATTATTTATTATTTATTATTTATTTATTTATTTACTATATGCTTTTTTATTATTATTATTTCTTATTTATTTATTTAATTATTTAATTGTTTATTTATTTATTTAATTATTTATTTATTTTATTATTTATTGTTTAATTTACTCCCGAGTTAGTCTTGTTAAAACGCATCTTCCATGTTTAACCAAGAATGACATCTAAATATTAAATAAATAGAAATGTAGCCCTTTAACTGTAGGGTATATAATATTCGGTGTGCCTAAGAGTGCTAAACTGTCTTCCATTTTATTTTGTTAGTCATGATATCTTGTCATCTACGCAATCCTTTCGCCACTGCTGTTTAACAGGCTTAAAAACTGAAACACTTAAGGATAATGCATAGAAACCCCTTTTGTACTTTGATTGCTGAAGCAGTTGCTGAAGCTGATTTAACATGCGTCTATTTTGATTAAGCTGGAAACCATTATTTGCGGTTGAGTGTGCAAACCTTTTAGCTGTCCTTAACCCTTAATTCTTTCTACACTAATCCAATTTATGGTTTTTAATGACAATTTACTCTGCTGCTCAAGCATTTTTCGAGCACTGCTTTGCAAAGTTGTTCTTTAAATATTTTTATTTATATTTTTATATTTTTATTTATGGTTTGGTTTTTAGTTTTCTAGTTTTGTTTAATTAGTTGTTTGATTCATCTAATTTCAAACAATTGTATATCAAATTAATAGATACATTTTTGGTGGCACAGAAGGGCACAGAGAAGAGGCAACTCAACCCATTTATAACTCTGGATTGTATTTTGACTTCATCCCTTTTGGTCATTTAACTTCAGCCACCCATTTTGGTAACATTGTTGCAAGTGTGGCAAACTTTTCACATGTGTGTGTTGCTTGTTGCTTTTGCGGCTGGATACGATCAGGCTACATTGTTGCTGTGGCTGCCACACGGTGGCACTATGGAGCAGTAGGCAAAACTTTGTGCTTAACTTTTGCTTGTTCCATTCAAGTGGCGGCTGCGGCTGCCATGTAAAATGTTAACAAACAAAACTTTATGCAACCTCCCTGCCCCAAAATAAGCAATGGGAACTGTTGCAGTTGCAACTTGCAGGTTGCAGTTACAGTTTGGAGTTTATAGTTTTTAGTTGTTGTTGTTGTTGTTGTTGCAACTCTTTGCTCTGCTCTGTTATTGTTTGTGGTTGCGGCTACTTTGCATTTGAGTATTGAGTAGCTAGCGTTTGGGTTACATGTGCTGCTGACATCTTCGATGTCCACACTCAGAGAAAAAATCGCCATACATTTTATTAAATCGCCCTAAAACTTGGAAAGGTTTTCCTTTTAGAAATAATTTCGAAATATTGTGAAAATACTTTATAAAATGTAGAAAAACTTGCCCCAAATCGACAATTCCATAATTATGGCGAGTTTCTATTTTATTTTTTAATATTCTCTAATTTATTTTCTATTCTTAAGTTTAGCTTTAAATTATAAATTAGAATTTATAAGCTATGTAAAATATTTGAGCATATGTGAAATATTTGAAAATGCTTATTTTTAATAATAATTTAGTTTAGAAAAATTTACTTTTTGAATAATAAAGTTTTGACGATTTACCAAAAATTGAGGCGTTGTTTTTATGACTGCATTCGAACTTGCCCATTATTGTACACTGCAATCAACTGTAATTTGCCAGAGCAATTTTTGTTTTTAATTAATTCTGTATTGCTTTGCATCTTTTTTTGTTCAATTTGCTCGGAACGTGCTCGGCATTTGTGTGTGTTTGTTGGGTCTGCTTAACGTCTTAACTGGGCAAGTCTGCACCGGTCTCTGGGGCGTCTCCAGGTTTTCTTCTTTTTTTTTGTTTTTGTTTTGCACCGTTGCATTTGTTTATATTAAGTATTTTTCTTTGGCCATTTTGTTGTGTGCTGTGTGCTCTGTAATTAGCCACCCTTGTGGACAAGACAGCTGCTGCTGTTTGTCTGTTGGCCAAAATTGCTGTGCATAAAATGTTTAAGTTGACATTTTTAGCAACAGTTTGTAATTTGGTCGTTGCTTTGGCTTTGGCGTAACCCTTTCATATATTTGCTAATTTTTTCCCTTATTCTTGCATTTTACTTGCAGACTGCTTAATTGCATTAGCAAAAACCCGCTTTTTGCATTCAACAGAAATCGCAACCCAAATCAACTTAAAGGTACGTCTGAATGAATTCTCTTTTAATTTAAAAATGGGGGTAAAAATAGCTTAAGTTTATTTGAAATAAAATAATTGCCAGCATTCCAGAGAATTAAAGTTAAGTTTTTTATTTTTAATTTAAATTAACGATTTAAAAATTGTGTAAAAATATACCATAAATTTGAGAAAACTTGAAATTACTTCATTGACTCTAAAATTTGTTAATAAATGTACTTGTAAATTAAAAAATTATGAAGAGTGCAGAAATGTGGCGACTGAAAAATATGTATTTACAAATAATGCCTAAATGTTTATGGTCCAGTTGCATTTTTATAGCTCAACCCCCGAAAAAACTTGTCTCGGCGCTTCAGATTAAAACGCTTAAGCTAAAAGCATGCTCCACTTTTTACGATCTTTGGACATTTTATGGACTTGACTTAACCCCCTCAGTGCTCAATCATCAACCCTTTCAAGCGTTTTTTGGCACCCAGCCATAACTTAATTATCCATATGAATCCAACAGTTTTATGGCGATGCGACCCGACCCACACACAGCCAGCCAGCAGGCCGGTCTTTAATTATGATGAGTACTGCTTCCGGTTTGCAGCTGTCATATTTTTATTTATCTAAATTGGCAGATCTTCACGGGCCGCCTGCTCGCTCATTAAAATGCTATAAAATCGCCTTGACTCACGAGAGGCCGGGCAAATGTTTTATTCGTGTTGCGTTGCGTTGCGTTGGCGTTTTCAGTTCTAAATTTTATTTTTATGTCCAGCAGCTGTACATCATCATAAGTTTATTGTTTGCATACTTCATGGCGCTTGTGCCGTTAATTTTATAAGGACACGGGGCCACAGGCTCAGTTGTCAAGCGAAATGTTGTTTAAAATTTGGAATATTTGAATGAATACTTGCATCATTTAAGCAAGACGCCATCAAACCCTTCAATAAAAACCCTTTCCACACGTCAAGTGCGGTTGCCAAGCTCCTCTGCACGGTCAGTGAATATTTGTCATTGTGTCTTGTAAAAAGGGGCCGGGGAAGGCGCCCCAAATTGCTGCAACTGTGGTTGCATTTGAGGCGGTTGGGTTGCTTTGAAGTAATCGCCAGTGACGTTGCCCTAAGGCTAAGCCTCATTTGCGGTCAAATTGTGTGCTGTGCGTCAGCTGAAAGTCGATTATGTCAATATTGTGCCAGAGCCAATGTCCAATGGCTAATGGCTAATGGCCGGTGTCGATGTCGATGTCGGTGAGTGTTTGTGATAAGGATTTGTGTAAGTTGCGGCCGTTGGCTTCCTTAGATAGCAGCAGCAGCAGTAGCCGCAGCTCATAAGCTAATTAGTGTCCTGTGATTAAAGCCAAAGACGCTTCTTAAAGCTGCACAATTTTCGGGAATGTGTTAACAATTTTAATAGCCGAAACTTGCGCCATATGGGTAACTTTAGCAAACAGCCAGGACGAATCAGTGCCGCCTCTTCACAACAAGCGAACATAAACTAGCTGAAAAACACATAAAAATCATAGCATACATTTAGGAGTCGAATTACAAATGCCCTCATCAAAAAAGGGGTGGATAAGGGAAGATAAAAACCAGCGGCAAAATAAAAAGGAGTAGCTGCATTTGCACATTAAAAACGCATAAAAATCGGGCATTGAATTGCCAAATACGAAGAATAGCAAAACAACAGCAACAGCAGCAAGCAAGGCACATAAAGTGGCCATGAAAATCAAAATCAAAATCAAAATCGAGTGGAAGGCAACATAAAAGTAAAACTGATGTTCGGATTTTGAGGAATGGCGAAAGCAATTGAAGCAATCAATTAAAATTGATGAATCAAATTGAATCACGTGTTACAATTTTCTTGAGCGATTGGCATCGAGTTACATTATCGATGCCTTCGGATTGAAAACAAATAAAATGCATCATAAAAGTGAAGGAAAGTTAAAGCCCACTAAATCTATAGGAATAATCAGAAAACTTTCTTCAAAATAATTATAAAGAAATACACGATGCAAACAAATTGTTCAGACGGCTTCTGCTCTGTTGGCTAAAAATCTGCATGGATTCAAAGCTAAAAAAAATTATCTTAAATATAGATCTTGTCTTCAGGTACTCTTAATACAACAATCTTGATTAGGGTAATCTTTTAATTTTTCTCTGAGTTCAGCATGCTTACCAGCCGCTATAGTTTTGATTTAGAAAATATATTAACTTCGCTATATCCGTAGTCTGATATAATCTACAATTTTGTAAATCAAATGATTTAAATTTATTTAAGAATCTTCAAGCATGATTATATCTTCATTTCTTATATCAATCCTGATATCCTCTTAAAATAAAACTTATTCAGATTATGTAATAAATTATTAAATTAATAATAGAAAGTCTTCTGAATTGCGTACAGATATTAATAGTGGACGTCATTATTATTATTTTTAGATACTTATATTAATTATTATGATTTTTTGTATTTTTAATTATTATTATTGTAACTTATATTAATATTAATATTATTATTGTTATTAGTATATTTATTTCGATACTCGTATTTAAAATCAATAGGTTTAATCTGATTGTTCCTTCCAGGGCTACCGAAAATATATGTGGCATATATTACGTAAATAGCTATAGTTTGTTGCCATTCAAACAGGCTCTTTCAGATCCACAAAAATCTTCATTGAGCTTAGATGATTGTGCTCATTCCCATCAACTGTCTGGTGCACGAAAAAAAGGCGAGTTCAGTGCTCTCGGCTAAGCCCCTGCTGAGGGGTTGGCCCTCACCCCTTTGGCATTCCGTGCTATCAGTTGGCAGAAGCGAAAACTTTTATGCGCTTGTTAACAAAAGCGTGAAATTCAATGCGGACGAACTCGAATTTACGACACTGCAAATTAAACTTGATTTTTATTTAAATAAATTGCATTTTATGCGCTCGGCTGCGATATGCGATGCCGTCGACGACGTCGACGTTGACGTCGTAATAATAAGCAGGCAACGGCCATAATTTGCACCGGAATATGACGGGAGGATATGTGGCGATGACTGTGTGACAGACGAACGGACGGACGGACTGGCTTGACGCTGCTTTATGTATTTTTATTTATTACACACAGCATTGCCAGGAAATGTTTGTTGATTTTCCGCAGCGCGCGCACAATAAAAATCGGGGCAAAAAAAAGCAAATTATTTTCTAGACGAACGCGCGTTCCTCGAATAAAAAACCAGCAAAAATTCCCAATTGCACTGAACGTTTCTTTTTAATACCCTTGCCAAGGGCTCTGGCATTTCGTCATCGAAAGAATATATTTAAGATATTTATGTAGATATATTATTTTGCTTATCAGCTAGAAATTAGTTTCTTAGTAGAATACATTTTTAGGCAAAGTAAACTTAGTTCAAATTCCGTAACAATTCTTCAATCGGTCAAATCGTGAGAGTACTATTTACTGCGACTTTTTACGGGATTTTGACTGCTAGCTAAAGCGATTATTAAAGATGATATGATTTAATATAATGAGATTTAATACGAGTTAATGATTTAAATATTTGTTTGTCTCTCGTAAAAACTTGCAATTTAAAAGAGAAATTCTGGATTAAATACCTTTCTTTATATACACTTTTTTTTATTTAATTTTCTCTTTTGTTTGATTGCTTCTATGTTTAATAATAACAATAATAATCATAGATTTATTTAGAAACGAAATATGATTTCTTAAGTCCCCAGTTCATTATACATTTTCCAAAAATGTAAAAAAAGGATCTGCTATATGTTCTAGCTCCTCTTTGAATGTGTGCTTGTTAACATTCTCCATTAAATATTAGGGTATTTAAGCTGCGACACTGTGTAGACAACTCTTATATCAAGTATTTTTTTTATATACGACCCCGTCGCAGCCGTCATTAAAAACGGAAATGTAATGCGTAATTTGTGCGCCGCGGAGTATGCAATATAAAAATTATTTGAATAGAGCCAAGCGAGGCGAATTGATAAGGGCTCAACAAAAGGTTCAATGGCTAACGGAGATGGAGCTGCATCCCTTAATCAGTGAGAGCTGGTCTACAGGGCCGGGCTTCAAGCACTACTTATCCTCCAAGAAGGACAAGCCTTTATTAGTTTGCCTACAACTGTCCTAGTCAACAGCTCGAATCTTGCAGTAGTAGGTATTTTTGGTGTGTAAAGTCATGACATAAATTAGCTGCGCCTTTTCCTGTCGCTCGCCGATGGGCTCGAAGTAAAAGGCTCTCATTAAGTGGGCCATCACCAGCTTCATCATGACCATGGCGTAGCGCTGTCCCACACAACTTCGAGCACCCGTCATGAAGGGTATGTGGGTGGAGGCTTCTATCTTTGGCTCGGCATCGCGAGCCCAGCGTTCCGGCTTAAAGATTAGCGGATCCGGAAAAAAGTCCTTGCAGCGCCCAATGTACATGGGCGAGATGATCACATCGCAGCCCTTGGGTATGAAGAAGTCATCTGCAAAGAGTAATCACCATGTCTATCTATATACACTCAGAAACTACAATTTTTATCAATTTTTTTGGGCGATTATTTTTATGAGTGTATAGATCATTAGAGCAGATGGCTTCACTTACTGATTGTACAGTTGGCAGTGGCGCGTCTGGCTATGATGGGTGCAGAGGGATACATGCGCATTGTCTCCTTGATGCACATTTCGAGATATTCGAGTTCACGCAACTGCTCCATGGTTATGGGTGCAGCCGGATCCTTGCCACAAATTCGCCAGATTTCGTCGCGGCACAGCTGCTGGCATGCCACATTTGAGGTCATGTTGTACATGAAAAACTTGAGCGTAGCCGCTGTTAGATCGAAGCCACCAAAGATAATGGTGTCCACTTCCTCGCGGATGTCCTTCACCGTCAGCGGCTGGCCATCGGGCGTCCTTGCCAGCAGCAGGGTGTCCAGAAAACTGTGCGTCTGCCGCTGGCTCAACTCGGCATCTTCAGTTGATGCACAGTTGCGATTGGCCACATCGGAGTTGAGTTGCTCCACACGGCCAGCGATTATGTCCTCTGTGAAGCCGTGCAGTATTTTAATGACTCTTCTCTCACGCGCCGCCAACGGGGTGAAGGGATAGATGAGGGGGATGCGGTACAACAGATTCTTCAGCCGGTTGTCGAATATGTGCATAACGCTGTGATACATTTAGTTTAGATTGACTTCGCTCATACACTCAGATTTTTATTTTTAAGAATGTTTCAAGTTATTTTTTAATATTTGCAGACTTTCGGATCAATTGAGCCACGTCAATACAATGCAGGGATAATTGTTATGTAAACATAAATACAAAAATATGAAATTCACGCCAGAAACACAAATTTCAAAGTATACAAAGAATTAAGAAAAATAATCTTCAGCATACTTCTGCTCCTGCCCGACACAATTCTAACAGACCTTATCGCAGTTATCAGAAATTGCGAAATTAATTGAAAAATATCAGAAAATATCAGACTCAAATCTGTCTAACAACTGATCATTAATAGGAAGTGACTGTGTTATATTTCTCTGAGAATCACTATCTCTGCTGGATTTTAATCAATCGGAGGAAGTTATCACACAATTGAAATATAGTTGAGCTGACAGACTGATATGCCTTGATATATGTTTGAATATATGAACTTTATGGCTCGGAGATGCTACTTTTATTTATTATGTATGTAAATATCTCTGCGGCTACTCACTTTCTGACTGCATCAAAGTATTCCGACCTTTGACCCGACTGCGAATTTACATTTGCACCCAGGGCCGCCTCGCAAATCGTGTCCAGCGTGTAGCAGCTGATGTACTGAAAGAAATCCACGGGCTGATTGGTGCCAGCCAGCTGGGACAGCCTGGCGACCAAGATGCGAGCCTGTCTCTCAAAGACCTGCACATACTGTTTGATCATGCCGTAGCCAAAGGCCGGCGTAATCATCTTTCTGCGATGCATCCATTTGTCCACGTCGCTGGTGAAGATGCCCTCGCACAGCCAGTTCTGGAAGATGCGATAATCGGAGGTCTTCTGCAGCAACTGCTGTGCACTGCACAGCGCCTGAATATCCCTCGGATTGCAGTCCAGCACATAGAGCTTGGTGCCCAGCCAAAGCTTTGCACGATGTTCCTCCAGATGGCAATTGATGAGATCAGAGGCACGCTTAAATGGCCTGGAACCCACAATCTTAGCCAAGATGTGCAGGTGTCCGATGATGGGCAGAAAAGGTGGCTCTGGCCATTTGCTGGTCAGTCGATTGATACGCGCCTGATACTGATACACATACACCAGATACGAGATCAATGCGATGCATAAAATCCATATCAATATTAAATGCAACATAGCTCTTTGAGTTCTTAGACTCAACTGGTCGAATTTAACGCAGCATTTGCAAATTTAAACACAATCTGAGATGCACAAATTCTTCACTAATTGCCATAGGAGGAGCAAAAACTATATTATCGTATATATATCTAACAAAAAGTCTCTGTAATTATGTAACTTGCAACACTAATGAACTGCAACGCATTTGAACACACATTCAAATTGCTCGATTAGTCAACATCCCGAACAGTCCGAAAGAGAAGTGAGTCTTTTTGCTCGCCCGCAAGCGTTTAAGTACCCAGTCTGGATTTGACTGGACTTGACGATCTTTTGTTTTATTTCCCGAAAGCGAAATGATGATGTGTAAACAAATACTATATACGAATTTGGAATGCTTCGGCACTGGTTATGGCCACATGTGGGATGCTCTACAAGTTAGGTAATAGTTGAAAATGATTGGCCTAAGAATAGTTATTAATCAACTTTGGCGTGGGTCGGTTACATATTTTACTAGTATTCTTCTGGCTGGTAGAAATACTGATTAATTGGTTTACATTGAAAGATGTAATTTTAATTTCTCATTGCTTAACTTATAATGGTGACATCAGTAGTGATGTCCCCTCCGCATTGGCAGTGTATTTTCATTGTGAATAGA
Organism: Drosophila cognata; assembly: GCA_035041535.1. NCBI lineage: Eukaryota > Metazoa > Arthropoda > Insecta > Diptera > Drosophilidae > Drosophila > Drosophila cognata. Next base: position 3,007,739 of record JAWNLC010000688.1, on the reverse strand, counting down.
CAACAAAGTGCTTAGACTGAATTCCACTTGGCGAATAAATATAATTATTCATACAAAAAGTTCAATATTGTTATGGCGAAATTATCTCTTAGATGGTTTGTCGCGCGCTTTGAATACAAATGAGTTGCCCGCAGTGAGTGTGATTGACAAACAGATCACTTAATTCACAAAAAAAAAAGTAGAAAAATTCGCATTGTTCGAAACCACCCAGAAGCCATAAAGAACTCAGCAATTTATTATTGTTTACAGCCGATATGGTATTACACTCGATCAGCTAAAACTAGTTTCTCAATTATTCAAAACAAACTTCATTTCAATTCAATTTTCGGCGAATGTGTCCAAATTATTTGATGACATTGAATTTGCTTTCCGTTTGCATACCAATCGAATAAACATTTGTTAATTTTGGTTAATTTTGGCAATTATTGTTTAATGTTGTAAAGGTATTCGTGTTTATGCCATAAAAGTGTTTAAATGATTTTGGCTGCGTTGTTTGAAACTAATTTAAATGCGTCTTTATCAAATACCATAAATAGTTTTATAATATAAATTAATATTCGACTTAAGATTTCGACTGTGATAGAGTGTGTTTGAGTCGACGGCTTCTTAAGTATACTTTTGATTTATTGCCCATGTTTTATGTACACACAAATTATTACAATAAAAAATATTTGACACCGGTTCTAACATGGAGAATACTTCATGTGGCAAATTCCGGAATTTCCATTTCGAGCAGTCGAAATTAATGCTACCATTTTCAAGGTTAAATGTACTTTCAAAATGGGTAATGCCAAATAAAAGCTTTATGATCCCACTCAAGCATATTTTCTTCCAGTGCTAAAAACAACAGCCCTCAAAGCAAGGGGAATTTACTTTTGAATTTGGGCAATCCACTGAATCTGAACTTGGACAAGAAGTGTCGCTGGTTGAAGAGTTTATTACTTTTAAAAATGAATAAAAAATACAAAATAAAATCAGCTACAATTTGTAAGCTGGAGGTAATCAATTTGAAAGTCATCTACTCGGCCTCTAAAAATCTGAAATGCCTATATTATCCACAGATGTTGAGCTAGAGTCTTACAATTTTGATGACAGCTTACCAGTAGCACATCAAGTTTCCGATCAGTTGCAACCCCTTCGCTGAGACTAACGAAATTCTACATCCCAAATAATTTTGGAGTTTAGTTATCAAACTGGCGAGATGGACTACTATGAACCTTCTGATAACTCCCACCGACGATTGGTTAAAAACTTCAAGCCACTCCACAAATGATCTCTCAAAGTTTTAGATCAACAAATTAAGCTTTATTTAAATTGTAATAAGAGTATTCTGCAGTCGGTTCTTCGCACTTGTTTTGATTATTAAGTGTGCTTATTAGCACCTGGAGAAATACCTTGGGCATATTACAAGAAATTATGGTAAACAAATTCAAATGCATAGATATAATTAAATGCAGTTTCGAATAAACTTGATATTTTTGTTGCCTTGAGTACATCATTTCATACATTAATATATTTTTCTATATTATTATTAACTTTACTCTTTCTTTAACTATGTTAAGCTAACCGACGCGACTATAGAAACGTAAATTATTAAATAGTTTGCCAAGTTTGTTGAGTTTGCATTTAGTCAGATTTGCAATTTATTAAGAAGAGAACATTTTATTTTGTCATAATTATTTTAATTGAACTCACACTAGTTAATGCCATTTGTTTGCACAATTCATAAAAATGAAAAAACTGTGCAAAAAACGAAAGAATTGCAGTGCAGTGCTCATCATTCACAATGGCAAATGCAGGCCGTCTGCATTTTATTTTATTGAATTGAAACAAGTGGATGTCGAACGTTGACTGAGAGGAAATGTATGTAGTATTAATGACCGGAGCGACAAATAATAATTGCACACAAGCATGAAAGCAGAAGCACATCTGTAATAAATGATATCATGATATATTGTAATATTCATACAAGCGCATTAATTACAATTATTCATGTTTATTTGTGCGCTGTAACTTTTGTGTTAATTAGTGTAAATACATAGTCCTGCATGCCAATTTTGTTTCACTCTGCTCCATTGATATGCAAATGCTGAAAAGTCCAAATAAATTGAATGACAGTTGCTCAAAATGGCAATTAACATCAAGGAGCATCCACACAGCCCGGCATCAAGGATCTGCTCAGCTGCTGGCTCACATTAAATGCATTTCGTATTAAATGTTACCTCGATTTTAGGGCTTTAACTCGATAATTTGGTTATATGCAACTCAAACTTACTAATCGCAAAGACGCCTTGCGTCAGCGACGGAGGTCCAACAAATGTTTGACATAAATTCCATTATCTAATGGATGACAATAAACAGCGTGCACAAATAAACAAACACACTCACACACATGATATCAGATGTAGATGCACATGACAGGACCTGGCACCAAGGCACATTGTCTCACATTCAAAATTAAAAGTGATGCCAGAGAAGGACAAGACGACTGACAGAGATGAGAGAGAGAGAGAGGGGGAACGAGAAAGGTAGAGAACCCGGTGCAAACTAATTTGAATTTATGCAAAGCTGTCGACCTGCCTATAACAATGCCCAATATATTTACCTATGCTTGGGCATATCAGCTTGCTTATCACACTCATTTATCATATTTATCATATCATTTATCTATTTTCAATTGAAATATTGCATTTTTATGAATAATTATTAAATGTGCCAAAACTTAATTCATGTATTTTTTATATTAAATTATTACATTTCCAGAAACTTAAATTATGCATTTAATATATTTGTTGCTTGCTGTCTGTAGGTCAAGTGATAATTTATTTTTATTTTCCATATATATTAATTCCGACAAGATTCAGGGAAGATTCACAGATTCAGTCAGCAGTGCAGTTTGATTTTTAATACATTTATTTATATATCTAAATTTTACTTTGCTTATGTCATTTTATTAGAGTTGATATATGAAAATGTCTTAAATATTAAAAAACTTAATTAAAATATTTTATATATGTTATTTTTATTTATTTTTTTATGCAAATTTTGAATATGGTCGGAATTCGTCTTCAGGTAGAGATTCATAGCGTACATTCAAGCAATAGATTTTGATTTTTAATGTATGTATTTATATATCTAAATTATTATTATTTATCTCTTAATATTTCTAAATTTTCCTTTATTTTTGTTTTTTTTTTTCCCAAATTTTCAATTTTTTTGCTTTGAGTTTTCCAGTCAAAATAAAGGTATTTATCTTGCGGTGTTTGACAGTTGGCATTGTTTTCTTGTTATTATCGTTGTCGGCGAGCGGTATACAATCGTAATTAAACTGCACATTATCAGGAGTGTACATACACACATCTATACATACATATAATAGGCACAGATACAGTCACAGTCACCTTATAATTATGCAAGCATTTCTATCTGTGTATTCTGACCCCGCCCAGCTGTCACTTTGAGCTTTGCCCATATGCGCAAAATTAAATTTGGTTACATTTAATTATTGTTTATGCAAGACTTATGGGGTGTGCTTGTGCCCAAGACTTGACATTATAAACAGCGATAATAGAGACAGATATAAACTTGAGTGAATGACGGAATTCAAAATATCAGAAATACGAAAAGAGGGTTTCGTTTGTGTTTGTTTTTTAAATATTTAAGCAAAAAAAAACATATAATATTACAGATTGTTTCAACCTTTTTGTGAGTTGAAGTAGAATGCTTGCAGTTAATATTTAGTTAGTTAATTTTCCTTATTGGTTTATCTCGAACTCCAAACAGAGCAATTAGAACCGCGAGAGGGACGACCACAAGGTTGTCATCTAATCGCGTCTTGTGTCAAAATTAATCGCATCAAATTTAATTTCACAATTAAATGCGAAGACGCGATGCGTTTAGCATAAATTAACAGCATGTAAGTAGGCGCCCCAGGGTCTCCAGCAACTAAAGGGTTTGGGGCGGTTGGGGTGCGGTTCGTTGGTTGGTTTTAGGTGTTGCTGGAGCCAAAATAAGCCGGCAGGCAGCGCTTCCGTTTCCTGCTTAATTCCCCCATTCAGGTGTGGGAAGCAATTTTGCGTTTGTGTATTTATTGCAGAATGTAATTTAATTGACGTCATCATCTAAGGCATTTAAGTTAGGGTCTTAAAGGTCTTAAGATCTGTCTGTTGTTCACTTTATTAAATTAGCAAATCTATGTGGAAAAACAGCTTTAAAGCCCACACAATCATCAAAATTGGCTAGAAAAAGCTGTTCACATTTATCAACGCAGTTGGAACAACAGATACAAATTATTGCAACGTATTTCGGGCTTGTCTGAAAGCACACACAACACTTGTGTTGTGCGTGTGTGTTTTACCCTCTCTCGTCCAACAACCGATTTGATAAATTGCTCAAGACGTGAGTGCAATAAATTAAGAATTTGTTAAATTATTTGCCAAGTGAAGAACTCAATTCGAAACTGCTTCCATTTATGTAAAAAATATATTTGTATATTTATGTTTACACAATTTTCAATATATTTATTTAGAAAATTAAACTTTTTTTTAGATTTTAAAATTTAAAATAAATTGAAATAGTACACAAGCGTAAAAAATAAATAAAATTAAGAAAAGTATTGCATGATAATATAATTTTGATTACCCCTAATTGCAATTGATTTTGGTTGATTAGTTTTTGATTTAGCCATATCAAAGCTAAGTGATAATCACAGCTTTGGGCCAAAAAAAATGCAAAAGCTACCCAGACATGCCACAAATCTTAATTAGTTTTATCCACACCGGTGGTTCGTGCTTTTTAAAGTAAAAATAATAATTTTAAATGATACTTAAACTCACGCTTCGCTGCACAGACAGCAATGAAGTCTTTTTTTATCTTTCTTCATTTTAGAGTCGACAACTTTGCAGTTAACCTTCGACGCGAAAATTGTTTTGTATGTACTTATTTTGTTTTTAATTTTTTATTTTTTTTTTCGTGCGAGCAGCACAACATGTTTAAAGGTGTTTCTCAGTTCAGTGTTTTCAGTTAACTGAGTTTTGGCCAGGGCATAGCTGTGTTTTGGGAGTACGGGTTTGAATTGAAGGACGTCTGCGGCAGGCAAATGAACTGTTGGAAATATGTTGCAGTTTCCAGTTTGCATTTATATAACTGCCCAGTTACCCCACACTCTTAAAAAACATTGGCCTAAATTTTAGTAAATCGTCATACTTTTGGCGCCAATGGTTATTCAGAAAGTAAATTTCTAAATTAAATCTACATTTCAGTGTGGACATTTTTTAAGTTTAAGAAAAAAATGTCAAACTTCCAGAGTGTGGTTTTATGTTATGTTATTATTAATCATTAGCATTTTATATAGTATATAAATGCATATATATATAGTATAGTATATGCAGACGACAGCTGAATTCCAATGTTAAAGGCGACCCAGTAACTTACATAATATGTTTCTGCATTTTAGAAAGGATTTTTAATAATAGAAAATATTTATAAAAAAAAGACAAAATTGATTATTTTTTATTATTGATTTGGGCCAGCAAGTATAAATTGTAGAATTTATTTGCTAATATTTAGAAACTATTTCTAAAAACTAGAAAACTTTTTTTATTTAGGTCGATTTTTTCTGAGTGTGTCGTTAGTTATCTGTTCATTTGCGTAATGCAATTGAAGTGTAATATGCGGGCCAATTCAACTGCGAAGTGCAATTCGCCATTCGCAATTGCTGTTTGCCATTCACAATTTGACTGCAATTTGTTTGCTTTGACGCTGTTTTTTCTTAGTTATTACCTTTAAGTTAACTTTTTCGGCTTCGCAGAGAGACAAGTCACGTTCCGTTGCACAGAAAGGCGTTTATATCGTCTGTCCGTTGGTCCGCGCTTAGCTTGGATTCTTGTTCTGCACATGTTTGGCAATTGCCGTCACTTAACCAATCTGTCTGTCTGACAGGGTCAGACTGGTTTTTTTTTGTTGCGATCGCTCAGGTAATGAACGAGTTCAAGAATAAATCTTTTAGCGGCTATCTCTTAATACATTTTTACCTGTTGATAAGCGCTCAATTTGCAGCTGCCCTAAAATCCAAAAAGACACAAGAAATAAATTTGAATTCCTACGTGACAAATAGCATGCATGCATCATGCATTCTTTTCCAATATCCTTCAGCTTACACACAGTGTTGCAGAATTCAATATAATATTACATTTTAATTTTTATATAATTTAATCAATTTTTAATTTTTTGCTTTTTATTTGACCGATAAACAAAAAAATAAGTAAATAATTTAATACATAAATAAGCAAAGAAATAAGTAATTAAATAAATGAAAAATAAATAAACATTTGTTAATAAATGTAAATGAATAGCTGAGGCATGTTTATAGCTAATTCTTAATATCTTCAATCTTAATATAAGTGGAATCAATATGTTTTAAGTTAATTATTAATAATGCATTCCAGCTCATTTATTAGTCTACTTTCATTTGTTATCAGTGTCCCACTGTACAGTTGGACTTGGGGCCAAGCCTGCACTTTGCCAATACCAGCGCAGCGGCCATTCGCCTGGAAAAGGTAATCGAACTCGAAAACTAATTTTGTTTCCGTCCCATATACACACACACACACACACATACGCATACGCGCATCGATACATACCAATTATATGCATAAAAAGTAAACACAATGCCAAAATTAAAAGCAATGTTATTTTGGTTTGGTTGATGAACAGCTGCTAATTAACCCAACACTGAGCGCTAAAAGTGAGCAACAGCCGCTAAGCAACAGGTAAGTAATCTCGCTCTCTCTCGGGTATTCTCGCTCTCGCTCTCGCTCTCTTGATCGTTTAAGCACTCTCTCGCCTAGCTGTCAGCTGTTGTTTGGTTTGCTTGTCTGAGCCGAAGCTGAGCTTGGCAGAGTTGCTGTTGTTTCAGTTCACTTGAAAGTAGCCGCCAAGTTGGACGCGTCGTTCGATCGCTCGCTCTATTTTGACAGACTCGTCGCGTGTGTGCTGCGGATTTACAGTTACATTTTTACTACTAACTTGCTGTGTGCGCTTGAATGCCAAATTTAATTGCCACCGTTGCAACAACAAACGTAAATAACAAGCGTTTAATTTGAAAAATAAAAAACCGAAGAAGAAAAATACGTAAATTGTCACTTTCGTTTTTCCAACTTTCATTTTTATTTGTGCTTGCCGCACAGATATTCATCGCAAAAAGTGTCAACACTGTGCTGTAAAAAGGTGCTAAAAATCGACAGTTACAAAAACAAAAAATAAATTAACAGAGAGACAAAGAAGAGCAAATTTTCCAATATGGCCATCATGGACCCTGCTTGGCGTTGCCGTCTGATGATCTTCGGAGTGTTTTCGGTGCTGCTCGTCGGCGATCTCTTCGGCTATGGCGGCTATAGTGTGAGGGGCGTAAAATCCGATCATCACGATGAGGTGGGTGGTGTGCGGGTGCGGGCCGGGGGCGGCCCACCAACTGGACCAGCAGCAACAGCTGGCAAGTTTCAGCAGAAGAATGCCGAGATCGACTTAGGTGAAGGTGAGTTCCAATTCCGCTCATTCCAATTTGCGTTGCATTTCGAATTTTTTAAGCGAGACGATTTTTTCTATAAAAATGTAGGTTTTAAGTTTATACTTTTTATATATACAGCTGAGGAAAGATTAATAGCACCACTACCATATTTTGTCTTACGAATAAATAGCAAACCATTAGTTTTGCAATTTTTTCAAATGTTTATTTTGAATATATTGTTTAGTATTCGACCGAAATTAAATTTAATTCTGCTCCTGGAATATTTTCAATGCATATAGCAGCGATAAAATAAATAAAAATAATAAATAAAAATAAAATTAAATAAATCGATTATTTATATCTAATTTTCACAATTACAAGTGCACATTGAAAAATTCTTGTTTTAGTTTTTTCGTTCCTTTTCTTCATTATTCGTAAAGTTTAAATTTTTAAGGGTCTTCTTACACTTCTGAGAACGTATTCACAAGTTCCTTAAGCTTACAAGTTTAGAAAAAGAAACATTTTTTGTGAAAGTGGTGCTATTATAATTTTCGCAACTGTATATATTTCTGGGTTTTTTATTTTTTGCTAAATTTTACACATTTTGCGCATCGCATTGCAAAATAGCTGTCATTTTTTGGGTTTGCTTCGTAAATTTTGCTCTGTTGTTGACTTGGCTTTATTTTTGTTTTTTTATATAAGTCGCGCTTTGTTTGGTCGTATCAAGGTCAGTTTCGATTTCGATTCACAAATGGAGCTTTCGAGATTGGTTGATAAAAAATGCTGTGTAAAATGTTGACAGCACGTGTAAGACATAAAAAAAATGCGGTACCGGTTGTCCGGAATTGACTTCGAGTGCTCTTATTTAAGTGGCTTTTGGCCAACTAGTTCAAAATTATTTCCAAAACATTTCCATTTCGTCACACGAATAAAAATGAGACAAATGTCGAATTTTTGGCATTTAACGTTGCAAAAGTCGTAAATTAGCTATTATTATGTTTTTCCTTATATCTGAAATTATATGATATCATAGCTAAGACACGTTCTTATATTTTTTTCCCCAAATATTCAGCTCTAAAGCTTTTGCTTCCCAACTTTTATTCACTAAATTTTGTTGCGTTTCTTTTTGAGACACTCAAAAAAATACCAAAATTTATTAAACATTTTGGCGGACATGAAAAAAACGTGTTCAAATATATTTGAAGCAATCGCATAATAAAGGGGCCGAAAACATATTTGTATCCACTTTCCAATACGCATATTTAATGGTGATATAAGAGCCGTAAATTTTATTTGTCTTTTTTTTTGTATTCCGATTCGTGTGTTTGATTATGTAATGCATGCCAAGACGGCAATCAGAGGCAACCTCAATGACAAACAAAAATAAAAAAAAAATAAATGAAATCCGTCGAAAGACAAAGTGAATTTTTTATTTATAAGCAATCGGTTAGCCCGAAGAATATGTAGATTTTTGAGCTGATTTTACAGACAGAATCAAAGAGAATCGACGCCAAGTCAAAGGTTGAATTAATTGCCAAGAATACACAATTGATAATGTGATAATAGATCAATGTATGCTTTTGTGGCAAAGTCGCAATAAAGGCACCTGAAAACTGTGTGATATTTTGTATGAAATAGTAGTTAACTTAAAGTGAAATTTCAAAGGGCTAACTGGTTAACCCAGGTCATTAACATCAACATATTTCTGGTCGGGTCTCGCTTGATTTTGCATTTGGTTTCTATTTTTTTTTTTGCCTGGGTGAAAGTGGAAATATGACTTCACGTAATAAAATTAGCAACAAAGACAAGTTTTTTTTTTCGCTTTTTTAACGAGTATTTTCCGATCTTGGGTAAAATTTCGATTGTCTATTCAAGAAACTGCAGAGTAATGCTGATCGTATAAAGTCATCTAAACCGGAAACGGAAAAAGTGGGAAAACTAAATTGATTTTGAGTTAATTAATTTATCACATTTTTTCAAAAATTCTTGACGTAGATGCCGGCTGAAACTGGTTCCAAAATGTAAAATCATTTCAAGTGCCGGTTTATAAATATTTCATTTGAAACGAGTTCTACGGAAATCGAGAGTGCCTCGATGTATGCGCTCTTGCATCACATCGATTATGCCATCCATCTAAATGCCTTGTAAATGCACTCAGAAAAAAATCGCACTCAAATTTAGGTAATTGCCCTCAAAAACTTTAAAGTGTTTCTTTTAATGTTAGGAAAATGAACTTGAATGTACACACATTGAAAAAAAGAGTCGGGACATATTTTTTCTAAAGTATTTGAAAAATCTACTCAAGTGCAAGGCCTAGTTTTAAGCCTTCTGAACAATATGGGGATTAATCCTTGTCGCCAAAAGTATTTTAGTGTAGTTAGTCTTGGTCTTTGCTTTACAGGTTGCATTTACTAAACTGGCATCGTTGCAACGTTCAAGATGCTAGCAATGCTTTAGCAGTTATTGGCAATAACTGCACGTTTCTTGGCCAAGATAAATGTAGTGCGTGATAAACATGCAGAGCTAGAATTGGATTTGAGGGCTAATCAAGCCATTGGGAGTACGTGCATTTTGGCATAAAGCGTTTCATAGCCTGCTTAATGGCTTTCTGATAAACACAGCAAATCACCGTATCCAAATTATCTAACATTATTCGGTTTTATTGTTATTTTCGCATGAATTCAGGTTTAGTTTCCAGTCATTAGCTCAAGCAAAAAAAAAACACGATTTTAGTAGGCATATGGCCATAAATTAAAAACTGCAAACAACTAAGTCCCTCGACATTTTCGATTTTGGGACATGACCAATTTTGAATGTTTTCCGTGTACAGAGTTCAGTTTACGTGTTGGATGCTTGGCTACGTCAGTTGGTCTCTCTGACTTCTTTGACTTCTTGTTAATTGCCAATAACTGCCAGCTGGTTAAGACACATATTTTTTTTTTTATATATTTATAATTGATTAAGCTAAGCAGCGACTAAATGACTAAGCGAATATTTGTGTAGATTATTTTTCATCTGGAAAACAACAAAAATCGAAAGTTCAACGCACGGTGTGGCCTTGCTGGGGGCGAATATTAATCAGTGTGACCAAAGCAACGCAAAAAATCGCCACTCAACTCCGGTCAAATATTTGGCAATAAAACAAACACTAAAATTAAAATTGTTTGCGTAGTTTGTCAACTTTAAATGCCGCCTTATAATATATGCAGAATATAATCGCAATATATCTCTGAATTTATTTTAAAATTTATAAATGATTTGCATCTGCATATTAAAGTTGTACTCAACATATCTAAATATAAATATAGTTTTTGTTATTTTGCATTTTGTTTGTTTCACTGAATATGTTTATAGAATACTGGAAATTGTTATTCTTAAAACAAATGCGCAATATTGCAAATACACCGGGTAGGTTGGCATTTTGAAGTAATTAAGAGGAGTATTAAGCTAATTGGGTTTGATGAGGTAGCTGAATATATTTAGTCAATTGGAGTGTGGCTAAAATAAAGTGGCTTTAAGTGTATTTCATTTTCGACCAAGCATAGCTTGATTTTCTTTTTGTAGCCTTGAGTTTTTTTGGTTTTTGTTTTTGTCGCAATTGGAAAGCAGCTAATAAAATAAATTGAGCTGCAATAAAAACACGCAATGCTAAAATTCGAATGCCAAATTGAAATATAATGCAAAATGAGTTAACTACAATGATTGATTTAAACAATTAACTGCAATTTTTTAGAGCACGACTTTGATGAGTTCTCCGCGGCGGCTGCTTTGAAGCCGGCGCCTGGTGGTGTCTTGACCGGAGCCAACCTGAAGACGAAGTCACAGCTGACGGATACGATCAAGGAATCGTGTCTGCCCAAAATGCTATGCGAACTGGCCGCCAAACCAGACTATCAGCTGAGCGAAAAGGAGAGGGAGCTGCTCAGATTGATAAGGTACGTAAGCAAGTCGTGACTTTCCCGCAAAACGAGCAGAGAGATCAAAGATCAGAGTTTGCACTTCGGTGAACTCAGAAAAGAAACTAGGACACCAAGGCAGACGACAACAGACTAGCTAAATTACATTTTTATTTTTTGTAATCCTAGAAAGGATTTTTTCAAAAAGTTTCGGTTTGCATTTCTACGTTTTAGACATGTTTGTTCTTTCCAGAAAATATTTCTAAAACCATAAAACCATAAAATAAGATTGTAGAATTTTTTTTAATATTTGTTATATGGTTTTATTATTTTGGTTTTTTTTTTTATATACTCAAGCATATTGCAAATTTTTTTCTGAGTGTAGCGTTGCTTTCTTTTAACTGGGCAGTTGGCACTCGACCCCTTTTAACTGACGACTACAATAACTAAAAACATTCAATTTGCCTTTGTTGCTTGTTTGATGTTTGCTTGTTGATCTGTGTTGCCTGCTGGGATGTTCATTGAACTTGTGCCACGTGTGTTGAGATGCGAGCGCCGAACAAGAGTTTTAACGCTGAACAAAATCGAAAACAATGCCAGCATCGAGTTGTGCAACATAGGTAGGTGTCTATATCAAAACGGGTCTGCTCGTAATTCGAAATCGGCCTCCGGTGAAAAATAACCTACCTCACTCGCACCCAGCAAACTCAAATGTTTTGTAACCTCGCACTTGAGTCGAAGGTGAGCGCAGCGACGTAACAAACTGTTTGACTGACTGACTGACTTGACTACACTGACTAACATAAGCAATTCTATTCAGCTGATTTATATCTATAAGGCATTTAAATCCAATGAATTTGAAAAACCCTGACAGATGTTGTCTTTACCAAGCTAACTTCCGACTTATTTAAGTGTTTATTTTATTTGATTTTTTCGGTCTCTTGCAGATCCCCCACGATGCCCTGGATGATGAATATGCCGCCCAGTAAATGGTATTTTGCTGCTCATATGGGCGAGCTAATGCGACACACTGGCGACAATCTGAGCGGACCCATGGGCTGTGCTAATCTCTGGCCGAGTTGTCCCATTAGCTCCAAGAAGCTAATGAAGCTCAGCTACAAGGTGCGCGTTTAGACGCGTCACTGCAAATGTGATCATATAGTATATATATGTATATGTATATAAATTTAAGTATTAGTTATATGTAAACACAAACTGGACCCTATGCTGAACAGACTCAACTATTGTTCTATATATATATATATATTTCGAACTGGCCTTCAGTTTTCTTTGGCATAATGGAGCAGCGTGTGGCAGCATGACTGATGTGACAATTGAAATTCGTATGTTAGCTGTAAGTCCTAAGTAGTCATATAAGTGTGGCTAGTCTATCCCTCGATAATATGTTAGCTTAGCATTATGCCTAAGGTTAGTTCGACTCGCGTCTAATTGTAAATAAATGCAACTCGTTATTTTTAGCTTAAATCCATTTTGTTGCTGTGTTTTTCATTGTTGGCTTACTAATGATCGTTTCGTTTCGAATAACGCTGTGTCAGCGTTGGCCATTCAAATGGAATGCCTTGGAAAATGTTTTCTTAAGTGCTTTTAAGCCGTAGGAAATATCGAATTGTAATTCGTGTGACGAATTCTTAAATCGCTGATTAAAATCCAGTTTGTAATGTTAACAGATCTGAAAATCACGGTTTCTAAAGAGTGAGTGAACAATTAACATTGATTTCAATCGTAATGATTGCTTTTTGTTGCAGTACTGTCCAAATAATAGTGTTTAAAACTGACTTCCTCATCAAAATTCGTGCTTTATGATTGTAAGTTCAATGGTTGGAAAAATTATATGAAAGGTTTTGATTGATTGACTTATTTCCAATTTGTGCTTTAATCATACAACTGATTAACATCTATTAAATTAATTTGTACAATTACTAAAAGGTACACTGCAATTAATACTGACAAAATAAATACAGAGAGGCTGTTAAAAAATCGGAAAAAGCTCTTGGCAAATATGGCTGTTTTTTAACTTTGCTTTTTTTCTACTACTTGACATGATTTTTGACATGGTAACAACTCCTCGTGCGATTTTATTATGATATACATACATAATATAAATGCAAGTTTGAATTTATTAATTTAAATTCAATTTTAAACGTTGGATTCAATCAGATCTTTCGATTTTGCCCAAGCAACTTGTTTATTTCGATAGCAAGTTGACTCGATGGCAAAAACACATTTTGTATAAATAGAAAAACGAAGCTTTTGTCTTGAATATTTTGTAATGTTTACTGAAATATTTTGTCGATATCACGCAACAACACCGTCTTTTACCGCCCTCATAATATGTGTTTTTTTTTATTGAAACTTAAATATTTCTGTTAAGCAAACAAAACCAAACTTGTTATGCACGAGTTGTATAATTTAATATGGCAAATATCTGACGACCAAGAATTTGCGAGGAATATATTAACACTGGAGCATTTGTGCTGCTTTATAAACTCATGTTTGACTCAGTATAACTCAAGAATGAGCAAAACGAATAAATAATGATAACAAATTATTTATTTTAATACTTTTGCGACTAACTTGCTGAGTAACACTCTACGAATAGCAATTACACTTGTTTATTTGACAACAACAACAAAATGCTTTCAAATCCAATATTTTACAGATGTCTTTTTTGTCTATTTTACACATTAGTTTTTTACTTTTTGTTTGTTTTATTTTATCAGAGTAAATACATTTTTACTGCATTTTGTTGAGTAATAAGTAGAGTAGATAAATTAAATTGAGCTGTGCGAGTTAACCTGAAGCCAGCGCATAAATACATATTTGTTCAGTATGGAAACATAGTTTATTAACAAAATCAGTTGTCAGTTGTCGATAAAATTAAATAATATTTTTCAATTTTTTTGATTAATGCATTATTCGGCATTTTTGTCTGTTTTTTAATATACTCATATCAGCAATATTAGAATTATATTTTATTGTAATATATGACAATAAATTCGACTTAAGATTTATTTACCATGTTCTACTATTTGTGTGGAAACCATTTGATTAAAATGTATTTTGGGATTCCATTCATCAGATCAAGTCGAGTGAATCTTTAGGTATGCAGATATGTAAATACTTATTTCCAGTGCATACTTTTGGGTGCCATGCCAAAAAAAAACGACCCACAAAAATCGATGTCAATTAATATGCAACTCATTCGCTGATATGCTCGCTGGCATTGCAAACTTCTACTAAAAAACCAAAACAAAATTTGCTTATGATGTTTGCCTCATTGGACATGCCAAAAGCGTCAATATGACCACATGCCAAATCCGAAGAAGTTGAGTGAAATTGCTGTGTTGTGTCCAACATATTTAATTGCAAATTAAGTTGTTGATCAACAGAAAGTAAACAATTCGTTTCGAGGAACAATTCTGGTGGCCAAGTCATAAATAAGTCAGCGACACGCGTTTGCTTTGAATTGTTTGTTTGTGTTTTGATTTTATTGGCGAATTCGCTTTTCTGCTCGTTAGTCCGTATATATAGTATAATAATTATCGTGACTCCTCGAAGTAGTTGCAATTGGCAAAGTGTTGCAAAAGCCCGAATGAAAATGGGTCAAAAACAAAAGCGAAAACGAAAACAATTGTGAAATAACTGTTTTTGCCTTCATTGGATGGCTCAACAAAAACAATAAATGTAAACAATTTGTAATATCAATGAAATTGGGTCAGTTTGCCAGCAGTTGTTACGCTCGTTGCGTGCCAAAAGTGGGCCTCGGCGCACTTTCATTGTGTGTTTTTTACCAGGCGCCCCGATTTTGGGATAGAGCAGCACTTTTGAATTTTGGCCTGCCGTTTGACAAGTTGTTTGTTGTTGTTTCGTTGTCCGTTATCCGTTGTCCGTTGTTCGTTGTCCGTTGTTTGGTGTTCACGGTTTGTTGTGCAATGGCAGACAAGTGCAGTTTTTGGGCAAAGCGTGCTCGTAACATGGTTTCCAACAGCAGCAAATACCGGCACTCAAACTTCTATCAATTTGTCAGGTTGCCTAATATTTCCGCATTGCATGTGCCACACAAAAAAACCAAAACCACCATTAAAAAACAACAAACAAAAGAAAGGCGATCGCTCTCTAACCAAACATCACTGTTCCCCTCCAATCCGGGTCTGCTAGCGTGCAACCAAAACGGCAACAAGTGGCAGGCAACTGGAGAAACATGAAATTTACGCGCGGTACTCTAATAGAAAATCCAAAAGATTGATGGTCGAAGTTGCAATACACTTTCAGTCTAAATCTTAATGCTAAATCTATGCTTTCCCAAATGGGTATTATTAATAAAACTTTAACTCACTGGCTGGAAGCATTGGACATACTGATCCACTTTCTAGAAGAAGGCCTAAAAGATTTCATTAATTAATTTAAAAATAAAATGTAATATTTAACTTTAAATGACAAAATTAAGAGAAATTTATAAGATATATGTTTGTAAAATTGGTCCAACATTTGTTGCATAGATTGGGGAAAACCCAGAGAAAAACCAATCCGACCACATTTGTAGTTGTCAGTAATAATGAGTACTGATCGAAATTATATATAAGTCGACTTGAGTAAATTTTGAAATTAATTTTAACTTAATTTTGGGAGCTGATCAACTAAAATGCATTTAACTGATTTTTCCGAGTTGAACTTAGGTTTTTGATAGGGCATGAGAAAGTCGCTCTTGCAAACCATTATTAACATTAGGAGTACGTGCAAGTGTAAGCCAGTCTAAGAGTGCCAGCCAAGAGCTGTTACAGAGTTGCAGCTGAGTAATTGCGGCTTTAGAAGGCGCCGCCTTGCGTAACCGGGCAACCGTCGACTGATTGAAAGGCCCGCCGACTCGTCGGTCAGAACTGGGCTGGGGCAACTTATCGACCCACTGATTGAATCGGCATTGTCTCTGTTCTTTGTTTATGCTGCTAATGGACTCAATTGTCGTGCTAACTGTAAGCACTGCTAGCTGACCAACTGACTGAACTGATTGTTGCTCATTTGCTTGCGGTCTTTGTAAACTGGGTTCTGGGTTAGGCCGTAACTTGTTTTACTCGTTCTCTTCTACCTTGTTATTATTGTTTATTACTTTGTAAATAAGCTTGTAATTGAAAGGCATGTGGCACATTAATAACAACCCATGCGTATCAACAGGTTACTCGCAGCAATAAGCGTGGCCGCTGACACGTGCTCCAAAGATCTGATCACGCTCTTGACAAGTGGCTGGGCAAACAATGGCCTAAGTTGTCTTACGAAAATTATCGCCAAATTGTGTTAAATGGCTAAGAAAACACAATTGTCAAACACATTTTCGGCTGTTCCAATGCGGACATTTGAGTTGAATGCTAACACATACTAAAAAATAATAATTATTATTATAAATTGTAAATGAGCAGTGAAGGGCAATAAACTCGAAATTTCCTTTTGTTTGTCTATTATGTGGATGCGAAAAGTATACGTAATAAAATTATTAATGCAAATATTACAATAATATTGTGATTGACAAAATGGACAAACACTCAGTTAAATAAAAAAAAAATATGAGAAGTATTCGAACATTTAGCACAGCTCCCCTTGAGCATTGGTAAACTAGTTAATTTATTTGTGTATTCAAACTGAATGAAATTCATTTTCCGATTCCTATTCTGGTTGCAAACATGCATTTAAATATTATAATTATTTTTTTATTTTTATAATTCAAATTGAATATTAAATTTTATTTATAATTTAATTCAATTTATTTGTTACTCTTGCTTTTTTTGTGTGTCGACTTACTTTGATTAAGTAAAGCAAATTATATATTCGATTCCATATCAATTGATACGGAAAAATTAGATTAAATATAATTAAAAACAAAATATAAAACTTACGCATTTTGTTTAAATGTAACGAAAACAATTGTTTTTAATAGAAATGCTTGTTTTTGATTCGCTTCGCTTAATCAGCCAACGGAAACGAGGCGGGCTTAAACAAATGCAAATTGAGTAACTGATATGCAAAGCCAAACTGTAACGCATTCGAGACGGTAGACACTCCAAAAGCCTTAATTAAAAGGAAATCACAAGTGCAAAACTAACATGGAAAATTTCATAACTTTTCATAATTGCAGCCGGGCAAAAGAGAGAGGTAGAAAAATACAAAAGAGCCAAAGAGAGACTGGGCAAACAGCTGAGCAGCAGCTGGTTTGTCTGCTTTTTGTTTTGAGGTGTTGTTGCTGTTGCTTACAGACAGTTAAACACACACACACACTCGCACACCCGTACACACCCATGCATAAGTAAGTAGGCTCGTCCGGCACCCTCCACTTGACCATATTGCCTCACTTTCACTTGTCTTCGGCTTCTTTTGCTTCCGCACGAAACTTGGTCAAAATGCAAAGCAAACTTGGCCGCCAAGTTTACACAGCGCAAAGAGAGCTTTTTTCTTTTTCTTTTTCTTTTTCTGTTTTTTTTTTTGGCTGTAGTTGTACACTTAAATTTTGTCATCCTCTCTCTCTTTGGTTTAGTTTTTTTTTGTGTCTGCTGCGCTTTGGCGGCTCTAAGCTGCCCCAAGTCGCTTCAGTCATTCAAAGACCTGAAGCGCACCAAGTTGTTGCCTCGGCTTCACTTTCAATTGTCTGGATAGTGTATATATATATATATATATATATATATATATATATATAGAGCAAGCAATATGAATCTGCGTTACATTTGCACATTGTCACTGCTGCCCACACTCTATGTGCTGCTCGTCCTGCTGCTGGAGTATGTGGAGGAGGGTCTCGCCCAGAATCCGGATCCGTTGTTCGAGCTGCCCGTGCAGCTGGTCGGTTTTCCGGTGATTGTCCTCTCCGTGCGCCTGTCGCAGTTTGCCAAAAAGTTGGCCTACTCGCTCAATCCAAGTAAGTCCCCAAATGGCGGCCCTTTGTCTTTGGTGTGAAAGTGCAACTGCCGCCTTGTGGCATGATTCAGCTTGTTGCGCGTTTTAATTTCTTTTCGATAAGTGAAAGTCAAAACTTGTGCATAAATTAATAATTTGGCATTGTTAAAATCGGTTTGAGTGTGTTGCGAAACTTTAAAGTAAACCCAGTGGACAATAATAATGATATTATCAAAAAAATAAATTTATTAAAATGCTTCTTAAAATTAAGCAATTAACAACGACTGTTATTGATACTGATCGAGATTACTTTATGTAGGAATTTTAGGAAAAGATAGAAATCACAATTACAATACCCTAACCCGGCATTCCAACCGGACCCTTCAAATTTCAGTCACTTTACTGACTCTGTTAATTATATATCTCGTTTATTAAAGTCATCGAGCCATAAAAAAAAACTTAGCGTAAGTTCGTAAAACAATTTAAAAATAATCTGTCGGTTATAACATTCAATATAATATGTGAAAAATAATTGATAATAATTAGATAGCATACACTTAAATACCGGAGTTAACTGCTGACATCTAAATTTTAGTTCAAGGTTTGAAATATTAATAAACGCACAAAGGTTCTGAAACTAATTTCATCTAAAGTTTAATTAAACATTTTTGTCACTTTTTTTTTTTTAATTTTACTAAACGTTTTTTTATTCTAATAAAAATTAAAATACATACTTTTTTATGTTATACTTTTAGGTAGTTATATTATATCAGACATTTAACACCCTTAAATTGTGGGATTGTCATTGTTTTTATGGTCAGCTGCGATCTATAAAGTTCCTTAAAAAAAGTGCATATATAGACAAAGTTTAATAAGAATAGTTTTTAAACTTAAATTTAGCAAGTTCTGGGCATGTAAGGCTAAATACAGACAGATGGAGCTAGCTATATTGACTTGGCTAGCGATGCTCATCCAGAATCAATTTACAATTTGCAATATAAATTATATAGACAACAAATTCATAACACCCTCTGCCAGGGTATAAATATATAAGTTCAGTTAAATTAAAATAAAATTAAACGTAAGCATTTATGACATTTATTATTTAACTGGCTAGCTAACTAACTGTGGCAACATAACACTGAACGTACGTAGCACGAGTCTGTCTTACAACATTTGTTGACAAAAGCCAAGTTCCCCAGTTGGCCAGACCCAAATGTGTGACAAAAAAGGCGGGGCGAGCGGCTCAAATACCAGAGGCTGGCTGGCTTACGTGCTGGATAGTTGGCCGCTTGGCTGGTTGGCTGGTTGGCGAATTGGCCAGCTTCGTGCACGTCCATTTAGCTAGATCAAAATGGGGTCAAGGCTGGCAACGCGTCAACTGATGTCAGCCAAGTGTGTGTTAGCCGCAATATTTTACAATCAGACGTGTAGCCAAATTGTGAGTTGAATTGCTGCCAATGTTTCATTTGGGCAAAACCATTACCAAGTGCCCGATGACAAGCAATGATGACTGGCATCAGCAGCGAAAATTCCAAAGCTACACTCGCCCCAAATTGTAGCATATCGTCTTACTTTTGGCGCTAAAAATTTCTTAGGTTTATTTTGTAACCGTTGAAAAAAAATTGAAGAAATAGCCAAATTTTTGTGATTATCGATTAAGGGAAAGCCTTTCTTAATTATAGAAATTTGTTCATAATATCTAGAAATTATTTCTAGGGCGATTTTAATATAAAGGCAATAATTTTTCTGAGTGTACTCATTTGACAGAGCTGTACTCTCAACTCAACTGGCAAACTTGTGCAATCAGGCACGCATCAGACGCTGGCAAACTTTGGCATTCCCATCTGCTGCCACTTTGACTAATTTGGCGTTCTATAAGCAAACAGTCAACTCCTAAGTACGACTATAAAACTTCTCCTTTTCGCCACTCTTTGCAGATACGTACCGTTCGAGGAGTAAACGTGACGCAACCCATCCGCTCGCCCTCGACGCGGAGCTGGCCCAGAAGCAGATACAGCTCGAGTTCGGGCTACAGGCTTGCATCCTCGAGGAGCCTTGTCGCGTGCACGCCTCCCGTTCAGCCAGCCAACGGCGACCGGGCAACCAGGGCAAGGCTGCCCCACATGCACCCTGGCAAGAGGTCTTGAGGTAGGTCAAAGTCTTGGCTCCCAGCGAGCCAACTACTTCTAAAGGGTATGCTTCATGTTGGTGATGGTGATTTTGTGAGTGAAGATAGCGCTATCTCTGACGCTATCTCGTTTTAAAGTGTTGGAAACTGCTCTATAATATTCACACTCGATAGTTTCGATAAATCAGAGCAAAAAATACAAAATAATCGGAGCGAATTTCAAATATTTTGGCATTACAATTTACAAACTGTAGGCATTAAATGTTGAAAGTGGAATCAGACTATCAATTAGAATTTCGAGCTCAGTTAGACAACGCTGCCACATTTATATAAATATATATACTATATATACTATATATACATATATATATATTTATATATTTACTCAAAATAGTTTTTTTTTTACCTGATTTAAATTGTTTCTTATTCAACCCCTATAACCCCATTTTTGGTGTATTCTTATTCAAATATTCATTTGTAGCCATTTCTCTGTGCATTAACTATTAAATCTATTGAATCTTCTTATAAACAATTAAAGCCAATTGAGATTAGTTTATTACTATTTAGTCAACTTATTTATTTAATTTCAACTAAAGTCAGTCGACACAAAAAATGCATAAATGAATCAAATCAAATTCAAAATGAAATTTAAAATATTTATAAGATTTCTGGAGGTATTCAAATTTAAATGCAAAATGGTTCAATATTTGTTTAGGGAAAACCCAGAAAACCAAAAAAAGTATTTAGTATGAATTACTAATACATTCCTCTTCTGAATCGAATGCATAGAGTATCTGAGTTGCGGCTATGGATGAACTTGTTTAATCTTCTTAGTTATTTCTTGTTCGAGTGGAACGCTGACTTTATGGCTACCCAACTGGCAACTGACAGACAGTAACAACTTGAACTTTTCTCTCTTCTTCTCTCTCCCCATTCTCCCGATTCTGCAGGTTCTCCTGGTGCTCCTCATTTGGCATTCCCGTGGCTGAAGCTCTCCTTCATTTGAAGCATCTCAGATTGCATTTGTTATTGCTACGCTGCAATTTGGCGCTGCAGTAGTTGTTGTCATTTGGCAAATGAATGGCTTGTTTTTAGCTCAAAATGTTTTCCAATCAATTTTTATTATTGTATGTATTCCTCTATTGCCCTGTGCTGTACACTGTTCAGTTCATTGTCATTGTCATTGGCAATGCCAACTCATCTGCGCATAATTTAATGTCTTCTCCCAGTCAGTCTCCCGTCTGCAGTCGGCAGCTCAATTCACGTACTGCTTGCTTGCTCGCAAAGTTTAAATGTGCATGTCATTCATTGGCTTTGGATTTCAATTTGTAAGTTTACATAAATTTGCGAGTTCCTAATGAGTTAGTTGCCCTTGCTGCATTCGCTATTGTCATGGTAATGCAATGCAATGCAACTTGTGTCTTGTTTCTTGTTTGTTTGTTGTTTGCACCACGTTCTTCAACTCGAGGAAATTATTCTTTTCCGCACTGGCTTTTATGGGCGTCTTCCTTCTTTATCTTTGCACTTTGAGCTGTGCTCTGATTCATAATTAATTCTTTTTGCTTCTCTTATTGCAATTCCCTTAATAGTAAAGTCTTTAAGTTGCGGACTGGCTGCTGCTCAGCTGAGATAGTAAATATTTGCCGATATCTGCAGTTGCCAACTCTTTGAAATATTTAATACTTGTTTATTTTTGGCAAACAAAAGATAGTTTAAAAAGCTTTTGCATAGAAATCTATGGCATACGTGTCGTATGCGCAACATTTGGCATTCATAGTTTCGGCCATTGTTGTAAATTTCATTTAATATTGTGTCATATCGCACTCGCCTCAGCCCCAAATATGTTGCACATGCATCTGACATTTTCACACTTAACATGCAAAATTTTCAACACTCAAAGTTTCTTTGCCACACCACTTTTGGTCTCTGACCAGACCCAGACCCAGACCCAGACCCCTGGCAGCCATCCTGGCAAGACCCCAGTGCTATGCCCCCAACGTGTCAAGAGCAAATATTCAAAATTATTTTTGAAATGTGCTCAACGTCTGTCGTTTGTCGGTTTGTCGGTTTGTCGATTTGCCCCCCTTTCGCCCCTGTCCACCTCTGCCTTCGCCTCCCTTGTTGTTTGTTTAGTTTTGCGTTGCGCTGCAAATGTAATTGGCATTAGAAGTTTTGTTTCGTTTGCCCACGACGTGTTTTGTAATAATAAAATATGATTAAAGTTTTTGATTAAATTTATGCAAGCACACAGCGGGGAACGCTTTCAGCTCAGTTTCTCTGTTTCCCAGTTTGTGCATTGGTCAGTTATATTTTTGATGCTGTTGCACCTTTTTCGCTTGCCACTCTCATCCCTCCCTCTGTTATCTATGCCCGGTGGCACTGCAGATGTGTTTGTTACTGAGTTGATTAAATTATCCCAAGGCAGACGTGTGAAATTTGAGTGTGTGTCTGCTGACCAAAGGATCGCACTACAAAGTAATCAGCAAACAAATTTTGCTACTCTGGGCTGCTTGACAAATTGACAAAGAAAAAAATAAAGTATATATATATATATATATATATAATAAATATAATTAATTAAATTTCTCGAGTTTATGAATTTCTTTACAAATGTTTGTAGTTTGAAAACTTAGTTTTTACACATTTAGTGCTGCAACTATCAAGATTTGATTTCCTTTGCTGAATTTTCTGCTTACGTTTATTTGACATTTTTATTTACATTTATATTTTCCACTTAAATATTTGCAAATATTTTTGTGCCCAAGCAATTTTTAAGCTGGTTTTAACATTTTTCTAATTATTTTATATGTCGTAAAAAGAAATTAAAACATAAAATGCGATCGTCATCAAATGTACTCAAAGATAGTTTAAGTTAGTCAAGTAGTTAAAGTTTAAGGAACTTATGAATTTGTTTTTAGAAGTTGAGGAAGTCTTAAAACTAAGTACAAAAAATCCTAATTTTATTCCCCGTTTTCAACTTATTTAAATTGAATTAAATATAAAATTAGAAAATTGAATTTTATGAATAGAAAATATAATTGCACTGTTTATCAAATGTGCACTTATGGTTATGAAAATGAGAAATGAATAAATGATGCAATATATACAGTGGCGGCCAGCTTAATTGGACCAGTGTCAAAGACAAAATGTAATTGCCTGCCATAAGCTAATTATTCATTATTTTGCAAAAATTCCAAAGACCAATATGTATATATGACCCTAATAAACTGAGGTTTCCCCACCTGATAGGTATGATTATGTTAAATATATGTATATTGTTTATAAATTAAAGCTAGTTCTGCTCTTGGGATTCTTTTCAATAAGTATATGTAATAGATAAATAAATAATACTAAACATGAATACTAAAATCAACCTTTGCAAAACAAATGGTTTGTTTTTTCAATCATAGGAAAAATAAGTATTTAGATCGCTTTAAGTGAAGGGGTTTGATGAAATGCAATCTGACTAACACAAAACCATATTCATAATGCAACAAAAGTCTCTAACATGTCATTCACTTCAACCCGTACCGCAAAAGCTGTGAGTCTTGGTGCTGTCTCATCTCAGGCATCTCAACCCAGTTGCTGCGCTGCAAGGGTGAAGCGCAAATTACTTTGGTTTTTAATATGGTCCTGGACCAGGACATGGATTGGGTTTTGGTGGTGGAGCCTTGTGTATTTTACTCGCTACTTATAAGTAATTATTTTCGTAATCCGCTTTCGTTGCCGACTATTGTGCCCGATGATGATGATGATGATGAAAACAACTCCTCTGTGCAAACATGCCACATGCCACTCAGGAACTACAAAGTGCAATCAACCGGAGGCATGAAACAATGGTATCTGCTCTCGCTCTTCATCGGCGATGCTGTGCGGGATGTGCCGCTCTGCAAGCACCTGGCCAAAAGGATGCCGTGTCCAGGCGCTGGACCACTGCCGCCTCCGCAGCCACGCTAAGGACAATCTAGCACTCCAAATATGGGCGGGCTTTCGTTTATTTTGTTTTATTTTTAGGGGGCTTTGCGTCATCGCATCGTGTAGTCATTCACAGTCAATTGCATGGACATCTTTGTTGCATACTTTCCAACTCCAACTTCAACTCTAACTCCAGCTGCGTCTATCTTCACTCTTCATCAATTCGGACTGTTAGTTGTTTTTAGGGTTTATAATTTAAACGACAGACAGCATAGGCTTAGACTTAAGTAAGTATGTATGAAGAATAAGCAAATAAATCAACAAACAAAAATCAACCGAAAATTCTATGTGCATATGCTGTGGCATGCCTCCGCTTTTAAGAGCACATCCTTCCTCCTCCATCGGAGTCCAGTTCGAAATGCTGCTCGGACAATGCATTTTACACACCAACCCACACTACAAAACACACACACACTCACACACACTTCACTTGCCTGCCATTATTCTGGGTTGCAGGCAAAAATTGATACGCCAAAAAGCGTGCAACGTGCAACGGAAAAAACAGTTGCATACTTTTCAGCGGCGCGCACAAATTGTTGACGCAAGGCATTAAGCTACAGACTTGTTCTGAATACCCTGTAAACGTGCTGAGGTGATATGATAAACTGCAACATCAATCAAATATAAGCTTAGGAAATTAAAAAATAAAGTTATTAAGTAAAAATAAAATATGGCAGCTCATTGCTAAATAATAAATAAGTTTAAAATAAAAGCTGAAAACATTTAATTATGAAATTTTAAATATTATCTTGGATCCCATTCCTCAGAACTTTAAACTAGAACCGTAACTAGATTTAATGTCGTTATAGTTTAGCCATTAACATAATAAACTGAATACAGAATATGGCAGATCATTCCAAATTAAATAAAATGAACTTAATATTAAACTATAGCTTAAGAAAATGGAATTATAGAATTCAATATGTAGAATATGGGAGCTCATTATTCCAAAACTTTAAAATACAACTGAAGAATTGAGGCATTAAGCAAAAATATTGAATTACGGGATTTAATTAAGAAAATTGGAAATGGCTGTTCATTTCAAAATATATGTGAAATTTAATATAGAAAATGGGAGCTCATTTTTCAGAACTTTTAATTAATTTTGTAGGAGTCATTTTCTGATTACAGAGTATTTCGCAGTGTGCCCATTGCGGTTGTGTGCTAGCTCAAGTTTTTGTTTTATTTGTGGCTCTCGTTTGTTTCGCTACGCGTACTGCAACTACAGCTTTTGGTAAAATACACGACCCTAACCCTAACCGTAGCACCCCAAATGGGGGCAACTCCGTGCAGCAAGGCAGCGCTTTGCTCTGCTATTTATTAACTCGTTGCATATGTTTGCAGGCACTGTTGGAAGTGCTGTAAATAAAGCGACACGACAGCGTCGCAATGTAGACAAGGGCAACAACAACAAGCGCTGCTTTGAGCTTTGGTGACGTTGACAACCCTGCTGGCGCACAAAAATATGCTGCACTTTTTTGCACATTGCATATTTGTGTGATTTGGCTGTGGTTCTCCGAGAAGTTGGAGTCGGAGTCGGAGTCGGAATCGGAGTCTGGCAAAACGTTCCTCACATTTGGGGAAAGAAAAAAACCAAAACGAAACTGAAGCTGAAATTGTGTGCGGGTTATTTTTATTTGTATTTTTTTTTTTTTGGCTGTTTGTTCCGCGTTTTATCACATTTAATTTTTCAAACGTATTCCCAGCGATGACGCCGTTTGTCTCTGGATTTATGTGCCATTTCTTTTGCATATTTCATTTGATGGCTCTGCTTGTTGATTTGCTGAACAAACAAAGCCAGCCAGATTGAAGATTTCTCGTTTTGTGTTTTTTTCTTTGCATTTGTTTTTATTTAAAAACGAATTTAATAAATATTTTAAAGCCTTTAAGCGATAACAATTATGTACAGCACTAAAATTAATGGGAACTGCCTGGCGACTGTTAATAGTTATTAGTGTATATATATATAAATATATATGCTAGATATACCCTAGAAAATTCAACCGCTACTCAGATACACTTTGCGTCCATCGGGTTTAATATAATACTCCGTCACGCCCTTTGAGTTGGTCACGTAAATATTCTTATTATCCTCGTGTTTGGGCCTCCTCGTCGAGGTCGTCTGATAGGCGCTGCCATATCGATCAGCGCTAATGTAGTTCGCATTGGGATAGTTGTAATGGGGATTGTAGGTGGGCGTGTCACTCGACTCGGAGAATCGCACGGTATTCCCTGGCAAGTACTCCCCATAGTTCATGAAACTGTGCTGGGCACTCGTCTGATAGTCCGTCGATGTCTGCTCCAGGCGATAATAGGAACTGGGTCGATGCTCATCGCTGACCACGAGGCGCTGCTCCTTCTCCTCGCCACGATTACTGTAGTCGTAGGTGGGTGCATAGGTGGGTCGATTGAGGATCTTGCCACGGCGTATGTGTTGCTCGTAGTGATCGGGAAAGAGGACGCGGGCACCGCGTTGAGGTGGTGCTGACTCGTCATAGACAGCATTGGGTGGTGCATGTTGCTCCCGTTTGTCCTGTTGCTCTTCTCTCAATCTGACTTGCTCCTCCCATAATTGCTCCTCTCTCACATTTTGTTGCTCGTCTCTGAGCCATGGCTCCTCCCCCAGTTGTTCTTCTCTCAATCGATCTGCTTCTGCAGCTATTTGCTCTTCTCGGAGACGTTCGTCACCCAACTCGTCGAGGTGCTCATTGGTGTCCTTGAACACAATTCGCTTGCCACGCCTCTTTTCCACGCCATAATCTTCGAGGGCTAATCCATTTGGCAGCACAGCTGCCCATCCCTCAGTCAGTTGTTGTCTTTTTTTGGCTTCATCTTCGTCCTGGGGAAATCTCAATTTACGTTGAGCTGCAACCCGATTGAATTCATAGATAACCTTGCTCTGGCTGTCATTCTGATCTTCCGGAAATCGCACAGCTCCATTCTCATTGTCATTGTTGTTGTGTTCCTCGCTTTCAATGTTCTTGAAGTGCAGTATTCGACCCTCTCCAGCATCTTCGGGAAATTGCAGCACACCTATCAGTTCGGTGTGGGCCTGGGCTGCCTCCGCCTCGTCATCATCTTGAAACCTGACTGGTGTCTGCGTATCCAAGTCGTCTTCCTCATCGTGAAAATCCAGGGGCATCAAGCGGCCATTATCCGTTTGAATGCTACGTTTAATTTCCGTTGGCAACAGACTCCTTCGCCTCCGCCTCCGCCTCCTTTGATACTCGACGCCATTCAAATACTCGGACAGCACTTGGGTAAAGAAGCTGCCAATGCCACTCGCGATGTCCGTGCTCGGCCTTTGCGTGGGTCGTGCCACTGGACGTGGCGTTGTACGCGTCACCTGCCCCAGTCCCTGGCCGCCGCCTGTCAGCGCTGAGAGTATGCTGAACAATGAGCTGCCGCCAGAATCGCCAGATTGTTGTGCCAGCGTTGCTGGTTGCTCTTCCGGTTCGCTGAAGAACTTAAAGAAACCGCCGCGATGATTGTTCAGATAGTGAATGATTTCCATCTATTTTAAAGGGCCAGACAGTTTCAAGTTTTTAATAATCATTAAACACCCCTGATTGGTATGCCAACAGCCAACAGCTTACCTCATTCTTTGGACATTTCTCGTAAGTCTGGACGCAGCTTCGTTCGCCGCCGCTAATTCCGAGCAGCGCAGCTCGTCCGTAAATCAGAGCAGGTGAGGCGACTGGGAAGCCAGCGAGGAAGCTGTCCGCAATGAAATCAAAATGAACAGATTACAAAAAGTTTCAAAGAATGCTTGAATTAAGTAGGTACTTAAATATTTTTAATAATAAACTGAAAAGGGGCAAAGCAGAAAAGAGTTTTACATATATATTCTTAGCCTAAATTTAACTTAATTCTTTTAAATATTTGCAATATTTTACAGCTACTTTTTAACACTGTTTCTTTAACTAATTAGAATCTAATATTTAAAACCTTAGAAACGGTTGGTAATTGGGGTTGATGGGCGAGTTATAGGCTCAGAAAGGGGCATAATAAGTCTAATACTAAAATTATTAATTTTAATGACTACTTACTTTACTTTTAATAATACTTCCTTATGAAACTTTGTCTATTGCAATTGACGCGTAGTCAACCGGATCTGATTTCTATATGTATTCATTCAGCTGCCCAAGAATCTATCGCCAAAAACGACTACCTTTAAAAACTTATTTAATAGCTTGAAATATCTGATTTTTTCAATTTAAATATTTTGTTGCCTAGCTTAACTGAAATCATTTTTAATAGTTTTTGTATTATATTTAATGAGTAATATTTAGTAAAATGCGTAGAGCCAATGTGCTTATTTGTATTCGTCCACATCTGCCGTGCAGCTTAAATTGAAACCCACTAATTATTGTGTTTCTCATTAGCCAACCAATGTTGGCCAGCTGCCTTTTGGCCTGCTTATAAAACTTAATTGAGTAAAAGCCCATTTGCAGCGAGCGAGAGGAGAAAAGCCTAACAATATCAATTTACAGACAAACTGCTACAGATACACAGCCTGCGACCCCTTCCACTCTTCCACCTTGCCACCTTGCCAACTTGCCACCTTACTACCTCCCCCAAACACTGTTAAACTCAATCAGAGCGTGCCTCATTTCAAAGAACAATCAATATATATTTGGTCTTCGCCAGATCGACTTGCATAATGAAGTCTAATCCCAGTTAACGCTTGCTTGAAATTAGACGGGCCAGTTGCCAGTTGGATGAGTGTTGGGGGTATGTAAATTTAATAATATTTACTTACAAGTAAAGCCCTTGCCATATTATTCCGAATGGTAAATGTGGCAGCTCTGCTACACTCAGAAACAAAATCTCTTACGATTGCTCGACTTGCCTAACTTCGTTAACTTGCAAATTTCTTGAGAGTGGCGCTATTATTTTGATCGCAACTGTATATGAGCATAATTTGTCGCTCAGTGTACTCACTTGGTTATGGCTGGAGATGTAATAAAGCCTGGCAGCTGGCCACGTAGCGTTTGACCGGCAATCATCTGGCAGAGCACCTTGGGCACACACTGCAAGTCATCGTTGCGTGCGATGTTCTCCAAGGCTCTAATGAGCTGTGTGTTGGGCGGTCGGCTGTGTTGTTGTGTGTGTTGTGTGTGTTGTTGTGCGCCTGTGAAAGCGCCCAAGAGGCTGCCCAATGGGCTGCTGGAGGTGGATGCAGTGCCACCACCTAAAAGTAGGTTCGTAAATTGCGGCGCATACAGCGAAGCCAAAGTGGCCAAGCCACCAGACCCAAGACCAGATGAAGGCGGCTGCTGAGGTTGCTGCTGAGGATATTGTTGCTGGAGATAAGGTGGTCGATAGGCGGCTTGTGGCGCTGGACGATAGTTGAACTGTTGCTGTTGCTGATGTTGTTGTTTTTGGGGTGGTATCTCGCCAATTTGATACTCATAGTAATTGTGACCAGGTCGCTGCTGCTGCTGCAGATGCTGCTGCTGCTGCTGCTGATGCTGCTGCTGCTGATGCTGCTGCTGCTGCTGATGCTGCTGTTGCTGCTGATACTGCTGCTGCTGCTGATGCTGCTGCTGCTGCTGCTGCTGATGCTGCTGCTGAGACTCGTACTGAAAGTGTGAGGGATGCGAGGGCGACTGGGAGTTGGAGATGGAGTTGGAGCTGAAGCTGGGGCTGGAGTGGCTGGCATAACTTGGCTGTGGTCGCTGCAAATAATTACCCAAGTTGCTTGCATAATTAGACGATGTGGCATATTGTGGTCTCTGCCCACTGGTGTCCTCTCGCTGGTATATCGGTCGCTGCAAACTCTGCTGTGGCTTGAAATTGGATGTGTGTTGTGAGGCATAGCTGGGCGGCGGATAATCATGTGAATCGTATGAGATCTTGTTCGAGCTGGGCGTGGTTGCTGCTGCCGCAGGTCGGCGATAGAATGTCGAGGGACTCTCATCGATGACGTAGCCGGGTCGCTTCAGGTACACCTCGTCCTGGGGGGGTCGCTGTGGCGCTTGGCTGCCCACGAGCAGGGACGATTGCACCGTGTACGTCTGATCGTCTTCAATGTAGCTGGGCGTTGGGGGCGTGGCAGTGTATCGATAGGGATCTAGATAGCTCACCACAGGCGTTGTGGGTATTTGTGTGCTCGCATAGTTGTGAAAGGTGTGTGTCTCATCCGGAAAGGAAAACTGCTTGTCGGAGGCTGACTGCTGCGGCTGGAGACTGGCCACGGTGCTGGGCATTTGACGTTTGTAGTCGGGCTCCAGATAGCTGGGCGGATAACGCTGCCGGGTGCCGCCGCCATGCATCACATCCGACGGTGTAAACTCCACCATTTGTGAGGGTCGAAATCCGCCGTTTGTCACCCGGGCCGAGATCTCCGCCGTGTCTCTACGGCTGGGGCTCACTTCCAGTAGCGGCTCGGAGGGGAAAAAGTTTTTGAGCTTTGCGGCAATGTGCTTCGGCCTATCGAAAAGTGGGCGTAAATTTGCATTTGCATTTGAGTTGAGTTGAGTTGAGTTCAATGAAATTTGCATAAATTAAGTTGCAAGTGGACTTGCTCAACTCACTCGTCATTTCCGTCCGCATTTCTTATGCACGACACGTCGCCGACTAATGCGATAATTAGAAATGCAATTTTCCATTGCATACTTTGTGGCTGCTGTGCAAGCTGCATTCTCCCAACTGTGGGTGGGGGTGGGGGTGGGGGTTGTTGGTGTTGGTGTTGGTGGTGCTGTCGTTTTGTGTGCTGTCTCTTGGAATCAGTGGAAATCCCCAGCTAACGTCAGCAATTCATAAGCGTAAGCCACTTTTCGCACGTCGCCTGCAATAATAACATAAAAACTTGCTGTCACCTCTTTCTCCTTGACTACACTCAGAAAAACAAATCGAGCTAAATTGTAGTAAACCTGATAAACCTAGATGGTAAGCCTATTTTTCAAGAAAATAGGATTGTCCGTTTTATTTTATATTTTTAAAAAAATTAAGGTTTTTTTCTGAGTGTACAAACTGAAAAAGATTGCGAATTTCTCTAGAGTCCTCGTGGCAAATTTCTCGCAACATTTGCACATAAATTTATAGATTTACCCCCCCAAAACGAAGAATGTGGGAAATTTTGGGGAATGCAGCGCATTTGCATTCATATTAATGCAATTCTCACGTGCTCGTTGAGATCTCAACTGCGACTCCGACTCCGACTGCGACGACGACAACTTGACATTTGTTTAATTCCATTTTTTATGATTGCGCCGTGTTTATGCAGCCGCATGGCCGCATGCCACATCT
Source organism: Drosophila cognata (assembly GCA_035041535.1). NCBI lineage: Eukaryota > Metazoa > Arthropoda > Insecta > Diptera > Drosophilidae > Drosophila > Drosophila cognata. The sequence goes on along the minus strand of JAWNLC010000688.1, from coordinate 2,976,079 downwards.
CGAGTCGACTCGACTCGGCGCCGTAATCATCAGCTTTATTCCGACGATGACTACGCCGTATAATCATATCCATAATCTTTAGCTCTTTTGGGTGCTCAACTCAACTCAACTCAACTCGACTCTGTCTCAGTCTCAGTCTCAGTCTTTGTCTGCATCTTCTTTTTTGGCTTTTGTCTGGTGCGATTTGAGCCCTGTGCTAAATTATTCATATTATTGTGACGTTTTATTTATAGCCATTTGTTGCCACCGAGCGTTGACAGGCCTTAAAAGTTTAATACGCATTCAGACTGGTAGCTGCTCTTGATTTTTAATAGCTAAACTTGAGTTGGTGGCTGGAGCAGTAGCCTACACCAAAATACTCTCTCTTAAACCTAGTACACTTAGAAAAATATCAGCCTAATAAAGTTTCTCTATTTTTAAAAAATAATTTCTAATTATTAGCAAAAAGTTAGACAAATATTTTCTAAATTTCCGGGTTGTTTCATAGATTTTAGATAGCCGCAACCTTTTAGAACTTTTAGAATTGTACTTTCTGAGTAAAATGGTGGTTAATCATTAACGTTCGAGAATATCGATAAATATCGATTTCTGTTTGCAAATAAAATGCATAAATTTAAAACCACAATTAAAGGTGGAGATGTACAATTGGCATATAACTTGACATATTAAGGATATGATCAAAATTGGATGAAAACCAATCAAGATATAGTGCAAAACGTATTCTCATACTTAATACGGTTAATAGCTGGGTTCAGGGTATGTCTTAGTCGACTTCTCTCGAACATCCTACATTTGTGGAGTTCTATGTTTACGGCTATTTCGACCGCACAACTTAAAACTCATATTTCGAGCTATTTTTCCCATGACAGATGATTTGTATGAAAAAAGTGAATAGGACGATCGACTGACAGACAATCGACTTGGATAGTGATGAGAGATCATGAATATATATTCTATGTGGATTCAGAGACGTCTGTGACTACAATATTATTATAAATAAGTGTGTAAATAAATAGTATTGAGTACTACATACATGAATATAAATGAAGTCTATTTTCATTGCGTTCCTTATGTGAATGAATTAAAAATTCAGTGAAAGTAATTTATTTATCAATATCGCGAATATCTTCGCATTGTCAACCGATATAAATTCGATTATTGGTCATTTGTTTGATTGTGTGGCTATTAGTGTCTGTTTAGCAGTCATTTCATTGATTAATCTTGCTAAACTGATTGTGGACTTGTCACCTTTTTCCGTCATAAATTTCACAATATATGTTTTATGCGCAACGCGTAATTTTTGTTGTGTTTTTGGGCAGTCATTCGATTTGCATATAAATGAAGTCAAGGTTGTCTCTTTGAGAGAGTGCGTCATCTCTCTGTTTGAAAATTTTCGGGCGAGTCTTAAAGTTGTTTTGGAAACAGTTGTAAGACCAGCAAAAATTTATTATTTATGATAGTCGTAATAAAAAATGAAGCGACTATGCCAAATGTGTTGTGCTCACATATAAAATTTAAATTTAATGCAATTACACACACACCCACACACACACACATGACTGACGGACTGACTAACTGGCGACAGACTTGCCACAGCAGCTGTAACTGTAATTGCCCCAAAATTTTATGGTCCAAGCAACGAGCGCAACTACGAGAAAATTGCATTTGCAGTTCGAACGGGGGACAGGCGACAGAGGGCGCTGCACTAAAACAGGAAGACAGCCTGCAATGAGACACGGGTGAGGCGGTGGAGGGGGCTTACAACAAGAAGAAGAAGCGATGACAGCAGGTGTTAGGATCACAAAATGCTTCGAGTACAACTGTGGCACAACATGCATCGAATTGGTCTAGGGTTGCCACCCACACCCCCACCCATCCCGTCAACTACACGAAACGACACTTTACGCTTGAGATGGGCTCCAATTTGAGGCTAAAGACGGAACACGGAACATGGAACACGCAAAACGTACGTGTTGTGCATTCTTTAGTGCAGTTGACAGCCGGCAGATGGCAGTGCTGCTTAATTTACTACGAGTACGTCGAACTATGCCCAACCCCCACTTGTTGGCTGAGCTTCGATTTGTAGAATGACTCAGCTGTTTCTTTATTTTGTTTTTTTTTTTTTTGTTTGTTAATTTTTACGCAATCTTCAATGTTTTATACAGTTGCACAATAGCTTAAACGAGTCAAACTTTCTTTTAATTTTTTGGCTGGTTGAACTTAAAAATTGGTCGATTCGCGTTCATGTTTGTCACAATTGCCACGCTTTGTTTAACACTTAACAACACCCAGATTGTTTAGCCCACCACAGATTTTGCACACTTTCGGCTTTTAATTCCACTTACTGGCTGCACTTTTTCGTCTTCGTCTTATTTTTTTCACTTGCGCACATAAAAAAGAAACCGAAACACCAACAAAATCGAAACAAAATTTTTGTGTTTGGTTTTTGTTTTTATTTTTTTTAGCATGCGCCAACGAGACGTCTTCCCGGCTTTGAGTGCGGCGATCGTTTGACACGCGACGCCGGCGCTGAGCATGTGCCAAGCTCAAGTCGTGTCTCGAGCCGAACCTCTGAGTCGGGTCTTTAACTGGCTAAACGAAGAGGAGCAAAGGTAAAGTCGGTGAGGGGGAGGTGAGTAGAGGCGTACCTCGTTGCGAATGGTACTTAAGCGGAGAGTGAAAACGTTGCCGAAAAGCTGAAATTAAAGCAGCTACTTACGGTGTTACGCAAAGAGAAGAAATGGAGAAAGAGCTGAGCTGGGAGAGAGAGAGTAGTTGAGTAATTGAACTGAAATGTAAAGAGAGTAGATAGCTAGAAGAGGACGAAAATGAATTGTATGAATTTAAATATAAAGAGAGGTATTAAGTAGAAGAGGACGAAAAATGCTTGTGGAACATTCTTCTTTGCCTGTTGCAAAAAATGGTTTACTCAAATTAAGGTGTAATTCATAATGGGAACCATTAAAAGATTTACGAGGGGCACATTAGACCTAGTAGGTCGCAGAGCAGCTCTCCCAATTATAATAATAAATGTTTAAGCGATGATGCATGTGTGCTGTCCGTCTGGCCGTACAACGAAAATTTTTTCGCAACTCTTGAAGCTACAGGCTTGAAAACGGGGAATTTACACTCGTGCGAAACTGCGTCAATCGATAAATAATCGATGTATTCATAAATGGGTAAAACCCAAATATTGGCCAGCATCTTAAAGCTAGAGTCAACAAATTTGTTTTGCTTTTTAAATTTGGTTTAGTAAAGAAAGAAATCTATAACAAAATGTGAAAAATTTATTTTTTAAATATTTGTTTAGTAAGTAAAGAAATCTATAACAAAATGGAAAGATATGCTTAAATATTTGCTTAATATGGAAAGAAATCTGTAAACAAAATGGGAAGACTTGGGCTTTTAATGAATCGATTAATAAGGAAAGAAATCTATAAGAAGGTGTACAAAATTGAATACGATCCAAACGATTTTTAAAGATTTGTTTAGTAAGAAAAGTAAAGCTTGAAAAACTGGGAAAAATTGGGTTTTGAAAATTTTTTTTAATAAGCAAAAGAAAACTATAACAAAATATGAAAAATTGGGATTTTCAAATAGCTTTCAATTTCATTGAAATGAAAAAATGTAAATGAATACAAAAGCTAATTACTATTTGGAGTTTGTTTCCCAGATGGGGTTCGTTGGTAGATATGATAACTTGGATAGAGTTCATTCAACCCAATGTGAGCGCATATTTCAATTACCATCACACAGAGCTGCATTACATGTTGATCAATCAGTTGTTACACATTTGTCATAAGTCTAAGATAAGTAGCCAGGCGAGTAATTGTACAATAGTCGTAGCAAATCTGGGTGCCACCGACTCAGTTAGCCTGCCAAATGGCTTAATTATAATTAGCCAAGAGCTGCAGCCAACAAGCAGCAAGCAAATTAGTCACCAAAGCAAATCGTCGCTCGAAGAGTGAAAGTTGAAACCGAGCCGAAGCTGAGTGAGCAGCCAGCCATCTACTTGGCTCCGCTCCGATGCGAGAAGACAGCTAACCAGACAAAACGGTGGCATTTACTAGCAGCAGCCAACTTAAGCGACATTGAGTAATTTTCTAGTCCACACTAAGAAAAAAAATCAATCTCAATTTTAGTAAATCAACAAATGATGAAAATCACCCTAAAAACAGGTTTTTCTAAAACCAATTTCAAAATATTACGAAACAAATGTGTAAATATTTTAAGAAATATGTCGATTTTCAGTATATTTTTTTCGAAATAATTTCTATTAAGAGAAACATTTTTAAGAAGTAAAATATGCAAACCATAATAAATATATATTTTTAGTTTAGCTTTAATAAAATGTTTGTGTATACGGGGAAATCTGAAAACACGAATGTTTAATCATAATACAAGTAACAGAATAACTAATATAAAAATTCTTCAATGTACACACACAGAAAACAACACGCATCTATAGAAATTTCTGCCTAAATGTTATCAAAATACACAGTGAAATTTAGAAACGCAAAACATAGTTTTTGGAAAGTCACAAACTTAAATTTTAGAAATTTACATGCTGAATAATGGGATGACTAACCATTGACGCGAAAAGAATTTCGGAAATGTATAACTATTTTTTTTCTGAGTGTGGTCAGAGACCCCCAAAGACCCCAGTGCGTCCCCCACGCTGCTTTCTTTTCCAAAGCAGTAGAGTCTGAGAGCAGCGTAATAATGACTTACACGATTTGTATTTTTTCTATTGACTTTGAAGCTGAGCTGTGAGGTAACCAACAAGCAGCAGTTGGCTCTTGACTCGTTTTGACGGTCATATTGAAAGCGAAACCGAAAACTCGAGATTGTGGGTTGTGCCACTGACGTCTTTCCTTTCATGAGCTAAACGTGGCTGGCTGGTTGTCTTGTTGCCAATTTCGAATCTATGCCATTGCCTGTCATTCAATTAGACGCTTCAATATTTATGAGTATACCCTTGCAGAGGTTATTATAATTCGGTCACAAAGTGTGTAACTCATCGAATAAGATATCTCAGCTAAATTATTTATGATGACAAGCTAACTAGCCTCTCAGACGAAGGTAAACAATTTGCATTTTATTTGTTTAAATTATAAAATAAAAAATATAAATTAAAATATAATATAATCAAAATTTGTAGTGGTGCCAAAAAATGTTTAATTGAAACTTAAAGTGGGAATATTTCTCAAAGTTTATAGAACAGATTTTTTTTTTTTATTTTTTATTTTTGATATCATTTTGTAAAATGGAAAATGTTGCGTTTTTTGATTTGCAGAGCATTAAAACTTAGAAATATTTGGTTAAAAACCAAGTGCAACATTATCTATTTATTTCAAAATATATTTATTATATAGAAATAATTAGGAATTCCAACTACTCTGTGTATAAAGGGTATCTCTGCTTCGGCGTGCCAAAAATGGTGGATTTTTGTTTATTGTTTTTGTTGCCGTTTTTGGTTAGCTTTTAATTTATTTACACAGTATTCATAGTTTGTTTTGGTCTGGCCGTATTTCGTTTTGGGGAAGTTTCGCAAAGTCAAAGTCGAATCAGTGGGATCACATTGATCAATCATAGGCCATCAGTCTTGCATCCGCCTATGAGTGATTGAACTGCAGAGGCCTCAAATTGGGTACGGCTTGCGAATAGCATATTATGTAAAAAAAATATTCATGAATTGTTGCGAGCAAATAATTATAAACTAGATGATGATCGGAGATTACTTAAAAAATTACTTATTAAAAAAAACCATTTTTGCATTCCTCTCATTTTAGTGTAATTGAGCAAAATGCGTCTCAAGGATTATCCCGAAATTGTTTTGGATGATATACCAAAGCTGTACGAGAGCCGCATTAAGGTGTTCATAACGCATCTTTATGGCTTGGAGGAGAAAGTGGGCAGGCTGCCCAAACAGTTCTGCAAGATGTATACACTGCAACCAATTGCAACTCAGTTGCTGCATTACTTGCGTTCCCGTTCGGCCAACATTTCGGAAAAGGATTTCCACATAGTCGATAGATCGGCACCGTTTACGGTGCGCCTCAGCGATGGCAAACGCCTGGAGATGATGCTCTGTGCCGGCAATGAGCTGGAAAATGCTCTAATGCTGCTAATCCGCAAACTGCATGGAGGAAGATTGCTCTACTACTATTCGGCGGTGCAGCAGGATGATCTCTGCAAGCTGATGGGCAACGCTGGCTACCAGGAATGGATAGCACAGGGCACCGAGGTGCTCTTCCTAAATCTTCAGGCTGTGGATCAGACATTTAAACATGTTGATTTCGACGAAGTTGCCAAAACAATCATCACAAATGCCGAGGATTTAAATGAAACAACTGTGCTCAAGGTGCCCCTCCTTGGCTATGAGTATTGCATCCGAAGACTCGCCCAAACTGCGACTCTCTATGGTCACATTAGTCTTCGAGGTAACTATCTGGAGAGTTACAGGAGCTTGAGTCCAGATATGCGGCACTTTGAGCAGCCCGGCTATAAGGTGACTGTCCATGTCGAGTCTCCCTACGATGGGAGATATGAGCTGTATCCACTGGAGAAGCTTCAGTGGTCCCCGGTGCCACATCGCATAAATCTCATCCAGCTTTGCAGCCTGCTGCGTCCGTTGCATATTCACGGAATTGTCACCTTTCATGCCAATGGGATTGTGCCAGCAGCTCCGCAGTATTTGAAACGCTTCCGTTTCAACTATTCGCCCAGGAGTGTTGTGCCGCAAATGGAGGCTCATGTGCCAGAGACCCAGTTAATTGAATTGACAACTGAGCAAGCTGCCCAATGGGAGCACACATCTCCAGCCACATCTCAACAAAAAGGAACAACTCCGCGTAAGGATCCAATAGTGCTTTCCAAGCAAAGGAAGCTCGTCTTTGTTGATTACGATGACGACGATGATGATGAGGACCTTTAACAAATTTACTAGTGTTTACTTGTATTTAATATTAATTTATATTTTACATAAACAATTCTTTCATATTTTTGATTGCTTTTAATGATTTTAATTCTCTAAACACGAGTTTATTTGGCGCACAATTTGAAATGCTACTTTGAACTATTTCTTTGTCTTAAAAATAGATTTAATCCATGTTCAACAAAGCTTTGTCATTTTTATTAATTTATTTTTACGAATTCTAAATTTAATATAAATTAATGCTATGAAAATACTTATCATTTATTTATTTTAGTTGAAGTCAATCTCTGTCTGGGCACCACTTGTAAAACTTCAACTTTGATTTCGCTTTGTGAAATCTCTCAGCACACCTCACGCTGCCAGTCTAGTCATTCATTGAATAAAAATGCGAATATGAATATGAATATGAATATGAGCACTGGGCATAAACCAGTTAATGTGGAGTCCAACTGGCGCATTTAATATTAATATCTGGTTGCGACTGAAGTCCGCTTCATGTTTGCGTAAAAAAGGTTGTGAAAATTATTATGAAATGCCTGTTGGCATGCCACGGAGCCGAAACTCCACATGCCACATCCCTGTGTGGCATGTCCTATCCCAACCGGGTGGACAAATGACCACTTATCAACGTGTAATGAAATATGGCACATGTGTGCCCCATCTGCACTCAAAAAAAAAATCTACGCATATTTTAGTAAATGGCCATACTTTTGGGGCAACATTATTTTGCAAATATTTAGAAATTATTTCTAATTAATTGAAACACTTTTCTTAGGGCGGTTTACTAACATATTTTTCTGAGTGTAGTTTGTACGTATGTAGGCAGCTATGTATGAAAGGCATCCTTCTTGGCATCAGTCGCAGTAGTTGGCGCCTTTGTCCAGTTGGAAGCATTTTGTCGTGCTCTGGCATGTTATATGAATTATGTTGATGGCCAGCATGATGATACAGGATAGCCCAGGCTCTGTATGGTTTGGGGGAGTGCGGAGTGTGTGTGTCTCTGTCTCATTTATTACATTTTGGCTTTTTGACAGATTGCTGAGCGTAGTAACCGTTTCCGCACTAATTTCCGTGTCCAGCAACTATGCCGACATCGTTGTCGTTGTCGTTGTCGTTATCGTTCCACTCCTACTCATCAGCGTCTGCATCAGCATCAGCATCATCGTCATCGCCATCTTCTGGCGTATTAAAAGCCAAAAGCAAATTACTCATCACATCAACGGTCAGTTTGGATGCTTTTTATGTATGCCATACACAGGGATTCTAATAAATCGTTTTGTCCAAGTTTTTGGTCCCTTGCCTTGCTTCCTTGGCGCTGCTTTTATTAGTTTGTCAATAAAGTGGCAAAAGACGTTGATTATGATCGCTATTGGCCCTGGCTCGCATTGCCTTATGAGTTTTGCTTATGACCCGCAGGCTGAGACCCTTTTAGACACACGAGTATCCTTTGCACTTTGCTGTAGTCCTCAAATAGATGCTCAGCTCAGACTATGAAGTTAAAGCCAGAAGTTACTAGACTCAACTGAACTTTAAATAGTGCTGCTTGCTGCTTGTGAAGAGTAGCTGAAATACTTGTGGCAAAGTTGTTGCATAGAACGTGGAGTTTGGGTTAGAGATGCGCAGGACTAAAGACAAGTTTCTTGCATTTCCTCGCCCTCAGTGTGCACTTTGTAATGAATTTTTAATGCATTTTTGCTGGCAGCAGTGCATTTTGCAACATATCCGTGTCTCGACTTGGTTGGAGGGCGCTTGTGGCTTTCATCCAGCGTGTAACGAAATTAATTTTTTGCTACTTTATGCTGAAAGCCAATTAGCTGGCATTACACACACTTTTATACCCCAAACACATGCGACCATGATTCTGTTTAATTTATAATTGAATTGCTTTTAAGTGGCTCTCAAGTTTCGCAAAGCATCTTTTAATTGAAACATAATTCTCATCATTTTCACATCCAAGCAAGAGAAGGTGTCGATTTTAAATAACATATTTTCCAAGACTAAAATAATCCACTTTTGAAGATTGCAAGCATTATTAGATACCATGAATATAATATAATAAATTGTAATAAAATAATAATATTAATAGATGTATAAATATGGTTGCATTTTTCAATAAATAACTCAAATAAACACTGTCAACTATCTTTATTAACTTTACCTTAATTTATGGGCTCGCTGTTGAAAAATGAAAATGCCATTTTAAATGTGCACAAAATTGATTAGCCTCGATGGTAAATAAATGCACAAGAAAAAAGTTCAAACAACAAATAAATTAAATTGTTCATAAAAAATGGACAATAATTAGTTTATTTAAATATGCTTTGTCAAAATATCTCTTTTAAGTTAATTTATACGCTTTAATTCTACTTGTTAGCTCCAAAAACCGCAGCAAGTTAATTAACTTTAATTTACGGGAAATTGCTGGCCGGAAATGTTGCCTGCTTGAATAATGTTAATAATTAGAATTGGCTGGCGGAAGGGGCGCCTCTAGTGGTTGTTGTTGTTGTTGTTGCTGTTGCTGTTGTGGTTAAGTTGGCAAATGTGTGTGTGTGTGGGTTAATAATAAAATTGTGAATATGTGACAAAGGCAGGCTCCAATCGATTGGCCCCCCACTCGCCTGTATTTGCAGCTGGCAGGTGTTGAACCAAAAAGTAATTATCATAAACTACGCGCACACTATGGAGCAGTTTGAGTGGCCGGGCCCATTGATTAGTTTAGCTTAAAATTTAATTGAAAACTTGTAAGTATTCAGTTGACGAAGAAGCAAGCTGCAAAATGCGACACGCACTGACGCTCAAATGTCAAATTAGTCTCTGCTTTGTATAAGCCATAACCAGTCAGCCGTGGAGGCGGCATGCGTTCAGATTTACAAAACGCAATGCAAATTAAATATGCCAGCAATTGAGGCTCGCCTTGATTGACGGCTGCATGGTGCATGCAGCATGTTGCATGGTGCGCGATTGAAGGCGGAAGCGGATATGTCACAGGTTGCCATTACAACTGGCACAGCCAGCAGAGCCGTGTCCCGTCGTCATTATCATCGCCTGCTTAAGCCGCTAATAACATATCATTTTTGTGACATGCTGCCCCGTTTGCCGTGCCACGTATCCTGTTACCGAGTGCCGCGTGCTGCCGTGCGGCAATTATGAGTATTATGAGCATTTAATCCGCGACCACAAAAAATCTACAAATTGGTTTAGGTAGCATAATTCGTTGGTTAAGTGGCCAGCACCAGTCGCACCCCAAACTCAAACGCAAGGGTTGCAAATTGACATTACAAATTTGAATTCTGATTGAAAATCAACATTTGGCATTGAAGAGGCATTCAACACAACGAGTTGGCAAAATCAGGGCAATATGGTTTTCCAATTTTCTACAACTAATTAATATGTATTTATTTTTAAAATCGGCGGGCTACTTTTAGGTTGCTATTAATTAATAGCCTAAGAGTATGCAACAATAAATTAATACATTTTGATCATTTCAACAATTGACAGCTAGATGGCGACACTCGAAAAACGAAGCTAAACAGTGCTGAAGATCTTTAAAATTTATTGCATTTAAATAATGCCAAAAGTTTTTAATTATGTTTGATCCTTATCGCTATATACAACCAAAAGAAATCGCGTTTATCAAAAATCCAAGGCAATTTGGCGATCTCAGTTTGAGAAGTCTATTCAGCAAAAATTATTAAGTTCTCAATTTGTATTTCAACTGTTTGAGAAGATGGTTGAGCGAGTTCATCCAAAGTGGTTTCATGACCAAATTTCATATTCATCAGTGCGACATCTGCTTAAGTCGATTCAACGTATAATTCATACAATATTGTTACATTCCCAAGTCCCAACTCCGTTGAAGTATTTCAAAGTTTGTTCATCGCAAAACTTGTCTAGTATTGGTTCATTCTCCATTTCGGCTTAAGCAATCGGAACAACGCCTAATTAAACCGAAATTTGTCCTTAACCAAGATGCATCTTCATCGGTTCAACGCATAGTTAATTTAAAATTAGTTCATTCTCAAGTTGTATTAATTCTCTTGATTGGCCCGGATACTCGTAGGCCTGACCTAGTGTCTAGCAACAGATCAGCAGCACTACATCATAGCTGGAACATACAAAAGGGATTAAAGGAAATTCTCCTTTCAAAAGTCGTTTTTGTCCATAAAAAATGTTACAGCACATGGCTTATTGGCTTAAATACTTTCCAGACAATAAAAATAATATTTAAAACGTAAGAAATAAAAACTAAGTTGTAATTAATGTAAATAATTCTAGTAATAAAAATATATATATTTAGTATTGTACAATAAGTTTCGTAATTGCAAATAAAATGTGCGGTTTATGGTTTTAAAATTTTTATTTGTTTTTCATATAATAATAATAATAATAATAATAATAATTCTTACATCTATTTATGCGTATGTATTTCATTTACATATATACTTTTGTCTTATGAACATATTCATGAGATCATAGTGATATTATATATATCCTCATACATGTACATGTATGTTGTCAAATATATATATATACTAAAATATTACAGCATAAGATAAAATGTACAATTTATATGCCTTTAAACAAAGAACAATTCATATGGATTCATATATGCAATTTAATGAATATGTAATTGAACGTAATGGGGTTTTTTTTTTTGTTTTTAAAGTTTTTTTTTTTGTTTTTAATTCTAATGCTAATTGAAGTTATGTAAGTTCGAATATGTGCTCAAAGCAGCTATCAATTTGAAAAGTTGGCAGCGCATTTTTGACACACATTTTCACTGTTTTGGCACCAACAATCTTTACAAAATGGCATTTGATTTTTGCGCTATATACAAATTACGAATTACTTAATTTTAACACGGAAGTCGCATGGGTAAAAAATAAACAAATTTTAGCTATTTTTGTTTCTTGCTTTTCTGCCTTGTTTCAGTTTATGGCAACCAAAAATCTTGTCGACTTCTGGGCGCGCGGCCACAAAACTTTACCGAGATCATTGTGAAAACTAATTAGAATGAACTGGCGCAAAGGTTTCCATAATCAACAAAACGAATTCTGTTCGAAAATGTCAAGGATGCGACTAAGTTCATTTTACAAAAATTTACAAAAAATTTCATTGAGTTTTTTTTTTTTCATTTTTGTTTTGTGTGGTTTTTTTTTCGTTTTTGTTTTTTTTTTTTGTTTTTGTATGTGGATGTGGATGTGTGGAATAGTTGATTACAAATTATGTGTATGTGAGTATGTATAAAAAATAAGTAAGAAAAAAATTATAAACAACAAATTCGTTCTACTTTTGCTGCTTGCCTGCTGTTATATTAACTAGTGTGTGTGTGTTTGTGTGTGTGTGTGTGTGTGGACATCTCTCTCGCTCTCTTTCTGTCTCTCTGTTGTGAACTGAAAACCTCTTAAGCTAACAAAATATTGCGCTACTTACAGGCATTTAATACAATAATATTTATATATCGATAAACTTAGGTTCGATAAATGTTTGTCAAATGACAAGCAGAAAACTTTACACAAAAAAACTTAAGGCTATAAATATATATGTAAACTAAAACGCTTGGCGATGCTTAACCTAAACTTTTACATAATTATGCCTAATTTACATATTTCTCATATCGCGTTTTATGCAAGTAAAGAATTGTTGATGTAAATGATAAAAAAAATCCATGAGATCAATGCGATTTTTGGGAATAGTTTTTTGTTATTTTCTTTTTGTTTTATTTGTTGCTTGTTTGTTTTTGTTTTTGTTTTTGTTTTCACTATTTTTCACTGTTCGATTAGCATTGAAACGTCAAGAAATTTGACAAAAATGTTGTTGAAATTTTGCCAAAACTGACAATAATTTGATTTGCTGCGTGTTGACTTTTGACTTTGGCTAGCTGTGGAGATCAATTGAGTGGCGCCCTTGCTGTTCTATAAATTTTCCAGTTAAGAGATCATTCAACGTTGGCTTTGAGGGTTAACCAAAGGTATACTTGAAAACTTGTCGCAGCTCTGGCAAATTTCAAATAGACATTTTGCACAAATTTCTTGTGCATTGCGCTTACAACTAAATTGTGAGACCAATTTGAAGAATGAACAAAATAATCCTCATGAATACGCTGCTTAATGACTACTAAATTTAACTAAAAACATCTGTGCACAATTATAATAGACCATAGATAAAATCATCACAAAAATGGCATATAAGCTATATACAAAAACATAACTCTCTCTCCCTCTCTCTCTCTCTCTATCTCTCGCTCTCTTTCTCTTGTGTGGGATTTTTCTCTGATCTTCAAGTATAACAATTAAAGCTAAATATTTTGAATTTTTACTACTTTAAAGCAACATTCAATCAAGTTGGTTAATTGCTACAAATATTTAAGATATATTTTCTTGTAACTCAAATTACAAAGCGAAGACATTGAAAATTTGTTGTTTGACAATCAAAAATAAATACAATTAAAATATTGCAAATATTTTGGAAGCAAGAGTTTTTTTTTTTGTTTTCTTTCGTTTTTTTTTTTTTGCGTAAATGTACAAATGTTTATTTTAGGCATAGTTTTCTTTAAGTGTAATGAAATGCAAAGCTAAATGCAAAATAGCAAGTAAAAAACAAAACTCAATCAATAAATTGCTGGGAGACCGGCCTGCAAAATGGCAGTTTTCTGTTACTCGTTAATTTTACTTATCATTTTAATTTACTTTATTACAAGTCAAAAATTGTACAAAAATATGCTCGAGTTGTTTTCAGTTTTCTGTTTTCAGTTTTCTGTTTTTGTTTTTGTCGAAAAAGCCTTAGCAAAAAATATATGCTAAATGTTATTACTCATATGTATAGTATAAGTGTTAGCAAAAATATTTGAGTTTATCCATTTGTCGTTTATCGTCTTCTTTTTGTTAGTCTTTAGCCAGTCTACAGTTTGAGCAGTTTGTTGTTGCGTGTTTTGTTTTCTTACAGGATAGTTTATCGCTTGAGAGAAATATATATGAATAAGAATACGAATGCGAATGCAAATACAAATACATAAATATATATATATATATAGATTTATATTGTTCTTGTGTCCCGTCAACCTCCTTAACTTTATACAAATACATTCTGTGCTCGTACTTTTGGATTTGTTTTGATTGGATTCGATTTGATTTGTTGACTGTACTGCACTTATAAATACACATATGTATCTATATATGGGATTACTATATGTTAGCTGATTTCACTATGGATCGTTGTTAATTAAGTATATGGTTATTTATATTATTGTTGCTGTTGCTGTTGTTCCTGTTCCTGTTGCTCTTTTGGCACTCATCGCGCTGCAAAGAAGCCACAGCCCATGGCAAGCACGAAAACGGTGACAACTGTTGGCCAAGTGAAGCTCTGCTGTTTCTGCAATTAAATGATGACAAGCAAATAAAAAAACATGAGTCAAAAACACTGCGTTGGCTATGAATGTAAACCGCTGCTCATTTCTATACTCGTAGAATGATTAACACTATTATTAATAAATAAATAATAATAAACTCCCAGGGGTCGTATCAGTGTGCAAGCCCATAAACAAAGTCGCGTGCACTCTGATAATGTAACCCCCATTGAACCACTCGTAAATCAAGAGGAAGTATGTGCTGTGAGTGACCAAAAATAGCTGGTCAATGGCTGGTCAATGGCCGGTCAATGGCTGGTCAATAGCGTAATTATATTGCTCTCAGCTCTGACTATCATTTCGCAATTTGGTTTGACGCACGCAGTGGAAAAGTGTATTATAAATACATAATATAATATGTCATTTATTTGTGGTGCACTCACGCTTGAATGGTCGGGTGTGTGTGGTGCACGTGTAAATATTTATAATGCAAATTATTATTCATATTTCTGGGTCATATTTTAATAGAATTTGCGCGTATTTGTGCAATGAATCGAAAGCGCTTGGGCACATTTGTTAGCATGCTGACATAGATATATACGCACATATATGCCATATCTATGCGCAACCCATTCAGCACTCGTGATCGTAGAATTTCTCACGATCCCATTAAAGTGCGCATCCGATAAGGGCAATCGCAAGCAAAGCGCAGCTTCCCAAGCGAGTTCGAAGCGGGCCTCCAAGCGAGAGACGAGATAAGCGTGTCACTTCTGAAGGCAATGCAAATAAATTACACGCAACAAAAAACAAAACAAAAAAACAGAGCAGAGCACAAACACAAACACAAACAGCCAAGAATTATATATGTTTAAAAATAAAACAGCAATGGTATCATCAAGTGGGAGCTATGACTGTGTATGCCTCAAGTCTGTGTCATGCGATTGAATATCTTGAAGGTTACATTTCTTTTAATTGCGCAGTCAAAAAAAAAACACTAAAAAAAGAAATAAATAATAATAAAGTGCAAGTCAAAGTACTTGTGCAATACTACCTATATATATATATATATATATATATATATATATATGGTACTTATATACAGTTGCCAATAGAATAATAGCACCACGACGACTGGAAAAACAGTTGTCGATTTTTCATATTTTGTTTAGCATTCTCCATAAATAAAAGTTTAAGAAAATAGTAAAAATAAAATCCATTATTTATTTATAATTTGCCTAATTATATATTATAGTTATGAAAAATAGTGATAATATATTTTTATTAATTTTTTATATCATTTTTTTCTCACTTTTTCTCGAACAGTCTGTTTCCACTTCTAAGATCGAATTCATACAAATTTCAAAAAGTCACCTTTGAAAACATTTATTGTCAGAGTGGTGCTATAATTCTTTTCGCAACTGTATATATACATGCTGTAACACACACTCACACACACACACTCACACACACACGTATGACAGCTGACAAAGGCTGACTCTTTGACTGACTAAACTAGTAGTGTGTGAAGCTCCAGGAGGGGCATGGAATGGGAACGACACTTGCCTCGATTAACATAAAGCAGTCGATGCCGAGAAGCCGCAGAACATGTGTGGCGGCCGAGGGGTTGGGGGGGTGGCAGAGGGGGGGTGTTGGATCAGAAGCCGAAGCAGAAGCAACAGCAGCGCTGCGCAATTAATTTTTATCACACTTTTAGCATGTGCAAAGTTTTCCTTGCAAATTGCAAAGCAACATTTGAAAATACGCACGAGTTTTGTGACTGCAACTGCAACTCTGCCTCTTTGTGGCAATTTGTCATTGGGTGCATTACTATTTTTAGGCTAGTAGGGCTTTGAATAATGCTAGCACGTGTCCATGCCTCCTGCCTGGGGTTGCCAAACAGATGCGGCGAGTTGATGAACCCGCATATATATACATATATATATCTATATCTGAATCAAAATCAAAATTGCTGCTCACCTTCTCCTTCTCCTTCGCCGACTGCTCCCGTTCTCGTTCCCGTTCCCGTTCTCGTTCCCTTCCCCGTTCACGCTGTTGACTGTGACTGCTTTCGTTGGTTTGGCTTTGATTCGAGTTGTGCGTGTTGCACGTGTTGCCGCCGTTTGTCTTCTTCTTGCGCGGCGGTATGCGTCCATTAAACTCCTGTAGGCGTTCGCGTCCAGCCGTAAAATTGTCATAGCGATCATCGAATTCATCCCAGCTGGTCTCATGATCACTCTGATACTCTCGCTCATCCTCGCCAGTCGAGGTCATCCGCTTGCTACAAAACACACACAGAGAGCGATAAAGACTATTATTATTGCAGTCGTTAATTGAATGTGCTTATCACTAATCAGTAATCACACTAACTCAGTGCAACAATGTACATATATAATACTAAAAAAATGCAGTGATTAATTGGCTTTCCAATGATGAAATTGAATTGCTCATGGGAATCGCTTCTAAATGCTTACAAAATGTGTAAGCATATTGATCAAAGCACACATCTCAAAGAAAGTATGTTCAGAGAAGTCGATTTAGCACTGCTTATATGCAATCGAGGCTCTCACTTTGTAGTCTAATTTTTGGTTTTACTCTGCAGCAAGCAATAAATGTTGCAACATTTTCCATTTAAATAAGCTCAGAATTCTCATAAATATTTCTTACATTTTTAATTTAAAATTTAAATATAAATATTACTTTTAATTTTTAATATTTCTTACATTTTTAATTTAGAATTTATATATAAATATTACTTTTAATTTTTAATATATTTTTATTTGTTTCTTTCAACTGATATTAGTTGACATTAAATAAGTAAAAATAAATAAATTTTGGTGAATTACTTCGTATAGATTGAAAAGATGAGTTTCCGATTGACTATAAAGCGTTGTTGTTTTAGAAGAAATCTTAAATATAAAAAATGATACTAAACTGTTAAAGTTTTCATAAATTTAACATTATAAGTTAAAAATCTAAAACTTGAAAAATGTTATCAAGATTTATTTGGAGTAGCGTAGCAGGCAGTCTGATTCACATTTCAATGTTAATACTCTTATCGTTAATACTTTTTTAATCATGTAAATGAATTGTACTCTTAGTAGCTTCACTTTTTATAAATAAGTATTGCTTATCAAGGTGGGAGCTCCGCGAAACATGAATGAATTGTGATTCGATCATTGAGTTGAGCACAACGGGTCAATTCTGTGCCAAGTCAGTTGTCTTTCTTGGCCAACAACTGATTGGATATTTCGCAATACAAATTTTAAATCATTTTACAAAAAATCCTAATTTAAATTTAAATATTAAAATTTATTTGGAATTTAATTTAATTAATCTTTTTACTTTTTGCATTTTTCTGTGTCGTCTGATTTTAGTTGTCATTAAATATAATTTTTAAATTGAAATTGAAATTTAAGTATTGAATTTTATTTTTAACTTTATTTATTTTTTACTTTTTGAATTTTTCTGATATTGGTTCTCATAAGTTCATAATATTACGTATGCTAACGTAACCCAGGTCAGGTCTAAGAACTTACCGTCTAGCCGCATCCGATTGGCTGCGCTGCAATCGCATTTTGTGACCAGTTGGCGCCAATGGCGTGGATGCCATGGCCGGGCCGTGACCGTGTCGGCAGAAAGCGGAGGCGGGGGCAGAGGCGGAGGCGGAGGTGGAAGTGGAGGCATTCGCAGTGTTCGGCGTGGGTGGCGGCGTATAGGTGGCAAAGTAGGCGCCAGCTGGCAACGGTTGTCCGTAGGAGGCCGGATGATGGTGCAGCATGTGCTGCGATGTCTGCGGATAACTGTGGCTATAGTGCAACGGTGGCGCCGACTGCGGACCCAGCGTCGCTTGCGGTGGCATTGGCTGTGGCGTCGATGGCGTCGGCGCCGGATACGGCTGCCGATAGACATTGAAATCATCAACGCCGGCAAAGCTGATGCTGGTGCGAGGCGTGCGCGGTAGCCAGGGCGTGCCGGGAGCAAAGAATATATCGGTGCTCGAGTAGCTGGGCGATTGGGGTATCGAGCATGAGGGACTGGGCGGCGGCGGGTACTGAAAGATTTGCGGGGCTGCAAAGAGACAAAGACGGAGAGAAAATGAATACAAATGAAGCACAATAAAAATACAAATAAAAATAAAAATAATAAAATAAATAAATAAAAACAAAACAAAACAGACAGAAATGAGGAATACAAATGAAATGCAGTAAAAATTATAAGAATAGTAATACGACTTTAAACAAAGGTGTCGCTGTCATTGGCCCTTGGCGACAATGTAAGGAAGTGTCTAAGGTCGCCAACGGCCATTGTGTGGCAACTGAAACTGAACTGCAACTGCAACTTGCCACTTAGCGCTGCCGTCTGGCCATAAAAGCGATTTTAATTACGGCAAAGTTCTCTCAATATGCGTATCATAAAACCGATCATAAACTCATCGCGTACAACAACAACAACAACAACAACAGCAACAACAACAACAACAACAACAACATCGTTGCAGCGGCTTCTTTTGTACTTTTGTGTGAAAGTATCTTTCATTATCGAAAAGGCGCATAAAATATCTTGAAAGCTATGGCAGTTATCGCTCAGCTGATTTGCAATCAAGTCTTTTCAATGTACACATTTATTTCAATTGTAAGCGTGAAAATATTTCAGTAGCATTTGTAAATGCTAAATAATTTTAACAATATTTTGTATTTTGCGAGAGAGACCCATGATAGGCCCTGAACCGTATTGTGGCGTAGGAAGACACACAATACGGCTGCAAATCAGGGATGAAGAAAGACAGATGCGGGTACGGAGCTGGGCAGAGACACCAGGACTGCGACAGGCAAGAAGTCTCCTAGGTGGCTACAATCGACAACGATTTAACAGACTCAGAATACTCACCGGTCTACTGACAGGACATTGTAGACTGAGAAGTCACCTAACCAAAATGGGGATCTATAGTAGCGATGTATGCAGGTTTTGTGGAGATGAGGAGGAATCCTCACTACACATCCCAGCAGAATGCGTCGCCTTGATTAGAAAGAGAAGCATCATCCTAGGGAAGCATGTCCTGAGTCCAAAGGACATAGAAACCCTCAACCCAACAAAGATCCTGATATTCGTGCAGGACCTGGGGTTGAGGGAAGAGGTGTAGGCTCAGAAAGGGGTTCTGGTGCTGGTTCTCCCCATTTATAATAATATTTTGCCATCAGAAATCAACGCTCAAAGTTTGTGACTCTATTTTTCAAATGTTGCAAGAGATATGCGATGCAAAACGATAAATTTGCATATATCGATTTTATCGATAAGCAAAACTAATTCCAATTCTAATTCTTCCAGCTGTATAATCTGTAATCGAGAATCTACTCAATTGTAAAACTTGACAAATCATCATCAGCATAGTTTACATATTCTGAGTATATATTATATATATATGTATATATATATTACGTATTTGTATCTAAAGTACTTGATGTACAATGTCATTTCATATTGATGCTGTTTGATATATTATTTTCTATCAGTTTTTTATGCCATTTCATGCAAATTGAGAACACAGAAAAGTGTTGATAGCTGCTAAGCTTCTAAGCTGGGCAGGCGGAGAACACTTGATATGCGCATAAATTTGTGCCTTGGCAGTTGATCAGCAGACGGAGAACATTTTCATATGATTTCTTAATGTTTATTTACTTAAAAAGCAATTTAACAACGACAGATGATTGATTGTAATGCAAAATTTATACAAATCACTCGACAGCCGCAGCAGCAGCAACTGACCGAAACGATAATGTCTCAAGCAGCTAATTGCCCCTAGGGCATACTTATTTGCCATTGCCACTCGGCTGCTGCTCTGCGGTGGTTCTCCGGTGGTTCTCTGGTGGTTCTGTGGTGGTTCTGTCGTGCTTATGCTCAGCAGTTTGGCATGCCAGCCAGCCGGCCAGCCAGCCAGTCTGTCTGTCAGTAAGTCAGTCAATTGTTTGTGCTGTGCTTAGAATGTAGAAATACTTAGACACACTCAGAAAAACAATTTGCCCTCAATTTTAGTAAATTGCTATACTTTTGGTTAAACGCCATATTATTCAGTATATGTCTAATTTCCTGACTGAATTTTTGTCATTAATTGCATTAGTTGTTTCTAAAGATTTTTAGAAATTATTTCTAATATACACATTATTTGTAGAGCAAGCTCAATGTTTGCCTAATATTTCGAAAGAAGAAAAACTATGTTTTTAGGGCGATTTTTGATGAGTGTAGATGCATAGATAGATACGACAGATACGAGCAGCGGCGTGCTCAAATAATGTCATTCAACGTCAACCTGCAGGCGACTAATGTGCAATTGACCCAATAGCCTTGAACTCGAATAGTCTTTTATATCGCAGCGGGTCGCAGTGAAGCGAATCGAGTGTTTCACAGCTGTTGCAGTTTGCAGTTTGCAGCAGCAGCCGCAGCAGCAGCAACAAGAAAATCTGCGCTTAATTGCTGGCACTCCTTGTGCTTTGTATCTTACAGATACTTTATGCCATTTGAAACTAGTTTGAGTTAGCTGGCAGGCAGGCAGTCAGCCAGTCAGCCAGCTGCCTGAAGCTTCACTGTGGCTCACGTGCGCTCAGCGCGCGCAGTTAACCTTGAAAATCCGCCAGACCAACTCGGCTTGAAGCCAGTCCACGTCAGGCATCATTACGGCTCGTACTCGTATCTTGTAGTTTGCAGTTTGTGACTTGCTGGCCAGCATACAATATAACTAGCCTGAGCCACATACAGTTGTGGACCAAATAATAGCACCACTCTCACAAGAAATGTTTTCAAAAGAGGCGCACCTTTCAATTTGAAATAACTTTATGAATATGTGTTCAAAAGTTGAAGAAGACTTAAGACAAAAAAGTTTGCGAGAAAGTAAAAACTTACTTAAAAGTTGCCATTATTTTTTTCGTTTCTTTCTAACA
The DNA here is from genome assembly GCA_035041535.1 of Drosophila cognata. Lineage (NCBI taxonomy): Eukaryota > Metazoa > Arthropoda > Insecta > Diptera > Drosophilidae > Drosophila > Drosophila cognata. The sequence continues at coordinate 2,954,865 of JAWNLC010000688.1, read as the reverse complement.
CTTTTCACTTCAAATTTAAAAAAAATATATTTGTAAATATATTGAGCAGAATTCCAGGAGCAATCTACTCAAGATCAATATATGAAAAAATGGCAAAATTATTTGTTGGTTTTTTTGTCATTCGTAAGAAAAAATGTCGCAGTGGGGCTAATATTTTTTTCGCAACTGTAAGTTTGGCTCATGCTGGTGCCTTTATGATGGGGCGCATTGAAAATGTTACTACTAATTGCAAATTGTGTGGAAAATTATTTGCCAAGTGTTAAAATTGCATTTGCATATAAGTATGTGGGCACAAGTGTGTGCTCTGTGTGTGTGTGTGTGTGTGTGTGTGCGATTAGATATGCTGCATGCAGTGCAATATCGCTAAATGGTGACCTGAGCATCACTGTGACTGACTGCATCTAAATGAATTATGACTTTCCATATTTGAAAAGAACACTAAGCAAATATTTTTTCTATTAGTTGTCATCTTCAATCAATTAAGAGTTTTTTTGGTTTGTGTTTTTAAATCTAGAATTTGTGGATACAAATTTGAAATTGGTCATAAGAAGTCAATAACTGAAATTATTAGTTATTTTATTATTTATTAACAACATTATGACTTGGCAAAAATGTTTTATTTACTCGAAGGCCTCGAGTCTTAAATTAAAAAATGTTAAATCAAATTAAGCACAGATTGGAATACACTCGATTTGTAATGCTCTGCAGCATTATTATATTATTATAATCAGATTTAAGATTTTGTAGCTAAATATTGAAAATGCATTTTGTTTAAATAAATTGTGATGCACAGTTAACAATAATATCCAGTCTTTAACTGCTCTAATTGAATAAATTAATCGAAATTAAGAAATATTTATATTATTTTAGTTTGTACATGGCAAGAGATGTATAAATATTTATGGATACTAAATGACAACTCACTCAACACTTGTCGATTTTCAATGCATTCTGTTGCAGTTTGAGTCGCAGCATATTGAAAAGATTTTACAAAATCACTTTTTGTGGCATGTTTTTTTTTGTATACTTTTTTAGCTTGTGCTTTTTAGCTCACCTCTAACGTTTAGGACTTTTATGGCACCTTAACAATTTTTATGATCGCATCTCGATGCGGGCAATTGTTGGCAACAGTTGCTGTGCGCAGTTATTGTTGTTGCCTGGTGACGAAACGTGACCAATTGTTTGCAATTGTTTTCTGCATTTGTTTATAACGAATAAGCGAATTGTACAAGTTGGAGTTTAGTATTTTTATGGCCACAGCATAATGGCAAATGTTTAATTGAATTGCGATTCGATTTCGAGGGATTTGTCGCATCTGTGGGCCGACTCACTGCAACTGCAAACAACAATTATGTGTGTAATTTACTTTAATTCTTTTCATACTGTTGACTGTTGCAATGTTGCAGCTTTGTTGCGATTTTAAGGCCGACGCAGCAGCAGCAGCAGCAGCAGCACTAGCACCAGCTGACAAACATCAATCAGGCAAGCTGAGCAACAAAAGCCAACTCAAACTAAGCAGAACGTTAGAGGCTCAAGAACAATTTACACGCGGCCCCAGGAAAACCCGAGGCTGGCCTGCCTGATTGGCGGAAAAACGTGAAAAATGCTGCACTCTGTTTGTGTGTGTTTGTGTGTGTTACGCTTTGTTTGCCACAAAAGAACAAAACGTTCGACGACGTTCAAATGCAATTCCAGATACCTTAGCCAGCAGAGTTAATTCATTTTGTGGCTTACAACAGACATACAGAAAAGTATTTGCTATTTGATAGATTATTCCATAAATAAATAAATGTACATAAAAGTTTAGTTTTGATTTTCTTAATTTAATATTAATATTAAATTTAATCTTTAATTTAATTCTATCAATTTTTTTTTTTTGTATTTTTTGGTGTCTTTTGTTGGCACTAAATAAATAAATAAATGAAAACAATTCGCATATCAATTGAATATTTATGTTTGTGGAAGGGTATTCAAGCGTCTACATGCAGAATTTTATTGGTTCGTTCTTGTTAGTTGCTGCAGTTTCGCAGTTGATTACATGTCAGGCCAGAGTCGAGAACGTCAGAGCCGCAGCATATGCTGCTCATGATGGCCTTGAAGTGCTTGGAAACATGGCAACAACAACAACAACAGCAACAACAACAACAACAACCACAACTACAACTACAATATTAACAACTAAATGCGAGTATGAATATCAGGCTGAATACTGCGTCGCAGCGCAGAAATCGAAATTAAAACGAGTTTCAATGGATCTGGCATCGCTGTAAGTTGGTCACTGGAACTGAAGCCCAGATCGCTGTTTGCTGATCTCTGCCTGATGTGTGTCAGCTGAGAAGTTAGCAATTTGAATTTGGGCTTACGGTAGAGATATCTACAAACAACTATAGATATAGAAAAAGACTGCAAAACAATCGACATAAATTTATGTAAATCGCACCAAAATATACAACTTTTTGGAAATACTGGAAAGAAATAAAATAAAAAACATTTAGATAAGTTCATACTAAAATGAAATTTAGAAATGTAAACCCTTGTTTTTTAGAAAGCAACAAAAATATATAAGTTTAAAAAATGTACTTATTATTCAGTAATAGGCTGATCAAAGGCTGATTGGCGCCCAAAGACTGACGAAATTCCATAAGAAAAAACGCAACTTTTGTAAACAGTCGCTGTTGCACTGACATTTATTGATGATTTAGAGAGAGAGACAGAGAGAGAGAGAGAGAGAGAGAGAGGGAGAGAGAGAGAGAGACACCTACAGCAACAACAACTTACAACTTAAAATTGACAGCACAAAGGAGTGTCTGAGTTATCCAAAAACGGCAGCTTGTTGCAATGCTTAATACCTTCCCCCCCCCAAAAAAAAAAGAAAAAGAAAATCTGAGCAAAGGAATGTCAGAAATTGGCATTATAAAATGTTATCCGTTGCCTCAGATCCCCCCCCGCTCCCTCAGACTTGACGCCCACACACGACTCGAATGTGACATGTAACCGAATAGCCAGAAAATTGAAGTCGTTGTTTGTTAAGGCGATTTGCTGAGTGTCACGATGCGATGAGAGATACAAATTTGGTGGCTCATCCGCGTGTCGCTTTAATTAGGAGTTAACGGTAAAATGTGTAATGCCACAGCCCAAATTCGATTGCCCCAATGTGTGTGAGAGGTCAAGTGACTAATTGCTTCGCATTTTTTTGCAGGAAGTCGAAACGATTGTGAAATGAATGCGAACTTAAAAAGAAATCGTCAACTCAACCAGATTCTTGTCTATATATGACAAATGCTCTCAACCATTTTGGCATTAAATACATGTACAAATGTATTTTTCTTGATTTTTTGGCTCGAATATGGAACTGGACGAGACGCGACACAAAACAATTCAAAGTTGAATGTCAGTCGGCAGGTGTTTGTCTGATTTGCTGTTAATTACCAATTTTGGTAGCGTTAATTAGCCATTTGTGTTATGTGGCTGACCGTTATGCGACGTCAATACATTTGCTGTTTTTGGTGGCTGATCAGAAAAATGCGGAAATGGAAACCACATTTTTTTTTGCTGACGAAAGTGTTCTGAGTCAGGAGAAGGTGAAAGTTCTTTGCCACGTTAGAAGCACAAATTTGGATGATGACTAATCACGTCGTCATGAAATTGAAATCAATATTTTATTTTAACTTAAGAACCAACTGACTAATTATTGCTAATGAATTAAGATCGCTCGACGTTGTTCGAGGTCAGTTTCAATTTTTTTTATTATTTTTTTTTTATAGTCGTCGTGTAACTAATGAGGCTGATGCGGCATCTTTGGTGTTGCCACTCAAAACATTTTTTAAACTGTGCAATTTTTTGTGTTATATCATTTTTTCATTGTTTTGCAAGGTTAGACACACTATGTGGCAGGGGCAGTTGGTGTGCGTGATCCACGAGACGCGTGCCCCAATTGTGCTCGGTCTGTGGACCACGTTGCACGCAATCGTGTGCATTGTTTAATAATCATTTAGTTTGGCTTAATTGCAAGCAGAGTGAATTAATTAAACGGCAGTTTTGCAACAAATGAAAATAACTAATGCGATTTGTATTTTGCCGTTGGAATGCTTTTTGTTTTCCCAACGGAATGAGGTAGTTGAGTTGAGGGACAACCAGAAGCGAATTCGCAGACAAAAGCTGGCTTTCTTCGATGGGAAAATTGCATTCGCAAATATCGGAAAATGGCTTAAACGCTTATCACACAAACACGCAGAGTTTACACTGACTGCTGGATGCCCTGTGCATAGCTATAAAAGAATCACAAACAAAACACACAAACTGCAAAATGCAAGCTCAATATTTTATAAACGACAGACAAATGCAATTTTTCAATTTCTCGACTTGGGCACACACACAGCTTAGAGGGCCATCAAATACTGGCAAGCCAACGACAAGCATGGCCAAAAGCCATTGATTTTGCTGAAAAGCTGACGCACAAAACTGCTGCTGTGCACAAAAAAAAAAAAATAGAAAAGAAAATGATAAATATAAAAAACAGCGTGAAAACGTCTTTGCATAGTTATTTTGCTGAAAAGCTGAAAGGATGTTGCCCCAAAAAGGATGGCAGCTCCAACGAACCGACATCAAATATATTGAGCATGTGTTCTTGGACAAGACATCAGTTTGCTTAAGGCACTTAAGGCACCATTGAGCATCCATAGATATATATCAAATATATGCATATGAATCTTTGATGTACGAATATCTTAAATTGATGTGGATATGAATCTTTAAATATATTTCACAGCTGCAAGTTCAAAAATTCAAATAAAATATGTAAATATAAAAAAATATACTTAAAATATATTTTTATGTACGTATTTAAAATGTGTATTCCATATTTGAAATATATTTGTGTATTCCAACATATTTGAAATATATTTGTGTATTCAAACATGTTTGAAATATATTTGTGTATTCCGACATGTTTGAAATATATTTTTCAATACATTTCTTATATTTGCCGAGTGCAAATCAAACATTTAATCAAATATAATTTCGATCGCACTGACTCACTGGCCGGCCGTGTGCGAACACGTAATTTGAGAAGCAGCCGTAAAAACACTCGAAAGTGCCACAAGTTGTTGTTCTTGGCAAAAACACTGAAAAAACAATCAGCTAACAAATTTGCCAATAAATAAATCAAATGCGATTAGTAAATGTGCACAAGCCAAATGCTGACAATTGACGGCGCACATCGGCTTCACAATCTTCAACGCGGGAGAGGGGTAGCTGTTGGCTAAGGGGGAAGGGAGGGGGCAACCCTTGGACACGCCAGCGCTGAGTGGTCAGCAGGCAGATGACGCAGCGAAGACAGCTCGTCTAGCAGCGCCGACAACTTTTGCCGCAGCTGGTTGCTTTTTCTGATTGTTATTCTTATTGTTGTTATTTGAACTGTTGTTGTTGTCATTGTTGTTGTTGTTGTTGTTGTTGTTGTTATTGTTGTTGCTGTTATTGTTGTCGTTGCTCTTCATTTGTTATTTGAATGCATTTATTAATATTTTTTGTATAATTGCTGCTGATGTTGGTGGCACAGAAAACGTGCATTTTGCCATTTTGCGGCTACAGTTTTTTTCCTCGTTTTTTTTTTGTCTTGTTTTTTTGCCAATTATTTTAATTGCGTTTCATCTTAATGCAACTACTTTTAATAAGAGTGATTAACACTATTATGTATTATAAATTGTCAAACAAAAAGGAGAGAAAATTGCAGTTTGTCTGTGCACCATAATGAAGAACATTAAGACGGAAATGCTCCCAGTGGAGTAAGTTATGTGGCAAGTTGGCTTTGCCTCCATCCTTCCCTCTCTTCCTGCCTCCCTCGCTGGATGCATCTCTATTTAAGTGTCAGACGCCTTCGCTTGTTGCCAATTATAACAAGTAGCTGTAGTCTGCTGCTGATGCTGCTGATGCTGCTGCTGCTGTCGGCGCATCCTGTTCTTAGTTTTCTTCCTTTTGATACATATCCTTTTCCACTTTGCCTTGAGCTCGTCCCGGGCGCATTTCTTTTGTCTGACGCTCAAGCGCCGGCTGTCTAGGCTCAATTTCATAACAAAAACTTGAGCACGTTTCTACACATACATATACATCTACACATCTATATATTTAAATACAGTTGAGCACAAAACAATAGCAGCACTCTCACAAATATGAACTTATGATTATGAAAATTAGAAATATATCAATTTTGGCACTTTTCTCCTCAAATGAAAAATAAATATATACATATATAGAAAGAACTTTCAGGAACCGTACTAACTTTCATTTGTATATTAGAAATCAACATTAAAAATTGCTAAATCTAATGGTTTCTTTTTTTGCATTCGTATGAACAAATGTTGTGAGTGGCGCTATTATCTTTTCCTCAACTGTAGCCAGCGGAAAGTGTGTTCAGTTCGGTTCAGTTCAGTTCAGTGCAATGCTTCAATGCAAACAATTTAGCACGGCCTCAGAGACATGTGAGACTTAATCAAAAGCCAACTAGACACACACACACACACACACACACACACACACACACGCACACACACGCACACACACACAGAGCAGAGAGCAGACAGTGAGGCGGCACCTTGGTTGCATGCAACTTCTTAGTTTTATCGCGCCTATTTGCTGGCTCATTCCAAGTGTCAAGTTTATGCACCTAGCTAACAGTAAATCATGTTCTCATTTTTTTCGCATCTGTTTTTTGCTTAATAAGCAAAGTGCCTGGCGGCCATTTAAACTTGAAATGTGAAAAGAGTTCATTGCGCTGCATGGTGTGGTGGTGTGAATAATAAACGAGTCAAAGCACAGCAACTTTAAGCACTTTTAGTTTTCAATCAAACTAAAAGAGGAAGAAAAATATATGAAGAATAGATGAAAATTGAAGAAAATAAACATTTAAAACGCTTTAAGCCAATTAAAGTTTTAATTTAAATCGAAGTTGGCGTATACAGCATTGGAAACAATTTAAGTTTCAGCTCGAATGTGCAGCACAGCTGTGTTGCAGCCATAATAACACAAATATGCCATAAAAAACCAAGACAAAAAAGTAGAAAAACTGAACAGAAGAAACAAAATTTACCAGAAGAGAAGTTTCTACTTCAGCAGCTGCGTGAAATAGATTTTTCGGTCATGAAAATGTTTATGGCAACCAACTGGAAGAGGAATAGCAGCAGCAGAGAGAGAGAGATAGAGCGTGGAGAGAGGAGTGGTGAGAGGGGGGATGGTGGACCACATCCGCAGTGGAAATGCAATCGTCGTTGCAATTGAATGAAGCAATTAATGAGCGACAGACAACGATTTGAGATTTGCATACTAAACAGCGGCAAATAAATTCACGGTCAATGTAAAACCAAATCACGAACAACAATAACAAATAACAGCAACAGCAACATCAACAGCAAGAAAACAATGCATGCAACTTGCCAACTCAAAGTCATGGCTTAAAGGCAACACACACACACACACACAGCCTATAGACCTGGCCTGGCAACAGGGCCAAAAAGTAAATTTGCATTTGTTCAGCCGCAAAGTGGAAGGCAAATCATGATGATGACGATGACGATGATGATGATGATGATGATTGCGTTGAGTTCCACAAGTTACTGTGTAGGCTGTACAAAATGAGATAATAAGCAGCATCGCTCTCTCTCTCTCTCTCTCTGTCTCTGCCACTCTTTCTCGCTCTCTCTCGCTCTCTGCGCAGCTGTAGTCAGCTGTTGCCAGGTCAGCAACAGCAAGAAAAACAGGAACAGGAAAAAGCAAAGCCAAAAGGCTTCGCCATGTTTGCCGCCATTTTTTTCTGTGTGTGCATTACTGCCAAACGGTATCCGGCAGCGACTGCGAAGTTGCTGAGCAAAACAAAATGGTCGAAAATGTCAAGAGCGACAGCGACGGCAACAGCGACGTCAACGGCGACGCCAGCAGCGACTGAGAAAACAACGCCTAGCAGCAAACAGCAGCAAAACAGCTGTTGGCAACAGTCGCGAATGATGCGAATATGCGGAGCAAAAGAGAGCAGCCAAAACGGCGTCGCTTTTAGCTAGATTGCGTGATGGAGAGAGAGAGAGAGAGAGAGAGGGGTGTGGGGTGTGGGGTCAGGGGTAAGGGGTACATGGCATTGCCTGTCATTGCACCTTTTGTTTAGGGGCCTAAGCTTTCGTTAGGCGTTGCGCTTAAGGGTGGGTTTTTTGGAGCCGCTTAAGCAACAACAACAACAAAAGCGAACTTGAAGCTTTAAGCAGAGTGTGCTGCAAATATATATATATATATATATATATATTTATATATATACAGTTGAGGAAAACAAATTATCAGCACTGTCACATTTTTTCTAACGAATCAAAAAATAGTGCCAATAAGTAGCAAAAAAATAATAATAAATAAAAATAAAATTACTGAAATCGAATATTTATTTTTAACTTTCATATTTAGAAGTGCATATATATGAAAATGCTGCAAGTTCTATTCGTTTCCTAACTTTTAATAAAGTTTAATATTTGAATTTTATTTACATTTAAATAAGTTTTTTTTCTTACTCACTTTTCCCTAAGCTTTGAGAACCTTCCAAATTTTCAAAAGGCACATTATTTGTGAGAATGATGCTATTATCTTTTTCGCAACTGTATATATGCATATATATGTATATAGATGTGTGTATTTTGTGGCGGGCTTTGGGGTTGGCAGCAGTTTGGCTTGCGTCGATGGTGATGACTAAGCGCGGTTGTTGCCTCTGTTCAAGATGCTGCGGCAAAAATAAAAAATGCCATGCTGCCTGCCGTTGCACGATGTGTGGCAAAGGGTTTTTGTCATGACGGTTTAGGGTTAGGACCAAGTCGTGTTTTGTCCCGGGTGCTGTTGTCAAGTGCTCAGTGCTAGTTCAGATGTGTTACGATTAGATAAATTATGCACTTGACGAGGGGAAAAACTAACGATGAGCTGATGATGCTGAAGAGTTTTTGTAATCAAGTAGGAAGAGTCTTAACAAGAACAGCACTTGAAAAAGTAGCAGCTTACAAAATATTAACCAGAATGCAATCATATTCGAAAAGTGAGTTGCGTCATTGCACTTCAATTATGAAAAATGCAAGTGGATCGAACAGCGCAAAAAAAATACTCAAATAAAAAAAGCAAAACTAGCAAGCCAAGTCAGATTGCAACACACTCGTAGATAGACTGGCGGACTGGCGGACAGGCAGACTGGTCTCCTAGCGGACCCCCAACCTGGTCAATTAGGTAAACGGGTGGCGATTGCCAACGCGTTGCAGACAGGCCAGGCCAACAACAAGTTTCGAATTGCAACTTTTTAGTTAGTACAAAATAAATATATGTGACTCATAATCTAATAGCCAATCGAATACATAATAATAATAATAAAAATAAAAATAACAACACAAAATAAATAACTAAAAAGTAACAAGAAATGAATTCAAATTCCAATTAGAATACCAAATACCAAATAACACAACAAAAATACAATAATAAATCAATTTAAAAAACCTGAAATGCTCAAAATTGAAACAGACTAAAAATAAAACGAAAAATCTGTGAAAAAATTGAATCTGCACAAAATTGAAACGGAGAATAAATAACTAAGAAATCACAGATGCTGACAAGTCGACGACAAGAGTTTGCCTTTATTATTAAGCAAAAGTCGCCAAACCGCAAACCTCAAAAACCATGACAACGACAACTTGAGGCAACAACAATGTGCAACAAAAGGAGGCAAGAACAACAAATGCTGACCGCAGTCAAAGGCTGCTTAAATTGCCGTTAAGTCAAACACTTTGTAAATGGCCGAAACTAGCTGCAACTTGGCCCCAAAAACTCACTGCTGGCCCAACTCGCTGCCTAAGGTCAAATGGCGTTTAATAATTTGGTTTACTCGCTGGCAACGTGCAACACAATGTGACGGCTGCAACTGCTGTGGCTGCCGCTACTCACAGAGATACATATCTAACAGATACAAAACTCGAATAAGACATTCAACTGCTCGATTTTTACTCGTTTTTCGGTTTTTGGCGCGTGCCAAGCAATGTTTTATTTTTTTTGTTTTTGTATTGCTTTTGGGCCAACACACGCCCACATTTTGTTCATTCGTTTGGGCCATTTGTTGTTGTTTCGCTTTCAGCTGTTAAATATCGCATGACAGAGCCAGAGTCAACTGCCTTCGAATCGCTAGTACAACTCAAACTTATCGCGACTGCTTAAACGTAATCAGGGGCGTGGCACTTTTGATACGCTGCCCATTTGCCCAACTTAGTATGTTGACTCGATATAGACTTAAGATCACAAGATCACAAGATAGATCGACCTCCATTTTTGGAAATTTGTAAAACAAAAAAATGTCTAAAAATTAGAAATGTTTGTTTCACATATTTGTTTAACATTTTCTAATTAAAAATAAACATTTCAAAAAAGTAGAAATGAAAAACTTAATTTTTTCTTCAAATGCAGAAGTAAATTAAGAAATTTTATGACTAAGAAGCGGAGTTTTCACAAACTAAATTTTATTAATTTATTTCTATATATGTATGTGAAGTCTAAAAATGTTAATGATTAATAATAATATAATTAAAATATTTATGATGCACACCTAGAAAAAATACCCTGAAAAAATCCCTGAAATTCTGAAATGTAAACCCAAAAAGCCGCAATGATGAATTTTACAAATTTATTTTCAGAACAATATGGCGACTAACCATTATCGCCAAAGCTATATCGATATACTAAAATTTTATTAAGTTTTTTATATATTTACTCACAGCATTTTCTTTTTATTTTATTCTGTTATTTTATTCTTTTTGATTATCTTCGGTTTTGGGCTGTGCTAGCTTAGTATCATAATTTGCTGGGGAATATAGCTTAGAAAACTTGAATTCTCTTTCACTAGTATTATTTTGATCGGCTCATTTGTGATAAGTTTGAAAAACTTTAATTAGTTCCGTTAGGAATTTTATAGCCATCCCGGCTTTAAATGTTTACCAATCTTAGGCTTATGTTTCAATAACAATTTTCGTAATTTTCGTAACATTTTCCAAAACATATTCAGCATTTTGTGCTGAAATACAAGTAATAAAGTTGGGTTCAAGCTGGCAACCTTGAAAAGCGAAACGTGTCAAAGGGAAATGCAGTCAGTCTGTTGGCCGGGCTAATTAGCGCTGCATAAGCTGACCCATTTAGTCAGGCTAATTGGCTAGTTGGATAGTTGGCCAGTTGGATTTGGCTTGTGAGACTTACCTGAAGTGTTGCGCTGATGGTGTTGATACCATTCGCAGAGTGCGATTAAAACTTGGTCCGTTTGCATTGGCAGCGGCGACTGCATCGGCGTCTGCGTGGCCGATGTGGTTGTGTTTGGTGACTGCGATGCGACGCTGCTGGCGCCGTCCGATGCGCCCGACGACGACGAAGCGCCCGACGAGGACGAGGACGATGGGCCCGATGAGGAGGACGAAGCGCCCGATGACGATGAAGAGGAGGTGGAGGGATAAGAGGAGGAGGCGCCCGAGTTAGCCGATGAGCTAGCGGCAATGTCATCGGCGCCGCCCTCGGGCAGATAAAAGGGCACTGCCATTATATATATGTGAATGTGTGTGTGCGTGTGTGGGTGTGCGTGTGGGTGTGCGTATATTTCGTTGCTGGGCTGGCTTAGCTCGTTTTAGTTGATTGTTGCTGTTGTTGTTGCTGCTGTGTTTTTGGTACTTTTCTTTTTGTCCTGCTCTGCGCTTTTGTGTTGCGTATTGTTTTTCTCCCTTCTTCGTTGACACTTTTCTGGGCGTGCACTCTTAATTAATTTTGTATTTCTTGTGCAATATTTTGAACATTAAAAATTGCAGCATTTTTCTGTTTTTAGTTAGTTGTAGTATTTTTAAACAGCACAAAACACTCAAAGTTTTTTTTATGTTTTTCTAATTTGAATTTGTTGTTTAGTCGTTTCTATTTGTTTACTTTTTTTTTTAATTTACTTATTATTTTTTATTTATTTTGTGTTGCACACTTTTCGTAAATTTGGAATTTCGAATTATTGGCTCTGGTCAGTTCTGATTAGTTTATTAGATCTTTTTCGCATTTCTCATAAAGCTCGCGCAACTTATTTAAAAACACAAACAATTCTTGGGAAATAAACTACGATTGCAGTCGAAGAAGCACTTAAAACGTGTCGCAAACTAAAACAGCGATTTGATTTTGATTTTGACTTTTAACTTGCTTTTTTTTTGGTTTGAGGAGAAAACACGTCTTACTCGCTTCGCGGCTGAACTGAACTAAACGGACGGCGCTGTGCGGCGCAATGCGAGGCAGAGTATCCGCAAGATACGCGTTTAAAAAATATGTATAAAAAAAAACGATTCAAATTAAGAGAGAGAGAGAGCAGCAGTAACAGCAGCAGCAGCAGCAGCAGTAGCAGCAGCATGGGAGCAGAGGGAGAGCGAACGCGTCGCTGCTCGAGTGCAGTTCGCCTAGGCACAACACAGCTCAGCTTATGCACAACATGCATGCATGTTGGTCGCAGGTAGCTAGCCTGTGGGGGACGCAGCGGGGCAGCCAGTGTCGACGTCGACGTCAACGCCGCAGCTACACAATGCAAAGAGCAAAGTAAAAAACGAGAAAAGAATAACAACAAAAACAAATCAGCGTGAGCGTTGCGCTCTTTAGCACAAGAGTGAGTGAGTAGGCGGCGTGTCTGTGCTCATGTGTGTGTTGTGTGTGTGTGTGTGTGTGTGTGCCTGAGTGCGAGGCAGCACAAAGATCTTGTTGAGCAGGTAAACTCAGCGCAACAACAACAACAACAGCAGCGAACGTCGAAGCAAAACAAAAGTGCAATTTTGTTTGGGGAGCAGCCGAAAAGAAACAAGCAAAGAGCGTAGATTGAAATAAATACTCTTAGAATTAAATGAGCAACAAAAGGGGCGCGACAATAAGATACCCTTTAAAAGATATAATCACAATAATAGAACATAAAACATGTTAAAAAAAAGAACTTGTCTTGCAGCTAGACAAGATCGTACATTAATTGAATAAGTAACTCTACTATATCAAGAGCACAGGGTAGAACAAGTCAGACTGGCTGACTCGTCTAAGCCGGGTTTGCGCGCCAAAAAAAAACGTAGCAAGCAAAGTGCCTCGGCAAAATAGTAGTAGAAATTCAGAAAAGGTAGTCAATTTTGTATCAAATGTTTTCAGCCGGGGGAAAAATTGTATCTGTTAATAAAAATGTGAAGAAGAAGAAGAAACTTAATGGATTGCTCCTATTAATTACAATCATTCTGCATTCTCATTTATCTATATTATTTGTATTATTTATTTAGCTTTCATTTTAGCAGTCAGTTGTGTAAAGAACTGACCAATTTCACCATATACTAAATATTGCAGCAAACCTGTTTCGTTTCGAGCTACCGTCGCCCCTCCCCCCACACTCCCCCTTAAGAAAAACAGGCTCTCAAATTATGCTACGTCATGCTCTCCTTACGCTCCACAATTATTTTTGCGCGCGCGAAACTGACAACTAAAAGAAAATCAAGAAAATACGCATTGGGTTTGATTTGATTTGATTTGATTTGATTCTAAAACCACATTTGAAAAGACAAAGAAATAAATATAAATAATATAAATATATATAATATATATAATATCTTGATTAAAAAGTTCATTCCACTATTTGAAGTATTTTTAGAAGTTGAAGATCATTGGGTTTGAATTGATTTGATTTGATTTGATTCTAAAACCACATTTGAAAAGACAAAGAAATAAATATAAATAATATAAATATATATAATATATATAATATCTTGATTAAAAAGTTCATTCCACTATTTGAAGTATTTTTAGAAGTTGAAGATCAATGTCCTTTGAAGCGATTTGTTTGGATTATTCATAAAATGGAAACTGCCATTTCGAAATTTAAAATACAATTATTGCAAAAGTGAACTTATTTTCATGTTATTTACATTATTTTTAGTAGTTGACTGCGCTTTTGCGTTTTATTTTGATTACTCATAAATTAATGATGCAATTTAAGTGAAACTGAAATTATATTAATTTTATTTTAAGTATTTGGAATAGTTGACTTATTAAAAAAGCTTTTTGATTTTGAAACACTCTTTTCTATATTTGGAATTTAATTTTCAGATTCACAAATTATATTAATTTAATTTAAAATAGGAATTTCTTTGTAATGATTTATTTTTATTATTAATAAAAGGGAAATGCCATTTTCTATATTTAAGATACAATTTTAAAGCATCTGAAATTGGATAAATCTAATTTTAAGTATCTTTAATTGTTGCCTGAACAAGAAAGCTGTTTTTTCGATTTATTTTAATTATTCATCAAATGAAAACAACCTTTCTGTATTTCAGCTAAAATTATATTTATTTTGTTTAAATAATTTTTGGAGCTGTAAATAAATAAAGTAAATAAACTTAATGAAAGAAATGAAATAAATGAAATAAGGGAAATAAATAAATAAATTTTATTTCTTGTACTTTGGACCTCCGCAATTTGGTCGCCCAAGAAAACGCTGATAAAGCCAAAACATACGATAAAGATTAGGGCCACATACACACACACACACACACACCCACTGACACACACATGATGCAAGGATTGCCCAAGATGATGAAATTCAAGAAAACATGCACATGTATGCGCATGCAGCCAGCCAGAAGAGAGCCTCAAAGAGGACGCGCAGAGAAGAGAGACGAGAAGAGAAGAGAATAGAGGACAGAGAACTGAAAAAGGGGCTCGATTTTTATGATTTATACGCTGCCTCTTTTTGCTTTACTTTGATTTCTTTTTCTTTATCGTTTTTTCTTTTTTTGCTGGCCTTATCACAAAGCTTTTTCATTAGGGATTCCAATTACTTGACTACGATAATTCTTGGTGCAGGGAGTGAAGAACTGGTGTTACACACATACACACACACACACACACACACACACACAGTATTTATGCCGGTCTGCTGTTCCAGCTGCCTGTTGATTTCTTTTGTCTTATGTTTTTTTTCTTTTTGCAATGGAACTGATTAAGCGTAATGTGAGAGAAATACAGTTGCAAATTGTCGCGCAGAATTATAAACATTTTCTATATGTCATACGAATTTTCGTAAGAACGCAATTCATTATTTCGTACACTGTAATTAATTATTTATTTAATATTAACTGAAAAAGTAGAAAATCCATTGAATTCAATTTGAATTAAAATTGATTACTAAGTTTAAAATAATAGGAAATATTTGTTTACTTTTTCATTTTTGCAAAATGATCTAACATTGCTGCAAATAGTTGAATAGTTTTGGAAAACTCTTCTGAAGATAAGTCTAATTTTATTTTTCTTTGTATTTTCATCTTCTTATTTTCATACAATTCCAAGAACAAATTACAAAATTTCTAACCATTTCCACGTTTTTTTTTTATATTAAATAAAAAAATATATATAAATTTTTCAGGTGTCAACAAAAATGTTTTAAGACTTGTTAACATAAAAAACAAAGGAGGCCGCATAAATTATAACTATAAATAATAAAAAAGCAAAACACACAGATGAGCAACGATTTCGAGTGGGATTTGTATATCTTATCAGTGGTAAGCCAGAGAATGAGCAATAAGAAGCGAAAGGAAGAAAAAAAACAAATGTGAAAAACAAATTGAAATCACTTTAAAAAAGCTCGCATGAACAAATTAAAGCAAATCGTAATACGAATATAAGCGATGTGTACAAATTAAAAGACTTTCCCGTTGACATTTCTGGGTCAGCGACCCAAACAACTCCAACGAGCCGAGCCAGCTGCAGTAAATAGGCGACAGCTGAGGCGGCGCGGGGCGAAGAGGGGAGCCCAATGTATCCAATGCCCAACCCAAGTTTCGTTGTAGTTGTTGTTGTTGTTGTTGTTATTTGTATACCCAGCAACAATTGAAAGTGAGTAAAAGAGCGTAGCATGAAAATGTTTGCAACGGGGCAGAGGCATCGATGTCATAAAATATGATAATAATAAATATAATAATATTATAGTAACTGCAATAACAATAATAACAATAATAATAATAATAATAATAATAATAATAACAATAATATTAATAATAACAATAATAATAATAATAATAATAATAATAGCAGCACTTGTGCAATAAATGTTTTCACAGGCGTCTTTTTTAAATTTATAAGTTTAATTAAATAAGTTGAACAAAACTTAAAAAAAGTATTAATAACAGTTTTCAATTTATTTAAATTTAATTCCAATTAAAACTAGAAAATTTATATTTATGAAGAAAATAATCACACAATTTTTCAAATGTGCACTTAAAATGATGAAAAATTAAATGAATTTTATTTTAATTTATTATTTATTATTTTTAGCAAATGAATAAATATTTATTTATCGAATTGCAGTAGAGTACTAACTTTAATTTATAGCGGGAATACGAAATAATTTATTGAAAATTTGACAAATTGTTTTGCATTTGGAAATTAAAGGTCGCAGTGGTGCATGCATGCAAAAGTGGAGTCGACTCTGGACTGCGTAAGGGGTATCTGTGACTCGAGTACACTGTTGACTCGAGCACTCTGGCTTGTTATTGAATATGATTATGTGGCACGCTGCAAAAGCGAGCGTAAATTATTTATTACACAATTTTGCAACAGTGGCTGCCAGCAGCAACAACAACAACAACAACAACAACAGCAGCAACAGCAACAACAATGAAAACAAATAAATTTTTGCATTTGACGGCAGCCACGCAAAATGTGACGAAAACGCCGCCGCCCGCTTCAATAAAAATAAATAATAATTTATATTTACTATAAGTAGCAGCAGCAGCAGCAATAACAACAACAACAACAACATCAGCAACAACCAATTAGGCGTTGTCGCTGCAGTGGCTAAATAACTGTAAATTGTCTGCGCGCAGCCGCAATGCAATCGGAGAACGAACAGGCGCAAAGAAGCATAGAAACCAAAGGGGTTATGGGTGGAGGGGGAGTGAGGGGTGCGGGTGGGGGGTGTGGTCTGTGTATGAAAAAGATGCGTGCTGAGCTGCCTTGTTCGACACAAATTACCGTTAAATTAAGCGCTCGCCGTCAGTCTTTTAACCAGCCGATTGTCAATGTGAGTGCGAAGGTTGGGGGTGATTGTGACGGTGGGGTGGGGTGGGGGGGTGAGGGTTGGTTCTGTTTTATTATTGAAATCAAAAGCAAAAAAAATAGCAGCAAAACCTGTGCTTTTGGTTCAAATTGAAATTTAAGTAAATCGCCATAATTTTGGCGCCAATAATTACTCAGCCAATTTTCGAAAAGTTCTAAATTACAAAAAAAAAAATGTCTAATTTGCAGAATTTGGTTTTTCCTGAGTTTTCCCAATATTGGACCACTTCATATTTCGCTAACACTAGATTTATTAATTTAGTTAATGTTTTTAATTTAATTAATCACTTTTAGTTTTAGTTAATTTAATTTATAGTTTTAAATTTATATTTATATTTAATTTGAATTTTTTAGTTACATAATTATCTAAAATATTTATTTTAAACTATATTTTAATACTTTTTCATTGAAAATTGTAATTCAATTAATCATTATTAGTTTTGTAATTTAATATATATTATTTTATTTTAAATTTATATATAAAAACAAATCTTCCAACCGAGAGACGCCAGAAAAAATACAAAAATCGATTAAATTAATTAAATTTACGTAAAAAACTAATAATTGGAACCAACCAGGCACAAAAATAGTTCGAATGTTTAGTTAAAGCATCCATAAATTTGTTGTCTATTAAGCATATATATTTTTTAATGGGGTTTCAATGTACAAAATGAAATGCCCATTTATTCATCATATCAAGTGAAATGAATAAAAGTTGATTGGCCTGTCAACGATAATATTACGTGATACTCTTTTGGCACTCTTGCATAAGCGGTAGCCATGAAAATAAATATAATTATTATTATTGTTATGTCAAGAAAGTTGCACTTTCTACGGCCTCCTAGCAAACATCGATACCCACCGCTCTCCTCACTTTTGATGACCTGCTCTTGATAAGAGCAGCTGCCCTCACCCAAGCCAATTGCAGCAGCAACAAAACTCCACAAACTCAAATGAAGCAAACGGCAAGAGTTGGATGCAGTCAAACTCGCTGCTCGCTGCTCGCTGCTAGCCTAGGGAGCCAAAGGGGCCAAAATGGGCAAAGGGGCAGCCGGGCAGGCGGGCAGAGGCAGGCAGGCAGGCAAGCAAGCAGGCCGACATGGAAAGGCAGCACGCGACCACAGCGTCACATGTGCCGCAATCTCGCTCCCACCTCCCCCTTATCACTCTCTCCCTCTTTCAAAAAGCAGCACTCTGGCATTGGCAAAGAAGCAGCTGCGAAACTGCCAAGAACATTGACTTTGTGCAAAGCGCAAAAGAAGTCTGAAATAAAAACACAAAAAAAAACATGGGAATAAAAAGCGTGTTTTCCACATCGAATACTGCATACCCTTGCGAAGAATAATGGAAATTAAATTAATGAGATTAGAGTATTTTGCACATCATACTTCTATTAAATCTAAAAACTTGTTTCTGAATTTTTGGTAACTATTTTCTAAATAATATAATTATTAATAATTAAACATTCTTTGAAAATGCCATTTTGAAAATCGGAATAGCCTCCAGCAAAGGGTATAAGAATAACACTGGTGAAAGAGAAAAGAAGATGATGATGATGACGTTGATGAAATGAGATGGAATGGAAAGCGGGCAACTTGGGGGCTTATGCAACTCGATGCTGTTTACACTTAGAGACGGGCCTAACACCAACAATGAGGGGGGGGCGAGGAGGGCAGAGGAGGTGTTGGTATTACAACCGCAGTCTGCATACAGCTGTTTATCGAACCGTTGACAATTGCCAATACTGGATTGCTACACTCAGAAAAATAAATCATCCTCAATTTTAGTAAAGTAAAGTTCTTATACTACTTTGAAATAATTTCTAATTGTTTAAATTTATCGATGTTTTCGATTTTTACGAAATATTTTCTATTTATTAAGAGTTTAAATGCAGACCCTTAATTGTTGAAAAAGTTCTTTCTAAAATTTCAGAAACAACTAATGAAATTTACTGGCTCGGCTCTGCCTTAGATTCCCAATTATGAATTTATAGACTACGTTAAAAAGTGAAGTCGAAGAATACTAATGTTTACTTATAAAACAAGTAATGAAAAAGATAACATAGTAAACAACTTCCCTGATAATAGACATTTTTATTCGAAATTTCAGAAAAACTCACATTGAAATTTCAAAATGGAAACCTTAAATTTTGTGTAGCTGCTTATGATGCTATACAGATTTGTAACTTTGATTTTTTAGCAACAGAGAGAAAAGTTTCTGGCAACCCTCGGCGGCTGGGACTGCCCTGCCACAACAGCAGCAGCAACAGCAGCAGCAGCAGCAACAGCAACAGCAAAAGAACTGAACACATCACGACACAGAATCCGCATCCACATTCACATCGACATCAACTGGGTCACTGACCTATCAAGTGCAAGACCTATTGAGCAGAGCCCAGAGAGAGAGAGAGAAAGAGAGAGAGAGAGAGAGCTGGCGAGAGAGAGGGTTGCCCGGTTGTTGGCAAATGTGGCAGCAAATGTTGCCAAGGGGGCAGCGCCACAGAAAAAACTCGGGAAAAACACAAAAAAAAAAAACAGGATAAAAACAGAATACTCGCTCGTGAAACATAAAAACGAAAGCGCAGGCGAACAAAAAATTAAAATAAACGAAAAGGGGGCAGGCTGCTTCGGGGGAGGGAGGGGGCTTGCCAAGAAGGGTGCAGGGGCAAGGGCGCGAAGGCAGGGCAACGTGGCATGTGGAGGCGTATGGGCGCACACTTTAGGTGTCAAAGCGTGCGCAAATGCAAAGGGGCCAAATTTGAAAGTGTGTGTGCGAGTGTGTGCGAGTGTGTGTGCGAGTGTGTGTGCAAGTGTGTGTGCAAGTGTGTGTGCGAGTGTGTGTGTGTGTGTTGAGAATAAATGTGGCAATTTTATTTACTTTTCGAGCAGCGCCTTTTGACTTTCGCAGGTTGGCCAAGCAGATTGGCTGTAGCGTCAGGTCAGCTATTAAAAAGTAGGCCCCTTAATTGGGCTAACTCTTTATTTTCACCGACTTTGTGAAGAGCCGCCTGAAAGAAAGTGCATCGCTTTGATAAAATACCCGACGCAGGGGAGTTGTACATGGAACAGAAAATGGGGTTGCCTCTGACATTAGCCGGCATCTTGGGGGAAAACTTGCGAGGCACGAAAAGAATAACAAATAAAATCTAAAATGGCTGTTTGACAATCAAAGATCTGTGAAATATTTAATGGTTATAAGCAATATTATTTGCAAAATACGTATTTAATATATTTATTAAATTTTACTTCATATGTTTAATACTTATTTAATATGTAATCATTATAATTATTTAGAATACATATTTTATTTAACTAACATAAAAACAGCAACAAATTTATTAAACTATTTTGTAATATTTCGCAATGATCCGATAAAGCAATGTTTTTTTTATTTAAATAGGTATTGTTGGTAATTATGACAGAATGCACTGTGCCAAATTAGCTGAAATGATGTTTGCTTCAAATAGATTTAATATATACAGTGAGCGACAGCTCAAAGTAAACAGTGTCAAAGAAAAAAAGTACTTGCCTGCCATAAGCTAATTATTCATTATATACATGGTTGTGCAGGACCTGGCGTACAGTTTCCACACAGCACTTTTTCCCCATTTCATCCTGCACCTGTTGAGTCATTTTTGGAGTCGATAGCTTGGGATTTGCCCTTATTTTCCTGATGATCCTCCGATCCTCCTCTTCGGTGAAAATCGGGTTTGGTGCCATTCTGCCCTTGCCCTCAATCCGATTTGCGTCGACGAAGCGTCGAATGATGTTATACGTGGTTGAGTTGCTCAGATTGACCATTTCAGCTATTTGGCGATGTGAATATCAGTTCTTGTGGTGTTCCAGGATGAGTTTCCGTTGTTCAATGGTAGTCCGTTTGTCCGTAGTCTTTGTGGGCTTATTGAACTCGGGATGCAGGATATAACTAAACTGACTACGAAGTATTGATCTACTTATTCCGAAAATACTCAACTTTAGGTAAAAAATCCGGGTTCTATGGCTCCCAGGTGTCCATAATGTACCTGATCCAAATAAGCTGTCACCTAAAAATAGGCTACATTTTTACATAATCCTACCTAGCAGGTGGGGAAACCTCAGTTTATGAGGGTCATCCATTCATATTGGGGGTTAATACATGTACCTACCATCGGTCTTTGAAATTTTTGAAAAATAATGAATAATTAGTTTATGGCAGGCAAATACTTTTTTTCTTTGACACTACTTACTTTGAGCTGTCTCTCACTGTATATATATATATTATAGGTTGTAAATGCATGCATAAGAAATAATTTCGAAATGGTGTTATTATTATATTGTTCTTTATAACTGATAATAAATAATAATAATGAAGTTTAGTCAGCGAAAAATAATAAACCATTTCGAAATTATTTCTTACGCATGCATTTACATTCAATCAAATATTTGCTATTATTATTAATATTTATTAGGCATTAGTAATGAATATGAATCATGCACTTGAAGCCAGCTGATTGATTAGTCAAATCAGATGCAATAATTATAATGTATGATATTTCCTTTCTGCATACAAAGATCAATGACTTTTGTTCAAGTTAAGCTCTATAAACATATGAAATCCACATGAGGCACAGCCTGCCTGGCCCTTGCCACATGCCTCAATCGCTGTGCAGCTTATCAGACGTAACATTGAAACAGTAGCCGGACAAGCAGTCAAGTCAAAAGTAACAAAATGTCATGATTTACAATAAGAAATCATATATCTCCCCACAGTTGCTTTTGCTTCTTCTTTTTTTTTGTTTTTGTTTTTATCTGGTTACAAAAACAAAAAAAAAAAGAAGAGGAAAAAAGTCAAACACAAACCTGAGCTGAGCTGACAATGAGCGCCTAAAGGGTTTCAAACTGGACTCCCCACCTCCCCTCCCATGCCTTGCAATGCCACAAACGCAAACATATTCAACAGATGGATGGACAGTCGGACAGACAGACAGACACACAATCGAATGAAGCAAAAAAAAAAAACAAAAAAAAAAAACTATGTTACAAAGACAGAGAAAAGAAAACATTAAAATGGGAAAAAAAACAACAAAACTGACAAACTGAACTGAAGAAACTCTGGCAACGATCCGGGGCAACTGCCAAGAACTCAAGAACTGTGGACAAGGAAATGGCTGCTGGCAGGGGGGGGGGAGCGGGGACGTGCGTTTATTTTGTGTAAGACAGGTAGCGAGTCGCCGCCCGACTTGGCCATTGTCTGCCTGTGTGTCTGTCCACAGTCCACAGTCCACTGTCCACAGTCCACAGTCCGGGCTCCGAGCTCCGAGCTGCTCTGGCACTGAAAAGTGCGCAGTTGAAAAAATCAGTCGCCAGCGAGAAACCCACAGACAGAAAAAGATCAACATAATCGATGATGATGTGGTTGTAGTAGTTGTTGCTCCCCCCCTTCCTCACGCTTCAGCTACACTCACAAAAAAATAAATAATAAAATTAAATAAATAAACAAATAAACAAATAAAATAAAGTATTTTTGTTAAATTTATGTTTGTGGCCTTTTAAAGTTTGCATTTCTAAATTACAGAAAAATTCGAAATTTTCCCAAAAATAGATTGGAAAAAATATGTATAATTTTCAGTGTGTTGTTTTCCATGTGCGTACATTAAATTGTAAACTATTTATTTATAATTATTTTAGAATGGGGTTTTTCTAAAAACTAAGGTTTGCATTTCTACTTTTTATAAATGTTTTTTTTTTATAAACGAAATTATTTCTAAAAAAAAAATGTAAAAATTCGGCATTTTTTTTGGGATTGTCGATTTATTTCTTAAATTTGTTAAATTATTTCTAGAAAATAGAAAAACTGTGTATTTTTTAAGACGATTTTCATATCGAAGATTTTTTGCGATTTACGGTATTTTTTCTAAGTGTAGCCCTGCCGTAAATGTGTTAAAAAACGCGCAGCGAGATTAAATGAGCATAAAATACAGCGCAGCAAACGTCGAACCGCGTGTAGCGAAAAAGAGTCAAACCTTAAATACAAAAAAAAAAAAGAAAAAAACGAAAACGAAATCGAAAAAAAGTATCTTTAAGATGCCAGACACGAAACACGTCGTCGGCTGGCGTTCATCAGCAGCGACCCTGTTGCTGACTGTCTGACAGACTGCCCACAGTTGAGCACAGGCCGATTCCCGATTCCCGCTTCCAGACTCAGTCCCAGTCCCAGTCCCAGTCCCAGTCCCGGTCCCAGATCCAGTCCTACTTGAATAGTCCCGGCCTGCCCTCGAGCCTTTCGCCAATAAAATATGCATGCTGAGCTCGGCTTGAGACCAGCGGCAATCGCTGCTTATGGGCCTCAGCTGTGTAGCAGGCATGGTGGCAAGGTGGCAAGGGCTGGGCACAATCAGCGAGGAGAACTTCATAAAGTGAAAATGTGTAGCATATATTTTGATTATACTACGCAGACAGACTTTAAAGTTTGAAATGCCCTGCAACCGGTTTTAAGCTAAATAAACTTTTGTTGGCAACAGTAAAAATGTCAAAGAGTTCTTACCAGGATAATTGAAACTGGAATCGTAATCGGAGCAAATCTGAAACCCAAATACCGGAACTGATACTATTTGCCCCGAAAAGTCGCAAAGTGAACTAAAGCATCTTTGCAGAACATCATAATGGTCGATCCAGTTACTTATATTTTGTCACAGTTTTCAATCTGATATACGATAACTAATATACCCGATTCGAGGTCTCTAGCACATATAGTCTCTGATTATATTATACAGACGGAGTGAAAGATTGACAAGGCTAGATCGAATCGGCATTTGAACCTGATCAAAATAATATCGGTACTGTACTGAAAGCATATCGCAAAAATTAAGGTACCAATAAAGTTGAAAAGCATATCGGAATCTGTACCAGAATTTGTATACTTTTCCTGCCAGAATCGAAATTTTGACACCTCTCTGTTCTCAAATTGTAATTAATGATAATATATATATTTCGTGACAACATTGGTTGATCAGTAATTTTTAAACACAATTTTGATACTATTTATTATTATTTATACATAAATACATATTTATTTATGTGATATAGTTTATTTGTCTGAATCTTTACTGAAACCTGCAATTCTTCTTGGATCCAGCGACCTGCTTGTTTTTCGGGCAGCGCACACGCGGAGAGCTACAGTATCTTTTGTTCCTGAGAAGCAGACAAAAGCTCATCAAAAATTATGCCTCGCAGGCAAATGATGGCATGAAAAATACAACACCAACTAAGCGAGCAACAAGCAACAAACAACAAGCAACAAACAACAGCAGAAATTATGCGCAATCGAAGCCAGCGAGCAGCTTCTGTGCAGCAGCCCAGAAAACAAAAAAAAAAAAAAAGAAAAGACGAGAAAAAAAAGCGGAAAGCTACACTGAGAGAAGGCGGACAGGCGAGCACATCCTACAGATGCAGATACAGCTACAGCTACAGCTACAGCTGCAGCCACAGATACAGATACTCCATGTGCTTGGGCTGGCTAACAAATTATGCCTGGACGGCCATAAAACATTTGTGTTTAGCCCAAGAGGCTGAGTTGTCCAGCGTAGCCAGCGTATCACGATCGCTCGAACGGGGCGTGGCAGAGGGCGAGACTGGGGCACACGCATGGTATAGAGGCAGCCGGGAACCAGGGAACCAGGGAAACAGGGAAACAGGGAAGAAGGAGCTGGGACCGGGGGCCAGGCTAGTTCTCGATCAACGCTCCACAAACTGCGCGCCTCGAAAAACTTTTAATCATGCGTTCGTGTTCGCCAAGTTTTCAAGTTTTCAAGTTTTCAAGTTTTCAAGTTTTAGGTTTGTCTTCCCTGAGTCGCCTTTTGGTTTCTGTGCTTTTTATAATGATTGCATTTATCATTTATTCTGCGCGTCAACCAAATTATATGCCTGAGCTTGCACAAAGTGTACGTAGAGGGGGCATGAGAGGGGATGCGGATGGTGTGTGTGTGTGTGTGGGGAGGGGGGGGGGGGGTATGCTACAGCAAAACCCATATTTAAGTGCTTCGATCGATTCGGCATTGATTTGTTGGTCCGCTCCTTGGCATTTCCGATGAGCCCAGAATGAGAATGAAAATTTGCTAAATTAACTTCAATTTTTTTTTAATATGCCAAAAGGTGTTTATTTTATTAATTTTCAATTAATTAATTAATTTTTATAGTGAACACAATTTTAAAATTAACTGTATTAAAAATAAAAATGGAGAAATTCATTTAAAAAATGCAGTAAAATGGGAGAAAAATAAACAAATAAAATAAAGGATTTAATAAAAAATAAAAATAAAATAAATTTGGATATGTAAATGGTTTGAGGCTTGGGGAAAGAGAGAGAGAGAGAGAGAGATAAAGAGAGAGACAGAGATTCAAATCTCAGAGCCAGTGGAGTAAGATAAGTTTAGTATTCAATTTTTGAGTGTTTGCCCGGCGTTGCCAAGTGTTTTCAATTTCAAATAAAATTCTACATTTTTCTGAAACTTTAAAAAATTGCTTAAGAAGCCAAGAAGCGTACTACTTATGGTAAGTAAAGAATAATTAAATGCTGAAACATGATTGTCGACAAGGCCATTAAACATATCTTTGGGAACATAAAACTGGATAATATTTCCTTCATTCACACAATTCAATTCAAGCTGAGTTCGACTAGCTGAATTACATTCTTGAAATGAAAATCTACACACTCACTAAAATCCACAGCAATTAGAAAATTATTTTAAAATATTTAATGTTTGGCACAATCTGATTTACACGCTGACATTTCGCTTGTTCTTAAAAAGTTTGGGCAGTCCATGCAAAGACTCAATTTGAAAGTTTCGAAATCAAATTTGTTATCAATTTAGATGATACCCGAATTATGGGATTTGCAAAAACTATTTAAGATATTTTACTTATTATTTTTGATCGACATTTTAATTGCTGGCGAATCTCAATATTTGCAGTGTTAATTTATGAGTGGACAGCGACTAGCATGGTCATCAGAAACAAGAGAGAACGTTGCAGTCAGGCTTAACCGACTGCGAAGTACTTTGATACCATACGTAATGCCAGCTGATAACAGGTAGCAAAGAAACCCACGTTGTTCTAGCCACGAAATTCTCTCCAAGTTTGTCTTTCAAATATAAACTAGTTTCCTTACTTCGAAGCTTGGTAGCTGTAGCTTTTAAACTGTGGAAGATATAGGCTTCTGGGAATTTTTTGAGGCGGGAGTGGATGTGGCCAAAACAATTCTTGTGGAGTACGGTCTTACTAGTCTACCTTCCAACTTTGGTAACTGTAGCTCTTAAATTGCGGTATATACAGGCTTTTATTGTTAGAGGGGAGAGGGTGTAGCCAATATTTCCAGATTTTTGAACAGTTTTACTAGCAAAGTTGGTGACTCTAGCTTTCAAAGAGTTTTGCTGGCTGGAGTTTTATGTTAGAGTTAAGCTATTGTCTGGCTTAGGGGCAGAGTTTCTTTCAAATTCAATTATAAGATATATAAAATATTTGTGTATATGTAAAGTCTAAAAATGCTAACAATAATATAATTAACTAAAAAGCTAATATAATGATTCTTGAATGAACACTGATAGCGCTCGCTTATCCCTTGACTCACTTGTAATCCGTGTGCTGTTTTGACCCAGAGATACAGAGCGAGTTAGCCAAGCGCAGCATTTGCTCCAGAGCGGCTGACTACGCTTTGATCCCGCCACACGCTGCCGAGAAACCGAGCCCAGCCCGGCTGAGAGGTCAACAGTTATTGGAGCGTGATGCGGCTTCAAGTTTCGCTTTCGTTGGCTGGGTTTCGCCAGAAACTGAGCAGCGAGGCAATCATCAAGCTGGCCACAGCTGATGGGGAGTTGCAGCAGACGAGCGCACTGATAACATAAGATACTGCCGCCTAACCGTTGGCAGGCACTGTCCCAGCTGGAAGCCGAGTGGAGACGCTGGAGGAGCTGCAGCAAGTGGACCGTCTCACACCTCGGCCAGCTTGTCAGCAATTACAGTAATTCCAATTAATACGCAGCAGTTGTCGGCTGCTCCCGCTGCCACCCCTGCGCCCTCTCCCACTAGGCAGGCACTTATATTTTCTAATTTGTGGCGCGTGTTGCATGCCACAAATCTCAACCTCAACGAGGCCTTGCCCGTTCTGTTGTGTGTCTTTATCTACACTCATCAAAAAATCGCCCTAAATCTTAGTAAATTTGCCATACTTTTCAGATTCAAATTGAATTCAGAAACTAAATTTCTAAAATTTATGGTTTTGGGTTTCTCAAAACTACGTTTTGCATTTCTAAATTTGAATGTGGATTTTTCTAGAATTTTGAATAAATATGTCTAATTTTCAGGTAGTTGTTGAACTGGAAGAATTTGTATATTAACTTAGAAAAGCTGTCAATATTTTCAGTCGATTGTCGATTTTAGAACGATTTACTAAAATTGGATCGATTTGTTTTTGTGAGTGTATCTACACACACACACACACGCATACAAATTAGCATGAAAGTATACAAAGTAGCATGAGAGCATACAATGTGGCATCTGTAAGATGCCAGTAGGATCAACAACATGCGACTGACA
Organism: Drosophila cognata; assembly: GCA_035041535.1. Classification (NCBI taxonomy): domain Eukaryota; kingdom Metazoa; phylum Arthropoda; class Insecta; order Diptera; family Drosophilidae; genus Drosophila; species Drosophila cognata. Next base: position 2,927,161 of record JAWNLC010000688.1, on the reverse strand, counting down.
CGGCAGAAAACGCAAAATTATTATATCTAGATGTTTTGCCAGCTGAAATGATAAATCAAAGCAACTGCTGCCATCTGCCCTCAGGCAACCAGTAGCAGATTGGGTGTAGGCTGAGTTTCGGGACTACAATTATAAATTGCAAAGAGTGGCGATGCGGACTCGACTTGGAGCTGGACCTGGAGATGGAGATGGAACTGCTGGAGCTGGCACACGGCTGGTAATTGCCCCCGGGGGGAAATCAACGAGAGTTGCAGCAGCCGTCTTTGTTGCAGCAACGGATGCTGCAACAGGCCACGTATATAACGTTTATCACACAATTCTAATAACTGCTGGCGCTTTTTATCTGTACTTCTGCAGTATCTGTGGCCAGCAAAGGAAGCCAGCGCAGATACATTTCGATTATTGCTGCAACTGCAACAAAGCCAGATTTGCCATTTTCCTCTATTTTGACGGAGTGATAAATGCAGTTGCAGTACGGATTCACTCACTCTGGCCCAGACCCAGACCCAGCACCATTTGTATCTGCACTTGTATCTGCATCTGTATCTGTATCTGCATCCAGGCATCTGCTGGAGAAACCCCTATAATTAGTGTTTAAGAACTGTTTTTCCGGGTTTAAATTTCTTATTAATTGATGTGCTTGTTTGTGGATGCAACTGCTGACTGCTGACTGCTGACTGTTGCATTCGATTCATTCACTTTGTGAACAGCTGATAAATAATCTGGCAAAATTCGATATTAACAATTTCAAATGCTACGAATTGAACAGTTCTTATTTTGTAAAACTAGAATATATTTTTCGCTTAACAATGTAAAATTAAGCTATAAAATTAATGATTCAAAATTACTTAGCGCATATTCTCCATAAGTAAGCATCTTTCAAAACTAATGCTGAGGAATTAATCACAACTTGAAAAGGAAAATTGCAATGACCCCTTAAGCACACATCAAAATTAAGAACTTAATATTTGAATATATGATTCTCCCCATAAGTACTTAGAACATTAGAGTGAGATAAGTATTGAAATAATAAATTCAATTTTATGCAAATATATTTATAAACTTCAACAGCTCCAACTCCAACTCCAACTCACCTGCTCAAATCATTAAACATATAAATTCAATTAATTTAGTTAACTCAAATTGATGTACTGCAAAATTAAAGTTTCTCACTCAGAAATACACATCTTAAAAAATGATTATATCATTCGAAAGAAATTTTCAAATATATTTGAAAACCATATATTAAAAATTTATAAATTTCGTTAATATAAATAAAATCGAAAAGGAATTCATTTGAAGATATTCAACTTTTAACAATTATTTCTATGCTAGATAATATTTAATATATTAAGATAAATATTTGCATTTTTTCAAATAATTTCTACAAATTTTCATTGAAAAGTTTTTCCAATTCATAAAAATAAAGCAGATAAGCTATAAATATGTTTCGAGAGAGTATTAATTGTATTACAGTTAGTTAACACACTTGTTTCGCTCAAATAAGGCATGGACATTAAGTGCCTGGTGGCAAGAGTCGTGGCATATTAATAAGTATTATTTAAACATTAAGTCGCAATCAGTCCAACAACTCAACGTGCATAATTATGCATCGCAGAGGCAGAGGCAGAGTTTGCCTCGCCGTAGTAGATCGCCGCTAAGTGCAGTCATTGAGCAGAGAACATAGTCAGTATTTATATGCCCGAGGGGGTATCTGGGAGAGGGGGGGTGGGTAGTGTACGCGACATGCATTCAGTGTTTCATAAGTCGCAGAAGCAGTTGTCAGATGCTCGATTATATCTGTGAGATACATTTGCGCGATAAGGCGCGCGAGCGGAACGCGCTCGACTCTCGCTGCTTCCAACATTGTTGATTAAAAATAAATTGTCAACTTTGACAGCGAAGCGGCAGTTTTATTTATAAACTAAATGGATGTGCACAATGGAATGTTATTTTTTGCGCAACTGACGCAGAAGGAGCGGACTGCAAATTGGCATTTTTATTTTTGGCCCATCTGCGTTGGCAGACAGCGGGGAGACTTTGGCTTTGGCTTTGGCTGTGGCTTTGGCATTGCCACGCGTTGCCTGCTTGCCTGCTTGTTTATTCTTGGCTGCTGACATCAGGCTTGAGGCAGCTAACGGAATGTCTAACGCATTGAAGGGAGGACCGCCCAAGCGCCGCACCTGCAACGTCTTTCATTAAAATGCAGCCATTAACACACTCTTCATTTACTTCTGCCGGCCCCTCTCTGTTTTTCTAATGGGCTGTGGCTTGATTAGCCCCCAGCCGGGGGGCAAGTTGCGCTTCCGCTGCGGCACGCGTTACCTGCGGACTGTTAAGCAGCCCACAGAGGCCCAGCTTGAAAATTGCATTGATTGCACTTCTTTGTGCATGGCTCATTAGATGATCATCGAATGACAGTTAGATTTACATGCATAATGCAACTGGCTAGTTGCTCTTGCAACAAACGGACTTATTTCTGCCTGTGCTCATTTATCACTGCCCGATTTCGTTGGCCATAAGCCCAGCGATGACGCAGCACTTTCGAGTTGATAATAATTAACAAAAGGAGCTGCAACGAAATTTGTCAAGCAGCTACCTAAAAATGACACAACACAAAATTTGTGAAATGCTTTTTTGAGTTTGCTGAGAACTTTCTGTCGTTCACATGACAGCCAATGAATATAATCTGCCACAAAAAAATGTGGCTGCCTCAAAAGGTGATTGCAACTGGGACTGAAAGGCGCTTAATCCTCGCGATGATTTGACGGATTCAGCGCTCAATTTGTATAACTCGACTTGGCAGGCAGCCAGCATCGAAACGGAAGATTGATGCCACTAAGTGATAAGGCGTGCTTAAATAACGGCATTAATGTGCAACACTCGGTGGACAAAAGCTAATTTGCGATCGTAGAAGACCTCTTGACATATGACAGTAGATTTATTAAATAGTAAGACACTCTTACAAATGGGATTTGCTTGAAACATTTCTTATGAACTGTCTAGAGAAAGTCTTCGACTTCATAAGGCATATATATCTATATATATATATATATATAATGGTTACATTGCACTATTTCTTTCTCTTCAAATAGTTTAGTTTACTCAAACAAACTCTAGTTTTCTCATGGATTTCTTCTAGGGCATAATTGTGGCTAAATATTTAAAGCCATCGTCGATTTATTGATATTTACCGAACTTAAGATTTGTTCCCAGGTATTGAACAAAGATATTTATGTGGAATATTTGTTAAGCATTTGGTGTAATATCAATTTTCCCAACACCTAACAACACATGCAAAAGATCAATAAACCCATACAAACTGATTGCTGATTGAAAACTCATCAAATGAAAATTATGCACGACAATTTGTGTATACGTAATGCTTGCCGTACACCTTAGCGTCCGTTATTTGAGTTTCCCAACCGACATAAGTATAATAATCATAACTCGAATTGGAAATTATGTAGTACTTGTCCAGAGACCCAAGACCCGACGCCCAATAAGGGCAATCAAACAACACAGAGCCGTGGCGTACGCAGCATAATAAACTAAATGGTAAACAAATATTGGAGCTGTGGGGCTTTGGATACTTGCTGAGTTGACAGCAAACATATTGAGGAGCAGAAGCGGGCGATGGGCGGAATTGACAATCAAAAGTCGCCAGCCCAAAAAGAAAAATGTTTAACTCTGTTTAACCAAGTGACATGCAAGTGCAACGCCAATTGGGGTCGGGCTACCTGTCCCCCGTCCCCTGTCCGCTGTCCCCTGTCCAAGTGTCTCAGTTCAGCTCTGTTCTGCTCGTATCATATTTCAATAATTCTTCACTTTAATTTGTTTAATGGCAGCGCGTGGGCGTCAAAGATTTGAAGCGGGGCAGGGAAATTGACATTAACGATAGATAGCCAGATAGTCATCGGGTTGCTTAATTGTCGTGACAAGTTGACAGTTCGCATGAAAGCCCATCCATTGTTCTCGGCCAACTTTGAGCAACTGTCTGCATTAAGTATTAAGTTTCGAGGCTCAGGCTCTGGCTCAGGCAGAACAAATTTCCATTCTTTGTTTGGCCGCAGTGCTTTTCATTCTTTTACTTCTGTTTTATTAAACATGAACAATATTTATACGGTGTTTATGCATTTATCTCACTTGACCCACATTTGGTGTGTCGCTTGGCTTATTAAATGCGTGCACTGCGACCGGGGCTACACTCAGCAAAAAACTATCCTACATATTGGTAAATCGCCAGTGATTGGTTAGGGTTTTGGCATTACAGAACTTTGGTTTGCTTATGTCTATTTCAGAGTGGATTTTTCCAAAACTTAGCAAAACATATGTCTAATTTCCATTGAAGAATTCTTCAATTACCTTTATTGTTACTTATTAATATTATATTTAAATTTTCACAAATACACAAACATTTTAAATTGTTTATAATTATAAAATATAATATATAATAATATAATAATTTTATATATATTTTTATATATAATTTTATTTGAAAAAACTCGGCCAGACGATTGCTAAACTCTAATATAAAAGGAAACATTTTTTGTTTAAATTTAGATTTCCATTCCACCAATGATAGAAATTATTACAAAATTAAATAGAAAAACTTTAAATTTTCATATTTTGCGCAATTTACTAAAATTTAGTGCGACTTACTTAAATGTAGGGCTATTTTTTTGGTGAGTGTACCACCAATCCCCAAGGGACTGACAAGAGCCGCAGCAGCGGCCTGGGTGGCGAGTGCGGCTTCTAAAAAACATGCGATCGCATCGATGATTCATTTGGTTACATTTCGCCACTGCAGTGGCTGTCAGGCACCATATTCGGTGCTCGTTTGTTGTATAAGAACGAAAGTATGCAACTCACTGCCCGTTGGGCCTATGCGTCAGACCTTAGCCATTTGGGGAACGCGACTCGTTTTTGTTCGTGTTGGACACCAGTGACAAATGAGTGAGTGAGCTCTGCAAATTGATGAAGCTAGCTGTCAGAGAACTCAGCAAAACGACAATAATTCAAATAGCATTTTCTATGAGCACCACAACAAAACGTTGAAAACATGCTAGATTTGTTGCAACGTTGCAACCTCATTGTCTAGGCAAATGGGTGGATCGAGAATCGGCGAAATCGTTAACAAAGCTTAACAAAATATATTTAATGCCGAAGATACCCTTTCAGAGCTCAGTTCAGTAGGCGAAAATCGTAAAGAACATTGGAAAAATATCGAAATAATTACCTCATTTTTTATACTTTACGTACCATAAGAATCGAAATTCAAATTCGTTTCGGTTTGACCCCTTGCGTTTCATACTTCCAGTTCAAAAAAATGTATGTAAAGGCAAATAAAGTTGCACTTTTCGAATAATATTTATGCTGTCTATAAGATATTGCATTATCCGTTTAATAATAATATTTACACAGCGAATGAAGGCAATTTGAATGTGCCTCAATGCATTTGTATTAACAATGCAAAGTTGACAAAGGCGGCCAATGATTAATGTGCCACACACTGCCAAGGGGGACTGATAATGACTTTTTAAATACAATTCTAATGCGATAAAAGGGGTAATCAAACACTGGCAAAGAGGGGCGCGACAAGGTGAGAAAAAGTCGCCGATCAGCCGTAAAGAGTAACGAGGGTAAAGCCAGTTCTCTACGGCAAAAAAAAAGCATTCCTATTGAAAAGTAATTTGCATTTTATAAGCTAAGCAAAAAAACAAAAAGTGCGCTCAATGATGACATTAGAGGAGCCCAAGTCTGTGGCCTGGAGGGGAACGATTTATGCCTTTTTGATGATTGCAAAACTATGGAAATTATGTGATAAGATTGCCGCTTTTAATGCTATGCAAAGTACTTGTGATCGAAGACAGAACAGATCCTCATAAAAAGAGAAAAGGCTGAAAATGCTAAATCATTTGACTGGCCCTTTGCACGTGCGGCAACCGATAAATGCGAGTTCTTTGTTTAATACTCTATGTTGTTGTTGTTGTTGTTGTTGCTGTTTGTTTTTGTTGTAGTTGCAATCATTGCGCGATCATTTATGGGCTGAACAGAGAGCGTTTGTCTCTTGTCAGCAGCCTCATCTACTTTATATTCATGTTGCGCAGATTGCTCGCTGACTCGGATGGGGGGCAGAAAGATGATGATTAGACAACATTTGCCATGAATTTTGTCACGTTCAGAGTTCACACTTGGCCAGAGGAGGGGTGGAGGGGGGAGGCAAGGGCTTATTCTTGAGTAAGTTTGTAATCAGTTTTGATGAGGCTGCACTTGGTCCACATCGTAACGGTCTTTTCAGTTATAACGCGCTTACGAGCCCCTTTTTGTCATGACTCGCAGCGTAAATTGTTTTTAACTAAAGACTTTTTTTCCCATCGCCCGGAAGGTCTACTTAGCCGGTTCCATGTCATTAAGTTTTTCCAAGCAATACGCTTGTCATACTCTGCCACCTATCAGGCAAAACAAAGAGCCGGCATGTATTACGTAGACATATATATATATATATGTGTATGATTCGTAAGTGACCGTTAATTTACTCAGCGTTCCTATAATCCGTTACGCCTGACCTCTGTTTTACATTAATACGCCAATTTTTCGTTACAAAAGGCCCAGACACAATGCCTATATCTGGGCGACAGACAAACCAAGTGACTGTAATTATCATTTTTTGCATTATAATTTGCTCCTCTTTTTTTCGTTGGCTTCTCCCCAGCAGTTCGTCAACTCGGCGGGCCTTTAATGTGCGCACATTTGCGTAGCAGCAACATCAATGAAACGAGGCAGAGGCGGAGTCAGCTGTGGAGACATCCCATGGCAGTTAACAACAACATCAACAGCAGCAAAAAATGATAATCAAATAAAAATTATAACAAAAATGTTTTTAAATTTTATATTCACTTTTGATGACTAATAAGCAAAAAGGCAACGGCAACGGCAGTTGCAGATAAACATTCAGCGACTGCTTCCATATGAATACATGCCACAAGAGCCGTAAACTAATCTAAAAAATGCACGGCTACTACTAGAAAATATTATCAACTTTAGGGTATTCCCTTAAATAATGTTAATTTATTTCTTCAACTTCTTCGTCAAACAAATAATTTTACATAAAACGAAAATCACTTTTTAAGGGAAACACATAATAAATAAAAATAAGCAAATTATTTTATAATAATTTTGAAATTATAATACATACAGATAGCCATTAAATATAGTCAGTATCAGATATAAACGACGCATAAATAGAGTTTAAATGTAGTAAGTAGTGAATCTCTCTCTCTCTATATATATAAATATATATAACTTATATAATATTTTTAAATAAACAAAAACCATATAAATATATATAACTTATATAATATTTTAAATAAACAAAAACCACATCATATGGGGTCGCATTGACCTCAACAGTTATATTATAATTATATAATTATATTATAATTATGTCTGATCATTGAATAATCCTTTACAGAATAGAGTTAAATACAAGCAGCAGCGACCCCTGTCGCAACCCCAGGAAAACGAACTGGGAAGGATTCAGATCGACTCTAGAGCTTAACTAGAGTGGGCCGAAGATAACCTCAACAAAAGCATAATGGTGGAATGACAGCCTGGAAAGACTGCGCCTCACCACACGTCACCTTTTCAACAAAGCGAAGAGGGACGGAACATGGGACCAATATCGCGAGAGCCTGACCTCCTAAAACAAGGATATTAGGAAGGCCAAGCGAGCAAATTATAGAAACTTCTGCGAAAGCATAGGAAGTACCAGTGAAGGCGCCAGGCTCCATAGAATACTATCTAAACGGACGCCTGACGCAAACGTGGCATTGAGATGTAAGGACAAACAGCAATGCACAAAACTGAAATTGGTCTTCGAGACACACTTTCCAGGCAGTATACCCTTGCAGGAAGCTGATCTCGAAACAGCGGATAGCAGACATAGGCCAACGGCTAACCACAGGGCATGCGCCAAAGCAACGGTCCGGTTACGGAGAAACTAGAATGGGCAATTGGCACCTTCCCGCCCTTCAAGTCTCCTGGACTGGACGGAATATCGCCAGCTTTCCTACAACAGGGCCGAGAGACACATCTCAGCCCTGTTAGGAGAGTACTCATTAGTAGCCTAGCCCTCGGTTATATACCGAGAGCATGGAGTAGAGCTAGGGTAGTCTTCATCCCCAAGGCAGGGAAGAAAGACATCACCAACCCAAAGTCCTTCAGACCATCAACTTGTGCTACAAAATTGACTAAATCTTAATTTTTGAGTATATTAATTTGGGTAATAAAATAGTTTCATAGAATTCATCGGATTGGCAGTTGGTTATCTAATGCCGATGTCGAACTGAGTTCCCCACCACCCCCCTTATATGAATATGCCTAATGCCTTTTTAGTATTGTAAGGCAACTCCATAAATTGATGTCCACTTTACCGTTGGAGTCGATTTTGTCTATTTCTTAAGCCCAAAAACCTTTAACGGCAAGTGACGCCAAATTTGGGTAATTACATGGGACAGACTGATGGCCGGACAGACGGACGGAAAGACGGACAGATGGACAAATGGACAAACGGACAGCCGGACAAGAGCAACGGCACCGCATGGGACGCGGCAACGGCCCAACCACATGTATAAAATATTAATCAAAATCACAAAAGAACAAGCACAAAACCGAAGAATCAAAACAAAAATTAAAAACCCAACAACAACAGCAACAACAACAGCAACAACAACAGCAACAACAGCAACAAGAAAGCGCACTGCTGAAAAAGCATTAGGAAGGTGTGTCGTGGTGGGAGGGGGGAAACGACTGATAGTCGGACAGATAGACAGACAGGCGGACGGACAGGCAGACAAACGTTGCATGGATGCAAAGCACTTTATAAAGTTAAAGAACGGATCGAGAGGGATCGTTTCAGATGTGGAGAGAGGGGCGGGGGGAAACGGGGGCGGAGGGGCAGCAAACGAGCAGCTAAACTTGTTATACGCAATCGAATCGAAAATACACATGAGCGAAATAAAGCGACGCTCAGTCAGTCGGTCTGTCTGTGTGTCGCTCTGTCTGTCTGTCTGTCTGTCGGTCGCTCGGTTGTTGAGGATAGAACGAGGCAACTGCGACGACGACGACGACGACGACGGGCTGTGGCTGTAAATCTAGAACTAGTTTTGTTTTTATATTTTTATTTATACACACATACACATGCACTCATGCATACACACATACATATATATATATATATATGTATGTGTGTACATCCATACATACGTATTTGTGCAGTGCAGCCCAATGACGCTGTATAAAAGAAAATATTGGACACCTGCACGGTTTCGTATCGCAGGCAATAGCAACAAATACAACGCGGCGTATGAGGGACAAGTGAGGCCCAAAAACCGACAGATGGACAGCGGTACGGTACGTGACGGGACGGGTCGGAACGGACGGGGGGAACGGACTTACGTGGTGCTCTCAGCGCGAGCGATAACAAGTGAAAAGAGCTCAGCACTCAAGTCGAAGCGCAAATACCCTTTACAAATAAGATACAAAAAAAGAAAGAATAATAGAAAAGTTGTTCATAATAATTATAATCGTTGTGCTATTCGCAACTCTCTCTCTCTCTCTCTGTCTCTCTCTCTCTCTCTCGCTCTCCCTCTCTCTCGCTGTCTCTCTCTGTCTCTTCTTTAGTGCTCACAGTCACAAAGAGCATCTATAAAAAACGTTGCAGGCTATGTACTGTATCAACACATACATACAAACACACACACACATATATATATATATATATATGTATAGATATACATACACACATACGTACATGTGTAGCTGCAAAATTTTGCCTTTCCTGTATCTAAAGAAATACAAAAAGAAAACGAAAACGAAAACAAAAATGAAAACAAAAAGGCAGCCGAGCGTTGAGCGTTGAGCGCCGTCGGAAAAAGAAGGACGAAAACTAATGGCCAGGCTTTTATTTCCAAGAAATTTAAAACTTTACGAAAACGAAAAATGGTGTTAGGGTGTAGACGGCGAGATCGAGACCGAGACCGAACCACCGGAGCCACTTAAGCAACACATGGCACTGCTTGAGGATCGCTGGATCGTTTGGATGGTTGGGCAGTTTAGATAAATGTAGACAAGGCAGCCAGCAGCCAGCAGGTAGCTGCTAGTTGCTAGATGGTAACTGGTACCGGGTAGCTCTGCTGACCCTCGGGGACTCGGCATTAGTTTGGTTTATTGTGCGTTGGTCCCTTAACCATTTCTCTCGCTCTGATTTTGTTTTTGGCAGCATCGGCTTTTGCAGACAGAGGATGTGGACTAGACATTTTTTCGGTATAATTTATGGGACAGCATCTATAAAATCGAAAGCCGAAACAGAAACCTATTATGGCAGGCTGACGAGGTGCGCAAATTAAAATTGTTTCGGCCGAAAATACAAAACGCAAATATAACACATTAAAATCAGTTGAGCGTCTCAAATGAAATGACAAAAGACTCGACGACCGGCAACCAAATAAGGTAAATCAATTTTACGCCGCAAGCAAGCAAAATTGTGTGTTGTCAGCTTAACTGGCCAAAAGCAGGCAATATGGCCATAAGGCGCTCCACTCAGCGCCTGCTCGTCCATCTCTGTTTATGTGTATATAACTGTACACTCGAGAGTCGAGAGTCGAGAGTCGAGACTCGAGGCAGGAGGAGAATGCACACTGCAATTCCAAACTGAGAACTGTTGGCTGTCGGCAGCACTCGAGATTGCTTTTTGAACTTTCCGACGCAGTAGCCCCCTTGCCACTTGCCACTTGCCCATTGCCCATTGCCCCTTGCATAATTAATAAATTGCCTCGCATGCAAAACGAAGATGGGCGCGCAGATTGCAGCGATAAAAGTGGCTTGCCTTATGACTAAAATTAAAATTATCCTTACACATTATTGACAGACACCGCAAAACAAAATACAAAATGCAAAATAAAACCAAAACCAACAGTTGCGAACCGTAAAACAATCGAAACGTCCAACGAAGAGCGCTGCTGATAGACGGCTGCCCCAGAGACGTGCCGTGCCACACACTGACGGGTGGGGGGGGGGGGGGCAGGCGAGAGATCTTGAGAGGCGATAACGTATTGGTGCTTGAGGAAGTCAGAACGCTCCACTGCGCCGATGAGTGGGCTTAAAGACTAAGCAGATGAGTGGAGTGCCCGTCCGGTCAACTGAGCAGGCAGCGAGTGAAAAGGTTCAATAGCTCCCCACTCAAATCGAATTAAACGCAATAAAACTTCGCCTTACAATTGAATTACAAATTGAAAATCATCTGCAGCACTTGCAGCACAATTCGAATTTATCATTGCTTGCGTCTTTTCACTCAACAGCGTATTTAAATCAAATATCATAACTGCAATAAAAATAAATATGTTTATTGTAAAGTCAAAATATATGCTTACAATTGATAATAACTACTTTATCTACATCTACCTTAAATTATTATATTTACATATATAAATCAGTCGAACGACTTTTAGACCAAGAAGCAAAGGGTTAAAGAATAAAAGAGTTAACTTACGACATGTTTATCAAGTCAAACCTTGTGCCTTGTGGAATTCGAAGAATAGAAACGTTCAAAACCTTATGCGAGTCTGTAGTTACTCAATGGGACCCTTCATAATCTTATGACCCAGAAACTTCTATGGCCACCTACCCCAACAAGGCCATAAAAAAGCGACTAAGCCAAGTGACCCACTTTCACTGCACACAAAGTGCAAAGCAGCAAAGCAACAGCTGCCCAGGCAGCAATAACAACAAGCCCACTTTCGATGACACATTGTGAAATATTGAACAAAAAGTGGTCAACCCTTGAGCGAGAGAGACATGGCAGGGCATGGGCAGGGGCAGAAGACAGCAGGCGCATCACAGATGTCACATACATCACTCATACGATGCATGGGACAGTGACAACAAAAGGCAGAAACTGGGAACGCTTCCGCTTGGCGAGACCTGGGAGGCAATATTGCAACGCCCACACTAAAACACAACAGCAACAGCAACAGCTACTTGGCTGGCGTCTGATTAACGAGACAAGGCCAACGCGCCGCATTTGGAGGCATGTTTCAAAATTCGAAGAACTCGCTGAGTGATGGGCACATTGCACATTTTCTGAGGAGCTGATAAAAACACAGCCCATGTTTTGTAAGAGCAATTAACAGAGTTCAACCCCCACAGAGAGCTGCTTATTCACAATCCATAATTATTCAACCAAAATGAAAATGGGTCACAATTCTGGTGTATCACTGTCAGCCAGCGCGATTTGTGTGTCACCAGCGATTTTGCGTAATGATTTTTTGAGCGAAGTGCCGCATATTAATTATTCATTGGCGTCGTTTAATTAAAAATCAGCTTTGCCTTTGAGCAAACGTTGCCAACCATTCAACTGTTCAGCTAATTAAAGAGCCGTTTAATTTCCCCCTGGCTACTATAAATATCCGTTTCGTGAATTGGCCATTTGGCGATGTGCCCAATTCTTGGGCGGAGTGTCAACAAATGGCTGGCAATTTACATATGCACATTAAGTACATAATATGTTCTAAATCATGTAGTATATATATTTACTTTTACAAATTTACTATTTTGAATTTATTACCTTCGATCTACAGTTATGCTCAGTTTGAAATACCTTCCCGAAAAGTAAGGGCTTCTCGCAGCATGACATGTTTACATATGCACATTAAGTATATAATAAGTTCTAAATCATGTAATATATATATTTACTTTTGCAAATTGACTATTTTTAATTTATTACCTTCGATCTACAGTTATGCTCAGTTTGAAATACCTTCCCGAAAAGTAAGGGCTGCTCGGAGCATGACATGTTGCCTGCTTTGGTATTTATAGAGTTTATGGCCTGGTTGTTGATAGATTCATGGAGCAATTGCAATTGCTGCACTTTGCCGTCTGCCAAATTAAATTTGGCGTTTTATGCATTAGATTTCCCCGCCGTTTCGCACCGTTTACGCTTTGGCGTTATTTTCAAACACATCTATTTTAAGAGATTTTTCCAGTTCGTTTGTGTTGCGCACATGAATGGTTAGAGAGACAGCGAATTTTCCGCACACATATTGCAATATATTTCCACTGAATTGGAGGTGAGAAATATTTGCATACAACAGCAGACAACAGATGCGAATAAGGGTATTAAAAACGGTCAGGCAAGCGCCACACGACTGCCAGATACCCTGTAACTAAGTGCACACTGAACATTTGAAATATTTCATTTATTATTTGAAATATTTAACTAGTTGAAAGGAAGTTTTTCTGAGACAAAACCATAAATTCAGTTGCTTACATTTGTTTCCAAAAATGTGACCCGCTTGTCCCAATCTGCATGTTGCAGGGCATAAGCAAACAAAGCAGCATTCAAAGCAAAAAATGGCCGGCACATTTCGAATAACAAATATTGGCCAACACTTTGACACAGGCGTATCACAGGCGTTGTCCACCGTGCAGCGTGGTTGCGCATTTTGGTTTTTATTACATTTTGTTTAGCAGCAAATTTAAGCTGTAGTTGACTACAAATTTAAGCCTTCCGATAGCTATATCCTCAACCATTTTGGCCAACTGCAAGCCACATGATATAGAGCAGGCAACCTTCAATCAGACAATATCATACATAATTCAATAAGCATATCGAAGAACTCGAGAAATCATTCCGCAAAAATTGAACCACTTGATCGACTGCCTGTCGCGGCATATTTGTCAATATTGAATTTTCGACAGTGCAGCTCCAAGTGGGGACCAGCTGAACCAGCTGAAAACGATACGTGTGCCAAGGATGTCAACTTCTTGGACAGCTCCACAGCACCACAGCTCATAAACGATGTGGTGCGAAGTGGTTTGCTGGGCAACTGCATATGTCAATTGCTTTTTTTATTTGTTTCGTTTTTTTTTTGTTTTTGCTGTTTGATTTTGGTTTTTTTGGGCAAAGTGTAAACATGTTGACCAATTGGCAGCCCCAGCAGCGTTGCAGCTTTTAACAATTCGTTTCATTTTCCTTTGCCAATTTTAATGCGCTTTGTGTGCATTTTGGTTTACGAGGAGCTCAATTTGAACAGCGTCCATTAAATCAAACACAGCATTCAGGTATACCTAAAATCAATTACAACATATGAGTTGGGAAAGCCACTTTTTATGTCCACGCTGTGCATAAAAATCATAGTCGACTTAATTGTGGGTTTTCAATTAGAATTGCATCATAACTCGACTCATTAATACGTAAATCGCAATATTTAACTCTCCATCAGAATAGTAATAACTTTTTAAGCGATTTTAATTAAGAAATTCAGCTTGGAGAGACACCATTTAAATGGCTCAATATGCTTAATCCTCAACCACAAGGCAATCGAGCTCGTAATTTGTCGATTTCTGTTGAACTGTGTTCGATTCTACTTGTGGCAGACACTCTTCGATCGGCAACCCAAATAAAAGAATGCAACATTAACAAAAGTTTCGCATTAACAACAACAGCGAACCGCGATATTTGCCATGCCGAAGATTGAATACTCTTACAGAGCAAACTAATATTTTTATATATATCATTTCAAATATTTTATACTGATTTTTTGTTCAACATCATCAGCTCATCAAGAGTTCTTGCTTGGCGACAAAACTTGCATACCCTTTTGCAAGCGTATAAAAAGTAGCAGAAGACGCCGCAAATGTTGAATACAAAGCACAAAAAATTAAAAACAAAACAAAAAAACTGCTAAATTGGGTTGAAACCCGATGCTGAGAACGGCTAAAGCCAAGCGCCCCGTGCTGGATGAGTCATGCTCGCGTAGATCCCGGACTGGTGGCCAGAAGACAGCGCCGCCAGAGCCACAACTGGCGGATGGGCACGATCGTTGTTTTCAAATGTGTGAAATGGAATAAACCTGAAGCTTGGCGCAAAAAAAAGGGCTCAGGGTCGGATGGGTCTGAGTTTTGTTTTGACTGCCGACTTACCTGAATGCGGCCCACGGATCGGTTATGGACTGGACAACAACAACGACTGCAACGACTTGCTAATCATATCAAGCTTCAAATTGTTGATTATTTAACTGGCGAGTTAAGAGAGATCGCAGCGCTAAATTGTCAGATCATTGCTGCTGTTGACTTTGCTTTTGTGCAGATGACTCACTGGTTGCAGGTAGTTGCTGTCTTTAGCTATGTATCTACAGGCAGATAGACGGGGCAGACGGGGCAGACGGACTGGGCAGAGGCGTCTGCCCGCCTCGAAAAATCTTTGTTTGGCTTCACTTTATTAGATGTTGGAGCTCCGAGTGCCGGTAACTGGGCCCAGGTAGATTTATTGTATAAACAGCAAATGGGCAAATAAGCTCTGTATGACAGGAAGGCAAACTCTAAGCCAACAGCAACAAGTATTTATATTTTCGCTTATTTATTGGTCTGCGTCTGCGTCTGGGTCTGGCTTTGGGTTTGGGTTTGGGTTTGGTTTCGTTCTTGGTTTGACCACTTGCCGGCCCAAAAACAAAATCGCCCGGGTGAGTCACTCGATCGGTTCGGTCCACATGTGCGGAAACTGAACTCCTTTTCCAGCAGCACTTTATTATTATTATTATTTTTCGTTATTAAAAAGGCAACAAGAAAAAAATTGATTGATTTTATAGGCGCGATAAGTTTATTGTAGTCGACTTTGGAGTCGGTCGATTGGTTGGCTCGAGATCGCAGTCTGTCTGCAAGATGACTAATGTTTAATGTTTACTATGCTCGTAATGAATTTGTGATCTCTTTGTTACGAGCCACGTCTATTGTGGTTGTTGTGCTTGTAGTCGTTGTTATGAGTGTGTGTAAAGTGACGCGCTTAAAAAGCAAGTTATTAGCACTTATTATGTGTTGGCGTGCGTTGAGTTGAGGTGTCGTTGACACCTGAGATTTATGCATTTGTTTATCTATTTCGGTAGTAGTCGAA
The DNA here is from genome assembly GCA_035041535.1 of Drosophila cognata. Taxonomy (NCBI): domain Eukaryota; kingdom Metazoa; phylum Arthropoda; class Insecta; order Diptera; family Drosophilidae; genus Drosophila; species Drosophila cognata. Next base: position 2,911,212 of record JAWNLC010000688.1, on the reverse strand, counting down.
ATCAGCGCTTATTATATACATATATATGTATATATAAATATGGGCAACATGAGCGTGGCTTGGCTTGTCCTTGGCACATTTGAGCCAAATCGAAGAATCGATTAAGAGCATTAACATTGTATGGCAGGCTAATGGTCGCCTTTAAACAAAATGTATTAATTAAACAAACAAATGGCAAATAGCAACCATAAATAAAGACCATAACTAATTGCTGACACAGTTAGCCAGACAAAGACATTAAATACGGTTCGCGTGGGCGCCGGCGCACTCAATCCACGGCTGCTGCTGTCAGCGAAACCTCAGCTCCGATATAAAATTGTCGAAGTCGGCAACAAAACTCAATTGGAGTACAACACCTGCACGGCGAATGTGGAGCGCGTGCTCAGACAAATGGGCGAACAAAGGAAAATCGTATTCAATTTGAAAATTTTCATAGAAACTAAATTAACCAGAACAGAAAAGTTTTTTTTTTTTTTTTTTTTTTTTTTTTGGTGTTGCCAACAATTTATTACTCATGCTGGGATTACTTTGCTATTGAACCCAGCTGGAAGCAGAGCAATATTTCTATTTGAGATCAAACACTAATTTTAATTTTAATATTTACCCGTTGGTAAATGTTTAATATGTGTGAATCGTGGCCCACCCTAATCTATATAATAATTCAATATCAAATTTGGATACAAATAAATACTAAAAAATAATTAGAAATATATGTGAGCACATATCTATATAGTGTCTCGAGGCGACTTTCTGATAATCGTATAGATTTACATAATGCATCAGCAAAACATAATTCAAAAGAAAAGCTAAGCGAGAAGAGAGCAGAGCGAAGCGGGAAGAGCGGCAAATTGTAGCGTGGGCAAAGCCCAAGCCGTCATTTGGAATTTGGAGAATGAAAATTGGAAATGAAATTGGGCAGCTGCTGTCAGTTGGTGGTGTTCGGGGGAGCCCATAAAAATCAGTTCAAGTGCAAACAAACAAATTTCCAGTAGCACTTGTTGGAGATAATTTCATAAATTTTGTAAAATGACGCGACTTTCATTTAGGTGGCGTGGCAGCAGTGCGCAGGCGCAGAGACAGGCAGACTTCGAGAGTTGACTTGACTTGACTGCAGTTCAGTTGAGTTGTTCGAGATGCGTTGATAAATTACAGACAGCTTTTTCTGTTGTCTGTGTTTTATGTGTGTGTGTGCAGGTAACAAGAGTCGACAGTTGGCACGAGCCATAAATATCCATGCAGACGACGCCAAATCAGCTGCATCATCCAGCGGCAACAACAGCAACAATTACAACTTTTGAGGCACCAACGACGCCCACTTTAAGCACCTATGTAGCAGCACGGTGCCCTCGTCACCTCAGCTGCACAATTAAAATGTAGGCAGTGCCTGGACAAATAAGCCCAAGGCAAGTTAACAACAAAAAAAAAACAAAAAAAAAAAAAAAAGAGTAGCTGAGATGATGTTTTTCCTTTTCTTCTTCATTCGTTTTTATGTTTTCTCTTCTTTTAATTAAAAGGGTTACTAACCGTCTGACAAATCAGAAAACAAATCTAAACAAAATAAATTACTTTTACTCCAACACAAGCTTTTTAGGCTTTTAGGGCTCAGCGACTCACAATTTACCAAGTCATGGCCAAAGTTTTGAGTTTGAGTTTGGGTTTGGGTTCGGGTTCTTGGGCCGCCTTCGAGCACAGACAGAATCGACTGAATATGCAGCCAGTGCAAAGCATTTGAAAGGAAAACTATTCAGATACCCTTCAAATTGTACAGTTCTTGGATAGAAAACAGAATAATAAAAAACTGAACAGAATTATTTAAAATATTTGAATTTGCTACGAATGAAAAGGTAAATTATTTAATTAAAAAAAATGTTTGAAAACTAAAAAATCTTCAAATCTTTATTTTAACAGTACAATCAAATAATTGCGCAGGCTCTCAAATAATTAATAAATTTCATTTGTATAAGATTTAAAATTAATATTGGAAATAACTATTTCATTCAGCATTATTTGCAACAAATTTGAGTATTTTTTTAATTGCAATCAAAAATTGTATAAATTGTGTAATTATATATAGTATTCTGAAGTCAATATATATAATATAATATAATACTTTCCAGCTAAATAAAATACAAAAATTTGATTGCATTTTTTAATTTGCACAATTTTTTTTATTTATGTTAGGTATTCAACAAAATCTAGCTTAAAAAAATAAAATACAATTAGTTATGTAAAAAACGATTAACCATTTAATAATAGCTAAAAACTTAAAAAATAGTATTAAATCTGAGACACGACTTATGTAAGAAGTTTGGTAAGTGCACAAAAGACTTAAATGTATATTTGACTTTGGGGTACTAAATTGGAAACATAATGTTTAAGCTTAAGTAACCGAGTTGGTAAAGAGTATTAACAACAACTGTGCGCAACAAAAGCTAAGAGTCATTTGCTGAGGGCTGCTGCTGTCTACAACAACAACAACTAAAGCAGCAACAACAATAACAACTGTTGAGCGTCAAGTCCAAAACTGAAAATGAGAAAAAAATAGCTACGCCGCTTTGGCACGTGCGCAGCCAGTTGGTATAACCGCCCCCGAGACCCGCCCGTCACGTCACAACTGGGCTACAAGCAGCTACAGCTCCAATAGCAGCCACAGCCTCAGCAATAGGTACACCACCAACAGCAGCAGCAGCAGCAGCAGCAACAGCAACAGCAACAGCAACAGCAACAGCAGCAGCAACAACAGCTTGAGGTCCAAACCCCCGACATCAAAGTTGAGTTCCATTTCAGGTTTGAGCTCTTGAAAAATGACGTACAATGGCGAGCTCGTTTTTATTTTTTATTTTTAGTGTGTGGTAGTAGACTCCAGGCCAGGTAAATCAACTTGTCTGTTGTCTGCAAAGTGTGGCTCAGGTGTTTGAAGCCATTTCGGACTTAGACTTGCGCTGGCTTTGGGGATAGCTAGGCAGCCAACCACGTTTGATGACTCTGTTTCAGTAAGTCTTGTAATGGGCATTGGCTTGATTAATTTACGACATGGCCAAAGTTTTTTTGTTGTAGTGCGCACAAAGCGTTTCGTTTAGCTTTGGCTAATAGGTCAAGGTTTGGTTTTTAATTTACCAACAGAAAACAAAAGACAAAAAAAAAACAGTCTGTTCAAGTTTAAGATTCTCGTGTCATTGTCTCCGAGTTAAGCTCAGCTTAGCCATGCCCCAAACAAGCAAGAACAACTATCTTTGACAAGTGGAAGATGAACATGCCCTTGCAGAACATTGGCCAACTTCTCATTTCTACAATTTACTTCTGGTTGCTGATGTTGAATATTGTCTAAGGTTAGGTTGTGGTAGGCCCGATGTTGCATGGTAGATTTCATCAAGATTTGATAACTGATAACTTAAAAGGATCTTCTCAGGCTGTCTTATCTCGTTCTTGTCACAGTTACATTAAAAAACTGATAATATATTCAACTGTCACTACAGATTTAGTTACAGAGTTCTAATGGCCAGCTGTCAGGGAGATTATGCACAAAGCCTCATTTTGCCTCATTAGAGCGAAGATTTGCCGCCACGCATGCGCCACAAGAAAAGTACAGTTAAATGGACAACTGCAGATGAAGATGAAGATGCAGATGGAAATGGAGATGAGTAGTTGCAATGCCGCATCGCGTCGGCGTTTGCTTTGTGCGGCAAGTGCCACAGACGGGCCGAGCCGACGCCTGGCAAGCAATTCTCCAGCTTCTGTTTGCTGCTTGCAATAAAAAGGCAAGCACATCATGCCTCATCCCAAGAGAAGTACACCCAGCCAATGCCAAAAGCATGTCAAATCTGAAATGGAGCCGAGGTGGTTGCCCACTTCTAAGTGACTGCAACACCTGCTCTGCTGGGGTCGGCTGCTGAGACGAGTTGCAAGTGAGCTGCGGCAGGCTGCAGTTGGCTCTGGCCCAGGCAATTGACTCTCTAGTTGGTACCCTAATCAAAACGTTAAACCTTTGCGGCAAATTTGGCATGGCTTTATTAACGATCTTAGCTGTTTGCTGTACAGCCGAGCCTAATAGGCATAGCTGCTGGTAATGGACTTGGATTGGACCACAATGAGTGGCCCAGAGTGGAGTGGAGATAGTCATTAGCCGAGGCTGAGACATGATTGGGGCGACTAATTTATTGTAATGGACCACAAGAGCTACAAATGTTGGAACAGCTGGAATACTGAATTCCCAAGTTAAGATTAGTGTTACTTTGTATATATAGATATATTGATCAGCTGAGCATGCATTTATTTGATAAGCACTTAAGGCTTAAGCTAAGCGGATTATGGAACATTAGCCAGCACGCCCATAATCCCTACTCCTGTTGCACCACCACATCATTGTATTGCAACTCAAAACATCATCTTCATAAATGCCAGTAGCATTACATAAATTAACTTATTTATGCCGAGCTGTAAACTAAAACTTTTCAAAATAGTTGGTGACAAGCAAGCGAGTGGGTACGACTCAAATATACCCTGCACGCAGCCCATAATTAAACTAAGAACTTTTTAGACTTAAACTAAGTAACTTATTAGATTAAAAATTGAACCTGGAGTCAGCAACAAATAAAATTTAATTACAAAAAGAGGTCAGCAAACGATAAGTCAAAATTAAAGAGTCACAATTAATCTTTTTCACACCTATTTTACTGGCCAGGAGTGTATGTTCGTAACTATGTATTTTTGTGATAAATTCATTTACTCAGATTAATTTATTTCTACATCATAATATCCGTTCTCTAAGCATATGTATTACACCCCACTTGAAGTGTTTAGGGTATAAAGGTGAGCAACAAAGGAAAAGTCTCAGACACTTCATGCGTTGCTAAGCCCAAATATTAAACAAGATTTTTGACTACCAGTGTTAACACATTGTGGTTGTCGTTCTCGTGGTTGACTAGCACTGTCGCAACACAACCAACGAAGGCAACAACAACAACAACAACAACAACAACAATAGTCAAGCAGGCTGGCAGCAGCACAATTTATGGCCCTTAGAACAGATTTTAGACACGACGACAGCCCAAGCCACGGACAGAGCCACAGTCACGGTCAGGGGCTGGAACTGAGACGGAGACTGAGACTGGGACGCAGCCTGACGACGCATGCACACGCAAACTGCAGCAACATCAGCAGCAGCAGCAGCAGAAGAAGAAGAAGCATACACTTATCCAAAAAACCGACCTAAAAAATCGACATACTTTTGGAGCCAACCTAATATTCAGAAAGCAAAGTTTTTCAGATTTCCAAATGCAAATGCATTTCTAACATTTAGTTTCGAATTTTACTAAAATTATTTGAAATGTTCTTTTTCAAAATAGAAAAATTGCGAAAATCGCCATATATTTTCTGAATATTTTAAAATTTTCTTTATTTTAGCGTGATTTACCAAAATTTTGTTCGATTATTTTTTGTGAGTGTATGCAGCAGAAGCAGCAGCAGCAACAGGATAGGAACTGGTTACAGCTGGGGAAGTGCTACCGTCTTACACGCGTTAGTCCCGCGTCCCGTTGTTGTTGTTGTTGTTGTTGTTGTTGCTGATGTTGCTGATGTTGCTGTTGCCCTCCGCTTTGCGTTTTGTGTCGCGCTCTTGTCAACGATGCTTCGCCTGCTTGGCTCGTCTCGACAGCCGCAGCGTAACCCATAATTTTAACACCAATAATAAAAGAAAACAACAACAGCAGCAGCAGCAGCAGCGACGCCAACGTGCAGGTGTGCATCAAGTCGCAGTAGCTGCTCCGTGTGCCCGTATCTTGATATCTTACAGATACAGATACAAAACGTAACGCTCTCGTCTCAGCAGCAACAACAACAGCAGCAGCAGCAGCAGCAGCAACAAACAGCCAACGAGTGCACTTGGTCATAAATTTACGTTTGAAATTGTCTGGCCCGAAAACCAGTTTTGCCCACCAAAAGACCCAAAGGTTTTCATTATTTTCGTGTAGAAGCCTGTGTTTTCTGTTGCCTGCCACATAATTGCAGTTGCAACGCAACTTTGGTAGCTTTTTTTTTTTTTTTTTGTATGGCAGACAGACCTCGATCTTAGTCTTTCCCCATCACTCGCATCAATATTAGCTGACACAACTGGAATAACACATCTTTTTTCAGTTTTTTGTGTACCATCTACATTTTTGGTGTAATGTTACTGCTGCGTGTGAAAATAGTACATAATAATAGATCTAATTGATATGAGGCAGATCCTCATTTGTAATCAGACGTAGCGTGCACAGCCAGAGGAAGTTGCTTATTACAATAGAACCAATTGTCGAATCGAGATTATCAAGTATCGCTCTCATCGCCAGCTATCGGAAACCGAATTTAATCATAATTATTCATCAAGTGTATCACTTCGAAATGCTGGTCCCTTCAGTTGATTCTGATTTTGATATTGGCATTATTCAAGAAATCAAACAATGAAACCAACACACAAACATTTATTCGGCATATTTGCAGGCCAGGTAATTTCGATTGTTGTGCATTGACCCACTTTTTGTGAAATGCTGCACAGATCCTTTCCGGCTGCTCCAAAAACAAAAATTATATTAACTGTAAAATTCTGACAGGTCAGTTAGCTGATTTAAAAGCAGCTGCACGACATCAAGCCATAAAAACAACCAACAAATAAAGGCCCATAAAAAATGCAGTCAGAGTCTGAGACAGAAAGATTAATTATCACATTAATTAACTGACCTCAAAAAACGAAAGTTTCGCGAATTGAAATGAGGCAAACGGAATGCAAAACCCAAATAAATTCACAAAACGAAACAAATGAAAGTGACAACCGTTATACGAGTGTGGATTTAGACAAAGCCCAATTTTTTTGTTAATTTTATAATAACAAATTCCGTAAAGTTTGTATTCTTTTTGGATATAATCCGCTCTCAGATGTTGCCATCCAGGAGTTGCACTTTCAATTTCCGCACGTCTCGTAAATCAATTAAACAACACAAAGATTGTAGATAGTACCGTAAAAATAAATGTTGACCAGCTGACACAGTTGTCTTGGTCAGCATAACAAAAGGTATACAAAAAAAAAAAAAATACTGAATAACAAAACGATAAAAATGTCAATATGTATATATGTATAAGAACACAGCTGAAAAGCAAGCCAAAATCCTTAATTTGCACAACACGACGATCGACGGCGATTGTGCGATTGTGCAGTCAGTCATATGGAACAACACTTGGGTCAAACTTGGTCTCAGTTCAACTCCACTCGACTGGCGGCCCCTGCGAGTGACAAAGAAACAGACCAAGGCGACAATGGGGGCACTGCTCAAGACAAAAGTGCATTTTGCGGTTAAACTTTGCACAAATGAATAAATTCTCAAATATCGACTTGTAGCCAAAAAAAACAACAACAACAGCAACAAGCAACATGAACGAAACTTTGACAGCCACAGCCAACTGCAAGTGTTAAAAAATCAAACAATTGTCTGCCAATAATTCGAGAAAAAAAATGAATTGAAATAAACGCAAAAACTGGGAGTGTGCCCAACGCGTGCTGGCAAATTAGACAATTGCAAATATGTCGAGATAACAAACAAAAAATGAACAATTTCAAATATTATTTGATTTAAATATTGAATTAATATAAAATATATATAAATACGTATAATATAATTTCTATATGCTGTGAGTATTTAAGTAAGAAATATTCAACTCTTTTTAAGAGATTTCATTTAACTAAATGAATAAGTAATTTCCGATAACTTTGACTTAAATTGGGATTAATAATGTAGATGGCAAGTGGAAGAGGAAAATGTTCTCTCCATTCCAGGTTCATTTCAAGCTTAAGTTGATCTATTTGAATTCCATTTAAATAAAGTATTTAAGCAAGAAATATTCAACTCTTTTTAAGAGATTTCATTTAACTAAATGAATAAGTAATTTCCGATAACTTTGACTTAAATTGGGATTAATAATGTAGAAAGAAAGTGGAAGAAGAAAATGATCTCTCCATTCCAGGTTCACTTCAAGTTTGAATTGATCTATTTGAATTCCAGTCGAGTAGGTATCCAGAGACTGCGTAGATCCTGCAATCAACTTGTTGAACTTAATCCATTTAATTTTAAAGTTTTTGAAGTAATAAATTGCTTGCAGCATTTTCCCTCAGCCCACTCGAATGCAAGGGAACATGGGAAAAGAGAGGCATTTCGACGCTCAACTTGATGACTGCCAGGGCACCGACTAATGACACATAAATATTTATCTGCAACAGCCCCCCAACCCCCAACCCCCTCAGCCTGCCCCCTCAATATGTGTGTAACTAAAAGGGTTTCATGCCTGCACAAAGCTTCGATCGGTGTTTTTTTTTCTGTTTTTTCTGTTTTTTCTGTTTTTTGTTTTTTGTGTGTGTTTCTGTTATCTGCCAGCTACTTGACTTACACACGCAGAACCCAAGAACCAGTTCGAGCGTTGAGTAATTACACAGGTCGCTTGGAGCTGGGACTTGGATCTGGAGCTGGAGCTGGAGTTGGGGCTGGGTCTGGGGCTGGGGCTGGAGTTGGGGGGTTTTATGTTGGCTTTTTGGAACGAACCTTTTGTCGTGCGTTTGCGTCCGGTCCGTCGCACTGTCGCCGGTCGGTCGCTTAATTGCGTAAGGCAGGTGGCTGACAGAGAATAAAGCACCTACATACATATACACATATAGACATATAGTCATCTAGACATATAGACAGACTTGCACGCATAGACGGAAGACTGGCGCAGACAAACCACTTTAAAGCTGTTCCCGTAGGTGATTAGTGACGGCTTTGAAAGCCGCTGTCCAAATGCTCAATGCCCAATCCTCAATGTTCAATGGTCGCTCTGGCTGAGGCTGAGGACAGTAGCCGTCGCTCTTTCCATTATTGCCAAGTGTCAAATTAAGTGCTCACATGATTAATATTTGTGGCCGAGGCTGCTCAGCTCCTACACACTCATCCTCAGCTCATCCCGCAGCCTCTTCCAAAGCACCACTTCCAGGCTACTGTTCATTTTCATTTTGGGCATGCAATTTGTGCGCTGATTAAGCGTGTCGCCGTGTTATTAACTTTTTAATATAAGCCGCTGAAATATTGTCTAGCTTGGGGCAGTCCCAGCACTGCAGTTCTATTGATGTACTATGCGTTTGGCATGCCGCTGAGTTTTCCTCGAGCTTCTTGTGTTTTATGTCCTGTGACGATTCGTCAGGGTTCAGGCCAAACGGAAATTGCATTGCATAGCTGCCAAATGAGTCAGCACATCAAAAAGACCAGCGACTCAGCCGAAGAGCTTAGCTATCCATCAAAAATTAAGCAAGTTAAGCCTAAAGCTGTGAAACTAAATACATCTGTAGACAAAATTATTTAGCAGCTGTAAATGCAAGTTTAAAGAATATTTTCTAAATATTGTCTAATTGCCTACACAATAATGCTAATTTTGAATTATTCCTATAATTGGGATTTGTATTACTCTCATTTTTAAGAAAAAAAAAATCATAATCCTTTTGATATTATTTTTTATTATTTTCGTATGCCTTACAACTAATTATCGTCATCAATTCTGAGCACTCCATTTCTATCATTATTTTTGGTCTGATTGGGATTTTTCCGAGTTTTCACAAATGATTGCAACAAATATTTATTAATTCATTTTACAATTAAATACCTACAAAAATCTTACACATTTTTTTTATTATTTAATACAAAGTAAAATATTAAATGATTTTTTATTTAGTTAACTCTTTTTTATATATTCGAAATGTATGGGATTAAAAATAAAGAAAAAAAAATTAATTATTAAAATTTGAATTTGATTTTAATTTCATTGAATATAATTTAATATTTACTTTTGTATTTTTCTGTGTCGATAGATATTAGACATTACATAAATAAATAAACTGAATAACTGGTATATTTTTAGGAGATAAAAATATTTTAATATTATTTGTTTAGCTCCGATTTTGTCTAGTCAAAATCAAAATATCTTCCTTACCTCAAAGGATTGTTGAAAAATTGAATCAGAAATCATTGCAGATAGCCAAATAATATTCAAATATAAGTCTATAATTATGATTTTTTTTAGTGGATAATATGGTTATTATATGGTATTATTAACGATTCCATTTTATGGGTCGATGGCAGTTCTGCAATCTGTTAAGCTAACCCGCTGTTTAGCCGCACATAAATCCTATGTAGTTCACAGCTGAGGACCAACGGGATTATTTTAGACTACAAGATGAAAATGTGCCAAGTCGTTAGGTCTGGGTAACCTTTCGCTTTCCTTGGTCTCAAGTGGGTCCAGTTAAATTCTTCAAGTGTGTCACGGACCAAATCGTTGTCACAGCCGCTGCGGGGCGGGCGTCTCACGTGTCACATGCCAGAGGCACGAAGGCGCTCTGTCGAGTGGATGACACATGCCTGTGGACGACTCTCGGGGATCGGCGTCGGCATCGGCATCGCCGTCGGAGTCGGAGTCGAGGTCGGGGTCGGTGTCAGCGCTGGGCGTCTCGGGGCCAGAGCTGTTAAGTACGCTTAGAGCAGATTAACTTAACTGTGCATAAAATGCTAAAAACAAAAAAGGAATTTTTATGCGACCATAAAAATGCTCAAGTACGCCAGCACAACACAAAAGAAAAGAAACGAAAAGAAAAGAAAAAACTAAACAGAACAGAACAGAACAAGTCGAAACTGAAGTGGCTGTCATTTGGCCACATTTCAGTGAGTGAAAATATTTTTGGAATGTGTTAAAAGTCATGCATAAAATTAGTTTCAACTTGGGTGACGCAGACCCGTCGACCTGATCCGGCTGCTGTTTCCCACTCCATTGATTTATTTTCAAGAAGCGAACCCAAAAACACATTTGAGCAACACGTGCGTTCCTCGAAAATTTCTCGCCTGTTTAGGATTATTTTCTATTTCTATTTCTTGTTTTTTGTTGGCGTTTGCAGTTAAAGAACCATAAAAATACAAATTTGATGCATATGACATGTTCAAGTGTGTTTCGAACACACATTTATGAAACCGAATGCTTCAACTATGGAAAACAACCACACAACATATCGATGAAAACTGTAGGCCAAACACAGCCTAGGGAAGCACATCAGAGATGGAAAGGGTATTGTCATTGTCAGTGCACAGTGCACTAACAACTCTATTCAGTTGGCAGACTGACAGTCTAGTCGTAATCGAATTTTACGCAGCACTGATCACCCTCTGATCCCGGATCGAGGGGCATTCAAAGTATCGCCTACGCACCTCTTCGGTAATTGTTGTGCTGCGTTCTCACGTTGCCTAAATCAAATCAGTTTGCTTGCAGCAACGCGAATCATTTTCACACGCCTCCATTTTTCATGCGTTTTAGCGTTTTCGCGTTTCGCGCCTACTGCCAATTGCACACACACACACACACACACACAAACTTGCGTGTGAGCGACTGTCAGACACGGTGACAATGACAATGACTGGCCTGACCTGACCCTTTGATACCTGCAGTCTGCATCCCGATGCTCCGCTCTAAACACATCAACGACTATGCAAAATTGGCAGACACTGACAGAAATTTCAATGCCAAGGGGAGTAAATATGGATCTGGTACAATTTAACAAAAAAAATCTATGCGATTTACACTCAGAATCAAAATTGCAATGAATTGAGAAAGTTAACCTAAAATGAAAATTGAAAACTTGAAAAATGTTCTTATTTTTATAAATTGTTTCATAAAAATTTCTTAAAATTGGAGAGGATCCTTTTTTAGGTAGATATAACCACCCGTTAGAAAATAGCATTATAGAGTGATTATTTCTCTGAGTGCACAGATAAGTAAACAAATTGAGGATACGGTTTTGCAACATTCTCGATCAGTGCACTCACGACAATGAGAGCCATCCATTCAATACGCGGGATATGTTGGGATTGATTGTGTAGGAACGATCTGCATAGGTTACGGGAGCAGGCAAAGACGGAGCTGTAATGATCATGCTTGATCCCTAGGGTTGTTGATCTTGTTGTTGTTTTGAGGATCACTCACGCAATTTATGTGCTCGCAGTGCTTTCAATTGCTGACCCCTAATAACGAATTCGTGCACAGCCTAATTGTATACATATTGATGAACGATGGGTTGCGAGGGATAATCCCTAGGCAGGGAGGGAGTGCGAGAAATGGCGAGACGATCATAGAAGGAATTCCAAATTGTAAAGGTTCCTTTTGCCATTTGCGTGTCGTTTTTTTTTTGTTTTTTTTAAATTGGCATTTTTTTTTTGTGAACTGAAAGAAGATCAGATATCAGAAAAGGTCCTGTCTAACATCAATCAAAGAAATGCTGAGAGTAAGAGTAAAATTAACTGCCTGAGCCGATGGGTTGTTCGCTTGGCATTGTTGATCCTGTGCAGGCAGGGAGCTGTGATCCGTGATCACTTGTTTGTTTAACTGCTTAGCAGTCTGCTCATCTTCGCTGTTGTTGAAATATTTCTGCTTCGTTTGCTTGGCACAACATTGAACCTTTTTTTTGGTTGCATTGTTTGCATCTGTTTAGCGCTGGCGAAACAGGTGGAGGACGCAGTGCTAATTGGATTATGTATTGCTTAATGATCCTTGCCACTAAAGTGGGCAGCCCTCAAAGGTCTGCGTGATTTGGCATTTAAGCCGATGCCCACATCGTTTGCCAGTTGCCTGTGAAATGGGTTAAGCGCGGCCAGATTCGGGAATGGTGTTAATCTCTTAAACATGCACAAAGTATTTTGTGGTTTCAGATAAAAAGTAATACCGAATGAAAAGGGAAAGTTCCACTGAAATTGTGCCCCGAAATGGGTCAAGACTGGGGATAGGGGTTGATGTTATGACGAATCACAATATGTAATATATGGAATGGGAAGAGCAAAAACGAGCAATATAAACATAATTTTAAGTGGCCATTATTTCCACTTGATCAAGCATTCTAATTAATACGAAACAAAACATAAAAACCTATGCAAAATTCCCACGAGCACTCAAAGAGCTTCTTTATACTAAATCGGACAAGTCTGGCGACTGATGCGCCACTTTTTGCATTTATTTTATGATTAAATATTGTCGTATTCACTGAAGCTCAACCGAAAGCCAATGGGCCGAGACGAGACGAGCCGAGACTTGCGTGAGAACTTCACAAGAAATCAAAATACTTAAATGCCACACAGACAGACAGACAGAGAGACAGACAGACAGAGAGACAGACAGACAGACAGACAGTGACTACTGCTTTGCAGGCATTTCATAATTTTGTTAGTCGAAATTTCTGTGGTTGGCCCAAAACCAATAAGCGGGCCAAGACAGCTGCACAACTTATATTGCAAGTTGAGGAACATCGGCGCACTCGAGCATATCGATGGGCCGCGTTAAATGTTGAATGTTAAGCGCTGTTGCCTTTTGAGCCCGAACCAAACTAAATGCATACGCTAATTGTCTTGGCCAAATACAAGCGTTTTCACGCCATTCTGCGCACTTCGAGATGGAAGGGTTCTCGTTCTCGTTCTGGTTCTGTTTCTGTTTCTGGTTAGGGAGTCAGTCAAAAAGAAGCAATCAAAGATTGAAGCGTGGGTTGACGTTGCTGTCTTGTGCCACACCCCGGGGCAACTTCATTGTTTATTCAAGAAAATGTGTTGGACAACGTCTTTCCTTTGGGGTTGGTGTGAGAAAAACATTGCTTAACAAATTGTACAAATAACCATGTGTTGGAGCTTCTATGAGAACTATTTTCCGTGTATATAGATAAACTTCCGGCAATTTGGAATAAATTATTCAATCATCAATAGTAGCTAGAAAAGTTCAAGAGAAAAAAAGTCAACACTGAAGAAGGAAAATCGTTGAAACTCGATACAAGGTGCACGGCAAACAAATAGCTATGAAATCAATAAAAATGCGATGGAAAAGATAAGATGTACACGATGGGCCTACTAATTATGTATACATTTCTGCTGCTGCATAGAAATAATAATCAAATCCCAGCAAAACAAGGCAAAAGGGCGCATTGGAATCAAGATAAGCGTTAAAGTGTGCAGAGTCTGCAAAAAAACACACAAAATTGAGAAGACAAAGAACAAAAAACACAACTGCCAACAATGGCAAAAGATCAGTGAACAGAACATGATGATGATGATCATGAGTATGATGATGCTGCTGATGATGCTGCTGATGATGCTGATTATTAGGATGATGATGAAGGTAAATAAACCCAAAAAATAAAAAATAAGAAGCAGCAACATGCAGCGCTTTTGTGTGCAACAAGAGCAACAAAATGACTCAGGGCAGAGGCAGAACGAAAAGAAAGGCAAGATAACCAGCGCATAAATGGTTTGGGACTGGGTCTCGGTCTCGGTCTGGCTCTGGGTCTCGGTCTGGCTCTGGGTCTGGGTCTGGGTCTGTGCCTGTTGTCGAGCCTCAGTCTCAGTCTCAGTCTCAGTCGCAGTCTCTGGTCCCGATCTCAACTCGAGTCGCGCCAGACAAACTGGCGACGCTTGTGAAATTTTCTCTTCGTCTGCTTTGGCCTGCCTCTTTTTCGTACGCAATAATAAAGAAAATAAATAAAAACACTCACAACACCAACACACACACACACACACACACACGCACACACAAAAGAAGAGGGGGAAAAAAGAACCATAAATGCATTTCAACAAAGGCAGCCTGAGGAGCCAATGAACCTAAGGAGCTAAACCAAAGCCCAAACCAAACCAAACCATAGCCCATAAATAAGCCGGGGCCATCGTCTTTGGTCTTGGTCTTGGTTTTGGTCTTGGTTTTGGTTTTGGCTTTGCCTAGAGTCGTGTGTGCTGCGCATGCGCAGCCGTTCGCATTCGGTTGCACTTCAACTTGAGGCATGCCACGCCGGCGGCTGCCACTGCCTCCTGCCCCAAAGCGATCGTTGCTGCTGCTGTTGTATTCTATCTTTTTTTTTTCTTTCGATTTTGTTTTTTTCTGCGCCTAAAACGAATTTGCCCTTTTAGAGGCAGGCTACACAAAGTATTTGTGTATTTCTATGTTGCATTTTGTTGCACATTTAGTGGCAAGCAGCAGAGGGTAGCCTCATTTTGTGGCCCAATGCGGATAGTGCTTAATCAATGCACATATTTAAATAACATTTCTGCGATTAGTCAACTTAAGTTGGGCTTAAATATTATTATTTATTATATTTTTGAAGGATGAGTGTTAAATTTAATTTTAATTTTTATTTAATTTAATTTTATTTTAATTAAGTTTAAAGTGCTTCTTTTATGTTATGATTTATGGTAGTCAATTATTTATTGTATTTAACTTTGAGTATGTTAAGCACTTTCAATTAATCTAGGTTTGTTAACTTTCTATAATTATTTTATTATTTAAACTCACAGCTTAAACTTGCAGCTAATTAATTAATTTTCGATTAAATTCTTGACCTTTGCCTATTAGATTTTAGAGAATTCCATTTTTTCTTTTTTTCTTTTTTTGTGTTTATTATTATGTCAAGTTTATCAATTGTTTTCTTGTGCTTTTGTTTTGCTGTTGCTGTTGCTCCTGTTGTTCCATTTTATGGTAATTCTAACTAAATTTTGTTTTTCTCCATCATTTCATACTTTTGCATCTGTTTGCAGAGCATTCCATTGTCTATCATTTTCTCTATATATACATATATATATATAACTCTTTTTTTTTGACTACCTTGTCAGGGCAGTGCACACTTATGCCTCAGGAATTTCTACAGCTCAACATTTTCACTAGAGTAATTTTTCTCAAATGATGACTAATTCACTTGTTGTGGCTTTTGGACTGGCAACAGCATTTTTTTTATCTCTCTTCTCATTTGCATGATTCACGCTTTTCGAGGTGCAAATTTGGGAGCGCAGTTGGGGCGGAGCAACATTTACCACAGCTGCTGATGGTGTCGAAGCGAACACATTTATTTGTTTTTTATTTATGTTGTCAATAGTTTTTTATGGCCTGCAACATGACGCCACATATTTGTAAATTTGATACTTATTCGTGGTATATTTAATGGTCATCGCAGAGCTGCGAGCAGAGCATAGCTGATAAGCGCGGCTTTCACTTCGTCGTCAGTCGCGCCTCGCATTACAATCAAAATCCAATTAAATGTTATCAGCGAGTTCTAAGAGCAACCAAAGTTCGAATCCCCCCAATTTGGACTGTGCCCCATAATTCTTGACAAGTGTGCAAGTGTGTGTGTTTTTTGTGTTGCTTGTGGCAGTGCGAGGTCTCAAGTGTCTCAAGTGGCTAGCAGAGGTTTTCATGCCCCAAGCGCAGTTGCAGCTGTTAATTTGAAAATTAGATAATTGATGCTGACGAAGAACCCAACGAAAAATTCGAGATGAAAATTTAAACACACAAAAACCGCTTGACCCAAATTTGATAAAAACCCAAATAAATCGTTTTTGAACCGAGTATTTTATGCGGGTTGGATATACATATGTGACCAAGACATGGTAATGTGCACAGATTAGAGCTGAACTTAATTGATATGTTCAGACGTACAGAACATGTCACTATATATATATTATTATAGTGCATTTACTATCTGCTTACTGTTGGGATATGCCAATCGCATTAGTTGCTGATTGTGGTTTTTTTTTGGTAGTAATTGCCACAGCAAAATGCTGCCAAGAGTATTTATGCATATTTTGTGGCAGCAACTGTAATGTTGGCTTAAGGCAAATCCAAATTTGCCAAGATTGCATTCAGCTTAAGCCAGCAAAAAGCCAACAACAGTCAGAGCCAGGTAGGCGGCTCCGCCCCCAAAAGCCAAGACAGAGCCAATAAAGAGCACTTGCTGCTCTAATAAAGATGAAAATTATATGGCCGAATACACAGGCTGCAACGACAAGTGGAATTTACATAACAATTTAATTAAAGTGCACAAAATATAATAAGAAAACCAAACACAGCTCCAGCTTGGCCGTTGGCCGTTGGCTGTTGGCTGTTGGCCACGTTTTCAAGTCCGGGCCGAAAGGAGCTGCGAAAAGTTAAAGCGCGCGCTCAAAGCCAAAACACAGAGGACGGAGCCAAGCAGGCATATATGGCACAAAGTTGGCTTATTAAATGCATAAACTATAATTAACAAACGTGTATTGTATTTAATGTTCGTAAGAGTTGGTCAAAAAATCAACCGATGCATAAGCCGTGATTAAATCGGGGGTCTTTTAATGGTTAGTGTCGAAATTGCCGACTAGTCGGTTAAGGAAAATACGCATTGTTATACCCTGTACCCATGCTGGGAGTACACTACTCTTGCCCAAGTATGGCTAACAGATTGAAAAAGATTTATTTGACGTCGATAAGTATTTGAAATGAACTTAAAATTTGTGATTATTTTTGATTTTTCATTTAATTTTCAATTCCCCAAGTGGCAACAATAAATATCTAAAATTAGAAAGCGGATTAAAATATATAGGCAAAATAATATAAAATTTATATTTATATATACTACTCATGCCTAACTATGTCTAACAGATTGAAAAAGATTTATTTGACTTCGATAAGTATCGATAAGTATTTGAAATGAATACACTTCAAATTTGTGATTATTTTTGATTTTTCATTTAATTTTCAGCCAACAATAAATATCTAAAATTAGAATACAAATTAAAATATAGAGGCAAAATAATATAAAATTTATATTTTATGCAACTATAATGATATAAATATTTCCTATAGTGCTGAGTCATGCTTATGTGCTTATGCCAATCTTTAAAGCACATCAACAAATTGGAAATTTATATTTAGAAATGAAAAATATGGCAGCAAAATGGGTTTATTCATATTTATAATATATATAATTTTCTTATATATATTATTAATAATTTTAATTTATTATTTAATTTTAATTCAAAATTCAATTTTAAATAATTTAAAGCTCTTTAATTGAACCAGAATTTATTTACATTTTATCCAGTTTTATTTTGGTTTTATTTTATAATTATAATTAAATCTTTAGCAGTACAATAAATTTATTTAAATTTAAGCAACTATTTAAATATATTTATTACATAATAAATTTATTTTATTTTATGCAACTATTGATAAATATTTCTTAGACAGCTGAATTTGAATGAATTCTACTTAAAATATCATCAATAAAGGGCATTTCGAGGTCGACTAGAGAATTGTGGTGGTGCAGGTGGAAGTTGAAGTTGAAGCCACAGCCTCCTTGCTGTCTAAGAGCGTATAGTGGGCCAATAGCAGTTGACTTTTTGGCTTAAACATGTTGCAAGCAGATCCTCGCCATAATTGGAAGCAGTCGCATGGAACTTGTTGAACGACCAACAAATTATAACTCACCAGGTGCCCAAGACAAATGCATTAGCATTGTTGTTGTTGTTGTTGTTGTTGTAGTTGTTGTTGTTGTTGCTATTGTTATGGTTGTTGTTGCTGCCTGCGATGCTGGCCAGTCGATCAGTCAGTTAGTAAGTCAAGTGGTTTCAAATGTAAATATGCGAGTGGCAGGTAGCATCACTTTTACTTTTAAGCCCGCTCTCCGCTCTCCGCTCTCCACTCTCCACTCTCCGAGTTGCTGATGCCCACATTTGGCTTTGTGTTAATGTGACAAGTTGGCTGCCAATCGTTTTGGATCTGGTCAACAAATTGTCCCGGCCGGGGCTTTGTGAGCTGGCCGTTGCTCTTTTGTTGTTGCCACATGCAATTGACACCTCGTTGTTAATGGTTTACAGCGCCATGGAGAACGCTGAGGCAGGCTTAATGCTTAAATCATGTCTGCGCAATATTTTGCAGTAAAACGATAAAATTAACGGTGCAGCTGTTCTCCTTGCTGCTGGCCAACAACCAATTAGCTGCTGCCCCAACCTCGACAAGGCATTGCCAGCTAAATGCGTTTCGCATCCTTAAAAGGCTAATTGTAATTTGTGAAGCCTCCTTTTTGATTGGGCATTTCGAGCAGTTCTTGTTTAAAAAATCAACATGGCAAAAAGAACCAGCTTCAACAGCAATTAATGTTTTTAATGTAATTATTTTAATTAATATTTAATTAAAATACTTATTGCTCAAGTGCAACAGACTCATTTTAACCAACTTTAGCTTTGATAGTGATCAATTTAGTTTTGATCAATTTAATGCTGAAATAAAATCCTTTTAAGATAATTATTGGCCTTGGTGTAGATATATTCGAGACTCTTGTCAAAACTATTCTGATTTGAAATGAGTCTGTTTGGCAACAGAAATAGTGTAATTTGAGCAAATTATATATTTAACTTTTATATTTAGTATTAATAATCAAAAGTTAATAAATTGCGGACTTTATCAATCTTTAGAGCCTTGCAACTTGTGAAGAGTAGTTGCCTTGGCAATTTGTGAGACTTGGCATCAATACTTGAGTTCAACACTTGGCAGCCATTTTGAGCATAGTTTGCAGGTGTTTTCAACCACATGAATCATAATGAAAATGAAAATGAAAATTGTATTGCTTGGGCCTGCTTTGTGTGGCAACATGTCGGCAACGCAAGACAGAGACGGCTCGTAAAGTTATAAAGATATTAAAACGTTTCCATAAAAAGGCGCAGACGTTGACAAAAAAACGAGCAGAGAGCCCGGTCCCGATAAATGTCAGCGAGGGCGCTGCGAAAACTAAATACTAGGTGACAATCAAGAGCAGATAGAAGAAAGAGGGAGACTGTTGGGAGGAGGGGGGAGAGAGGAGCAGAGCGGAGAAACGATGGCTCGTAAAAAGCTGAAGACCGCGTGATAAATGCATAAATGAAGGCAGAAATTAACATAAAATTGTGAGACAAGATGATCAGCCAGGGGCAACACCCTGACACATACACATACAGCTGCGGTCAAAATAATAACACCAGTTTAAACATATCTAAAAAACATAGTTAACATATATTTAAAATAAACATGTTTTGGTAAATGTTAAATTAAAAAATATTTCGAATTTAGTTTAAAAATTGTGAACATTTTATTTGAAAACTGAAGATAAGTAAGGATTCGAAAATGGGATAGTTTCGAAATTATTAACAACATTTTTAACTATTAAATTTCTTTAAACTTAAACTTAAGCTATTCAAAATAATAGTTTTATTTTAATTATTATTATTATTTTCCTTTATTTTTATTATTTGCAACAAATCGAATATAATCCAAAGTAATATCTAAAATGAAAATAAATATGAGTAGATATATTTTGAAGATTAAAATGAACCAGGTAATCGAAGGGAGATTGAAAGGAGCTATGAAGACAATTGCCTTTATGGAGCAGCACTACTATTATTTTGACCGCAACTGTATATTGTATATATACGTATATATGTATAAATACATAGATGTATGTGTGCAGGCCGTATCCCGTCCGTCGATCGCTCTATAATTGCCGCAAGTCGAGGGCAAAAATCCAAGCCGTAGGGCAATCGTCGCACTTGTGCCCAGCACACTCTGCAAGTGTGTCCACAGTCGGGTCGAGGGGTGCGTGGTGCAGGGTTCCGGGTGCAGGGTGCGGGGTGCGGGGTTGCGAGGTTCAGGTTCGAATTGGGCTGCGGCTTCAACTTCGGCTTCAGGGTTCAGGTTCACTGAGCTGATCCCTTCTCAGCGTCTTTGTTTTTACAGTGCGATAAGCAGTCGCTCGAACTCACTTTGCTAAATAAATGTGCTCAGACTGAGACGAAGCAGCGACCCCGGGCCCAAAGAGAGCTCGACAGTTTTCCTGGCCCTTTTTTGTCAGTTCGTGGTTCGGGTTCTTTTAGTTTATTTGTTTACTCGTTTGTTTGTTGGCGTAGGACGACCCTTTCTTTTTCTTCCATATATCTTTCTGAGGCTCCACTGCACTGCACAGACTGACAAGTTTCACCTGTCCGTATTTGTCTATGGGGTGATCTATCATGCCAGAGTCTGGCCAGTCCCTAGATACAGACTACAAACTGCATACGTATTTTGCTTGGGCCAAGTTGACGTTTCTATTGCTCTGTAGATTTGCTGCGGAACATTTGTTTGAGTAGATAATGGGGCACGGAGTGTATCTTGTTGTTGTTCTATGGTAATTTAATAGGGTCTTACAAGCGCTAGGTGTGCCAGCCTCAGCATCGGCATCAGATTGACCGACCCCTTGCCCCGTTGGGTCAGCATTGAAATTAATATGTCTGGCTAGATGGCAAGTCGATATGCACACACTCACACACACACACATTGCGTCTAAATGGGCACACAGCCCCCTAACTTGCCGCCAAACTGGACCCCAAACTGGCCTCCAATCTGCCCCCAAAAACTGGCCCCAATCCTGCAGCCGAGGCATTGAAAGTGAAATCCAACAGTGGTTCATGACCATCCATTGCTGCTGAGGCTTAGCTCCGATATCGTTTTGAGAACGTGCAAACTGCGTGCAACCCAACTTGACATGACGATAATGATTCGACCCAAAAAAACGGAAAAACAACAACAGAAAATCAGAAAAAGAAATACGCGCCCAAAGCAACAAAAAGTGAATGTCATTAGAAGAAACTTTGTCGACGCAGTCGCAGATAAAATAAAAACTATAAAATATAAAAGGCAAAGAGCTGGCTGCCACAGCCAGAGCCCAAGCACTCCCCAAGCTGCCACAGCTGTCAATCAAAGTGCACCAACTACCACAAAACAAAGAAAATAGTGGCCATGTTGCACATGCCCAGCGTATACCCTGTAATGAGCAAAGAGTAGTAAACGAACTGAACGATAAATACTTTTTTCTATAATCTTAACTGATTAACTTATCGATAGTTTGGTTAAGAGTTCATTTAGTAATCCAGAAATGACTATTTAAAGTATTTAAAGTAATAAAAGTAATTTTGCTAGAATACATTCAAGCTTTACTTTTTTCAAAATAATATTAACTGAATAATTTACTATTTATTTATTTATTTAATATTTATTTATTGGTTCATTTATGTTAATATTTTACTGATTCATTTATCGATATTAACTCTGGAATTATAACTCTCGAAAAGGGGTAACTTTGAGTCCATCAGTTGAACTTGATTTGTTTTCGATTTTCCCAACGTATTTGTTTTCTATGAAAAACTATTCGGTGCGTAACGCGACTGTGTTGATGCCACTATCCCCATCCCCAAGCCCATCCCCCAACCCCCAACTCGGCACTGCTTATGCAAGCTGGTGAACACTATTGAAAAATGCCCCCAGCTTGGCTGCCCCAGATTCTGTGCCCCAGCCTCTGCCCTATTCTTGTTGCATACATGGCAAATGCTTTCAGTCGCTGTGGCTAAAGAAAAGTTTTGTTTACATTTTGTTTTGTAAACAAAGAGGCATAATATCTATATGTATGCCAGAGTACATGTATATGGCAATATCTCTGTTCGACACAATCGAAAACAACGAACTCAACGACGACGACGACGACATGTTGCATTCTAATGTGGCCTGTGCCACAAGTTATAAAAGCTCGAGTCGCGAGTCTCGCGTCTGCTGCCTCTGTTGATCATGTTCATTAATTAATGATCAGTCGCCTGCCCATTGCCGTTGTTGTATTTGATCTTTATTATTGTTATTGTACTATGTATCTTATGATGGCCATGCCATGCGTTGTGCTTTTATTTTATTTTTGTTCCTACTCCAACCGTATAATTTATGACATTTTATTGTGTGGCAACGCAAATGTGGTGGAGGATCGCACTTGGTGGGGCGATCATCATTTTATGCATTTTCTGAGCACTGAGAAGAAACAGATCACAATAAGCACATATATTATATATTATATATATGTATATATGGCTAATGTGTAATCCCTTAGCAAGTCAAAAAATACATCTCGTCTAATTGTAAAAACTTGAAAGTATTTTATTATCGTTTTATATATTTTTTCTTATTTTTTTTTTATAGAAATTTGGAATTCTTACAAAAAGCTAAAAATAAAATTCATATGTTTCAACTTTGAAATGTTGAAAAACAAAGGAATTCATTCATGCTTTAATAGTTTTTATAATAAATAATAAATCAATAATCAAAATTACTTAAGCTTGCAGCCAAAGTTTTATAGGATTGAAAGAAATTTTAATGTCGTAATTATCTGAAAATCTCATCCTTTCTTCCATACTTATATCTGTCAATTCATTTCGGGTTTTCGTACTTTTCTCTTTTGATTTTCAATTGGATTCACGCCAGGACCTTGTGTTTGAATATCCAAGACCTTTTCACATTTGTAGAGTAACGACTTGTTCGAACGCTGCTTAATTCCAAAAATATGAAAATATTTCGCATAACATATTTTTATGGAATATATTCTCCCAATTCAGCTGCAAGCTTAATCCAAAATAAAAGCAGTTAGTTGTAGAATCAAGAGAAGCACGACCCAGAAATACCCATAGATCACAATAAAGATCTCCCGTGTAACTGTCGGAGATTACCATACGGTAGTAGCTGTCGAATCTTCGTTGCTGTAGCCACATTTAGCCCAAAACAGACAACAACCCAACCAAAATCCAAAGAGCACAACAGAAAATGAAATTGTTGATTGTATATTGTTGTTGTTGCTCTTGCACTCAAAAGATAGATTGCTCATAGATTTGAAGGAGGAAGGCAGAAGAGAAGGGAAGGAACACACTGAAAACGAAAATAAAATCGTGTTACACTGCAGAGAACAACAACAACAATAACGACAACAACTAACGATACGGGTTACCAAATGGGCAACGAAACGAAAATAAATGAGGAAAGCAGAAGAAGAAAAAAAGAACTGTTGTAAAACGCATTTTGACTGACAGGTACCCATAGGTCTTAGGACCGAGAAACGGACCCCAGAGCCCGGCCACAGCTGAAACTGTTCACTTTGATTGCACGAGTCAGTCGAAACGACGGTGACGACGACGTCGACGACGACGACGAAGGCGAAGACGAAGATGACGACGACGACGCGTCGTCGAGTGCTGAGACGTTGGCTCAATTTGAAAATGGACAAAACGTGCAGCTCACATGTCATACACGCGACGAAGACGTAGTCGAAGACGTCGTCGCAACAGCTGCTCCGCTGTTCATCTCTGCATTGGCAGTCGGCTGTGTTCGGCACTCGGCTTCGTTTTGTGCTGAGGGGACGAAGGAAGAACGTTTGTTCTAACGACAGCAATTGCTTGTTGGCTCAGGGGTCATACGTGCGCCATTTCTAGGGGGAGAGCGTAAGAGACAGAGAGAGAGGGAGAGAGAGAGAGAGCAACTTGTGCAGGTGTGAAGCAGTTTAAATCAATTTGAAGAGCATCGAAGATTTACCCAAGGCTTTACTAGCACTGATGCGATTGGGGTTGAAGTAGCGCAAAAGGAACCAGATTACGAAGGGTTCTGCTCTCTGTTTGTACGGATAATATAATTATTATATATATTTGTATGTATATTAATATTAAATTGATCTTCAGTTGTGTTCGTTTCTCAGATTTGTTTTATTTTCGTAGATTACAAATCACAAGAATCAGCATGGAAAATCTGGTGTCAATAAAAAGAGCTATAAAAAGTAAGCAGCGATCAGCAGGAAATTAGGTATAAACCGAAGTTTTTAAGTCATGGCTGGTGATTAAATTAAGTTGACGAATCCAGTGGAACACCTTCAATTTTGCTCAAATTAAAAATTAAATCAAATTTTACTTCGATAGTCGATATAAGAAATAAAATCTCACTCTATGTATTTTATATAATTATTAAGTGTATTTTATGTCTTATAACGACCAAAGCTCTCCAGTTTGTTCACCTTATTTAATTTTTTAATTTCTTCTATTTAGAAAATCAATTTACTTCAATCTATAGCAACCAGTTTTAAGCAGACAGTAGACAGTCCACTGATTTTCATCCAATCACTTTGGTATTATAAAACGGCTTAAATTTAAAAAAAATCACCATACTCTTGGAGTCTAAAGAAACTCACCCCTAATTATTCAGAAAGTATATTTCTAAACTAAAAGGTTGTGTCTAACAATAATTCTTTTACTACTTCTGTTATTATTAAAAATTAGTATTATAATTCACATTTCCAGCAATTTTATAAGTTTTCAGTGGAATTTGCATTTTAAGGCAATTTGTATGCAAATATAATAGAATATAATAATAGAAATTACTCAGAAATATATCGAAATAGATTTTTTCATAACTTCACTTGGTTCCCTTTTTTGTGTACAATATGTTGAAAACAACATTGTCTCAAGCCATTAGACACAATGAACTAAAGCGACTTTATTCTCACTTAAACATTGCGTCAGCTGCTTGTTTATTTTGTGGGTTACTGATTATTATGCCGGCACTGCACCCCATTCCATCGGGCTTACTTTGCCTTTGGGTTAGCTGTGTGAGCGTGTGTGCGTGCTCTACGCTATTATTGAACACCTGCACCTACATTAAGGCCACAGCCAACAAGTACAACTAGCTCGGATATAAACTCAAGTTAAAGACCAGTTGAAGACCAGTTGCGAGTCCTCAACTAATGTGTTCTTAAATAGCCTATAAACACTTGAAGCAACCGATTCAATTAATGGGTTTACTGGATAGGGCTTTATATGGCTCTGCATAAAATTCAAGTATTTTTTTCTGTTTTATTATATTTGACTACTTTGCACTTAAATATATAAATATATACTTAAATATATACTATAAATATATACTTAAATACCCCCAGAAATCTTACAAGTCATATAAATATTTATATATTTCTTTAATTTAAGTTTAATATTAATTTTTATTTTGAATTATTTAGATATACTTTTTTTTGATTGATGAAAAGAAAGAACTTTTCTATATAAAAATGGATCTCTTTTGCTTAAATTTGAATTTATTGTACACAAAATTAAAAATTGGGGTTCATTTTTGTATACATATATAAATTTGATTTATTTCAAGTTATTGTTTAAGATCTTACTAATTTGTATGCATTTGGGGAAGATAAAAGCCCCATTAAGTGTATATTTATTTAGATTCTCGATCAGTCGATGCAGCTATAATAGGTTTATTTTCCTTCAAATTTGAAATGGCTAAATTTGGTTTGGATATGTTTAATATACAGTTTGCAGATCCTTACCAATTTGTTATTTACATAATGTCCATGATTATAATGATAATCTTGGCGCAACTAATTCGAGTCATTTGTTAACCCCCCCTTTGGGATTGTTAATTTGAAATGTGCCGTGGCTCTGCTTGAGTGCTCAATATATAACTCGGGAAATTATCGCTCATTATCTTATTTTGGCTAGTAAATTATTTCGCTTCGCCAGCGAGCTCTATTAAAGTCAAAGCAGAGCAGAGCAGAGCAGCGCAGAGCAGGAGGCGAAGAAAGGCTTTGCCAAATGCCAAATGCGCATCACATTAGTCAAAGAACCAGAAATGCACTCGAAGAAGGATCCAGAAACCGAGTCGGAGTCAGAGTTGGAGCTGCAGCGACGGAGTGGACTGTCGCGTACGGACTGAGAACGGCACGAGCGCATCAAATTAAGCAGGAAAAGGACAGACAGACGGACAGGCAGACAGACAGACAGACAGCAGCGACGACAAGAGACAACAACAGCAAATAAAGTACATACTAAAAACGCCTAACCAATGTAATTTGATACCGAAAATCATTATGCACAAACAAACTGCAAGATGTGTACAGTAAATACACACACTCACACACACACTGTACAGTTGCGAACAAAATAATAGCACCACTCGCACAAGAAACGCTTTCAAATGCGTCAAATTTCAATTTGAAAGTTTAAAGAACTTGTGAATAAGTTTTATAAAGTGGAAGAAGACTCTAAAAAAATTTAAAAAGAGAAATATATTTTTGATTCACCGTTTTTAGTTAGAATATAAACTAAACTATAATAAAAATCAATATTTGAACATTGTGCAAAACTTATGATTTGTTTTTTTCTTCCGTAGTGATGCTATTATTTTTTGTTCGCAACTGTATATGTATGAGCAGAAGAAGAAGCAGCAGCAGCAGCAGCAGGAGCAGCAGCAGCAGCAGAAACAGCAGCAGCAGCAGTAGATAAAGAACCAAACCAAGAAGAAGACGACGAGCCGACGACTAATTGCCATCAATTTTTTGCATAAATCTTGGCAATATTATGCATGCAAATGCAAAGTCAAGCAGCAGGAGTAGAAGGGGGTGGAGCAGAAGGTGGAGGGGGCACAGACAACCGCAGCAAACATGGCACAGTTTAATGCCTCAGACCGCACCAACTTCAGGAATGCCCTTGGAGCCGAACCGAACCGAATCGAGCCGAGCCGAGTCGAGCTCTCCAGTCGTGTTTAGCTAACCAATCAAAAGGTTCTTCAACCCAAGCCAGTTGAAACTTTTGCCAGGCCTGCTTGACTCCAGCCCCATCTCCAAATCCAATTCCAACTCCTACTCCTACACACAGAAAAAAAATCGCCCTAATTGAAAATAAAATAAAGTTGTTCGCATTTTATAAAAATAATTGCCAAATGTCAGGACAAAATTTCAAAAATATAAAATGCTTGCCCAAATCGACATTCCCAAAAATATGGTGTTTTTTTTTTAGAAATAGTTTTTATTATTAAGAAACAAGCCCTAAAAAGTGGAACTGTAAAGACCCCAATTATTAGAAAAAATCCAATAAAAAATTCAGAAACAAGTAATAAAATTTAGAGATATTTTTCTAAATTTTAGAACAAACCACACAGAAATTTTCGAAAATGTACTTTCTAAATAAAAGCTGAAAATGTAGGCCAATTTTTATTCTGAGTGTACTTCAACTCTAACTTCTACTACGACTTCTACTACGACTACGACTACGACTAAGGCTACGATTCTGACTGCCTGGCTGCTCTTCGCAGTTAACCACTGCTAAAGTGGCACGATCACCAACATCATTATCATACATGGAACGACTTCGACTGCGACAATGGACAACAACAACAATAGCAACAACAACAACAACAACAATAGCAGCAACAACAACATTGAGGCGTGTTGGCAAAATCAAAGAAAAGTTCTAAAAACGTTGTTTATGCTGTGGGCCCAACTGCAGTTAGAATAACAGAGGCAGAGAGACAGAGAGAGAGAGAGAGAGAGAGAGAGAGAGAGAAATATAAAAACAGTGTTAGCCAGACAAAGGCAGTGTTGCCAACAGAGCTTTTTTGACGTAGAGTTTAGCTTTTTTTTTATTTGATTACGATTTGAATTTGAAAACAGCAAACAGCATGAATTTTGTGCTAATTTTCAGTTCTTAGCTTAATACTACACTCAAAAAAATCAGAGTTTATTTTAAAAAATTGCTCTGCATTAAAATGCAGGAAAACAATTCTAAAAACTATAACGGCTCATTTATATTCAGATACATTTAAAAAAAAAAACAAAAAATCCCTGATAAGTAGAAAAAATTATACATATTTCTTCAATATTTTGGAAAAACATACCCTGGCATTAAGAAAACTAAATCCCTGGCTTTTAGAATCTTCTAAATAAAATGTTGATTTTTTGTTAACGCCAAAAGTATGGCGAATTTCCAAAAAATCACAGATCTTTTAGTTGTACATAGAGTTGCCCCAAAATTAATAGTATTGCTACATATTTTTTCATTTTTATTTCATTTTTGGCACTTTAAAATTCAAATTACTTTGAAAGTCACAAGTTTACATAGGTTTCCATCTATTGTCATGGAAAAAACATTATTATTATAGGGCCTTCATGCACTATGACATAGCTATATAGCTCATCCATCAACCGTAATTCCTTTGACTGTTGAGGGTTTTTGAAGATGTTTGCCTAGTTATATAAGGCTCAAATTACTTCTTCCTATCATGTTTCCCAAATAAGTTACTGATCGGTACTCCGAATTTGTTATTTTCTATAGAACAAGCTTTACTTTCTCTCCTTTAAGAGAGGCCAACTTTCAATTAATTAATAATGTCTTAATTCAATCTATGTCTTAATTTTTGTATTTTATATTTTTGTGTTAAATGACTTTAGTTTATTCTAAACAAATAAATGAAATGTAAGTATTTTTATTGATTTTATATGTAAATGACAGCCTATTAACTAAATTATGTCATTCTAACAAAAAAAAAGAAAAGATTACCATATTTTTAGCTAGCTGCAACACTGGAGAACAATCGAAAGGAGGGAAGAGAGGAAGTTAAACGATAAGCAACACGATTTGAAAATTGCGTACGTATCGCCAAAACCCAGTTCATTATGTCCAAGAAGGAGACGACAGAGAGAGAGAGAGGGAGAGAGAGAGAGAGAGAGAGCTGACACAAAGCTAGTTCACTGTGTGCCCAGCGATGATGATGATGATGATCATTCTCTGTTGATATCAAGCAGCAACAGCAGGCAGGCAGACAGGGATGGGTTTAGGCTGGCAAGAGACCAGGGCGGGGCAGAGCAGAGCAGTGCAGAGCAGTCAGGATAGGTTCATTGACTCGCATCTAGATTCTAGAAGTTCATTGCAGTGGAAGTCGTACCAACAACACCAACAACAACCACCATAACTATCGCAGTGTTTGTCTTTTGCTTGGCTTCGCAGCGTGTCTTGCACACTTTCTGTTTTATGCCAGAGCCAAGACCAAGTTCGAATTCGAGTTCGACTTCGAGTTTGATTTCTTTTTTCTTGTCTTTCCTTTATGCACCTTGTGCTAGGATTAAAGGCATTCAAATACAGAGCGAGAGAGAGCAAAAGGAGAGCGAGCAGTGATCGCATGCGTGTGTGTGTGAGTGAGTGGCAAATAAAACATCTGTGCCGTAAAATCAAAACATAGAATATATGTACATATGTATGTGTGTTTGTGTGTGTGTGTGTGTGTGTACAAACTGGCTGCCCGTTAAGTGTGGATCAGTCGGGCTGCAATGGTGCAAAGGAGAGCTTGCAAATTGACTTCGTGGGCTTCTTCGTGCGTTGGGAATACGACGAAAAGCACTCGTGGACCCTTCACGGAACAAGTAACGTTGTTGTGTAGCCCTCCCCCCACCCGCTCTCCCACTCTTTCCCTATACGCTTTCGCTCTTTGTTAGGCCTGCGCTCAGCTTTGATATGTATTCTGCCGGCTGCCTTTTCGCTGCTTCTGCGCTGCTTTGGCTCTGTCTGCTGTTCTGCTTAGGGTGAGCGCATCTGTGGGTCTGCTTGGGGTTAATACACTCTCTCTATCCCTCTCTCTCTCTCTCTCGCTGCGATTGCCTTTTATTTTTACTACGCTCATCAAGGACTACAAATCAAAGAACGTCAATTTTCTTGGCGCGCTTTTTAAATTCAGTTACAAATTATGTTATTTTAATTTTTTGGGGTTGTTTATTTACTTTAAATTAAATATATAAAAAATAAACAAAACAATTTAAATTTTAATTGCTTATTCAATAAAGCCTTTCATTATTGCTTAAGCAGCTTCAAATTATATAATTTTTATTTTAAAAAATTAGAATATTACATAAGCAGCAAATATTTTATTTTATTTTTTAATTTCATTTAAATATTTTATTAAGCAGCTAAAATTTTATTTATTTTTATATTATTTATTTCAAAAAATTCCCTAAGCGGCTAAAATGTATTTTCCTTTTTGATTTATTTTATTTTTGCGTGGGGCTTTAATAATTTTTTTTCTTAACTTAACCTATTTAGCAGTTAGTAACTAAATATTTGAGTAAATCCAATTTTATTGGTTTTTGTGGTTAATTTTCACAGCTTTGCTTAAATATGTTTAAACATTTTCTAAATAGGAGCACAAATGCATTTCATGATTGCGCGTAACATATGCCCACTTGCAGCACGGCAACACTGCACCACTCTTTCACGATCTTGCTCTCTCTCTCTCTCTCTCTCCCTCTGTCTCTCTCTATCTATCTGTTACTAACGCTCTTAAGTACACATATACTCGCTCTTAAGATCACCGCTGCTCTTTGGCTCAGAGATTTGTTTTGATTTTTGTTGTTTTCTTCTCCATTTTCTATACACACACACAGCCAGACACACACACGCACACACACACACACAATCTTTCGTAGTCGTAGTTTTGTTTTGTTCGTCGTCTTCGATATGGGGGTACAGTAGTCTCCCGCCAAAATTTAGTGGCTCTGTGTGCGTTGATCTTTTACGTTTTTGTTTTGATTTCAACATTCTCCATTCTACGAACGCTGTTCGCTGTTCGCTCGGCTCTCGCTGCTCGCTGCTTGCTTGCCGGACCGGACTGCGCACACACACACACGCATACACATCAGACTGCTTGGACAAGTGATCATAACATGTGCCTGTGTGCTTGTGTGTGTGTGTTGTGCATTTTCGTTTTCAATTAGGTTTAATCAAGCAAACGATCGATCATATTGACTTGTTTTTTTTTTTTTGATTTTTTTTGTTGTAGTTGGCTTGAGGTGTGCGTTTTGTGTTCGCTGCCAACTGCCAACTGCCTACTGCCTACTGCCAACTGCCAACTGCCTGGGTTATTGCTCGCTTTTCATTTTCCTGTTCTGGTTTTTTGAATTTTGCATAAACTTGTTGATTAACGGCAGCCCGAGGGGGCTCAGCTGCTGCCATTGCTGCTGCTGCTTGTTGGACACATTACACGCATACACACACACGCATGCATACGTATTATGCTTGCATGTATGTGTGTACCCAAAGGGTACCAAGGTTATAAATAGATATGTATGTGTGTGTGTGTATTCAAAATAGAAGTGAGCCGAATTTAACAACATAATAACAAAACTTACAAAATGTCAACTTTATTGTTAGTAAATAAATATAAATATAAAAATAAATATAATTAAATTACTTTAAATTATATACTAAATTTAAAATAAATAAATAAGAAATATTTATAAGATGTACACGATTTCTGGGGGTATTTAAATGCAAACTGTTCCAACATTTGTTGCATGCATTGAGGAAAACACAGAAAAAAACGCAATCAGACAAAAAAAAATATAAATAGTTAGTGCGAAAGTGTTTTTATATATTTTATTTAATATTATGCAAATATATGCAATTAAAATAT
This sequence comes from Drosophila cognata, assembly GCA_035041535.1. NCBI lineage: Eukaryota > Metazoa > Arthropoda > Insecta > Diptera > Drosophilidae > Drosophila > Drosophila cognata. Next base: position 2,879,307 of record JAWNLC010000688.1, on the reverse strand, counting down.
TTATTCTTAAATTTAACTACACTAAATCAGCATTATTAATATATAATAATATATTTAAGGGTCTTGAGAAATCTATTAATTTAAATAACTCACGAAATTCGAAGCGATCAGAAAATATCTGATAGAAAATATCTGACTTTTAGCAAATATTAATTACTTTAATAATTTATTAAAATATATTTTCAATATATAAATATTTAAATTTTTAACATTACCACCTTCTATTGATCCTCCCCCACAATAATTATTATTTTATTTACTATATACAATTTATGGGAAAAGGATTTTCGTACAAATCAGATATAATAAATTCTGGAGAGTTCTTAGACCAATAACAATAAAATAATAATAAGCAATACAATAAAATTGGATAAGTAAAAAAATAATATTTTGCTTAATTAATACAATTATAAAAATTATTAGCTTCCATAGGGAAATTATCACAAAGGATTTTAAATCTGTTTTTATATTAATGTCAATATGCATAAGTAATTTTTAATGTTAAACAATTAAAAGTAAATTTCGCACATTTCTGTGAAGTTAAAACAGAAAATAAAATAATTAAAAATAATGGAATAAAAAAAGTTTCGTTAGTCAGATTGAAATCTGTCTTATTTCCAGATATATAAACAGTTATCGATGCTGATGATGGTGACGATGATAGTAATAAATATATTTTAATATTACCAACATTGCATATCTATGGCTTCTTCTCTATGAGGAAAGTGTCAAGGGCTTACACCGTAAGAAATTACATGCTATATGAAGATGACACACACACACACACAAGAAGACGACTGCGGAGGGAGGCAGAGCTGGGTGGCTGGGCCCAAAACCACTTGGACAATCAGGCAGCGTCAGGCATTATCATTATGTTTATTATGCGACTGCTTGCAAACAGCAGCAGTAGCAGCAGCAGTTGCAGCAGCAGCAGCAGCAGCAAAACAGAGCAGCAACAGAGGAGCAGCAGCGCAGCCAGAACACAGCTCATATTGCTCCTCGCTCTGATCGTAATCAAACTCGGGGAAGGGGGGCGCAGCTTGAAATCGACAAGTTGCTGCATGCACGATCGACGCGAAGTCGACGTTGACGTTGACGTCGCTGCTTGGGACTCGTGTCTGTTTGGGTTTGGCTTAGCCCCTTCAGCTGGCATCGCTTCGGGGGCTGCATAAAGTGTTTTCAGGCGACTCGTTTTCGATGCTGCTTCTTCTGCTTCTCCTTCTACTTCTTCTACAGCTCGGCCCGCATCGTTGTCGTCGTCGTGCGCATTTAAAGGTCTCCAGCAACGATCTCGCCTTCGTCTCGCACCCCTCCCCAACCCACTTCTCTCCTCTTGTTGTTGTCTTCTGCTGGGGAGCTGTTTAAGTGCCGTTGCCGTCGTCGTTGTTGAATCTTTAAAACTTGATTTTAAGTTTTTTTTTTTTTTTTTGCCTCTGGTTTTTTTTTATGTATCGCTGCAGCAGCCGCTGAACACCTGTGTTCTTATGCGCTCCCCTCAGCTGCTATAGACAATATTATTATTATTTTTTTTCTTTAACCTCATGCAATTTAATGTCATGTTTTTCGTCTTAGTTGCTGTTGGTTGTTGTTGTTTTTTTTTTTATTTTTTATTACTTAAGTGCGTGTTTAGGTTTAAAGGTTTATGTGTGCTGCTGCTGCTGTTGCTGCTGCTGCTTGGCTTGGCTTTTCTTGGCTCTTTTATGCCTAGTAAATTTAGCGACTTAACCTATTTATAATGAAATCTGTTTTGGCCATAAGCAAGCTGTGGATGGGGCTGTATTATTGCTGCTGCTGCTGCTGCCATAATTGTGAACAATTTATGGGGCCATTAAAGCACAGTTAAGGCTTAGCCCATGAAAATCATCTAGATAATTGCAGCAACTCAGCAGAAAATACATACACACACACACACACACACACACACCATAATCTAACACCTCAACACACAATTTTCTAATCATATTTTAAATACAAAAAACTAAATATGTTTTAATGAAGTCAGTTTTGTATAAATAAATGTAAATTTTAATGCGAACTTAAAATGTCTCAACGCAAAAATTTAAAAATTGAATATTTAATTTAAAATTAAACTTAAAGTTACACATGAAATTATATTATATTTAAAATCTAAGTAAAGTCAAATATATTTTTTATTTGATGCGTACTTAAACAGTCTACAAACTTAAATGTTAAAATTGCATTTTTATTTTAAAATTAAAGTTACAAATGAAATCATGTTTAATTAGAAATCTAAATAAAGTCAAATATATGTATATATTTTTTTATGTCTACTCAAAACAGTCTACAACACTTAAAAATGTTTTAAAAAATAAAAATTTAATATTATATATTAAAGTTACGTATTAAACTATATCAAATTATAATTTGAAATGAAACAACAAATTAAGCGATAAATTAAATTGGGGGTATTAAAAAATAGAAATGTGTCAACATTTTTGGCAAGAATAGGGGAAGTCCAGCAAACACAATCAGAAAGAATGAAGAAAGACGATCAGAAATTAAGTTCAGAATAGTTTCTATTTTGGTGTTCTCTTTTGTAATTTAAATATATTTTTTTCTGCCTGTAAGTCAAATGCATTTTTTTTACATTCAATTTTGAAAAATGTTCAAAATTATCATGGTTTTTTTTAACATAATCTCAACAAACATATTGCTTTTGTGTTGTAATGTGTAAATCTATAAATACACATCAGTTATATATAAGGAATATATATCCTTTATAGCGTTGAAGACCTCTTTTTAATGCGATGCAAATCAGAAATCAAACTCAAATTGACAAAAGTGTAAGCAATTAGGCAAAATGGTTCAAAATTTGTTGCATGGATTGGGGAAAACCTAGAAAAGCACAAATTGAATCGAAAAAATGGATAGTATGAATTAGTTAAGCCCATCCACAGTCACTGAGTTCTTGATGATTATTATTATATATATATATAAAAATCTTGAATATCATTGGGCAAGAGACCAATACTAAATCAATTTTTCATCGTTAGTTTCAAATGGCTAATTTGGCCAACGGCTAAATAAAATACTTGCGAAACGAAATACGTTTGCACAATTATTGTTGCTTGTGCATAAATTATGTCAAAATATTGCAATTGAAATGCAAATTCGATTTTGCTGCAAGAGTTCGGCTCACATGGCGTATGCGTAATGAGTAATCAACTAATTTTGAACAATAGGCGAGCTCAACAAAATTATTAATTAAACGACTGAAACTAATCACGTCAAATGCACAATGGACAAATGCACATTTACGGCTGCTCGCAAGCACCAAAGGGTTTTAGCCAACAAGCGAAATGGCCAATTACGCTCATAAAAAAAATCACTCTAAATTTTAGTAAATCAGAAAATAAATTTCTAAAATTAACAAAAAAAATATGTTCAATTTGCAGGCTGAAGAATTGAATTGAAGAATTCTTATTTACATTTAATTAATTTTTTTTTTTAACCCGATTTATTAAAAATCAGGGCCATTTTTTTTCCGACTGTAGCTGAGGGACTTTTGGGCTGATGCACTGACTAACTGACAAAGCGCATTCAATCAATATATGGCAACATGCCACAAGCAACAACAGCGCACAGTTGCAAGTCATAAAAACGACTACTACAGAAACAAAAAAAAAACGACGAAGAGGAAAAACAATTTGGAGGCAGCTACTGGGCATACGCCACAAAAGAGGCGAGGCGACGCCTCGTAGCGCTAAGCAAATAGAGCGGAGGCTGCTGCAGCATGCGGGTATGGAGACGGTGGGGTAAGGGGCAGCTCTGGTTCCAGGTAGGGTTGGTGGACAGGGCACACAAAGTAACTTCATGCCGCAAGTCAAAATGCAATTAAGCGCAGCTACTGGATGACGATGATGATGTTGCCGTTGCTGTGGCTGTGGCTGTTGCAGATAATGATGATGAGTTTGGCAAAGTTGTGAGCATCAACCAGCAGATTGTCAGAGACACACACACACACACACACACACAGGCACACACACACACACACATATGCATGTGCGTATATATACAAGTATATTTATAAAGCGAGAGACCCATGAGCTGGGCGTTGATGTTTCGGGCGGAGTTGCACAGATAGAAAAAAAAACTACATAGTACAACAAAACTCGATTTCAGTTAAGACGCAGTAAAAAGTTGTAATGCAGCTTAAGACGGCAGCGCAGTTGCCTTAAACATAGAGGAAGCAAAGAACTGAAAAAAAAAATATAAAATAAAAGCTTTTGTGCTGGAAGTGGCAATTACACGCAACAAAATTGGTGGCACGAGGCTCAGACCATAATTTGATAGACGTACAAATCTATCTATTCACAGATGCGCAAAAATAATAGCACCACTCTTGCAACAAATGTTCTCAAAGGTGTGCAAGTGAGGAATGAAAAAAAAAAATTATTTTAACTATTTTTTATTACAATTTTAATTAAAATGAAAATTACAAAATTAAATTTTGTGAAATAGAAAAAAATAAGAAAAATAAATGATTTCTATAAAGAATGCATAAGTGGTGCTATTATTTTTCGATCTTTTAAGCAAAAAAATATATATTGTTACATCGAAAAGAATTAATTTTTAATATGTTAAAATATTTTAAATATTTAAAAAAAAATTCAACTTTAATTGGTTAGTTTTTGATTCAAAAGAATAAAATGTCGTAGTGTTGCTATTATTTTGTCCTCAACTGTATGTTTGTATGCATATGTATATAGGTAACCAGGTAGCGCCTTAGAAATGGCATAGAAAGCACATGTTTGCAACCTTTAATTACAAAAGGCAATCGCAGAAAAACAAAAAGCAAGAAAAGAGAAATTCAATATTTCAACTAGATTGGATTAGGCCAAGTCTGAGTAATGAAGGCCTGCCCGAAATAAAAAATAGATCAAATCAAGAAAGATGTAGCTATACCTCAGGTATGTCGAATGTTAAATACCCTTTAAGAACGGTGCTAAATTTTTTTTCATTTATTTTTTACTTTTCACAGGCATATTTCTTCTTTCCCTTGTGCGTCCTATTCTGGCATATGGTCTTCCAATAATGCGTATTCATATTTCTGATATATGTTCTTCGGGATCTTAACTAGAATACTTACTACTTACTTACTTACAATAGTTGACCTTCATCTTCGTTACCTTCTTCCTAGATTTTTACTAATAAATCTTCGTTTTCTTTCCGAACCATGCTTGGTGTAGTCTTCCTCAATAATCTAATAAGTGAAGAAATTGATTGTTCCGAACTAATCAGCCAAGTTGGTTTTGCAGTTCCGTATAAAGGAATTTTCTGGCAATCTCTCTTCAAACATGCTATCCATAACAAATTTCAACGTTTAAAATTGTTAGTAATTAATTAAATATAATTTTAAAATTTATAAATTTGGATGGAAAGGATGGTATTGATCTTCCCCAATCGCACAACTTAAAACTTATCTTTTGTTCGATTGCTTTTATATCTGCTAAATGATTTTATTTATTTTATTTTTTTGTTGCTAAATTTGAGGAATAATTTGTGAGTTTGAGTAGGATACAAAGTTTACTTTCTGGGGGAATGCAGCAATTTTGTACTTTTTAAAGTTAATAATAATTATTTTAAGTAGTTATAATTAATGAAACTAGACCCACAAAAAAACGAGCAAAAATGTTGTCAAAGTAAAAAGTAAAATCACACAAAATTACTGCATTATAAAGCGAAGTTAACAATTTATATATTAGCATAAGAATGAGCGCATTTCGCGCAGTGTATGTGCAACTGCAAGCTACAACAAAGAAGGTTCTTAAAAGCTTTATGTATCGTTGTTGTTATTGTTGTCGCTGTCGTATGGCCCCAACAACAACAACAACAACAACAACAACAACAACAGCAACAACAATAACCGGTTAGCCCGTTTCCTACAAACCAAGACTCCAACGCTGAGGTCTATCTGTGCAGAGGAAGGGAGAGGGACAAGGAGGGAGGTGATTTGACTTGCTTGTGTTGATTTGTTGCGCATGCGCGCGACTCTTATGCACACTTACACACACACACAAACACATGCACACATACACACACATATGCATATATACATGCACTGCACTGTGTACACCCTGCAGCACTGCAGCTGTGCCAAAGAGCAATAGCAAAGGGTGAGGGAGAAGGAGAGTAGAAGAGGGAGGGGGCGGAGGGATTACTACGACTGACGACTACATGTTGTTGTTGTTGTTGTTGTTGCTGTTATTATGACGCTCGAGCAGCTACTGTGCACTCCTCTTAACGATCATGCCCGATCATGCTTCAAAGCTAAAGCCAAAAGCTCTCGCAAACGAGCACGTTTCGTGCTTTGTTGTTGTTGTTGTTGTTGCTTTTGTTTAGTGTGTGCTTTGGCTACCGTTTGTATCGCGAGCTTGGCATCGGTTGCTTAGTATCGTATTTGGCTCATTGTCAATGTCGCAAATGCTCAGAGCAAAAAGATCGCCGCATGATTCATTTGTCGTGCTGTGCTCTGTTGCATGCAACATGTGCTGCTTTTTTTTCTTGGTTTTTTTTCGTATTTTTGTATTTGCCACAGATTTGAAGTTTATTACTGGAAATATGATTGCCCAAAAGGTACTTGGCCACAAAGTGACTGACTTGCCCCCAAAACCATTATGCACAATTTGGACTTGCACCCACTCCAGCAGAAGCAAAGATCAATGCTCAACGCTCATTGCCAGGTCAATTTATGTTAAAATTAACGGTGATTAAAGTGATCGACAATTGTATTTGCATTGGTCAGCGCTTAGGCTTTGATTAACGACTACACTGAGAAAAAATATTACATTTGTGGGTGGATTTTTCTAGATTTTATACAAAAGATGTCGAATCTTAAGAGTTAAGTTTTCTATGTATGTAAATTGATGAATTCTTATATTAGCTTTTTTGTTGCTTTTATTATTATTTTTAATAAAAAATAATTCATTTTGGGCACGACTTCTAAATTTTAAGAAATTGGTTTTCCAATGTTTAGAAATGTTTTCTAAAGAAAAGAAAATTTTTATATATCTTGGAGATATTTTCATTTTAGGGCGGTTTACATATATTTATATTTTTTTTCAGTGTACTATTTGCCAAGCTTTGTTCAAACAAAACAAAATTGAATTCAAATATGGCTCGAGGGGGTGTGTCCCATTATTGTGTGTGTATTTTTTATATTTTTGCCCACAAAAGCGATGCACGAGTTGTCCATAAAAAATTTCAATTTGTTTTCAAGGATGGCAAATGCGATGCAACCAGTTGCAGTTGCCGTTGCACTTGGTTTGGGTCGCTGATTAAATAATTGGAATTCGATGACCCTGAGAGCTTAGAGCAATTATATGGTCAAGGTTGTGCACATTATGCCACCGAGTGCGATATGAACAGAGCAACAGCTAAGTAATAATTCAATATTGACTCTGGGAAATTTAAGTAGCCAAACAACCAGCGACATCGTCACCGCCGGCAGCCAATGCAAAGAAAGGTAATAGGTAAATATCGCAAGATTTGTGAATAAATAAATGGGAATATATATACACACACACACGCGCACACACACACACACACACACACTTGAGGACACCTAGGCAAATAGAAAAGACTCTTGTTCCTAGCTTCACAGCGCTTATCTAAAACAAACTGCACAAATATTATGAGCCTATGGCCTAGCTGTGGCAAACAGGGAATGATTGACCTTCAAATACCCAGTAACACTTAAAATATAGAAGTGTACATTAAATATTAAACAACTGTGGCTCTAAAATGCTAAATACGAGTAGAGTAGAGTAGCAAATAAAAAATAGAATATTCTAAGCAGAAAAATATATAAATTATAAAATATTTTATAATTTAAATAACACGTAAATTAACTAAAATATCTTTATATATAACTGATTCCAATTCACTAGGAAAATATTAATAAGTAAAAATTAAAAATTAATTTTTTTGAAAAAACAAAAATAAATCAAAAATAAGATTGGGAGAAAGTAGAAAAAAGTGAATGAAAGTTCGGCTGAAAACAGAGATATCTATTTCGCTGATCAACAACAATTTAGAAAACGAAACCACTTTTTGGTAACTGAAAATGGACACGAAGTTCAGTTAGTTGTGCGGATATTGGAGAGGCGTGCCCAAGTTAAAAGATGGCCAGAATGTTTTCAAGTTAACTAGGCAAAAATGGCCTCGACTTAAAGTCCATTACAGCCTGTTACAATTGTCACGCTGAAAAAACTTGTCACAGCAACAGAAATCAGAAAACAAGAACTTGGCACCAGACGCAGAGACTCAGATTCACCTACGTTCGTACTGTACCCAGTATAGATAGAAGATAGCAGTTAGCAGCTAGCAGCTAGCAGTTAGCAGATAGAAGAGCCAATCCAGCCGGCGCATCCCAAACCAGATTAAACCGCAGATGGTTCTGTCAAACTGACAGCGTCTGTGAAACGACTTGATTGCGCATGAGTCCCATGAAGTCCCCATGGTCAGGCTCTGACTCCGACACCGACTCTGATTCTGACTCTGACTCTGACTCTGACTCTGTCTCTGACTGGGCTTATCCAGAGAGCCAAGACAACGACAACAACAACAACGACGACAACGACGACGACGACGACGACGACGACGACAACGTTCAACGTTCTAATGAACCCAAAAGATTTTACGCGCCAAAGACTTTTTTCACGTTCTAAACTCCGATTGACTCGTACAACTGCAAAAAAACTGATGAAAAAAAAGACTAAAGAAAAAGACGAGGGAAAAAAAGAAAAATAAATAAATAAGAGACCAGGCTGGGTTTTCTCTGTTTTGATACGCGCTTCCAGTCGATATAAAATTAAAGACCTAATGAAGTGGAGGCAGCGACAACGCAAAGATAAATATGCACAGGCCAAAGAGTAGAAGAAAAAAATACACACACATATATATATATATATATATATATATACATATATATAACTCGTTTGACCAGTCGACGGCAGTTGTTGGGGCAGAATCATCATAATTTTTACTATCAACTTGCAACATGGACACATGTGGACAGACGGACGTATGGACGGAACGACCGACAGACCAACCGATCCGATTGCGTGTGCCTTAACCCTCTGCTGTCGCCGCCCTCCTGCACACGCCTACGCTGCACACGTTGCCAAATGCGAGGGAGCGAGACAAAACAACAACAAAGCAAACCACACACACAACACACACACACGCACACTTGTTTACTAGAGAGAGAGAGAGAGGAAGAGAGAAAAAAAATGATATGAAAACAGGTCATTGCCTTAATGGATCTGAAAACAACTCCGAGCTGGCATCGAGAGTCTCTCGTATGTAGATGCAAACGACGACGACAACAAACGCTGCCAGCATACGAACGAGGGAGGCGACAATGTAGGCAGCGGGGCAGGCAGCGGGGCTGGCAGGCGAGCAGGCAGCTAGCGATAAAGATTTAAGCAAATAATCAAATACATAAACAAGAACGAATAAATTGAAAGTGTTGCCCGCAATTTGAATGCTCTTTTTACATACTTTGACATTTTGAAGGCGGAAAGGAACACAATCAGATCATAAGTAAAAACTAAAAGAGTTATAAAAGAGATATAACAATTTGAATATGGGAAAAATAAAGACTTAATCCAAAGACTAGAAAGCCAAACATCTCAAAGATAATCGATTGTCTAACCAGGAAAACCAAATGGCAATTAATTTATTATAAATGTACATGCAACATATTTTTTATGTTGCTATTTATTTGTTTAATTTAATTTAATTTTATGTTTACTTATTTAATTTTAATCTTTCTGTATATACAAAGTGATAAGTTGATAAATATTTAATAGCCTCGAACTCGAGAACATAATTAATTTTGCTCGTTTTCTAATAAAATCCCAAATGAATAATATTGCCAGCTAATTGGAAGTTGGCTTAGTCAACATTATAACAACAAATGAGAATTTCTATTCCAGTTATAATGTAAAAATATTAATATTTATATAAAAGCAAATTGAATGTTTAATGACTTAAAATTCAGTTCTTTTTTCAATATAAGTAGAAGTGAATATTATTAACACAAAGCTAAAAGTCGACTTCTTTGGCCTAGAATAGTTTATTTACCTTTAATGCTCAGTTAACCAATGCTGTATATTTGGTCAACACTGTTAAAAAAATGTAGAATCAGTTATTACTGATTTGTGTAAGGGTATGCAGACTGCTGCTTGGGGCGACGGAAGCACTCTAGGCTCGAGTTTAGTCGAGTAGGACTGTCAGACAGACAGACAGACAGACAGGCAGATGGGCAGATGGGCAACGAGAACAGAGGCGACTTTCAAAACTTTACACAATTTAGATTTATTGTTAAGGCAGTGAAAACAAAGCAAAGCGCTGAGTAAATTGGGTTAAAAGTACAATTGTCGTTTAGACTCTAATTGGAGGCGTGCGCTGCTCAAAATCGCTGATTGCACTCAGCCTGTCACTGGCCCAAAGGCCGCAAACAAATCAATTGCACACACACACACAGCCCGCAAGCTGAGTCAACTGAAACACAATTCAATACACAATATACAATATATACAATGAGCTACTGTTTGGGAAGGAAGGCTGGCTGCCCAGCTGGTCATTCACTCAATCCCAGTCCAGACACGCCGCCGACTTGGCAGCTTGGACGCGTGCCAGCGTGCCAGCGTGCCAGCCTGCCAGCCTGCAGCCTGAAGTCGCAGTTGCAAGTTGCGGTTGCACTCGGAGCTGGCCCACTTGCACTTGGTCCTCATGGTACAGTGCCGCCACCTTTTGCCAGCTGTTTTGCCTAGTCGTTGTGGCAGTTGCTGCTGCGCCCAGCCGCCTTGGGGCACCAACTCCTGCCCCATACTTGTCTGCCTCTGCCTCTGCCTCTGATCTTGTGCCATTATGCCAGTTGCAGTTGATCTGTGCAGTTGGGCGAATAGATAAGTCCAAGACTGCTGCTCGATGTTGACTTTGCTTATGTAATACTAGACTCCACTACTAGACTCAGCTGCCGGCTATTTTCTGCAGTTGCCTCTTGCAACGCGTTTGTTTTTGCTGCTGCTGCTGCTGCTGCTGTTGCATCTTCTTTTGCTTGGCTGCTGCATTCTTTGCCGGGATGGCGTGTTCTCTTTGATAAATTGCCCAAGTTCAGAAGTGGACTTGCAGCCAAAAGGGTTATGGTCTGTCAAGTGGCTAAGTATGAGGCACAGAGTGCAGAACGAGTGTCATCTGTCCAATAAATTGCCATAAAATATATATGTCAAAACCAAAAACAAAATATATATATATATATATGTATATATATGCAGACCATCACCGATTTGAACAAGTAAAAACGCATCAAAACATTTTTTGTTGCTTTAATTATTTAATTCAATTTTTTCTTCCCATTTTTTTTTAACTCTATATGTATAAATTATGTTAAGTATATATAAAAGTAAATAAATAAGTAAGTTAACAAAAACATATATATATATATATATATATATATATATAGATCATAAGGAATTAAATTAATAATGTTTTCACACTTGTCGAATGCATTTTTACAACAATTTCAAATTCGAAGCTGATTTTGTTGATGTGAGAATGGGAAAAAATATATTCATTAAAATTAAAACTGAGCTTCAACTAGCCAACAATTAATAGACACATATAAACAAATTAAATAAATTAACTATAGATAGATTAAATTACTGTAAATTACTGCCAATTTATAAAGAAATCTGAAAACATTTAAAAATGAAATCAATTTGCTAATGTTATAAATACGGGTTTGCGAAATGGGCGAGTCTATTTCAATGATGGCTTTCCTTATTGTAAATAGTAAGGCAATTCTGCAACATTGAGTGATAATCACATAATTCCAAATTACAAAGCATCTAAGAGTAACGCTTAAGAACACATTGACAGATGTCTGGCCTAAGTATATGCAATTGTATTGATTGCGCAAGTTAAGCGGAGAAAAAAAACCGAAACCAGAACTAGTTTCTGGAGAGGAAGAGGGGGAGGAGGAGGAGGAGGAGGAGGAGCAGGAGAAGTGAGGAGTTTGTTAAACCTGGCTGGAGCACTTCATCCACGTCGAGAGCAGCGACAAAAGCGACGCTGTCTGATTACACACATTTGGCATTTGGCTCGCGTGCAACGTGCAGTTGCAGTTGCAATTGCTGTTGCTGTTGCTGCTGCTGTTGCTGTTGCAGATGCTGCATTGAATTACATTTAATGCAGCTGGGGACGCTGCGAGGCTCTTGCTCAGAGTTTGCAACTTGCCAGTTGCAGCCGGGACGTGCACCCAAATTATCTAATTTGCAAAGTTATTGCTATTAATTGGGCGTAATTATTGCGTGTCGTCGGGGCTAAATGGCGCCTTTTATGCACCCATTGTAATTAGTTTCCTTTATTTTGCACAACTTCCCCAGTTGCACTTGTCGCTGCTGCTGCTGCTGCTGCTGCTGCTTGGCTTCGTCTTCGCTGCTGCGCAGTTGTCAATTTTAATTGATTGTTAATCTGCGCCGCGTAAGCTCAGCGTGATCTTGGGCCTAGCTCTGGGAGGGAGCATGGGCCTGGGCCTGGGCCTGCGCCTGGGCCTGAGTCGGAGTCTTGGCCGAGGTTAATCTTATAAACGTACCGAGTTAATTGTATTAAATACGCTCCACGGCTCATTGTTGTTGCTGTCCGCTGTCCAGCTGGATAGTTGCCTGGCTGCCTGGCTGGCTGCTTGGCTGGAGTTGGAGTTGGAGTTAATGAACCATTGAAGATCAAGGATAAACGACGTGCACATGGCAATTAGTTGATTTTTTATTGTTGCCCCTGCGATAACTAAATATAGACGGAGGCCATAAATGCATAAAAACGATATGAGACAATCGATGATCAGACAAGCCGAACAAAGCCTTCATCAATGGCCAAACAGTTTATTGATACCTTTCCGCAGCTAGCTCTTTCTGAAATGCCTAAGTGAATATCAAAAGATAGATACTTAGATTATTGGCAAAATGATCGTAATTGAATATGTAGCAAAGTTTACTTTTGGGCTTTAAAACAAATAAGATTTTGAGGTAGAAAATAAAGGATTCAATAAATTTGAGCGTGTTCAAACATAAAACTGCCCAAGATTTATTGTAAGGATTGGCGAAATAAAGATAAATATCTAGTCAATATCAGAATATGTAACTGATTTGATAGCAGATATAAATAAAGTCTATTTATCAGTATTTATCAGTACCTCTTTAAGGCTGTTAGTCGTTATAAATAGATAGTTAAATAGACACATTTGTAGTAAGCTCATAACTTAAATCTAACCTTATAACAAGCTTTTTGAATAAGTGTAGTTCATAAATATGATAACTGCGTATTGCGTAAATAACGGTATCTGATTACTGTCGATTAAAATGCGACAACTAGCCAAGGCAGTTAACTGAATCGATGAATCGTTAACAGCGCTGACAGGCATAAAAGTTAATTCACTTTAAAACAAATGGCTAAACATTCAAGTTAATAAAACACTAAAAGCTACCAGTTTTGCACATGAAAGTTATATACATGCATGCATATGAGGCAATATTAATAGCCCTCGGCTAAAGTGGCGATCTCGAGTGACGGGCATTAGCATAATCAGCCCAGTGGCAGACCCAAGTCAGCCAGTCCACTCTGCAGACAGGTCAACAATTTATGCACACCTACCAGATACATACTGAACTGAACAGAATGGGATAGGGAGTGTGGCAGTGAGAGAGTGGGGAGTGGGGAGATCGACTATCGGACATCAGGTCGATAAAATAATTCAAGATTGTAATTACGGTGCAATTAGGGTAACGTATTTCAATTAATTAAAACCAATTTGATTGTGCGCGCTGGAAGCCATGCTGAGACTCAACTCGGGCCCACGCCTGGCCACAGCCCAAAAAACCCGATAAACATTACGAAACCTGAAATTTTGCGCGCCAAAATCTGCTGCGCAAAACAAAATATATTTTATCAAAAAATTAAAAAAAAAAAAAAATTATTTATTTATTTACAAGAAGGAACAGCGATTAGCGATTTTGTGACGCCGAACTTCTGTTGCTCTTACACTCCAAAATTCAGAGAATAGTTCCCCAGCACATCTATTGGATATGGTTAATTCCTGCTACTCCTATAGTATAGTCATAGATATAGGCATATATAATTTCAGCTTCGATTCGAACAAGAAATATCTGACAGAGATAAGCTACAATCTTCTCAAATGCGCATTGGAAAAATAATTTATAAAACTTAAATATTTAAATTTTAAATATTACTTCCTCTTTGACAGGGATTTCCTTTCCTTTGCCTTTAATAAAATTCTAGCAAATTTAAGTCTAAGGTTTAGTAAAGTACAACATTTACCAATAAATTGTTAAGATCAAATAAAAAAAAATGGTAATTAGATAAATAAATGGCATTTAGCAAACAAAAAAATCTAAAAGTCGTCGAGTTCTACAACTGAGAGTCTGCCTTAGAGCAGATGAACATAGGAAAACAGGAAAATGTATTTATTTTTTATAAAGTTTATAAAGATATGTTAACTAAAATTAAGAATTCTCTTTTTCCTTTTAAGATAAGTTATTGAGTGCTTTTTTTGAGTACCAAATTTGATCTACAATTTAATTATTTAATTTTTTATTTAATTTTTATGCGCACTGCCAATATTTTTGTATGTCAATCAAATATAAACAAATACATGTGTAGTCAAAAATGCAAATACCTTAAGTAAGGGTATTAAAACAGCTGGCCACGATGCAGTGGCAGAGTCAGGTGATAAGACGCCGTCGTCGGCAGGTTGTTAAACCAGCTGCAGCTGCGGAGGGAGCCGCGTGGGAGCTGCGCAGCGGCTCTATTGCGTCGTTGCGCAAATTAACTGCCATAGAGCACTCAAGTGCCCAGTGGCTCCAGTGGTGTGAGGTGGGTTGTTGTGGTGGTGCGGTGGTGCTGTGCTGCTGAGCCGAGTGCCACTTGGCATAAATGTTAAAAGGCTCTCTGCGCAAAGCTTCCTACACAGGCTTGAGCGGCTTCCGCGGATTCGGATTCGGCTGCGACTGCAACACCGAGACTCCAGTTGCTGTCCGCAACATTTTGTTGTTGGCGCTTTGGCCTAATACGAAAGTTGTTGCCCTTGTGTTGGTGTACGCGGTGATGTTCGTGCCACAAGTGGCAGTGGCACGCACACTACTCAACCCAGATCAGCAAAAGTCCAATAACCATAAATAAGTCGATAACATATTTCTGTGCTTATTTTAAATGATTTTGAAGATAATTTAAATAAATCTAAACAATATGTTCGAGTTAAAAATGGGATCTTAAATTACTGCCCATAGATGAAATGCACATAAATAAATAATCATTGATCATAATCTTAGATAAATAATTTTAGATTATTGAATTTAATTCTGATTTCAACTATTCAATTTTAGTTAATAAGGACAAACAAAACAGCTTTAAGTCAATTATTTGAAATCGATTCTTTTTGAACAGTTTCCAGAATATTTAGGCTAAAGCTGAAGTGTAATTAGATACATTGAATTACTTAAGACTTTAACCAAACCTAAAACTTATTATATGACAGGGAAACCATTCTAATCATAAACTCAAAAAGCTGGTAAATTTATCAGCTACTGCCAAAGACTATAGAGATATATTCAGTCAAGAGATATATTTATTTATTGAAGACACTTTATAGATTTCAAAATGATTATTAAACTTCTTGGAGGACATGCACATTAGTTAACATAATTAATCATTATATTAAGCAGACAAATTTGTTTCTTCGGGTAAGTTTGAATATGTTTTTTTTTTGCCGTCGACAAGGCAACTTAAATTAGTGGCTAATAATTGAGTTTTGCTGCCTAGTGTAACTAATGAGCTAACCAAGCACGTCACGCGTCAAACTTTGTACGTGTTGTTTCGTTTGTTGGTCAAGTGGGCAACAACAGCAGCAACTGCAACAACTACAAAACTAACAACAACACATGCAACACGCGCTTAATTTTATTGGACGTCATGCGGTGCGCATGCGCAATGGACTTGGCGACCTGATCCACCAAGAGCCGTTGCTTATACGCATACATATATGCATATGTATACATATCTTTTTGGGCCAAATGGCATTATTGGTTGCCCCACTGTGGTTTCGGGCTACCGTCGCACACACGGCGACCCACAAGCTGAGGCGTTGCACGTGAGATATGATGGGGCATTCGATTACACGAATTGTTTCCTAGCTGCTCCACTGATTGACCGGACTATTGATTGATGCATGCCATTACCATCAATCAAACCAGTAAATGCCACAGAACCCAAGATTTATGCTGAGCTCAATGCGACAAGCTGACAAAATGTCATTTGAAATTTGAACTGAAAATATTTGAATACCTGAATTAAGATTTTGATGTTGCACAAACTAACTTTAAGACCAATAAATACACTTTTCTTTTTAAATTAAGTCACTTTTATACAATAACCATGTTATCTTCATAGTCGAGTTTAAATGAGTCGAAATTTAGGTTCCGACTTCGACAGTGGTCCGTAAAGCGTACAAGTTTCCGGTATTTTTCAAAAATTGTTTACGGTAATCAGTTGTAATCAGTCGTATTGGTGCCTTAACTTTTATGAGACCATTTTGAAAAATATATATATACATATATATACAATATGTAGTCACTGTGTTGGACTGGCTTCTGTAAGGATGTATTATCTGTGGCCTGCCAAAAATGGAACCATTAAAAATGGAATAATTAAGTTGTTCCAATTTATGTAACCTGCACGTCCGAGTCGAAAACCGGATCTCAGAGACTATAGGAGCTAGGATTTTAAATTTGTAATATGAGTTCGGGGATGGACTAGAATAGGTGTATATATATACTTTAATACTGCTTTCGATATGCAATTGATGTGAACTTTCTAAATCTGGCATTATTGAGATGCCTGTCGGAAGACAGCAAGCAGCATTAACGCTTGGCAAACACGGGGCTGTGAGCCAACAGTGTGGGCTCTAAATTATGTAAAGCCCATTTGCGACGCGAGATCGAAGATTGTCGTTGGTTAGTGCATTAACTTTGAGCTTTAGTGCTGAAATCAGATTTTCGATTCAATTGCAAATACGTGTGGCGCAAAAAGTGCGGCTCATGTGTGCATATGTGCAGCATGTTGCATGTGGCCAGTGGGACGACTGTTTGTGCAGCAGGTTTGTCTCTGTTTTTCTCTTTTTTTTTGTTTTTTGTATTTTTATTATTGCTTTGCTCGCGCTAATTTGAGCAAATCAAACAGCCCACAAGAGCAGCGAAGCACAAGAAGGAGTTGAAGACTCAGCGGAACCAGTTTTCTGATTATTGTTGTTGCTGCTGTTGTTGCTGCTGTTGTTGCTGTTGTTGTTGCTGTTGTTGCTGTTGTTGCTGTTGTTGCTGTATCACTGCGTGCAGTTGTAAAACACCTGCTACAATTGATTAAATCACAGCAATTTATTATTAAGATTTTTTTGTAGCTTTTTGTTTTGCGATTCGTTTTTTGTGTGTGTTTCGTGGCAAAGACCACAAGAAAAAAATCGACAGAAAATCGAGGTTGATTGATTTTCGAGGTCTTGCACTGGCGCGGATCAAACATTGTGGGTGTTCCCTCCACGCGAGCCTCAATTTGTTGGTCAGCCTATCGGGTTAGACACTGCGGCTACTAGTTTACCGTTTGCCGTTACTTTTGCCCATTTTGCATAAATCAATTGCCCGCTTTTTTCGCAACACATGTGGCACGTTCTAAGGCGTTAATTGGACTTTAGTTTTCATGAGATATTTACATGTTAAGGTGGGCAAATGTGTGGGTTGGCCTCACTTGATCGATGCGATTGACAGTGGATTTCCCCTTAAAAGACTTTTTACGCCTTTAAATGACTGATCATAATCGAATATATGAATACTTAATTTGGGAATGATTTAAAGTGTAGTTTTCAGCATAGATAACTGAACAGCGTTAGACACAAATTTACCACAAAAGCAGTTGAAATTGCTAAGTGCAATGAAGTAAATATTCAGAACTCTTTCTTTGTATAATAAATATTTTCAATTATTTTGGTATGTTCTTTGGAATAATGAGAAACATAAATAAACATAAATAAAATGAAAATATTAAAATTATCGAAATGGTTTCAATGGCAAATTGAGTATTAAATGATTAAATCAAATAAACTAAAATAATAATATCGAATTGGTTTTCTATAAATACAAAAATTATAAAAATTAGTAAAATAATGAATCAAATTTAATAGTGATTAAATCATGTTAATATCGAATTGTGTTTTTTATAAATGCGAATTTAAAATATGTAAAAACAATTACTACAGAAATAATAAAACTCATTTTGTTAGCAAAATTAAGGACAAAGCATGAATATCGAGTAAATGATGTTGATGATGAATTGAAAAAAAAGATTTTAAAGTTATTAAAAATTAGATTTTTAACAGAAATGAGATAAATGTGATTTGCATTTAACAAATGATGTTAATAACTTATTAAGATCAAATCAATTAATATTAATAAAAATAATTGCAATGCAATTATAAAAGGTTCAGTTTCATAGGCAAAATTAAGAAGCAAATCAGATTATTTCGGAAAAAATGCTGTTAATATTGAAATGGTTTTGTATAAATAAAAATTGAAAATATTTAAGACAATACCTATCGAAATGAAAGAAAAAATGAGTAGTGCAAACAGGTAATTATAAAATATTCCAATGTAATTACAAACTATCTGCTTAAATCATACATACAGTGAGAGACAGCTCAAAGTAAACAGTGTCAAAAAAAAACGTAATGGCCTGCCATAAATAATAAATAATAATAATAAATAAATAAATAAATAAATAAGCTAATTATTCATTATTTTTCAAAAATGCTTTGACACTGTTTACTTTGAGCTGTCTCTCTCTGTATATAGCAGCAGGTATTCTACCCTTCTAAAATAGTCACACTTTTAACAGTTGGCTCATTGGTTATGAGTTATGCAAAGAATTGCGCCACAAATCAATTATGAAGCATGTAAGGTTATTGTAAATAATTATCAGCAGCAACAATGTTGCTAACAAGATCGACGAACATGAAACTCGGCAGAGACACGAAAATCGCGTGCTGCAAATGGACCCGGGGCATCTAATAAATAGGCTAGTCAATCATCACGATTAGCCACTGTACGGTCCGACATCGAAATGAAGTTGGCAGCGATACTACTAGTCGCCCAGCTGGTGCTCAATACTGCGGTAAATAACTATTAACCGAGATGGCAGCGAATATCAATTCAGATATCTCCAAATTAGCAGGCAGAGCAAGCCTATGAGGTGAGCAATGAGAAACTGGAATCCTTCGAGGGCGAGTCGGAGACGCTGGTGTTCTTCGACAATCTGAAGACCATTGGACGCGAGCGGGCGATTAACGGTTCATTCTCGTTCGTGGGCGATATGGACAACGATGGCTTCAAGGTGTCGGTGGAACTGTACTCCGATCCCCAGGGCGATGGCGATTTCAAGCGGATGGTCTTCGATGTGCCACAGACGAGTATTTGTGAGTGCTTCAAGAAGTTCTATGTGCAGTTTATTCAGCCCTCGGTCAGCGATGGCGATACCACAAATTTCCCACTGGTGGACGATGACACCTGCCCCATTCCGCAGGGCGAGTTCTATATCAAGAGTGTCCAGTTCAACACACGGGATTGGCCCGAGCAGGTGCCTCGCGGCGTGGTCAAATCCATCATAACGTTCTTCAGCGATGGCAAGAATGTGGGCGGCTTAATAGTGATGGTCAAGATTGAGGATCGTCAGAGTTAAATACTTCAATATTTCTCATCAATTTAGCAATAAATATTGGTAGTTATACAAGCAAAAATTGCAGCCCCAATCGAGTCTCAAGTTACTCGCTGGTGTTAAAACAAACAACTAAAAAACATAAATTTCAGCTGACGACAGCTACAGAGGAGCCGACACAATTCATTAGAACCGCTGCCATCAGCATCCTATCAAGAGTAAAACATTCAAATCGAGAGGCAGCAACAATCAACGAACTCGACGACTCACCAGTTGCAGCCCCAATCTTGGGCGATAATAAAGCATTTATTGAAAATTTACAAACAACAAAAAGCAAAAAAAAAGGAAAAACAAAAAAAAAAAATGAAAACAGATTCAAAGTGTGGAGAGTCACGAAATTAAATGAAAAGTGCGCCAAGAAAAACGCAGCAGGAGATATTTTACATTTTCACGGATGGATTTCCCCAGAAGTGACGGCCCGCGATCTCTGATTTTATTTATAAATTCATTCACGACACAACGAGGGCGGCCTCGGTTCGGTTCGGTTTGGTTTGGTTTGGTTTGGTTTTGGTGATCGCCAACAACCAACACGCGACTGCCACACACTAAAAATAGAGCAACAACAGCAACGGCAACAGCAGCAACAAAGACGACAGCGACCAAGTCAAATGGGGGATTTTCCGAAAAATGAAAACGTCACCTTAGCTGGGCATTAGTTTAGAAGAAGGGGGGCACAGAGTCGCCCAGGTCGCCTGCTGCCAAACATCTGCGGCCGCAACTATTTCAGGCATTTTCCAAGTAATATGCAACACATGTTCTGCCTAGGATCGCACTGCTCGCAACTTGGGGCTTGCTACTTGCTACTTGTCACTTGGGGTAGGACGATGCGCGTGCGCCCCATTCACCAGATAAAAATCCATCCTCTGTCAAATGCGGCAACAACCGACTAGCGTCAAGTGACAGTTTGGGGTGGCCCCAGCCTCTCTTCGCCTCTACATGCAACGCCAGCTGATGTCAGGCATGACATTAGATGATGCTGTGCCACGATAAGTCCTGCAGCCTCAAAGCCCACTCGGCCCCCTAGCAATGCCTAGCCATGCATACTATTTTTCACAATTGTCAATCAAATATGTTGTGGCAGAGTTCCGACAACTCCAGCCAAAACTTGTACAGTTGCCACAAAAGCAACACTGTGTAACATGTTCATTTATGAAATATATAAAAATTATAAAAATTAATTCAATTAAATATTCGAAATTGTATGAAAAACAAATAAATAAAGAACAGCAACCAAAAATGGGAACCTTTGATTTGATTTGATTTTCATTCACGGAGACATCTATCGTCCGATAGAGTCAGTTCCGCAGGACAGCTTTAAATTATGACAACTTTCATCAAGATACACTAAGAAAAAAAACACCATAAAACACTAATCACTAACATAACAGTCGAGAGAGCAAAATTTCAATACTACCTAAAAATAATAAACTAAAAAAAATAAACTCAAAATAATTGTTTGCATTTCTACTAAAAATTTCCTTTTTTTGCGTAAGTTTAGAAAAATTTATTTGTAAAAGCAAGAAAAATTAATATAATTCACAGAAGCACATATATTAATAGATTAATTATGTATCTACATGTATGTATGTGTGTATCATTATGTATCATTAGAGCAGATGGCTTGATGCACATTTCGAGATATGCAAGTTCACGCAACTGCTCCATGGTTATGGGTGCAGCCGGATCTTTGCCACAAATTCGCATTCGCTGGCATGCCACATTTGAGGTAATGTTGTACATGAAAAACTTGAGCGTAGCCGCTGTCAGATCGAAGCCACAAAAGATAATTGTGTTCACTTCCTCGCGGATGTTTTTCACCGTCAGCGGGCGTCCTGGCCTGCAGCAGGGTGTCCAGAAAACTGTGCGTCTATATGTACAATTAAAAGTAAATAAAAATAATATATTAATATGCACTTGAACAAAACTCCTATTACTTATTATGTGCAACCAATTAAAGTCAATCATAACAGCATTATAAAACTTAATTGAAACTTAAATAATAAGTATTCGATTGGCTGCTTTGCCGGGCACCAACTCGATGAGAATCGAGGCGATTGCGTTAATAGATTGTCTTGACCTCAGCAGCTAGCAAATGCATATTTAACACTCGTCTGTGTATCTCTTATTTTTATGTCTTCTTCTAAATTGTACAAATTTGATTTTTTTTTCAGAATTTACACAATCATTTAATGGCCTACAAACAGGGTCATAAACAGAGCTGCAGCTGCAAGCGCTCAACATGCCCCAAGATCTCGGCAAGTGGAGCTGTTGTTGTTGCTGCTGCGGCTGCTGCTGCTGCGGCTGCTGCTGCGGCTGCTGCTGCTTTCCACAAATCAAATCAAAGCATACAAATTGTTTTCAACAGAATTATGGCATATCTATGGCCGGGAATGATACGAAGCGACAATGATTAAATATTTGAAACTTCTGTTTGGCTATTAAAATGTCGAGACGGCGTAGAACTTTAACAATTTTATTAATGGGTCGTGTGATTTAATGTGTGCCCCCATATCTAGCTAGCTGCGAGTCTAAGGGACCTACAGACGACTATGGACTGAAGATTCTTATGGTTGTTATGTTTATGGAATTGGGATACATTGTGTTCTGCTGCGTTCTGTTGCGCGCTGTTGCCCTTTCGTTTCTTGCCTAATTGCATAATGATTGAGTTAGTTGTTGGGTTTGGTTTATGATCTGACCGCTAATTGGACCAGCTCATATGTTTGGGGAGTACAGTTGTCTGCTTTTCAATTGGACCAGCTCAATGCAGCTCTAATTGGCTTCCGTGTTTAGCCGCAGTTTTGGGCATCGACTCCCCATGGTGGTAATGAGCTGAGCTAACCTGCGCATACATCTGATATCATCTTTGAAATTTGTAACTTTAGACCTAATTATGAAATCATAAGATTAGTTTCATTCGGTACAAGTTTCCCACGGTTTCTAAATCCAACATTTATCCAAGCTTACATTAGATAGGAAGATCTCAATGATTTTGCAATATTCCACTCAATATTTCAGCAGCTTATTGTGATGTCAACACAAATTTGAACATACATTTTCTATATTGCCGCAGCGAGTCATAAAACTCTGCTAATTGAACACGAGCTGTGCTCCCGAAGCAATTAAAATGTGCCCTCAAATTGAAAACAGGCCAAATCATGGCCATTAAATTTTCACAAATCGGGAGCATCTTTTGGGGGGGTGCCATCGATTTATGAGGACGCACACAGCTGTAAAAATGTCGAAAGCATTTTAATGGTTGCTCTCAATATATTCACTGTTATACGCGTTGGCATGCAAACATGTTGCCAATTTGTTCAAATATTGCGCCCACTTAAATGTGGAGTGGAATTCAGTCGAAAATCTGGAAAACTGCAGCACACCGAATGGGACAAAACGTTTTTAATTCTGCAAAAATTCATAGCGAAATATAAAATCAAAATTTCTTTTGTAGACAAAACTGAAATTCCGTTGGATTTTGTAGTTTTTGTTCATTTTTTTTTATTTTTAATATTGGCGTCTCTCAAAAAGTGAGCAATTTGAAAAAATCGAAGCAGACATGGACATGTTGTCTGAATCGGTGTTTTCTCAGCAGTAATGATGATGCAATAGGTAGCCGAAATTGGGAAAACCTTTTAAAATGTTCGGCGCGCCTTAAAGTATGCAATGAATTTTTGTGAGACGCGTTAAAGGAAATACTTTGTAGGTGCTCGCCTTTCTAGCGTTGCCACAAAAACCAATTTACAGATAATAAAATAATTAATCATGCACTTGTCCAGCTGAAAGTCCTCTGCACACACACCCACTCAGATGGACACATTGGATGAGTGAGAGGACACGCAAACACCCAGCACATTATCCCTGACCATTAACTCAGCTGTCCGACGTGCCATGATTGATGTGTGAGCCAGCGCAATGACTAAACAATTTCTGGCATTTTGCAGCACTGTCTTCGTGTCGTGCAAAATCAGAGAATGGGAAAAACGCTTGGGGAAATTATGATAAGACAATTTGACTTGGCTTGCCTTTTAATTAAACTTGACTCTCTCTGGCTTACACATACATATATTCCCACTTCCTCCTGTTGCCTGTCTTTTTCCATATACGACTCTTTTTTTTTTGTGCGGCATCATGGTAAATAAGAAGCGCAGCTCATTAATGCAGCAGCAGATTTGTAGCAGCTCCTGCTGCGTGAATTATTCATGTGTAATGAGAGTAGAGTGCGTGGGTGTAATTGTGGGTGTGGCACTCAGCAAACCCAAATTGGTTGGGCATAGTGCCAGGCAGCTGGCTGCTCGGTGGCCATTTAATTTACTTACATTTTGGTTGAGCCATTGTACCCTCAAGTGGCACACTTATTGCCGGGACTTCGGATCGGCATCGGGATCGGACAAGTCATAATTGGACTCAAGTGGTTAAGTAGTGTGACTAGTGAAAGGGATTCGTGACCGATTCGAAAAAGAATTAAGTGATTTCAATAGGGGTGTTCTCTTGTTATTAGATGACTTGCCAGAAGGCCAAAAGGATAACAGGTGTTAGGCAGTCGAAATGGTTGTAAGCAGGAAGCGGAAAGCCGAGCCTAATGATGAATCACTGTCAAGGCAAACTCAACTTGTAACGAATGATTTAAATTTACTGTTTTTGGTTTACTTTGAGCCAAGCAAATTAGCGATTGCCTTTTGGCCTAACTCCCCACTGCCCACCGCCTGAGTGTATTGAATACGTATCGAGTTGCAGCAAATTCTGCAACGCGTTGCAACTGGGACGATGATTTATGTGCGGCCGCACCTACATTTATGCCATAAAGTGGCCATAAATCACACCAACAGGCAAAACAGCGACTCCGCAGACCTGCCAGCTGCACTCATAGCAACGCTGAAGCCGAGAGCCGAGAGCCAAGAGCCAAGAGCCGCAAGCTGCGTGCTTGAAGCTAGAACTAGACACAACTGGAGGTGCCCCCGACTAGGGGGCAGGCATGGTGGAGGGAGCAGGGTAGGTGCTAGTGCCAAGTGTCTGTCAGAAGGCAACAAAGCACGAAGCAGAGACGACAACAAATTGATATTTTTAACATGTG
This sequence comes from Drosophila cognata, assembly GCA_035041535.1. Classification (NCBI taxonomy): domain Eukaryota; kingdom Metazoa; phylum Arthropoda; class Insecta; order Diptera; family Drosophilidae; genus Drosophila; species Drosophila cognata. Next base: position 2,854,382 of record JAWNLC010000688.1, on the reverse strand, counting down.
AGTTCAAATAGATAAAGTCAATTGATGGACAGAGAGTAGGAAAATAAGAAAAATCAGTAGCAAAAACGCAACAGACACACACACACACACACACACACTCGCACACACACACATGTCCAAATGCGTTTGCTTGCTGGCATGACAATTAGCCGGCGGGCTGCCCAGAGTGACGCCTCCAAACAAAGAGACAAGCTGCGAGGGCTGCCATCGCCTCCGACTCCGACTCCGACTCCACCTCCGACTCGCCGGCCACAAGTTGTCAATTTGTTGTCTCTGGTTGCTGTTTTTCTTGTTTGGGTGTTTTTTACATACACTTCCTTAGAGTCTCATAAGTTGGTTATTAATTGTGTTGAGGAGCTTTCTGATTCCATTGCACATATGCCAAAGCTGACAGCTGCCCAGGTTAAGGATTTCCACTCATGAGAAATGATCAATCAATAGATTAAAATAACTTTTATTTGCGCAAATTAATCAAACATCAATTGTACTAAGCACATGCAATCAATCAGGTTTAATCAGCGAATAATTTGACTATTAATTGCATAGCTCGTCGATAATTAGTTTGCCAGTTTTAAAGACTAGCTTTTTAATTTAAAGATATAAGCATTTAAAATTAAAATAAAATAATATTTTATAATTATTATTAACATCAACAATAACATATTATTAAAGTGAATAGCAATCGATTCTCAGCTTCTACTTTTTTTTTCGTCTTCTTTTAATTGTAAGAGCATTAAATGTTCTGCAGCTCGACTCGATTTTGTGTTGTTTCTTATTAGTTTTTTGCTTTTCCGAACACTTGTCACAAATTGCGCAAATTTATTTTACGCGCTAAATGCAAAACGTGCCCGGCCAGCTAAATGGCAAAAATTGCGCTCGTCCATTCGCTGCTGGGAGTCACTGTGCTCGCAGTCGTTCTCATACATTGGCATTGGTTCTTCTATTGTCAATAACTGTGCCTTCCCTGAACTGGCCCACCCACAAGATACGCATTTTGAATATGTTATACTTAAATACATAAATACGTATATATGTATGTGTACGTTACTTGTCTGTATGTATGTATATACTTATTTATGAGCCAGCTTAAGTGGTTGGCAACTCTGGCGAGTTTTTAACCCTTTCGGCTGCCTAACAATGCGTAAAGTTTGTCGCCGCTTTTGATGGATTACAACAAGTTGGAAGCTGTTGGCTGCCAGTCGTTGGCTGGAATGGTTGGATTTTGCTTTAACACTTTTGCCTTTTGTGCTCTATAATTATTTATTTATATATGGGCTGTTTGGCATTGTGCAATTTATTTCAGGTCTACCGCTTGACGTCTTTTCTGTTAATTTTATGCCTTTTGAGCAGCGCCTTTTGATTAATTGCCACTCTGGAGTGGGAGTTGCAAGCACGAAAGGAGTTTGAGAAAGGCTCAACAAGAGTTGAATTAAAGTCGCCAGAATGATATAGGATTAACCTTAATATCCTGCACATATAAATTGTAATCGAGGCAGCACATCAATAGTAAATGGATTTAGTGACAGTTGTTGCTACTGTTTGTAAATTATCCTGAACTTGTTTTTTTTTTGGATTTGAGTGCACAATCCAAAGGCAGTTTCAAATTAAATGCAACTGCCAAATGCCCAACGTCACGTTGATTAATGATGATGGCTCGAGTGAGGCTGCTGAAGAACTCATGTCAATTATGCCATTTGCATTTACAATCCGAAAATTGTAAGCAATTATTCGACATTTTTCTTTTCTTATTATTTCTTCTCTTTTTTTTGTTGGTCTGCCACTGATGGATCGTCGCCTCGTTGACGTCCCAGATTATATACATATATATATATAGTTTTTGGTGAGCAATAGATAGATAAGAATCACAAGCCGCAGACCAATGAACGGGGCAAATAACAAAACGATCAACTGAAAATGATTAGTCAACAAGCCTCGGCCAGCAATAAAAATTACTGACGATTTCATGAACAAACGCCTTTTATTACCCCACCAGAGTAGCAGAGATAGCAGCAGATAGAAACAAGAACAAGGCCAAGAACAAGCCAACAGCAAGATGGTATTCAATTTATGATTTTGTGTAGATGGAAAAACCTATTAACAAATGTCAATTAGATGACACAGGCGCAATACATACAGTGGAGCGAGAGAAAGGCACTGGATGCCCTGCAGTTAATGACAGTGCGACGTGCAGCAGATACAAGCAGATACCGATACAAGGTACACGATACGAGATACAAGATACAAAATACAAAGAGATACATATAAAAGATATGTTTGTCATTTTTGTTAATCAATTTCGTGGCAATGTTACAATTCTCAACTTGATGGCAATGGCTTGTAGCCGGCCAAATGATTTGTTTGCATTCTTCACTGACTCAGAGGCATGTGAATTTCTCAGATACTTCAGGTTTACCGTTGCGCCGGGGGAGGGTTGGGGGAGTTCTGGAATGTATCTCTGAGATATCTTGCAGCTTTAATTGAGCTGTGAAATGTTCATATCTTTATGTTGTCCACACAGACTACCTTGGTGGTGGCCCAATCAGCCAATTCCATTGCACTTCTCTCACATTTTACAACTTAATTTCCCAGTATGGCAGACAAATATCCAGTTTGAAGTAATTTCTATTGTTTATCGGGTTTTTATGCTTGAAATCAATTTGTAGCACTTTACTCGAAATTAACATTATTATATGTATATGTATATGTATTTCCATTTTATTATTATGCTTGCAACACTTTTTTCATTCTCATTTTATTCGCTTTTAATGCGGCACGTCTGCGCGCTCAATTAAAACAGAGCATTCAATGAGTTCCTAGAGGTAAACCTTTTCTGCTTTTTTTCTCTCTTTTTGAAGCCTTTTCGACCAAAGGTGTTGGTGGCCAAGTGTCACTTGCCAAGCGAGTGAAGCGTTAACGTTTTTGTTCTAGCTATACGAGGCAAAATTAACGCCTGAAATGGATTTCAAGTGCGGCTGGCTAACTGAAAAGGTGTTCTATATATACATACATATATATAAATACATGTAAATAGGCAACAAAAGGCGCGACAGGATTTCGTATGCTAAAAAATGTGCATGCAAGACAAAGAGACGGACGGGAAAAATCACAGACGACCCAGCAATTGACCGCTGGGATATGAACCCATAAACAAATTACATGCGAAAAGCATTTAAGGACAACAGAGTTATCCGCAACTGAACTGGACACGCAAGCAGCTCGCCAATTTATTTATTAATCGCATGTCAAGCGACGGGCGGCAACTTAAGTGATCCCACCCAAAAAGTCACTCGCAAAAAAATATTAGCACGTAAGCATTAAATACATTTTAAGCGGAAGAACTAATTAACAAGCCACACTCTGCAATGGGTCTAGCCAGCCAGTCAGTCAGTCCACAAGTCCACCAGTCCACCAGTCAGCCAGTCATCGAGTCACAAAAACCCAACTGCGCCAGACCAGAAGTACCAGACAAGCTTGGCAACAAAAAAACAAAAACAAAAGCAACAAAATAAAAAATAAAAAAACTCATTAGCACGCTCGAACGTTAAAAATGTCGCGTCAAAATCAGCGCTTAATATTTTTTATGATTAGCTGCTTTAACACGACATTTTTTGGCTGACGTTTATGAAGCCAAAACAAAAAGAATTCAAATACTTATGCGAGTTCAAATATACGTCTCTTAGTCGTGGTTGAGTCATGAAAAATTATGGATACTCTTACTTTGTTGCCACGTGAATTTAGTACACAGTTTGTATGCCTGATAATTGACTGACATTTATGAAGTGAAGTATTTGAATTCTTTTTGTGTTGACTTAATAAATGTCACAAAAAAAGTTATATATTTAAAAACTGCCTTTTTATACTCTAACTTTCTTTACCCAAGCAATAAATTGACATTTTGCATACTCGCTAAATGTGAGGCATAAAATGCATTATTATTTAAATATTTAACCAATTAATAAAGGCAAAACATGTGAGAAAAAGCATGTTGAACACTTTGTGGCAAGAGTAGAGAAAATTGAGTGGTGTCATTGGTGAAAATGTGCACACGAATTATTTGTTATTTGCGTAGACTTGTCAGTGACAATACTATATAGTATATAGAGCAAACAGGCAGGTGGCTTAAGTTGGTAAATGGGAGGAGTGGGCGTGACAGTCAAAGTAATCATCATAATACTGAACTACGCGACTAAAAACGCTAAAGACTCATTAATCGTAAGCCAGGCAACAGGACATTTGTGGCATTTGTGCTGCGAATCGCGACTTTTGCCGCCAGAGCTGTTTTAATTGTCTGCTTTGTGCTGGAACGCGGCACCCAGTGGAGCACTGTGAGTTGCACAGTCAAAACAAAAACGGAACAGAGGACATGACACCAGCGGCTGCGTCACTCAGTACTCACTACTCAGTCCATAGTCGTTGTCCTGTTCCTGCAACGTTTTTTTTTTTTGTTGGATTGGTAATAAGGTGTCTTTGACGACCCGTCGGTTGGCAATCTGGCTGGCAACTGCATTACGCTGCGCTTTTATAAATATGACGATAAATTTCGCTGGCCACTGTTCCGAGTTTGCTTTTTTTATTTCGACTTCATTTTGGCTTTTAATTTCCTCATGGGATTTACGCAAAAGGTATTCCGGAATTTTCTTTTTTCGGTAACAGTGTCATGTCTGCAGTGGAAGCGTCAGCAGCGACGCTTTTAATAGCCTTCGTCCAGTCTGGAGCGATTTTAATATAAAAACTACAACGGCCAAAAGCAACAGAGGGCAACACAACCGTCTCTTTATACGCAATGTTTTCAGCTTTGAGCAGCGCTTAATGTTGGCCAGAAAAAAGCAAAGTGAGATAAGCGCTTTAAGCCCTATTAACGGGCTTGTAGCTGGAGGACCATGTGTTTCCAGCTCTCTCTCTCTCTCTCTCTCTCTCTCTCACTCTCTCTGTATGTGTGTGCATGAAAAGTTAATCTAAGCAATTTGTAATAGCTGAAGTTTTGAAGCCACATTTAAGAGCCACAACGAATTTTTTAGTAAAATCATTAAAGTCATTTTCTGTGCAGCGAATGAAATTTTGTTTGAAAAGTGTAGAATGAGTAAAATCTGAGCAGGCAAATTGAAGAAACCATAGAAACCATAAATATAATAATAATAATCAGAAAATAATAATAACGAGTTGAAAATTGCAGTTCTGTAAATCAGTTTAAAAGTTACCTTTTGAATAAAATTGTTTCTTCTTTCACTTACGATTAAAGCGAAATTATAATTATAGATTAAAGACACCTATTAGGCATGCTTGCCATATCTATAAACTTGAAATGAAGTTGCTCAGTTTTGTAATTAATTGTATAAGTAATATATTTATAGCACACACTTGACTTTAATGGAGAGATAAATAATTGTGCATTGCAATTGGCAAACTAAATTATCGCCTTTACAACTGCCGCTGCACACCAGCAGCTACGTATTACACAAACCACTCCATCAAAGCAAGAAATCTCAACGAAAGCAATTTATGCAAAGTCCAACGATTCAACAAACACTCACACACAGATGTTAAGCTAACAAGCTCATTGCTCATAGACGGTGGCAATCAAATCAGCCAAAAACTTGTTATCGCCTCCTTTGAGCGACACCAAGAAAATTAATGACCACCCAACCAGTCAACCAACTTGCAACGAACCCGAAACGCACCAATTGCAATGTGTTTCTATATTAGTCATAGTCGAACCGGTGCAAGCAAGGCTCATTTGAAATATGCAAAGCATATAAATTATGTGCTGAGCCGAGAGTGGGGCGACAAACTGTGAATGAATCAAAGGATAATCCAATTTATTTCACATTATGGCCCGTCTGCGTATTGTGCCCCGCCACAGATGCACGTAAGTACTGCTACACAAAGTGTGGCAACTTGCAAGCGCCTGCAGTCGAACTTCAAAGGTGTCAAGCCTGCAACTGCAACGGCAACGGCAACGACAACGGCAACTGCAACCCTCTCAGCTGGCACCAATCTGAAGCTATCCTCAATGCACTTTCAGGCAATCAATACGTTTTTGTCTCTAATATAATTTACTGACTCTAATGTGCGGAGTGAAGACTCCGAGTGGAGGGAAGGCACTTATAGACAGTCAAATGATGTGCAGAGTGAGAAGTACTAAATCTGAAAGGGATACAGAGCATCCATATACCATCTACAGCTACAATTGTATAAAAAAAGTATAATTGAATTATGTAAATGCGGTCGAAACAGATTTCTGTGCATTTATCGAACTCCAGGAATTATTAAACATAAAATCAAGTTTCAAATTATGTACTTTAATTCTATGTGCAGGGTATCTCAAAGTCGGGCAGCGTGACGAAGCATCCTTCTATGTTTGACGCTGTTGGATCAGTTTGTATCTTTTGGCCACAACTCAAGTTTTTTAATATTGCACGCTCAAGTAAATCTGCTGAAAAGATTGCCAAAACGCAGGTCAGACCAGTCTATGCGAAATCCGTACACATGTCAGTCACACTTAACCCGGGGCATTGCAAAGACAAAACAGGGGCAGCAGCAGCAGGGGGCCGGGGTTAGTAGACCGCAGGAATTCCAAATTCAGATATGTTTTGATTGCCTGGCGGCAAAACTTATTATTTTAAGTCAGCAAATGTTATGCGAACTTTTCATAATTTGAACGTTTTCCCAACATTTATTATATATGATTTCCGGAAATGTTTTGAGGCGACGTCGCCGCATTTCAAATTTATGCGCAATGCATATGTCAACAGCTCTTTTTTGGTGAAGACAAAAAAAAAACAAGTAAGGACGTAGAATAGCTTATGGATATGTATACATATGTGTATGCTTGCTTGGCGACTGTTGCGTTGCTGCTTTGGCAAAATTTGCATATTTGCATTTCAATTTGCTGGCTGAATGTTTGTGGCTAGGGTATCAACTGCTTCCTTTTTTTGCTTTCTATATTTTTTATCTTTGGCTTTGGCAAAAATTTAATTGTCAATAAAAATTTACCGTGCGGAAAATTTGTTATGCAAACAAATGAAATTGAAATGTGGCTGCTGTGTGCTTATCGTGTGCACTTTTCATGCGATTCAGTGCCCCTGAAAAGGCGCACACACACGAAGACAAAACACAACCAGACAAATTTGCATTATCTCGAAAGTAAATTGCAATAGTAGACGCAGATATCTGGCATCTTGTGTGCGACTGTGAGAACATTTGTTCTTTAAATAATGCATGAAACACGACAATTTTACAATGTCTAATTGAGTTAATTGGAAAATCCTCAGCTCAATACATGAACGCGTTGAATGGGTGGTTCGAGAGACAGAGAGAGAGAGAGTCTGAGAGTTGGTGTAATTTTGTAATTTACATTGCTGGTTTTGAATTTACACTTGCAAGCAATTAATAATGCTGCATTAGGGTTATCCATAAAGCCACCCACACCCACACACACATCCTTGTCGTCCTTGTTGCCTGCATATGCACGACAATTAAGCAGGATAATTAAGTTTATCGTTCATTGGCATTGCACTTTACCCAGCTCAACCAACACATCAGTCTTTCTCTCCATCTACGCCTGCTTCCACATCCCTCGCATTTACCTAATGTAACACGTATGACAGATTACGGCAGGATGCTCGCCATGGAACAGCAGGATTGGGGGCACTGCAGGACATGATTGTGCATATTAAGAGTCTGCATCTAAGTGCATTTTCAAATACAAGTTCGAAATTGCAAAAGTTATGTAAATGCATACAATTGCCGGCATTGTGGATGAAAAGTCCTATAGCAATAGCAAATGCGATGAGCCGCTCAAGTTGCCATTTAGTATTCCCCCATCCGCCCGATCCAAACAACTAGTAGTTCACACGTTGGCATCCGTATCATAAAATGCTGTCGTGTCATCAGACATTAAAGATGCCATTGCTAGACGCAATTAAAACCATTCAAAATAAACATTTCATTACCAGCCGAAACGACCTTAATGTCACACTCTCTTTCCCCTCTCCTCTCTCAGTGTATTTTGCTCTTAAGGAAAAACCTTTTGGCACCAAAAAAAGCACAACAGGACACAACATTGTCATAAACATTGCTGACATTAAGATAACTTTTAATCATCGTAAAAAACCAAAATCCGCCGACCCTTTTCACCCGTTGAAGGTCTGCCACGTAAGCGGCTTTTCGTGTCGCCATTCGCAACAGCAGCGGTGCATAAAACATATACAAAATGGGCGAAAAAGAAAATAGGAAAACCAAATGCAAAAATATGTATTTTGGCAAATGGTTTTCCAACACAATCAACAAAAATCTTGGACAGACTTACCGACTCTGGGTCTGATTTTGTTTCTGATTCTGATTCGGATTCGAATTCTGAGTCTGGTTGCGGATTTCTATATTAAATTGTTTTCGGTAGCATTTTGGTGGGGCTGTTGGCGTCGTTGCCACGTTGATGCGTCGTCCGTTGCTGGCTTGTGGCATGTTGCGCCCGGCAAAACGGAAATGTAATGAAAATTCAATTAAAAAATGGCATTTGCCAGATTTTACGAGTTGCACTCGATGGATGGGCACGCGGTGATGAAATCATTTCCATTGAATTCGCCTGGCCTGCAGCTGCAATAAAGTTGAAAAGTGTAACTCGAAAGACTTTCAACTGCAACTTTAATTAATTATTTACACCATAGTGTGAACTTGTATACAAATGATAATTACGTTCAGCATCCCCAATCTGGGGAAGATCTTTAAAAAACATCGCTTGTAAACAAATCGGGAAAAACATGTAATTTCACTTATCTGACATAATGTCAACAATTTTGAAATCTTCTACCCGTTACACAAGGCACATTACGGACAGGCACAGCCAGTAAATTCACATATAAATTACAAAAACGAACAAAATTACCCCTTATCGTGTTGCGGGATAACAATAACAACGAGTTGACTTGTGTAACAAATAAAAGTCACTTGATAAGCCCAATATGCAACCCCTTGTTGTCAGAAGGGTGTTGTGCCAAACATCGTATGCTAATCACACACACCCAACACACACACACACACCCATTCGAGCCGCCTTTAACACGCTTAAGCACAAACCAACGAGCCAAAGATCTTTTTGGCTCTATTGCTGGTGCTTCAGTGGCAAATGGAAATTGTGATTCTTTTATAGCCTGGCGCCGCTCGAATGATTTTTATGGGTTTTGCTAAAAAAAAAATGAACTCAAATGCCAGCAAACTGATTTGCATGTCTTTGCCAAAGGTTCCATCTAATAGAATATTAATGGTATTCACTTTTCGCTCTTAGCTTTGTAACAAGAACAGAGTTTTTCATTCTTAGTTCTATTTATATTGATTGTCAGCAGTAAAATAAATAAATAAATAAATGATTTTCAATAGAAATAACATTTAATTTAGGCAAGCTCCAATCGAAATCAAATGTTTTTTTTTTAAAAAAAGATCACAAACTCAGCAAAAAATAATAATTCCGCATTAAATATATATATTTGTTATGCAAAAATCAGTCTAGCATTTTTTAATATTTGAATTACTATTTTTAAAATAGAAGTTGCATAATTGGATATAATAAAGTATATAATGTTGATGATCTTTATGTGAACTCTAAAGCCTCAAAACCCGATTATAACTATCAAAGATATACCTACAAATGTGTGTCTACAAAGAGTATTTGAGGTGCGTTATTAAGTAGTTGAAATTGTTCTTAGTACACCTTCCGCCTTTGGCAATGCTCAGCTTTTGGTTTTTCAATTTATTTTGATATTTTTATTTGCATATGCAATAATTTACAGACGTAGCAGCAAAGGAGTTTTCGACTGTGAATTGAATCGGTTTTATATCGTTGCGGATAGAATAAATATTTAATGTGGCACTGCAATGAATAGGCAATTGTAGCAGGGCGAAAGTGTAGCTAAAAGGGAGCATTTAATAAGCACTAAAATGCATACAAAATCTCATGTTTGCTATTTTGGGAGCTGATTATCCCCACAGCTGAACTGCGCTGAACTGCATAGATATATGCACATATGTGTGTGGAAATGCGTATGTAGCATTCAATTTCAAGAGCCATTAAAACCTATGCATGCAATTAAGTCGAGTGAAAATTTCATAAAGATAACAATCGACAAGAACAAGAAATAATACACAGATATAGTCGAGGTCTATGCGCATGTGTATCTCTGTGGAGAAGGGGCATGGAAAAAAAAAACCTGCAGTTGCCCGTCAGTCAACACTTCAAATAAAAGGGCGGATGAGGAGACCACATTAATTTGCATTTAAAAACTGTTTTTAGTAGCATCAACAACAAACATGGGGCGCACCAACCGAACAGCCATTAACAAAGTGTCTCCAGATGTGGCAGCATCAGCAGCAGCAGCAGCAGGCCCAGCGAGTGAGGCACAAGTTGATTTGGGGTCGCAGCATATTTAACATAAAAAGATGAAACGTTTATTATGATTGTTGGCTGCTGTTATTAGCTCAAGAAATGGTTATGGGAGCAGCGCACGCCATTCTTCTTGCACACAAATGTCAAAAGGCAGCGGTCAGAATGTGTCCAACTTCAACTCGGAGCATAAATGAAGCCCTCCGCCTCTGATCTGAATCATCTGCAGCTGGGCCGTGTGGCACGGCAACACAGCGGGGCAGGGTGACGGTGGCACTTACAATGATCTTGTCATAAAACGTTCAGAGTCATCAAAGTTGCACTTTATGCGAAACGATCTTCGCTCGACGATGTTTGTGTTTGTTGATGTATCTGTTGCTGTTGTTGCTGTTGCTGTTGCCGTTGTGTTTGTTGTCGTTGCACGTGTTCATCGTCATCAGCATTAGCGGCAGTGTTGTATTAGGCGAGAACAGACAAACAAGCGATGATCGGACCAGGCCGACAACTGGCACTGCCTGCCGTCTTGTCTGTCTTGTCTGTATGTCTGTCTGTCTGCTGTCTGTCTGCTCTTTGCACTCGGCATAATCATAGAAATGATGTGGCCCCTGCCTTTGGCTAAATGGTGTTTCCACTGCCATAAGCACAGGCTAATAGACAGCATGGGGTCGTGGCAAGCAACGTTTTGGGCCAAGAGGTGCAGTGGAGCTAGTAATTTAAATACATATGGACACAATGTAAGGGCCTAATAGAATGTATAAGCCACACTAATATATCGCTCTGATTACTGGCTTAACAGGCCCAAAATGCGACAATGGGAAGGAAACACAGACATCCCACTCAGTAGCCATATTTTGTATAAACATAGTTTGTAAGCTGAGAACAGAAATATGCCATTAAATGGTTGTGCTTTGAATAAGCAGAGTTCATAAACTGACTTTAAAGCCTGACAATAATTGTTGAAAGAAATTCTGATTAAGCTATCTGGCTAAAATGTGTGAGAAAATAAACACGTTCGCAGTTCCGCTTTGGTATAATATTTTCGAATTGTATTTATAAGCTAGCTAGAAGCAACTTTACTGAAAAGCAATGACTCCTTGATTTAAATGCATTAAAATATTCGAATTTGACTAGTTTCGACCCCTGGCAGGCTAAGCCTTTGATAAACCCTTTTATATGCGATCGAAGATCGACAATCAATTCGATGTGAAACATTTTATTTTAGTTATTATCTATTCGAAAATTGTGAAAAGCCAGTATACTCGAATCTAATCAGATTAGTTTACTTACCAGATATATCAATAGAAAAATAAATTTATGATTTCTAAATAATCTAAAATCTAAAACAAATCTTGAACAGTGACTCGAAACGGGTTTTAAATATTTTTACAGTGCCTAGCAAGATCACCTGAATAATAATAAAATTCAAAGTAATTATTTTTATACAAAGTGCATTTATCATAGCTAACAAATGTATTTTGTTAGATTTAGCTTTTGAGTCAATTTATCAGTATTAATAATTGTAAAAATATTCCAGTTCTTTGCAGGACACACGGTATTTCCGTTCCGATCCCATCTCCACAAAATGACGCATTGATTAGAAGGGGGATAAAGAAAGTTTCCAAATAGAGCTTGCAAAAGAAAATATTTGTATAGCTATATATAGTTTGCGACTCGACTGCTGATGCTGAAAAAGATATGTATATATACATGAAGATATATGCATTAATTGATGTGGATCTGTGCTGTGTGTAAGCTTATGCAACTACTTCAGATAATTGTTTATCGAATGCTGTTCGAGGCGAACTCAAGTTGCTCTTGCCACAAGATACACACGAGTACAACACACATTACTAGTGAAAACTTGTCCATTCCAATAGGAATTATGCATCCCTACATCACTTTAGGAGCGGCACATTTAATATGCGAGCGTGTGACATGCCCAAGTGCGCCTCAAGTGTTGTCACACACATGAATAACTGATGGCATTACAACGATTTGGGCCCGAGTGGCAAGTGGCAAGTGGCATGAAACCCGAAAAACATACAAAGCATAGCATACAGCCCAAGCACTTGACACTTGCCACTGACTTGTGGCATGAGCCGAGTTGACATGCTGCTGCCGTTGCTGCTGCCGCTGCTGCTGCTGCTGTTGCTGCTGTTGGGTGTCTTGCTGCCTCAACACAACTCAACTCAAGATCAAGATCTCTTTCAGAGATCTATTTTCCTCAGAAAATTTGTGTGCTGGATGGCAATGTGGGGACGCTGTCGCTGATTGCCTGTCGTTGTTAGAAAAATATTATTTTCTTTATGTTTTGTTTTATATTTCCACGCTGATTGCAAAGACGAGTAGTTGCAGTTGGGGCGTGCTGCTGTTGCTGCTGTTGCACAAAGGGCACCCTGCCGCTGTCAGTCAGTCAGTCAGTGAGTGCTGCGGGGGAAACGGCGCGCTTGAGTGAAAGTTGATGTGCATGAAAAGTTTTAATTGCGCGTCGAGTTGGATTTTTAGTGGCAGCCAGGAGCTGGGTGGCACTTACCGCACCGCTCTTTCCAGAAACATATTAGAAAAAGAAAAACAAAAAAAACTATACACAAAAAAACGATTTTAACACAAATTTTGTGGGTCATTTTTTGTAATGGCCCCGACGAGTAGTTGCGATAAGCGATCTCTCTATATTCTTGAGTCCCAGCAGCATCTTCTTTTCTCTGTCGTGTCAAATGAAGTGTGGCATGTGCTGAAGATGTCTTGAACTCGATGCCCCCTGGGGTGCAGCAGCCACGTGCTTGGCTGAACTCGCCGTGGGCCGTGAATGCGTAGGATCCTCTGATGATGCAGCATTATAAGCCAGACTAGATATTGATTATGAACTTTTACTCTATTCACAATTCAATGCACTCGATCGTAGGAGTCAGTCGAGTTGATCACTCTTAAAGATACGTTAACACAGTTAACACAAGCAGAATAACTGCACTTGCTCATAATTTAGGCATAGAAAAATCTTGCTGTACAAAATGAATAATAAATGTGTTATCAGCCAACAAGTGCTCTGCACAAAGAACTCAACTCTCCAAAGCACAAACAATTTAAAGACATTTTCCAAAAAATCCCTAATGAACTGTGCCACACATTGGAATGACGGTCCATTAGGCGGCCCTAAACGAAAGATGCCAACACTCACAGATCAACTTTTGATTTGATGATCAGTAAACTGAGAAAGATTAACTACACCCAGCCAGTTCAAATGGTCAAAAGCTAATAAATTACTCAGTGTCCAAAACCACAGAGATGGACTGTGAGGTGTCTTTAAAGCTAACCAATGCCGTTTTATGGCACCTTTTTCCCCCCCAAATCACCAACAAAAAATAAAGAAAAGACCAAAACAATACCGAGCCATATATCAAACACTTGGATAGCAGGCTTCTCAGGCATGGCAATTGAAAAATGTAGATCAAGTTGGGGCGATAAAAGGCCAAAACCGCCTTTCACATTAATTATAAGTTTTTAAAACAACATAAAACTGAACGCACATTTTGATTGAATGCGCCAACTTTCCGGGAATAGTTTCATTATGTTGCACTAATTTTGAACAATGATCGCCCTCAAGATAAATCATTAAAACAATTTTATTAAAATTATATCTTTGGGCATTTCTCGTTTATGGCCAGTGAATATGAGACACCCAGCCCCATAATCAAGTTAATTGCCCCGCCCCTCGATTGCGAGGAGAAATTCCTCATAAATGGGTCGCCTACTTCCATAAAGGGCCCAGATGTAAGTGGTTCTAAAACGCGCTCTTTACGATTTTTTTCAGTGCTTTGCGACATTAATGTCGTAATTATGTTTGTCTGTCATACAACTTTTATTTCCACGTATTTTTCGAAATAATTACATTCTTTTATTATTGCTAAGCTGCATTTTCTTTTAATTGTTGATTTTCAGTTCCATGTTTGTTCTCTTAGTAAGTTGTCCATGCACAATAAAGTGCATTAGCTGCTCGGGGTGTATGCTATCAGTTGGCTTTGTTGGCACTGACAGTTCTGATGATCTCCCAGTTTTTATAACAATCCACTTTGGACACAAGTTATAGAATGACATGTGAAATTCTGACTCACAATCGGACATCAAATAACATTTACTATTTTTACACAAAGCTAATGGATATATGCAGAACTCATTGAAAGCCAAACAAGCTCTCAAAGCAGCTCAAAATGACATCGACGAACCACCTTCAAACAACTGTACAAATATCCCACAATTCAACCCAAAAATACCAAAAAAAAAAATTAATAGAAAAACCACCCATTAAGTCCCCATGGTATTATCTCCACGGCAATGCATTCAAAAAAGAAAATACCAACAAAAAGTGATGGACAATCCAACAAATGCAACACACTAACGATTTCATTAAAAACGCAGTCAACTAGAAAAAACTCAATTAAATTCAACGTAAAAAACTTGGAAGCGCCCCCATAAACCAAAAAAAAAGACCCGAGTATATATATTGTATGTATATATCCGAAAAACAAATTTTGGTTTTTTTTTTTACATTTTTTTTTGCAAATCATTCGGCAAACAAACACAAATGTGCATAAAATTACAACAATGCAACAAATTGAGGGATGCAAAAGTGCAGAGATGACCACAGCGCCGAGGCCCACCATCAAATACCAAGGGTTTCCTCCACCCCCCCCAACCCACCCATCGAATCCCTCTTCAGTATGCCCAAGTGCAGTGATATGCAAAAAACTGCATGTCATTGCGTTGGCAACGCAACTTCCATCGGGATTGGGATTGGGATTGGGATTGGCATTGGAATTGGGCTAGAGCATGAGCACTCATCGGGGGTGCCAGCAGGGACCTCCTGGACGGTTTGTGCGAGGGCTTCACTTGCGTTCTTTGTGTTTTTTATGTAGTTCACTTTTTGAAAAATTGACAGCTTGACCGCAGTGCTTGTGTGTGGATATATTGTTATTGTTATTACATTGCTGTCGCTGCCATTGTTATTGTTGCTGTTGCTGTTGCTGTTGTTAACCTTGCTGTTAATGTTGCAGTTGCTGTAGCTGTAGCTGTTGCTGTTGCAATTGCAATTCAAGCGCAAAATCATTAATATCCTTTGGCCTCGCCCTTGTTTTTGTGGCTGTTGCATTTGCATTGCGACCCATCGACTTTTTGTGAGGCTTCCACAATATTTGGCCCATTGTTTGCCCGATCTTTGGGGTCACTTAATGAACTTTTCCAGTTGCAGTCAGAGTAATGAATACGTTATTGTTTATGTGGAATTGTTGTAGACAAGTTTGCAGCAACTTTGCAGCAAAAAGTCAAGCATCTATTTCAAGATATTTCCTCAGCTCGATCAAAGTCAGCGATTTACTGATAAGCAAACACATCAGGCAACCAACCCCAATTTTCTAATACACTTGCCCCTTACTCTGTACGCTGTGTACTTTCCGCGTACACCTTTCACTTATCCGATATTTCTGCAGCAATTACGTGTAGACACAAACACCACTCAGCCGTGCACAGCTAAATATCTGGCTCAATAGTTTAATGAAATTATCAATATCCTACGCGGACCCATGTGAGTCATCATTGCTGAAGCAAGCAGCCGAGCAGGGGGAGAGTGATGAGTCGAGTACCCCAAGCAGACCACACCAAACACATACACACACACACATAATCACCTACTGATGTAAATACAATATTTTCAATATAACCACTTAACGCTTAAATCCCGCACATACACACAACTGAGAAGACAAAAAGACAACCCTCGTCAGGGGTAGGCCTTGGTTGCCCACATAACGTTATCTGGCGAACAACATGACTACTACTACTACATGCTACATGCTACATGCTACATACTACCTACAACCGACTACCTTGTGTGCCCCTTGTCGTTGTCGTTGTTGTTGTTGTCATCCGCATCACCCAAGTGGCGGCGACTACCGACGACCACAACAGTATCAATGCACAAACTGTACCCAGTACAAGTTGTACTCTGGGCAGGGGTCCTCTGCCATCAACCCCCAAATGCTCTTGCATGGAGGGTTAAAGTTTGAGACGACGACGACTACGACGACGACAGTGAACTGTCATATTTGCTTTGACTGACTGGCTGACTGAGTGACTGACGAACTGCCAACACGTACGTAGTGGTGGTTGATGTGACTTACCAACTGACCATCTGTCATGGGTAAAAACTGCAGTGAGCCGAGAGCAAGGAGAGAGAGAGAGAGAGAGAGAGAGAGAGAGAGAGAGAGAGAGAGAGAGAGAGAGAGTCAGGGTAAATAAAAAGCACGGCATATTTTTCAGCGTATTTTTTCCCATTTGCTCGAAATTCAAATCGACGACCCCAGTGACAACTGTACCAGGCAGCAGGAGCAAGTGTAGTACTTGTTGTTGTTGTTGTTGTTGTTGCTGTTGTACAAATTTTGTTAGATTTTTTCGTCAGACACGAAAATTTGCATAACTTGTAAGCACTCGAGAAATTCCTTTAGAATCTCCCCTCGGTTCATGTTTCGAGTGTGTGTCGGCATTTCATAAAGTAAGGTTCTGTTGATTTAAATTGTTTTTTGCTCGGGGTTTTGTGTGACAAAGGAGTTTTGTTTGCTAGGTTCGACTGCTGAGTTTAATTGTTTGGAAAGATTTTGTGTACATCGCGATAAGATTATGCTGGGGTGAAGATACTGAAATGCTGAGGGAATTTTAAGAATTCACAATTTAAGTAAAGTAAAGTTAAGTCCTAACCAACAGCTACAGTCTAATCAAACCTCACTAACTAACCACAAAATGCTTTTGTTCAACAACGCAAATCAAACTCAAACTCACATCGTACAATTGCAACTCACTCACACAAGGCAGCCAATTAATTGGACGAGTCCAGGTCCCTTCGGACACTCTAAGCAGACTACACAATGCCTTAATAAAGAAATCAACGGCAGGAGAGGTGCAGCCAGAGTCCAGAGACGACCACATCAATGCGCTCCAGGTTTTGCCTGCCTTTGGGATGCATCAACACTTCAATGAGTGCGACTGGTCAATGCGGCTGGCAGTGCTCTGTGCCTCAAGTGTGGGCACAACAGCACAATGAGGCACTTCGTCTTTGGTTCGCCTGCGTTCAATGCCACCACAATTATTTCCATTTGATTGAGCAAAGAAGTGTGCGTGGAGCATTGCTTCTTTTTTTCTTTCTGTTTTTTTTTTTTTTTTTTTGCACAACAAGCCGGACACATAGTGGGCTGTGTGGATAGGCGGGCAGTGTGTGGTCATCACTTGCGACCGGCTCTGCATTTATTGCGCTATATGCTTGAGTGCATTCGCGTTTATGGACGACGGCGATGACGATGATGATGATGATGGTTGCCGGAAAACTTGAGCAAGGCAAGCAGCCCAGACCAGAGAATTATGCATATTGTGCTCAGAGTGATGAGCGATCTTTTGGTATGGGCAGCTTTAAAAGCTTTAAATGTAGAATTAAGCGAGATTACAGAGTGTTGCCCGTTTCCTCATATCGCATATCACCTGCAGAAGCGCACTTCTAATTTCAAAGTCAACGCCCTACAATTATTGCATATGAGTGCCTGCTCTTTTTATTATTCGCACTATTTGAGAAGTTTGCATACCTTGAGCAGCTGTGCTTGTGCTTGATCAATTAAACGCATTTTGCAACGCTTTGGTGGCCCCTTTTTAGCCATTTAGCCTAACTGCTTTACAAGAGTGGCAAAATTTATGCTCAATTTAACACGCTGGCAATGTCACTCCAGAAAGCAATTAAATAAATTGGCGCAACTTCGAGTGGCAAACTATGACAATAACCATTCAGTTTGCCAAGCACACTCTTACCATAAGTAACCCGTTATTCGGTATTCAGTATTCCGTATTCCGTACTCCGTATTCAGTATTCGTTACTCCTTGCTCGTTACCCGCAGCCAAAGTGGCACCCGCATTGCATTTTCCTACGTTTCTACTTAATGAACACGCTTTGGAATGGAAAATAAGGTAAATAGTTTAGTGGATGGCTTACTGGTTACATAGTTAGTTGAATGCCTGCCCGTTGGGTTGGCTTTGCCTCTGAATCGCTGCCACCTGGCGCTTAGTCACCCTTCTACGCAGTTATCCTTGACATTCTCAGCTACCTTTCTGCGAATTGCAAATTAATGTCCCCATGTCCATTTTTTACTCTTAACGGGTTTTTCTTTCTTTTTTTTTGTATGCATGCGTTGTTTTAAGCAATTATCTATTCCGTTACAGTGTTGTCAACTTTGAAAAAGCTAAAGGTTTGTCGACAACCATAAAATATTAAATATTTTGATTTTATTAAAAAAAAGCGAATGTCAAAATTGATGTATTGTTTTTAACTATATTCATAATATCTTAAGGATATAATCTATCGTTTTACATTTACATATTTATTTGTGACAAATTAGTGTTTACATATTTTATATATTAATATATACAAACTGCTCGACTTGAGCTGTGAGCCACTGTATATCTACAACTATTTTCATTTCAATTAATTTTCGCCAGGCTTGCAGTATTTCGACAAGGAGTTAAGCCATTTATTTGAAAATAATTTGGTAAATTATTTGAACGTCCGTTTCATACCAAACTCGCCGTATTATAAAGCTCTATTTGGCAACACTGATTTTGAACACATATGCAAAGGACTCCGCACATTTTTGATTAAAGTCCTTTTCGATTGTGAGTCATTTTTTGGGTCTCTAGCAACCTTATGAGTGTGCCAAACAGTTGCTGATTTCTAGCTTAAAAGTGTCATCCATGTCATGGAGTACTTATTAGAAACGGTTTCAATAAAATCAAACATTCTGCTGAGCCGCCGGGCAATTAGTGTAAAAAGAAAACAACAACAAGCACGACAATGGAAGCACTTGAAATGTTGCCACTGTCAATGCCACACGACCTTTGTTATCGTTTGGCGATGTTGTCAAACGCAAAAGGCGCTCAAGTGACAGACGCCCAGATTCAGTTGAATTCAGTAACAATTTCGTAACAAATTAGCAATGCTGCCGCGTCTGTCTCTTGTCAATGACAGCTCGAAATTGTTCAATTTGCGTTTGGATATGCAAAATCGGGGACAAGACACTGGCGCTGACACTGGAAAACACTTGAGACAGTTGTAGTTGGCTACAAGCAACACACAAAAGCTGCAATTAGCAGTGTAAATATTGGGGCGGGGGATGGATCGCTCCACTTTAATGCGACCAAATTGGGTAGTAGTAATGTCGCTTCAGATAAGAGACGCCCAAAGTAGGTCGTAAATCGGTGCGCCCGAGGGCTGTGAATTGAGACGCTTCTGATTTATATGGGCGTGTGGTTGGCGCTTTTAAATAAACTAATTAAGTTAATTAGCTGCGATTTGGGTTCGTGTTCTGCAACTCAGAGCAACTCAGAGCAACGTGGCCAACGTGGCCAACGTGGCCAACGTCCTCTGGCATCATTATGAAAATTGCAAAAATGTTCAACAGCTACCGGTTAATATTAACGCATTATGCAAAAGACACAAAGAGCTCGATGCGAGGGCAGCCAGAAAAGTTTCAACAATGAAAAAAGGCGATCTGGTTAATGTGTCTCATCAAGTGATGTAGAAATTATAAGAGATTTACTTAGAATGCCAAAGAAAATATATATTGCTGCTAGTGTACAAGTTGATATTAAATATATCATAATTAATTTCATAAAAAGAAGCAGCAAATTTAGAAATGCTCATTTGGTTAAAACTGATTTTAGAAAAAGCTATATAATAATAATAATAATAATATTAATTAAGCAGAAACATATTTTAATATTATTACTGCTTAGAAGTTAAAGAGGATATATATATATATATATATATATATATAAATAAATGAATATATTTTGGAAAACTCTGATTTATCTTGTACTTAAATGCTTTATGCATTGTTAAAAAATGTGTAGTCTAACAGGAGATCATGATAGTTAATTTAGTAAAATGAAATCTAAATAGTTTAAATAAAGTGTCAACTAATATTATAACTTTTGAATCGACCCTCGCGAATAACAGGCAAAATCCCAAAAGCAACCAGGAAAAAAAACAACACAACGCATTTTTAATGGATTTTTTCGATGAGTTCAGAGTTTGTGTGCGGTGGTGCACTGTGGTGGGGCAGTTGAGTGTTTGGGCAGTGGGGCGGTGTGTTGAAATACTGGCATTATGTGGTATTATTGTTGTTTGTTTTCACAGAATGGCCTGACACCAGGCAAACAAACAACGGGAGGTGCGAGAGCAGCTCAACAGTTTTTTTTTTTGTATTAAAATCTGCGGTCAGGGCGTGTTGCAGTTGCAGATTTTTACACGCAGCCATTAAAATGGCACTCGGAGGCAACTCTGGACCAGGTGCCGACGACGCTGACGACTGAGGATTGTGGACTGCGCGTGGCCGAAGCGTGAAAAATGCAACAGACATTGCCAAAATGCCATAAATAAGAAGAATACCAAAAGCAAAAACAAAAACAAAAAACGAAAAAAAATGTGTTAATAACACTAATTTGTCTGCGGTCAAAATGGTAATTTTTGTGGATTTTCTGTTGGCCGGAATTGGGTTTGGGGTTTTGGGGTTTTGCGTGCTGATTGCCAACGGTTTTCGGTTTGGTCAGTAGGTGAAAGGCAGAGATAATGAGATGTAAACGACGAGGCATTGATTGATGTTGGATTTAAATATAATTGGGTGCCAAATGTGTGGAAATAAGGCACCGAAGCAAAGGTGTGAAAGGATGCACCCAAACGAAAACCAAGCCAAGCGAGAATGCAGCTCACGTGGCAAATTGATTCTGCTAGTCGTGCAGACTACTATGTGATACAATAAACCGTAGCCAGCACTTAGCATTATTTGGTAGCTTATCCAAATGTTTTTCAAGAAGCATCCCAAATAACCATTAAATTCTTTTCCTGCCCCCTCCCCCCCAACTCTTGCCACACACACAC
This sequence comes from Drosophila cognata, assembly GCA_035041535.1. Taxonomy (NCBI): domain Eukaryota; kingdom Metazoa; phylum Arthropoda; class Insecta; order Diptera; family Drosophilidae; genus Drosophila; species Drosophila cognata. Next base: position 2,833,047 of record JAWNLC010000688.1, on the reverse strand, counting down.
GCACAGTGCATAAAGTAGCGCCAGTTAATTGCCAAGGCAGTGTAAAACTAAAACTATAACCCGAACCTGAGTCCGAGCCGGATCCGACGCATGTCGCGACACCAGTCGCCTTCAAGACTCTCACGAACATCTGGGATCACTTGGTGGCCTGGTCGTTGCACATTGCACGTTGCGCGCTGCGGTCGCTCGAGTCGCGTCATTCTATGTTAATGGCACTTATGTACTCTCGTCTAGTCTTGCCTCCCGTTCGACTCCCTGCATTTCTCTGGTACTTAATTTTCCACAATTTGTGGCTTGAACCTCTTCTCTTCTTTGGGACTAATTCACGATGATTTGCTTCGTTTTTTACATTAGAGATCTGCTGCTGTTGCATGTCTAGTGATTTGAGGCAATTTCGTAAAGTGTCTAGCGAGGTTCTAATGTTATGACCGGGGCCAAAGTCAAAGAAGAGGCCGTCATCGTCGTCGACCAAACCATAGCCTCCTAATACATTTCAGCCTCTTTTGTGGTGATAACGAAAATTGTTTATAATGGGGTTCTGCGGTCGAGGCTCAATTGAGTTTACTTAATTGTTGCAACCGGCCACTGGATTTACGCTCTGCCACAGACGGCAATTAGGCCAGGGCCTAATCTGGCCCCGGAGTAGGTAGATACTGGTCCAGGACAGCGACACAGGCTCTCTATTGATTTCACTCGTCTAATGCTCAACTAATTGAGTAATTTTTGACTACTGTGTATCAATCATTCAGCTCCGAGCACCCTTTTTGTGTGCTTCTCAACTCGTTTAGCAATAATCTTCGTTTCCTGGTCCTTTCTCAGCTGGGCATTGCGAATTTCCCAAAGGCGCTTAACTTAACGCTTTATTGTTACAAATTTGCTGGCAGTTTCCTTGTATCCTTTTACCACTTCCCAGAAGCGGACAATCGGTTGGGTTTGTCGGTCGGTCGGTCGGGCGCTATTCCTTTGGGTGACATGCTTTCACTTCTTAACCGGGCAATCAATCATTCCCTTGACTTATGTATTTCCTTTTGGCACAGCCTCTTGTAATCTGCTTGGTCCAGTAGTTGCTTATCGGTAGATAAATGTGACTATAAATCGAAAAATTATAAACGCTTAGCACTGACCAGCCAAGCTAAGCTACCCTCAAGAGGAAACCAGTGGCAAATCGACACACCGAAGCCGAGAAATACTCTAACCAAAATGTAATAAAAACGCAATCACCTAGCTGATATACAATAAGGCTATTCCTTTTCATCCGTTGACCAAGTTTTTTAAGCCTTTAACAAATCCAATTGCTGGCCTGTTTACCATTTCAATTGAGAGTCCGAACGAGGCGAAACTCTTTTGCCATTTCGATAAACAGTTGGAAAATTTATGCATTTATTTTGACATGCGGCATGATTTATTAACCGTAAGTAATTTGTAAATGTACACACTGACAGTGGCAGAACGGTAAGGGGCTATAGAAGGGGAAGCTACCCCTTCTCATTTGTGTTGCCCTGGTCAGTCTCTTTTTTTTGGGGTAGAGTTTTTAAAAATGTATTTGCATTGGCGCATTTGTAACCGCAACGAATTTGTTTGTAATAAAAATGTAAATGCCATCGGACGCCACTTCAAGACGAGTTTCAACATAACAAAAACAAAACCAGAGAAATGACAAAAAAAAAAAACAAAACCAACAGAAACAAATACAAAAACCAGAACGAGTTGCAAAAGAAATGAAATACGACCGCAAACTGACACTTGAGGATGAGCTTGGACCGTGCGTAACCCTTTTGGTTGACCAGATCAGGATAGGGATTGCCTTTTTGCTTGGATTTATTTCACTTTATCTGACCCCCAGTGCATGGCCTTCGCCTGTGCTTCTCAGCTAATAAATGGGATATTCATATAGCATTATACATTTTGAAAGTAAACGCAAATTTGAGAATTTTAAACAGTGTCTATGTATATATCGCTTAGCTACTTGTCGCCCATGATTCTCAGCTAATTAAAACGCTGCTGGGGAGCAGTTTTGGGCTCTTCAATTTAAGAACAACTCATGCTCAGGCCATTTGCTGCCGTTTTCCCCCTTTCAATGACTCAAGTGTGTTTAACAAACACGCAAAGCGTGTAGCAACAAATGTTGCCCCTTTTTTTGTCTTCCGCAGCGAGAAAATCATTTGCGAAGGTGACTTCTTTTATTACTACATTTTCAGGCTATTTTTAGCGGCAAACGCAAGAGAAGAAAAACGATGAAAAAATGGGAAAGAAAAACAGACTAGAAATTTAAAATAAATTGAGTTGCCCGTTTGAGCAGCGCTCCGTTCCCTATCTGGCCGGGCGGACGCCGGGGTCGGAGAACGGAGAACGCCCGCATTTTGTGCTGTCTTCGAATGACTTATTAGGATTTTATCTGGATTTGCTGTGTGCGCCTAAAAACAGTGAAATATGTTAATAATTAATTAGTTTTTTATTTTCTGAAGTGTTGCTTGGGGTGTTTTTTAATGCTGATGACGATCACAAATTTACACATAATTCTCGTTTTGGGAGCTTAGCTGTTGACGTTTTTGTGGGCATGTGGAAACATTCTGTTGTAGATGAAAACAACAGCAACAACAACAGCAACAACAACAGCAACAACAACAACAACAAGAATAAAAATAAAATAAATTGTCGAGAATATTAGAAAATTTACAAGCGAAAACAAATCAAGCCTAATGCATACGTGGTCGTAATAAATTGGGCAAACCAGCCCATGGCCAGAAACCACACCCATTTAATTACCCAAACACAACACTTGAAATGCACTTAAAACAATAAATTAAATGGGTCTATACGCAGCTAGCGAAACTATCAAAGCTACTTAATAAACAAATTTTCACATAAAATTACAATTTGGGTAAGAACCCAGGAAGTCTCAGGAAGAGCAACAATGGAGATGGACAGTGGGAAAAAAGAGAGAGCCACAAAAATCCACTTAATAAAATTTATGTGCAGGAGTGGCACACAGGACACACACACACACAAGCACACACACAAGCACACACACACAAGCACACACACACACACATACACACACATGAACCCACAGATAAGTCGAGGGCACGCCGAAACATGCACATAAAAAAGATAAAGTGTCCGAGAACCCAACCACCTCCCCGCCCAGATGTTTGTAGTTTGTAGGTGTGTAAGCCAGGCGGGTAATAATTATATTTTTATTGGACATTTATTGCCCAAAAACGGGCAACATTTTAATCAAATTGTCGTGTATGGGGAAGTTCGCTTGTGGGCTTCATGTTCCGGAACTTGCCCCTTTTTGTCTAAGGACCTGTGGCACAACTAATTTATGTTTCCATATTATGCACAGGCATGGGAAGTGATCTCGGCTTTAGCCTATGCGTGATTGAATCGTGTGGCAAGCCGCTGACATAGAATTGCTTTTAGAAATGTATGTTTATTGAACAAACAATTCCGAACAACCAAATGCATAATTTGCGCCCACAAAAATGATTTGTAATTCAATACAAAAGCGACCGACCAGCGGCAACTTCGGGTAGATGAGTAAGTCTCTTTTCAGCCGGGTACAACCAAATATATAGCTGAAAACAAATAAATAAATAAATCGCGCTGCTAATTAAAGGCGGCTGCGCAGCAGGCAGACGGCGGCGATCGTTTGAAGAGGCCCAAAATAGGAGCAGAGTAGCCAAGAAAATAACACTAGACAACAGAACAGAAAATCTTATAGTGGGGCGAAAATTCAATTGAAAGAAAGCGACACACGAATTGACATGAGTGGCAAACAGGAAAGGGCCACACTACGTACTTAACCACATACATCTCTAGTTTACAGACTTATGAATACTCTACTCTTGAAATACTCTGTGGCAATTCAAATTCAGTAATCAAATCAGTTTGTGGTCTCCATTGAATATAAAACTATTATTTTATATAATTGATATCTTCAGCAGAAAATGTTGGAGAGTACATAAGAAACTACTTAAAAAAAATCGATTAGTTTTTAGTAATTTTGTCTTGTCTTTTCATCGTGTGAAAGTGGAGACGTGCAGGCTTAAATTACTCAGCACCTTATCAATACTTAGTCATAACTACTTCTTGTAGTAATTAGTTAGTCAGACATCCAATTCTGAATATCTTTTAATGATGTGTGAAAAATTGACTGTAATCTAAAAGTACTTTGGAGGCCTTAAAGCTTAAATTTATCATTTATCAATCCGTCGTCAACACATATGTTACAAAATATAAAACTAAATAGATAATCGCAGTAATTTGTAAATCAAAATCAAATCATCATTATCTATTAACTATGAAACTGATCCATTATAATTACTTGGATAATTTGTGCACTACAAACCATATACGAATTGGATTAGACTCGACTTTCACTCTACATAGAATAGAAGAACCATCAGCAAGCAAATCGAGACCCCCTGTCGTGTTTTTATATAGAAAATGTTTTTACTTTGATGTGTTCTCCGAGTGTGTGTGTGTGTGTGTGTGTAGATGTGTGTGATTGTCGGGTTATGCTGCTTTTCGTTGCGTTGAATTACATGTTTCAGTTACACGCCACATTGGGGCGAGGGCATTTGAGATGGGAACTGGGGGGAAGCGAACTGTTGGCGGCAAGTGTTAAACTGCATTTGTCTGAGTTTTTGGCATGTTGTTTGACTGGCTAGAAATTACATTTGGCTCTGAGAAATGCCACACAATCAGGTGCCGACAGGCGACGACAATGTCGAGTGGGATATTACCTTACAGAGCGAACATTCGACGTTCGACATTCGAAATATGCTAACGCTGACAATTGACAGATGCAATCGGAGCAGCTGAGCATCTCTCGCCATGGATCTCAGTTCGTAAATTGCATTTCGTCAAAGCATTCCTGTGGCTTGGCTGCTTTTGACAAAGCAAAGAGTTTTCCCCCCGGCTGTTTTTTCTGCCGTTTAAAAAATTGCTCACAATAAGCTTTGACAGCCGCCTGTCAATATGCAGATTGTTGCCACGCTGACGCAGTTACGCACGATTTGCCAAGAATCTCTGCTCCGACATGACCATGTGGCGTCTCTAGAAGCTCAAGTTCAAGTGCGTCGCTGTCGTTGTCGTTGTCAGTGATTGGCTTTGTCTGAGTGTATGTCTCCATAAAATGCGAGTATCTTGTTGCTCGTAGCACTTTAAGCCTTTCATGTTCTTTTTGAGCCCAACAATTTTGTTTTATTGGATTTTGTAATCACTTTATTACACTTGAAATTAATGGAACAACTGGACAACTTAGCTCTGGCGGAATGTCAATGCCAAAGCTAATGGCAAACAGAAGCGATGACAGCACTCACCGCATCAAAATGTGGCAAAAATTATCTATTCTGAGATGTAAATAAATTTAAGTAATTTAATAGATTTGGAAACTATTCAGTATAGTTGGTAAACTGTCGAAATAGTCGAATTAAAATGTCTACTATACAGAGCAAGAAAATCGATATCTACCTAATTTTAGGCAATCTATTAGCTACAGTTGTGTCAGCAGTCAACTACCTTTCATATTATTAACAATTAGAATAAAAATAATGATAATTAAATATTTTTAAACATCATGAGAGCTTTGTTTGTTGGTAATCTTTCAACTTTGTTATATATAAAGTTGGGGAAACATTAATCCCTGCTATATGTCTGATTAGTAGTTGATGCAGTGAAGTAGCAGCAAGCAACTTGGCTTAATTTCCAGTGAAGCTTATTTTTCTTCTTCATCAGATAAAATACTAAAAATAATAATAATAATAATAATGAAGACATGACATATCATCACTCAGCTGTTGTTTGGCTTCGTGACGAATCTTGGACTCAGCTTAACCCTATGTTTTGTTGCAAACAATGTTCTCAATGAAAGTGCAGCCATTTGTGAAGCTCATGAATAGCACAATAGGCAGACATTGAAATCACACAAGAATTAATCACAGCAAATTGCGCAGAAAAAGCCACCAAAAAGTTCTGACAGCCCAGCGAGGATTAATCATCTAATGCGTTTATGCACGAGCATAACAAAAACTTGAAATTCGTCTTGGCACTTCAAAGCCAAATAATTTGTAAGAGACACCACTGCAGTCGGCACCATGGTCCAGACGATCCTCCAGACAAAGCGGCGCTCGAAAAATGAAACAACATCTTGCCTGGCCTCTGGTCAAGGTGTTGACTGAGCACCTTCAGCTGAAAAAAAAAACAGAAGAAGAAAAAGGGTACGCACCACGATGACAACAAAATGGCAATTAATTGAAACATGAATTATTAACGCCACGCTGCCACAGCCGCAGCAGCCGCAGTCGATGTTGCAGCCACCCATTGTCCATTGTTGTTGCACGAACTGAAAGATGACCAGGTAACGTTGCAGAGGATGCTGCTGCTGCTGCTGTTGCTGCTGGCGACTCTTTGACGAACTGTATCACTGACTGACTGAGTGACTGACGGATGTGCTGGACTTTTGATGTCGGTGCTGCTTGGCTTTTGTTGATTTATAAAAGTTCATTAATCTTGCCGAATTCTGTTTAGTTTTTCCCATCTCCGACAACTACGAAAAGCGCAGCAAATGCGTTGTGAAAAATTTTCATAAAATTTCAAGAAAACCAACAAAGTTGCTCGGTCAAGTTTGTAGTCAAAGTCAAGTTTTTTTTTACATGATTAATTAACAAATTATTCATTGCGGTGCTGACGAGTAGCCAAGGAACGTGAGAAACTAATTGAAACGATCTGTAATACAGATTATAAACTGAACTTGGCTAAACTGCTTAGACCCGAATTAGCCGGATATAAAGCCGTAAGGAGCACCCTTGACATATTGTTCTAAGCAAACATTCTATTAATAGAGTCTTTTGTTGATCTACCCACAGTTTGTGACTCGTCATCATAAATCATGCGATTGGTAAATGTCTGCATGTCTGGCATGGATTTCCAAGTGTAATGTTAGGCATCGTTTCTGATTGGAATTTGTAAAGTCAAAAACCATAGCTGACACTTAATTATGGGATGCAAGCGGTGAAGCGTGCCAGTGCCCAGCCCTCCCTCCTCCCACATCCACTTCCAAGATCCATAAATCTTGACAAAATATGCGCCCTCGAAGAGAGACAGCGCCTAGAGACTTAAGGGTTCCCCTAAAACACGCGCCATGTCACTGAAAAATTGCTCGAAATGTTGACACAACTATTCAAATTAATTGATTTAATGCCACTTGCACTCGGTTATTAATGAAGTTTGGAGTGCAGCTCTAATTAGAATTAGAAAGAGCGAGGCGACATTCGAGTTTCCATTTCTCATGCGACAAAATTAGAAATTGCTGCAATCCCAAATGATGCACGTGCTGTGGCTGCCACTTCTAAACTATATATATCAATGTGTTTTAATAATCTGCTCTCATACCTGACGACAGGATAATGCACTCCAATACCAACGCCAAGACCCAAACCCAAACTGTTCAGCTCTTTTAGTGCTTTTCTAGCGACACTTTGCAGTGTCTCAAATGCTCGGCAACACCTGCTGCACTTGAGTCCCACTCCCCACGCTCACCACATTGCCACCCACTTCAACCCTACTACTACTATCACTTAAAGCAGTTTTATTTTCATTGCGTTTTCTCACCGACAATTAAATTAAAGCGCATTATGGCAAATTTATGACAGCTTAATTTCATATATTAAGATTTTATGACTGGTTGGGAAGGTCGTAAAACTAAAATACAGCTGGCTCCTCTTGCAGCAAGGAGTTATTTAAGCAGTAAATTAGATTAGCAGCTGGATAATCAAACAACTTATATATGCATACATCTACTATATCCCACATTCGTACATACATATACACACATATATATACGTACCGGACTGCCACAAGAATCATTGCCACTCCCTCGAATGCCATTCAATCAGCACTCAGGTAGTCGACTAGCCTTTCGACCACCTCCCACCCACTCAGTGATGAATGACGCCGTATCTTGGATCTTGGCCAAAGGAATTCATTACATTCGACATTGGCCACTGCGAGGTTTGCACAGCAAGTTCTTAATTAGGAACTATTGATGAAGAGTAAATCATTTCTAGATACACAGAAAAGAAACATTTTATGTTAGAAAGGTTTTCTTTTTTTTAGCAATATATTTTTCTTAATTATAAAACATATTTTTATAAACTATGAAAACAACCTCTTATTTTGTGTACACAAAAAAAAAACAGGCAGGAAATATATTTCATTTAAAATATGCTCTGGAATTAAGAGAAGAAAAACTGTGGTTTTCGAAAAGATGCAACCTGCCGAATAAGGTAAGTTGCCCTTGGCAAATTATGGATATTTTTTAAACTGCAGCGCTATTTTTTTAAGTGTAGCTATTCTTTAACTATTACGTGACTAAGAAACTAAGAAACTAAAACATTTCAATAATTTGTTGTAGTTAAGTTTTTCAGTAATTTACTTACTTCGTGACTCATGTTCACTAACAAACTAATCGGCTTGAAGAGGTATATATAATGCGACTAATCAACACTTTCTAAACATATTTCCAAATTATGTATATAGTTAAGTTTTCCGTGAATTTGAATTAGGTGACTCAGCAACACTTTCACGCCGAATCACACACTTTGAAAAGACTCAATCTTAAGCTTGTTGTGCGACCCTCGGATTTGTTTGCAGCGCTTTTGGCACTGCAGTTTCTTTTATGCGCTGCCGTTGACAGTCAAGTGAAAAATGCAACTCGCCCGCCGGCATCCCATTGACATGACGATGTCGAAGTCGATGTCGATGGCGATGAGAATGAGAATGACTATGGAGATGGAGATGGAGATGGTGATGCTGAGATGATGATGTGAATGACGTTACGTTTAACGGAGGCAGCGACGACTGTTGGGGCCATTAGCGAGCAATTGCGCATAAAAGTCACGGAGACAGCAAACTGACACTGCGGATGCAGTTGGATAGTTTTGGCTGTGTGGCTACTTGGCTACTTGGCTACTTGGATATGGGCAGGCGATCAGCCAATATTAAATAATGTTGTTAAATGCGAAGCATTGAACCGCTTGGGGAATCGCTTTGCCGGCTGCCTGCTGACAGTCAATGGCTAAATAAATAAATAAAATGAAATTAACTTTGACTTTTCGTGTGCGGCGACATTTGTCTGTCTGCTGTGCATTTTGTGCTTTGTGTATTGGCATTCGATTTCGCTGCCGGGGCCACAACACAAAGGTGAACTGACGATAACGCTGACGATGACGATGACGATGACGAAGACGGAGACGGAGACGAAGATGATGGCGCTGGTGGCGATGACGCCAATTGGCAGTTCACAGCGCAGAGCCATAAAAAATCGCAGCTCGTTTGAGCATTTTGTGATTTGTGTCGGTTGCCACTGCTGCTCAATCGCGTGTTTCTTTTGCCAGCCATTGTATCGAGTTAATTTATTGATGACAGACGCGCGATAAAAACCAAAAATGTGAATTGTCATTAGAACTCATAAACTTGATTGACAGCGGCAAACCAATGCCAATAGCAATAGCAATAGCAATGGATAGCGATTAGCCAAGCAGGTCTGTTGAACTTTCTTCTCAGAGTATGAGCCTTGGATTAAACCAAAATGTTTAAGGACCACGATTACTGAACAAAGTACAAATATTTGTAAAAATATGTAAAATCAAGGAAATGAATCTTGTTTGCGTAAGAAGGTATAATAATAATAAGTAAGTAACCATCATGCCAGGGTATTGCCTTCGCCAGATGTATGGCTCGAATCCAACGTCCGATCGGGTCGGTCTTGCCCTTCCCAGGCCCATTTGCATAGCATCTCAATTTAAAAGAAATGCAGCACATAATTATGTCGCTTAAAAATGCACATAATTCAACGCATTTTCCGCCTTAAGAAACAGGTTTAACGCCAGCTGAGAAAATCGTATACAAAGTGTATTTAATTTTATGCATCAGGATCATAAAAATTTCCGCACCATATATGACCGTTGGTCATAAATATTCAAATTTCACAGTCTCACAGTTGCTCGCAGCATCCGAAAAGCGTTGCGCTGCATCAATCATAAAAAAACAAGCTCATTAAAAATCATAAATAGGAATTTGGTTATTTTCTTGCAGGAGCACAATGCTGGGCAGCATCCTGATACCACTTCCTGGCTGGCTGACCACGATTTGCATATAAAAAGCATTTAAACGCAACAAATTGCATGTAAATTGTTTTTCCCGGCCAAAACTCGCCACTAATTATGCTCATTCAGAAGTGTTGACATAAATCTCTGCATTCGCAGAGGCCTGTTCTGTACAGTCCCGCGGAGGGGTGCGACCAACATCGCCATACTATCCTCTGCTGGACCAGTGTGTCCTGTCTATAAATTTGAAATTATTTTCGGCAGCACCGCAGGCCCAACCAGAGTTCCCCCCCCTACCCATCCCATTGTCAGCGGCTTGTCCTAACAACGTGTTAATGTCGTCCCGGTCTAACCCTTTCGGCATCCGAGTCCTCTCGGCTCGTCCTCGTCCTCGTCCTCGTCCGCGTACTCGTCAGTGCTTGACACTAATGTGCCGCATTACAAACTGTTGAGCAATTTAATTTAATGTACACTCGCAGTTGCCGAGTTCTTTTTTCCATGTCTGGGCGACCACTTTGCAGTTGCTTAAGATTTATTTGTATTTGACTGGCAGGCTGGGGTTAAAGCCGTCATCCTGCGTTCAGAACTTGGCGCTTACTTGAAAATTTATTACCTACGAACATTTTTGCGGTTTTTTGTATGATTTTTGGTTCATTAAATATAATTTCATGCTCGACAATTTTGACTTAATTAAGCTGCATTTTCAACACTGAAGGGCTCTCAAGTGTATTTCTGGAGTTCGACTTAATGAGTTGGAAAAATGTCGCACAAAAACCTAAAAGTACCCAAAATGCATAATTTAAAAAAACTGACAAAAGACGACATCTGCCTGCATCTGCAATCAGAAAATTAACATAAATCGGAATTGAAAGCTATATATTCGGTTGGCAATATAGAATTTAGAACTTCAGAGATGCTCTTTTCGTCATCTTTTATTTATTAAGAAGATGAATATTAAACTTAATTAATCTAAACTAAAAATTTCTTGTGTATTTGCATAATATGTGAATTAATTTACAATTCAAAAAATATTTCAGATCTAATCCGTCCGGAAGGAGTGAAAATGTTCAAAATGAATGTACCAAAATGTTAATTTAGGTGTTCCTAGACTATATTTCAGTTAATAATATCCGTAATATAACTACAAATAAAAATTCAAATAAATAACAAAGTAGACAAAAAACAACGCAAATTCTATTGGTGACAATGTTGTTTACAGGCAACAGGGTTAACTTATCGATTCGTTGTTCTGAATAAGTGATAATAATGCAACAAAAAAACAAGTTTTTTATAAACATTTTTTTGTTTTATAAATATTAGTAATATCGTGTGGGATAAATCTAATTAATAAAATTTGTCACACTTCCCAAGTTGCTTTTCCTTGAGCGAGTCACTCAAGCATAAGACATATCGCTGTCAGGCCATCGTAATAGATTAGAAATAGACGAAAAACTCATTACAAATTTTGGAACAACCCACACACACACACAGAGAGTAGCTAAGCAATCCTTTCTTCCTGTCTGTGCTAATCACAAAAACGTGACGTCATTCGCCACGCCTTTATTATGATTTTTATTAATGATGCCTGGCTACTATTGCATATGCATATAGCGAGAATTCTTTCATTATGGGTATAACAAAAACAAAACAAAAAAAAAACGAAAACCAATTTGTCTGTGAGACAAAGTGCGAAACTGGCCTCAAGTTTGGTCTCTATTTTAATCCGCGCGTTTAATTGAAATTGGCTTTGATGCCTCGGGGTATTTATTATGCGGGTCCCGAGTCAGTGGTGAGTTAAGTTCTGGTAGCTGCCATTGCACATTGTCAAATCTTATAGATATTAATGATGTTTAGACACACAACCAAATTACGAAACAATTAATTATGATTTTCTTATTGGCTTTGACTTTTGCGTGACTCTTGCTCTCTGGGCTTGTCGCTGCCAACTTGTGGCCTGATGGGGTTAAGCTTAACCCAAATAAAAGTATTTATTTGTTGTTGTGCCCGCATAGCGGAGCAGGATTACGTTTTTTAACTGTAACAATTTATGCTTCAATTATGAATTATTAATGTATAAGGTGAGTTGCTCTTTTTCTCTGTTGGTTTTGGGTTGGCTCTGCAACCAATTGAGATCTTATTAAAGAATGGAAAAAGGTCAAATTATTAATGACAACAAATTTGAATTTAATTATTTAGCTCTCATGTATATACATAAGTTAATAATGGAAGAGGTGTCATTCAAATGTTCAACTTACCAATCAAAATGACGAAATTCGTGCAAAAGTTATGTGAAATATATTTTGCATATCTTTATGAAGCTCACTATAATATTTTACAATTGAAATTGGTTTCTTAATAAGAGGTGACATGCATAATAAGTAGAAATGAAATAAGAAAATCGTGCAACATATATGTATTAGCTATACACAAACTCCATTCCATTGTAGTCCTTCGTTTCTCTGAGTCTTCGGTTTGTTTGCTGCCCGCTGATTTTGCCCCCATAAGTCAGGGTTTATCGCGCCCAATCGGCCATAATTCTTATGCCTGACATAATGTACCTCACTTTGTTGTTTATCGTTGCGATTTTTGTGCGTTCTTTTGCTCAGCACTTTGGCAACTTTTTAGCAATTTACAAAATATGGCATAATTCTGGCACAGACATCCCCGTCGCGACGAGTCGCATGTTTTTTTACAACTATGTAACTTGTATTATTGCCCACTTATTGACTTAATGTGCATCTTGATAGCAATACGAATTTATTTGATATACGGCTAAAGGAAAAGCTGAGATCCTTGCAACTGATTTGAGTGAAAGTGCACAGCGGGTTGGCCTAGAATAGAAAAATCATGGCTGAGCCCGGCAGCTGTGCCACAGAAGTCAAATGCCAACTAATTAAGCATCTCAAAGGTTTCGTGACACCAGCAAGATCATTAATAAGGATTTCGCGACGCGCCTTTTGCGACATTTCTAAAAGTTCTCACGTGTTTTTTAAATGAATGTGTGTGTGTTCAATGAGACAAAAGTCAAAATGATAGCAATGCAAATATTTATATAAGTTACTCTTGTTGCTATTTTTCTTAAAATGTCAGTTGCGAACAAAAGGGTTAATGAGTTCAGCAACAACAACGTCGCAGCTACTTAAAGGCCTGATTAATGATGCATTCTGGTAAAAAAGCTGCCTTCACATGCTATGTATGCAAAATAAGAAAAATCTTTTGCATAAAATCATTAATTAAACGCAGTCACAGAATCTCGCAGGTATAAAAAAAATATGTAAATTCAATTGTAAACGAAAGCTGTTGTGAAAAATCGCATCATTTCCAATTATAAATTCATTGAAATGACATTTAGGCCCAAAGGATCTCAAGTCAACTCCATCAGTCACAAACTTCGAGGGAGACACACAAAAAATGATCATAGTTAAATATAATAAATGTTTGTTGTATTTTTTTTTGGTATATGCAAATTGTTATTTCTCTCCCAGCTCCACACCCAATTAACTTTGTTGTCAATCAAATGCAAATATTGCGGTTCTCTGGTAGCACACAATATTTTATTTTCCCTTGAGGAGAGGCATGGGGGGCAACTGCAATTTGTTGCTGCTGTTGTGGCTCATTAGAATTGCTCAATTATTCCATCAATATGCATTGTTGTTAATCGAATTTGTGCAGTTGCCGTCAATTGCAAAGAATTTTCATGGGTTGTTCCTTTGCTGCCGTAAAAATTCATGAATATTTAAGTGGCCATCGTTGGGCATGCAAATTTGATCAACTCTTTTATTTATATTTGGTTTTGCTGACAGGAGAAAGGAGTCGAGTGTGATATTGAAATGCCTTCGATTTGCCAGTGGGTTCTCAATTTGCCTGGGAAAGTTTAGAAAGCGTGACGCAAATTGGATAAAACAGTATTAGCATAAGCGCAAGGGAAGCCAATGGTTTTATTCTATTCGTTATTTATTAGCTAATCCGATCTATCAAGATCGACAAAGTGTAAATTTGCTGGAGTGTTGTAGAACAACCATTAAGCAAATCAAGCAACAACTCGGCAACATCTTCTCATCATTGGATTTGGCCCGTTTCACACATTTCCCGCAACTGGACGATCAATCAAAATCTGAATTTTAATGTTATGCGGTGCATGAAACCAAACAGGAATAATAAAACAGCCAAAAAACGAATAACCATATCCTGAATAGCGCACAAAAGCCAAACAAAACGCAACGAAAACAAAAAGTGCACAAGAATTTCCAACGCGACACACAACAAAAGGGTGCGCTGGCATTTTTCTAACCCTTGTAAAGGAAAAATATTTGGAAAATTAAAAAAAATAAGAAAAAATGAATGGAAAAATGCAAAAAACACTTTGACGGAGTGGCAACCAGTAACCAGTAGCTGCCACAGCAAAATAGTAAAAATTGTCGAAAATCCTATTAAGCATTTCCTGGGCGAGTTTCACGTCTGCTGCTGAAGGTATCGACATTTTTTTCTCTCTCTTTGCTTGTTGCTTTCAGTGGCATAAAAATCACACCAGGCGCCTTGTGGTGAGGTCTAGCAAAGGATGGAGGATGAAGGATGGAGAGTGAGAGATAGAGAGAGAGGGAGTGTAAGCTACCCACATGCTTTTGACACTTGGCTTTGGGTTTGGGGCAATTTCCCTTTTGCGCTTCAGTCAGTGGCTTAAATGTCTAATTTAAATGCATGCGCTTTTAACAGTCGTAGACAGAGATTGATGATTGTTTTTGAATTGGCGTCGTCTAGCTAAATCCTACAGGAGTTCCTCTTTTGGGTACACCACTCGCATATAATTGCCAACAAATAGCTGGCAGATAGGCTGGCGTCTACATATTTAAGCGAATCAAAAAGCATTTACTCATTAACTTATTCCCATTATTTGTTTGTATAGAAAGATATCAGGAAACTCTCCCACAACGCAGGTGCAGACTTTCCCTTAGGGCAAGGGAGAGCAACCCCCAAACAGGACAACTCCTGGCAACTCCTTCACATGTGACACACACATGAGATGTCATCTACTCTATTTTGAAGCCGTTAATTTATGAGCTCTAACAAATCAAGTTGGCCATGCTCACTTAACAAAACAAAGGCAAAACTTTTTGTGCTGAGGTGTATAAAATTTAAAGCATTTATCGTAAATTTTGATCGCTGCAGCTATAAAAACTGATAACATGGACATCAAACAACACATGTGGGGAGCCCCGGTCAGTGGCCTGGACAACCCTTAACCACACACACACACATCCTGTTTGCTGCACAATGGACTATCTTTGATTAGGAAGTGGAAAACAATAAAAGGCTACCCACATTCGAAAGGCGGCACTCTGAGCCACTGTGCCAACTAGAACGGATGTCATTAGGCCTATTTAAAGTAGTTTTGGCCGCAGGCAAATTGTACAAAAATACATTACGACGGAAATCATAAACACAATTCGAGCCCTGGAGCCAATTTATCAGCCAGACTGACACAATCCAACTGCGATTCGTTGCGCCTCTGCGGAGGGGTCAGATTTTGTCACTCGATGCGGCAAGCGCCTAAATAAATATGTCAAAATCAATTTTTGACCGCCGACGCAGTCGATAAAAGGCGATCCCGACTCGCATTCCATTAGTGCCGCTCAATTGATTCTGTAAAATGCCATTTTCGGCTCTGGTTGCGGCACGCAGTGGCTTTCGCTTCGATTTGCCGCCCAAAGAGTTGCTACAAGTTGCATGCAACGCACGACAAAGGGTTAACACTGCGTAATAAATTGCTTTTTTATACAGCTTTGCACAGTTGAAAATTGCGATCAGAATTTCGACACGCTCTGTATTGAAAATAATTTTGAAAATTACTAAAATCCGTGCCAATAATTAGAATCTTAGATAATGATAAAATATTACACCATAAAAATGTTCAAATTATTATATATAAGATACATGAATCTACAGAGCTAAAGAAGTTCTTGGTCTTATTAGGCATTGGTCAGTTTTTGTATATATATTTGTATACACATATTATATCCATTTTGTTTGTCGGATTCTGTATGTGGACTTCACAATATTCGATTATTTATCATTTATACATATTCACAATTATTTATATAATAATAGAATACCTACCAATTCCAGACGGTACAGATTCCCTTGTATAATAATAATAATGCCTTTTAGTTGTCGACTCGTGCAGCTGCCTAAGAAAATATTCTCACAAATCCTTAAATTCAAAATCTTATATTATTTTTTTATTCTTTTGTGTTTTATTAATTGCTGCAAATTTACTGCAAATTTCACGCGGTCCTTCTTTGAAATCAATCAAAATGCACATGTCAAACACAAATCCCAAAATAAATCAAAACAATAAAAATAAGCAAAAAAAAGAAACTATAAGAAAACATATAAAAAACTCGCCGTCATAAATATTTTGAAAGACGCAACACACACAACCGAAACCATAAAAATGCAGTGTGAAATTCACAAAAAATACGAGCAATAAAAAAATGAATCGAGTCGAAATGCAGTGCGAAATTCACACAGTATAAAAATGGGTGAAAACAGTCCAAAATTGCAATTGATATAAGTTTTCTGGAACTGGGGTTGATTTGGGTTTGGGTTTGGGTTTGGCTTTGGTTTGACTCGGGTAAAGTGGGTAAAGCCAATAAATGCCCATCAATGAGCAGCGTCGATCCTTCCTTGAATGCAGTTTTGAAAACAGTTTAAATTTGATTTGGGTGCACAATCGCTTTTTGGGCTTCTGCACCGCGAAGGGTTGGGCAACCCTTTCGAGCGAACCGCGACTGGCCGTCACTGAGGCGTCGCTTCGCGTTGAGTCCAAGCCGCTAAATAAATCATTTCTCTTCGATTAATTCGCTTGCTGACATGTGGAGAGTGCACACAACACACACTCACATGTGCGCGGTTCGGTTACGGATACGGATTTCTCTGTGTGTGTGTGTGTGTGTCCGGGGAAAGGGTTATGCGGAGGGCTAAACGGCCGCCACTCATGTCAAATTTTGGCTTTTGCTCCGCTTTGTAGTGGCATGGAAAATTGTTTTTTATGCGCGTCGCACCAACTCGCTCATAAGTTATAAATTAGTCGACTTTTCAAGTGCTTTAAAGTCGCAAAGGGGTTAAGAGAAACCCTCTCCCCCCTCTCTCGCTTTCCACGTCATTGATTTCCTTGGGTTCGCTTTTTTTATTATATTTTTTCATTTTTATTTTTAAATTGTTGCCTCTCGCATTGTGCGTAACAATTGGCACTTATGTCTCGAGCATTTTTAAGTGCATTGATTAATTTTTATTTTGATCGTTTTGAAATCAATATTGTTTGCAAATTTCTGTAAATACTCGCTGCGGCAAGGGAGTTGCAAGCAGTTGGTCTGTGTAATTTGCTGTTATTTGCAACGCCCAACACAGTTGTTGCCACTTTAAAAGCGACCCGACTCACAGCCCTATGGAATTTATGTACTGGAAGTGTGTAAAAAGGATTGCAAGTTGAGTTGTGTGAGAAAAATGATGATGGGAATATATAAGAATGTTTTTCTTATACATGGCTTACATTTCCTTAAATATTTAGATGTATTTTGCTGTTGTGTTAAACAAGGATAAGCATAATAAAGATGTCGCCTTTAAATTATTTATTTTTTTCCATCTTTCAAGAAAATGTAACTAAAAATTTATAAATAAACCACATTTAAGAGTAAAGTTATTTAAAAGTACTCGCAGACTATCTGGGAATTTATTAATATTAATATAACTGTAGTTTTTATCAATATTAATATTATTATTACTAAGATGTTGTTCCACTGTATCCTGTTAAATGTGTAGTTCTCCCCTTTCCATATAAATATAACTATAACTTCAGTAACTATAACATCAATAAGATAAATGTCATTTCGGAGTCTGCTCTTATAGATCCTTCGGCATAGTTCGGGTAATTATGCTATTCAAATTATAACTACAGATAAATGTTGTAAATGTTGTGTAAATCAACTGATATGCTCTTCTCAAATTCATTAACCAAATAATGAATATTACGTGTGTAATTAATTTGAATTCACCCAATCAGAGAGTCAAACTTATATACAGATATTGTTTTCACACAATTTGTTCTTTGTTCCTTTGTTTATTCGCATATTAAAATGCATAACCCTTTTCCGATCGTTCATGAACATTTAACAACTTAATCGAGTCACTCAAACACACGCCCAGTAAGCCCAAGTCCGAGTAAGGAGCACTCTCAAAATGACAATATTAACAATTACGTCACGAGTGCGGCTCACTTTTAACCCTAGAGATAATTTAATCAGCGCTACTTCAAGTAGGTAGTGCTGTCCACGACACTGCGGCAATAAGAAAGGGAGCAAATTATGGGAACGGGAACGGGAACGGGAATGAGGACGAGGACGAGCAGGCAGCAGTCAGGCGGAGGGCAGGCAGGCGACTCCTGTGTGAGATTTACGCGTTCGCCTTTCACTCGAGGAAACCGAACTGAACTGAAATCAAAGCGTAACAAATTGCGGGCACACTCGACGGACGAACGGACAGGCAGGGACAGGGAGAGGGGCAGGGGCAGGGGCAGGGGCAGGCAACTTTCACTGCACGGATTAGCAAGCACGTGACTTTTTTTCAATGCGAAACACAGCTCCGGCTCCGAAGGAACCTTTGTTTGCCGGTTCGAGTATTGAAAGCCGATTATATGTACGAGTATTTACACTTCATTATTGTGGCGATGATGTTGATGTTGATGATGATGTTGTGCCTGCCGAGAACAATGGTCAACTGGTCAACTGGTCAGCCTGTCCGCGGCGCGCGGATGGGCTACTTAATTATGTCACTTTGGGCACAATTTATTAATTTTTCTCTCTGGCTGTGCAAATCGATTTGCTGTTATCTATATCTATATAGTATATACATATCTGTATAGTAAATGTAGCCATTGATATGCATTGGCATTGGCAATGGACAATGTGAAGGGTGTGGCCAATTTGCATGCTACTGACACGCGTCACTCGCTGATCAAAGAACTGTGCAGGGCGGGGAAGTAATGGGTAGGAGAGGGGGAGGGTTATGCAAATAAAAGTCAGCTTGTCAATAAATGAGTGCTTGGACATAGGTCAATGAGTGCTACTTAATCACTGTCAACAGCGAGCAAAGCCTGGGAACATTGAGCGAGCAACTCTAAATGCCATTTTCCATGGTTGTCATAAAATAAATGAGATATCGAAGCAGAACTGAATAACTAACCAGTTGACTTAGCATAATATTCATGGCATAAGTTGAGGATAATAGCAACTACCAGTCGAGAATATAATCACCATAATCTGCACATATATCAACCTAAACTTGCTGAATACATTTGTGCAGCACATTGCATATAAACCAAACATATACGAAACGAGTTTATATCTCAGTCAAATAATTATTTGTTCACATTCCTACTTCCAATTTTCATGAGTGCTGAAAGACTATTCGGGAACACGTATTCCAAATTTGATATAATTCCTGGCTCTTGTAGTCTCTGAGATCCGCGACAAACATACAGGCGGACATGGCTAGCTACGGCAGTTGATCCTAATCAAGATTATACATATATGCCTTATAGGTTTGGAGAAGTTTCCTTCTGCCTGTTACATACTTTTACTAACAAAACAAAGTATAACGAATTTCACATCTTAATATATACATATGTATGTAAGATTATTACATATATAATAAACAATCGAATGATAGTTATGTTGACTACTGTTTAACAAAGTGGATTTACTAGTTGATAGGGATACCACTTCTACTTCTACTAATTTACATAAACTTGATGAGAATCTTGTTCGCATATCAAACTATGGACGAGTGTTTTGTGTTGTAATGAGATCCTTAATACCACAATCCCATACTGTGCCAGCACCGTTGGTGTCTAATGATTAGCCAACTACCAAAATAGGTGGCATTGATATAATGGCTGGACCACCAGTTAACGGCCAAAGTAAACTGGGCCTCAACTCGAGTCGATTGGGCTCAGCTCAGATCGACTCAACTCAACTCAACTCTTTGTCAGGCATTTTCAATTTCGTTAATGACCCAAAAGTGCCGTAAAGCAATTTATTCACGGTCAGGGCAAGAGCTGAGCTGAGCCCAGCTCACTGACACAAGACAAATAATAGCGCAGCAGGACATTGACAACAACACCCGAGAAACGAGCCAAGAGGAAAATGTGGAAAATGGGAAAAAGAGAGACAGTCTATGGCAACTGGTCAGTAATTGACTGCCGTTGCTGTGGCATGTTGGCTGTTGCCCGTTGGCCGTTGGCTGTTGCATGTTGTTGGCTGTTGTCGGTTCACTGGCCAAACGCCGATAATGAAGCGCAATTGTTGAGCGTTGGCAACAAATTTTTGGAAGCAACAAACAAAGTGCAACTGCAACAAGAAGCGTTCAGTTGGTTTGAGGGGTAATTAATCATATTGCCTTCTCTTGAATGACTTCTTTTATGGGCACTCATAAACCATTGACGGCATACCCCAGGTTATTTTCAACTAATTTAAGGTGTTGCCCCTAGTGCAAGACGTAAATAAATCATTAATTTTTCTTGGAGACTTTTTACGAATGCAGTTTTTATTTTCCTTCTTTTTTTTTTTGTGGACCGCCTGCGGTTTTGTGGGTGTTGACATACGCTTAGTCTCAGGGAAATACTCCAAGCTTGAGCCTGGGCAATGAATCACAAGATTAATGAAACGTTAAGGTTTGAGCACTAAATGTCAATCCACAGCAATCTGAAGAAGCCTTCGACTCTGAACACATCAAACAATTAACTCGACCCCACCCACTGACAGCTCCAGCTCCAACTCTAACTCCAGCTCCAACTCCATCTCCAAATCCACAGATAACCCAAAGAAAACTCATGTAACTTCAATGCGAGTTGAGTTTTTCCGCCTTTGATATTTGATTTGCCTTTTCCGAGTTGCTTAGGTATCACTATCTGGGAGTACTTCGTTTGTGGTCATATTGCGTTTCACTTTTGCTCCACTTTCAGTTTTTGCGTCAATTTGCTTCAATTTGCGTTGGGGGCGTTGTTTGCTAAAGTCAAGTCAAGAAACTGGGTCACTGCTGTTCACTCCTGCCCAGCTCGGGGGCGTATATGTGTCCGCCGCCTGGGTTTGTTGTACTTTCCGGACAACGGAAAAGCGAAATAAAAAATCAATAGAGCCAGCTCGTAATTAACTTGCGACTTAAAGTGCATGCACAGTTCCGCTGTGGCTTACTTAGTTGGAGCTGGCTCTGAGTCATTTGGCCAGACAGGAAACCCATTATGAAAACCCATTGTTTGTTGTTCCCTCCAATGCACACTGAGCAAGGAACATTAATTATTCCAATGTAAATCTGAAAAAGTGATTGTAATCGTAGCATTAAATATTTATATTACATTTTTAATTAATTTGTGGCTGTTTAACATCTAGGTCATGCCTCTCAATAAAATTAAATTAATAAATATTATTCATTAAATTATCCTTCCAATTGAGACACAAAATTTTAGTGTCTTTAATTGTATTTTAGAATTTTGTTCGAATTGACTTGAAAGAATATTTTGTGCCTAAAATGCGCAGAGCAGATTTTGTTCGGTAGGAGAACGAAAGTAGTTCTTAATAAAATAAAATAATCGTTATCATCATAAATAACTTATTTTCTGAAATTTAAATTGATTGAGAATATTTTGACGTAATGGTTTCGGAGGTGTTTGCATCTGTTGGTTTCATTCATAGCAAAACATCATTATTCCAATTTTCAACCAAGCTTTTGAGTTTGTTATATAGCAAATAAAAAAAATTAAAGTTGGAAAAACTTAAAATGGTTAGAAAAATATATGAATTGTTCCTCGCATGTTAAAAGTGTAGTTTTTTCATGAACTTGACTCTCTTTTAATATGCAACAAACACCAAATAGCTTAGGTCTTGAAGAAGTGGGAGCTCAAAATGATATCACTGTTTTTCCCATTGGCTGTATATAAATAATGGCAACTTATGACTAAGAACTAGAAAAACTCTATTTCATCAGGTTTACTTATTGAAGGGGTTTTTTTGTTTCACTCCACTTTGAGGAAAGGAAATCTCATGTTTGTTTGACAACTGATCTTGTCTGACTGTTGGCGGAGTGTTAACCCTTTTGCCAGTCTGGGCAACCCCATCGCCCACATGCCAACGGGACAAACATTTACCGATGCTTATCGTCCGAACCAATATGTCACCTTGAAGGGAAAACAATTTTTGGCACTGCATATTTGTGTGGTGTCATGCCACAAGTTGTGGCAAGGGTTAAATTAAAAGGATACGCCGCTTAAAAGCAACCGCAGTACACACACAGAAAGCAAAAAAAGGCAGCAAAAAACGGAGCTAACTGGGAAATGCTGAAGTCATCAGGGTGGTGCACCCCCTAGAGGACAGTTGAACCCAAATGCAACATCTGTGACAAATGATCGTCGCTGGCTGATAACGCGGACAGTCAAAAATGTGTGTACAATAATTATGCAAACATTTCGGGCCGCTAATTTGCCGCATTATCTTAATTTAAATCGCGCAAAAGCGCACTGAACATATTTAATTGTCGTGACATGACAATAAGCGACCTGGAAATTAGGGTCCTCAACTGACCCGCGGCCAACTTAGGTAAATTAGGGTTAAGTCCACCACTTTCCTCAGTCACCTTTTGCTTTTTCGCGTGTTGCTTGATTTTCGGCAGCGATAAGCGAATCGGAAATTGTAGGGTATGCAAATGTTACTCAATGTCAGTCGCGTGTCCTCTGCGTGTGTCCTGTGCAGAATTTAATTTATAACGCCTGCCTCCTGTTTGGAATGTGAGTTTATTGAGAGAGTTTACGATAAAATATTTGTAGTCACTTTTTCGACACGTGTTTCGAGTTGATAACAACTCAATTATTTATTTACTCAAATTAATTAAAGGCATTAAAAAAAAAATTCGAAATGTCTGACTGCAAATATTAAAAAGTACTTTGAAAGTTGTTTATTTAAAAATAATAATAGCTTATTTGTTTGGTGGAAATTCCCCTACAGACAAAATTAATAGAAAATTACAATTTGAATTTAGCCGGTTCCATGGCAAGTATTTTTATAACTTTACTATTTTTTAATATTCTTAAAATTTCGTAGTCGCCTTCAGGTAGAGATTTTCTGATGGAAAAAGAAAATGTTGGAAATTTACAGAAGCTAAAACAAACAAATAAGCAAATCTTGATCAATGTACTTTTATATACATTTAAGCATCAAGTTGCTCTCTTAAGTCAATGCCGAAAGCGATTTGTATAAAATAACTAAAGTGCCTGCCTTTTCACTTAAATCTCTTGAGTAAAATTTAACTTTTCAGTCACTTCCGTAATTTACTTTAAAATTTTACGGATAAAATAACTACCAAATGGTTTGTCTAAGGATTTGGGTAATCCCTTCTCTTTTTTTGTAAATAGTTTATGGAAATTGTTTTATAAGTCATGATAATAAGTTGCTACATGTTATCGACTTATTTCGCAATCAAGAATATTTTTATTGTTTTTGTAAAAAAAATACTGCATTGAGCATTAATCAATATGAATTAAAAAATTTAATTTTCATAATAATAGTAGGCAATTTAAACTTTATCCCGAAGTTAAACAACATCGATTTATATGTGGAGCCGTTTGGTTATATTTATCTCAAAAATATTCAAAATATATTTAGTAGTTGGGTTTCAATTTTTTTTAACTGTAACTATAAATTTTAAAATGGGAAAATATAAATGAATCAGATCACTTTTCAATTTCATGTGATAAATCTGAAAATTTTACTGAAAGTGTAATGGATTCCGAAGCAGTTAAAAATATATTAACTGTGGAATTTTCAATCCTAAAGGTTAAATAATTAAAAATTCGTTTTTTTTCGGTTATAATATTTCTTGTATAAAATTGTATTTATTTTTCCATGTCTTATAAAAAGTTTTAAGTTGCTTACAATTTTTTTGTTGTAAGATTTACATTGAATTAGTTTTTTCTTTTGTTTTTTTGTGTTGCGTACGCAAATGCCAAAAAATAAATAAATAATATCGTTTGTAATTTTGCTAAAGACAATAATAATCGTAAAATATGCATACAGATTTTGTTTTGTTTTTTTTGTTTGTAATTGTATCAAAATTGCTTAAGCTATGAAATTTGCAGTAAGTATTCTGCTTTTGTGGATTTTAACTTTGTTTATTGTTTTACTGTTGGATTCATTTTTGGTGGTTCGGCGGTTTTGCTTCATTTTGTTGTTGTTTGTTTGTTTGTAATTCGATTTATTTTATTGACACTCATTTTATGTTTCTTTGTATATATGTATATGTAAATGGTTTGCTTAATAACTATTTTGTACAATGTAGTTGTTGTCTTTGTTGTATTTCATTTGTTACATTTGTTGGTTCTGTACGAATATCATAATTATGTTTAACCATTCAGATTGGATTTGTTGGATACATTTATATTTTACGCTAGTAGAAATGCTAAAATTTGACATTTAGTTGTTTATACTCGTACTTAGTAATATGTTGCATATGTATATGATAGTGAGTTTAGTGCTGCTTTTTGACTGTTTAGTTGTAGACACAGATGCTAATTAGTTGAATGATATACATATACATATATATATATATATATATATATTTGAAGTTTTTCTCTCAAATCAAAATATGAAAATGAATAAGTCTTGCTGCTACGCCTATTTGAACCAACTTTTACAACCCGAAACCTTTTACATTTGAAACTTAGGATTACAAAATGCTCCTGCTCCTGCTGCTCCGCCTCTTCGTCTCTCGGTTCTACTAACCTCGGCTAAAAATTACTACAAAAATTTGACACCAAAAAGTACCAATAATATTATATCACTTTCAGCAAATCGATGACAAATTTGGAATTTTCTCAAAAACCGTTACAATACAAATACAAAATACACTTTCGTTAGCACGCTTATCAACTTCCACTTCCAACTCGATAAACCCCAGAAATCACAATGCGCTTTGATTGAGCTGCCACCAAAAAATAACTGTACAATAATAGCCACAGTTCTATATATAGTCTTGCGTCTCCAACCCAAATCTAATCTCTCTTAGCACTCGCATCAGTCACATCTCCATCTCCATCTCCAACTGCATCTCCGACTCCTGTCTCTCTGCCTCCCTCGCCTGCAGTTGCATCTGCATCGCTTGCACCGCTGCTGATCTCGAATGAGATTTGTATAACGGTCGCCCGGCGCTGGGCGGGATTGTAGCTGTAGAGTCTCAAGGCGTAGCAGAAGATCTGTGCCAACAGCTCCCAACAGCCAAACTCGGACATGGACATGGCGCCCTGCTCGCTGCCCAGCGGCACCGAAATGTTGGCGCGAAATTGCGAACGTTGTTGCTGCTGCTGCTGCTGTTGTTGCTGTTGCTGCTGTTGTTGTTGTTGCTGTTGTTGTTGCTGTTGCCTGGACTCGTTCTGTCTGTGATTGGATGAACTGTTTGTGCCGTCGGCAGCTGCTGCATGCAGCGCACTTTGCTGCCTACTTCTGGCCAAAAGTTGCGCCTGATCGGGTATAAAGTAAGCGATTGCCATTTTGTGCCTCTTTATTGATTGTATTTATTAAAACACCAAAAAATTGTCACTTATTGCACTTGGTTTGCCTATTTGCAATGCGTTCTTAAATGTTTTTTTCACACTTGTGTGAGTTTTTTAGTAATTGCACAGTTTGGCGCCAAAACAAAAACTGGCCACTTTTTACGCTAAATTGAAATATGCGTAAACTTTTGCTCTATGCACGCTGGTCTGGCTTGTGTTGTTCCCTTATCAAAGGTTCTGTGTGGACTGACTGTAAATATCCTTGCCGCAGTCACTTTTATAAAATAGCTGCGCTGCCAGCAACGACGACGACGACGACGACGTCGCTCGTGCTTCCTAGGAAGCAACACGGCGCTCGCCTCGGCCAAATGTCACCACCCGAGAAGTAAGAGTCGTGGTGGTGGTTGGATGGAGTGTGTGTGCTTTGTTTATGCCAGCAACCAACCAATTGAACCACCAACCACAGCCACTCACACCACTCTTCCACGGCGATGTTGAGGTTGACGGTGGGCGCAGTTCCATTGCCACCCCAAAAGTTACAGTCACGACTGGGCTTTCTCGACAGCGAGAGAGAGACAGAGAGAGAGAGAGCGTTCGCCTGAGAGCGTGCCTTACGTTAAACGTAAAGTAACGTAAGCAGCTGAAGTAACGTAAGCAGAGGGTGGTAAACTCGATTTTCGAATGAGGGGTGTTTTTTGTGTATTTGTGCTCTATGCGTTTGTACGAATAGCACTCAAATGAGGGGCACTCATTCGAACTTCGAATGCATTTCGAATGCTTTGCAAGAGATTTGTGAATCAACAATTGTTTGCTGCCTGCGATTTCCCCTTTAACTTTTCCTAAACATCATTTTGGTACATTGAAAGGGAAAAATGTCGCTTGTTATTTTTATGTTGCATAACTCTAGTATTCATTTGAAACTATTTATTTTGTATCAAGACTAAATAAATGATAACAATTTTAAAACAATTTAAGAATATAAAAGTTGAAAACTAGGAAACTTATTTTATTTAATTACAAATATGTTTTCATTGTTATTTTAAAAATATAAAAGTTTAAAACATAAAATCTTGTTTAATTTAATTACAAACAGGTTTTAAGCTCATTAAATTTTGTTCGATGATTGTGTTGACTTACGTGCTAAGGAGTAACCATCAACCTTCAACTTGACATTCACTAAGGGTTTTTTTCTTAAAACCGGAAAGCTTCCCTCTGAGTTGGTGCTCCCAAACCTTCAACTTGGCTCTCAGTTCCACCCAAGTCAACGGGAATCCGACTTTAACCTTGAAACAAACAGTTCCGGCTCCAGCAAACATTTCCCACAGTAGCTGTCGCTGGCCTTGAGGTCCTCCCCCTTATTACATAGCTGGCTCATCCATTTTGATAAACCACTTTCTGCTAGTTTGCAGTCCACCCACACACTAAAACACACATTGCTGCAAATGCCAATCGGAGTTGTTACAATTTTAAGCAAGAATAAGGAATAGCTAACTGCGAGGGTGCCAAACATTAAATACCTTATAAATATTGAAAAAACATAAATAAATTTAATTAAAAATATAAATTAATGCGCAACATGAATTTATAATAAAAAATTAAATATTATATTGTGTTTTTTTTTATCATCAAAATATCAAAAATTTTATACATAAAAAAACAAATTTTTCAATTATAAAAAGAAATAACCAATTAATAAACTATTATATTAACTATTATTTGCTCTACAAACTGTATAAAAAAAATGGAATACCCTCTGTGAGTGTAGTTTAAAAAGTAACCAAACAAGCTTCTTGCCGCTTGTAGCATGTTGCTAGGGGCGCTCCACGTTTCAAGGACAGGGCCAAGGCCAAGTGGCTGCCATTTGTGTGCTAAATGGCACATAACAAATTCGCCTCCTACAAAAGCTGTGCTGAATTTGTTTCAAGGCCACGCCGGCCGGCAACAGGCAGCACTTCTCTTCTCTTCCTTTCTCTTCTCTTTGCTGCTTCCTTCTTTTTTTTTTTGTATATTTTGTTGGTGCTTTTGTGCGTGTGGCCTTGACAGGGAAAATCGTTTAGGGAGCCGCTCCCCAAGCTGGGTGGTGCTTGGGCGGCTCTAAACATTTGACACAGTTGGCGGCACGTGCTTTTTATGCGAGCACACAAAGCTTTCAAGGTCGTTTGTGTATTGATTAAATGAGCAGAGAGTTCTGTGCGTGCTGCAAACTCATAAAGTTTATGATTGCAGAATTTAACTTAAGCCTTCAATACTTTAATGCGGCGCGTAAATTATGCTGTCAGTTGAGATGCATTTGCTATCATTTCTTAAGCACTCAGTTCAAAAATGTAAAGTTCATTATTGGCTTTAATCAGTTGGAAGGCAGAACGACAACGACAACTGTGGCCCAAACTTCCATCAGCTTGCTGCAACTTGCCACGCTTATCAGCAATAAGCAGCTGCCACAGCTGCCAATTGCACTTGAAGCTCATTAAAAATGTACAGCAGCCAAGTTGGCAGTTATCTGCCGAAGCGACGGGAAAATGCATTAAAAACTGAACTGAAAACCTGCCACACGGCAATGAAATGCAAAAGTGCACTTTACACATTTGTGCGTAATGATTTTCCATTAACGTAAATTTGAATTAACAATGGAGTGGCGAGTATAAACGTAATTACAAGAATGCCAATGTTAAAACAACACGTGCCACCCACACTGCCCACCAACGAACCAACGAACCACCGAACCACTTGGTGCTCAGGCATTTGATAAATGCCAATGGCATTAACTGCCCCGGCCCCCTGCCTCTGCCACTGCCCCGTGCCACTGCATCCTTTTGCTGCATGCTGTGTCACACAAAATGATGCGGCTGCTGACATGGACTCCACTCCGGCATTTTCGGTAGGGATTCTCCTGCCACCTTCTGGCTGCTGTTTATGGTAATTATTTATTTTGGACAGCCGTTGCAGCATTTGTTGTAGACTTTTCATCATTGCCATAAACATAAAATTTTATGTTAATGATACTGTCTTGTGTTGTGTTGTGTTGCTTTTATTACTGTCGCTGTCTGTTTCGCATTGCATTTGTTGCTCTCCCAATGGGAGGGCTTCCAGTTGGAGCAGTCAGTGCATCTGCAATAAGGTGAGAAGTGGAAATGTTGCATTTAATGATCATTGGCACTTTTGGGGCTTAGACAAGTCTTCAGGATAAGAGCTTCGGCAAGGTCTGTGAGCAAGGTAATGTGAATTTTGAATATCTCGAGAGTTTGCAATTGTAAGAATTAAAAGTTGAACATTTTTATGTTCATTTGCTAGTTAAACCTCACGACCCACTTTAATCAAAAGCCATGGAGTAGTTATGTCTAATTGAAAATTATATAAACATATTAAAAATATCAACAACATTTTTCATTTATTTTATTTTGTAGCTATGCAAAAATCTATAGTTATTGACGTACTCAGCTACTATCATATATCATATAATATCAACTAAATTGTAAATTGGCGATCTATCAAAATCATATCGATAATATTTTTGCACATTTCCATAAAATTGTGTTTGTGAAGCAGTAAAGATCCTTGTAGCTTTAGGCAAATCTTAAGCAATCCAAAGAAATTTTCAATATTTTTTAATAGTCTTCTTAATAATCTGTGTTATGGCGTAAGAGATACTTTTGTACAATATATATAATAAAAATGATCTTGAACAATTCTCAAAGGATAATCCACAGCAATCTACAGCTAAATATTTTAAAAAGTCACCTATTATACAATCCTAATGGTTTTCATTCGATTTCATCTTGCTGGTTGCCAAGTGATTTGAATTCGTATCGAGACAGATGTTCCTCAAATGCGTATTCATCAGCCTAGAATTTATTATTGCCGTATTCATCATTGCGTTGTGTGATGAGCACCATGAAGTATGGGGTTATAATTTCAGATATCAAGAAATTTCATTCGGTTGCAACTTTACCCCAGAGCAGGGCAAGCAATATCCCTTACTCCCCACATATGCTAGCAACACTTGAGCCCCTCGGCTCGAGACCTAAAGAGTCCCAATTGTGCCGCTGCTGTGTGTAACTACTTAAGCCTCATCATCCGCGTTTTAATGCCCATCAACCAATACCAGTGCATCGACATTGTGCCCAGCTCTATAAGGACCACAACTTTCCAACACACACACAGCAACACACACTTTCACTGTGCTGTGCAATTATTTCATGCATTGTTCAAGGATTGTTCGACTGCTTTTTGCAAAAATTTTCTTTGTATAACGTGGAAGGCAGAAGTGTTGTCAGGGGATTTACGCGCTCACAATGAAGAGGCCAGCAACAGGACCAGGACCAGAATGAACAGAGCAGCAGGAGTGGGAGCAGTTGCAGGTTCTGGCCCACAACCAACGGAAATGGCAACAATGCGCGCCGGCCTGTCCAAAACGGAAAACAATTGACCAAGGGCTGGGTGCCCCGAGGATTACGCATCAGTTTACAAGATGCGCTCGGCACTTAATGATTTCCACTTATGCATCGCAGACATCATGAGCATGACCAGGCTCATCTCCATTCTCGCATTCACCCATTCACCCATTCTGCCACTCTTCCACTCTGACATTCGATGATGGTTAGCCATTTACGAAAGTGCATCGAGAGGCATCATCAAGTGTCTCTCATTGCACAATATTGTGGACTGACTGGCTGGCCAGCTGACTGACTGGCTGCCTGCCTGGCTGGATCTCGTGCTTGCAATCCTTTTGCTAATCTATATGTAAATTTTGCACACAACAGACAAGCTACTTTGGGGCCAGATAACAAGTGTAAACTAACAAGAACTCAATACCTGTCAGCACATTGAATTACAGATACCCTACAATACCTTGCATTGATGACAGAATTTACAGTTGCTCATATAAATCGATTTAGACTTTATTTTTATTTTTATTATTAAGAAGTCAACTTTAAATTTCTTGTCTAGGGAAAAACATTTTTCCTAACTCTGTTTAATTTCTGCCCGTCGACTGTTCGTTAAAATGAATGCAACTTTTTTCGAGACCCTTAAAGCGAGAGACCTGAAACATCAGGAAAAAATTCTTATCTGTAGCCGTATTTTCTATTTGAAATCATTTTCATAAAAGTTCCTGGCCAATAGCAGCGGCTGGCAAGGGTATTCCAATTTCAACACCATAAACTTAACATAGCTGCTGGGCAATATGCGTGCTTAAGAGATTGAAAATGGACTCGTACGACATATCCTCAAGCAAGGATGTGCTTAGCTACAGTCGCAGGCTTCGCTTGCAGATGACGTCATGTAAAGTGTTTGACAAATGGCTTAAAAGGGCCAAAACGCGTCGAAGCTAAGACAAAAAAAAAGCTGACAACATACTAAAAACTTGACAAAGTGTTGGCAAGTGTCAGGCCCAGGACGGCGACCAGCAGCAGCACCAAGGCACGCACATCCTTGTTGCCCGTTTTGCATATGTGTCGACTGCTGTCTAAGTGTGCGTAAAAGATAAATAATCATGTGATATCATCAGCATGACGAGGCGTTGGAGCGACTCCAAGCGCGCTAAAAATTAATTTCATACATTTTAAAATTTCCATTTATTTTGTAGCGCACGAATGCGCGACATCTTCAAGCAGACGACACACACACACACACACCCACCTCCTGGCAGCAAGCACCCTAGCAAACCCAAATAAACCCAAACCCAAGGCCAGCTGTCTCATGTGTTGTGCGTGTGAGAGTGTGTGGATGTGTGTGTCTTTTGTTTTTCTTTGGCCTGGCCGTGTGTGTGTGTGTCGCTTTTCTTCTCGTGCTCGTCCTTTTTTCACACTTGTCACTTGCATTTTTGACATTTCTGTTAGTTAAAGGGCGAGTGGCAAGCGAAACGGCGGAGAGGCGAAAGTGGGTATATGGGATATGGATATGGGATACGGGATCTGGTTGGCAGCGCTGTCAGCCGTTAATTAATTATGTGTATGCAGTCAGAATGACAGTCTGACTAAGTGCACCGAGCTTCTGCTCCGAGGGGCCAACCACGGACTCTGGTTTTAACATATAAATACATATATATATATATATACATACAGATAGACACATACATGCGGAATGCATCGAGAGTAATTAACAAAGGGCAATTTGATAGATTGTAAATGCGATTTGAGACAGTCTAGGCACATACACACACCACACACACGTATGTGCGTAGCTACTGCCACAATCATTATGAAATTGAGTACATTAACAGACAATAGAATTATTACGCTTTATTTGGTTTTATCAGTGATTACTTACCAGCTTTGTTTTTTCGTTAATTTATTTCATCTCTATTAGCGTGATTTTTCCAGATTTTGTGAATGATTACTTACAAGATTTGTATGCTTTTTTTAAGCGTGTATTTCTCTGATGATCTTAAATAAAACAAACAGGAAGACTTTAGTATTTAGATCCAAATTTAAGTGAATTAGGGATACTTCTCATCTTATCAAGATTACTTACTACTTTATATGCAGTTATCTGTAATAACTTTCAAAATTTTCTTATTTTTTTAAATTTTGATTCCTCTTTACTTCCCTGCTGATCCATATTAAATAATCGCAATACAAATCAAATCTCATCTTATCAACATTCCTTAAGTCGGCCTTATTCAGCTTCCAACTATTTTAGAGAAGTTCTATAAGTAAAGAGTAGGATTAAGTGTAAGAATCAAGAATCCCAACTCCCCATAAATATGTATTTGTTTACTCTTTCATTTAAAAAACACAAAAATAGAAATTTGGAATAAACCCAAACCATATCACCTGGAGAGTTATGTTCTATGGCAGCCACTAAACTAAGTACTCTGGGAAAAATAAGTTTTTTATAGCTTTTTGATTAGTTTTTGGCACTGTTTCAGTCCACTGGGAGTCCCCAAGTGGAGTCAATTTAAATTAAAAGAAACACGCGCTGCTGCATATTGAAATGTTTGGAGCTGGACAAAGGAAAGGAGGAGTGGTTGGAGGAGGAGCGATGGCAAGGGGCACCAACAAAAGTTAAATTGCAGGTATTTAAGCATTTTATATAAAATTCATCATCATCATTCGAGGCGTCCGCTGGAGTTAATGAAGAAGTGCCAAAACCCAAAACCCTCCCCCTGGTCCCTGGTCCCTTGCCCCATGGCCCCTGGCCAGCAGGCACTTGGCTCTGCATTATTTAGCACGTCAAAAAGTTCATAACTGCGCTGCGCTCGTGAATTGTAATTTTTCTTTCGCCATCGCGCACACTTTCATTACTTCATCACTCTCCAGGATAGCAAGGAGCAGGACGAGGATAAGGAGTGGGGTAAACTTTTGCATCGCTAGTGCGCGCCATTTATTATGCTATGAAATTTGAGTCTGAGTTTTGTTTATGTATAAAGACGACAGGGCGACGAATGCACGAGAAGTGGGCGAGAGTTTTTCATTTACTCCTTTTTATGATTTTCCAGTTAATGTTCATTTATGGTGGTTACACGTCGACTTTTGGAGTTTGTTTAATTAGACGGTGTGGATTTTATTTCAAAGAAGTTGAGCCACCGAATAAAGGTGCGACTTGCCATCAGCTGGAGAAGGAGTTGTTGTTTATGTTTAATTGTCGAGCTTCTTGCTAAAATTGGTTAAGCTCCACGAAGGAGCAGACAGCTGGAGAAGCAGTCGCTTCGAGTGGGTTCTAGTTGAAGATAATGAATATTGTTAAGTGTGCGCAGAGATAAGTTTAAATTTAAATAAATAGATTACAGTTCTGCTTTTTATGTATTTATTTAGAGTCGACTAATAGCCTAATTCCACTATCAACATTTCTCACATTCTTGAATATCAACTTACTTTTTCCCATAAGGCAAAAAATTGCGTACATTTGGCATTCGTACAAAGTATTTCGTAGTTTTGGAATGATTTATCGAAGAAATAATAAAGGTAAGCGATTATTGTAATAATTATAAATATAAATATAAATATATAATTATAAATATATAATTATAATTTAATTAAAGTAATTTATTTCCAATAACTTTTTTTAATTTAATGATGAAAGCAAAATATTAACGAAATCCTTTTTGATTTTTAAGTTTCTTTTAAAATTGAAATATAAAAAATATATTAATATTTAAATTAAGAAAAAATAAAATAGAGTTGCGCTGAATTAGTTTGATGTGCATAGCTTTAAATATTTGAGGTATTCTAAGATGCAGTCGCTTAAAGCGCAAAGCAAGATGCTCTTTGGCCAGCCACAAAATAAAAGCAACCCAAAATGGTAAACTTATAAAATTTTACAACTCGTAGCGTTTCCGTCAAGTCTTAAAGGTTTTACTGCTAAGCTGCTGGGGATTGGCGATATCTACTTGTTTGCCCCTGCACGGCAAGCACCTGAAACTTGGGATAGGGATTGGGATAGGGAATGGGATTGGGCTTTTGGTTTGGGTTGAGTCTTTGGCATTGGCAGTTCTTGTGGCTTATGCCATTTAATATGCATTTTGTGTTATATTTAATATGCAGCCAGAAAAGCCAACTGCAGAAAGCAGCAGCGCCAACAAGAAAGCCAAGTCAAATTGCAGCTGTTTGCCAGTCGACTTAATGTGCCGCTGTTGCTTCTGGGAATACCAAGAGACGATGAAGACGACGACGCCGACAACGACGACGATGAGCTGGTTGCTGATGGCGTCTGGCAACGAGGAGGCGTCGTCATCTTCTTGAGCTTCTGCCAATCATTTGGCTGGCATTTCACTTTGGGGCATTGTTACGTGGGAATTTGGTTATGATACGACTTTGGTGTAATACCTGGCCTCATTAGGGCGCCCAGTTTGGCACATCAAATTGCTTGAAAATTGCTCGGAAATTGGCATTGTGGCTCGGTACAGTTAAGTTCTCCAACATCATCAGCAGCAGTAGCAGCAGCCGCATCACAGTTGTCGTCTTTAATGAAGCCCAATATGTATTGTGGCAGGCAATCGAAATGGGCCACAGACCATACAAAAGGGGCTGTGTATGCATGTGTGTGTGTGTGAGTGTGGTAATAACCCTTCTTTAAGAAAAGCAAACGCCCTTAATCAGCGCAGCGGGCAGCGGCAACTACCCCAAGCATAAATCTATTGTCCTAGGTCATTCAACCTCAGCTCGCAAACTCAAACCTGAACACACAAAACGCATGCGAAATGCTATTTGCGCTTTTATTTTATATTCGCGATGCTGCCGCATAAAATGAGCACAGGGCAACCAACTGCATTGCACAAGCAGCCACGAGTCGGGTGTGCTAGACTAGCAGATACCCCAAGTTAGCAGCAGTAGTTGTGTAAAATGTATGTTTACCAAATACAATGGCAAATGAAAATCTTTTATGTCGATGCCATCAACGAGATTTTCAATTTATGTTCACATATAATATCTAGAAATATATTATAACTAAATTTAGTACATATTAATTAATTATAGTTATTATAATTATTGTTATTATATGCAGTAGTATATATATATCTAGTAAATACAAGACAGTTGACTTAAGACAGTTTACTTAAGTACCCAGATATATACTAGTTGGGCGTGCTACACTAGAACATATTCGAAGATAACAAATACAAATTTTAATGTATTATATATATACTTAAAAAAAAACGCTGAAATTTGTAAAATCGCCCAAAAAACTACCAAATATTTCTGGTCTTTAGAAATAGGTCCTAAATATTAGAAATAAAATGTCGTAAAATATTTATAATTTTCTGCACATTTTCTAATAGTAGAATATATTTGCATAAAGTGAAAATGCAAACTCTTATTTTTAGCAAGCTCTAAAATCATCAGTTTCTTTGTATCAAATTAAATCAATTTAGAAAGTATTTAAAATGTTTGTGAATAATATAAGCAACAAAAAAGCTAAGGTTAGAGTTCGGAGTACACATATAAAAAACAGCCTTAATAAATATTACATAATATACATCAGAATACTTTCTGAAATTTGATTTTTTTTATGCTAAATGTATATTAATAATAATTATATATATATATATTATTGGTCATTTTAATATTTACTTCTTTCACTCTTTAAGCAGAGTTAATACTGCTCTTGTAGCGAACTTAGTGCTTACAGGGCATAGTAAATGCATATACATGAAGAGAACTAAGTTTTGCGATAGATGCAAGTATAAAATATTTTTTTATATCACTGTTTTAATGACATTTGTTACATTCGCACTTGGCATTGTGTTTCGCCTCGTCCCTCACCGGGGCACATGAAAGTGGGTCTGAAATTAGAACTGCAGCTGAATGGCATTGTGCCAATGCATGAGAGGAAAACATTTCGCAGCTCAACGCGCTAAATAAACAGCAAGTGCAGGCATTTTCCAAAAAAGAAAATCGCTGAGAAATGGAAAATTTAATGCGATTTCCCCTTTGGATTTACGCGAGAGAAAAAATGCAGAAAGCAAAGGCAAGCAACAGGCTGTCAGTTTGACAGGAGTTTGACTACTCCTCCGGCAACTGGATGGTAAACTGCCACTGACAGCTGTCATTTGCACAGGATGAAGGCGAAGTGCAGAAGAAGCACGAAAAAGAATAAACTGAAAAGTTGACAGCGGAAGGTGCAGCAGTAAGTTGCTAATAGGCTTTCAGACTGTCAACTGGCCAAAAAAGGGTTGAATTTAAAACATGAAGCAAATTTTTTGTGTTTTGTGTTTCGCGAGTAATTTACTGACCAAATTGCAGTGCAAATTAACGTTGTCATCGATGTGATTATCACAGTTATTACGGATGACGCAATGCTGGCCAACATGCTTGACAAATTGTCAATGGCTCAATGCTAATTAGCAGCGATTGAAAAATCAAATTGCCTGCTCTCTGTCCGTCTGTCTGTCTGTCTGCTTGTCTGTCTACGGCAACGCCTATGGAATTCAGTGCACGCCTCACCGATTTTCTTATGGCTCTCTTGCGTCTTGTGTCCTGTTGGCCACTTGAGTTGTGCTTTCTGCTCTATTGGCTGTCGTTTGTGGCACGCACCATTGCATTCGAGTGGCGACCGCAATCCGGGGCAGGACACTCGGATTGTCATTTGACAGCTGAACTGGCAAACAAATAAACTGTCCTCGCATGTCTCGTTACATAATTAGGTTTGAAAATTTGCCCAATTGTTGAATTTTAGCTGTGCAGTGCAATTATATGCATCGATGGCCATTGTTGGTTACTGCTCGTTAACTTATTTGATTATTGGCTAATTTCACTGCGATTTGGCCAAACAGACTTACTCAGCTGTGATTTGAGTGGTTGGAATATGGTGAACAGATACACCAAGCGACAGGGAATCTCCTTATATTTTTTACATATACTTCTTTTGCTTAGCTCCTCTACGAATGCTCTTAATTGTGTTGGACAGTGTTGTAAATTCTCTTGGCTTTATCTGTGCATCTGAGCACATTCAATTTGAAGTATGTCTCATGAAATATGGCTAAATAAGCAAAGTTATTTAACTTTTAACAGTATTGCTGTAAGCCAACCAAAGAGTTTGCCCGAGCACAAAAGGCATCTTATCGAGGGAACACAGCAGACTAAAGTCATTTGATGAAGTGCCTGGCATATTGACAGATATAGCCGAGCTTACCAAACTATGCAAATAAGCGCACATGGACACATGGACAGAATATGATGCAAAAGTGCTTAAATCTGCATTCATAACAAAATATATATATATATATAAATATATATATATACATATATATATATACATATGTTGAAGTCAAGCGCCCATCTACCCCCGTCGGTTTGCCCTTCATTTATCTTGGCTTATTAAATTGAAAATATTGCTTGGAATATTTTGCATGCATGCATGACGACGTCAGCATCATTGTTGGTCCTGCTTTCGTCCTTTTAAATGCAAATTAGCTTTTTGACTTTTCGATGCGCCCATGCCAAAGTCACAGTCACAGTCCCAGTCACAGTCAAAGCCAAAGCTAAGGCCAAAGTCTGCCAGCTCGCTCGCCCAGACTCTATTTAGATTTATGCGGCTTGATAAATTGTGGCTACACTTAATGTGCGCATACGGTGTGACATGTCCTTTTCATGTCCAAAAAAGTTGCAACCAGCGAACGAAACTGTGCGGCGTCTCCATTTCTATACACACATATCCATATCCATATCCATTTCCATCCGAGTTGACATGTCGAGTGGTTTTGTTGGTTTGCCAGTTGCCAGTTGCCAGTTGCCAGTTGCCAGTCGCCTTTTTTGCACGCTTGACAAAAGCAGCGCATATTTTCCTGGCTGCTGATTGCTGGTTTCAGTCGCTGCTTGTGGCAAAATCATTTTGGTGAAACGTTGTGGTGCAGTTTGTAATTAGTTTTGTTAGCCAAGCCACTGCGAAAGTTGCGCATTTTCAGCATTGTTAATCCCGATTGCCTTTGATAACCTAAAAAGCAAAAATATATTAATTGAAATTGGTATTCGATTAAAGTATATGTTTGAATATTTACTTATGACTTATCCATTGATAATCTGCAAAAAAAAAACAAATCAATTTTAATGTATAAATATTTAGGTTGAAAGAGTGAAAGATTGAATGACCGCCTCCAAATCTCGAAACATGTCCCACATTGCCTATCTACAATCAAATATCAATTACGACTGCTCGAATCATTTGAATTATAACACTTTCCCATGAAGCGATTCACTCTATCAAAAAGCGAAAGGCATTCAGCAGACATTTAACATGCATTTTAAAATACCAACTAGCAACTAGGCAGCCTGTCAGACAGACGCATGGATTTTTCAACAATATTTTTAGATTGATGACGTCGCCGTGCGACCAACCAGTGAATTGTGGCAGGCATAGCCAAAGGAACGACGCTCCCATTCCCCGACTGCCCTCATTGAGTAATACGTCAGTTGAGTTGTCAAAAAAGCAAAAAGAAAAACGTGTTATCAGAGACAGAGGCAGAGACAGAGAGAGGGGGAGACACGCGTTTCCGCACAAGTTGCTGTCGATCAGAACGGTCGGCGGCGGGTGTTGCAAGTTGTTGTACATTTCAACATGTTTCGTCACGCCCTCAAATTATGTTTTTGATGCTCGCATTTCGATTTGAAAATTTTTTTAAGTAGCGCCTAAGACGCATTTAAGTCAATTGTGTTGTGTGCTGTATTTTAAGGGATTTTTTTTATATTTTTGATTAAAAAAACAAAATTTGGGGTAGCATTTAGAGCTGATTTTAAATGCCTGTCAAAACGTGTCATTGTCAAAAAGCATAACAAACAGAAACAGTTGCAGTTGCATTTCAAGTTTGCCAATACTGTTTAAAGAATTTTCGATAAATCGGAATATGAGAAAAATCAAATGAAACTTATATTTTCTGAGCAACAAAAAGAAAATTCACTTGCAGACGCACATATGGCATATATCTTTAAGAGCTAATCGAACTTCTTAAATTGAGAACTGTTTTGATTTTGAGAACTAAAAAGTCTTTTATACAAGTAATCATCTTGCTCCGATTCGACACACTTCGACAAATTTACAGAGCAAGTTACAAAGCAGCTTAAAATCAGAAAAATTATTTCATAAATATAATATATAAATAAGAAAAACTGGCCCAAGTGCAAAGTAATAGCCGTTCTCCCCAGGTTTTTAGTTATTTAATTAAATATATGTATTACTCTTAGTTCTCATCAAATAAATATTATGTCATTCGTGGAGTATATAAAAATAAAAATTGTATTTCCAATTGGCTTTTTGTAAGCGTCTAGAATTAAACAAGAGCTTACTTTTGACACGCCCCTCAAAATGAAACTATTACTTCTAATGTGCACTTTGACTGTGAGCCAGTTGTCAAATTGATTTAAAAATTCATAAATCAACTAAAAGTGAAAACCCAAACCAATAAGTCAGTCCAAAATTAAATTAGGACCAGCAACAGCAACAAGAGCAACCACAAAATGGGCAAACCGAAAAATGTACAAAATGTTAAACATAGCATAAAATTGTATCGGACAGTTGCTAGAGGAGGGTGTGAGAGGAGAGAAGGAGGAGAGCGGGGGGGATGAAGCTGCCCATCTAGGGCAACAACAAGTCGACAGTCGTCCCGGAGAAACATGGAAGCATGTTTGCTTTCGTAATAATTTCTCAAAATAGTCACCGCAGCTCAGCTTGTTGGCATGTGCGTGTGTGTATTTTGATGCAATTATAAATTGTTGGATAACAAATTACATGGCTGTGCTCAGTACTGACTGACGGACGGACGGGAGAGGCAGACTGACTGACGGACAGATGGACGGACACCCTACTCCTTGAGCACGCACATATGTTTGGCTGCTGGGCTGGCGAGGGCGTCATTGATACAGGTACAGAGATGCACAGCCGGATGATATTCGAGGCCTGGACTCAGGTGGCGCAACTGTACTTGGTGGCAAGTAGGGAAACTATTCGATTTGCGACATGTGGCATGCGGGCAACGTGCCGCGGGGGAGGGAGGGTTGCTTTTCCAGCGGCAATTCTCGTTATTTACCATTAGTTCTTAATAATAAAATAATTTTTGTGTGTCCTCATTTTAATTGAAGCACATTGTGTGTGTTTAGTGTACACTCAGAAAAAAATTTCCATAAGATTTAAAATCTGTTTTTTTTACATAATTTGTAAATATTGGCAAAAACAAATTCTAAAATTTAATGCATTTTTTTTAGCAACTCTAAGACTAAGGAAAAACTCAAAATTCTAATTCAGAAAAATTTTCTGTCTCCACTTTTATATTGGAGTTTATATTATACATTTATAAGCTATGTATAATGTTTGTGTATATGTGATGTCTAAGAATACTAATGTTTCATAAATACACACTTTGTATGTATGTACACAACACACATGTACACAACACACTGGAAGTTATGCATATTTTTTAAACATTTTAGAGAAGTCTACATTAGTATATGGAAACGCAAAAATAAATTTTAAAAAATTACTTTCGGAATAATAGGGTGACTAACCATTGGCGATTTACTAACATGTAGACCATTTTTTTTTCTGAGTGTAGATCCTTTGTCACAAAACGCAGGGCACTTTGCATGTTTGTTGCGCATCAATTGAACAATTGCGTAGTCCTGGCCATTGTTTTGGGCTGCGGGTTTATTGAACTGGGTACACTTCAATTCAATTCTTAAAGCCAACAGCTCGAAAACGGCACTCGAACTGCGACTCCTCATCTGCATTGCAATCTCCAGCCCTTTGGTGGTGGTGGTGGGGCTCTTTGTTGTTTTTAGCCAAATGCGAAAAGGGTTCATAACCGCACTTAGCTTCATTGGCTGCTTCTGGCTTTATCGTGCGGCCCAGACGGAGTATTTTAGTAGCTGTTTAGCATTGGCCACTCCAAATTCAATTCAATTCATGCTACCTCATTTTTGGTGCAGGTTGTGCAAACATTAAAATTAATGAATAACAATAAAAGTGCTCAAGCTGCTGCCGTTGACGTGTTTGCTCCACTGACTTTTGGCCAACAAGCCACCGTCGTTTTTTTTTATCTCTGCCCTGTAAATAGAGAATTACATTCGTTAGTAACTTGGAGCAACAATTTGAACAAAAATATATACGCAATACGTACCCAGGTCATTATCTGTATCAGACTGCTCCCTTTCGGAAACTATTTTTGTTTACAAATAAAATGACTATAAAATGGTATAAGCTGGCGCAGAAATTTTAATGACACGAAGACAAACAGGGAATGAAATACTATATATTATTCGTGCATACAAAGAGCGCTCTCATTACGCTGAGCTCTCGTAAATTAATTTCCACAAAAGGCCCATTAAAATTGAGCCATGATGCCAATTTGGCATTTTGGTATCAACAAATGTGAAAAGCAGAGAAATGCATCTATGCAAATTAATTATAAATTTATGATATCATTTTGGCAAAATGCGATGACGACTCCCCCGACAGAGTTATGAATGTATGGAGTGGGGAATATATGTTATATGACTTAGGCGCTGTCTGCAAGCACCATAAAACTGTGGGGCAGACAGCAGCAGCAGTTGGGGGCAATATGGCACATGTGTAAAGCCGTAAAATAGCACGGAAGCCGGCGAATTGGAAATTGAAGTCAACGTTTATGGCTCTATCAGTGACGACTTGTCTGCCCGTTTGTCTGTCTGCCTGTCTGTGGCTGTCACGCACATAATTCTCGCCGTAGAGCAACATTAATTGCGCAATTGTTCACAGATAGACAAGGCAAGGCAAGGCAAGGCAAGGCATCATTTTAACTTTTTAGTGGCCCAACAAATGACGTACGATTTGTTCTGCACGAATAAGCCAAATCATTTGTAGACACAGCAACAACAGCACTTTGTTTTATGACTTGCTACAGCTACAATTCCAGTTAGTTTTCTTCCACCCACTGCTGCTGCACGCATTTTTTAACACGGGGGGCGACACACATCATCCCTGGGCCATCTGTGCGCTGCTGTCCTGCAATCGTTGCAATCGCTACCCACCTGATGCCTGCATGCGGGCTAATTTATGGCCTGCTCAAATTGCGTGTGTTTGTTTGTTTGTTTGTTTTCCAAGTGGTGCTCAGCTCAGCTTTTGGCCTTGCGTCCTGCTGTCAACATAAATATGTATATAATTTTTCATTTACTGCTAAGTGTTTTGTCTCTCGCTTACCTCTCTTCTGCTGATATTCCATAATTCTCGTAATGACATATTTTGTCCTCTTGACGCTCGACTAGTTTTATTTGTTTTCCTAATGTCGAAAATTGTGTGTTGAAAAACATATACATGTTTTTAATTTAAATAAACAAAGGCACACATGAATTCTAATTAATTGAAAATTGGAAGTCGCAATTTTAATGCGCTTCCCTTTAACAGCGAATATCGAAGACGCTCGCTAATTGGGAGCATCGCAAGTGTCGATCCATACTATCGATATTTCCGATAACAGAATTATTTTTGTGTTGACGCTCGATTAGTGTTATTTTGCGCATTTAAATACTTACATAAATATGTGTGTAGTTTGCGTTTTTAAAAAGGTTATTCA
This sequence comes from Drosophila cognata, assembly GCA_035041535.1. Lineage (NCBI taxonomy): Eukaryota > Metazoa > Arthropoda > Insecta > Diptera > Drosophilidae > Drosophila > Drosophila cognata. Next base: position 2,790,368 of record JAWNLC010000688.1, on the reverse strand, counting down.
CTGTTTTATTTAAATATGTAAAGGCACATGAATTATAATTAATTTATAGTTTGACAATGACGCATGCTTATTGGAAGCAGCGTGATCATCGATCTAACCTATCGATACCGCCGTGACTAGTATTCAAATCGATTACAACCATCGTATCGATATTAAAGAATAAGAAGACTCGCGCCAGAAGCAATTAAAAATACGCGTCTTGCATATGCAATAAACAGTAAACAGTATAAATTAGAATGCGAGCATAAAACATTACGCATTACTTTACGCTTCGTTTGATTTATTGTGTCGATATGCGTGAGAGTGTGAGTATAGGAAAGGGAGCAATCTGCTACTGCATGTGTGTATTATTTTTGACTTCCTCCACTTGTCTCTTGTTTTATGTGTTTATTTTAATTTTCAATGTTAGCCCGGTCGGCGTTTTATTGCTTTTAATTTTTGCGCTTGTTTTACGAGCGCATTAATATCAAGACAAACCAGCCACGGCATAGTCCAAAAACAGTAAACTCAATTAGATAAATGCAGGGGAGTGGGCATGCTCTCAGTGCTGTAAAATTCACTTGGCTACACACACGAAAGGCGTGCCGCAGCCACGAAGAGACTTTTTTTTTTTTGGAGCGTGTTAATTTGTTTTTAATTCCTGCACTGGGCGAACTCGACTCAGAACAGGCCCAAGACAAGAGAGAAAGTTTTTGAATCGGCTGGCCATAAATTAACGTTTAGTTACGCAACATAAAAATCTGTTGGAAACAGGCGGAGTGTAAATGACAATGGCTGTGTATTGTATACATAACCTTACTTTTTTTGTAAGCCGTTCTTTAACTTTACAGTTTTAGAGTCACTAAGTCTGTAATCGAGCAGGAGGCAAACATTGTTGGCCTCTGGTTATAAACACAAGCTGATTTACATCATTAGCCCCTTGCAGGCTGTCAGTGGAATCATTAGTTTTATTTAATTATCCCTTTCGATATTGATTGCTTTGTTAAAATATATTAACCCCCTTCGCCTCTCTCTCTCTATCTCTCTCTGGCAGTGCCACTTCAATTAAAAGAATCATCCCAAACATGGTTCCTCCAACTGTGATTCGGGCATCTTCGGGGGTTTACCACAAAACCCAACAACAATTTATTTGATAATGAATAATGATGTTGATTTGACACTCTCCACGGCTCAACTTCAAATGGGAATCGTCACGCTTCTAAGCAGCCGATTCCAATTCCTACCCCGACTCTGGTTCCCACTTTGACCCATAATTTCTCCCCATGATTTGGTTTTGGTTTGCTGCGTAGGCAGCTCATCTCGCTACTTGGGTAGAATTTTTGTTTTTAATTTAATTAGATTCCGACTGCTCTTTGTTGTTGCAGTTGCTATCGAAATTGTAGTTGTATGATCTTTTAATGGAGCATGAAATCGAGATTCTAGAACATCGTTTTCCATACAATTTCACAGCACTGCAAAGTGGCCGCTAATGATGACTCTAATTAGCTTCTTACCAAGGTGCATGTGTGGTCAATGGTTCGCTAATTTGCCGTGACAAAGGTTAATTCATTAAATTCCGAATATTTATCCCTAAAACTCTATGGGATCTATTGCATCCATTGTCCGTCATTTGAATCAAACAAAATTTTCAATATAATGCATTTTTAATTATTCAACAGAAATCAATTCAAGATTTAAATTCCTCTTATCTACATGTGATTGTGACTTATAAATATATTTGTTAGAAAAAGACATTGAATTGCATTTTCGGGTTCTCCAGTAATACTTTTAACTCTTATTTTAATATAATATAATAAGATCTGTTACTTATTTTAAAAGAAAAAAAGGTAATACAAATATAAGTGTCTTAAAATTAAAAATTTTAACTGCTAGACATATATGGCGTAAATAATATTAATGTTACTTGTTGACTCTCTGTCTGTCTGGGCCGCATCCTAATGAGTATCTATCTCGTTTGCTCATGCTCAGGGAGCTTTGCTTGTTGGCTCAGTCTTAACTGCATTGGCATAATTTATAAACTTGTCTGTTTCGTGTCGACATTCATCAAGTTTTTCGGTTGCTGCCAACAGCTTCATTAAAATTAGCTCATAAAATTTGCAGCAAGCTATTCTCGTTACTTGCGCAAATCTTGTTTAGTTTTCATTTATGACTCAATGCAAAAGCTGCTCCTGCTGCTGCCAAACCAGACGATGTGCAAATGTGCAACCTACACGCATCCCACATCCGCATCCACATTCGCATCCTGACAGACGCATTTCAGCATAATTTGCTGTGACAGCTCAGCGAGCCAGGACAGCATTTCCTGGCGCTGAGCTTCCTTAATTCCACTTTACCAAATGACATCTAATATGCAAAGTTTTGCAGCCTGGAATGCTGCGGGCAAAGCAGCCGCGTATCTTTTGATGACTTTTGTTGATTTTACACCAGCAGAATACACACACCACACCACACCACGCACATACCTAAGATCTATGACTCGACAAGGTCTTTTGCATTTTGCACTCGTGTCTGTCTCGGCTCAAAAACAATGGCCACAACAACAACAACCATTTCAAGTGGCGGGCATTTCAAAATTCATGTCGAAATGTCGGCGGAATACCCTTTATTACAAAATAGCTTTGCATGCTTTACGGCTCCAGCACAAGCCTCGTAAACTTTAATGACGCCATTTTCGAGTCGCGCAAAGTTGGCTTTTGAAATATGAATAGACCCACAGCCAGTCAGCCAGTCAAGCATACTACACGCAGCAAAACAATTACGCTGGATTTTAGAAAATTCCCAAACTTTTAGCGCCAAGTGTAACTCACCTTATTATTCGGACATTACATCTATACAACTGAAGATTGTGTCTTTAGGAAAAATCTATTCTATTATTTAAAAATACATTTAAAAAAACAAAATTGCTTTTTGATGGTAAAAACTAAAATAGATTTAATAATAGAAATAATTTCAAAAAACAAGCTTAACTTTCTGGTGTTATTCATCTTAAAGTGGTTTTTTTCTGAGTGTAGACAAGAAACACGTCTCTAATACTCGCCTTGTTAAGAGGAGATTAGTTCGATGGCGTTGTCGGCTTTTTGGGGGCCGCCAATAAAATTGGTTTATGCGATCTGCAAGTGTTCTACACAACAAGTTTCTGGCCACTTTTCAATCGCAGTAATTGACATTGTTTGCCGTTGCTCTTGCTGTTGTCCAGGACAACGTAGAGAGTCGACACCCCCAACCACAACCCTCAAGACCCCCTAAGCTAAGCACGCACACAAATTAAGCTCGTAAAATTTAATATTTTGCGCAAAGTTTTTGGGAGGTGAGCATTAGTAATTTATTAGTGGCCTGAGCTTATTGGAGATTATTTTCAGGCCCTTTACTATTTTGGCCGTGCATAATTTGTAAATGTTCTTGAATCTTTTGCAAAAATAAACATAAAATTTTACGACAGTTTAAATTTATTTTTTTCTGTAACAAATATCTCGCAGATAAAAATTATTTATTTCTGTACTTAATAAGTTAAAAACGAATCGCTGGAAAATACATATAATATTTTGTTGCACAATTTATAGCATAATAGTAAAAATAAAAATATAGAAAAAAGATTTAGTTACAAATAAGATATTTTGAAATTATTATTGTTATATAATGAATAAAATAAATATTTATAATTAGGTTTAAATAATAACATTTTATCATAGACCAGATAATAATTCGAATCGAATTAGTTAAGCAATGAATTCTAACACTAATTTTTTAAGCTCATAATTGTGTACACATTTCATGCTTTATTTGGTTGATTTCAAATTGGTGCTTGTTATAATTCAAATTTGAAGACTCTGCGTGTTTTTGCTGCTATCAGAATGAGTAAAATTCTCTGCATTCCCGTAACGAACTCCTCCTCGTTTTGTTTACCCACCCTGCCGCCTGCTAAGTGCCAATCAAAATGGGAATTTTGACAAACAAGAAAACTTTCCCAAGGCGAATTGCGTGCGGTCTACCAGCATAAAATTGCTGACGATTTCCCCCGGGTGTTAGGAATGCCTCAGGTAGAGGTGGATAGAGGGGGGGCAGGGCAAAGAGTTGAACAATCCATCAAACAAACAAAAGGCAGCGCTTTTGATAAAAACGCATCAATAAAGCAATAAAATGTCTTCAAATCAAACGATAAGGTTACCAAGCAAGCCAACAAGCTTGCCAAAGATATGTTTCTTTTTCATTTTTTTGTTTTTTTGGGAAAGGGTTACAGAAAAGTCACGTACAACACGCACCGTAAAGGCTATTAATATTAATGGATAGATTTAACACATTGGGCGTTGCTGTTCCAGAAAGCTGTCTTCCTTTCCTATCTTTCCATTCTGACACCACTCGTTGGCTTCTCCACAAATTGACATGTGACATCAGCTCATGTCTGACTGGAAGAGTGTCAGCCAGGATGCCTTGATCTCTATCTCGTTGCTTGCAGCCCTGGTTACGCATCGCTTTTTGATTGATAGTCATAAATATTTGGATAATTGCTGTGATTATCTAAAAACTATACGTTTTCCTAGTACACTCATAAATAAATCGCCTTAAATATTATAAGATTGTCTGACCACCCTATTTTTCATATATTATTATTAAACATTAGTATTTTCAGACATCACATATTACAAACATTTTGCAAAGTTTATAAATTCTTATAATTTAATTTGAAAAAAAGTCGGCGTCAAAAAAATTACTTACTTTTGAATTCTAGGAAAGATTTTATGACCGGATGAGATTAGATAATTATAAAGTAGCTGTTCAGAATAGTGTATTCCACCATTAAAATAAAATTTTTTATTTAATTTCAACAATTTGTAAATATATATTTAATTTCAAACTATTAATAGCAAAAATAAATTCAATTGAATAAACTAAATAAAATGCAAACATTTTCAAGCTTAACATTTTTCAATTCAAAAAGTATAATTTTTTAGTAATAAAGGTAACATAATTTGTATAATTGTAAAAGTTAATTTTCATGTCTACATAAATGAAAATTAATTTGTTGTAAATAAATGTGAATAAAGTGAAGATCAACCTATGCAAAAAGATGGAAACGCAAATGTTTTTTCAAATTCCATTTGGTCATATAACGTCTTAAACAAAAATTGCATGTGTATGGCTTCGTTTCAGAGAGTTCGGGAATATGACTCTGAGGCGTTGTGGGTGCATTGAAATCCAAGTCACACGGAAGACACTGGAACGAAAGCTCCTCGCGGTGCATGGAAAGCTCCGACTTGCACCTAAATTCCTTCCGACAGTGCGAACATATATGCGGACGTAATTCGCTGTTAGCATATAAATGTTTCTGCATCCGCGTTTTACTGCTGAAAATCGCATTGCACTGGAAGCACTGGAAGACAGTCAATTCACCGCTATGGATGAACTTGTGTCGATTTAGATTGGTTTGTGTGGCGAATGTTGACCGACACTGGTCACACTTGAACTGGCGAACTATTTTGCGCGGGCTGGAATTGGACTGCTCGAGACTCTTGCTGGAAACGGTTGTGTGCTGGAAGTAGCTTATACGTTTCAGCGGACGCAGCGGATAGCGATGAGAGTGAACAGTTTTATCATTGTGAATATATAAGTCATCATCATTGTTATCCAACTCGGCGTTTTTAAAGCTGTCGTCTTCATCAGCGCTGCTGCTGCTTTTAAGTCTGCGTTTGGGAATTGCATTCCCTGGAATCATTGGAAATGGACTCTTTTGCCTTGGTTGCGGTTCCGGTTCCGCATCAGACTCATTGCTGGAGTCCGTTTCCAGCTCGACCATGTTGTCGCTTTCCATTGCCTTCATGCAGAGCAGCTGGTGGCTCTGTTGGAATCGGCGCTGGAATCCAAATGCAATTTGCACATTCATCCCGCATGAGACGCATATCTTCTGGGGCAGTTTATCATCGCGTTTGACCTTGAAGTCCACCAGCTCGTTGAGCATGTCGGCCAGACTGAATTGATCATCGGGCAGTGGCCGATCCGAGAATATGTCCACCAGGCTCACTGAGCTGCCCATGCACACACGGCAAACTTCCATTTTACTTTTGAGCTTTGATCACTATTGGAAGTGCACGTCAGTGGGAGTCACCTGTTCCAAGATCAAGTATCGATACCATCGCATATTAATCGCAATCGTAAATCAACTACATCTGATCGACGGCAGTTTGAATTTAAATTTCATTCCACTTTGTTGTTTTAATTCGGGTGAGTACTGTTTTATTTTCAAAAATATTACGAGCTTAATTTAAATTTAAATGTTACTTCATTTAATCAATTTGCATACTTAATAATTGACAATCAGCGTATCATCATATTAATATTACATTACAAACATTAATATTTAAAGTAAAATAATAAAAAAAAGTAAGAAAACTGTAGTCGAGCGAGATCTATTCCCTAACAGATAAAAAAAATTGCACCACTCTCACAGGAAATGTTCTTAAAGGTGTCTTTCTTTAATTTAAATTTAAGTATTTAGATTTGGAAGACTTTAAAAAAAAAAGAAAAGTCGACCATCATTTAGCGTTTTCAGCTTATTTAGATTTAATTGAAATTACAATTAAATATTACGAAAAGGAGGAAAATTAAAAATAATAATGGCACAGAAAATTAAAATTAAGTAAGCGATTTATATAATTTTATTTTTATTTATTATATTTTTTTGCTCATGTTTTGCACTGCTTCTATTATAATGCTTTTGATATTCATTTCATGCCGACTTTCGAATAAGGGGCAATCGAATACTCCCAATTTCGAGGAGTGATGTTCCATGCGCGATATTTGATCTTTTCTCATTTCTTCTAGTCTCATTTTCATACACAAAACTCGCGACTGTAATAACTGGAAAAGTTCCGCTTTTCGCTCTCCCGAAGCGCAGTCACATGAGCATGTGAAATAGTTCCGCAGATTTTTCATAGTTGTATTTTATAGTTCATTCCAAGGAAGTCGTTCAATTATTGGTGAACGCACGAATCGATCATTTGGTTCGCCCAAGTTCGATTACTGTTCGCTAAAGTCCGATTATAATTCAATAATGTTCAATAATTTTTCGACTTGCTCTTTAGGCTGAATTGATCATCGGGCAGGGGCCGATCCGAGAATATGTCCACCAGGCTCACTGAGCTGCCCATGCAAACACGGCAAATTTCCTTTTTATTGTTAATAGTGGTGAGAAGCACAAATGGCCACTCAAGCTATCGATACTCATCGATCGTATCGCAAGGAAATCGTATCGATTCGATGACTAACCATAGGACTTAAATATACATCGATAGGTTTTGTGGTCGAATGAGAGACCATCTTTAGAAAGGAGGAAAGGAAAGAAAAAGAAAGAAAAATTAAAAAAATGTGCATACATTTTTTATAAAAATTAAATGTTATATTTATTAATAAAAAAAAAACAAAACAAGTAATAAATATTAAAATAAAAACAAGCAAACAAACCAACGGCTACAACAGGCGGAATTAATCAACGCAGCCACCTAGAAAGAGATAGCCGAGGGGCAACTGATAGAATACAAGAACCGCGAAATGGAATCCATGAAAACTTTGAGACGATGCGGAACATCCCAATATACCAGTGAGTTTGTTCCTGCCCGTTTAATCACGGCCAATTGGCACGAAAGCATAGCTCATCGTCCCTAACTCTCAAGGCATCAGTGATGAGCAATGGCTGCAACAGTGATGCTCATGTTGCCCATCAGTGATCCACACTTAAGCAGCCAATAATATAAAAATATCAATTTTTTTTGGTTTGTTATAAAAAGCAATACAAATTATTAACTTGCCGCCCGATATATCGCGGTCGAACCCCAGCTGATCGGATAGCTAGCCGGCTGGTCGATATATTGCGGCTTCCGATAGGCAAGGCATAACAAAAGTGTTGATGATGGCAAATTTAATTGCAAATTTTTTTTACGGCTGCAATTAATTAAACTTCTCACAAACACAGCGTTATGAATTCTTACAAAATCGGACTCTTCACACCCCTAAATTGAGCCCTTTTCAACTTCTCTTTCTGCTTCTCATTCTAGTTGCTATTCCTCTCTACACCATCCTCAATCAGCTGATCGTTCAATTATTCAAGGTTGATTAGCGAAGTTTTTGCCTTGCATTCGCAGCTGCATTGTGACGACCGACAGGTGGCGTTGTCTATTTTCTTTTCAACAATATTTGGCGCTAATTTAAACAATTCAAATTTAAATTTCAACTTCATTACCTTTTTTTCTGATTCTAAATTCGATGCGGTTTCCTTTCAATATATGTATATATTTTAGGCATTTAGAAATTTAACTTTTTGTAAAGAAATGACGCAATAAATGAACAGTTAAAGCACCCTTATTAATTCGGGCAGTTTTCCTAGGGCAACATAACTTTTCGACATCTAATTTTGGGACGTGTCCACCCACAAATCGGTTGTGACTGCGACACATTTCCGTTTTGACCAAATTGAAGCTCAGTGATTGACTTGGCTTGGCTTTTATGTTGTCCTGCGACAAGTGAAAATGAATTTAGTCAACAATTCGGAATACGCAAAAAAAAAATACACACAAATAAGGCGCAGCAATCGAAAGTCAACGAAAAATGTCTTGTGTTATAAAAACTAATGATTGGCAATTGGATTTTACTGTTATTGCCGCGCCCCATTTGTTTTGCACAAGCAAAAGCATTGTGGGCGTAGAGGCGTGGCACCAAATACAACTTGAAAACAGTTAAGCCGCATTGTCTTCCATTTCAAATAATTTCCAGCCGCGCGCATTTGCAGGAAAATCGTAAAATTTGATTTTTATAACTTCCTTCTGTGTCCTTCTGCATTCTGTGTATATATACATATTAATATATCTTCGACTCTCTGCTGGATGCTGCGTCTTAATTGTGTACGTTTCCGTTTGCGGCATGCTACATTAATTTCTGGCTGATCATACAGCCGAGAGTGCTGCATCAATATGCTGAATCTGAATCTGAAACATTGTTTGCCAGGTAAATGTAAATGTACCAAATGTAAATTCATACACTCGTACAAAAATCGACCTACATTTTGGCAATTATTCAGAAAGTAAATTTCTAAAATTCATGGCTGTGGCTTTCCAAAAACTACGATTCGCATTTCTAAATTTCATTCAAATTTTAGACTAAACAAAATTGTTTTTAAACTCAAATAAAATTTGTAATAAATATAGATTATATTAAACAGCTGGATTCAGGGTATATTGTAGTCGACCTCACTCTAGAAATGATTTTCTTAATATAAGAAAAATTATCTCCAAAAAAAATTGGGATTGTCGATTTAGAAATTCGTTTTCTAATATTTAAAAATTAATTGGAAAAAATAATTGAACTATGGATTTTTTTACTAAAAAAATGTTCTGAGTGTAGACAGCTCTAAACACGGAATTGTTTTTCGCCAGGCATAAATGCCACTAACCCCGGGCAGCAAATACAATTGCAACAATAGGGGGCAGAGGGGTGTTCAACAATGTTGCAGGCTTTGACAATTTCTAATTTATTGCAATTATGTGACGCACGTCACACTCACTGCTGACCACTGGCCAACAACCGACAACCAACAACCAACAACCATCGGACTATTGACCAGCAGGCGACACGTGACCAATCTGCTGCCCGGCCCCGGGGCTCTGATTGGAAAACACTAAACAGATAGGCTAGTCACTCGCTCCGCTCCGACAGCTGTCTCACCATTCCATAGAGATTTATTTTACGCTGATAACACGCTTAAGTAAATGCAGCCAACAGCGAACAGCCAGCAACTCCCAGCAACTCCCAACTCTGAACTCCAACTCGCACAATTTAAATGGCGATTAAATCTGTTGGCATTGATGGATGTGTCCAAGGCGGGTGGCTGTCTGTCTGTCTGTCTGTCTGGGTGCCTGGCTGTGTAGGCTGTTCTGTGGTCAGTCTGCAGGATGCGGCGCCGTGTTAACACTTTTGTACAATTGCCAATTTTTCGCCAGTGTTGCTGCTGCTGCATCTGATGAGCTGTCCTGTTTCCTCCCCTCCTTCCCTGGTGGCTTTGTGGTGTTGTTTTTCGCATGTGTGTGTGTGTGTGGGGGTGGTTGCTGCAATGGGCTGGCATGCGGCTACACTTCAATATTCATTTGAACGCATAATTGATATTGACGAACAATGTTGCCGTGTCGATACAATGTTCAAATGCACTGTGAGATATTCAAAGCAAAATGTAATCTTTTTTATTTAATGACTCCTTTTATAATTTAAATATGTTTCATTAAAAAGATAATAAGAAATACTCCAATAAAAACCCCTGGAACCTCAAGTATGTATTTATATTTCTTATAATTTAAATATATTTAATGAGAAAAGGTAATAATAAAAAACAGCTGGAACCAGCTGCATATTGCATATATACAGATATATATATATATATATATATATATATATATATATATATTTAATATTTGTTAATAAGATTTTTTATAATTATTTTGTTTATTCATGAATTCACTTCATTTTCAATTTTATTAAATATTATCATTTAATTTATAAATTTGATAGTCAATTTTTATATTTCAATATTTATTTATTTAAGTATTCAATTTAATGATTTTTATATAATTCAAATTGTAACTTTTTCAAAATAAATTTTAAATTAAAATTTTTGAAAACTAATTTTGTTTTAATGTGCGAACTGATTTAAGTACACATAAAATAAATAAATGTATCCAAAAATGTATTTTATTGGTTGATCAATTTTCAGTTCGGCAATTGAAACATGCCACTTAAACAATACTGTTAAAGCTAAATGTCATAAAAAATGAAAATGAGTTTAAGTTTTAAAGTTTTTCTTTGACTTACAAAGTATTATACCTTTAAAAGATATATTACCCTAGTTATATATTTTCCTAAACTAATAGAGTGTTGAATAATCGATTTGCTTTTGGCTATTGATTTATTTATCAAACAAAAGTTCTTTTAAAAATAACCATTTAAAATTTTATTTCAAATTAGAATTTACATAACACATTAATTGATAGCAAATTTTAACTAAAATATTAAATTAAAATTTAGAATGAGAACCAAATAAGATAATGGATAAAATAAATCGGAGATTATTAAAATGGAAACTGCTGCAACATTTATTGCAATAATTGCCAAACATTCGTAGCTTAGTAAAAAGTTATTTTCTTCGAATGATACATTCACTACCACGACTATTTGGCTAAGTGTACTCGCTTGCTCACTCTCCGGCAATATCATTCCCGTGCTCGTGGCCAGCCTACTTTGACAGTTAATTTTTATAAATTTCCCTGGTTGTGTTTTCTGTATACTACGTGGAATTTTTCGCATGCAACATGTTTGCCATTTTCGTTTGCCTCCAGAGTATCTCGGATTTCATTTCGTTGGTTGGGGACGGGGGTGGTTCGGGGGGGGGAATGTTGCACAGTTGTGCTTCTTCTCTTCTTTTTCTATCTGTCAGTGTCATGTCACGTTCAGCAAAATGCATTCAATATGTCCAATGCATTATTGTTGTCGCTGATGTCGTTGTTCCTCCTTTTGTTGTTGTTGTTGTTGTTGTTGCTGCATGAAGCTGCAGGAGTGTAAATTTAATTTAGTTAATTGAAACAATTTGTTGCATGCGACAAACAACAAAAGCAAGAACAGCAAAAGCAACTCTCTCCGTGAGTTCATTGAAGTCTCCGTATTTTCCCCCATCCTCCTTCCTGGAGCCGTATGCGGTTCACGTTTTAACTGATTTTCATTTGAGCATTTTCTTTTTACATTCCACATTCCCTACATATACATACATATATATATATATATCTATCTATATAGGTATACATAAGTGGATCTCCTGTCCCTGTACATATGTTCATATGCATGAAATGGCGCCCCGAAACATGTCAATTTGTTGCCGTAGCAGTTGCGTCTGGCAGCACGCAGCGGGGAATCTCGGTTCGATTTGATTGAAATTGCACTCAATACACTTTGTATATTGATATATTAATTTATTTTTAAAAATGCTTTGGTCAATTTACGTGCAAATTGAGACAAAGCCAGCTGCAGCCCAGTCAATTTAATTAACGAATATCTGCCGCTCAGCTTGAAGTTTAACTTTGTGTTCGACTCCAATGGGTTTGGGCACGTCGCGGAGGAGGAGGAGGAGGCGTGGCTTCCTTTGCAATGTAAACAATGGATTGCATTCCTCACACGTTGCACACTTTGCAATGACAAACACTTTGCAAAACAAACTAACTAATCAAATAACTTCGTTTGCCACGTGCACTCTCTCAATTATTCAAAGAATTCACCAGATGACAGTGTGACCAATACCGGCAAAAAACAGGGTGGCTGTTGGGGTGTACCAAACAAAAAAAAAAAACAAAAAAACTCCTGTGCGAAATCTCAAAAGCAGAGATTCGAATCCCAGCATGGGATTATTTTACATTGTGCTGATTTCCATTATTGAAAAATATTTATATAGAGAAATAATAAAATATTATTATAATTTTTAACAAATCAATTTCTGCATTTAAAATCAAAATTAATCAAGATAATAATGATATCAAATAATAAAGATTTTTAATGTATGTCAAAGTGCATACAAATAAAAATACATATTTACATTTAAATAATAAAATAATTCGTAAATTTACACAATTGCTTAAAGTAATTAATATTTGTAACAAAAACAATTCCTTTAATCAAATACAACACTTATAAAAACGAAATTTATTGTACAGCTAAAAATATAAAATAATGGTGTATATTACAAAGAACATGTTTTATTTTTAGAAAATATTTTTATTTAAATAATACAAAATTTCCCAATTGCCATAAAAATAATCAAGAAAAAATCAAAATATAAAGTTTATACAAAATTAAATAGAAAATAATAAAATGTGTTTCTTTGTCGACAAATTGAGAAATAGAAACCTGAAAAATGTTTATAATTATTATTAATTAGTTTTGGGCCAACCTGGTCACACTGCACATGCGTAATTCATGATTAATCCCCATTAAATGCACTAAAAATGCATTTGAGCGTTAAAATGCAAATTACAATAAATGCCATTGCACTGAGCCGTGCCCAGCCGAGCTGAGCGTCATTCATTTATTCATTCATTCACTCTAAGCTCACACACACCCACACACACACTCACACTCGCACACACCCCTGGCAAACAGTTGGTAAATTTGCGTAAAATATCTTGTATTTACCTTGCACTTGACGCTAAGCAAACTACCAGATACAATATACAATTATGTACACACACGTGCATAAATACACACACACACTAACACACACACACATACACAACAACACACATACACACATTTATGTATATCTATGGGGCTTCGTGCGTGGCTGAATAAACATGGAAATTGTGAAAATGGGTTTTCTGGATTGAACTTAGGACCTCAGCGTTGCACATTTTGTGGCCTACGTGTGGTAAGGGGCACGGTCAGTGGCAAGGGGCAAGGTTCACGGGTTTGGGCTGTCACTTTGAATGACAGCCCAAGTCAAGTAGCAGCCCATTGTTGCACAGGCCGTATCCTTATGGAAAATGCATAAAACTGGACAATGCTCTTCGTGTCGTTGTTGTTGCCCCAAAATGAAGCGTCGGCTTATGTTGCATGGCAACTAGTGCTAAACTTTTATCACACTTGCACTGCCCTGGGGCAGCGCGGCATCGTTTAATTTAAATGCAAACTTTGGGGGGCTGAGGCGCAAATTGTCTTTGGCGCCCACTCCCCCTCTCGACTACCCCGACTGCCCCCAACGTTTGGGCAGCAATTTCGAGACGCATTACGCATGCATGGCTGGCCAAATAATGTTGATTTAACATTATCACGAAGCTGCCTGCAACTGCAAACTGTGCCTCGAGTCAATAACATTGTTGCCACCGCCCATCGGCTGTGGCATCCTCTTAAAGAATGCTTTTAATTAACCCATAGCAGGCAAGCAGCAGCATCATCAAGCTGCACCCCGAAAAAAGGTGTGTGGAAATTTAAGTTTAGCAATGTTTAAAGCGAATCTCAATTTATTTTCTAAATAGCTTATATTTAATTATTCAATGAAATTCATTTGTTTTTAAATAAATTAATTTTATTTATTTGCTTTGCTGTCCATCTCAATTTTGTTTTAGCTTACATTTAATCACTTAATTAAATTCTTTTGGTTCTATTTTATTTAAGTTTTATTAAGTTTTCTATTTATGTTGTTTTGGCTTAAATTTAAATTATAAATAAGTTGAGGTAATTTAAAATGTTTGCTATTATAAAAAAAATAAAAATAAAAAATAAATTAAAATAAAATAAATGGAAAAATCATTACAAAAGTGCAACTTAAGTCGCTGCATTCTCTATTTAAGTTTAAATTTGCCCCAACAATTACTAACTTTTTCCAATTTCAATTAACCGCAAGTTTGATTAGGAATTCGTTACATTTTTGGGTTTATTGTACTTCAACTAAATGTTAAAGCAGTTAATTAATGTTATGAAATCAGATTTAACTGATAGTTGATGATTTAGCTTCTCAGGCATTATGCAATGTTTATATAACTGCGAAAAAACTAATCCATTAGAAAAGTTAAACTTAAATCTTTTCACTTGTAAATTTGTGTTTAACTTGCTCCAAAAATGTCGACTTTTTTCAATTTAAGTTCACGGTTTGAATTAGAATTAGTGAAAAGTTGTGTCTTTTCTAAACTCCTATCAAATCGCACTTAACTGTTAGTTGATTTTGAAATCACTGCTCAAAACTTGGCAGGCATTATCTATATCTTCTATCTTGTATCTATTGAAAATTGGTCTGAGCACAATTCCCACACCTCTTCAAGTGAATCAATACTCATTTTGTCAATCAATGCCCATTCTTAGCACGCGGCAAATGACAACAAATAAGTCTACTTCAAAATGATTAAATGACAAACATCAAATGAACTGCAATAACAAGTTGCTTGGCCCAAACACCCCCTCTTTTCGATCGCAAACAGTTGCTTAGGCTGATGGCCCGAAAACAATATGAACATAATTATTAATTGCGAATAATTTTTCTTAAGACTCATTAAGTGCGGCTGCGGCAAACAGGCGCCGTTCTCGACCACACCACACCACACCACGCTCCCCGCGCCAGCCACCGCCCCCGCTGCCTAAATGACAAAAGAATTGACAGCACATAAATTAGAAAGTAGCCCGTCTCCAAAAGGAGGCGGAGAGGGTGGCACTGGCCCAAAGTGGTCCACAGCGTGTCCGTGTTTAAATGTGTTAAGCCGCCGGAAGTGACATTTCTCTTTTTCATCTCTATCTATCTCGTTCCAGTCCCATTTCCAGTTCCAGTTGCAGTCCCATTTCCAGTTGTTGTTGTTGTCACGTGTCCAGGCGCTGAGCGGCGTGTTTTCCGATTTGTAGTCGTCATTGTCAAGGCGCAGATTTGCTCATCTATTGTTCAGACTCCGGCTGGGACTACTGAACATTGTCCTCATTTATCCTGAACGAGGTGTTTCGTACACAAAATTGTGTAGGCGTGACTTGAACTGCTTTCCTTAGGTTGCAAGAGCAACTCAAAGATATGTTTAAATTTATTTATTTATTTAATATCAACTAAAGTCAGTCGACACAAAAATTATACAAAAAGTAAGAAATAGATTAAATTAAAATTAAAATATGTAATTAAATTTAAATTAAAAAGGAAGTTGATATATTTAAAATTATATATATATTTCTACAGTATTTAAATTTGCAATGGTGCAACATTTGTTGCATGGATTGGAAAACATGGAAAACACAGAAAAAATAGAGGACTCTGAGTTGATTACATTGAGTACTAGGAACTTTTCATACAAGGAATAATTATTAGATATTTACTTGTAAATATTATTAGTACAGTGATTAAGGGAAAGTGGGAAGAAGTTAAGATAATCTGGATGGAGTAGAAGTAATTTAGTAACTACAAATAAAATACCAAGCATAACACGACGATTAATTAGTTAGGAATGGTTCAAAAGGAAGAGTTTATTGGTGTGTGGAGGTAATACATGCCAGCTGTGCATGGTTTGAGGATTTGGCTTATAAAACATCAACAATTCACATATTGCTGCCGCTCGTTAAAGTTTTTTACTGCCAATGCGGCATTAATTATGTAAAATTTGTCATAAATTAAAACACATAAAGGTCATTTTATAACTCTGCGGCAGTAGCTTATAAATCGGCTAATTAAATCCAGCACCTGTTTTTATATATTTTTTATATTTACTTTTTAATCTATGCGACAACTCATAAAAATGGCACCAAGAAGTCAACTCTTAAAAAACCGTAAAAAATGTTTAACAACTGACAAAAACTTTCTTAGTTTCCGAACCGAAAATTGAGACGCACATGAAATGCAAATTGAGCTGTTACCGCCTGGAACTTTACGCCTATTTAGGCGCCCAACTTCTAGTTCCGGCAATGATGCAGCCTAAACACTTAATTACGCCCCAAACGCACCTCGACACATGACTGACCATAAAAAGCAGAAACAAAAACAGAAACAGAAACTGAAGCGTTCAAATTAGCATACTAACTGGGCCCAATAACTGGCAGCAGGGTGCGAAGCGAATTAAAATTTATCAACCTGCGGCGATCAGTTGCATAAATTTAAAAAAAAACCAAACAAAAACAAAAGTAACCCAACTGAAGGCGTTGAGCTGCAAAATGGGTGACGTGAGCTGTGTGAAACATTTTTATTATTTTTTGGGCTACAAAATGCACAAAAGTGCGCACATTAATGTCAGCAAGTTTGACTAATTGCCTGCATTATGCAAGTCGGGGCAAGTCGGGGCTAAAACAGGAATTTCCCTAAAGGAAGCGCCCCGGGGCTCGATAAGATCACCCCGCTGAGAGGTAAGAAGTGCGGCTTGAGGAAACCCTTCGCGACATTTGGCCGCTTCGCTTTCTTTGATAAATTGTGTGCTAATGGAATGTCATGTCAGCGTTTGCTTGGGCCGACTTTTAACCGAAAGAAAACAGAAAACACAATGCCAGATAACGCCGCCAAATTGGCGTGGGTGTTGACCACACAAAATATATAACTAGTGGCCCCTGCACAGGTGCAGCGACGCGTAAATGTCCACAGTGAGTCGACCAAGTACTGGTCACAAAAAAGGATTCAATTCTGACACAATGATGTATTTGTACATGGCAAACTAATGGGCGCTTCCGCTACCCCCTGCTCCTCTCCTGTGTGTGCGCAATCCTTGCTTTTAGCTGATCCTTATCGCAGGCAGGAAGCCAGGAAATATTAGCGCAAAGTGCAGGCTGCTTTTCCCACATACGCTCGCTTATTAATTGACCAACATTAGCGCCTATTGTTAGCTCCACTTTCAGCAGGCTAAAACTATGTGCTAATGGCGCCTAATTCTGATCAACTGCCAACTGATAAGACTTCAGCAACGGAAAACGGTTAATGGACAAATGGGCGGGTTGCTCCAAGTTCTGCTTACACTTGTCAATTTTGAATATGTATATAATTACTGTTGAATCTATACCGATTTCCTCCCTATATTAGTTGTAGAATTGCGCATCTACCATCGAATCGATGTACAAGGAATCAGATCACAAATATATCTTGGCCCTATGCACAGTGTTCAGTGTTGAATATTTGGATCGTGGCAAAGGTGATCAAAATAAAAGAATTACAGCAAAAGTTTATCTTATGTTCTGTGAGCATTATTACATAATATACTCAAACTAAAGTCAATATGAAGAATTGATCTGTGTCTGTGTTTGCAACTACTGTTGCAGACCTCAGTAATAACAAAGAAACATATTATACCTTAAAAAGTGCAGCTTTCATACTGAAATCAAATTTGTAAAGACGATCAACTTAAATTATGTCGGATGAATCCAATTGAACATCTTCAAGCAGTAGGCAAGCTGGCCAAGTGTGGTGCTCAGAGAGAACCACTCGGCCGAATCCGAGAAGTCCTTGACAAGCGAGGTCCAGCTAATAAACCAAAAAAAGTAACCAGGAACACAAACCTCATCACAGGCTCAACGATCTCATTGTCAAAAGTAATGCAAATGGGTAAAATGTATCATTTAGTGGTTGGCGAACAATCCATTAATAATTTCAATCTTTTTGTACATTTTTTACAGTGTACAACTTTGGATAACAAAGGCAGCTTAAATGTTCGATTGGGTTTGCATGAAGGGACTTGCTGTCTTATTGTTCTGCTGATGTTGACAAGTAGTTTAGTTTAGTTTATTATGAAAGTAAGTCGAATTTTGACTCTAATTTTAAGCACACAAATATTAACAAAAGCCACATTTAGCAAGTGTTTCACAAGCCAACAATTCGTTGTTTTCCTTACGGTTAGAGTTGCCAACGAAATCAGAATTCGTTCGTTTTATACGTAGACTTTGGCAATTGCTATAGACTAACGTGCAGCCTAAGCTAATATTAACTTGTAAAATACAATTATTATTTATAAGATATTAAATTTCTGCTCAAAATATGGAATACGAATTCTTGTATATAATACACAAATCAAGTATATTTTCGTTGCAGTAGTTTGTCATTTTCACGTGTTATTCTCTCGCAGGCATAATCGATCTATTGGCTTATTAAAATCTCTTTCTCGAATACATCACAAATAACTACAAAATATTTTAATTGTGTTCACCTTTTCGAATTGTTGCTATTTTAAATGATGTGCAGTTGTGGCAACTTGAAAACATCTGGTTAAACTGCTGGGCATACAATCGAGCAACATTCTGTTTATTTATGTAGTCCGACTTATCATTATTATAATTATTGATGACTTATAAACATAATGAACTCTATGCTCTACCCCACTAACATTTGCTGATCTGCTTGGAAGGAATGAACATAATCACACTATTTATTGCCATGATACAACATTATTTTGTACTTGAGCTCGCACGCACAAATCGCCGCCCTTGATGATTAGCATCCCTCATGTTAACATCTGTTACATTTAACTGTATACCTTGGCCTTAAATGTGCCGCGGCGCCAGACAATCCATAACAAAAAGAAAAAAAACAAACCCACCCAAAGTGACGAAATTTTCGTGTAGACGCGTTGATATTAACCAACAAATAAATATAAAAAAGAAAACGGGAAAGAGGAAAACTCACGCTGTGTTGTCCGGGGGTTTTAAAGACTGAAACTACCACCCCACACTCGAAGAGTCAGGCGAACAACTACCCGACTATCCAACAGTTGTCTACTATTTTCATAAAATTAACTAAAAGTGCCAAGTCAGGAGTTTCCTGGTTTATTTTCTCTCTTTTTTTGTTGGTGTCCTGCACGTGCAATTTTTGCATGTTGCTTGTTGCCTGTTGGCCTGCAATAAGCGCATTATGTTTTGGGCCAACTGCGGAGGGTTGGCTTATTGTTTGCATATGTGTAACAATTAAACATTTGCCGCTCCAGACATTTTTTATATGCCACCACATCCCCCCCGCACTATCATTAACACCGCACCCGCAACCCGACAGGCGACAGCAAGTGCAAAATCTGCGAGTGTTATCGGCTTAATTATTATTACGAGTCCCAGGACGACCAGGACGACCAGGACGGGTGTCCTCAATGGTTCTTCGCCTGACTCTCCACTTGACTCGGCGCATTTTGGTTTATTTGCGTTGCCCATAAACTCGGATTTGAATATATTTGACTTTAAATATTGCTACGTCATTGCTTATATATGTATAAATATATGCACTCAGAAAAATAATCGCCCTGTTGTTTAGAAAATCTTCAGACGTCAGACACAAAAACCGGGATTTCCTTTCCCCAAATTCTGGCTACATTTTTCTTAAATCTATTAAATAAATAATCCTAATTTTCAGATAATTTTTTGTTGCTTGTAGTACTTTCACTTAGCTTATGATAAAGAGAATTTGAAGAATTTGTTTATCTACTTTTAAAAATATTTTCTATTTTTTAAGAATGAGTATAAATAAGAAATAAAAATTATCTTTCTAATCGATATTCTTCTTTTTAATTCATTTCTAAAAACCAGATCATATTTCTTGCGATTTTCTAAATTGCAACGCGATTTTTTTTCCGAGTGTACGTCATTGCTCATATACGTTATACGTATGTGTCTGCTAGCAGTTTATATTTTGTACATATTATTTTGGTTTATGCTTCGTATATAAGCCGCTTAACGGCACATGTTAATAAAATGATTAGCGGGGTTTGTCCTTTGCCACAATGAACAATGAACAACTCTCCAGTTTGGTATTCAGATATATATATATATATATAAAAATTATGTTCTGATTTTTAGCACTGTTCGAAAATACTTGTTTGGTTCAGTAACTTTTACAATGGTCAAACTTCGCGAGGCTAATTGAACAAAGTAAATTTAATTTTTTATAAGTGTTATAAATACATATAACAGTAATTATATATTATAAATAAATAAATATAACAGTAAATATTATATTATATTTGGTTAATTTAAAATTTCGATTTAGCTTTACTTGCTGCTCTTATGGCAGGTATATGTATATATATACACAATATTTAAACACATTTTCAACATTTTCGCTTTTGTCTTTGTTATTTCATGTGCTTATGTCTGTCTATAACATCGAATTCCCCACTTATGTGCTTCGATTTTTATCACTTTTAGCTTTACTAACTCATTAAACTGGTTTTAGAATGGACAAACTCCCAGAGACCAATTGATAAAATAGCCTTTCAACTGTCAGCTAATTGCACCCCAAGGAGTTGGAAAATGAACGCAGTCATAAAACACGCTAATTACACACACACACACACACACTCATACACACACAAACAGTGAATAGTTGGCATCAACTTTTGCCTCACTCCTCTTCTGTACATATATGAAAAACTAATCTAAAACTGACCCCGGCCACTTGACTTTGGCAAAGCAAAGCAAACGCAAACTGACCGCAGCTGTAAATTAAACGTAAATTGTCAAACTGACAGTTGCCGGGGCGAAAAGTTTTGCTGCACAGGTGCTGGGTAATTGAAGGTGGTGGGGGGCCGGGACTCAGGTGGGCGGGGCATGGCAGCTGTTTTCATTATGATTATTGACAGGCGCAACTAACGGGACTATTAAGCGAGGCGTTGACATCATGTTGCAAGTGTCTCCAGGGCCAGCAGCCAACTGCCAACCAGCCAGTTCGACATTTTCGGTCTAATCAAAGAGAGGTCATTAGCAGGGGTTGCCGGGTTCAAACAGAAGGTTTGCCCTTTTGACATACGTTACATTAGTTGGTGTTTGGTGACCAATGCGTTTTTCAAATGCTCTCATTAAAGTTAGGGCTAATTAAATAATGGCCTGGCCAACAATCAAATGTTGAAAAACAGTTTGAAAATATCCCTTAGACGTCAAGTGTAAAAGGCAAAGGACAAGCGCAGCAAATTTGAAGAGGCCCGTTGTTGGGGGTTGGGTAAGGTTTGGGTTGGCAACATTTTTAAGGACCTTGCAACAGACAACAAACAAACAACGGGCGCTGTCCGAACTCAAATGCAGGCGTTCAACCCGGGAGGGGGCGGGGCTGGTAAGGTTCGTGATACAAATATGCAAATAGACACAATTTTTAATTAGCAGCGATGCGCAAATTTCAAAAAGCAACGGCAAATGTCAGCAACAAAAGATGAGCCGCGGCAGATGAGCGTGGAGAATTAGTGTGCCTGCGAATATGAATCGCACACATATTAACAACAAATTCATTAAAATGCGCAAAAGGTGCAGTCACAAAAAAAATATATCGCAAATACATGAAACAAAATGCTAAACAGCAAAAATAAACAACAGCAAAAAAATAGAGAATAAAAAATCAACAAAATGCTACACACAGAAATGCTAAAGGAAATGATTATTAAAAATCTAAAATAAATAAAAGATGAGAAGCTTGCCTCTAGCGTATGACAGCAGCTGTTTGTATATATATTGTAGACGGCTCCTGCTGCTCCACACGGATTCAAGATTTATGGGCCGCGTTGCGTATACGCCGCGTGTTGCACGTCAAAAGGTACGAGTTACGGTTGCTATCGTAGTTATAGCAAAATTTCTACCTACCTATTTGTGCACTTCTTTTTCTCTCTCTCTCTCTCTCTCTCTCTCTCTCTCTGTCGTGCGAACAAACGCAGAATACAAAAGAGTGCATAAAAAATTGTACACATTTCTGTGCATAATCATTTGAACTACGTACGAGCCGACGTCTGTTGCCGGGTAATACGCTGCCGGCATGTTGCCAACCAACCAAAACACACACACACACACACACACACACAACGAGTGTGCCCAGACAAAGAGAACTTTGAATACGTGAACTTGGTGGGTGGAGTTCTGAGTGTCGAAGTGAATGTGGCTCTAGGTTTGGGTTTGGTTGCATGGAGTGCGGCAGTTGCCTTTTCTGAACTTGTTTGGCTGTTTATTCGCGCATAATTCACTCATTAATCATTGCGTTTTGGCCAGCACGTCAGACTTCAGTCAGTCAGCGCTGTTACAAAAAATCAAAAAACAAAAAACCCAAAACACAAAGGTGAATGAAACTAGCAATGGTTGGGCAGCAGGTAAACAGTCGCTAGTAATTGCAATATACTAAATGTACCTCAATTAAAGTGTACTCCTCACGAGAGTGTGCTAAACATAAATACCCTGTAATTGGAATTAAAAAAAAAGTAATATTATTTTAATTATTATATATATTTCAGCTAAAGTTGAAGTATAATTTATTAATACAAATAAATAAATCATTTATTTATTTATTCAATGTTGCCGTCGTCCACAAACTTTAAAATATTAAAATTTAAAAAATAAATTCAGAATGAAATTAAATGATATTAAAATTAAAATTAACTTACATTTAAAATGTAGCAAATATAAATAGGATATTAAATATCTGATGGTATTAAAAAACTGTGTTTTGTGATTAGAAATCCTCTCAAAATTTTTGACTTTGTGCAAGAAAGAAAATTGAAGTTTTAATAGATCTAAACAGTTCACAGCGTGTAAGGCCTGAAATAATAATAGTTATATTCAAAATTTAAAATCAGACTAAAAATTTTAATGGTTACTAAATACAAAATATAATGATAAGAATAAATTGAGTGACAGGAAGGGAGTGTTAGAGAATATTGGCAAAGTTATTTTGGCAATAGTTTGGTTCCCGTGAGATCGCTCCCATAAAATCTTAAGTGCGTTACTTTAAAATGAATTAGATTTAATTTATTGGAAATACAGCTGATTATTTATCTAGAACTAACTCTACAAACATTAAATGCCCGTCAAAAAAAGAAAAGAGGAAAAAGTCGCAACTCAACTTTTCAACTTGGCTGCCAAATGTTGCAAAAATGTTTCCAGGAACTCATCGCGACAGAATTGGCAATTTTTCTTTCTGCAGTTTTATTTTTATTATTTTTTTTTTTTGGTTGTCAACTGCTTACTAGTATTTTGTAGCCGTATTCTATTCATTAGCGCCAACTGCGCGCAAGTTGAGAGAAAAATAACAAAAATATGCAAATTTGTTTTGGCAGAGTCACGATCTCGGCAAACAATTTGCTGATTACGGGACGACGATGTCGAGGAGGGAGTGGAGGTGGAATCGTTGCCATTTTCACAAGCGCATTGATAAAATGATTGATTACACGCAGCCGTCGACTGTCTCTCCGCATCCTGCCCTTTCCCCTCAAGCGTTACGCACCTCGCTGTTGCCATGCAAAAATGCAAACATTTTGCAATCAAATTAACTCTTTGGACGCTTAAGCTGCTGCTTCTGCCATTGCGCAGAAAAGGAAAAAAAGGAATTTATCAAAAATTGTAAATTGCCAAAACCATTAAAATTATTAAAATCATGCTCGCTACGCTGGGGTTGTGATATTGCCAAAAGGACGCACACAAAATGGGGCGTGTCCTGTGAAATTTATCAACTCGTTTGTCGGCAATGATATGCAAAATCATTTCCGTCTTTTGCCCACTGACAGCAGCTCGTCTAGTTGGCCAGAAGGGAGGGGGCAAGGGTGGGCTGTGATTGAACACTGTATACGCTTCATTTGTTCAATTGGTATTCTTAACTTATTCTAAACTGCTTCGTATTGAGAGGAATCTTGGCAACAATGTGCTCGATAATCATAAAAAATGTTGACAAACTTTATGCTAAATTGATTTTAATATTCCCATAAGCAGTGCAACAAGAGACAAGCATTGTCTGCCAGTCGACCGTCTACAAAGTATGACAAATGAATTTTAATTACCAGCACTAAAAAATATGATGCCCAAACCGAAAACCGAACAATTGAAACAAACTTCATAAAAACGCAGCGACAAGAGAGAGATGACCAACTGAATCTAAATGTTTGGCTTGGGTGTCTACAGTTTCAAGGGGTTTATCTTTTGACAGTCGGTCATAATTTTTGGATCGTTTTTGGCTGATTTGATTTTTTCATTGCCTTCAGCATTCACTTCTCCTTTTTATGGCTACTTCTCAACTCGACGCTACTCCAATAAAAATTGGTCATCTACAATGTTGCCTAATAAATTTGCTTTGATTGATTTTAATGGTTAAGCGCTTCATTGAGCTTTGGAGTGTGGTGCGGTGCGGTGCGATGTGGTGCAATGTGTTGCGACGTGGTGCGTGTGCGGCCCGCCTGGGCACGGCTTTAAGCCCCCCACACACATTTTAATTTTAATGCCCACCGAACGGAGTCGATTGTTAGCGAAATTAATTTCGTGCGTTAGGCGAAAAGGTCTTAAATATTTTTTATATGGATTATATTCTATGCTTCGGATACATAAAAGCATTTCTTACGATTGTTTGCTTTGCAGTTAAATGCCTGAAATTACTAAAAGCAGGCTAGGAAAAGCTTTTCAAATGAATTGAAAAAATGTCGTCGCGTTTGGCATTTTAATAGCCTTCAATAACATTGAAATAACTACGCACAGTGGTCTGAAGTCAAGAGAAAAATACTAAATAATAAAAATACTCCGATTTTGGAAATAATTCAGCAACAGCAATAGCAGCATCAACAGCATGTCACAGAAGACGGCTGAGGCAGAGGCCAAAGATCAACATACGCAGCTCGATCGTATCGACATTGGGCGTGCCGATCGCGGCCTGAAGCTAATCGGGGATACGACCAAATGGAATCTGCCGCAGGATAAGAATTCGAGTACCGTTGTGCTGGAGCGTGCGCTGCCTTGGGCTCCATTTCGGCTGCTGATCATCCTGCTGCGCCCGATGTGCATCTGTCTCTCCGTGGGCGCCCAGAAGTTGAGTCAGTTGTTCAATCGCGCCATCCGATCGCTAGAGGGTGAGTCGAATGCGGATGAGAATTTGACCATCGATGAGATGTGGACCAAATATGGCAATGAGAACTCCGATGATGATTCCGATTTTGTGCCCGATGAAGCGGAAGGCAGCTCCAACAGTAGCAGCGACAGCGACAGCCACACAAGCGAAGCGATGACCAGCAGTGAGGAGCAAGAATTGCTCGAGAACGCTGCTGAGATTTTGTCACAAATGAGGAACAAGAAAAATCCGGTAAAGCCAATAACTGTCAATGGCAGCAGCGAGCTGACGGAACTTGGTAATGGACACTGAAATGTTCTTAATATTTAGATACACACAAACACACACATGCATACACCTCCCCCTTCCCTTGCCACACTCTCTTCCGCTCTCTTCTCACTCCCTAACTTTGTATGTACCTATTTGTCTAGTTTAAATTGAAAGTATCGATTAACGATTTAACCGATAACTATTTAAGTCAACACGAAATGCGATAAACTGAACAGAAATAATTGTGCCCAAAAAGAAGTTAATTATTCAAAATTGCTTTTTGTGCGCCCGAAAAAAAAAAAAATCAGATTAAATAAATTTGTATTGATTTATTGGCCAAAAAAACAAAAAAAAAATAAAAAAAAACTAAAATTAAAGTTTTGTGTACAACTACACTATTTGCCAAGCTGAGAATCACTGTTTGCCGACAGATTTCCCACAGCTTTCATTACAGTTGTGTCATGTTCAATTTCATTCGTAGAATTTTACTTGTCATCAGTTGTTTGCACCCTAAGAGCTTTTTTTGCTGTTATAACTGACGGAGAACACAATTCATAAATACCCAGAGAGAGGCGGCATTCATAAAATTCAATTTTGTTGCATGTCGCCGTCGTAAAAGTGCGCGGCTCCTTTTGTTACCCGGAATGGAAATACAATCTTGAAAATCTGTGCATTGCTTTGCTGGTCACGTTGTACAGTGAGGCCTGTCTGCCATCGAATCGGAATCGGCTGGGCTGGGTTGGGTTCTGGCTGGCTTATAATTTAACTGCAGTTTCATCAAGTTATTGCCCGAGCCTCAACTATTTCTGAAATGTTAAATGAAACCTGTCGTTACGAAAGATATTATTATTAAAAGGCAAACGCATTAAAGTAATATTTATTTATTCATTCATTATTTTTATTTACTACTTGCGGCCTATTGCATCTCATGTGAATTGGTTACTTAGAGTACTCAAACTCTTTATAGCTCCAATAAATACACTACCCGTATCTGTGCATTACAATAAAACTTATTACTTGCCATCAATAAAAAATCAAATTTATCCGCCATCCTCAAACATCGTCTTTTACTTCTTTTGAATTTTACAACTTTAATTGCATTCATAATATTTTATAATTTTGTTTTTCTATTTTGACTGCTTCTGCTGAAGTGCTACTCACAATTTAAAGGTTTGAATAACTACTTTCAGACTCTCATAAACCGGAAAACAAAAGAGTCGAGTTGATCTTTGCAAAGCGAATTAGTTTTATTTGAAAGATATTTACAAGTGCTATATTCATAGCTCAAACATTTGCGTAACAACATTCTCCCAAAACTCTCCTCTCTTGAAGGAGAAGGCAACTCTATCCCTTTCCTCTGTGAATTAAACTTCCCTTTGAACTCTACGGCAATTGTTTCTTATCTCAATCAACATCAGCAAACGGCTCATTCGAGGTGTTCTGTTACAGCTTCAGTTGCTCGATGCTCGATGCTCGTAAAGGTTCCAACTAAAAGCTATAAGATAAGGTGCTGTTATTGCCACATGAGCGCTGGATTAGAGCTGTGGCAACTCTGGCAGGCACTCGTCATAAAAGTGCGCACAATTAAACGCAAGTTAATGGCGTCCAGCAGCCGGATGCATTTCAGCCCCGCTCTGGGCGCCCAAAACTCACTTTACGGGGGCCCATTACGTGTAAATGCGGCTGATGAGGTGACGTTGATGTGGAGGCAACAATTAAAACGCCAGCTTCTGCTTCTGCTTCTGCCTCTATTTGGTCTACGTTGCCGTGCTTCAATCTAATCAGCGCAACATCAATGCCAAGCGCCTTAAATTATGCTACACAAATCGAATTTATGACGACGACGACCCAGAAAATACCCTCCAAGGCATTTGGCGCAATGAACTTAACCGACAAAGCCAAATAAAACCAAAGTCCAAAACCGAAAACAATAAAAGTTACATTTGCCAGCAAGCCGTGCAAATAAAATTAAACGAAATCAGTTGGTTAGCCAAAGCTGGAGCTCTCTCACACACACACACTTGTACACTCGCACACTCGCACACCCGCACACCTCATCGTGTCTGCTGGACAACAAAAGTTGGGCAGGATGAGGGTGTGCAGGTTTTAATGTCTATTTGGTGCGCTATTTACAGACGACACACACGCGACTCACAGATCCACTGGGATTGTGGGTGGTGGGTGGTGGGGTAGCTTTTCGGTTGCTAAATGACGTCGTCTTTTAATTTTTATCTCAAACATTGCAAACGGTTTTTATTGTTGCTTTTAACTGCGCTGGCGTCTGTTTCTCATACTCTCAAGCAGCGCCATCTGTGAACGGCTGTTGCAACTTTTGCAATTTGCCAAAATGCCGAGCGCTTTTTGCACGGCATCTGGCTGGATAGCTGGCTTGCCTCCTCTCCTCAGGAAAGCATCTTTAATTTGAATTCCAACTTATTTATTGTGTTTATTTGAGCCAGTTGCCATCTGAACAACGTTTCTGGTTTGCCTTTTGGACATTTCTGCTTCGTTCTGAGCACAAAACTAGTTGTGGTTACACATTTGTGCAAGGACTCTCTAATTGTGCTGAATAAAGACTGACATAAATAAAATGAATTGATTAGAGATTTGTATTATATAAAAAGGATTTATTTTCACTTCTGATCATATATTGCGTTTTCTGTGCATCTCTTGATTAAATGACTTTACTCAGTCTCTCAAAATTTGCCTACTTTGTTTTAAGCAATTAAATTATTCCTAAATAGCATAAAATTGAAATATTTGAATACAGTTGTTGACAGGTTATCAATTTTTTAAATGTAATTTAATTGTTTAAGTTTCAAAATTAATTTAAAAATAGTTTAACGGCTTTTGCAAAATCTAAAAATAAAATATTTTCATTCAAATTAAATCGAGAATTCAATTTATTTCGCATATTGTTGAATTTGTTGATTTATTGGGCGTATTTAGACCAATGGGAGTATTTATTGTGATTTGCTTTGTATTCATTGCTTAAGAACCTACAATTTGAGCTTACTTGCTTTAATAGTCACCCTTGACACTGTCGACATGCCTTAATCTTCAGTGGAAATGCTCGAATACTGCTCGAAGCTGAGGGGCAAGTGACCACAAACGTTGACCAGAAATGCGAGCTGGAGGCTAATAAATCAATGGCCAACTGTCAGCATTGTGTGCGAGTAATAATAATGCAAGCAAACTGGTCAATAATAAACCGAACGGGACGCAAGACAATGGAGCAACAAATGTCACGAAAGATCCGGAGCTGGTCAAGCGTAAGGAGCAGGACATTTGAATTGGAGATGATGCGCTGGGTCGTCACATCGAAGATTTATTTCCGTCTGCCTCGCCGTCGGAATGCGATGAAATAAAACGTATTAAGTCATAAAAACGGCGAATGCGAAAAGCGGATTACCAAGTGTGAACCAAGCGAGCAACTGCTGACCATTTGGGTCCACGGCGGGGCATCAAATCTAATTATGCCATATATACGGAATAAGAACTATATAAAAGATCACAGCGGGCGATGGGGCAGCTGTGCAAATGCTTTGCAAAATTTATGCGGCTTTTGTTTTAATAAAAATTTTATCATTGCGCATAAATAGCGAGCAGGAGAACGAGCAACGAAACCTAAAAAGAAACCAAGCATGTGCGCATAAATCTTAAGATGGAAGAGATGCCACAAGCAAACGAAGCGAAGTACGCAGCAATTATATGCAATTTATGCGGTAGTCATTGGCGCACCACCAACCACCCACCCAACCACCATACACAATCACAAATTGAGAGTCCGATGGCGTCGCCTGTTTGAGCAACTTGTGAAAATTATTCGAATTGAATGTCTTAACCCGAAAAAGGCAGCCAGTTGGAGTCGAGTTCCTGGTTTCTTCAGCTGGGCGCTGCCTTCTTATCAAGTCCGAGCTGCAAATTTATCAGCTGGCATAAAGTTTTCTTTCTTTCGTTTGCGACTCCGATTTCGACTGCACTTTTGCTGTTTCATTTTGGGCCAAAACCACAGCAACAACAGCAACAGCAACAGCAACCAGAAAACCGCACACCAGAGATACACAGATAAGTTTTCTTTTATTGCAGTTTTGGCTCGAAAAGTTTTATTGCGCCCAGAAAGGAAATGCTTTTCAAATGCTAACAAAATAAATGCCAAGCTCACAAGAAAATTAGGAAGTTGCCAGCAGACCATTCAACTAAACAGCTTGAGAAGAAGCGTCTTTGGCACAACTTCTCAACCGAATTAAAATAATAAACTATCTGCTGCGAATGCAGCTGCTGCTCAAAGACAAATCAGCTTGTGTTTTCCTATCGTTTCGAATTCTTTTGTAGTTCTCCACAAATTTATTCGAAATACAAATATATTCTCTGTTCGTTCCAAGCAAAACGTAATCATTACTTTAATATTGAATTCTCTACTTCAACTTATTTGGATTTCTGATTTCCACAAAGCTATCCCCAACGAATTCATCATTTCATTCAAAATAATATTACTATTTACGACTAGGTTATGAGCTTATGCTCATGCCAACTATCAACCCTTTTGCCAAAATATCATTACTATTTCAGTCAAACACTTGCCCTTGGAGTGTTCATTTCCACTTCTAAGTAGTTTCCGCTCCAAACACCTTTCACATAGTTCAATCCATTGTCAATTTAACTAAGAACGATGTCAATAAATCAGAGTATTAACTTAGTCTTAGTTAGCTAAGTACTATTAGAAATTAGAGAAATAAATTGTTAATTTGTTAGTAAGTTATATGCCTTATTTTGACCACTATCCCCTATACTCCACTCATATTAATATACAGTTTACTCTAGATAATAAAATAATTCGATGTATCAAAATATATCTTCTTAAAATAATAATATTAATAATCTAATATATCTTCTTTTCATCGTTCAACTCATTGCTTAAAACAAATGTTGTTCCAACTTACACTTTTTGTTAACCGCGTAACTTCCGCACATGAATATAATGCATAGACCCCATGGCCATTAGATTATTTAGATGTATACACATCTCTTTGGTGTACACCTATAAAGATTAAATATATGTATATACCTATTTTGGAATGAAAGCCCACACTGACTTAAAGGGCGCCCCCAACAACCCCTCGCACAGAGATCCTTTTAAATCAGCAGCAACTTTTGCCATTTTGCAAAGTGCAGTGGCAATGGCGAAAGATACATCAAGTCGTCGTAGACGATACTTCAGTGCGACCCACTCCCAGATACAAAACGCATCTACAGCCACAGCCACAGCTACAGTTGCAGATACAGATACAGAGTGGCAAACAGAAAAGCGTAAACGTGGCAGGAAATGCGGGCTTGCTCATTATTTGCGCTGAGTGCGGCTGAGTCGACGGCTGCGACAACGAGTACTTTGCATAAATTTCAAATCTTACACAACAAAAAAAGTAAAAAAAAGGAAAAAACAGAAAAGGAAGCGAAAGAACCCAAATAGATGACAGAGCACACAAAAGGACATCGATAGCGATACAGCTGCAAATGTAATGGAAATTGAAGGGCGGTCCAGGGGCTGGGCCCTCCTCTTCCTGCACCTTCGCGCCGTGTCAAGTGCGCGGCGGCGGCGGCGGTGGCGGCGGATTCTGGAAAATACACAGAAATGCAATGATACGGAAAAATTAAAAACATTACGACTTTGGAGTGGGAAATAGAAATCTCAAATAGGCGGCGGCGTCAGTTCTAATGACACGACCGCAGCCAGTTCAAGTTGAAGCCGCTCAGAATTTATGATTGCAATTATGCAGCAAACAGTTGCCGTCAGCATCGGCAATAATTGCGCTCGAAATTTGCATAAAACATTTTAAGTAGTGGCTAAAAATGCGAGAATCAGTGACAGCAACTCAACCACACAACCACCCAACCAACCAAACACCCAGCTACCCACCAAACCAACAAGCGTTGCAAATTGTGAGCACACACACCCACTTTGGCTGTCCTTGGTTTCGATTGACGCGTAATCCTGTCCTTGGCATTTTGCCGGGTGGCGTGGCCACCGCGTGGAGCCAAGGACAATGCAGGATAACGCGCAAAGATGCCACTGAGGGGTGTCAAAGTCAAGGCGAACGCAACCCGCACAAAATGCCAGCGCGTGTTGGGACTTCAAGGACAAACAAACGCATTGCTTGTCCAGGATATTGATTTACTTTTGGATCTGTGCACATTTAATTAGCGGACCGCAACTGTTTAAATTGAAATTCTAGCAGAATGACATTTGTTGGAAAATCAGTTTAAAAGCCGATTCACTTCGAACACCTAATCTGGTATTCAAAATGTTTAATGTAATCTTTGATATGATATTTAAGAATAATAGGGAAGGTTCCCAGTTTTCTGCCTTCCAAGTATGGTAACAGTAGCTCGAAAATTACGGGAGATATGTAGCTTTATTGATTTCCTATCCTCTTAGTGGACGTAACACTTAAATTTGTACACTTTGTCTGACGCGGGCACAAATTAATATATGTTTCAAGTTTCAAGTCTCCATCTCTAAGGATGTCGAAAAAAGTATCGATTATGCAGACGGACAGACTGCATTACGTATATTTCACAAAACCTTACTTAGGTATCAAAGTATAATGAAGATAATGCAGGTGTAGGCAAAGGATTGTCGCTTGAAATTAAAATTAAATTATATTTTTAATTAAATTATATTTATGTACCTCAGTTTTGCTTTACTCTTCAGTGCTAGTGGCTGCCACATGAAATGAGAAAACTTGCAGCCCAGCTTAAATTTGAGTTTGAAAAACTTTAAAGGGGAAATTTTTGAAAGAATATATTTTGAACGGCAGAGTTCGGAGTATCCTTACCAGTTTTAGTTAAAATTTCACATTTTTAAAAATTATTTGTCAATTTGGTCCATAAATACTCTACTTCTACTCTTAAATCTTTGATGCAGTCATGTTGCAATAAACTTTAATCATTAATTATGGAATCTGATATCTGTTTTGCTTGCACTCTTCTGAAAGTCGTTATGGAATTAACCCTAAATCATTTAAGTTGCCATTTTCTTCCATTTCATTAAAGCGCGAACGCAATTCAGTTGTCATCGTTGTCATCGTCGTTGTCGTTGTCTTTTCCAATCTGTAAGACAGCATTTAACCTCCGGCCAGAGATCCAAAGTTCAAACACAAGACAAAACATTTACTCAGCATCCATCTGGCAGCGGCAATGTCTTTGGAGTCCTGAGAAACGCCAATCGCGCACAATTTGTTACAATATAAATGACTTATGTCCGCGACGGGCATCAGTGGCAGCAGCAGCAGCAGCAGCAGCAGCAGCAGCAGCAGCAGCAGATGTTGCAACAACTTGCACCATCCCACTCTACGCCTACCCAACCCCTTGTTTTGGAAACATTTCAGCCATAAGCATAATAAATTTTTACGCTTGAGCGTGTAAAGTAAACTGGAAGCCACCCAAAACCAAAACCAAAACCCCAACCCGAATCCGGGCCAAAAACCAAAG
Organism: Drosophila cognata; assembly: GCA_035041535.1. Lineage (NCBI taxonomy): Eukaryota > Metazoa > Arthropoda > Insecta > Diptera > Drosophilidae > Drosophila > Drosophila cognata. The sequence goes on along the minus strand of JAWNLC010000688.1, from coordinate 2,757,337 downwards.
CAAACTATAAATTTATAATGCGCGAAAGTAATTTTATGACTTTGCGGTTTTAGCTTTGGTTGCTGGCATAAGCGACTACAACAACAGCAATAGATACAGATACATTTGTTAAGTGGGGCTGGAAGTGAGGGGGAGGGGGCGGGCGGTTTGTGGCAAAGTGTGAAGACAAAGCTTACAGCAATAGTAAATCAAAGGCGCAAGTTGCCAGTTGCTGGGCCATGTTATCGCAGCAGCCGCTGAGCCAAAATAATAAGCGCCCGACGTCGCCATATTTATTTGATTAACTGCTTTTCGCACTCACACACACACACACACACACACACACACACACACACACACACACACACAGAGAGAGCATTCACGTACACTCACTCTATCGAGTGCAATTATAGATACACATGATTACAAACAATAAATTGCTGTTTTGACACTTGTAATGGCTGCCGCTGCTGCTGCTGCTGCTGTGGCAGCCACATTCTGGCACAATGTTGCACAGGAAGCAATCTTTAAACTACAGCTGTAAACTGTAGCCGACAACAGTGGACAATTGGCCCCAGCTAATGCCACGCTTCACAGCCATCGTTTATTGTGGCATACAAAATTGTTTTATTGTCGCCACATTTCCAACACAAGAAAAAATTAGAATTCACATTTCACATTTTTATTGCAAATTTATTCAAATCGTTTGTAATCTCTGCTAGAAATGCCCAGCTCTGTTGCTGCCCCCACCCCACTCCGCACCACCTCCGCTTAGGCCATTAAATTGTGTGTTCCTATTATTATGGCGATTGCTGTTCCAGTGGCTCTGGGCTAAGTGGTCCACTGTGTGCACTTCTCGTATCAGCGGCTATTTTGGGGCGCGCTTATTATACGGGCGGGGATAATTCTATTTTTAAAAGTGGTCAGCTGATAGCCTACGATAAGTTTGAACGATTAAGAATTAGCAGATCTAATAAGTGAAATTGATTTAGCAAACATATTTTTAATTAAAACTTGAAAGAATGATTATCTTAGCCCAAGATTAAATACGTGTGAAGACCAAGTATCAGCTGAGAGGGTTCTGTGCATATAAGTCTACAAATTCGGACAGACGGACATGGCTATGTTCATTCCACTAGCGATGCTGATCAGGAGTATACATATATACCGCATGGGATTGGATTTGTCCACTACATATACCTTAACTGGCCATATATACTCCCGATTTACTTAACATTAAGTAGATTAGCGAAGAAGTTTTTCTTATAGGTAAGCTTTAAATAAAAAATGTGAAGCATAATAAATTCAGCTCATATCTATTATAAATAATACAAATTATTATTAAATACAATACAATACTGATCAAACACATTCTATACATTTTTAGTATATTTGTTGTCATTGAAATAGTTACTACAAAAATTTAGATTTTTATTAGAAAAATTCTTTGTGATTCGTTGCTTATTATAAAATAAAGTTTCTACTCTGAATTCTGCAGGGATTCTGCAGTAATTTGCTCAAGCTTTGAAACCACCTCTGCGGCTCTAAATCAGTCGAGGCTTCAGTTCACTGGTTTAAAAACGCCACTTGGAAACTGTATGCTAAACAAAAGCAAACACAACAGCAACAAGAACAACAACGACGATAAACAGCAAAAGATTTTTATATTTATTGCCAGGAACTTGGCAGAGTTGTGGGGCACCCTGTATACCGGCAGAGGGCAGTGCATTAACCCCTTTTTCACTCCTGACCATCAAACCCGAACCCAAACTCAAATAGACTTCAGAGCAGCAAAATGACTCATCAAACGAATGCAACAGAGAGAGAGAGAGAGAGAAAAAGATATAGAGAGAGAGAGACAAACAGCAAAAAAAAAGTGAGAGAAAAAAGAGGGAAGGAAAATGTACAACTTGGCATTTTATTATTATGATTATTTGTAGTATTTGCTGCTGCTTCAAGTTGAAAAGAAAAGAAAAGAAAAGAAAACTGAAAAGTGCATAAAAATGCAGCTGAGGGTTGGCTGGGGCAACTCCGACTTCGACTGCGACTTCGGCTTGGACTCTGACAACGTCTAATGCTCAAATTGTATGCATGAACTTCAGCTGGACTTTTGTTTCTGTTTACCGACTGCCGCGAGCGTAAAATGCACTTTGTGATTAGTTCGAGGGTGCCCTGGTCGTGTTTGGTCCTGTGCCTGCTCTTGTTACTGCTCCGGCTCCTGTTTCTGTACAATCTGCTTGAATCCAATCCGTTCCCTAGCGGGGCAGTCGCTTTGTTCGCTCGACATCAGCGTCTTGGCGATAGAAGAGCGAGCGAGCACTTCATCATGCCTTAAAGTTCAATAGTCATCATGAAGCACATCAACGTGCCGATCGAGTCCGTCGCCCAACCCTTAAATCAAGTGAGCGCTTAATGTTTAATAAATGTGTAATGCATAAGCAAAGTTTTCAGCCCGAAGCGTTTCTCTACTGCTGCTGGTGGTGCTCCGCCCTGGTCGTGACTCATAGCTTTTTAGCTCTTTGCACAGTGGTTCCACTTCGAACTTTTTGACGTGATACTTGAATGTCAAATTTATTGCTAGTTGCCAAGAAGTTGGCAACATCTGGCTAAATGTCTTTATATTTGTTTATATTAACTTATAAGCAATCAAATTTATTTGGTTAATTAAGATATACTTCAACTTATAATATTTTTATTTTAAGTGAGTAAGAACGTATTGTTTTCGTTGTTTTAAATATTTTCTTTAACTATAATAATATTACAATAATTTTACAAATCAATTATTTTTCTTATCTACATCAGCATTCGATTTTTGTTGGAATATTCAATAAATATTTATTCAGAAATTATGTTTAAGAGTTGTGGCTACACAGCATAATTCATTCATTCTTATTTCTTACCTGTTGATTAAAAAATGAAATAATTACAAATTTATGTATTTTATGTACATTTTTGTACTAAAAATACAATTTTACTTCATAAATCGACAATTATTTATTAAATTTCTTATTTTTTGTTAAATTAGTTCACTTCGTAAATTACAAAAACTTATTTGATGTCATTCAGTTATATTTCGTCACATTTCAAAAGAAGATGGAGGTCGGTCGCGGTAATCACTATAACTTATTTATTCACATATTATTCTCAATCTGTTGCCACTGTGCGCTGTGTGGCCCTTCAATCCGGTCTCTCACTTTGGTTGTTTATTGTGTTAAACTCCCTACAGCGCACTTGAGCATATTTGCATGACCCGCTTGTCGACGATAAGTGTATTGGCATTCCAGAGTTAGGGCCAGACCCAGAGCAAGAAGGAGAGTCCCGTGTTTTGGTTCAAGGATAAGGCAACAACAAAAAATGTATCGAACCGGGCACACCTGCAAACTTTTGAACGAAAACCACTTGAGGGCTTTACTCGTACACAACAATTTAGGGTGGCTGCTGCTGCTCAAGTGCGTTTAACAAAAATTGTGAAGTGCGTCGCAGTTGCCCCTACAATTTTCCCATGACACACATGCAATTTGAAATTGTTTCCCAATATGTTGGCTGCTGCCTTTGTCAACGCATTTTGTGTCACTTTTAATTGAAATCGCTACCCTCACCTGCTGCAAATGCATCAAAATCGGTTCGGCTTTTGTTTGGCGCTGCCTTTGTTATTGTAAATCATTAAAACTGCAGAGGAATTTGTGTACTGCCCCCCTCCCCCCCCAACTCTCTGGCTCCCATCACTTATATAGGTAGCACCCTCTCTTGATATCGCTGTGGGAACTTTCTAACGCTTCACCATTTTCAGGTTATGTAAACTTTGTCCAATCACTCGCAGTCTGTCTTTCCGTAAGTACTGTGAGAAAACAGCCAGAAAACTACGCAATGCTGCCTGCTGCTTGCTGCTTGCTGCTGGTGACTCATTTGTATACGATGCACAGTGTATTGATGACTTAGGCTCATTGCAACAGCTGTCTTGGGGCACCTGGCACCTGTTTGCTTACTCGCTCGTACGCGCTTGTTAGGTGTGAAAATGGGTCCGTGATCGATCAATCGATCGATCTTTCTACTCCATTGTTTCGCTGCACATATTTACTTTTTGGCTAAGGCAGAACACAGAGATTTTCACATTCTAATTGTTAAATAATGCTGTGTGACAGTTCAATGGCCCATGCTAATCCGGATCATGCAAATTGGAAATTCTTCACCTGAAAGAGTATTCAATCTCAGACGGAGAGTGCCACAAAGTGGCATCGATGTGTAACATTATACGGGGATTAATGAACCCAAGAAGCACACAAAATGCGGTATTACAAACAAAATTCCCCTCAAATTCAAATCATGAAGATGATCAAGAAATACGATCCTTAAATGAATGCCTTACATTTTGCGTATTATGTTCCCATTTCCCAAATATGCTTCGTTCCCAATTTTCACACATAGTTGGACAGGGTGTGAGCACGCGACGTTTATTAATTATGGCCAAGAAAATGTTATCAGTGCCACAAGCAGAGAGACCGAGAGAGAGAGGTAGAGCGTGCCCCGAAAATTATGTTTGTATAAATTTTGAGAAAATTTCATGCGATTAATTAGAAAAATATGCAAATTATTTTGAACTGCGGTCGCATGGCCAAAGGACACGTGTAATTGTTGATAGTCGACGCTGGTTGACAATATGTCAACTGACAACAACAACAACAACAAGAACAGCACCCCTGGCTGAGGCCGACTTGGTACAGTCGTCATCACGTGTTGCACTGGAGCGCCGTGCAGCAATGGCAGCAAAGGAATGAAATGCCAGATAAGCGCAACACGAGAAACCACTTGGGAAAGTGGCGTAAAATAGTTGCCAGCGATAAGTTCATTTGATGTTAATTTGGTGGTGGTGTTGGTGGTGGGTGCGTAGTGGCATCCTCTTGGATTCACACGCCAACCGAAAAAAGGCAAACCAAAACAACAACAAACAAATGCGGATAAGTTTTGTGCCTGTGCGTGTTGCAACAATTAAAAAATTGGGTACGAGTGTGCAACCAAATTCAGCGATGGGCTTTGCCATGTAAATTGACGCACCCTTGCCCGGTCTACACATCGTTCACCTCACTGTCTCTCTCTGAGTCACGAGACGACCCGCATATGTCACCGTCACCGTCACCGTCACCATGTCCAAAAGGACCCTAGACGGTAGATTGCGTCCAATGCCGCATGCAGCGTTAATTACTCACTTCAATCGCGTTTCAACGTTCTCACGCCCCGTTCTATCTGTATCTGCATCTGTATCTGTAAGTGTATGTGTATCTGCATCTGTATCTGTGTACCTATATCTCGATCTGTGATTGCTCTCATGTTTTGCCGGCTCAATGGTTTTTGTGCAATTCGACGGTCCTTGACACTGGAAATTTGTCACACTCTCTGTGCGAGGCTGGAGCGGCGTCTGTTTAATTGCGCGTGCGATGCAAACTCGTCTCAATCGGGGGCATGATAATGTTGTTGTCACTCCCCCGATCTTGATGATGAAATGTCTGTCTGTCTGTCTGTCGCACAGCGCTAATGCAAGTTAAACTCCGCTTATTGCCAATTTTTGTGCGACCAGCGAATTCGACAGAGCGTGCTAAATTCCTTTTCGAGTTCATGGGAATGGCATCAAGTTAGTCAGGCTATCAGCCACCATTTGTCTGCGCTAATGGATGAGGTCAAGCAGCGTAGAGAATAGTGTAAAGTACAGTGTAAGCATGCTAAAAGTGTTCTAATTCAGTTTAAGACTTTTATGAATACTCTCCAACTTAAGCTGAGCTAAACAAACGCTGCACGTGTCTCGCTGGACGTCATAGTGCTAACCTCAAAACATCACTCAAAACCTCACAAAATTTGCTATAATTGCCACACATAAAACACAAACAGTTGGGCCACTTGTCAAAAATCTATGTATATTGATATCAGACCCAGACAAAACTGAAACCCAAACCCAGACCGAAATCCACCCACGCCCGCATTTCGAGAACTACTTGCCCTAAAATTGAAAAGAGCACGCGAGGAACGCATCGTCGCTTGAACCGGGCACAAATGTTACGATTGTCTGGCAATTACCAAATTATTGTTATGTATAACTGTTCAGGCGCATATCTAAGGCCATTATAATGTATCTTTTGTGGGCGACATGCGTGTACAGTCCACAGGACTGGGACAGGTTATGGCGTTCAGGTGTGCCCCCGTGCATGAAACCAACCCCTCAATTTCCATTCATGGCCATAATTCACCGACGCAACTGTACATGCATCTATATATATGTATATATCTAATCAACAGCCACTCTTGGCTGCCCAGCGGGACTGCCTTTTGATTTCTGGCCTCTGGGCCGTCCGTCCCTTCATATTGCATCATGGTCATTAGCCACCCCCCGTCAGCCCCTGGGCTGTTTGTTGTCGCCTTTAATTGCCCGGCTGCACATTTTTTGGGTAGTTTTTTGTGTTGTCGTTTTTTATGTAGATTTCGCTGGGCAGTGGTGAATTACCGCTGATTGTTTTCATTAGCAATCGTAATGAAGTAAATTATGAGCAGTCCAGGACCTCAATTGCACTCGTTGTTGCTGTTGGCCCACAATATTTGTTAATTAGCGTTAATTTGATATATCAGTCGCTGGGTGGCCGTGACTTAGTTTTTATTGTTATTTGATTGTGTGTGCTGTGTGTGTGCAATATGTTGGAAAAATCATACCCGCAGGCAGTGGGTGCGTCCACAAGTAGCTGGATTATAAAAGAAAAGCTATCTTTGCAGTCCTCATGATTAAATACGTCTAATTAAATATGTGCCATGGCAGAAGAGCGAATATAATAGCAACGCTAAGTAATACAATTTATGATATTTAAGTATTACTAAAATTGCATAACTGATCATAATTAAATTAAGATTAAAAATCGAAACACACCTTGAGTTTTTTCAAGGTATAATTTAATTAAATGCATAATATTTCCTGGTCCTTGATCAGAATTGGTTTTCGAATGATGGAATCTGTAGCCAGGTGACCAGCTTGGTTGTAGTGAACTAAAATTATGAATTAATCTCAATTACATAGGAAGAAAAAAAATCCAAATTAAATTAGCTAATTAACTTATTAAAAAAATAAATAAAATTAAAATTTATAAATGAGAAAAAACACTAAATAAAATAAAACTGGTTAATTAAAAATGATACTGGATTGGGGAAAAACAAAGTAGAGTAAGATACGTTTATCATATCATAGTGAAAGTGAAAATAGGCAAGTTTGTAGATATTGGAAATGCAATTAACTAAAATTTAATGCAGCGAGAGAGAGACATAGAGAGAGTGAGAGAGAGAGAGAAAGGGACAACAGCCAGATATGAGTACATAAATTCAGTTCTTAGCCCTGATAAGAGACTCTGATAACGGCTGCGACTTAAGTGAAAAGTGAATTGCTTTGTGGTGTTGAGCTATGCCCGTTTTTCCAGCTAAAAGCAAAGCATTTTTTTTTGTTGCAATTGCTTCCAATCCTTTTCATAAATATTACATTTTATGCTTATCAATATAAACAGCTACTTTATGGCATTTTCTTACTCCACTCGCCACATAACTAAGATAAAGTTGCGATAAACCTAATGTTGACTCTCCTTACACACACACACACTCTTGGCTGCCCCTCTGCGAATAGTGCCACAATTGAATGCCAAGAAATTAACTGATATTAGCAACATTTTAATTAAACACAAGTTGTAGTTACAAAATCATTTTGCATAAGTACCCACATGTTGCCACATTGCGGCATGCCTCCATCTCCTACACAAATACTAACACTTACACACGTACTCTCAATCTGCACTCCACCCCCAACACATATGTTGCACACATAAACTACGCAATTTTAGCGCACTTTTGTCCTCAGGGGCCGCCAACCGCCTGTCAAAATCTCATTGCGTGCACAATTTGCCTCGGCGAGTTGCAATTACATATTTTCAGTTAAAGTGTGCGGCGCACGTTTATGTTTATTATTGGAAGCGGCAGATGTTACCCACTGAATGTGTTTACTATTTACAACATGCGTATGTATGCGTGCCTGCCTTGTGTGTTATTTAAACCCTTCGACTAGGCTAGGCAACAAATTGAAATGCAGAAAAATGCAAATAGATGGCATGCAATGCCGCATGATAATTTTGCTGGTGGGCGCAACTGTGGCAGGGGAACTCCTTTTGTTTTTAACACTTTGCCAGCGCTGCACAGGGGTAGGTAGCCGACTTAAGGAAATGGCAATAGCTACGCACATTTTAGCAGCTGTTGAGGTTTGCGATTGCAAAAACAAAAACAACACAAAAAAAAATGGTACTCTTCCCCAACTGCCGAGCTCCTTATGCAGTTGCAGTTGCAGTTGACAACAGCAGCCTCCTCAGCCTGCCCAGTTGCAGCTTTGTTGCATCCTTTGGCCTCTCGGTTCATTGACCGCATTATGTGCAGTTCCTTGCTGTCGTCAAGAGAGAAAAAAACAAAATACAAAAACAAAAACAAAACGAATCCGAAAAGAAACTGCGTAAATATGCGTAGAGTGCGTGCTGCACACAGATCCCCTTCAGATGGAACTCACCTTCTTTCGCAGTTGCTGTTTGCCTTATTTGCATTTGTGAAGGTTGATTTCGATGATGCCAAAGCTGTACTGCATCCGCTTGCGCCCACGTGCTTTTTGATGTTCCAGTTACCCTTTTGGGGAGGTTGAGCGACTGAGTCTGACTGCTTGCTTCCTTTGTTTTTAATCGGCAAAGTGCATCTGCTATTTGAGGCATCTTTGAGTTTGCTCAGCTCCTTGCGGCTTGGCATTGCGGTGAAATACATTTGAAATATGTATGTGAATAGGACAAGTGGTTGTATAAGCTTCATGTTTTCCATGTGCCTATTAAAGCTGATTACCAAGCATAGATTTTGTTGTATTCATTTCTGAGCGAGTGAATAAGCTTGTTCATTTATGCAAACTCTTAGCAATGCTTGACAATTAACAATTAATTTTACCAGTTTTAAATTCGATTCGAAAACACTCATTTAATATCTATAAGTTATATACTGATGAGAAATGAGATGAGTCCAAATTCAACGTCGGAATTATGTGGGGCTACAATCCAATACTGAGCTTAATCCCAAACACATATGGCAGGCAATTACTTTTTTTCTTTGACACTGTTTACTTTGAGCTGTCTCTCACTGTACATTTGTATACCTTGTAGAGGGTAATACAATTTTGTCGTGAATTTTGAATTGAAGGAGATTTCTTCGATCTCATGAAATTCAAAATTTTGATATTTTTATATTTTTTCCCTTCTTGTAATAAAATCGGTCGGTTTTTCAAATTACTAAAGTCAAATTTGTATTTGAACTACAAGTGTTTGTTATCTTTGATAAGGCCAAAATGGCGAAAGGAGGTCGACCCTTTGACGCTCCCTATAACAAAATTATTTAGACCGTCTCACACTCCTTGACTCAGCACATCTTACGATTTGCCTTATGGTGCTCATCGTTAATTAAATCGCATGCCTTTCAATTTATTTTCCTTATCCCCAACGGTTGCAGTATTCTTGGACAACCTCCAACTGCCACATTTAGTTGCATACCTTTGCAAGTCAATGGAAAATGAATTGCGCTCTTTACCTTTCACAATTTTTATGTTTATTTTATCAGCATTTATTTACCACTTGATACGCATTCTTAATTGCAAGAGCCGCTGTGGCCCCAACTCCTCAGATATCCTCGCAGCAGCAACAACAATACAACAACAACAGCACACACTTGCCAGGCTCCTTTTGATGTGTGCCCGACACTTGAGGGTGGACACATTTCTAAATTAATTTGGTTTGCCGTTGAATTTGCATAAATTCTCCAAGCTAGGCTCGCCAGTTGCTATTGACAAAACAGATTTAATTTTTTTTGCCATCTACTGGTGCTGCATCTGTGGTTAAGGGTTAGCCAGGAAGCTGAACCACTCCTTGACTGCTTAGCTCGCATGTCATTGTCATGCCTGCCAGTTGTCAGTTGTCAGTTGTCAGGTTGTCCAGGAAGAGGCCACCACGCCTCTTGCTCCTTACTCTACTGTGCGCCCTCGCCGACTCGAGCGCCTCTTTCTTCGTCTATTCCCCATTAAACACTTTTGTATTAATTGAAGCGTAAAAAGAAAGAAAATTTAAGGGGGTGCCAAGTGCGCGTTTTTCTCTGGCTGCACCTCTCTCACACACACTTTAATCCTTGTGCTTGGCTGCAGTCAATAACCTTTTAATGAGATTTATAACTGTCAGGCTGTGCCTGTGTCTCCCTGCCTGCTGTGTGTGCGTGCGTGTGTGTGTGTGTGAGGTGTGTGTGCCGGTGAGATTATTGAGGTATTACATTCTAGAAAGTATCTCCACCCATTCTTTAGGCGCTGTGTGCCTACCAGCTTATTGAAATTAACGCTTCGCTCGGCCCATTCAGTTCAGGCTTAAATAAATTTGCATATCAATTTTTTTTTTTTATTCTACACAACTCGAACTCTGTTGCTCCCTCTGCGGGGTCTGAGGGTCGTTGTTTATGCTGTGCGCCAGGATTAGTGTCATGACTCGGCTGCAAACTGACATTTCTTGTTGCCTGTCTTCATTCATCATCTCGGACTTATCCAACAAGCGGCAAGATCGATTGGCATTCAGAGTCTGAGGATCTGTTCTCACATTGCTCGAGCTACTCTAAAGTCAATTATTATGATATCCTGTACAGCACACTATCATTAACAGACTGGTTGCCCCCTGGCCGTAGATGTACTTGTCACCTGTCCCCCTGCGCAGAGCAGAGCTTCCTGCCACAACAATGATGACGACGACGATTACCTAATGACGCGTGACTTTTGTTGGCCAAGTTGAAATTACCAATATCCACATAACACTATTGACTTTTTCGCAGTCAGCGTAATCATAGAGCACCGGCCACTCGATGGAAGGGTCTTTCTGTTTCGACTTGGACTTCGGCGTTGGCTTCGGTTTAGCTTCCTGTGCAATGGCTGTAATTGTCACTTTTGATTATGTCAAGATGACTTTATAATTACCGCAATGCCGCACACGTGTGACAGTTTAAGTGCCGGTTGCGACCGCATTGAGAACAGAATGCGGCGAGTTATTTGCAAACCGCTGGCCAAAACTGAAAATTACCGTAATTTGGCATGTGTGTATATGGTGTGTGTGTGTGTGTGTGTGTGTGTACGCTGGTGGACTTGATGGAAACATATTGTCCGATTTGCCGGAAGTGTCAGACAGCTATCGTTTTTTGCTTTTAATATTGCCCTGCGACAGCCAGAAATCTGTGTGGTGGGCGGAAGAAGGCGTTGCCAGGCAGAAACGTGTGAAAAGTGTTCAGGGTTGATATTTGTTGAATATTTCAAGTAGAACGTTGATTCAAACCTCTGTGGACCTTAAAGCTAGTGTGGAGTCTACCCAAATAAAATACTATAAAATATAATAAGAGACAATAAATTGCTTTAATAATAATAAAAAGTAATTCAATCGTAAAAAATAAAAATTAATTTGAATATAAATAAAATAAATTTGAATGTAAAATATAAAAAAAAATACCAAAAAATAAAATAATACACAAAATATTGTAATAATAATATAATATTAAATAGAATGCGCCCAAATTAATATTAATCTTAATTTTACTCCACATCTCGCATTCCACAGATAATTTAATTGCAAAAATCAAAATAATGTTGAAAATATTCGAATATAAGAAAAAACTACACACACTAGTAAATTGAAAACCCTTACCGCTTATCTGGGTTCTTTGGGCCTTTATACTTATATGTATGCACTCAGCACTTTGCTTAAAGCACTCCAATTAAATTGGAAACATTCATACAGACATAAATGAAATATGAAATGTATTGTTAATTTGATACATGTCGTCGATGTTTCTGAAATGGTTGTCCTCGTCAGACTCAAACCAAGCGACTCTACTTAATTATTTATATCAAACATTTTATTACATTTTTAGTAATTTAATGCTCGGCGGTTTTTCCTTTGGCTGCTTTATTTTTTTCTCGTCATTTTCTTTTTTCGTATGTCACATTTAATTGAATTTATGTATTTATATTGTCGGTCGCTTTTCGTACAGCATTTTTGCATTAATTTTTATGTTTTTAAATATGTGCACGGGTCTATTTTATTTTCTTTTTTTTATAATTTTTTTTTAATGTATTTTTGTGCAGACCAGACTGTTTGCGGCTTTTCATTTTGCTGGACTGCAGCCGCAGGGCAATCCAATGATGAACGCTCAAATTATGCAAAATAATTTTCAACTGTCACGCATATCAGACGCTCCGACGCCCCGACGGTTGCCTTATCGTATGCCAGCCATCGTGAACTGTCCTTAATTGTTTATAATTTGGTTTCCAAATGCTTTCCCCACACATTTGTTGCCAGCCACCTGTGCGTTTCTCAAGGCGTGCTACTAATTGGCTCAGCGTCTGTGTGTGTGTTCGTGTGTGTGTGTGTGTGTGTGTGTGTGTATGTGTGTGTGTGTGGGCCAATGCCGGACATCAAAAGCGGGGCGCGAAGTCTTCCAACTCAGCTCATAACTCGGTCTATCACCCCCATACCCCTCGACTATCGTCCACATACTTATCTGACAGAGTGTGTTGGACTGTCAAAATATTTTCGTTGCATTTTGGGTGTGCCCTGTGTCCTGTGTCCTGAGTCCTGTGCTCTGTTTGTGTTATTGTTTTCGGTTTTCCTGTTTTGTTAGCAAAGTGCAGTCGGCTAGGAGGATTAGTTGGGATCCGTTCCCATTCAGTTCTGTTTCGTTTGTTTGTTGTTATTGTCGCAGTTTATGATGCGTACAGCAGTTCCACTTTCAACAGTTCATATTTTGTGGTCATTCCGTCTGACAGTTTTATGGTGGGAAGCGTTGCAAGCGGCTCACGGATTGTGCTCCCCATTCAAATTGAGTTACAGAACTGTATCAACAATTCGGCCAGGTTCCTAATTAGTAATGGAACACTGGCCATGCAGAATTAGTCTAATGAGCTTTATTCACAGCTCCCCATATTGATTTTGACTGCACCAACTAAAATACCCTTACTTCAACTCCCAGCTCACAGGCGGTATTAGTCAAATCTGGCCAACTGTACCCATGCAATCAATGACAGCTGCCTATTTCTTTTTTAACCCTCTCACATTTATGACATTCAAAAAAATTGCCAATCGCCATTGTCAAAATTCATTTTTGGCACTAAAAACATGACTCAACACTAAACACGCAAAACCATAAATAAAATATGATGCATAAGCAAATACAATGCATCTAAAAAAACTATGAATATTCATAAACTTATTGAACAACAATAGAAATTGATGATGTGTTGTCAAATGGCCGAGATCGAACGAACAATTTGATTGATGACATTCCGAATGAATACAAGGGAAAAAATACGAGGCATTTTTTGCCAAAAATTATGGTCACAGCCACAGCGAAAAGTGAAAAATATCATGTGAGGATATTAAAAATGAAGCGCAACTAAATAGAAAACCAGATACACAAATGTGCGAAGGCAGTCCAATAGTCATACATCATAATCAGCAATAGAGAGTGCAGAAAAGAAAACACCACGAACACAACAAACACCCTCACTACACATGCATGTGTGAGTGTGTGTGTGACTACCCCTTTTGGGGTTTGATGTTGCCCACGCAGAAATAGATAAAAAAAAGAATGCATGGAGACAAAGAGGAGAGTGAGCTGCCTGCTGGCAATCAAAGCAAGTCATACAGAACAACCACATGAAATATGATCGATGGCCTGACTGACTGGCTACTGTGGCATTATTACGTTGGTGAGGTAGCTGAGGGGGGACGGTGGCTGTGCAGCACCTTAGCCCTGCTGCGACTGTCCACAAAATGGCACAATTAACGTGGCATATCCTTTCAGCCAAATTGTTGCCCAACAAAAGGATGCCGGGCTACAATTGTTGAACACAGTAAATAAATGTCAATGCCCAATCTTTAACTACCCTCCTCCCTTCCTCATCGATAACATAATGACGTTTCGTATCATTTTTCAAATTGTAAAAAAACGAAGTACAAAAAAATGAACGTCTTTTTTGTTTTGTTGAAACCAAAATTGAAATTGTTTTGTCAGTTGGTGGTGTCTACTGAGTCCCTCTGCCAGTTGGTCACAGCAGGACATCAGCCGACATCCAACATATTCGAGTTTTAATTATGGTTTTTATTGGTTTTTCGCGCTTAGCGGCAAGGTGTTGGTTGTTGTGTTGTGAAATGGTCAAACAATTGAAAACATTGATATTTTGAAACGGATCAGAGCCCGTCTACGTCTACAATATAATAATGATAAGTTTGGGGTGCAACAGTGCCTGACAACCCTTGTAACGAGTCTTTAAAATGTTTTTTTTGAGCCCCCCTCAAAGTTAGTGGAAATCAACCAAGTGGATTATCACAAATGTTGATCGGTTTTCACTGCTATCATTAAGTTCGATTCAGTATTTAAGTTAAGTGCCTAAAATATGATATTAAATGACTGTTAATGGGTTTTGGGGTTGGGAATAATGCTAAACACTATTATCGAAAATAGTTTCAATATATTGTGTCTTGCAACCCATTAGACAAAATCTGTGAATAGTTCTGGGCTCGTTGCTCGAACCTTAACTCTTAAGTATATTCTGAATTTAATTTAATTTATTATGTCAACATAATTTAAACTTGTGCTATACTCAACTATACATTATTAATTCAAATGTATTATTTAAAGTGATAATCACTTACCATAACGTGCACATTTACATTGTCAAATATCATCTAAGGTTTCAGTTTGCATACCTTTCCCTTTTTCCTAATTTAAACAAGTGCTTTCGACACAAACAGGCTCTCATAAATGGTTAATTACAGAGCATTTCATATATCACTCAGAGCAAGGGCTGGGATGAGATACGAGTCTAAGTCAAAGCCAAAGCCATCGACTCCTTCAGCCTTGTTGGTTTTGTTGTTTTGGCCCCAAAAGACAAAATTCCAAAGCAAATTAAATTAAGCGGCAAATAAGCTGCCCGGGCACATACGACACGACTTTACAGCTCCGACAGCTGCGTCCCAACTCGACAGATAGACAAGCGACTCATTGATGGTGGTTTAGAGGGATGGGAATAGGGATGGGGATGGGGCGTTGGAGTTGAACTAACTATCAACACAGTTTATGAATAGTTGAAGATGATGCTGGGCTAGAGAGGGGAATCGAGCGTTGGCATTCGCTCATTCGTATGCCGCCTGCGGTTGCACTTAATTTAATTGACAAATTTTAAAACCACGTCACTTAAGCGAACCCAAACCAGGGTTGCCAAGGCAGCCAGCCAGCATAAAGAGAGATGTGCTTGTAAATGGATTAATGTTTACTTTGTTTGCTCGAACTTACAGGAAATTGCAATTTTTCCACCCAAAAAGTCAGACAACAAGTCAACAGCTTTGCTCGCAACTCACAACTCGTTTGGCTAAGTAGAAATGGCCTCGGGTTAATTGAGCGGCAGGACAAAAACAAAAAAAAATACATTTGGAGTCAGATGCCAAAATGCGAAAGGTGGTGAGGAGGGGTGGGAAAAGGGGAGTCTACATTTCCGCCGGTTATCAGTTTTAGGCTAATGAAAAAGCTCACTCACATGCCAGTTTAGGTTGAGGTCCAGTTCTCGAGAGCAAACGAAAGATAAACAAATATGTTGTGAGTATGTTGTGCTCGATTACAGCACCACGAGCTTGTGTAATCGAGGCAGACACTGTATAAATAAGTATTATTAGTCAAGTGTCTGGTCTGGTCTCTGTCCATTGACTTTGAGCCATTTGTGTCAGCCTTGAAGCTTGCTGTAATCATCAGGCAACAGCTCTATTGATTCTATCAGGAAAATACTCCATCTGTGCCTCCTGCTCATTCGCATCCAATTCAATGAAGCGTTCAGCTTTAAGTCGATGCGACCTGAAACAATATCACAGCCCAACCAACCCCCCCGCTTCGAAGCTACCACCCACCACCCCCAACCACTCTTATAAATAAACGTTTAAATCCTCATGAATGCTTACAGTTGGCTTTATTCCGGCAAGTTGTGCGCTTTTGTTTTCCAAATTTCTTTTCGCTCTTGTAGTTGGTCATAATTTTTTAGTGTTATTGCTCTCGAGAAGTGGCAAGGCGGACTCCAGTTCCACTCGAACTGGGATTCGCATTCGGGATACGGATTCGTTGCCGTCGATAAGAGAAAAGAGGTTGCGAGTGCTTTGTAATAGTTGTTGCCACTTCATTCTCCGTACTTGGATTTGTGCTTCACATTATGTTTATCCTCTTGTTGTGCTCTCCTCAATCCTCCGCCCTCAGTCCGTAATTATCATTTGAACGCATTTGCGTTAAGTGTCCCTTTTGACATGTTTATAAGATGGCCTGTATATGCTTATGCCGATGTCGATCTTGGGCAAGTCGTTTAGCTATGCTGCGCATTGTGATATAATGATGTCTACTGATGACTGCTTAATATCTATGTGGAATTTAGTCCCTAAATGGCCAAGTTCGTTTCGAAATGATGAAGATTATGTTGTTAGCAGCGTTTGAATTATTTTATACTACATTGATGTTGTTTGGTTCTTTGCTGACTCAGCTCAGCCAGCTCACCTGTCTTGACTTTTTTTACCTCTGGAATTATATCTCTTAAGATATGTGCAGATGTCCAACTTAAGTTGAATCTCAAAATTTCTCACTTCTCTGTGCTGAAATTGACTATTTTTTCCGCGCAATTGCGCAAAGGATTAACGTGCAAAGTTTTTGTGTGTCTCAGTGGCAGTGAGTCCGGTTGAGCCAAAATCTTTTAATGTTTGTTGACTTTGCAATGGTCAAATGGTTGGTTCGTCATATGGCGACGACGCAACTCTAATCCTGGGCAGCGTAAAATGTGCCAAGAAATGGGCAGGAAGCGGGCATAAAATATCCTTGTTTATTGTCTGGTTTAGACGATTTTATTGAACAACTTCTCTGCATATAAATCTGCAGATTAGCACACAGCAGCAGAATAACAGAGAGACAGAGAGAGAAAGACTCGAAACAAACAAAGGAAACGTGGTCGCCTCTGGGGCGTTGAGTCTCATCTCTGGGGTGAGAAGTGCCATATAATTTTTAACATAATTATTACGTTTGTTTTCTTATATGGACACCATGTGAGCGAGTCTCAGTCGCCGTCTTGAGCCTGTATTGTAAATCAAAAAGTGCGCAGAAACTGCGACATGGGAACGAACCTCAAATAGTTGCAGAATGTGGCAAGTTTACGGGCAAAAGTATCTGCGGCCATTAACATGCACATAAACCAGAAGCAGCAGCAGCAGCAGCAGTTTCTTCTTCTTCTTCGTTTCATTCCATCAATATAACAATTATTGTTATTATTATTATGTTGTATTATTATTTTTTCATATCTCGTACGAGCAACTACAGTGCGTAAATGTCTATGAAATCATCTTTTTATGGGACACGACAGCATTTGCTATATTCTTACACCCACGCCAGCATATCGGGCATAACTATTATGGTTATGGCAATTTGTCTGTAGACATAACGTCGACGACTCGGCAGGAATGGTAACGATGTTGCCAGTACATTAGCGAGGGTTGAGGTTGAGGCTGAGACTCAAACTGGAGATGGGGGGTCGAGTGTAAAATACTCGTAATAGTTGCCCAACACGCAGCCCATCGATGAATTATTTGCTTTTGGGGCGAGTCTGAGGACTGAGGCGCTCCACCCTCGCACCTCCCCACAAACACACAATTTGCAGATATGCTACTTAGTTCTACACGGGCAATGCTTGTAAGGCTTAGAGCCAGTTGCTTAGCTGGCCATAAAACATGAAATACGACCACACTGGCCAAAGGATTAGCCACGGCCGAGTGATAAATGGGACCAAGCTCACTATTTGCTTAGGCTCACTGCTTATTTCAGGCATAAAACCTAGCAAAACATTTGCTTTTAATTAAAAGTCAACTACACTTAGTCAAAGTCATACAATGATATGGATATGATGTGCCTTCATCTTTATAAATTTAGCCAGCAGTCGACTACATTTTCCCTGATATACCCTGATAGGAAATATGTTTTCAAAATATTCTGGTAAAGCTTGAAGGTGAAAATTGTATTGCGACAGGTAACAAATTCCTTTTGAAGCTAGTTTATTTTCAAGTTTTTATAAATATGTAAACAGCAAAATACTATCACGAAAATTAATCGTTTAGCTAATAAATTTAAATATTAATGTATAGTTTCTCTATGATATTATCGGAAATATTATATAGATGTATTTAAGATAATATTTAAAGCTCTCCAACCCACAATATGATTATTTTCATTTAACTTAAGATATTGATTTTAAATTATACAACGATTAGTTTAGCATTTGGCAATATTTATATTTTGTCTTAGAAATATGTTAAAATACCATTTTCCAATATAGTTTGAGCTACACATATTGAATATAAAGTCGTAGGAATCTTTAACTAATTCTCAGACTCTGTTCTACATTTAATTTATTTAAAAAACATGATTCTTCGAAGTCATATCAGTACACTTTAAATATTAAATTTCAATTTAGATTATATTCGTATCTATAAATATTTATTTATAGGCAAATTTCGAGTCTAATTTTTTGGAAAACATCACAAAAATTGTTGCGTCACAGCGTATCAATAAAATATTTTCTCATGCCATGTTTCGCTGCCTGAATCCCTTAACCCTAATTTATGCGCCCAAAGTGACAATTGACGAACTCCTTTGCCATTTCCAACTTTTATCCTTTTTTTTTTTTGTGTGTGTGGTAATGAAAATATCCAAGCGACGTCTCTTTATTAGCTTGCCTAAGCCTTGTGGCCTTTGTTCCCGTTTGTTGTGCTGTGTGTGTTTGGTGTGTTGGGTGTGCTTGCCAAAAAGGCAACAACTTGTTACATTTGTCATGCGCTAATGTCACATTTGACAGCTGCGCAGTTTTCTCTTGCTGCGCCTGCGCTCAGACCTAAGATCTGAGGCCAACTTTGTTGTTAGTTTGCTGCGCTGTATGACAATTTGAGTGTAAGTGTGTGTGCGTGTGTGTGCGTGTGTGTGCGTGTGTGTGCGTGTGTGTCTCCTTTATGCCTCTGCCTTTTTTTTCTCATTATTAAAATAATTTTGTTTTAGTTTTTATTGGCAGTTTAGCGTAACAAAAGGTAGCCTCGAATTGTTGTTGACTCTTCCTTTTTTTTTTATTGTGCCTCAGCCTGACAATTATTTACACTAATCAGACAGAGTCGGTCTCAAGGTGGTTCCGCAACCCTCCGTTGTCGAAAAATTGTTGCGTCTTTTGTTCGAGTATTGCGTATTTTGACAATGTGCCTACAGTTTTCATTGTCTCCATTGTTTCGCCCGAATCTGGGCCTATAAAATTTGCAACAAAGTCAATTTGGTATTTCCTTGGCTCCAGACGACCCAACAATACAGTTTTTCATTGAATTGCTGTGGTTATGAAGGCTGTACTGCGATTTTCTATGGTTAGTTGAGAAACGTTCATTTAATGAGCGTAACCGAGATCATAACTTGTGATTCCTTAGCATCAACTATCGTTAAAACCGATTTAAATATTATCCACAACTTTAGTTTTTTTTTGGCTTTTTTTTTTAAATATTCTGTTAAAATATTACATGCACATTCGTTCATATCAATCAATCTTTGTTAAAGGACAGCCCATTAACTTGTTACATTTACAGCAGAGAGAATCTATTAAAGGACTCGTGCACGAAAAAAATGATGATACAGATAATCGCCCTTGCATAAATAATCAGATAGATTGTTTGCTATTTACCCTCTTTTTTAGGAATGGTCTTTCATCGATTGATTTGCGACGCGGCCGTTTTTCGTCACTTATCACTCAAAATTATGGCAGCAATAAAGCATTTTCCGGACCGCCCTTCCGCCACTTTTCTACACACACACACACGCACACACTATTTCCCAGCCTGTCGACTGCGGCACACTTTGCCATTTTTTTGCTGTCACTTTTCCCCTCAATTCTCAGTGTTTGTCTGTTTTTTTTTGGTCGTTCGTCGCTTTTTTGTGTTTATCAAATTTGATTTGCAGCAATTTCTTTGCCATTTTCCATGTGTGCCACGAACACAATGCTGCCGCCCCGACTATGTCCACTCCCCCGCCATGGTGGCATTCCTCATCTGTTAGTTTTGTCAGCTATTCGGCTAATGTTTAACAATTTATTTAAATGTCAGCAGCTTTTTGGTGTCTGGGGCGATAACGTTGACGAAACTGCAAATATATGTCGACAGATGCACTAAACGTATTTAAAGTGAGTAAAAATAATTTAAAAGTTAAATCAACAATTATGATACAAGAAGACACATCGTACCTAGCCTTAAGCAATATTTACTTGATCAGGATCAAAAGCCGAGTCGATATAACCATGGCCGTCCATCCGTCAGTATGCACATGCGGATCTCAGAAACTATAGGAGCTAGAGATTTAAAATTCCCGTATACCGTAAGCAGAACAAGATTGCTTGATTTCTATCGATAAATATCGATCAAATATCGATGCGTTTCGATTCCGATTACAATTGTTGAGGCGAATGTGGATGAAACAATGTTTTTTGTCTTCAACTATTACCAGGCGGTTAGCAGGCAACTTAAGCCAGCTCGATTTTCCAATAGCACATTGTATTTTAATCGCGGCTAATTAATATACAATTTCTGTTCTTTGGCTTTCTGGCTGGGCGACAAAAATTTGCATAACCCACCACCTCTAATTAATTATTAAATTCAGGCAAAAATTTCGAAATTTAATTTTCAACTAGAAACTTTGGCGCTGCTGCCCTTTCTTGCTGTCGTTGCTACCCCTATCAGTGAATTATGCCGCCAACTATTGACTTTTGACTGGGTGACGGCTGTTGCGGCCTGGCAATGACTGCTGCGGTTTTTGTTTGACCCCCGTACCTCCAATGACCCTTTCCCGCCACCTACCACAATGTGGCAGGGCAATTCATAATCATGTCATAAAGCCCCCAAATGTGGCAGTCGAAGCTCTTGGCCATGCTGAGGCGCTTAATTACAAGGGCTTTAATAGCGATTTCAACGGCTCATTGCCAAACAACATTTTCAATTGACTACACATTTCTATTGGGCAGTTGGGGGGCAGGGGGCCAGGGAACGGGGGAGGGGTGGCGACAGCTTCGCTACAGATTATTAATTACGAATTTTACGCGAACTCTGCGAAAGCCGCTTAAATTGCTTAAATATTTCGTGGCTCATCAAAATGATTGAAAAATGTTTTTTACGCGTGAATTAAATTTTCGCGGTTGCCAGCCAAAAAAGGGTTGAACCCCTTTGGCAACGGCCAGTTAGTCCTGCCAGTCATTGATGCCCGATTTTCATCTGGTTTTGGTTTGATTCTTGTGGCTAGTCACCCTTGAGGACTCACTCACCCACCCACACTGCAGGCTTCAACTCGACCCAACTCGTCGCGAGCTTATTAGAATTTTCCGCTTAAATTTCCTTTAGCACTTTGGCTAAAAAGTTGTCTTGGCTTCTGTTCGCGGCTCTGTTCATGTTTGTTTAGGTTTCACTCCAAGGAATTGTGCGTCTGTCTTTTTTCGGCATTGCTTTTTTTCCTTCTCTTTTTTTTACCTTTGATCCTTTGACGCGCTTTTGTTGTTTTTAGCCATTTTTTTTTTTTGTATACCTTGTGTTCTGCTTAATTTTGGCTTAATAATTTCGATGGCATTTTTTCTGGCTTTGTTTATTTTCTTTTCGACAAATGCTGCCAAAGTGGCGCATTTTCTGTTTTGTTTTGATTAAAAATTTTCAAGTTTATCTTTGGTAGCGGATTAGTAATGAACTTTTATCCAGTTGGGCTGTGGGTGTTGAGCCATTGTTTACTTAGGTCCATATGCAGCGCATTTCAATTAAAAAATATTCTTCTGCTTGCTTACCTCTCAATGGAGTGGAAATAACATCACGGGAACTTACCAAAATGATTACTGGTTGAACTTGGAAAGGTTTTCTGTAATCTTTGGGTTGATAAAGAATTTCTAATTAGCTAAGGAATCCCATCTAAACTGATTGCACACAGATATACTATAGATTCTAGATAACATTTATCTTCCATTCGAAAAAATCGTATTTCAAATATAGCCTTTAAAAATATTTCAATTAGAAGAAATGTCAGTTCATCGCTTCATCTGAGCTGTAAGAAGTGTTCCGGGTGCGGTTGCTTGCTGCCAACCAAAAGGCAACCCACTTGAGTACTCATTCGCTTGCGTCTAATGAGTTGTATCAACAGCAAGTGCGCAGTGGTCCTGCCAAGACACAGCTCCTCTCCTCCTTCACTCCTCCCCTGCTCCTGTGCGCAGCCAGGAACGCCGACTGTTCATTAAGCCTGAGTGAATGAATTCGCGTAAAAGAAGTTACTTGTGGGCGCTCTCTTTTTGTGCACTTCATCCTGCCCACCCCTGGCTTGGTTTAGCCAGCTTTCACTTGCAGTCTCTGCGCTGGATGGGGTAGCAAAAATGGTAGAAGAAAAATCCAAACACTTGATCAAATATTTTGCAACTTCATGGGACTCTCGTGAAGCGCACGGTTTCAAGTGCTTGGCTTGCTGCTCATTTGCCAGCCTCGCTGCACATTTTGTAAAACGAATTTGGTTTATAATTAAAACGTAGCCAGCCGTCAGTTGAATGAGCAACAAAATGGAAATTCTTTTAGATTTGCACAGCTTCGATTACAAGTTACTGAACCCGTTCGCAGTCAGGCGTGCAATTTGCCGAAGGGATGCTGTGCAGAATGAATAGCTGAGAAAAATAGATATGGAATTGAATTCAGCTTAATCGGTAAACACATTTAAAGCTGTGAGCAAACACTTGTTTAATCTTTAACTTTGAACACATGACACTCATCCATTGTCTGCTTAACCTTCCGTACACCAGCTAATTAAATGATTCAATTCACAGAGCTCTTACTGCTTTCTCTAGACACCTTCAAGTGCTGCCAACAGGCAGTTGCCAGTTTCTTTGGGGTTGGCCCATTAATAAGCATTAGAGACGTGTGCATAAAAATGTGGGTCAACACACACACACTCACACACACACGTTGACATTGGGAAGACATGTGATAACTTAACTGCGGCGAAAAATGCGTAAACACATGGTGTTTGGAAATCCCCCAACCTCATCCTCACACTACCCCTAGCAGGCAGACGTAGACAACTCATTTGACTGATGAACTCGTGTTGACATTTCCTTTCCTCCTTCAGTGACTGGGCGCCTGTTTTTCAATTCTTTTGACACTGACACATGACATTTGTTGTAATGTCGACGTCGCTCGGCCATTTGCCAAAATTGTTTTTCAACACAGTTGAGTAAACATTCGGCTGCCTCTTCCCAATCCCCTCAGCAGCGCCATCAATGCGTAGGGGTTGTGGCAATCACATGTGCAGAATTGTCAAACAAAGAATACCATAAAAAACAGTTGCATGAAAAATGTTTGCTCGAATTGTACAAAAAATTGTGTAATATGTGGGAAAATCGTTCGGATACTCAATAACAATTCGGAATGTATTTAATTCCATGCTGCGAAACCAATGCAGGTCTCTTTATGATATCGATGTTATAAAAACACAATTGAAATTAATCTTGAATTACATTTTATTCGAAACTGAAACTAGCATTTACAAAATATTCAAATATTTACATTTACATTTACATTTAAATCAAAGTTCTTCAAATTGCTTTTTCTACTTATTTATTTATTTACTTAGATAAAGCCAACTAAACTCAGACTGCACCAAAAAAAGTAAAAAATAAATTAAAATAAATTAAAATAAAAGTATTTTAATGTATTGGAGATAACCCGGAGTCCTTTGTTTTTCTGAAAATAAAAATGTTAAATATAGTAAGTGTCATATTTGATGTATATCTGCTTTGTAGAGCTCCATAATGACATTTGAAAGTAGCCAATCTTTTTGTCCATTAATACTCTGGCTGAAGAGATTCGTTCCATCTCATTTGCGGTAATTAAAATTTCATTTAGGTCGCATCGTCTGCTCAAATTTAATTGACATTAGCGGGCATTTGAACTAATGCCAGTTGGTTGTCCTTTGTCGTATCCTTTTAGTCTGTGTGCCGTGTGCAATCCGTCAAGTCGTAAAAGCATCGCGAAAATGTCGCCACAGCAGCGCATAAATAAACCTGCGCCCATATTTTATGACGCCCCAAAAGGGCAGCTCTTCCCCGACACCGACCCGTACCCCGACCCCGACCTCGAAGCAGCCATAAAAAACTATAAAAACTAAACGTAAATAATTCCATCTGCGCTGGCAAGGAAAGTTAACTTGATCCTCCTTCTCTAGCTGCAGCTGCTGCTCCTTGCCCAGTGTCTTTCTGCGTGTGCTGAACATTTTTTTGCCATTAATATTATTTTTTAGCTTTTTGTCTTTTTATATTTCGTTTCCTCCTATTTTTTTTTGGTTTTTTTTTTTGTGTGTGCTGAGAACTTTGTCTTTTGCATGTGTTGGCATTTTGCTGAAGCGAAATTCGCGTGACAAACGAGAATTTTATGGCTTCCGTTGACCTGCGCCATATCCTGCGGTTCACTTGCAGCGCTGTCCCTCTTCTTTGTGTCCTGCATTTAGCATGAAAAACCCCTCGCCACCAACAGTTGTCATTGCCATTAAAGCTATATGCGCCGAAGTGATTGCACTCGCCTCCCACTCACTCCCCCTCTCTCTCTCTACCTCTAGGTATCTTATGCAGTTCGGGTGCCAGTCGGAGCTGTTTCCCAACTTCTTGTTATATTTCTTTTTCTAGCGCTATAAAATGAAGTGTAAATATTTAATGTGCGCTTTCGTGCATGGCATGTGCACTTTTGTTTTGTTTCCTTTCTTATGCCATCACTCCTTCTGAAGCCAACCATACTTTAGATACTTCATGGTTACTTGAAGGCTGCATTCAAGTTTAATGTTTCTTATATATTCAATACATTAGGATTAGCTATTAAGTTGTTCTGAATACTTCAAGAGTCTTTTCAGCTTTAATCTTATCCCTCAAGTTGTTCCGCTCTGGGTCACTAAGTCAATACTCAAAACTCAAGCCAATACAAGTACTCAAATCGAAATCCAAATTATAGTCTAGATTTATTTTGTAAATCTGCAATTATATTTTCGAGCAAAAGCTAACATTAAGCGATGGAAACTCAAGTCCCAAATAATCAATAATTATTTATTTGAATGCAATTAAATTGTGTAGTCAAATGTATGTGGATTGCGAAGAAATGCTAAACAAAATATTCAAGCATTTTTCTTAATTGGCTTTAATTGGCTTAAATTGGCCGTAGAACTGTGGAACACAGGGCGCAATGGCCAGTTCAGGATACGGCAACGGACACGTAATCTTTTCTACAATTTGTTAAATTTGTCGCGGCAAGAGTTTATTACCCCGCCGTGGCAGACAATGGCAGAGTGCATGAATTGGACTGCCTATGGCCAGGGTCAGGGGCAGGGGCAGGGGTGGGGAAAAGTGGAAGGCAGAAAGCAACACAGGACAAATTACGTATTACAAATTGTATAACGTTTGCAGTTAGTTGTTCGTCGTTTGTTGCTTGTCGTTTGTTGTTTGGCTTTTAGGTTTTGGCTTTTCTCGTTTTCTCGTTGGCCGTCGCATGCATTCTGGCCATATTTCTACAACAACAAAGCGGGCGGGCGATATGGCGATAAGGGAATTTATAAGCGCCGGCCAGGGCGCCGCCAAGTATGCAATGCATTTTGTGTCGTAGGATTTAAGTTTTGGGTGTCGTGTGATTTCATTAATTTACGATTTGTATGTTTGTCCCGCCTGGCGACCCAACGGCTGCGAATTAAATTGGCTTACGTGGGCATTAGGCACAAGTGGCGGGGCCAGTTATCTTCCTTCTAGCTTCACTTACAGCCAGCTCCCAGTTGCTTAAAGCCTCGTTTGAGTTGCCCTTTGTTAGTGCAGGGCACATCAAAGCCAAAACACACACCAACACACACACAAACAGACCACAAACAAAAAAGGCAGCGTTTTTTGTGTTTAATAATAATAAAGAATCGCATCGTGTGTAAGTAAGTAAAGTAGAAAAATTTTTGTGCTTAGCTCAGCTCAAACGGAAATTTCACGTTGTGGCAAAATTTGCCAAGGCAGCTGCAAAAATACTTAGGCGGATTTAAGCGCGACAAACAGACCATATAATAAAGAAAAAAAAAACCAACAAATCTACCGAGTCTACGACGAAAATCGTACACACTTGAAGAAAATTTATATATTTATTTGAAAGTGAATTATACAATATGGAAATAAACCTAGAAATTAAAAAACAATTCCAATATTATAAAATTAAATATTCAATTTTATTTTTAATTAAGTTTAAGTAATTTGTATATTTTTCTGTGTCGACTGATATTAATCGACATTAAATAAATGTATTTAATATATTTGTTATAGCCAAACAAAATCGAATTAATTTTAGTATGGTCAAATACAAAATTAGATAAATAAATTCAATGTTTAATTACCACAGAAATAATTAAAAAAGTTGCTATTTTTTTAATTTAATTTTATATTCGATATATATATTATTTAAAAGTATTTTGTAATGGTATCTGGGAATTAATCTAGGAAACTGTATTTGACTCAAGACTGAGCTATAGTCGTGATACTACTTGGAGAAAGGGTATCGAAAGCGCAGCCAAATCTCTAGACAGACGCCCGGCGACGCTGGGATCGGCTGGGAGTGCTTCAAAGCAAAAGACGTGATGCAGGGGCAACAATGACGAAGGACCGCCCGCTGTGCTGCTTTAGGTGGGTGGGGGGTATTGGCGGGTGTGAGGTGGAAGGCGGATCGGTTGTGAGACATGCTGTGGGTGGGCTTAGGTAATACGCATTAGTGGCGCGACTGCATATTACGATATTATTATTATGATACGCTTTATTTTGTGGTTCAATGAGTTGCCGCCGCCTTTCATCGCCATTGTCGTCCGTCCGTCCGTCTGTCCATCTATCCGGGTGGTAACTTTGACGGCTTAAAAAATTTGCCTATCACCGTAGACTCTGTGCAAATAGCTGTTAAGATGCGGCGCAAACGCTAATTGAAACAAACGGAGCTGGCTAACAAATGTCGCCTATTAGTGGATTCACCTCGATGGCAACCCACCCAACCATCCAACCACCGAAAACAGAGCATAGCCCCACCACGTGGCAACTTAATCTCATAAGTGTACGTTAGTCATGTGTTGTGTTTAGTCCTTGGCCAAATGGCTGGTCATAAATTTAGCTGTTGGCCATTGTTGCGACTCGTCGTCTCTTTTGGCTGCAATTTTTCAAGCGCATGTCGACTCCTTGCTGTAGCCATGTGTGCTTCATGGTGTTGTAAATTTATCCTTAGCGCCCTCCCCCTTAACCACTGCCACCATTGCCTCTGCGTTGCCAGTCAAAAGGTCAAAATATGTTGCAGCTAGTCGCCATTCTGGCAAGTTTATTAATTGCGCTTGTTTATCGTGCTGTTAAAGCGCCACCTTCTCCGCCTTCTGAGTTGCAGCAGTCTTTAGATAATTTAAACTAATTGCGTGACTCGCTGGCGTTTCTTCAATTATCCTTAGACCCAAAGACTTATGATGGCCTGCGAGTATTTGACATAATTGCGGGATTAGCTCGCGCTCGGTTTTCAATTAGCGCTAAGTAATGCACACTAATCAGTTCTTTGCTCATATTATTGTTTGCCCAACAATTTGGCAACATTCGCACATACATTTGCAGATACATATACATACATATATGCCTTAAGTGCAGTTGCACTTGTATTCAATTTGCCATAATTTTAGACAATTGCATGTTGTCGGAATGCCATATGAATTTTTAAGACATACGTTCAAAATAATCGCAGCACAAAATGTTATTGTCCTTAAGGACATGCACCTTTGGGACAGCTAACAGTTGGTTTCGTATTATTTTCCATACTTATTATGTACTCTTACGTTGAATGTCTGCAGTTATAAGTGGAGCATTTGAATGGAGTATTTTGAAAGTATTTACATTCAAATTCAGTTTTCAATCGACCAAATTTAAACGCTTTTCAATTAGCCCAGCCCCCATCGAGTAGACTGGCTTCTTCCGCTCACTTATTGAATTTTTCCTGGAAAATAGAAAATTACGAGTAAAAAATTAATTATAGTTTGTCAGATAGAGCGGCAGCAACATTTATTTTTGCCAAGTAAGCACTTGATCATAATATAGTCTTCAAATATTTATCAATAGTTGCGACAATTATATGTGTGGAACTCCAGATCAATGTATTTGTTATGAGAAACCCCTAGCTAACTAAGGTAACAGAGTAGAACATATTGAAATGTGTAAGTGATGGTAAATACTATATATACTATACTCAACTGGCGGTTTACACTCCTCATTACATCAGAAATGAGTAGAAATCTTCTTGGCATTCCCTTTTGTATCGAGTCACAAGCCTTTCCCCCAATTTGCACACATAGTAAGACAGATTCAACTTTTTCAATCTAAAAGTCAATAAATGTGCGTATTTCATAATATTTTTTTATTTCTGTTCAACACTTGTTACAATTTTGAAGCTAATTTATATAATGCTGCCGCTTAAAGTATATATATGCATAATCCGCTTAAAAATGCAATTTCCAGCAGCCTTTTAAAAAGTTGAACAACAAATTTTACACATGAACGCAGTTTCATTCGCTTGATTCGATAAGCGGCGAGCGGCAAATAGTTTATTTTATTGGGGGTTGTAATGATGTTTAAATATTTGCGGAGAGGATGCTTGTCGCATATGCCGGGACTAAGCTTGTTAATAGCCGGGGGCAGTTGCGGAATGGCAGGCACTGTTAATGTGACATAATTGAAAATCAAAACTAAAGCACTTAACTTTATTCATACACTGAAATGAACAAAAAGTTGAACATATGTGACCCAAAAATGGGCAGAATGGAAATGTGTCGAGGCGAGTCCAGAGACAATGCTTAAATGACAATTTAACTGTCAACCAGTTGCCAACACGATGACAAGTGCAATCAGCCATAATAAGGGTGTTGGTTAGGGTCATGGGACGAGTAAGTGTGAGTTTCAATTAGAAATGCTAGATAACCGGATTCGCTGCTCGACTTTATCGAGCCGGTTCCAGCTGTCAGAGTTTCTCAAGTTACCCTGGCCAAAAAAGTAGTAGTAGTAGTAGTAGTAGCTGTCAACCTTTGCATGCTAATTGCTTATGATCTTTTACGAAATTGCCCATTTGGCAGACAAAACCAGACCGTACCTTGCCCACATTGAGGTATTATATAACTTGCTGTGCCATGAGGTGTGTGCTCTGTAAAATGTCACCCTTGAACCCTCACATATAAGCTGAATGTGTATAGAGGTCCTTTCAATTGCTCAATAGTGTCAACTTTCAAATGATTTGTGTTGTGGGTTAGCATAAATATTTTCACCGCTCTCTGATTACCGCCACATTATATTGATATAAACACCCCAATTGATTTGGGTGTTTCACTTCTTTTCCCCATTTATTTGTTGTCTCTGCAAAAGGAAAAATGGCTTAATTAGCGATCGTCTCGAATTTCACTTGAGTAGCGTTTAATGCTGGGCGGGGGGAAGGTGCAGGTATGCCTTGAGGTGTACTGCAACAAATATTCAACAAATATTAATAATTTTAAATAAATGTGATAGCAACTCCTCCAAGTTCCTTTAAATTAATTTTATTTCTTAAAGGAGCTTGTGTGTCTGCATCTGTATCAACCTTTAAAAGCCCGGGGACTGCAAATGCCAAAAACATTTAAACGGAAGTTGAAAGCTGAAAGTAGAAATGAAAAGCGCTCACATATGCCCATTAATCATGTCATGTTTGACATTTGTAATTGTAAACTGATACGCCTCGAAGGCATATGAAAGCCCGATTGGCATGGGGAATAGCAACGCATTATCTTTTCTTGTAACCAGCAACATATGCGCACATTTTAAAGAAAAATCCCTCGCACTTGAGCTAATTCCCAACCCCCGGGCGGTTCTCAGCTCGATTTTTAGGTCAAAAAGTGAGCTACTTTAAAATTCAATTAAAAGATACTAAATCATTCTGGGCAATCGCAATGGATTCACATGTGCCACGCCCACCACTGTGTGAAATTTACATTTTCCAACTTTCTTCGCTGTCGTCGCGTGCCTTGCGAAAAGTGCAAAAAACACTTAAATGTCATAAGCGTCGCCATAAATAATATATATATATATATGTATATATATATATATATATATTTTTTTTTGGCTCATAATTTGTACAACCCTCAGACATACGCCGGAGGCAGCTGCCGAGCGGGGAGGCACACGCGACTCACGTTGATGAGAATCCGCCGGAGGCAACATGGGCTAACACATTATATTCAAATTATGCAAAAACTGTGCCCGCATTTACAAAAAAAATGCCTAGAGCAATCCATTTACGAATACATTCAATATATATAATATACTTATATAAATAGACTCTCTGACTACTAAAAATAAATTTCATACATAATAAGTGTGCCTGAGTAGGTATCATATTTGGAAATTTCCTCATGGACTATAATTGATTGTAACAAATAATCGTCGAATATTGATTGACTCTATGGAGTAAAATCAATTGGAATCATGAGAATTAGCCAGTATCATCATTTGTATATTTTCATAATTGCAGACAAATTCCAATAAAAATGTTGGAAAAATGTTTATGTTTAATATAAACTTCAGTAAAAATGATAAATATATCTATAGGTACTCAGAAACTGGTAGAAGAAGTATTTATTTGAGATCCTTATAATATTAAACGATGCTTAAGATGTCGTTTCAATTAATTATCAATTTCGATTACACAGAGTAGTTTCTTTTATCCATGTATTTAGCGTCTACATCCTATCAGATCTAACAATGTTTGCGGTTGGTCTGGAGGATCACATGAATCTTAGATATATCAAATTTGGAATATTCGATTTTTATTATCATTTACATTAACTGTACACTCATCAATATTTGAGTTGAAATGATCACAGACATGTACAAATTATGATAATAACATAATTGGATAAAGGGTATCTGCTAGTCGATGTATTTCGATGAGAGGACTCTTGCTTAAACTAGTTAAAGTTATTTTTGCGGCCTACCAATAAATCCCGACAATAGTTTTTATAATATGAATTTAAATCGTTCGATACTCCTTAGCTCAGTGAATGCAGCAAATGTTGGTACGTTTGTCATGTCATTATTTGGAGTCCTGGGGACATGTCTGACCGATGAAGCACATCCGTGCAGAGCCCATGACTGACTTTTTGATGGGCCGTCTGTTCGGCAACTCCTGCTGCTCTGTGAGTTGGCGCGCATTTTTCCATGTGCCTGTCAACATTTTAATTAAAAAAGGTTACGCAGCCATGGCAGCCACAGGACCTTTTGCCAAGGACAAGCCATATGTAAAATTTCGCGCTTTCTTTACGCGCTGACCATTGTGCTCATGTGCACAATGCTGGGGGTCGACAGGGTGCCAAAATAATAAACTCGTTTCGCAGTTACAAACAATTTCCTTTTCAATTTTGTTCGCTACGTTGTTGGTTTTCGTTTTGTCTCACTCTTACTCTTTCTCTCTCTCTCTCTAGAGGTCATTACATGTGTGTGTGTGTGTGTGTTTGTGTGTGTGTGTGTGTGTCTCGCATTACGAGAATCGTCGTCTACGGTTGCGTCCATTCATTGTTTGCCATCATTTTAATTTTATTTATTGTGCGACTACCCCAAACATTGAGAGTGTGCCCAATGCTCATGCAAATTAGATGAATTGCTTGGCAGTACGTGGCCCCTCTCCCCTCCCCTCCCCTGCCCACCCCTCTCCGCGCAGTTGGGCAGCTTCCTTTTCCCCAGAAGTGATTTGGCAGCGCTCTTGTAATGACTTGGCCATTGGCTGCTGACCATTCCACCCAAAGAATTGGCCTTTTGCATACATACATATTTGCGAGCTGGCCACGTCAATGGTTTTGCGGACATTTATTGTTTGAAAGCTATTACCCCTACCCCTAAATGGACAATGCAGGCTGCGACGCGACTCGACACCGTTTTTGATTGTTTTGGTTAACTACCTACCCTGAGACGCACTTCGATCCGAGCTGGTGGGTGTGGTTGGGGGCTTTTGAAATTGTATACCCTCACGTTGATTGTTGAAATGTTTAATTGCTTTGTCATTATAGCTGGAAGTTATTGCTACTTGTCTGTAAAATGCATATATTCAAATATCCTTACATATATGTTTGAGCGAGCCTGCCAAAAGTAAGAAGAATGCATTTCAGCTCAGGTACAGTTGAGACTTAAGATTGTAGTCAATCGTCTGAGCTTGTCAATGGAACATATCATTTAAGATATAAACAAATTTTGTGATTAATGTAATTACAAGATTTGTTGACCAATAAGAATATATGTTTAAGGTTTGTTCTCTAATAACAATTAATGCACAGTGTGACAAATAGCTATGTCGATTTCTATTGCCTTACTTTGACTTATATATTTCTTATAACTATATTTGTATATAAACAACATATTAGTAATGCTTTGTTTAACTTGCAGATATGTTTATTTATTCATTTGTTTCAAAAAATTGTAATCAAATTTGAAATTAAAATTAAAGTTCAAAATTTAATGATATGTTTAAAAAAAATCAGTAGAAATATTGAAAAAAATTAATAAAATAATAAATATAATAAATCTGTGCTTAAAAAGGTTATTTTAATAAAGTAAATCTAAAAACAAATAAAAATAAATATTTTAAGTTGAAAAATAATAAATTGTAATTTAATTTTGCTGTTTGACCACTGTGCGTAACCGCTAACAAGTCACCAAACCAAACAACTGCCCGCAGTTCGGTTTGACATATTCATTCATTTGTCTACGCAATGAAAAAAAAAGAGAAAATAGATATATACAAAAGTAAAAAAGTAAAAAAAAAACTGAACATTTCAACTGCTATCCATCCAAGAATTGTTTCTCCATTCATCCATCCAACCATCCATTTGCCATTGTTCGACGCCCGGGCAGACAGCTGCCTGTTGCCTGTTGGCAGTTGCCTGCTGTTTTTGGCCAACTTGGGCTGTCAATATTGGGCTCTGCGGCAGAGCTAGAAAAACAACCAAAAACAAAAAAGAAAACTGCAGCAAATGGCTGAAACTTGGCTAACATTTTTTCACGCCAAAGGCCAGGGAAGAGCGCCAAATGAAAGCGCTGGCATTTTAATCAACATTAAGCAAAAATGCTTTTTGCAAACATTTCTGGTTTTTTTCCCCCCGTCCCCTACTATCTATGTGTCCATCAGACTGGCTGACTGACTCTGTGACAGTCGAGGGTATTGTCATTAATTTTACCCTATGTGCTTTGGTCATTTATAACGCCAACGCGCAGACTTGTAAATTAAAAAGTAGAAATGCGGTTAAAAACCTGTGCAAAAGTTTTCACATGTTTCGCGATGTGCACAATTTTCAATTATAAGCAACGAAAAAAATGACAAAGGCAAACTCTCGTGGGACTAAACCTCAACACTTCAAAGTGTGTGTTCCGCGACGCCTGCCAAGATGGGCACTGAGAAGCTGCCCAGGGAATTAGGCGGTTGCACTTGCCCCGGTGCTAATAATTACACCCCCCAAAGAGCGGGCAACGTTTATGATTATGAGACGGCGTTGACAAGATTTTCAAATGGTTTTATGGCTGACCCAAGCGAACCCGCGACGACACCCGTAAAATATTTCATTAATTTTAATTGGAAATTGCGCCAAGTCGCCGCTCGACCAGATAATTATAAGAGCAATCTATCCACGAGGCTATTCAAATATTCAAAAGTCCTGCAAAATGCAAAGAACAATACCAAAGGACTCCAAGGAGTGGGGTGTTCACTGTTTGGCGTGGGTTGCAAACGTCTTGGGCTTTGCTTAATTTGAAACAAATGTCGTAAAATTGTGGAAACATAATTTGATGCCTGACTGATGCGACGGATTAGGCGTTCGAAATACTTGAAAAATTAAAAAATGTATAATAATGGAAATGGTGATTTCTAAATATTTTATGAGGAATTTGGGGAATATCCACCCAATTTTGTTTGCAGTCAACGCAAGTTAAAAAAGAAAGAAATTGCTGAGCATGCAAATTGAAAGGGAATTTTAAAGTGTTTCGTGTGAAAAGGAGTGTCAAGCCAAAGTAAATACTGAGGATAAGTGTGCAGTGGCATTTTTGTATACACTGCCAATCAGTTGCACTTTAAAGCCCGGTGACAACAAAATAGCACTCACTAATCTGTCTATGGCCTGCCCACAATGTGTCCAACACCAATTCAATCAAATGGCAGCTACAAGTTCCTAAAACTAATTAAAATGCCATCAACGCGGGCCGCTGGCGTTGTGAGCACATGTCCAAACACAGATCAGAGAGAGAGAGAGAGAGAGGGGGGGAGGAGGATACCCGGCACTCAGTTGCCCTGATGCGCCACAAGGATTTGGGCAGGGAGTTCGAGTCACAGTTGGAGCTGTCATTTACGCGTAATTTGGCGCGCCTAAAAGCAGGATACGCAGAAAAAATGGTTCTGCGAATCAAGGTCCGGACTGTTTTTGGCAAACTTGTCAACGGCGGTCGCGATGCGAATTGAAAACCGCGTGATTTATGCGCTTTTAAAGCACTTAGCGGCCAGAACAGTCTATGAAGCCCAGGGCGCCAGGTCAACTGGGGCAGTTGGGGCAGCTCAGAGCTCTCCCGTGCTAAGGTTAGCCATAAATTTTCGCAAATAAATCCTTCAACTACATAAATCTCACGCGCCAAATTTGTGCCGCTGGTTTTTTGTTTATGGTTTTTTGTTGGTCGCACAAATCAAAGCGTAAATTACTTTGATTTGAAAGCTTTTTATTCCGAGGGGCAGGCTAACTGGGCATGCCTCGCTGTCTGACTCTGACTGTACCTTGCGGCTCTCCAATTAAAAATAATTTCAAACAAGGCAAGGCATATGCGCGCATTTTGTCAGTGCCACAGCAGCTTGCCACCCTGGCGGCAGCGCAAATATCGTTAAATTTTATCAGACGCGCACAATAGATTAAAATAAAGTACAAAATTTTCAAATATGTTGCTCGAATCACTTGCAGCAAGCGGGAGAGAGGCCTCCACTACTCAACTCGCATGTGAGTCGCAATTCGCGGTCTTGCGAAATTTACAATTAACGCCCAGCCCAGGCTCAGGCTGCAAAAAGCCAAGTCAAATAAACATAAGTTTTTATGCGTTTGACAGTTCCAAGTGCTCTTGGAGTTTGGGGGTTGTGCTGCTAGAGATGAGTGCGTGACAACACAACAAAAATAGCCTTCAAATTGGTTAGCTCATTTACATACTGAGACCATTCGTATCAGGTACTTGATTCGAGATGAATTTTAGTTACTTTGCAGAATCAGAAAGTGTATTTGTAAAAATGTAAGTAATTTGAAAGTTGTGTCTATTTGAAATCCAAGATTCTTCAGCGCACATTTTTGAATATTACTTATTCTACTAGATTTTTAAGATTGAAAAAGTTAATTTCACTATTGTATTCTGAATTTCGGAAATTATGTTTTTATTTTTGTTTTTATCTATTTTTAAGTAATAGCAAAAAGCGTTTTCAATTTTAACCATTTTATTCGTATGTCTAAAATATATTTCTAATTCTATTATTTTGACACTTTTTTTTTAACCAATTTATGCTACATCACTTTTTGCCATCTCTAGTTGGTATCATATGCAAAAATGCAGCACATGTGTTAAGTAAATCTTCCGCCGCCTGGCCATAATCATAAACATTTATGGCTGACGCACGCCTACAGGCAGCAGGATATCCCCCTCAGGACTTGCCGCGTCTCGTCACTTTGACGAGTGCAATCCTTTCGGGTTTGTTTTTTTCCGTCATTTCGTGCACATGCAAAGCCACAGGATTAGGCACAACTGTGACGCTGCTCGCACATTTTTGTTGGGCTCAATTTGATTATGACTTGACAAATAATTGTCATTTTGATGTGACGCGGCGACTTAAAATGCTAAGTAATTGTAAATATTGAAAATTTGTTAAGGGTGAATGCGCATTTAACCCTTTCTAACCAGAAACTCAATGCTCGACCTCAGCTGACAAATATGGTCTTTAAAAATATTATTAAACTATTTCGGAATGCTAAGCGTAGCAGGTTCATTGTATGCTTAAAGTAATTTTTATTAAATATTATTACATATTTTTGTAAATATATTTTCTACCTTTTTCATTGTCCAACATTTAATTTGGTTGCCCCAATAATTTAATATGTAGAAAGCTCATTTGTATAAAAGAGTTTCGTTGTAGTCGAATGACGTCTTCATCTATTCATCATCCACGTTTTTTGAGCCAACTGAAATGTGAAGTGATTTATGGTTGTTGGCAAGCTGGAAACTATGCCAAAAAGCATTTCCTGCTACGCATTTACCGATTCAACTAATTTAAATGCCACCGTTGGAAAATCACAGCGTGGAGATTTTGGGCGCTTTGCTTACGCTGAACACTGTCACATGCTTTGCACACATTTTGCCAACGACAAATGTGTGTTTCGGTGGGTAATGTTAACAAGCGTTTTACACAATGATACAAGGCATATCCTCCACGAGTCCTCTCTGCTCCAAAAGGACACCACACGGCAGTTGGCTCGCTCCGTTCGCTGACAGCTGCAAAGCCATAAATCAACAAGTTAAGTCAAACGTGGTGCAGCAGCTCAGCAGCTCAGCAGCTCTGAAAGCCAACAAAAAAACAAACCCACAGCCAAATTTTAAAATTTTACCACACATGCAACAATAAGTACAGCAGCAACAATAACAACTACAGCCACCCACAGGAGCAGCAAAACACACAAGGAAAGTAAGAAAAAAAAACAAATTGAATTGATTTCAATGTTTAATAAAAAATTCATGAAAATTTGTCAGCCAGAGCAAGCTTTGGCCTTCTCCATGGTCTGTTCCAGAGTCTGGATTTGGCTTTGGGTTATTGGGGATGGGGCTGCGGCTGCTATTAATCACAGTTTGTTGCACTCGCTGCGCCATAAAGTGATTCATGTGTGGAGTTGACGTGGGAGTGGAGTGAAGGTGAGGAAGTGGGGGGGGAGTCATCGGGTGGAGTTGTAGCAGCATGCGAGCACCAGGCGCATCCTGCCAGGACTATCCTGTCACGCCATTTCCAACTAGTCCTATGATTTATGTTGCATTTTAGACCAAACTTGAGTCTTCTTTTTCATTTGGCCATAATGCTCCGGCAGCAATGAGCACTAATCAGACACAAATTCAACCATGCCAAGCCTTTAAAATGTATTTTTGCTTGATACGCAAATACTATTCTCAGAATCGATTCAATTTTTGTAATATTTAAATTTACTTAATGTGGACTCATCTCAGCTAACACAGAAAAGTACAAAAAATAACATTAATAAAATATATTACATTTATAATTAAATGTTATATTTATAACTTCGAATATAAGATCACATTTTGAAAGTTTCAGCAATTGCCAAATTGGTCTAAAATTCAGGGAAAAACCCAATTCGACTAAATATAAAAAGAGTTCATTAGTTAAGATGCCAAACCTAAAAAGTGGGCAAAAATTTTATGGCCGAAACTAAAACTCTTATCTTAAGTTTTTAATTAAAGAAATAGATGAAAAAAAAATTTTTTTATCTTTACAAGATTATAATTTGCTTATCTAATAGTTGTTTATACTTGAAACAATATATGTATAATGTATATTCTTCAAAATCCAATAAATTTCCCCTTCTCCCTCCGCCTTGAATTATTTATAGTTTCGTAATTCATTTGGTTTGCCAAAATTGATTTATCCATGGCTGACACATAGCTTGTATGTCCCGAAAACCCAAAACACAATAATACAATTGATTTTTGGTGATAAAAATCAATGTTTTAGCAGGAAAAAAAAGTCAGGCCAAGGAAGGGTTCACTTAACGACCTCACCAGCAAGCAGGGTGGGGCGGGCAGTACAAGGTTCAGCCTCTGCCCCTGCCCCTGCCCCTGCCTCTGCCTCTGCCTGTGCCCTTTCACATTCGCTTTCACTCACCCAAAATGTTTACACACATGCGGTTGTTTCATATTTCATAAATTCTTTTCCATTTTATTAGTTTTGTGTGTGTGTGTGCTAAAAATCAAAGCATAGAGTTGTCAAGGCGTAGCGAACCCGAAACCCCTTTTAGACCCTGCCACATTCAATTCGCTGACACCCCCTGCCAGCGTCTGGTGCGTGTTTTTTGTGCGTTCCTTTTTTATATCAGAAATAAATGGCATCGGGCTTTTGCTCGCTGGCTCTTATTTATGAAAATTGAGGTATAATTGGTAGTGCATTAAGTCGTCATCGTTCTAGTACTCAACCTGCTCCTGTTCCTGCGCCTGCTCCTGCTCCTGCTCCTTCTCCTGTTACTTTACGTATGGTTGTTGCTGCCGTTGACGCATTTCTGCATCAAGAAATACGCAAATTGAATTTATAGGCAGGCGGCGTCTAGTGTGTGTGTGTGTGTGTGTGTGTGTGTGTTTGTGGAGTGCTTTGCCTTAAAAGTGCCACTAAATCAAAATCATGTCGCCACACACAACACAACACACACAGCACAACACACATGTGTGATCAGCAGAGGAAATGCATGCGGCAACAAGGGGTTAAGACCGTGTGCTTTTTGCATACGTTTCCACGAGCTTCCGTCTCTATGCGTTCTCTTTTTGCGCTATTTGCGTATCCTTCCGTTTGCCGTGCAACTGCTCTGCTTTATTATTTTCGTCCTGGCGTCGCACTTCGATAAGCTTAACAAACGAAACGTGTGCCGACATATGTGAAAATATTTTGACAGTTTTGCGGCTCGTTAGCGTTTTCCCAAACTGATGGGAGTGGATAGATCTATGAAATAGATCGAATATTTCAATTAGTATTACTATTGTATGGGGCTCCATACGACCTAGTTGGTTCCACTGTATTCCCATCCAAGCCTAACCCCTTTTATTGTACGAATTCAAAAATTTCACAAAACCGGCAGATTCCTTAACGCATTATACCTTCTTTAGCTGGGTGACTTTTTAGTCTACAGTGTCCTGACAGGATAGACCGGTGAGTATTATATTGTTGACATTAATCTTTGACTAATCTTTTAACTATCTAATCATGGCTGTCAAAGGAAAACAACTTTATTGAAGCAAAACAAGCACTTGCCTCGCCCATAAATTGCCCACATCAATAGCTGCACTTGACACGCTTCTTCTTGCTCATTGCTTGGTCATTGTCCTGTCCTGCATCCTGGAGCTCAAGTGTTGCTCTTCCACTGCTGACCACATGCTCAAATTCGGCGCACAAAAGGCACAAAAGTGCCCAAACAGCAGCAGCAGCAGGCACGCCTCTTAACCCCTTTTCTGTGGCCACTTTAATGTCCTGCCGCCAACGCCATTGTTACTGGTCACTTGCCATTTTTTTTTTACTTTTTGTTGGGCGCCGTATTGACCCTTTTTGGGCAACCCTTCCACGCATATAAATTATATGATTTTTGCATTATTTTGGCGTAATGTGCACATTAATGCCACACTTGAAATTATGTTGTTAATCGAACAGGGTTGCTGCCACTCGGCTAGTTGCACCATGCCACGGATCACTGCTCCGATTCCAATTTTGGGCATTTGTTTTGGGCATCAAATTTATTGCCTCTGTTTTGGTGGCCTTTTTATGTTATTTTTGCGTTGCAATTTTATGTATTTTTTCTGTATTTTATTTTTTGGTAACATTAATTTTGCCGCTTCCATTGACAGACAGTTGACGTTTTTATGCGATCAGCGAGCAGCAAGTTCAATACAGGACACATTACTAAAATTACATGACTGCTGCTACGTGAAATGATAAATGAATGTGTGTCCTGCAGACCGGTGCCACAAGTACCAGACTCTTTATTGCAGGCAGCATTTCCTAAAAAAAAAGGGTGCAACATTGTAATTTAGCTAAATATTTGTGGCATATTTGGCAATCTCAAATGACGAGAAGAATGATTATTTTTAGAGATTAATTTATTCTTATGTAATCTGTAGGTAATCCATATATGAACTATCTGATATATCTAAACAGATTCCTTAAAAAGTTCTCTATAAGTAATTTGAATCTGTTAAACTTATGTTGTTATCAATAAATTGTATGTAAATCAATGCTCAAGTTGCAGGTGTGCAACCAATTGGCCAATAACCGGTTTTAATAACCGGTATAACTGGCTTGAGACGATATTTGTCATTTCACAATTAAATGAAATACTTGATAAAAAGTATGTATTTATCTAAATACCTAACTTTTTAGCATAGTTCTCACACTTAACAAGCACTTCAATTATCTCTGAGCAGATTTTTACCAATTGCTAATTGGCAAATAGTATACATTCCTATGATTCCATGGAATGGTTGTGACAGGTGTTTCGGAATACCGGTTTTCTTTGTTAAAAATTGTGAAATTACAAAAATAGGCTGAAACAGGTTGTGTGTGTGTGTGTGTATGTAACAGTTCTACTTATGTATGTGTGGAGCACTAGTAGCAGAAGACGAACTCAATTTGTCAACAAAAGAAAATTAAAAACGCAGCTGTGATTTTTTTGTCATGTTTGAACATGTTCGTGCATGTCTGCACATGTTTCCCGAAAAGTAATAAAATACCGACGCCGTAAACATGACCGCCAATTTTCCATTTTAAATCGGTTAAGTATTTCATGAGTTTTCCAAGACACAAACAGTTCCTTTCAGTACCTTATGAAATTTGTCATAATTCTATTTAATACTTACTTTTTATATAAGAAATCTTAGATTTCAGTAAAATTGCCCTTGATTAACATTATTTAGTGAAATTCACTTAAATTCAATGTCATTTAGTTCATTCGACAAATCAAATCAATGCTGAAAAAGGTTTTATAACTTTATTTGCACAGCGATAAGCGAAATAAATCTCCAAGTGTCACTCCGAGGCACACATATGTTAAGGGCTCTCCTGACAGCCTTAGCAATTGCCTATTGCCTTTTCAGGGGGGGAGTTAAACGAATCCCCAAGTTAAACAGCGAACACAACAACAACTGTACCTCTGTTGAGCTCAGCATAGCCGTAAAAAGTCTGTAAGATTTACCAAATATTGCACAATGATGGATCATAAATAACTTATGTTTGCACGGTCGAGCCCAAGTTAGGAACTGCCAAAAAAAAAAAAAAAAAAACAAAATGAGCAGAGTGACGTAACGCATAAGGTTAATACTCGAATGGCAGAGAAACTGCCACACCCCTCTTTGCGCCCAGTAAGAACTTGGAACTGGCAACTGACTGCCCCGGCCATTAAGCACAAAAGGATGACCCTTGATGCCGTAAAAAAGAACTGACTGGACAATGGTCACTTGATGATGCGGGCGCGTCGTCGTCGTCGTCCTGACTGTTGTCGCCAGCGCCAATATACACTTAGAGAAATATACCCCCTGAAATGTACAAAGTCGTGGCGTAAGCTTGAAAGTTTTTCATATTTTAGAAGTAAATATACGAAATTAGATCTTTACATTTTTAAAGGTTTTTTTTTTGGAATTTTTCACATATAATAATAAAAAATTAAATAAGAATAAATAAATAAAAGTTTTCTTAAAAGCAGAAAGGCCTACACTTATTTCTTTAGAATAAAAATCAGACGGTTCAAGTCTCCATTAAATCATAAGGTTGAAAATTAAATTAAATTTAATTTATGAACTATCGAAATTATGTGAAATCTCAAAATGTAATTTAATGAACTAATAAACAATACAAAATTAAATACAAAAGTTCCCTAAATTTCAGACAAATGATTTAAAAATTTAAAAACAATTTATAAAAGAAAAGAAAAACCTTAAAAAAGCCACAACCCTCAGATTTAGGAATATACTCTCTGAATAATAAGGTGAGTTATCCTTGATGCCTAAAGTATGGTAAATTAGTATAATTCACTTGGGTTTTTTGCTGAGTGTAGGATTCTCATATTGCCATATTCGCATATTCCCACTGGGCGAGCGAGATGCAGCTCCTCGTTTTATATGCGCCTGCCTTTTTACGGCACAATGTCCAAAATGAACGGAAGCGACTCGTAAAACTAGCGAATTGTGAATTATGTCGCTGACATATAGTCCTGTCACAGAACGCCAGTCAATAGTTGACAATAAAAAGCGAATAGATGATAGAGGGGACATACATGTATGTGTATGTATAAAAAACAGCGTGGACATTGGTCAGGAATGGCAGCAAACTGCGATAAGTATTACTGGGATGTTTGGCGTCTATTGAACTCGTGTTTTGATCAATAAAAGGTGCATTAAACATGGCACAGGGGCACTTCAAGTGGATGGTTCAAGCAGTTGGAAAACATAGTCGTAAATACATTTTATTGTAAATTGTGCACAATAAAACTTTGGACTTGCGACTCTTGGCCTGAGGTGTGACTGTGGTGTGGAACGAATTCGGGTCAATAGCTCGAGTGGCTTAAAGTTAATGTTCAGTAAAAAGCCATTAGCTGTCATTTAAATATTCATTATTGCTAATGTTTACATGTCAAAAGATAAACCTTAACACAATTATCCATTAAAGCAACTAACCGCAAACTGTTTTCACAACGGAGTCACAGAAAATTTCCCAAGAAAAGCCAAAAAAAAAAATACTTTTAAAAGTTCAGGCAAAATGGCAAAGGCAAAAGCAACGGCAAAGGCAAAGGATAAGACATTGAATATGCACACGCCATAATCACATTAAAACGTAAACGATATGCAAATGGATGCGCTGACAAGGAAGCCCAGGACTGAGTCCTTGCTTCCTTCCTTCGAGTTCATCAAAAATGCGCACATGTAAAAAAGCCAAACGAAAAGAAACTGTTGGGAAAAACTATCGAGTAAAAGTTTCGCCATAGTCCTGCGGCAGGAAGTGACTACCTGACTGACTGACTGACTGACTGCCTGACTGACTGCCAAGTGTGCAAACATTATGTGCCGAGTGAGTTTTTCTTTCTGGGTAATCACGTACTCACTTACAACAGCAATTAGGAAAGAAGTGCTTGACGAAGTGCCGGGCGAGTGTTG
The DNA here is from genome assembly GCA_035041535.1 of Drosophila cognata. Taxonomy (NCBI): domain Eukaryota; kingdom Metazoa; phylum Arthropoda; class Insecta; order Diptera; family Drosophilidae; genus Drosophila; species Drosophila cognata. Next base: position 2,714,193 of record JAWNLC010000688.1, on the reverse strand, counting down.
GGAAGTGGTCGCAATTTTAATTCAATAAAAGTCAAACGAGGCATTTCCTGGTGCCCAAAGTTTCACTACTTGCTGCGGTCTGTTGCCTAAAGTCAATTAAAATGGCTAAAAGCTGTAAGATGCTGCCAGCACATGTATCTGCTTCGTGTCTTGTTATTATCCTGTCTTGTCTTCAGCTACCCAAAAAACTTTTCGCAACTTTCATTCACTGCGTGCCGCACATGTGAGAACGCAGCTCTCTCAATCTATTGTTGGCCTAATGCAATCAATGGGTATGTGTGTCCCAACTCTAGCCACTATTTGGGCCACTCAGATTATCAAAGGGTTCGAGTTACGGTTCCATTTTGCACTCTGCACGGAAAGTTGTCCGACAAGTTGTGAGTTTTGTTAGGAAACAGTACTGATCAAGATCAAATTTATATATAATAATAATTGGACTTTGCCTCAAGCATTTCTCAAATGCTGACAAACACACACAACTTGTCGAGCTGCCCTCGTTGAGTTAAGTTTTCACAATCGCAAAATCGAAATAAACATTGCATTGCCGTTTTCGTTGCCATTTCAATTAAATTATCAAAACAAGAGCTAGCCTGGAAAGAACAATAGCGCTGGCAGAAAAGGACCAAAGCCAACAACACCTAAGTAAGTGCATTTCGAAATCCTGTGCACCGTCAGGAGAGCTGCCTCCGACCGAGTCTGCCTCAAGTGGCGCCTGGAAGCCGCAAAGCCAGCCAACGCACACACCTAAGTCATTGTCGTTGTCATTGTCATCATGAGGCAGAGGAGCCTCATTGTTGTTGTTGTTGTTGTTGTTGTTCGACTTAAGACTTGGCAACTTCATTATTCTTGTGGCCAAAATGCTACGACGCAACTCCGTTTCGGCCAAATACCAAAATGACTTTTCGATGTGGTTTCATATTAAAACGAAGCAAAACAAGCGGCAGACAATTTCGTATGCAAATGACTCAAATGAATTTAATCAACAATTGTCTGTCTCACTGCCTCTGTATCCCTCTCACTCCATCCCCATCCCTCCATCTCTTTCACACTGTATTGTTTGGTGTTGGTTTGTGTACCTTGACAGTGTTGCTGTTGTGTTGTTTCTGCACACATTGTGTGCATTATTCTAATGAGATTTTGTCAGGCGGCAGTTTTTATGGGGCCACATTAAACGAGAAACACAAACGTGGCACAAACACGTCTGCAATTGTTGCACTTATTTTGATAACAACTTTTCAAATTAAATGGCCAGACTCTAGATTGGTCCGCACATTACGCATACGACATGTAACATGCATGCCAGCATAACTAACGGCATTTAGTGTCCTACATATATATATATATGTATGTTGTACACATGACTGTTGCTCAAGTTGTAGAAGTTGCAAGTAGTTGTTGCATTTCTGACCGCAGTAAACGTAATTGTCTGTGGTGCCGTGGTCAGTCAATAAAAGCAAACGGCTCTCGGCGACCCTTCAAGTGGCCACTGGCAGTTAGTTTATCCTGGCCATCAAAATGGTTCACTCATCTCAAACTCTCTGCCCCATCTCACGCTCTCTCTCTCTTTCTCTGTATTTCCCGCTCTCTTTGTCTCTGGCATTAAATTTAAAATTTGATGCTTTTGCTGCTGGCGCATAAAAAAAAACTGCGCTTAGCAGTAAAAACAAAAGGCAGCTAACCCAACGACATGTTGCAGCAACAATGTTGCCGGCTGACTCCGAACTCAGCCTTCAGCATTTTGTTTGATTTGCATATGACAAACGGTTAACGAAGAAACGGGGAACGGGGAACTGGCAACTTGACTGGGCATCTCTGGCTATCTACAACTGGGTTGTTCATTTTGCTGCAAATGACCGGCAATTATGTTGTTGCTGGGTGTGTGTGTGTGTGTGAGTGTGTGCTGCTGATAGCAGTTCAGAGACCGTGTCCGTGTCCGTGTCCGTGTCCATTGCGACGTGTCGTGTCCTGGCTTGTTATGTGGCTGGCAGACGTCGACATTGCATTCTTATTGACTGTAGTGTCCACTTTGGTTGCAGCCCAACCCAACCGATTCTCAATTTGCCCACCCACACCGAGCATCTCTTTGTATGTGCCACCCCCTCTCCCCCGCCCCCCTCGTGGCAACATTGTTGAAGTGGCTTTTTATACGTGCATTGGCCATTTGCGTTGTGCTGTGCGGTTGGCCATGCAAAATTAAATTAAAATGCATTAACAAAGCGTCCAAATGGGGTTCATACGACAAATACAAGAACATATATTTATTTGATGGTGCGTAAGACCCGGAAGCATTATCTGAACGCCACGTTGCGAATACGTGCAACATGTTTGATTCTCATACATACATACATATCTGATTACATTGACTTTATCACATAATTCATTCAGAGTCCTCTATGTCTAACATTAAGAACTCAATTTTCAACTTCTTATCTCGGGAATAGGAATTTTACTGGACTTTCGCTAATCCAGGAAACATTTATTAACATAACTCGCGTAACTCAAGTATTGTCAGACATATCTGGATACAATTATAATTTGCAAGCAATCTGATTGTTTGTTGGATGATTATTTTAAAGCGATTCTTAAGTTTGAACAGTAAGCAAACATTTTCAATGATTAAATTAAATTAATAATTAAATTTATTAATTATTAACTTTAATTTATAAATAAAATAGTTAATTTCAAACTAAGATAAATAATTTGGAAATTAAATTTACATGAAAAAACACATAATTTATTCCGATTTTTTTGAGTTTGTTTACTACTCTTTTGGCCCTAATTTCAGTCCTAATTTTAGTCTATCCACTTCAAATCATTGGAGCACTGAAGCTGCCAGTTTTCAGTTAAAATTTCAAATGACATCATCAGCAAAGCGAATAATTGATTTTCAGTTTGCTCGAGGCGCTTGGGGAACTCCCAAGAGCCAAAACGAATTTGAATAAAAAATCAGATTGGTGGCCAGGAAGCCACTGAAGCCGAAACCGAGCAGCAGATTATAAACAAAAATTCGAGAATTACACACAAAATAGAAAATGCCGCCTGCCGAAAGGAAATCCGAGCAAAAGGACACTAATATAAATAAAATTTCAATTACTCAACAATTAATTTCGTCTTGTGAGCAATCGTCGAAGCGTTAAAAGGCACACAGACCGGACCAGGACTGCGGATCCTTGAGAACTACTCGGGCGTATTTATACTGGATATTTAAAAGTTATCGCCAGCCAACGGAACTGCCAGCTGTGCCCAGCCTCAGTCCTGGCCTCAGTCCTGGCCTCAGTCCCAGCCTCAGTCCTGGCCTCAGTCCCAGCCTCAGGCCCAGCCTCAGTCCTGGCCTCAGTTTCAGCCTCCATCTCCATCTCGTTGTGGGGCCAACTTGAGCTCTTAGTTTTAATTGTTGGAGCAAGCATACGACACACAATTAGATGGCAGCGTATTTGTTTTCTGATTATGAAGCGTTAAGCAAAACTGTCAACGTGCAACCGAGAAACGCAATTTATTGAGAAACTTCTTACAACTGGCAGCCAACCGCCCCGCATCCCTCACATGCCCTCCTCATACGCATCCTGCCAGGCTAAAAGCTTATCTCTGTGCTTCGTCACTCAACCAAAACGACGACGGCGGCAAGAAGTTGATCTGAGGTCTCAGATAGTGTCTGTGGAGCAGCTTCTTCAGCTGCCCCGCCTGCTGCCTTTGCTCTGCTGTCTGGTCGTCACGCACAAAGGACTACGTCTCAAATTAGCAGAAAAATCTGTTATCCTTTCGTTTGGCTTGGCTTGCGGCGTGTTAATGATTTTTCTGTCTTTGCAAAGTTTTGCCAGCGAGCAAGTTGCCGCTGCTTATTGCCTTACAAATGAAGTGACAGAGCATATTTAAAATTAAACAATTTAATCCGCCGGAGACGAGGAGTCCTGCTATGCACGTGAAATGTTGACACTGTCGCCTGCTTGTTTTTCTTGCCTGCAAGGAATATGTGCTAATTAGCAAACAGTCAGCCTGCCAGGATACATACTGTGTGTGCGTGTGCTGAGTGTGTGTGTGTGTGTGTGTGCTTGTGTTGTGGCAAGGATTGTCTTACTCCTGCTGCTGTCTCGTTGTCTTGTTAAACAAATAAGTTTGTGCTGCGTTTGTCCTGCTGACGTGTCGCCTGCTCAGCCTTATCAGGCAACTGCTCGTCCTGCCCATTGTCATTTTCCGAGTGGTTGATTGGCACGTAATTTAGCTGAGCCCTTTAAGGTAATCGAGTAAGGAGGCAACTTTCCTCCATCTGCCCAACTCTGTCTATCTGCTCGCTCTGATTTATTCGCATTGCAAAACTTTTAAACACACTAATATTGTTAGTTCTTTGCAGTCGCCGTGGCAACGTTTGCTGGTTGCTAGGTGTTTGAGTTGCCAGGCACAAATATTAATTAAATTAAAATGTAATCATCGTTAATGGTCAACTGACAAATTGTCCATTATTCAATGCGCGTTCGTCAAAACCATAAAACGCATATATATTTCAAAATAATCATGTGAAAGGCAAAGACCCAACCGCAACCATGTTGATTACAAGCACTCAGCGGTGCCGACAGCTCCCCAACAAATAAAACCAAATAAAAGCCAGACCAGAAACCGTACCCATCACCGCCAATATCAATGACCAAAATCGAACTCACAAATAACCGCAATGTAACACATTTGCAAATATGCAAAAAGCCATCAACAAAATAAGCGTAGCCCTCCAAATGCGACTCGGAACAGAGCCTGCAATTGTTTGCCAAAAACATTTAAACCTTTATTTGAAAATTACACATAAGCATATTGCAATCGGCTGGGCGAAACTGGGGGGACTCTGCTGGACGAGCCCAACAGCCAGTCAATATTTACACACTCACAAAGAGTATTGCAACTATGTCTCTAAAGAGACGACTCCAAATAGGTTGTAGGTGCAACAAAAACTGCCAAAAATTGCTTGAAAATGTTGAAATGTTTGATTTTTGACTGTAAATTAAAAGAAGAAAAAAAATATATAAAAATAAGTAAAGACAAATATTAAAGTAAGTCAACGCAAAAAAAACTCACAGATTTTAAATAATAAATAAAATAAATAAAATTAAATAAATTAATAATTTTGTCAGTTATTCCACAATTTTTATATTTTAATATTTTATTCAAACTCGAACTAATTAAAGAATATATTAAATGACTTCAGCAAATGGCAAATATAATTTTTTATATCCCAAATTTTCAGATTTTTGTTCAATAAGCTTAAATTTGGTTGTCTGCTTTCGACAATAAAATAAATTTAATTATTTAAAATAGTTTTTTTTTCCATTTTACTATAAAAACTTTTTTTTTTACTGGGTTTTGCATCCATTGATTTTTCTAGTTTCCTTGCAATAAATGTTGGAAAATTTTAATTTTGAATATACTCGAATTTCTTATATCTCTTTTATGCATTCAAAATTTGAATTGAATTATTCACCTTTAATTCAATATTATTTAAATTTTAACATGAATTTCGAGTTAAAATTGTGGAAATGCAGGGCATATAATATTCAGTGTTTGGGGGAATGCGTTTAATTCTTGATTTCCGTTGAAGCTGTATGCGAAATATGTGAAACATATTTGCCAATGCATTTGGCAACATCATTAAGTTGAAAATTGTTGTGCCACAAGAGTGCAACGGCCTATGAAGGACCGCAGAGGAGGTGGCAAATGGGCGGTGGATTGCGTGTAGGTTGCAGTTGGAGTCGGGTGAATCCAATTGCACACGGGCAAAAGGCAATGAATTTTCATGAATGCAGTCAAGTCCATAAAAATTAATGCCATGGCAATTGTTTGCAGTTGTTGACCGTCCGTTCCCCATCGAAATGAGTGCGTTTTAAATATGAGTTAAAACCTCTGTTAAACTCGGCATTAAATCGAACTGAGTGCGCTCATCTCAACGTGAACCCATATGCATATGGCACTGGGCTTATCAAATGGTCATTTTTGTTTGCATTTAATTAAAAATCAGACAAAAAGAAGCGACACGTGTCAATGTGTCACCGGCAAACGTACGACGGACGCCGAGGAGTGAAGGGCGCGATAAATCACGCTTAAAACAAACGCCAAGTAATTTATCAACGTCAACACACTCGGAACGGGCACTGGCACATCTAAGCAAAGAATCGAAAGGATTAAAACCTTAACCGTTGCATAATTAAACAAGTGAGAGTGCTGTAGTCGTGACAGCTCGACTACGATATACCCTGCACACAGCTGTCAAATATTGTCTGGTTTTATTTTGCACACTCAAATGTAAGCAGGTATGGAATTGGTCCAAAGGTTGTCTGTTTCTCATTCGATCTCTATCAAATTTGTGCTGTTGATTAATAATATGTCAATATATATGTATCGATATGTATCGATATCGATCAAATAAACTGGATGTGCGCGGGATATATGAGATTTTATATTTTAAATTCTAGTTCTCCACATTCTGATCCTGAGATTATTATTTTATTTGTGCACAAATTCAAAATACTCTTTTATTAAGCCATTTTCAATGGGACAATCACCCAACCCATTTGTCGGGGAGTGTGCAACATGGGGCATTATCAATGTAAATTGTGGCAGCCACGTCTGTTTGCACTACTCAAGACTTTTGCTTAGTTTTCAATTTAATTGTTGCTGGCTGGCTTTGGTCATTTGGTCAGCCACACACACACACACCCAAACACACACACACACACACACACACAGACACTCTGGTTGTTTGCTTGTGTATTTGTGTATCTGTGTTGTGTTTATTTTGGGCTTGGGGTAAAGTTCACTAAATTGCATTTCGGCACGCAATTAGTGGTTCATTTGCTGCGTGGCTGAGCCTCCCACAAATACATATCTTGGCCATCGATGTTTGTCCGGTTTGGCTTGCTATTTGCTTTGTGTGCAAACTTAATTTCATCTTATTACGGTGCAGAAATTTTGCAATTTCCGTAAATGCGGCCAGCCCCGTACCCCAGCCCAGTCCTGCCTCGGCTGGTCAGCAATTGGCAGTTGGCAACTGCGTCTTGAGCTATTTGTCCTTTACCTTTGAGCGGAAATGGAAAATGTTGGTAAGCAGTCAGCTGGCCAGGCTCAAGTGTTTATTTGGAGTCCTAGGACTTGGTTATTATTAGTTTATGCTCTGGCTTTTACGCAGCTCTAATCATTCATCCCTTAAAGGTGCTTTCGCCATCTGAAATTTCAGTGATTTCTTGCAATTACGATAATAAATTCAAATTAACCAATTTATTGCATTAGCTATGCTGAAAAATTACGGTTGCATTTTAAGGACACTCCTAAGTATCATGTTGCCCATTTGTCACAATTTCTTCCCTTTTTTTGTTTTGCTTTGTTTCTATTTTATGAGCATCAAACAGAAAGCAGAGCAGCGCATAAAAAAGCTAATTTAATTAAAAGAAAATGCAATCAAAAACGCCATTCTATCGCTGCTGCTGCTGCTGCTGCATTGCATTGTCCTGTGCGTGCCGCCTTGCAATTTTCCTTGACGCAGGACACTTTTTACGACCGCAGAACAATGACGAAATGCAGCAACAGACCAAATGCAACCCAAGTGAAAAAGTGGAAAAAGACAGTGAGGAAAATGCAGGCAACGGCATGCGGTTGTTTTCCTCGATGCGATTTTATGCACATTTATCATAATTTCACACGCAGCCCTCCACGACGACGAGTCACAACAAGGACACTTTTTTAGTTCTGGGTTTGGTATGCGCATAAAAAATATAAATTTAAGTGCAGTTCCTTCTTAGGGGCGGTGGGGAGGGAAGCGCAGAAATTGCATTTCGCCTTTTACGACCAATGACATTTATGGCATATTCTTAGCCCGGCTGCAACCCGGGAACCAGTAATAACCCATTAAAACTATTCGTAAACACACCTAGCCTAGGTAAGGACTGCAAATCGCCCGTTGTGCCAAAGGACTTCTCTATGCATGACAGCAACATGTCAACACTTTTCGGTTGCGATTTTCTTGGCGCCAACAACAATGTTTGAACTGGTTATTAATATTAATGCGCCCAAACCCTTGGCCATAAACTATCTGAATGCCGTCGTTAATAGGAATATATTCAAGAAAAACACAACAAATATAAAAAGGACATTCGGTGTATGTGATACCCTGTAGCAAGTGAATAATATTTAAATAATACATTTTATTACAATATACCCAGTAATTACGAAAAAATACTCGACTTGGGAAGACAGCTTTCCCTTAAGAAATATGATTTATGAATAAGAATTTAATTTACCAAAAAGTGTCGCGAATTTGTCAAAATCAGTGCGCTTTTTTCTGAGTGATACTTTATAATCATACATGTTCATTATGCACTTTCTCATAAACTTACAGGGTATATTTAGTAAAAAAAAACAGGAAAGAAATTTTAGCCGTAAAAATCCAAATAATAAAATTACTTTTTATTTACTTTTGCTGCGCGCTTGCCTCAAATCTCGGGAGGTATTATCAGACACGTTTTCCGGTAATTGAAGTGTTTGTTGCTACCCCCGTTGTTGTTGTTGCTGTTGTTGCTGTTGCTGGCGGCTGTGGCAGCTGCTTGAGATGACATCCTGGCTCTCATAATTCTACTTGTGACAAATCAACGCCCTCTTGTAGTTAACTTCCTGCTGCTTCCTTCTTTTTACGAGTGTGTGTAGTTTTAGTAGTAGCCGTAGTCCTTGCCACTGTCCTTGTTGCTCTTGTTGTTGTTGTTGTTGTTGCTGCTGCTTTATCAAAAGTAATTTCGCTTTTATTTCCTTTGACTATTGCCAGCGATTTCCGTTTTTTCCGTCAATAATTTCATCTCATTTCATTCTTTGTCATAAAAATGGCCAACAACAACAAAAAAATGTTGCAAGTGAAGAAGTTTGTTATCCTTGATCGTATTCTTGTTGTTGATGCATGCAATATGCACAAAGTTTCCTATTTCAATAAAAAAGAATACTATACGTCCAAATGTGGATATAAATCTATAAAAAACAAAATCTTTGCGTTTATGTCGTAAAAGCTTTTGGGGTAGCATTTGTTGAATGTTTATATTTGTGTGCAGACAGCTGGACGACAACTTTGTAGCTGGAATGAAGCCTTTGAGTCAAAAGGACATATTATAAATATTACAAGCTACGATTCAAACTAATTTCTCAACTCCATCTCTGTTTTGCATGGTTACATTGGATAGTTTTCCAAATATCAAAAATCATTTTGAAAAGGAAAGAGAAGAACTTTATCAGATAATCCAACAATATGAAAAATGTCACGTTTTGAACAAGCATCTCGTTTTCTCATTGTAAAGTCAAATAAAGGAAATCAATCACAACAATTTCCCATCGAGAGAGAAAAGAAAAGACTTTCCCAGCATCTTCAGAGCGACACTCAACAATGGCATTCAATTAGCATCCACATAAACCGCAGATTTTCTACGCTTGCTTAGCATAAACATTTATGATGATCGACATTAGGAAACCCTCGAGAAATCTCTGAAAGGCTACCTGAATTCTCATCTCTCTCTCTCTCTCTCTCTCTCTCGATTTATTAGCTGACATATTTATGCATATTATTAACATTAAGTTGAATGCAACTTTTGCATTTATTGCGTTCGAAACTGAAATTTGCAAATGTCCTTTTCGCATTTGGCTGTGTACATTTGGCATGGGATCATCATCATCATTATCATCATCGTCCTCATTGTTATTGTCATAATCATGCAGGGAAAGGGACGCGCGCCTCCGTGGCTCATTAATTTTTATTCGCGCTGCGTGTGTGTGTGTGTGTGTGTTGTGTTGTGTTGCATGCCTGGCTTTTGGTTGCAATAAAAACATATTTTATTAGTTGGCATACAACAGCGCAAAAAGGATGCACAATGTGCGTGTTTGCCTAGTGGCAGAGTCCTGGCCAAGTCCTGGCTTGATCTCACCACCATTTGTCCGTTGTCCTTGCGCTGATGACTTGCTGTCAGCATAAATTCATTATTTATGGTGCAATCAATGCGACCGAGCGTATGTCAAACACATCAAAAATCAACAGCTCATCAGTCGTTGCCACTGCCACTGCCACTGCCACAGCTGAAGGCGACTCGCTATACTGGTGTCATTGCGCCTCGCAGGAAGTTTGTTTATTTTATAGTTTTAGACGCCGCCGTCGCCTTCTGCGGCACGGTGCGCAAATTTGCAAATTCTGCGCCGCTCCACGGGTTGTCCAGCCCAGAATTGTGCGTCCTGTTTGCCTGTTTGCCACCAGCCATCAGCGCTGCTCGCAAATTTGAATCTCTTTTATGTGACACCTCATAATGGTTGACGTACGTCGACTGTTCATTTGCCAAACAATACCCCGTAATATGTGCTGTGAAGGGTATATTAGGATAATCGATAGTTTATCAACAGAACATGCTTTATTTAGAATAGTCTCTTTATCATTCCCATTTCAGCATATGATCTGCCGTAATATAGTTAAATTAAATAAATAATAAATAAATAAATAAATCTGTTCAGATTGTACAAGTAAGGTAATATTGTAGCTATATAAATATATGTATATATATATATATATATATATATATATATATATTCTTTAATACTTGTAAGCTCATCTAGAACTAAGTAAAAGCAATTTCAAATGCAAACTCAATTTTCTTTCTTCGCTGTATTTTTTATATGCTCAATTTATTGATCGAACTTTCATCTGACATTTCTTATTATTATATTATAATTACAATTTATTATAATTTAATAATTAATAAAATATATTTGATATATTTTTAAATGCTAAAATTGGTTTCTAATTTATAGAGTAGCTTGCAGAAAAGTGATTTTATTATAATTAAATAATTTTTACTTACTTTATTTAAGATTGCCACTCACAAAATGGTCTCAGAATGGCATCGATACAGATGTCAGTTCACAATCATAAGTCGAGCATCGCCGCTTTAGTCACTTATTATAAATGTTTACAGGGTATACACAGATTATGCACTCTTTAACTGGCCTTTCCTGCTCGGCTCTATTTGCATTTGGTTTGTGGGGTGTGCCAGTTGTTATTTATAATTCCGAAATTAACGTATTTAAGTATTGACAATGTTTTGCCATAATTCACTATTGCCACTTTATTTGTCCAGTTTGGGAACTTGACACATGACTTTAATGCCTTTAAGGACTATTATGTGTGTGCCATAAGACGAAGTAGCCAAGTAATTAAATGCTCAACTTGGCTGCGTGTGCTCATTAAACGCTGCCAGCGCAAATGATGAATGGCAGAGTGCTTCCTATCTTTGGGTTGTTCACATTTTCCACCCTGCAATTAATATGCTCTTAATCGGGAATGGGGGACAACAAGCCACTAGACTGATGTCTTCCATCATCTTGCGTGATTTGCGCACCTCACGAGAACTCCCCTTCAAGCCACGAGTTGCTAATGCGTCATCTTGCTGAGCTGTATCAATATCCTGGCATATCCTGGCATATCCTGCGGTCACGCATCGTCTTGCTCTAGTCATAATTTCGATGAGCTCTTCTCACTCGCTTATTTGCTGTGTGCTCCTCTTAAATATTCATGCGAATCTGCGCCTTGTCAGCTTCGTTTTCCTTTAATGACATTTCAATAATTAATGTATTTTTCTTCCCATTTTTTCCATTTCCGTTTTCCTGCCCGATTTCGGTTGCCATTGTCGCTGAAGTGTGCGTGTCCTTTATGTATTTGTTTCTTTTTTTTGTTCTCTTTCTTTTTTGGCTGACTTTTTGACTAGCCTGTCGCCCTGTGAGATGTCATCAATCAAAGAGCATTTTTAAATGTTTCGCTTAGGAACTGCTTGTCGCGGCTTATAAATGATGCTGTTATACGATTTTTTCTTATTTTTTCGAGGGTTTTTTGATTACTTTTGGGCGTTTTCGAGCTAGTTTCTCAAATGGCAAATGTTCATTAATTTTAATAAGTCAAAATAAGTCAAGAATGCTAATGTTGTAATTGCGTGAAAGTGGGAGTGGTTTGAATATTTTAAGTGGCTTAGTATGTTGAAGCATGTTCTGTAGATTTGTTGGCAGACATAACTTTTCTAATCAGATATATCATCTAATATTAAATCAAACTCTATTACAGGCAATTTCTTCTTTTAGTTAGTATATCCCAATCCTCCAAAATCCATCCACTAACCAAAAAAAAAAATAATATTAATTTATTTTAAGTGCATTGGACTCTTTTGCATAAATAAGGCTCGATATACTGCCCAATCATATGGCCATCTCCTGTTCCAATTCCAGTTTCTCTTCAGCTTTGGGAAACTTTATCTGAAATCAAACTCAACTTCTAATCGCATTTGCTTCTCAAATCATCTTAGTTAGTTCTCTTCTCGGCACAACTGTCATAATACCCACAGCAAGTGGACTGGGAAAGTGCACAATTTTTCCGACTGACTAAGTCGACACCCTGGGCACAAGTTGATCTCTTTTCTTAGCTGAGCTGTGGACACAGCTCATAATTCGTGTAAAAACATTTCTACGCCGCTGAGCAGCTCAGCTAATGTCATTAAGTTGCCATTAGTTGTTGTTGACTGATTTGATTTAATTTCATTTTTTGCACAAGAACCACACACAAAAGGGCCAAAAAGGGACTCCATTGTGTACTCTTTATATCTGTTCTCCCCTCTCTTTCTCTATCTTTATTCTCAACACTCTACTTTTTGTTTAATAATAATCTTCAAACATTAACATTTTTGGTCTGTTTTGATTGTATTATTTTTCCGTTTTCCAGATCCTTACACTAAATGTTGAACCATTTTATATTTTAATTTATTATTTAATATTATTTATATATTTAATATATTCGGGATATATGTACTTTTAACAAGAAAAAATAAATACATATTTATAATATTTATAATTATGACAAGTTAAAAAATAATAAAATAAAATATATTAAAAAAGTGAAGAAATTTTATGCTGACATTTTTATTATTATTATTATATCATTTAATTTATGATAGAGCAACTGTTAGTCGTCTATGCTCAACCAGAACATGCACATTTTTTTTTTGGTTATTCTCTACTGCTCTTCAGGGAATTATTATTGTTGATGTTGGGTAGATTTGGGTCTTTACTCAATTTTTTTTTTTGCATGAAAGTCCGCAGAGTGAACCCGTCTTCCGAACACATCTTTGCTGCCTGAGTGTTTTAATCGAATAATTTGTTTGGGACAAACGCGAAACTGGTCAAAATATCAGGGAATTATGTGAAGAATGGTCTTCGATAAAAATCTGAAGGTTGCTTAGCGGCAGCTTTGGTGCACTTCTTGGAAATTTATATCAATAGTGAAGCGAAGTTTGTTTTGATGCGAGTTCACTTAACTTGGCAGCCATATTAGAAGCGCTCTTGCCGACTAATTAGCCGTTGAAAAGTTTGGCAAGTTCTTTTGGCTAACAGTTGTATTAACTGTTTTCTGTCTGTGATTTTTACAGCTTTACTTACAAATCGCTCTGGCATGCCAAAAGTTTTTATTGCGTGTGGCCCAACAAGTTGTCGCGGAGAAAACATAATCATAAACTTGTCTCAATTATTTTTCATGTGGCACGCCCCCGTCGCGTTGCGTTGCGTTGCGTTGCAGTGCGGCATTTAGCCAACTTTTGTCTGTGTGTTGAACGTTAATTAGTTTTGTTGGGTAAAGTGAAATTTTTGATTTTTTCCCGCCCGTGCAAAAAACTTTTTATGAACTTTTTGCGCCAAAAACTGTGTTTGCCAATCAAAGTGAATTGAACACACAGGACGCACAGGACGCACAGGACGCACAGGATGCAGCATCAGGATGCAGTGCGTCTGATTGCAGCTGCATAAGTGCAAAAGTTTAATTAAACGATGGCGTCTAGGGAAATTCAGGCGCTTATGATGAGCCCCCTTTGAATTGCCCGCGCTCATTTTCCATAACATTTTCCAGCTGCTTTTCGCTGAAAAAATGAAATCAAGTTAAAAATGCAAATTGTTTTGTTAGCACCTAATTTCTAAAGATTATCAACGGGGGGATAAGGGACAAGAACAACCAAGTTTGCAGCTGAAAATGTTTCTCTACTTTTGCATAATTGAATTTGCCTGTTTTCTGCGCTCGGCGATGAGTTTGGTTAACTTGGCAACTCTGCCGCGGGCAATTTTGCTGTTAACACGTCAAGTGGAAAACTTTGGCCAGAAAACTACAATATGAAAACTAAACATAAAAAAAATAAAATGTTTTTCGGCATATTCCGATATGTCGATTAACAAAGCGAAAGAATCGTTAAGGTTTGCCATATTAAATAGGTTACATAAAGTTTACATAATTATTTCAGGTGAGGGATGGAGAGAGGGGCATCTATTGAGGCAGAGGGAGAGCTATGTATGTATTTCGCACATATTTATGTAGTTTGAATGGCACAACTTATATTTGTTTAGCCGACGGCATTTGTAAAAGAGCATTTAAAATTTGGTTCCTTAAGTTGTTGAACATTTAACGTGTTTTTTAAGGTTTTATTATTATTATAATTGTGGCAAACAGCACTACGACCTATAAGGTCTATTGTGCCCCCTTTCTGAATGCCAGGATCTTTGCTGGGTTGAGGGTTTCTATGTCCTTGGGCCTCATGACATGCTTCCCTAGGATGCTGCATCATTTCCTAATTAAGGCGACGCTTTCTGCTAGGTTTTTTAAGGTTTACTTCTTGATAAAAAATTCAAATTTGATAATTAAATCAATCGATGCTCAAATGAATTTGACTACCCTTACAAATCTAAGATACTTTTTATGAACAGGCATAATCGTGTATTTTGTTGATAGTCCTCAGTTACTAGAATATTATTTAGCATTCGTGATTTAATAGTTCTTCACTTGAAGTTAATATCTTATCGTGCATTTGTTGATTAAACCAATATTTAACACATTCAAAACAACTATTCAATTATTTTATTTGAAAGTTGACAAGATTAGATTGCAACCATTGACCAGGAAAATATGAATTGTACATTTGGATCTATACTCTTGGTGATAATTGTTTGATGTTGCCAAAGTTCTTGCAATACATTTTGCACTTATTTAGAGTTTACTGCACGTCTAAGTTTTTATTTACCAGTTTTTCTGAACTTAAAAAAAAACTAATAATATTTAATTGAATTGAAATTTAATTCTTTAGGCTTTACAATATCATTAATTATTATATAGTCTATATTAATAACTATATACACATTGCTCCTCACATTTTGAAGCCGCTATAGATAAAATTTCCTCATTTTTTCGTTAATTTCATTTTTGAAAGCTTTTACTTGCAACAAATTAAGCTGAAATTAAAAAAAAAAACTCAGAATTTTCTTGGAATTTGTAGCCTCCACAATTCATTTATACAGTTCCGTTTAAAACGAACAATTTATAATCGTGTTCATCTAAAAAGAATTGCCACAAATTCATTGTGATTGGAAGCCGTCGGCAAATGACAAATTCAGATTTCGAGAAAGTTCCTTTGTTCCAGAAGATTCAAATGCATTGTACGACTACGAGATGGAATATGCCTTCCGTAATACATTTATCGTATATATATGCACATATATATATATGTACATCTCGATATATATACATGAGTATATGTACATATATATGTATAAGTGTGGTATGTGTTCGTCTATTGGACTCTTTGATTTATTTGTTTGTTTATTTATTTCCGATATTATTTATATTTATTATATTCTTCCTAATTATTTTTTAGTCGTTTGTTTTTCATTGTGAATTTTCTAAAGAGTTGTATGACGCAATAAATAAAAAGTCAATATTTGGATTATTTTTTCAAGTTGCTGTTTTTATTTGATTTTTTTCTTAGTTTTTCGTTTTTTTTTGTGTTTGTCAGAAAATTGATACAATTTTTGACAAACGTTGTATATTAAATATAATAGTTAATTATGCATTATCTTTTCGTCAGCGTTTACAAAATGCTTATATTGTTGCTTAAGTTCTAGGTAAGAGGACGCTTAAGATTTAGTACATATTTTGATAATTATAATATTTAGATTTATAATAAATCGAATATTGCTAAATTGAAAACTCGTTTTGCTTACAAAATAATTGCATAATTTCGAGCTATTTGTTGTTGTTGTTGTTGTTGCTGCTGCTGCTGTAGAAACAAAACCATTTTATCACAATCGCTTTTTGATGAGTAAATTTTTCGAGGACTGAATTTTGTTGTTTATTGTGTTGAGAGTTGAGTTGTGGCATTAATCAATTAATGCTGTTCAATTGTTGTTGGGGATGCTTGTTGTAGATGTAGTTGTAGATGTAGTTGTAGATGTAGCTGTAGATCTATTGTTTATTGTGATTTACTCAGGATGCGTTCTCATTGCGATGGTTTGCGCCACTTGCAACACTTGCGGCCCGCCCTCTGCAGACACTGGCTGGCCGTGGAGTCCATTAGCTGCCGAATTGTGTTCAGCATCACGGTTGCCATCTGCCACTGGCGGAGGCGCAACAACTGCTTTTCCTGCTCGCGAGCCTTGCGCAACAGTCTCGCCTGGTCCGGAATATAAAATGCGACGGCCATTGTGGATTATTATTTATCCAGTTGTTTTTATAGAGGAAAACTTCTTCTTTGTCTCAGCAAATTGCACAATTGTTTGCAATTATTAAATGATGTCTTTCTTTGCCTTTGATGATGACTCAAGACTTTCTCCTTTTGCGATTTAGCGTTAAGCACACAATGAATAAATTGACGACACAAATGCTTTGTAGTTGTAATTGTTGCTTTTTACGCACACGTCAAAAATGTTTTTGGGTTCGTTCACTTTGTTCTGCTACTCAGTTGATGATGCTGTTGCTGCTGCTGTTGTTGGCTTGCGCACACGTCCGTACGCTTCGATGGCTCACTACAAACTGGCTGGCGTGCGGGCAACGTGCGCTCTTATATCCATTCTCTCTCTCGCAGTCGTATTTTGTTCTTGATGTTCTCTCTCCTGCTCGCAGTAGGCCTTTTGTTGCTCTCGCTCTGGCGCTCGCTGCTTAAATTTTTTGTTTTGGTATTTTTGTTGACATCGCCTCATTCGTAAAAAAATTGAATATTGTTGCCAGGCCGCGGCTGCGTCTGCGGTGAGTTTGTGGGCATGGACGGGTGTTGGGTGCGCTGCGGCCACCTTGCGCTTGTTTGTGTGTGTGTGTGGGTATGCTGTCGTCACAGGCGTCGCTGCGCCTTTGTTGAGAAGTACAGTTAGCATATTAATTGTATTAAATCGTCGGCATGACAAACGTCTGCAAGGAAGGCAGAGAGACAGAGCTCTGTGAGAGCTGAGGGAGCGAAAAAATCCTACAAATGTATGATTGTGTGCGTGCAGGTGCGTGTAATTAAACTCTACACACACACACTTACAAAGATACCATTTGTAGCGAGCTGTCAGCTTATTCGTATGACGAGCCTTATATTTCTTTATCAGCGCACACATTTTATAAGTGTTTTACAAGTGTTCTCGCCCGCTTCCGACATCTACACGTATAAGCTAAATAGTATAAGTCACGACTGCCTGTCATAAATTACTTTTTTTCAACAATGGGCTCGTTTCCATAGCTCATATTTTTTTGTTCGCGAAACGAACCGAAAATTATTGCTCACATTTCGCCATTTGTTATTCTGTGATAAGGGAATAAAATATATTTTAATTTCCAAATTATGAAACAAATATATATAAATATTAAAAACAAGTATAACACATCTTAATCAAAACCATTCAAAAAATACTATATGTATATGTCATTTTAGATTATTTCTCCGTGATATTGTGAATAAAATTGTTATAATATATAATAAACTTGACCTTGTTTTATTTATAAATTATAAATTCATAAAATGGTGTTCCCACTAGCATTGTTTGTGAAACTATAAGTATAAATAATAAACTTGGCATAGATTTATTTATAAAATGAAAATATTTAAAATAGAAACAATATAATTATTTGTAATAAATAAAAACCTTTATAAATGGCATTGTTTTCAATGCAGTTTATATTTTTAATTCATTTAAAATTACTGAAAGTACAGCAATCGACTTTCTATCCATAAATAGTCCAACTAGCCTATCCAAATCGGAGCTGACTCTGGCTGCGCTCTTGACTCCACCCACAACGTCGTCACTCCTCACTTGACCCACGCTCAAGCACTCAAACACACACACACTCACACAGTTGAGCAGCGAAAGAAACCTTCTTCTTCTTCTTATTCTTCGTCTTCTTCTTCCTGCTACTTTGCAGCCTTCGTCTCAAGTATCTTTCGTTGTTACACAACTTTGTACAGTTAGGGGTTGCTTTGGGTCTATTGTGTTACAACAACTACTCCGCTTACTGTTTCTGTTCTGCTCTAAAATTTGGCTTCTCGTTCGCACAAGCGACGCGTTCGCTGCATAGTTTTTTTTTCCTTCATGGTTTTCAGGCAACATAAATCCAACAGAGGCGTGGCTTATTTCCCTAACATTTGTGCTACCCAGCAAAAAGCCGGCAACAACATGTTCCCTTTCGCTTTGGCCAACGGCTGAAGTTGGATTTTTGTATGCTTCTTTCTGCCTTTATTTCTATTTCTTTTTTCTTTTTTTTTGGCTACTTTACTTTTTGTATTTTTGTGGGGCGGAGCTTTGTGCGAGACCTTTTTGTGGGTGGAGTCTTCCATGGGTCACGGATTATTCTGACCAAATCGATGCCTGCCTTTGAGCTAAATTCGTAAATCGAAATAAAATAAAATAAAAATAGAACTCGCTTATGCCGTCGGTAATTTACGCATTAGCCGCTCATAATTGAGCCAATTAGTGAATTGCCTTTCTTTAGATACGAACTCAACGATAATCCTTGAGATACATAAGAGTTTATAAGAGTTCCAATTTTGGAAATTGCTCAATGAGGCGTAAGAAAAGGTTCCGATTGAAATCGGTTGTTTTCTTAAAGGATTACATGATATTTCGTTTCGATCCGCATGCGGGTAATTATTGCAATTTTTATTGAAATATTTGAGAGACAGAGTAAAATCAATCTGGGGTTGTTGAGGAACCCATATACATGTATATCCATATTTATGTTTACCATTGTTGTCGCTATCAATTTGCATATTTAGTATCTAATTGCATGGAAATACAATTTGCTCAACTCTGCTCAAAATCATAAAGAATCAATTTAAAGTTTTTGGGTTATGGAAACGGAATATGTCAAATTAGCTTTTAATTGAGTTTTCAATCTGCATGTCAAATAACCCACATGATCGGAAGAAGAACAAGAAACTTGACGCGTGCTCCCCCTCCCCCTCAAAAAGTGTGTCAATCAGATTGATTAAACATTTCGTTGTCAGCTCACTCATTCCAGTCATTCCACTCGTGCCCACTTTACTTTCCCTTGAGCAACTCCAGTTTCCAGCTTAACTGTAACTGCAGACCAATCTAAAATTTTGTTCATTTTTTTCAGATATATTTCACCAGCTCTGCTTTAGTGACCAGTCATTGTCTTTGTTTTTAAGCAAAATAAAATTGTTCATATACAGTTGTGTAAATAATAATAGCACCACTGGAACAAGAGTTCTTTTCAAAGTTGTCTTTTTGAAATTTGTAAGTTTAATATACCTTTTTAGAAATGGAAGAAGACTATTCAAAAAAAGTAAAAACAAAAAATAAACGATTCACAAATTTCAAAATATTTTAATTCAGTTAAAAGTAGTATGAAAAAATTAAATTATATGAAAAACATGCATATATTAAAAAGATTTTCAGAAACATTACTAATATAAATTTATAGATGGAATACTTAAGAATACATTCAAGACCAACATTGAAAACTAATGCAAAACTATTATAAGAAAAAATGTCGTAGTGGTGCTATAATTGTTTTCGGAACTGTACGTAATGTATATGTATATATGTAAAAGACGTGGTCGCTTGGGACTGCCTCAAAATCATAAATTGTCGATATGCTAATGTGAAATGCCATCAGCTCGACGACTTGCGTAATGTTTGCTTCTCATTCCATTCTCACTTCTGGCTTCTCTCTCTCTCTCTCTCTCTCTGTTTCTAACTTTCATTCGCTCAATACAAGTAAGCCAATTTGCGATCTTTCTGCGCTTTGTCACCATCTTCTTACACTCATTTAAGCTCTGCTTATCTTCCGCAAAGAATGCCAAGCGGGTATTTTTGAGCTTACTTCATTGCTTAAATATCAATTATTCGGAAGGGAATTCCCTTGTTAAATTTCTTTGAATTTCTGCGCTTCCGGTCTAACAGTTGAGACATTATTATTACGATAATTATTATTGTTAATCTATGTGGTTTGTATTAGCCACTCATTTTTATTCAAGCGCACACCTTATCTAAAATGAAAGAACTCTCATTGGGTAGCGTCATTACGTATTTCTAAAAATAAAATTCAGATATTCAGCTAAAATTCTATATAATAACTTGTATTTTCTTCCGTGTGCATACATTAAAAATAAGTAAGAAATGTCATGAAAATTACGTGTTCATATTATATTAAATGTGTAAAGTACTTCAGTTGTATTGAACAATATTAAATTATATGCAGAAAAAATTTACGTACATTTAAGAACGATTATTAATTTAAAATTTAAGTCTGCCTTAATTTAATGACGTATATATGAACAAATGAAGGTGAAAAGAAAAATAAGACAAGTTACTTGTGAAAGATTTTCTTTTAAAAAAAGAAAAGCAATATACTCATTTTCTATGGCTATTATCGTTGACCTTCCTTAAAAAATCAGCAGTACAAAAAGCAGCTGCAGATTTATTGACACGGATTTGAAACTGCACACAGATTAGCAGGCAACTTTTTACATTTATCTTAGAAGCATAGTATCTAAATTGCACAGTGCCTTGTCGAATTCCCACTGGGTGATTTACCTACCGATCGTTGTCTCTCTTCGTTCCACTTCGTATAATTTGTATTAATTTTTTATGAGCTCTTTTGTGGTCGACATCGCTGTTGCTGTGCCTGCCGTTTTGATATGTATACCCTGCCGGTGATCAATATAAATATAGCACAAGTCGTGTAACGTATCATTCAATAAATAATATTTATTATTGATATAAATTTATATGTATATGAAGTATGTGAGTTTATGCATATACATTGTTGAACATCAAGGCGATCTTATAAAATATATATTTTCCTGAACGTAACGGTGAACTGTTCTCTCTTATATGAAACTATCTTCGGTTGGATCGGAAAAGTACATAATAGAGTTTCTAAGCTTTATAGTAAAATACTTCCTATATTATAATCAGCAACGGCTTAAAAAAGGAATTTCTTTTTAAAACTATGTTGGCAATAATGGTAACTGTAACTTCGAAATTGTTTGCTTGTCCGTGAACATCGTATTTCATATGTCTGCAAGTGTATTTTATCTTCGGTGTGCTGAAGATCGACTATCGTCTCTTCTCTTTCGTGCTTTATTTGTTTTCCATTTAGAAAGCACCCGAAACAAAGGCAATTGCCGGGTGATCCGCAGCACATGGGTCATTAACTCCTCTCTGCCGTTTGTAACGCCTGTCATTGCTGCTTAGGCAGACAGACGATCGTCTACGACGCGAGCGCCGAGGTGAAGCTTTGCCGTTTCCCAGGCAAAGCGAAATACCAATCAACGAAGCGTCCGATGACTCATCCTCGCATTGCACTTGGCAGTGGATACGGCTTGTGAACTGGAGAGTCGGATGGGAGGGGGGAAACATACATACCAAAACGAGACCCATTTAATGTTGTTTAACGACTGTTTGCTGTGTGGAGTTTTCGTCTCGTCTCGCGTCTCGTCTCTTTTCGTTTCATCGGGGCCACAACATGTGCATAACTGTTCGCATTTGGATTCGAACTGGGATTCGGACACACGCACACACTCAACGCAAAAAACAGATACAAGCCGACACGAAAAATGATATGCCGATAAGATTGTTAAACAAGCAGTTCCCGAAACAGATTTGAACCTTCAACGGACTCTTGGCCTTTGTTTCATTTATTTGATTGTTCTTTCTGTTTGCCCATCGATGATTTCTGTGTGTGCGTCAGTGTGTGCGTGTGTGTCTTGTACAAACATGTCAGTGTTATATGCTCATTTTTATTTGAGTAATTTTCGCCCCTTTTCCATAGATTTGATGAATAGATAACGAATGCAGCGCTCATCTCTACTATCTGCGGTTCATGCAACAGCAGGTCTCTGATTTTTTTTTTGTTCCGTTTACTTGGGAGGTGCGTAGTAGGCAACATGTCGTTGCTTGTTTAAGCGTTTCTTGCATTGTTCCTGTTTTTATTTTTTTTTTTTGTGTTTGCCTATGTCATTATTTGTCTATGGTCTTAGTTGCACTAACATTTTCTTCAGGGGCAGTAGTCGAATGACTTCAACTTGACTTGGAGTGAGGAATGTGCCCGAGCTGAGAATGAGTCATGCTGCGCTTGCAGCCGTTCGGGAATGCCGCTGTAACATGCATGCATGCATGTGGCAAGTTGTTGATTTGTTGTAAGTAGGTGCAAGTGCTTGCTAAATTTATAGAGCATATCTTCAACATTTACACATTTTTGTATCTTGAACATGCTCAAAATGTTACCATTTTTATTGGTAGGCAACTTGAATCATAGACAAATTAAAGGATTACGTAATTATATATAATTATAGTTATAAATATTATTATTCGTATTCCACGAATAAAGTTATTTTTTTTAAATTTTAATATTATTTGAATAATACTTTACATATGAATAATTTAACTATAAAAATTATTATTAAAAATTTACTTTAAAAAATGTTGTATCTAGTTTGCATAGTTTTTGGCAGCACACTTGGCAATAGCACAATTTCGTTACTTTAACAATTAAATGCTTAAAAAAGTTGTTGCCAAAATTATTTTCCATTCATTTAAAATAAAATTTGAATGCCATATTCAGCAATTATAGAGAAGATTTTTAAGTTAGTTACTTTAACAGTCTTTAGCAATTTGAAGTAATTTAAAGTTCCTATTTTATGTTAGGAGATTTTTATGAGGAACGCATTACATATGCATTCAAGTACTTAGATCTTTTATTTTTTATGGCCACTTAAACAGTCGAAGCTCATCAAAATAACTAGTGCAAGAATTTTGCGATATTTTCTGCTTTTCTTTTTGTTTTGCCATAGTTTGGCATTTTATGCATGCGAGTCAAAATGCCATGAAATATGCAACACATGGCGCCTCAAATTGTCTTTTATGCGAGTGAGTTGTTGTCGTGCGCCCCGCGACCGGGTTTTTATGTTTTATGTGGCAATGCAAATGGCGCATTAAAAAATTTGCGCTTGCCACGTATGGTTGCACGGTCTTATCAATGCTCTTATCGTCGCCTGGTCGTAAAAGATGCGCGAGACGTTAAACTAAAGGCGGCAGCAGCGAAATCAAAGTATATAAAACCTAACTGGCTAACAGACAGTTTTCTCACACAGTTTGTCCATAAAACCGATAAACCCGAAATTTGAATAGCACATCTACATATAAGGAAGTATTGTGGGGGAGCAGGGGAACGGGATCAGGGGAAGGGGGGGGACGCCGCATTGTCTGGGCGTATAATCTATGCAGGAAACGGTTACGATACTATCCACCGATTTTTATAGCCGCACACATGCCACACTGAGGCCTCAATGCCCCGGCCCGGCTCGTAAATATAAATTAAATTATATAATTTATGTAATTCAACACTTAACACAGCCACGGAAGCCATTATCGTAATTTTTCAATGAATTCTTTGGCTACGTTTATTTAAATCCAATATATGCTCAAATGCAATTAATTTAAAGTGCTTGTACAATTGATGTTGCCATCATTTATGCATAATGATTTGTGTTGCAGTTGCAAGAAAATAAAAGAAATGAAAACAATTTTTTAAATAGATTTACTAAATCATGCCACAAAGAGCCCACAACTCATTGCTACACTCAGAATAAAAAAGTTAGCTAGGAAACTATACACACATCTAAAAATAAATAAATAAACTTAAATAAAAGATTTCTTAAATGTATTTTAAGATAACAAATACAAAATACAGAAACATTCTCCAAATCACCACATTATTTATTATTTATTTATTTATTATTCTAAAATTAAAAAATAATTTCTACTCACTTTTTTGTTACGTATTTAAAATAAAATAATTATTTACATATTAAATTAATTAACAAAATAAAAAATATATTTCAGAAAATTAGCAAAAAGCCTTTCTTATTCAAAAATAATGTTTTTCCATATTTTATATTTTTCTGTATTCAATTTAGATATTTCTAAATTATTTCAGATTATTTTTCTGTGTGTAATACTGCACATAAATATCTAGCTTCGATTATAAGGCATAGTCTTATGCAAATATTGACTAATAATTTTCGATTGCCTGCAAATGAAATTAATTTTAATTGCTGGCCAGGCATTAAAAATGCTCAACGCCAATTGAGGCCCATAACTTGGCATGGTAATTAAGCCTTCGCGCTTGGAGGTGATAAAAGCCGTGGACTATAATAAACCATCAAGTGTTCGTTCGTTGCGTTGCGTTGCAGGTTTGTCCCTTGAGATACTTTGACAATAACTCATAAAGGCATTTTAACTGCCGCAACGCTGCTTAATGACCACGTTCAGTTTAAGGTCCGTTCCTGGACACAAATTGTGCGCAATTAGTGCGCGCAATTTTTGAGCGCTAGGTGGCGCACAGCTGTGCTTGCCACACCCACCACACACACACACACATGCACACACACATGCACACACACATGATTAGCACAGAGTGTGTTTTGGCATTGTAATTGCTTTTTGTAATTTATGCCCACAAGAGTTGTCAGCATTTTGTCTCCCTGCATCTGGCTCCTCCTCCACCTCCTCCTGCTACTCTTGCTGCTGCTGCTGCTGCTGTTCATGCTGCTGTGGCTGTTGCACTTTGTCCATCATTATGACAGCTGCTTGACGACTGAAAAGGGCTCGTCGCCAAGCTGGTCTGGTTCAGATTGGGTGGCTTCCTCGCTGATTGGCCAATTTTTCTTTTGCTTGGCTGCGGCTAATTTTTGTTTTTTGTTTCTGTTTTCAGCGCGTTATGAATGCGCTTTGTGGCATTTGACATTTGGGCAGCTGATGCCGGCCGTCGGCAGAGTTCGTCATGGTGATTACGCGAACTTGTCCTTTGTCAGAGGCAAATTGATTTTAATGGGCTGAAGGGTTTTCCATGCCACACGCAATTTGTTAAGCCTCAAGTGTACTAATCCCAAATGCTGTGCGTACTTAAAGCTAATCGCAGTGAGAGGTTTCCTCACAGAAAACTCAAATCCCAACTGTTTTTCCAATTAATTGCCATTTAGTGAACTCACAACTTCAAATACACAGAAGGCGGAAAACCGCCAGGACCAGGACAAAAAAAAACCCACTTCCGACACTGGAGCTTTCCATTTTTCGTTATAATCACGGCGGCCAACGGGGCATGAACATATGTTGTCGCCAACGACCAAGTTTTCCTTTTGCATGTACAGTGGCAATTGGCTAAAATGAAATTGAGCTTAAGTTCCTTCGCTGTCCATTTAAATGTTTTGCCTCAGCGCAAAATATTTGCTTTTTGTGTTCTATATTTTAGATTCAGAATGCGCAATCCTTTTTATCCGATTACTACTGTAGCACACATTCCACAGAGCCGCTGAGGCGTCCTTCTCCTGGCCGAATCACTGTTGCATATGCAACAGCAAAAGTTGCATTCAGACGGTGAATGTGCTTTTTTTTATGGGCGCCAACGAGACTTTTCAATGGATGCCATAGAAATAAGAATGTGATTGACGCACAGATACCCTGTAGCCTTAGGTCAGCTTTGGTATCTTTATTATAATAATATTATATTTAACTACAAATTATTCGGATTTTTATTGTACTTTAATTTGAGTAGAACAAGCGGATAAGCACATTTATTTGATGCCTCTTACTTTGTGGCACGATTTAGTCAACTTTATTTTAATAATTATTTTTAATAAATAAATATTTTTCCATATCTGATATATTACTTTGAAGATTGAAGTGCTTATTTTCAGAGTTGATTATAAATTTGATTGAATAAATATCTAAATATATATTTGGCTTTGTTTTAGTCTTCAATTAATACAAAGTTAGTCTGAAACTTATTGCTAAAAATAATTTTATATATTTTATGTATAAATACATTTAAATTTGAAAGTGATATATAGTAAACTATATATCTGAAGAAGTTGTTCGTCTGAATGGAAGTTGACAAGTTGCAAATAACCATTTTTGTCAAGTGGTACAGGGTATCAAACAGGGTAGCCTCCTACCATTTGCTGGCCATGGCTTTTATGCTTGTGTTTTTGGTCAACACATGTGCGCCCATGCGTTGGCGGAGCGGAGTGTGGGTGTGAGTGTGGGTGGTACAGTGGAGGGGGAGGGGATCGTGTGTCGGGGCAGGTTCATTCATGCACAAATTGTTCAAAGTGAAATTTTCAGGCTGCATTTGTCAGTTGTCCTCAGTTGTCGTTGGAGGTATATGTACATACATACATATATATATATTTTTTTTTTGTTGCATGTTTTTGATATTGTATTTTCCATTTGGTATTTTGTTTTTAATAATTGTTGCAAATGCGCTTTTACGCTTTTGACTTCAATTTGCCAGGACCGCTTTTGATATTTCATTTCGTTTTTGCAGAGCTGTTTTTGTTTTTATTGTAATCGCATTAAGTGCGCTTATTTAACGCAAATCTGCCCAGCTCAGTGCCCCAGACCAAAAATCCGGCAGCATGTTGCTTGCAGCCAAACGCTAATGATGACTAATTTGTTTGCATTGCCTCAGACTCGGCCAACAGCCGTGTCCTTATCCCACATCCTCATCCACATTCACATCCTCATTCTCATCCTCATCCTCATCCTCACACAGACCTCATTGTATTTTTCTGTCGTTTTTTCTCTCTTCAGTTGAGTGGGCCACATGTGTGCGGCCACAAGTGCTTGTGCCAGGACCCAGGACTCAGGAGCGGGAGCGGGAGTGGGAGCAGGAGCAGCAGCACAAACAGCAGCTCAGATCCTTTGCTCTTGGGTTTTTGTTATTTTTGCAACATTTAACGCTTATTTGGCTCTTTGCTAAGCTTTCATGGCACGGCTTTTGAGTGTTTGTTTATTTTAGGCATTTTAGAACTGGGGTTGTCTCTCTCAACTTGCAGCTTGTTGTTTTTAAATGCAGTGCACAATTAATTCGCAATTAGCATTTTGTTTCCAAATGTTAAATGTTAGATGAATGATTTGGGTGCGCAAACAGAGCTGCGAGTGGATTGGGTAAGCATTTATATCAGACTCATTTGAGCAGACAACCAAACTTTATTTATATACACATATCTAAGCTAAGTTGACCATTTCTAACAAGAAAAACTTGAACAACTCAATCCGCTTAACTAATTTACTCACCATGGCAAATGATGCCCAAATATACAGAAATAGAGCAGGCAACTAGGCAAACAAGCAATTGCTAAATTAACAAATTATGCAGCGCCCAAGCGGGACAGAAGGACAGCAACGAGCACTTAATTTAGTTAATGCAGGCTGAGGACAATCCCAGCCAATCTCCCACTCCAACTGGGAAATGGTCTGTCCAACTGTCTGACACTTGACAGATGAACCCAGCTGGAGAAGTGAATGGAGAACTGAGTCTTTTGCAGGTTAAAGATACATTCGAATCGCTTTGGCTGCTGATGCGGCATAATTTGTTAGACTGTTTCAAAAAAATGGCAACATCTTGGGCAACATCTTTGTGTAGCTGTAATTGTGGCAAACAACAGTCGCAGGCCCACCCTCAGGACACCTAGCAAATCTGTCAGTTAATGGACATCGTTTTGTTTGTCCTTTGCCCTTTTGGCAGCAGCATTAAAGCGCATTAGAGCACTGCAAACTTTATAAACAAATAAAAATGGGCATTATAACAATAAATAACGGTATTGCAGTAGTGCTACAAAAATAAATATAAACTCGTCGAGAAAAACGCTAAAGTTGAATGAACAAAATGTGTCTGCAGCTAGTCGAAACTTTGATGCCCTTTCTTGCATTTCTGATTATTTTCTAATGTTGATTTGGAAATGAAAACTGAAAGTGTTTGTCGGGCATTTATTTTTCTAA
Source organism: Drosophila cognata (assembly GCA_035041535.1). Classification (NCBI taxonomy): domain Eukaryota; kingdom Metazoa; phylum Arthropoda; class Insecta; order Diptera; family Drosophilidae; genus Drosophila; species Drosophila cognata. The sequence goes on along the minus strand of JAWNLC010000688.1, from coordinate 2,686,065 downwards.
TTATTTATAAATACAACAAATTAAAAATAGTTTAAAATATATCAATTTACTTTATGCATTTTATTTTTATATGAATTTAGAAATTAAATATAATATTAATGTTTTTAAATTAAAAAAAATCAAGTAAAAAATTTAATTCATGTAGATTAATATTAGTTCACAGAAAAATACAAAAACCAAAATGAATTAATTTAAAAATAAAATGTAATACTTCTGCTTTTTAACTTTAAATTTAAAAAAAAAGAATTATGTTTAATGCCGACTAATATTAAAAAAAAATACAGAGGGAAGAAAGAAAATTAAAAATAAAATTCGATATTTATGCATTTAAAATCCAAAAACTTGGATTTACAAAATTGCTGTTTGTATTTAGTGGCAAATATTTTCCATTTTTACTTTATAAAGAGGAATTTCAATATTTTATCAATGCCAAATCCAGCTAAAATCATTTTCAAGGGAATCCAAATTTGATAAGTTTTCTGTTGGCCTCAGTTCAGCATTGTTTTTCAGCTCAGCTTTATTTTTGAAGACTTGCGTTTGGCGAGTGCTTCGCCTGCGAATCGCCAACTGTGCTCCGGTGATAATAAAAATGTAATGATTTTATTGCTTATGAAGTTGTAATTCATTTTGTGCCAACCCTTCGACAATTATCCTTTTAGATAAACAATTGCGCCAGACAGCGCCCGGCATACCCTAAGACAACAAAATGCCGTCGACTGTCGACTGTCATAAAAACAAATTTCATTGTTTGTTTTCTTTTCCGCGCTTTTGCCATATTTTTATTTTATTTAATTTTTTTTTTACGTTTTATTGTTTGGAGTTTTGTTTTGCTTTTGTTTTTGCGTTGCGCGTTGTCGTAAAACGTTTATTTCATTTATGTGGCATATTCCCATTGGAGACGTTGCCATAAAAAAATTCGTGTAAAATTATGCAAAAAGGATTAAAAATATCAGCAGGAAGCGCTGCAGTCGCAACACCAACTCCAACTCCAACTCCTTCCATGGGCAGCTGTGTTTGCCGAATGCTCGTCATGTTTTAATTACGCCTGATAACAAAAACTATAAGAGTCCTTTGAGTTTTATTGCCCAGCACGCATAAAAGCTGATGAGCATATCGAAAGGACGAAGTAGTGCTCTCCCTCCCCCTCCCCCTCCACTCCAGAACTCTAATCTTGGCATATAAATCGTGCTCCTTTTATATTACATCAGCCCGCTGCGGATGATGTCTCAGGTCAGCATGACACATGGCACATGACCACGAATTAATCTGAAATCGAAATCGGAATGGCCAAACATCGACAACAACAACAACAACAATTCGCACATAATTCAGCATAAACAACAAATGGCACGCAGTCGCAAGAAAGTAAGCAAGAGAAACGCACAGAAAAGTTGAATAATATTCAGGTCAGCATATCAAAGGGTTCCTTTCAATCAGCGCGAAAATCACGCACCGATTTGACCAAACCGAAACCCAATTCCTAAGCTGCTCAACTCCAGGACAGCTTTGGCATATCCACAATTATTTCTAATGACAGGACACATGACGAGCAGCCCCCAACCCCCAAGCAGCCTCTAAGCCAAAACGTATGTCAATTTGTCAATTTCGCATATATTTTTGCGGTGCAATTTTCTATTTTCTATTTTTTTCCTTTCTCTTTTATCGCAAATGCCATGCGACGGCTTTTTATTGATATCGTCCGGGGCAACACGTGTGTGTGTCTCCATGAGGATGCTGGGGAATGGGGTGTGGCAGTGGCGGTGGCAGTGGCAGTGGCTTCTGGGGCTCCTGGCCACAACAATGTAATCTGATGCCTGTGTCCGTTTCACGTGTGTGTGTGTGTCCGCAAAAGTTGAAATTGCCGTTGGCCGGGCATTTTCCCTGAAAATTGCCAAATCATTATAAAAATATGCTTTCTCCATTGCCATTATTCGCATTCCACTTTTCCTTTTGCTGTTTGCTGCCAATGGTTTTGTCAGTTATCCGACTGGGTTATTTGATATTCTACAGTTGATAATAGCCTCAAAAACTTTTCATATGTGCCAGATCATTATAGTTGATTGATGTGCAAGTTTTGTGCAAAGGTTTTCGATTACCAAATGACAATGAAATTGCGGAAAATACTTTCCACCAACCGCACAACTGTACTAAGTGTGAAATTTAGTCAAATAATATTGAAATCTGTTTCAAAATCGATGTGTCTTTCAGCCAACTGTACTGAATGTAAAGTTTGTTTATATGCAAATCGTTATACGCGACTCGCTCTGAGTTAAGGGTTGAGATTTAATTATGGGAAAACAGTAATCACACAGAACGATAAGTCAACACAAACACAATGAGCTGTGTTGTTGTTGTTGTTGTTGTTGTTGTTGCTGTTGCTGTTGTTTCTGTTTGTTTTTATTGTAATCGGCTACACGTAATTAAGCACGGAGCGAGTCCAGAAACCGAGTCAGAGTCCAGTCCCAGGCCCATCAAGGTGCCTACTTTAGCCGCCTGCATATGCAGAGTCCGGCCTGGTGGATCGAGAGCGCATTTAACTCTTTCAGTTTTTATGGTCATTAATATGCTTGATTATTTCCCTTGACGTGGTTGTCGTCATTGTGATGAGCCTGATGAGGCCGACACGTGACCAGCGCCCGCATAAACATTTTCATCCTGAAGCATCAACTTCCGGTGTGGCATTCAGCATTCATTCATAAATATCTGATGCATTATGGTGTGTTGAAAAAATATTTAAAAACTGTGGCAAGCACTTACCTTGCCACGGCTAAGGCTGCGCCGCAACCCCTTCAGGGCAGGCAGCCAAAAGGGTTAAGTAGCAAAGCGGCTGATGCTGAGGCTTTTTTATTTCATTTTTTTTGGTGGGGTTGTGCCACGCCCCGCTCGGTTGCCGCTTTTATTAATGCTGATTGACGCCTGTTTTGTAATTTTGTAATTGAAACTGAAGTTGTCAGGATGTTTCGCTGCTTTTTTCACATTATTTGTTCTGCCTTTTCTCTTTTATTTTCTATTCTGTTTTTTTTTTTGTTTTGTTGTTGCCCGCAATCAATTGTTTGTTATCCTTTGATCTTTTCACTGTCGCGAACAGCCAGCAATGGCATTAGGCACTTTTCTAATTTTTCTAATGCAAGCTGACAAATTATGAATCTGCAGTTGGATATTGATTTTGAGTATCTATAAGCATTAGACATCTCCGACCCCATAAAGCATATACAGTGTCTCACAGCTCAAATAGACCAGTGTCAAAGAAAAAAAGGTAATTTTCTGCCATAAGCTAATTATTCATTATTTTTCAAAAATTCCAAAGACCTATGGTAGGTACATATATTAAACACCAAAATTCATATATGACCATAATAAAATGAGGTTTCCCCACCTGCTTTTCGTTATAAATAGATCAATCCTTCGTAGTCAGTTTAGTTATATCCTACATCCCGGGTGCAATAAGCCAACAAGGACTATGGACAAAAGGACTACCATTGAACAACGGAAACTCATTCTGGAACACCACAAAAAAGCGGATATTCACATCGCCAAATAGCTGAAATGGTCAATCTGAGCAACTCAACCATGTATAACATCATTCGGCGCTGAGGGCAAGGGCAGAATGGCACCAAACCCGCTTTTCACCAAAGAGGAGGAGCGGAGGATCATCAGGAAAATAAGGGCAAATCCGAAGCTATCGACTCCAAAAATGACTCAACAGGTGCAGTATGAAATGGGGACAAAGTGCTGTGTGGAAACTGTACGCCAGGTTCTGCACAACCATGACTTCAATGCCCGAGTACCACGGAAAAAGTCCTTTATAAGTGCATCAAATAAAGGGACTAGGATGACGGTCGCCAAAAACCCACTTGGACAAGGATTTGGAGTTCTGGAACACAGTCATATTTGCAGATGAGTCCAAATTCAGCATATTTGGCTCGGATGGACGGAATTATGTGTGGCTACAATCCAATACTGAGCTGAATCCCAAACACATATGGCAATTACTTTTTTCTTTGACGCTGCTTTCTTTGAGCTGTGAGACACTGTATATTTAATTTTCGTCATGCCTAAGATAATCCATCTCTCTCGATGTTTGTCATGTTTATATTTGAGTTGTTCTGCTATGTAATCTTACGAGAAACACGATTTAAACAAGTACAGCTTCAGTTTAATGTAAACAGCGACTGTAGCTTCTGTCAGCTGTGCTCAGCTGCCTCAATTGTTCATAATTTCCCAAAGAAATGTGCAAAATTTTGCATATTGCTGGAGTCATCAATTTGGTCGCAGGTTGCCTGGTTGTCGTCGTCTGGTCTAATCTCGGATGTAACTGGCAACTGATGCCAGTTCGCTCTCGGAGCACTTAAAGTTTCAGCCAAGCGACAAGTCCTCAATTATCAGATTTGCATGACTGATATGAAACGGACTCTGGCCGATATAAGGAGAGCTTCGTACTTTGGTGCACCAGAGACGCCAGCATAATATTTCAAATGAAGCGTGGAGCGTGGAGCTGAGGTCGACTCATTATCAAAGCACAGCATGTGGTTAGCCCCAAGTAGCGAGGCAAACTTCCGTTATGCCACGAAAAGATGGAGTTTGGGGCGCATGGGGCACATGGCTGCCCAGATGCCGATGATGATGATGATGAAGCAACACTGCAGAATTTCAGTCAATTTCCTCGAAATTGTTTTTTGTTTGTTTGCCACAGACTCCACATCGAACTCACTCGACTCGCTTAGGCTTCCTGTCTGCCTGTCTGCCCGTCTGTCTGCCAGTCTGGCTGGTTGGCACAGTATTCATTGTGTTTGTGGCAGCGTTACAGGCGACAGTGTTAAATGGTTGCAATATGTCATCAGGTTGGCTGCTGGTTGCCGTTACTAGATGGCTGCCATGATAGCCCAATCATGGCAACCGGCAAGAGCCGCACAGCAGCCAGCAGAGAGTGTCTTTGCCCCACACACTCACACAGACCGGCTGCGGCGCCATTTGTATGAAAAATCGCCAGGATGCTAATACGTTTGACTTCCGTTGACGGATTACCGACTATTTGCCCATCCGACTGTCTTTCTCAAGCTCGGCCCCAAACCCATCCTCAAAATTGCTGCGTTTCACATTTCATTTGAATATTTTACTCGAATCTTTTTTGCTGGTTGTTTTGCGCCTTCCTCAAACCCCGCCTCTTGTGGGTAGCTATCTGATAATTTGCTCTGCTGCTACTCAGTCGAGTTGTCGTTACCGAAACAAAGCCTCGACGCATTGATAAGGGCACAAGTGCCTAACCGAAACTGGCACACTGAAAGAAATCAGCTTGCATTAGAATTATGATCCCTGTTGAAACCACATCCGAAGTATCGAAGTCAATACTGGTCTATATGAAATATTTTATACGGGTAATCTATAGTCTCAATTAGAGATGGGCGTGGTAGTAATTATCCATATGAACACGCGGTTCTCGGAGATGAGTTTACTTCATTTGTCCCCGATTCGCGAAGCTTTTTCTGCTTTATTTTGAATGTGCACTTTTAAATTTCAACTTGACAATAAAACTAGAATATTATATAACAGGGTATACCGTTGTCGAGCTCGCTAGAATACAGAATTCTTACTTGATTTATTTTTGACCCGTTCCGGCAAATCTCGAACATTTCCAACTTATTTCGGCAGATTTCGCTTATTTTAGAAGTTCTGTTGTCAAAACAATTCTAATTTTCATAATCAAAAGCTGACTTTTCGTTGTATTCATTTATTTATTATAATTACCAATAATTTATTATAATTATATTTTGCTAACATGATTTTATTTCTCCTTCGACGGGGTCAACTTGCAGCGTTTATTTTTAGAAGTTTCCTGCACATATATTTGACTTGACAACTTTTTTCTGATCTTTCTTCTTCGTCTAGGGTAATTTGCGCTCTTTAAATGGTGACAAAAATATTCAAAAAATGTTCAAAAATTTCTAAACAACATGAACTGAAATTGTTTAGTCTTTATTTTCAAATCAAATTTCTGTTTTTTGGAATTATCTCAATGATCGGCGATCACTCTTGCAATTCTGAGTGTCAATTTCGATTCTTTCCATGCCAATTTTAGTCTCAATTGCAGTAAATTGTTTAGAATAGTCAATTTCTCTCAGTGCAGTGTTCCTTTGGCACATTGATATGCAAATTTTGAAATGCGTTGGAACATTTTTTTTGTTTTCTGTTTTGGCGTCGAACATTTTTCTATTTTGGCACCATTTTGATTGCCATGAATGAGTAACGACCGGAAAGCTGTTTTTATGACCAAGTGATAGCGATAGCCCCCATTCAGCACACTGAGCACCCCGGAATGGCCAAGGTAAGCCAGACGACGGTAGTCGGCAGCAGAGGGTGCTGGGGAGGGGTGCTTGGCGCTGGGTACCCGGAGCTATGAGTACCTTTCAGTTGATAAGCGAGCAAATTGAAAACGGCGTCAGCATTGAGGAGGCGTTGAAATGACAAGCGACCCGTTGATTTTCTGTGGCAATTTTGTTGATGGATTTCAGTTAATGGACCCGGCCAAAAATTGCAAAATTACAGCGCCAGAATTGCTGTTGTTGTTGTGTCTTGGCAAAAAAATGCAAACAAATTGCTCTCATTTGCGGGTAGGCAGCAGGCAGCAGGCAGCAGGCAAATCAACATGATTGGACAACGGCTATGTATACATTTTATTTTGTTTCTAAATTGAAATTGCAGTGCAAACAATTTAAATGGGATTTGCATAAATTTATCGCACACTTGCAGTCTGCACTGGTCAAGTTTGGGGCCTAGTGTCGCAAACTAAATCGGTTTTGTGTGCAGGACAAATCACTTGTAAATTGAATTACTTTGCTTGCAGTGTGTGTGTGCGCAACCCTTTTTTGTGGTACACCCACACACACACACAGAGAGCTACTCACACTCCTTGATTGAATTGAATTTCACGCATATGTGCGTTTATACAATTTGGCCAATTTTCAATAATAACAACACGTTGCGTGAAAGCCCGAAATCAACACAAAAGTTGTCATAAAATATCATACAAGCAAGAAAACTCCAATTCCAAATGTATGCCAGACTACCAGATATCCTGTAAATTGCTTGAATTTAATTTGTGTTAGAATCGAGCTCAACTAAAACTTTCTTTTTGCTTACTATTATTTCAAAGGATAAATGTTTTCTTTCAGCCTAAATGTGTCTGCCTGCTACCAACAACATCCCCAATTTATGTACAGGGTATCGAGGCAAGGGGTTAAAGGCTTCAGACTTTCCCGGCTACAACTCAATTATGTCTGGGACACACACATGACTTGACAGACAGCTAGCAGCGTTGGCATTATGCTCGTTTTTTGCATTCTTTTATATTTTTTATGATAAGTAGCCGCTGGCTATGAAAATCCTTTGAAACTCTCGCACACCCAAAAAGTATGCTTCAGGTTGGTTTTTTTTTTTTGGTTTTTTTTGGTTGTTGAAGACCAATCAACACCCACACACATGGCAAGAAGCATTTTTGCGTTTGGCAAAATCACATTTTCCATCAATTTTCGTACATGATTTGCGCAAAATGTTCATTCGATATCAGATATTGGGTTTGGGGCCATAAAAATACAGGACATCGGCAGGACGAAGCCGCTTAAAGCCAACGGCTGCGGCCGGTCGGCTTGCTTGTTTTTAATACACGTCACATGTTTTGACGCGGTCCGGCTGATATCCTTTATATATTTTTGTTGTCTTTTTTACAATTTTATGGTAATGCTGGGAAATGTTTTTTATAAAAACATATTTTGTAACAGTCCGTCGCGAGTGAAATACCAGAAAAAGGGATAATAATAATGCAACACGTCGGCCCAGACTCATCCCAAATTTTATTGAAAATCATTTTACTTTGATGTTGTTTTTTGGTTCTTGGCACTTGGTTACTCCTTTTTGTGTGTGCGTGTGTGTGGGTGTGTTAATAAATGCAAATAAAATATGTTTAAATTGCATTATTTAAACAACAAAAAATTGCGTCGTTAATTTATATGCAAATACATTTTTGATAGCTAAAATGTCATTGGCCCCCCGCTTACCATTCCCAAAGTTTTTTTTGTGGATTTTTTTATTTTGAGGTATTTAAATTTTATGTCATATACTTTTTTGCGGTTGCCTTTTAGCTCGATGGCTGGCCCGGCCCATTAATTTTGATAGTTGCGCCATGGCACATGAGAGATATCCTTTGATGGACGTGTGAAGGGGCGAGTGGCAGGAGTGACTGAATGACTGAGCGGCATTGAGCGGGCGAGGGAACTCATATCCTTTTTTTGTTGCACTTCGGTTGCAGTTGTCATGGCAGCCTCGTTTTTATTAAACATAATTTTATTAGTTGCATTTCATTAAATTGCAGATTGCACGCAATTTAATATTTACAGTTGATTGACCTCGATTCTAATTAAACGCAAATATTTGGATAATTAAATGACAGAAATTAGCAACGTGAATGATTCGAATAATGCACAAAGTTGGGGGGGAAAAAGCTGACAATTCGCATTTAATATCTTTGTTTATACAGAGTCTTGATTATTGCGGATTTAATAAGAGAGAAAAATCTGATTTTTTTGTTGTATTTATTAAGTTTTATTATAAGTAAAAACTATCAAATAAATTGAGTAATTTCTCTCTTTCAATTGAAAGTCTGCAATTTAATTAGATAATTTTTTGATGCCAACATATTTAATTTATTGTAGCTTTATGACGAAAAGGTATCTCAAACTAATGTCCAACAACTAGAAAGACAATTGTAATAAATTTCCATATGCTGCACATGTTTTCCAATGAAAATTCAAAGCCACTTTTACTGCCTAAAATTGTGCACTTTTCGGCAAAAGTTGTCTGGTATTGAAAATGCAGTTCAAGCCAAATCTGTTTACTGTCTAATTCAGTTTTAATTAACAAATCGCAGCCAGACAAACCAGCCGAAAAGCCAAACCAGAAACTTTGTTAGCACTGAAAAGAAATTCAATTAAGCTTATTTGAGCGTTAAAAGCCAATCATGTCATGGGCCGTCCAAAAGCACAATGCCACAGAACAGAACAGAACAGAAGAGAACAGCCCAGAATGGAAAGGACTCTGTCAGAGTCGTTTGGTGAGGGATTCATGCTCATCGCGTTGAGGACTGGGCTGTACTGGGGCGACAGCTTCACGAAAGGGTTGCAATAGGTGTCGGCTGCCTCAACACATTATTGCAGTTGCAGTTGCAGCTGCAACTGAAATTCGTGACTTGAAGCGACATTAAGCTAGGGGATTTAGCAATGGCCAAAGGCATTTTCCACTGCCTTTGCTTGAATTGCACCCTCAAAGTCAGCTTCACATTTGAATGTATTTGTACACTGGAAAAAATATCGACTACAATTCGAGAAAATACTTTAAATCCAGTACATTATTTTCCATCGTATATTTGCACATTATTTTTATAAGGAAGGAAAATTTTATATTTTGAAAACGATTTTTTGTCGAGTGTATTTATGTTTCTGCATATACATATGTAAGTCAATTTCATTGGATGGCGTTACAGAATGATTTGCATTTTGTATTTGGCCATTTCTGCAACTAGTCCCGTTTTTGCATACCAATTAATTAGATGCGAATGCAATTTTAATTACACTCGCGATGCATTTGCCAAATTGCAAAATGCACTTCTCTTGCTCTCTCTCTCTCTCTTTCTCTCTCTGTGTCTCACTATCTATCTCTGGCTCTTTCTCTCAACAATTGGCGACAGATCTGGAATTTATGGCTTTGTGGAATCGACGTCGTCGAGAACTGGAGGCAACTGTACAACACCTCTTTGCTTTTTGTTGTGTTTTTGTTATTGTTGTTGTTCCGATTTGGTCGCCTTGATTGATCGCCACCATTCCCAGTACCCATTCCCATTCCCATTCCCATTCCCCGTCACATCACCATCGTCATTTACCCATACGTCAGTCAGTCAGTGAGTCGTAAATGTAAGCAAACATGATGGTGGTCACGTGTCGGCCATGTAAGCTCCGAGCAGGACACGTGTTCGGCAACGCCGCCTCTTGTGTCTTCAACAATTTTTGAAGTGCCCGCTTTTTAGCTGGGGGTTCGGGATTGGGCTTTAGCCCAACTGGCGAGTGGGTTGAGTCTTTTTTAGCCTGTGTCTTTCCCGTGACTTCTTCAGCTGTTGTTGTTTTTTTTATTTTTAGCTGCCGTGTGTCGGCGGCGCTAAACCCAAAAGTATGATTTGATTTTCGCTTCTATTTTTTTTTTCTTTTTTTTTTTGGTAAGCCCATTAACGCATGTTTTCACTCATCAACGCTTGGCTAAGTGTTTTATCTTGTGTGAAACGAGGGGAAGAGATATATGCAGAGGCCACTACAATAATATTTTGATTAATAGTTGGACTAATAATGAAAGTAGTTTTCCATTTTGAAAATCTAAGATGATAGTTCTTCGTAGCTATATAACTTAGAAATGACAATCGCCGACTCGTCCTTATGGGTCCTTAATTAAAGTGCTACGTGTCCACAATTAATATTTACTGTGGCCTTAAATATTCATTGTATTTATTATAAATACATATACTGTTTGACCTCTGTCTTTCTTTTCTATTTAGTCAATCCTTAATCGAGCTATTATCAGTCCACAAAGGATACGCCCGCCATAGACCACTTCAGTTGACTTAAAATAACCCCATGAGGAGAACACTTAATACCCTTTACAGCATTCACAAATGACTTGATTTTCTAATTTCCAATTGAAATATTGCATAAATTTTGAATAGAAAACGTGGCAAGGATAACAGCTCTTGACACTCGCATATGCATGGCTGATCTCAGCTCTCTTCAAAATCTCAAATTTGAAATACCAAGCAAAATGCAAGACAAAATGTTGCGTGTGGCAGCATACGCACAAAAGCCAACAAACAATTGCGAACATTTAGACGAACACACACGCTACGCGTCTAAATACAAATTCGTCAAAAATCAAAATCGAATCAAAGCCCAAAAAAATTGAGAATAGAATTGAAGCAGAGGGTTGCGGCGGAGCAGAATACATCAGAATACATTCGGAGAACTGACTTTCACACCCTGAGGCGCATTAGCCGCGCACGCGTCGCATTCTAAAAAGCAAAAGTAGAAACAATCACAGCCAAAAGCCTTCGAAATAGTGGCAACAATAACAAACAGCAAATTGCCCGAATCTATGCAGGACGTGTGCCTGGCAGGACCAAAAGGACGCGGCGCCTGTCACTGTTTGCACAGAAGTTTGCAGCAACAATTATTACATTTGTTTAACTTTACCCAAGCACTGCGGGCAATTATTGTTGCTGGCAAGCTGTTGTTGTTCTTGTTGTTGTTGTTGTTGTTGTTGCTGTTGTTGTTGCTGTCGTTGTCGCTGAGTTTATTTAAGAAAAACGCTCCCACAGCCTGCCTTCGAGCGGATTGCGGCTAGAAAGGCTTGCGCCGAAATCCTTTGCGTGTGCCGAGCCGAGTCTTGTTTTAATTGCTTCAAAAATTGCTTATACGCTTGATTGCGCCTTAAAGAAGTCGCGGCTGCCACATCCTGTTGTTGTACTCACAGGATGTGCGCCCTGTTGCTGCTGCCGGCAGTCATCACATTGTAGTTGTTGTTGCCCCGCTTTGTTTTAACAATTGTTGAAGCTGTTTGACAGCCGCAACGACGGCCACTGTTCAAACATTTCACAACCAGAAAAGGTGGTTAAGGAAGACACACTCGTGTTGAGTTAGCTCTTAGTATTGTGGTGGGTTGTGCCGAGCCCCAACTAGCCATACTTAGCCATTATACTAATTGTGCCCGATGCTAACAGTGGTCACATGAAAACCAGCCAAGTAGCCCATAAATCACCTGCATATGGCCAATTAATCATAAAGCCCATAGACCCAAGCACATATTTAACTAAAAACACCTGAACCTGAACAAGCAGGCAAGGGTAACAAATATATGCGATATACAGATATATTGAATACCCTTGAATCTGCCAAGTATATATGTTTAAGTAAAGTTAGCCAATTACAAAACTTAAGCAAAGTATTTTGAAAGTTTTGCTGGCCACTTCAACAACATTTTATCTAATTTTTGTATTATTTATTTATTAGTACATAATTTTATTATTTTTGTGATGGATGAAAACTCTTGTAAGAGAGTAGTGTGCGAATAATTATTGGGCTGACTGTATGTTCATTGGAAGCACAGACTCTACTCCTGCATATGCAGAACACACCAAAAAATATATGTAACAAAACCCCAAAAGCGTAAAAGCCGCAAAAACCAAAATTGGCTACCAAAATCTGGTGCAGGCCTGTCCTAATTGATTTATGACGGTTTTTTTTTTATCCCAACGCCAACAACCAACTGTTGTTTTCCGGCTCTGTTCGAGCTGCACAACTCTTTTTAGCTATTTCGCTGTACACACGAAATTAAGCCAAATAAATGATTTACGCAAATAAATTGAAATTTATTGAGTTCAGCTAAATATATGCAGTATGCGTATATATACGTGGCATATTTTTGTATACATACATATATTCCTATAATTCCTGTAGCTATTGCGTGTTTTTTTGGGCCGACAGCTTGTGATATGTTTGTAAATTTGCATTTCGCATTGCATACTTTTTGGGGTAGCAGCAGAAACTCACACATATTGCGGCGGATTTTAATTAAGCGCAAAAGGCAACAAAAAAGGGTATTCGTTCCCGCATACGTAACAGGATTAATGCACTGTCCTTCAGTCGCAACGTCCTAACGTCCCAATATATGTCCCGGTGTCCTGGCATCTGGCGCAACGGCAGCTTTCCATTTGATTTGCATTGCATTTAATGAAACATTATTTTCGAATTTGTCTGTTTAATCGTGTGACAATTGGTCCAAATGGACCTCTGCAAATAAATCAAAGGCGTTTTGCTACAATCACCCACATCAGATGCTTTTTATGATTTATGGCCTCACATTGTATACCCTTGCAGAAATTATTCGAACTTAGTCCCAAGAGTTTGATACACACATTTATAAAGTTGCACATGTTGTACAAGGACTAATTTGGAATTTTCAATAACAATTTCAGTCATTAGATTGTAATAGGGTATTTACTCTTCGAGCACTCAAACAGTCCGTCCTATTTTTGTTTTTTGCATTTGCAATCAGCTCGTGTTTAATGATTGGTAAGCTTTGCAATTAGGAAATTAGTTTGATTTTTAATTAACATGCGGTTTCGGTTATTCGTTTTTGTTTTGATTTTCCCCGTTTTTATGGCCTTGTTTTTGTTGCCATTGCCCTCGCTGTGGTTGTTGTTATTGTTGTTTCTGTTTGTGAAAATTGCCACGCAAATCATTTAATGCGTTTTCGTGGTTAGAATTGTTTTTGCGTGGCCGTTGGCCAGGACCAGATTTGCATTTAATGAGCTTCTAAGTGGATTTTAATTTAATTAATTAACCAATTTTTTACCGAGCAGCTAACTTAGTTGAAAATATTTGCGCCCTTTGCTTGAATGCAATTTACATTAAATACTACGAGCAAAAACCCATTGATGTAGTGGCTGCTGCATTTGGAAAAGAATGCGAATATATAGATGAAATATTTAAAGACGGCACAAAAATGCCAGAATTAATTGAACTAAACGATAAACTGTTGTGGGGTCTAATGTCGAAAGGGGGGATCTTCAAGGGAAATATCAAACCATCCTTCTTTAATATGTCAGCTTGGATACGAAGTGTAAACCAATACAAATCAACGAATAAATACTTAAACACTTAAGCACTTCAAAAAAAAATATCACTTCACCAAAAGTGCTTTGGCAATATTTAATTTTAATATTTTCTTCAATGAATTAGCCGATTTATTACAATTTTTTGTTCGATTTGAATATATGATGAATTGACTTGATTCATTAGCTTAAATTTACAGAAAAAGAAGCATTTTCATGATGAACTCTAAATGAGCATTTTATGCTGAAAGTAATTTTATACATTCAGTTTGGCAAGCACATCTAAGATTGTACCTTTTTCATCATCACATCTTTGAGAACACCTTGACTTACCTTTTGGCTTCTCTTCTATCCAAGATTGTACTTTTTTCATCATTACATCTTTGAGAACACCTTCACTTACCTTTTGGCTTCTCTTCTATCCAAGATTGTACTTTTTTCATCATTACATCTTTGAGAACACCTTCACTTACCTTTTGGCTTCTCTCCTCTTATAAATTACAAGTAATCTATTTTTTGGTCGCCTTTTCTATGCCACAAATCCGTTTAGTGAGTGCATTTAATTAAATCAGCGACGCATTTAACTCGCTCGTTGCGCAGAAAAAGCCAAAATCTAATTAGCTTTTAGCTCGGCTCGCAGCAACTAATTACAGCAGAGCGCAGGAGGCGACTTTCATGTTTGATCCCTGTACAAATTAACAAATTGTATACGTTTATTAAGAGCAAAGCAAACGGAAACAACACAAAGAGTAAAAAACCAAAAAAAAGAAAAAACACAAAAAAAATAGAATGAAAATGAGAAAAAATTGCAAACGTCATCGAAAACAAACCCCGACGCGACGCCTCATGCTGCACTCAAGTGGCTTTATCAGTGGTAACCGCAGCTCTCTTGCCAGGATACGCCAGTCCGCCACTAATATCCTTTAGAATTTGTTGCTGCTTGGATGGTTGTTTTTTTTTTTTTTTTTCATCTCATTTTCGTTTTCGGAAAAAAGCAAAACGGCGAATGAAAATTGCATTCAATTGAGCGCATTTATTGTTTGAATTAAGTCATGAGGAAAATTCCATTAGGATGGCAGAGAAACTGCACTCGAGGATACGTTCCAAATTGCTTGGGTGGGTGTACGAATGCTTGATGATGGCTGGGCGTGTTGCAGCTCAGCAGTAGCAGTGGCAGACACATGTGGCGCATTAGACGAAGGACGTGCAGCTTCTCGTTTGCTGCCAAGTGGCTCAGCGTAAGCGTTAAATGGGATTTTGTGCAATGCATGTTTCGATATTGTACGTTGTGTGCAGGACGAAATGAGCGGCTCAGCTTTGTGCTCCTTTTGTTTCCTTTGGCTGAGGCGCTGCAATCAGCAATATACGTATTACGTATGCATGTAGCTACCCCAAACCAAGCTGCCACAAGTCGATGCCCCCAGCTGCCCACCTGCAGCATGTTGTGCTGCTTATGATTGACAGCTGTGGGTGCTGCATTTGAGTCGCATGAAATTGAAAGGCAACAAAAAATGCAGCGTTTTGATTGAGTCCTTTGGCTGCAAATCAAGCACACAAATAGCAGCTCGACAGACTCTGCAGATACCCCGTAAAATGCACATAAAGTAACCTTTATCGATATCGATAACTAATCGATTGCAATCTGAGCTGCCTAATATTGCTTTCATTCAAATTCATAATTTTTTCGGCTTATTTTTGTTTTGCTTTTTCAAATAATTATTTTTTTTAAATATAATCAGAAACCAATGGATTTAAATCATATTCTGCTTTAAGCATTTAAATTGTTTAAAATATAATTCTCAGCCTTTTGCGATACTTTGCAGATAAGATGAAATAGTCTATGAGCATTTCAAACATTCGCCACATATATCATAAATTTTGAATAGTCATAATATTGTTTTTAATGGCAAAATGAACGTGCAACATACTCAACATGCGTTAGACAATCAGGAATACAAGAAATGTTGAAGGTGGAATCGAATTTGATTTTATCAGCCACAGGAGCAAAATACAACACTTTTATTCAGACAATAAATCGCAGACTTAATTTATTAGTTCATAAATAAAAATGAATTATCTGCATTTCATTTTATTATTTATTTGCAGTTGAGATAATTTTGTCCGGTTTATCCGACGCTGCCATGCGTCATGTTGCACTTGTGCAGCCAATATGCCCCTTTGACTGCGAGGCATGAAAAGAATGTGTCCTTTGAATGTTGTGATTGGTTTTTCAATGCATGGTATTATTAATTTTTCGAGCACAGCCTTTGGCCGACTTGCTAATTAGGCATAGAGAGGCAAAGACCACAAAGACCATATTGAGAGAAGCATGAGAGGTCCTGTAACTGAGCTGGCATCGATGTTGTGTTGTGTGTGTTGTGTAGTCCTTTATTCAACTTTGCTGCTGACACTTTAATTAATTTCTGAGGCTACAAAAAGCACTCGAAATGCATTTGTACAGCTTGCTTGCAAGTGCAACCAGAGGCTGAGTCGTAGATAAAAGACACTTGCAGTTGGCCAAATTAAAACTGCAAAACGTAAAAGTTCACCCAATAGCTCGATTTCAACTCGGACTTCAAATACTGAATGCTGGGTGCGGGGTAGCGGGTTGCGGGTTGCTGGTTGCGGATTACTGAGTCCAACATCCAAACCACATTCCACATTGACATTGTTTGCCATACACTTCATTTATTTGGAATTAGAGCGAGCGGCACTCGCAATGCACTCAACGCCAACTGGCAACGAATTTGAATCCTTTATGAAGCGTAGCACAAACAACACATACCAACACACACACACCTACACACACTGGGTAAGCACACACATGCTCATGCATTTATCTAATACTGAGGCAGTCCGAAAAGTAGCCTCAACTTTTACCGCACAACTCTACTGTGTGCAAACCAGTGTTGCCCACTTTTTTCCAGCGAAATAGCAACTGAAAAAAAACCAAATAAAAGTAGCCAAATAGACTTATAAAAAGCTAGAAAAATTTAAAATATAAAACGTATTCGATCTCAATTTATTTAGAACAGATTTGTCTGACACTTTCGGTCAACATTTTTAATAATTAGAATTAAATAAGTAAATATTTGTTTAGTGCTTGTGAAAAATAAAATTATTCTTTAGATAAGAAACTTTGTATCGCATTAGGAATGTTTTTTTTAAAAATTATACACTTTGTGAACAGGAATATTTCAAAATTTACGCATTGTGTTCATTTTTTCTCTCTTATATTGTGTTTCTCAATTTTTCCATTAAATCATTCAAATTTTATATTTTACAAACAGCATTAATAAGAAATGAAAATTGTTGAAAATAATATTATTTATTTGCACATTTCAACAAAAAAGAAAAAAAGAAATGCGCAAACAAATTTTACAGTACAAAAATTTTGATTTTCATTAAAAAACCAATCAGTGTTGCCATACTAAATAATTATCACATTTTATCAACGAGACGATATTTAAATATTATTTTAAAAACTCACAAGTTATCTGACAATACTTTATAAAACAAATTGATTTATTAAAGACCAAAATGAATACTTACGAAACAGCTAGTTGTGGCTGAGTGAAAAGAGCTAAATGGGCATCACTGTGTGCAGCAGACCAAAAACCATTGATTGTCATCGAATAGAGCCGGTTCGGACGAAGGCGTAAGTAAAAAAGCAGCTTCAGCGTTATGCTCCTCTGTTTTTGCTCCAGCTCCAGCTCCAACTCATGCTTCAGCTTCTGCTGGCCAGCTTAATAGTCAAAGTGTCCAGCTGCAGACTCTGTGCTCAGAGTGTCCTTTGTCCACTCCTGCCACGCTGCCATAAAACCCTATCCGAATCCGACTGCCTTCTGCAGTTGGCAGACGTTCGTGTCTGTCCACAGAGTTTACGTGTTTTTGTACATTTGTTACGCTACACGTAATGCAATGAGTTTGCATGATTGTGTGTGTGTGTGTGTGTGTGTGTGTGTCCTGCATAGCTCGTCCATGCCACGTCACGCTACACTTGATAAATCTCTAATGCCACTTTGGGTGCTCCAACCGCACAACCCCCACTTGAGTGGCTACCCCGACCCTAGTTCGCTGAGCATTTGTAAATTTCCGTTTCCATGCTCCTCCTCTGTCCTCTATCCCCAGTCCTGTGTCCTCTGTCCCCCCGGTTCGATTATTAAAGGTCGAATGATATTCTGTCCCTCAGGTGTTATTGATGTTGCACACTCATTTGGCCAGTGTTTAATCAAAGGTAATTAGACTATTGTCGCTCGACATGCGAGAATGCTGCCAGCACTTTCGAAAACTGAAACTATAGATAGTAGATAAATGTGAATATATATATATACGTATTGGGTTTATCGGCTAACTTGTATTAGAGTTAAAATTTTGTCTGTATATCTGCTGTATTTACAGCTGACACTACCCATCACCCAGTGTCCTTTTGCACCTCTAATGAGCTTAGCTGGCCAGTCTCCTGCTCCTGCAAAAACCAATGGAACAAAGCAGGCAACGTTCGCCGCCTAATTCCTTAATTAAAATCGAAGCCTACTCGATGGCGCCAAATGGCTAAAGGTTGAGGGGCTGTTCCAAATGGGGGAGTGGAGGGTTCAATGCAAAATCCATTGACTGATTGCAATATTTCACTTTTAAGTCACGCGCAAACAGCCAAACAAACAAACAAACCGGGCCAGGAACAGTTGAACATGGCCAACACGGCGACTTAATTTGTATGTACAAGTCCGATGGGGGGTGAGGGGTGTAGTAGGGTGTGTGTGGCAAGGTTTCATTAAAAAGGAGACAGCCGCAAAGCAAAATCAGTGCAACAAAGTTACATTTTAAAATGAAATTCACGCCAGAGCAGTTGACCAGAGCAGGACCCGGCCAAAGGACTCAGGATGGTCGGCATCTTGTTGAGCCAAATGATGCCCCAAACACTTATACAGAGCGGTGGGGGGTGGGCGGGGGTAGTCAGCTCTGACTGTGGCCGAAACTCGTCGCGCTATGCCATAATAAATTAACAAATTTGTCTGCACTCACTCGATATTCATGCGGCGCTGACAGCCAACAGGAGTCGCCATCCACCTGTGTCCACATTTGAGGGGGGCAACTGCTGCTGATGCTGATGCTGCTGCTGCTGCTGCTGTTGTCCATTTGGTTGCTGCCAATCATGTCGGATTAATAATAACACACACAGGCACACACACCCAGATAGATAGTCCAAGCCAAATTCAAGCAAATGTTGCCACTGACTGACGCAGCTGTGCGGCTGGACAATGGTTGCTGCTTCTACTTCAACTGTTCCTCCTTCAACTCCTCCTCCTTCTACTCCTTCTGCCGCTTCTTCTGCTCGTGTGCTTGTGGCTGGCTACTAAATGACGCGTCGCATGTTGCCATTTGCCGAGTGCCGCCCCGTCAGTGCATTACAAGCCCCTGCCACACCACTCTTATCTGGCTTTTAATTGTAACGGGCACCCAAGTCGCACAGTCGCATGTGGCGAGTGCATTTGCGTAGTATATGCCACACACTCCCGATCACTCCCAATCCCAAAAACCTGTCGGACAATGTCTGTCAATATTTTGCGTATTTCATTGTTGCAGTCAGCAACCGTTGCATTTGTTATTGTTGTTGTTATTCTTGTTGTTGCTGTTGCTTTTGCTGTGCGAGATTTATGCTCGTTTCCCGCACAATGTGACCAGTTGCACTCCCTGCCCCTTGCCACCGGCCAATAAACCACAACATGTTGCAGGATGCGCGCTTAACACCCAAATGTAAACCATCGCAGAACCAAGAGACCAAACCAAACCAACCTGTGGCCATTGTGCACATTCCTCAATGCTTAAACGCTGACCAGGCAACATTCCACGAGCACTTCACAATATACCCTCTACAATAATATGCAAAGTGGATGCATTTCATAAGGACAGATAAATAAGATGTAAAAAGATATTGGCAGCTGTGTGGAATATTTGTGCCCATGCCTGAAGAGGAATAATTGCATTATTCATCGTAACTCTTATTCTTGAAGGTTTAAATTAATTTCCTATTTAATGTGGAAAGTGACCAATTTAAAAAAGGATTTTACAAATTAAGAATTTATTATTGCAATTCGAATTATTTATATTATTATACATAATGTGAAAATAGCAAAATATTTAGTGTAAAAGATTAGTGTTACCCAGAAAAAACCCAATCAGACAAAAATTGTTTAAAATTGTTTGAAGTACACATTTGAATTAGATTGGATTGGAAAATAATACAATTTTTACATTGATAAACTTAGTAACTATTTTGCTGACATGACGAGCATACGCATTTATTTAAGATTTGATTTTATTTATTTACATTATTTAAAAATGTTTTTAAAAAGAGCAAATTAAATATATGCAATGTATTTATAGCATGTAAGTTTATAATTCCTATTTCGAGTGTTGAAATTTCAATTTAAAGTTCCAAATGAAGTGCAATAAAATAATTAAATTAACATTTTAACTGAATAGAAATAAAAGAAATAATATATATATATATATATATAATATATATAGCGGCCATTAATCTGTAAAATGCTCCAACATTTATTGCAATGATGAAGGCAACCCAGAAAAAAACGTAATCGGATCAAAAATGTATAAAAGTAAGTAAAAAGTTTGCAATGATTGGTTTGGAATAAACCCGTTTTTTATGCTGATTAACTCTTTGAGATCTTATATGTCAGACTTAATTCCTAGAATTTAGTTAATACTAAACTAAACTAAGCCATTTTTGTTGATCTGTGGACTTTTTTTTTTTAGATTTTTTATATTATTCCTTTTAATGCTGCTAACTTACAGCGTATAACGTAGTCGTTGACAGCCCTCAAAAGTGGATTTGTTTTGTTTTTAGAGCATTTTTTTGTACGTTTTCTTATCCGTTCTGTTTGTCCGACAATTTGGTCAGGCGTCAGCTTTGGCACCTGCTGACCATCGTTTCCTGTTCCACCTAAGCCCGAATATCATCCAGAAGCTTTAGCTTTATTTTGGTATTTTGCTTCTTTTTTTTTGGTTATTTTTTTATATGTGTCTCGTTGGCGGCATTTAGTTCTTTTTATTGGAATTTAATTTTGGCTTTGAAACTGGTGACATTCTCTTTGTGTGTGTTTTGCGGACACTTTGTTATTCCTGGCTGTCCTTGTTGTGCGTGTATCTGTGTGTGTGTGTGTGTGTTGGAGTCGAGGCACGAATTTGTTTCAAAATTGATTTAGGTTGGCCGAGCGAACGAACAGCAGCTGATTTGATTGCATTTCCTGGTTGCATGTTCGTTGGATGCGCCACAGGCTAAATTTATATATACATTTTTTTTTTTTAGTTATTTTGGCATGTAATTTGATGAACTTGCTGGCGATGCATTAATTATGTTCAAATTTCGATAAATCCATGCACAACTGGGCTCCACTGAGTGCTTTGCTAAATTGTGTGACAGAATATTGGCTGGCTGATATGAAACCATTTTCTAATATTCCTATAGAGTATACATCTATGATAATCAAATTGGTTAGTGGAATCAGAGTTCATTAGGGCTAGAAATGTTCATCTTTGAAATTTCTAATCGACTTTTTGTGTAGTTAAATATTTGTAAAGAACTTTGACAATTTTTGACTTATTCATGATTTCAATTCCAGAAAATACATATCTTGGGGATTCAATACCATGCACAATGATACAGACATCTATAAGGTATATACTGTGTGCCGAGAAGCTAGGAATGCGACATACTTTCCGGTTCTACCAGGACAACGATCCCAAGCATAAGGCCAATATAGTACAGTCCTGGCTCATCAGGAACTGCCCCCACATGATAATTCCACCGGCCCAGTCTCCAGATAGATGGAAAATAACATCCGGAAACACAACATATCCAGCAAAGAGAACCTCAAAAATGCTCTGCGGGATGAGTGGAGCAGAATCAGCCCAGAAGCTACCAGGAAGATGGTATCTTACATGACTAATAGGTTAAGGGAGGTTGTTAAGGCTAAAGGATATCATACTGAGTATTAACATCCTTATTTAAGTTTTTATACGCAAAATATATAACTTTATTTAGACTGGTCTAAATAAAATTGCCCCTTAAAAGTAGGCAACACTTTAATAATTCTAAGTAGCAGGTGGGGAAACCTCAGTTTATTAGGGTCATCCATTCATATTGGTAGTTAACACATGTACCTACCATCAGTCTTTGGAATTTTTGAAAAATAATGTATAATTAGTTTATGGCAGGCAATTACTTTTTTTTTTTGACTCTGTGCCATTTGAGCTGTCAGACACTATACCTTGGGATTCGATACCATGCACAATGATACACACATCTATAAGGTAAATATATAGTATTTAGAAATTAGTCATGGTAAATAGTATAATCCACCATTGGTCTTACAAGTAATGTAGAGTATTTTAAAGAATCGTGTACTCCTGTCGATTTTTATAGATTTTTGTTCCTACTATTTTTATTGCACACACTCTCGCAAATCTAATTAGGCATCTGGTTAAATTTTATGTCTGGCATTAAGTTGTAAAAACTTTCAACGGCCTAGGCTTAAAAAAGAATTGTGACCCATGTCTAGTCCACAATTATGCAAATTTTTAGCAAACTGACAAATTTTACGACTCACTGGCAAAAATAGAAAAACAGATATATAAAAAATAAAATTGCACAAATTTTA
Organism: Drosophila cognata; assembly: GCA_035041535.1. NCBI lineage: Eukaryota > Metazoa > Arthropoda > Insecta > Diptera > Drosophilidae > Drosophila > Drosophila cognata. Next base: position 2,663,685 of record JAWNLC010000688.1, on the reverse strand, counting down.
CGACTTTCTAATAGGCAAATTGGCAACTTTTTGCATAATTAGCGACAGTGTGAGGCGCGTCGGGGCTCGATTTTTGAGACTCGTAAAAATTGGCACGTGCAACATTTGAAAGGCGGTTGGCAACAGCTGTCACAATGGGGGCACGCAATTGTGGCACGCAACGCGAGCCCTCGTCATAAATGTCCGCTGCCAGAAAGTGTGCATAAATATAATTCCAAAGTTAAATGAAATGATTAGTGATGGCTGACTGAGAAATTCCACTAGCTGCAGGCGCTATAAAAATGCAATAAAATCCGCGGCTGACAATAAAATCAAAAATACGAAGTCAGTTCGATATTTGTGGGGTTGACGAGTTGTTGATTGAACAACAAGCGAAATCTTACCGAGAGGGGGTTGCTCCCGATGTTTTGCATAGAAATTACAGATGCACCGTGTAGTGTAGTCGATTGGTTAAGGGATGCAAATTACAGGTTACATTTGGCAGTCGGCCATCGCATAAGCGAGTGTGTATGGAGATATTCGACCTTTGGATGCCTTTTGCAACTTTAGCATTGTCGCATTTTCCACTTTATTAATTCGCCAATTGACAGACTTATTGCAAATTGAAAACAAAAGCGCGAACAACAAGGAAACCAACGAAAACGTAGCTGGAATCGAGATTCGTTCTGCACGCTGCGCCCAGAGCTATGCAATAAAAATCAAGCCCGAAACGAATTTGTGCAATCAGCTGGAAATTATTTACATGTTTATACGAAATTGAAGCAACAAACAATACACACGCACACACACACACATACACACACACACATACAGTGTCAACCCGCATTCGACATATGAACTGCAGTCCTTTGTCCTTGCCGTGTGTACAACTCAATAAAAGGCGCAAATTTACATAGAAACTACGCGCTCAGCATCCACTCGTAAATTCCGCAATTAATGATGCAAAAAGTGCGAAAAGAATTTGTGCACAATTTGCATTGTGCGCTGCCTCTAAGGACATGTGCCAGTGTGTGTGTGTGTGTGTTGTGTTGTGTGTGCATATGTTTCGGGCATACTTAAACAACGCTTCGGATGTGGTCCTTGCCTAGTTGGCGCTCCAGTCAAGTGCCGAACTCGAGTTGCTTGGATTTCTGAAAAGGGTTGCAAGCAGCCTAAAATATTGCAATCTATTTTTATGGCTTATGTTGAACACTGTTTAGACTATAAAATATCTTTAAGGTGCCTCCTCCATTTGGTTTCTCCTCGGCTTTCCCAATCCTTGCTATAAATGTTTGACTATTTTACATTTTAATACATCCAGATTTATCATATTCTTTTTTTATTACATTTTAATTTAAATAATAACTTTTAATTTTATATTATTTTATATTAATTTTGTTATTAAATTTAATTTTAAATTATTAAAAAATAAAAAAATATTTAACATTGTAATACACTCAGATTTATTGTGTACTTTATTTTATTTTGTTCATTTTAAATTTAAATTTAATTATTAACTTTTTGATTTATTTTATATAATGTATAATGTTAAATTAAATTTAAAATTATTTTAAAATTGTAGGATTTTAGTGCACATAAAATTAAATAAAATTTAAATTTTTAATCATATTAATTAATTTATGTTTTCTGTCTTTCTCTTTGGACTTTTAACTATTTCTATGTAAAATCAATTTTTCTATAATAAAACTTGTTAATTTACTTATGATTTATGTCTTTTACTTTAATTCTCACCTTGCCGAATATATTCACAAATTGTATAATCATTCTTCAAATTTAATTTTCAGGACTCTCTCCAACCTGCAGTACTTGCATCCTATTCAATTTCTGCTTAAACGCTGACAAATATCGTTAAAGTGTTTTCGGCACTCTATTCACATTTACTGTTTGTTTTTTTAAACACATATATCAAATAATTTTGTTACCATTTGTATAGTTGAAAGAGCATTTGCAGTTTGGACAATCCTTGCCAGAACTCGAGTTTGTTCCTCGCTGGTTGCTGTTCGTGCGCTGATTTATGCCGAGACAATATGTGCGGCTGGCCAAAGAGGAGAATATTTAGCGGTGCTGGCCACGAGAGCCGAACAGGAAGTGCAGCATCAATTCAGGCAATATACGAGCACTGTGTCCTCCTCCGCTGCCGGTCCTGGCCAAAATAATTTGAATGAAAAGTCCATTATGGCTTCCTGTGTGCCGGCGAAGACCGGGCGACGCCATCGGCGACGATGAACGTCTTTGCCAGGCGCCAGCATTCACAGTGATTCACAGTGACCGCAGCGGAAGGTCTGAGTGGGATGGCAGTGGCAGCTGCAGGTTGAGGGTTGCGGATTGGAGGAGTGCTATATTTGTGGCACAGTGTTTGTGTGTGTGTGTGCTACTCGCAATCCTTCACAGAGCTGTAGCCATTGCTTAAGTGCACTTTACACATTCTTTTATTGTGCCTCCTTTGGACACATAAATCCAAAGTGATCAAATTGTTTGTTTTTTGCTTTATTTATTTTTTATGCACATTTTTTGCTTGCAATTTATTTATTTGCAATTTGCATAAATAATCACTTTTACATGCGTGTCCTGCATATGCAAATGGCTGGCTCATGAAATGCGCATTAAGTTGCTTTAATTGCATTCAATTATGCAGCGCTCCGATGTGTGGCAAGAGTTGGGGTTGATATCAAAAGCACTGCGGCTTGCCTGATAAGACTTTAGTGGCGCCTTGCTCAAAACTTTGGCGCTTCAGTTAATTGCAGTCATTAAATTTATGCAGCTTGCCATGTTATCAGCATAACGGGAATGTCGCCCGCTGGCAAGCAGGTGCATGTAATGCCCCAAAAGTGCGGCAGCCGTTGCCACGCTGCGTATGCGTAACTTACACATATCCCTGAACTCCCACTCTGCCCCCACCTCACTATCATGCTATCAGTGTGCACACAAACTCAGACCACATCCACAATGCACACTCGAATAATTTCAACGCGGATTATACTAATTAGGAGCGCCAAAAGGAGAGGCTATTGAGCTGCCCATGGAGTCCCCATAACTATCCCTAAGTCGCAACAATCCTACCCCACTTGGACACACACCCCTGTCTCTAATACCCTGGGCTGTTGGTCTGCTCGCATCCTCTGCAAATTTCCAATTCATTATCGACTGTACACAGCGCACAATGGTCAGACTCTTCTCTAAGTCTTTGAATTAATGCTTCGATCCACATGGACAACATATCGTCTATGTGCAGGTTTCAATATAATTCTACTGCCAAAAACCGATTCACTTTTTTCCTGCAATTTCAATTATTAACTATAAATTAATTATTAATTATAAGTGAAGATAAAGCATTTTGGATTAATTGTGGATAACTAGAAAGGAATTTGAACCCAACCGAAATTTTATGCTTATAGAATTAAACTCCTAAAATATATGTCTGTCGGCATAATCTTACTTATGTACTAATAATGACGTAATGCTTGGATATTTTGCTTTAAATTTATTTATTTACTTACTTAATGTGGACCAAAAACAAGCCACAAAATTTAAAATAAAAACAAATCTGTAAATTTGAAATTAAAAATTAATTTAAATTGAAAAATAATAAATCTGTGCAAAATGGTAAAACTTTTATTATAAGCTTGTATAAGCGCAGATAAAACCTTTGTAAAAAGAAGAGTAAAACGTTAAAAGAGAGAGATAAGATAAGAAATAAGAAAATAGAGAAGAGATGGGCATATACATATATGAAACTGCTGAAGACCAATTTTGATTGCTTACTAATGCCTATATTTAGTCAATTTTTAGTGCATCCCATTTGGGGTTTTACACAGACTTCATTAATAATCGAATTTCTTCAGTTTGATGTTCAATCAATCAGCTAATTATATCGATCGATAAAATGCTTCCATTATTATTATTATTATTTTTTGTATAACATTTATATTGGGAATTGAAAGGTTATTAAACATTCATTCGGATAAAGATTGATTTAAGTTAAATTTGTTTGGCTAGTTTTGCCATGTTTGCGTATACGTAGCACAGCCTATAAGCAGGTTATAAACAGCTTCATTCAGCTGCCTGGCCCACTGTTTAGTTTCTTGGCCAAGCGATGAAGATGTGTTGGTGGTTTTGGGGTGATTTATTCCCGTTGCCACGAATGTTGTTGCTGGAAGCCGTCATGTCGGCTTAAACAAATCATTTATATGCAGCGTTTGCAATTATTTGCACTTAATTGTGTGTTAAGTGCCCAGCCAGCTATTGCTTCGCTGTTGTTGCAACCCTGCCCCTGCACCTGCCACTGCCACTGCCACTGCCACTGCCACTGCCACTGCCCCTGCCAAACTAGAGTAGATGTCAGTGCAGCGGATGCGATGCCCGTTGATTGATATCGCATTCAGGCGTGCTGAAAATTATTTGCATTGATAATTCGCTGATTAATGTTTGCCACCAACGATGAGAGTTGGTCAGCCGACGTGTCGCAATTTTGGTTTGCCTCGTGTTGCATCCTGTTGTGTGCCCTCATGTGTCCCACTGTGTGTGTGTGCGTGTGTGTATTGCGTAATATTGATGTGCTGCCTGTCGACCGGTTGTTTGCGGGCTGTTTATTCGATTGTCTGAGGTTTTTGCATTAATGCTGTAAACAATTAAGTGAAGCGTATTAAGTCGGATTTGGGGCCGACTAACTAATTTATGAGTTCAACTGGGAATGAGCAGCCGCTCAGTTGCTGTGTGATAATTGCATTATTAAAGCAGAATCATCTTAAAGCTATTATTAACTTGGCAACACTCACAGCTCAAGGCACTTGCTAACATTGCAACCATTGCAGAACATCATCGAACATCATTAGAAAAACATTATTAATATTTAAATAGATTACTAAAGCATTTGCAGACTACACTCACTGCCTGCCTGTCAGCACATACGAGTGATTATACACTGAACAAAAAAAAAAACGTGACTTTTACGAAATCACCATTAAAACTATTAAATTGTTCTTGCTTAAAGAAATAATTTCTTTAAAAAAAAAATATTCATATACGAAAGAATTTTTTATTTTATTCTGTTTTAGTAATTTATTTAGTAATAATAAAAAATGTTTTTACAATGTAGCAAAATCGATTTCAAATTCAATTATATAAACTACCGAATATGTTTATATATGTAAAATCGAAGAAAATGAGTAATGTGCTCTGTGCACACGTAAAAAAACCAAATACTTTTTATGTTGCTTAAAAAATATACCTTGGAACTAAGATACAAATTCTTCTTTTTCGAAAAACACAACTTTCCATTTTAATAAGGGGATTTTCTAAAATTCCGATCAATTTTTTCTGAGTGTAGGAAAACCAAAGAAGCATTCTGAGCATTAGCAAAGCAAACAAAAACATCCTGCCGACAAGTTCCCCAGAGAGAGAGAGAGAGAAGTTCAATTGGCAACAGGGAAAATAAAAAGAATTTGCTAAATTATTGCGTTTTAATTCATATGCAAAATGTGTGTGTTGCTTTCGCTTCCTTTAATGTCGTTAAGTAAATAATCAAATATGTGCACTTGAAGGGCAAACCTGGAACTGGTTGTATCCTGTTCGTTGTCTGGCAGCCAAATGCACATGTCAACTTCATTTGGCAAAACCAACCGAAATCTAATAAAGCGCCTTTCACAGCAGGAAATAAGGACATGCATATCATCTCTCCAGTATGTCTCTCTCCTGTGGCCGGCAGCATACATAAATTGGCTGTGCCATAAGAAAGAAATTATTTTTTATTCATGCATTAAATTGTTTTGACTCTCGCCGATAATATCCGAGTTTTCTTTATGTTTATTATTATTTTTCCGTTTTTTTCCAGTCGCTTGCCGCATGCTAATCAAATTACATATTGCGTCGTGTGTGTGTGTGTGTGTGTGTCTCATCTCCTCCCCATCGGGCTGCCTTGTTGCTACCCTTGGCAGCTGAATCATTTCTCAGAGACTGACGGCGTCTGTGCTCCTGGCACCTTGGCATCAATATTCGTAATGCCCGCTCGCCTGCAGCGCAGTATCAAAAATAATTTGTTTGACAATAAAAGACGATAAACATTAAAATTATGTGCCAGAGATTTTGGCCAGGGCGCATTCAGCCAAATCTGGAAGCCTTAAACATAAATATGCGCTGGCGTTGTCAACGTTCTGCATATTCTTAATATGCCCCATCCTTAGCATGCCCCATCCCTCAGTCTCAGCCGCTTTATGTTTATTATTGCCAGGAGCGCTTCTGGGGTTGGTGCGAGGCAGATCTTCAATGATTAGTCCGCTAAACTCACTCGTAAATTTGTCAAATCGCGCAAGTCGTGCTAAAAAAGAAAAAAAAAAACCAGAAGTTTATTTTTTATACCCTGTAGACAAGTACGAGCAACATTTTTATTTAATTTTATTTTGTGGATAAATAACAGTATATCAAATCTTGATTTATAAATAATAGTTTTCATCGAGCTTAAAAAATGCAAGACATGTAAGCAAATCAATTAAATTAAGTTCTCAATTTTGCACTTATTAAAAGTCACTCTTCGAAATGAAACTTTCCCTGAACAATATTTATATTATTTAGTGTTATTTATATTATTTATAATTTATGCATAGGCTAAGAGATTTTCGCTTAAAATTCAGCTTGTTTAGAGGTGCAAATAAATAGTTTGAGAGCAAAGTTTAGTCCTAGACCATAAAAGGTTTCTGTCAAACTTTGAACTTATTTAAATCGAATTTAATGAATTTTTGTTTGCTTTTGAAAATTCGACTTATTGATCAAATTCAACTTAAGGCAAATGCAATAAGATATTAAATTATTAGATTACACTTACGTGATTTTTCTGATTGCAGAGTATATTCCAGTCGTGCGCTTTTGACTGGCGACTTATAACTTGATTTTTTTTATACTTTTTTTATCTGCCTTTGAATTTGCATTTGGCATTTTGTGAGCGTCCCTTGGGGCAGCTGACTTGGCCAGCATTTTATTTGATTATTAAATGAGATTTTTGCGTTGAAGGTGCGGTTCTTATTCCTAGCTTTTGCTTTTGTGTCTTACTCTTTTCTCTTGCTCGCCGCTTCATTTCACATTTCTACACAATTTTTGCTTGTTATTTTTGCACTTTGGCGCCAACATCAAAAAGCGCGTGAAAACTTTGACTCAGCAGCGGAAAATATATTGCTTGAAAATTGCACTCAACTTTTTTTTTGTAACGTTCATTTTTTGATATTTTTCATGTGTTTTGTTTTTTTTTTTGTTTATTTTTTTGTTTTGTTTTTGTGTTGCTTTGACAATTGTGTGCGCTAACGAAGTCGCTTTGTTGTTGCTGTTTTTTTTTTATTCCCGATTCCCGCTTGTTACAACTTTTCAATTGTTTGGCTTCTGTCATTACCTTTGACATGGCCCTGCCAACTTGTTGTTGCCTTTTAACTGTCGCCGTCTTTTGTCTCTCGCGCCTTTGTTTCCCCTCAGCGGCGGCCCTTTGATCTGCCGCGGTTGCATTTCTATTAATTGTAATGATGAGGCCGTTGGAAGCGGCAACAATAGCAGCTCCCATTCGCCTGCGGCCTGCAACTGGGAGTGCGAAGATTCTGCTGCCCCTTCCGCATTGCGTTGTTAAATTTGATTGTATTCGCGAAGTGTTTTCTGCTTGTGTACTTATATCTATCATACTCAGTTATACCAAGCTCCAAATTATAATATTGTCCTGCATTTTTTATTATTTACAAGGGGTATTTCTGAAAGGGAAGGTTGTATCTGTCTAGTGTTTTTCCTTCCATAATTCCAAGTTAGATATTTCTAAAATTAATATAAAATATGTCTTACTCTCACAGGGTTTTCTTACATTAGCTTTTTTCGAAAAATAAGTATTAGCATTTATACTTTTTAGAAATATTTTATATTAGGAAAAATTTGTTTCTTAATAGAAAATATTTCGGAAAAAACGTTTCTAGTTTTATTGAATATTATGTTCATATATTAAGAAATTACTTATAAAAAAGGAAATCTTTCCTAATTTTTAAAGACATTTTCTTAATATCAGGTTGATTTTATTAGTGCTTAATTTAATCATTACTTCATCTATCTTAAGACTATATAAATAAAAAAAAGTAGAGTTTTTATTAAAAGCTTTGGTTTACTTTAATATTATTTATATTAAATTATTAATTATATAGACACTATATAAGGAACTTTGAGACTTAGTGGTAAATTAATTGCCTGCATTATGTTCAAATATTCCATGAATAATCCAGGCATTAAAGTGTATTTATGCAAACATTATTCATTACATTATGGAGTGTATATCGCCAGATATATATCTTTTTTTAATTTAAGTTTAATATTTATTTTAATTCAATTTATTTATTATATTTATTTTATATATTTACCTTTTTTTGTAAACTGACTTTAGCTGACATTAAATAAATAAACTAATAAAACTATTCCAGCTTTCCTTGTTACTTAAAGTATCTTTTCACTTTATATGCCACAAAGGGTTCACTTCTAGCATTTTGCATAACAACACACTTGAGCCAAAGTTCTTGTGTGTAGTCAAAAACGTCAAAATAGACAATTGACATACATTTAGATGGCTCAAAATGCACACATGCAGCTACCAAAGAACACTTCAAGGCTGAAGAACACGAATGCAACTTCACCTTGACCCAAATACGCTGTTCTACTCGGGTGAAATGAAACAAAATAAACACAAAGGATAAGTCCTGTGTGACTAGATCCTCATTCAGGGATTTTGTTGCAGTGGAAACGTGCTAAGAGTTGCAGTTGCAACATATGCAACATATGCAAACAGGCACGACCTTGAGCTGATTTGTGTGCACTCGAGTTGATCTGACAGCTGTTGCCGTTTCTCAGGCTCTCCTTAAAAGTTGAGTTGCCGAGTTGCTGAGTTGCCTTAGTTAAGGCTGCTTAAAGCATCCTCGCCCCACCACAAAAATTGCTTCCACTTAATAAAACACACTAATGATGACCGCAGGACCAAATGAAATGCACTTGAGCACGTAGCTGGCAACATGAAACCACTTCACTTCGTTTGTTTGCTGTATTATATACATATATATATATAAAGGTACTCTAATTTATTTTTAATAATGTTGCCTCGCCAAACTTGGCTCAAGTATGGCATTTGTAAATACGATTTATTCTGCCTTTGCTAGTTTGTGTACTTTCAATTAGGTACACATTCCGAATGCTTTGATGCTGTGATGCTGCTAGCTCAGTGTAGTTGTGCTAGCTGGTATAAATACAAATATTTGTACAAATATGAAATAATCGGAAAATTGCAAAATACTGGCCCATCCGACATGTGTTAGACACCCTCGTATGTGCCTCAAGTATGCCTCTAAAACAAGTTGGTCATATAAAAAAATGTAAACTGTTTATTTATGGGTCACTTTACCCCCCAGCTGGGCGCATACTCGGCGAACAACTGCACTTAAGGTCTGTGCGCTGCTTTCACCACTTTCACTTTCAGAAAGGGTTGCCAGTTTCTGGTATCATGTGTGTGCAAATGCAAACAAAGTGCAAAATCTCGGGGGAACATTTGATTGAATTCAGACAGTTAACCGCTTCTAATGCGCATTTCTTGCTTTCTCTCAAATAATCCCCGTCGCTTATCTGTGTAAAAATATCAAATTTTTTAAAATCATCTTGGGGCAGTTGATTTAGCAAATGCTATTTGTTTTTGCCGGCTATGATTGATATTATTATTGATGCGATTGATTGATGGGAGTTTCAAATCTGTTGGGTTTTACAAAATTAAAAAAGCAGCTTAGCTTCTATTTGCATCACACAAAGAACATTACACAGAAGCGGGACTTAAAATACGTGTATTATGTATAAATACACATACATATATACATACATTTTTTGCCTAAAGGCCTTTTATCAGCCGCCACGCGACATTTTTCCGCATCGATTGTGGCAAGTGGAGGGCTGGGGTGGCCATGGAAGTGGCCATTGTCTGCCGACAGGCTTTGATCTCTACCATCTACTTATAGGCAGATGCAATTTGAATACCGCATTGAAGGCGGCAGACCATTGTCAATGGCATATGAATAACTGTGCGAGTTATTAGCAATGATTGCACAGTTAAAGACCATAAATTGATTGAGGTATTGGAGCTATAAGGATACATATTTATCAGTCAAGCTCAATATCAAAGAATTCAAACTGTTATCCACGGCTTCATTTCCCCTCCCAAAAACCAATGCACCAAATTTATAAATCAATCAATCAGTTTTGATTATAATTATATTTATTTTTGATTATTGAGAATTAAGTTTTTGTCTGAGTTGCTTATCAAACTTAGAAGCTTACATTTTTTATTTTATTTTTAATTTTGGCAAGAAGTTATTGGAACCACTTAGCACACAATATTGTGTTGTACTGCATGCTTCTTGATAGACCCAGAAAAATTCGACAGAATGTCAAATTCCATTCTGAATGGAATCTTGTGTTGCAAATATCTAAAATTAACTCAAATTGAACGAAATGTAGTGTATATGTATTTATTAAGCCTCTCTGAAATCAATGTTAGAAATTATCTGGAAAAATAAGAACACGCTAGTCGAGAGAGCTCGACAACGGCTTAATTTTAACCCATCTGTTAAATATATTTTTGTAGCTTTGTTTTGTCAAAATATCCAGACCTAACCAAAGCACACATTTATTTAGAATGTGGATAATAACGAGATCAATATCACTACACCTTTTGGGCCATCGGAAGCTGATATTCCAAATTAAATTAGCTTAGCTCTTACCTCTGAGACACGATTGCCAAGTCTTTTGATCCTGATCAAGACTCTAAATACTTTGATTAGCTTCGTTTTGCTTGTTACATTTGTTGACACAACTGCATTATACTTTTTTTTATCCATTTTTAAAGTATAACAAATCTATGTCATCTTCATATCTAATATCTGGTGGCATTGCTTAGTTATGCGCAGGACACTTTAACAAGAAAATTTGTTTTTTTCAAATTATACATTTAACAAAAACTAAGGGGTTCAACTAAGTACAGTCATGCAATATACACAATAAGTAGTTTTGCATTAATTATTTTATTAAAACCAAATAATGCTAAAAATATAAAAATAAATAAAATTTTGAGTAATGTTAATGTGTTTGCACCCCTCACAAATTATTGAAGCCCTCCGCTGGCATAAATTAAACAAACATTAAAATATCGTATTAATTAATTTCGTTTTTATTATGCATATATAATTATTTTAGGCTTAGAATTAAATTACTTTAGGTTACTTTCAACCATTTGGCTGTTTGCTCTGTAAAGATTCCTATTGTTTTTCTTGTACTATGTTCATGCTCGTGACACGAAAATGTTTTTTGTTTTTAGTTCGCTCGATCATCGTTCACATTGTTCGGCTGGAAATGATCTTAGTCTTAGTCTTAGGTATACTATTGCTTATGATAATGGACCTAGAAATTAAATGGACACACACACATGAACACCAACTTACATTTAACAGCAAAATAATTATACAAAAATATATGCATTTTATATTTTCCCTTATATTTGGTTTTCAATATTTTCATAACTATTCGATAGGTTAAGAAGCCAACTACCTAAAAGTGAAATCGATGCGATTTTTTGTTGTTGTTGTTGTAAATAGACACCAAGAGAGTTTTGTAAAAGTTTGAATGATGAACTTAAGCTAATCTAATACAATATTATTATTGGATCCTATTAGTGGAAATTTGACTTAAGTTTAGTTTCGTATCTGTGTATGAAAACTAGCTGCTGCTTGCACTGGGCCGACCTTCTTGGAAAAAACTCAAAATGTAATTAAATGTAATTAATTTAGGTTCTTAAATAACCTTACCAAAAATGAGCAAGTAAATTATGCACTTAAAATATTTTTAGCAAAATTATTTATCACATTTGCGCTTATCCAAATCCATTTTAAACAGCCTTCACCACAATTTTCTACAGCGACGGCAAAACTCAGAGGACCTCATTTTCATAATTTCAATTTGACTCCAAATTATTAGACACATGTGTGTGCATTTTTTTAATTTTATAATTTCAATTTTACTCCAAAATTATTAAACGCTTGTGTTTTTTTTTTGTTTGCGAAATCTTTGACCTAAATTCTCTCTCTCTCTCTCTGTTTGAAAAAACTCAGAAAACCTTTTAAATAATTTAAATTTTAATCCAAATTATTAAAAACTTTTTGAGTTTTTTTGGTAGATATTAAAATTTCAATTGTACTCCAAATTATTAAACATTTGTTGCTTTTTTTTACTTAATATTCTTTCTCTGTTTCAAAAAACTCAAATGATCTTTTTTAATTTTCCATTTTACTCAAAAGTAAAGTTTAAATTTCTCTCTCTCTCTCACTCTCTCTCTCTCTCTTTTTCTGTTTCCTTAACTGCTTTAGGGGAGCGCTAGTTCTCACCAACGAAAAGTAATCACAAGTTGCGCTTAGGAGCCATCATCAGCCTCATTTTGTGGCATGAATTTGTAGTTGGTGTTGGTGTTTTTTCTTTTGTTTTTGCTTATTTTTACTGCGCTTGCGGCTGAATCTGCACTGTGGCAGTTAGTTTGGTGGATTTGCCAGTTTGTTGTTGTTGCTGCTGCTTCTGTTGCAAGTAGAACTGTTTGAGCACTTTGCACATGGCCAATGCGAGCATTTTCCATACCAGCAATTGCTCTTCGGTGCTGGGTGGTGGTGGCGTCTCCGTTTCACTGTCACTTGTTGCTGCTGCTGCTGCTGCTGCTGCTGCCGCCGTCGGAGGCGCCTCGTAGTCCACTTGATCGTATCCAGCAGCAGCATCGTTGGCATAAATAATACCATCCACTTGATCAGCGGCGGTGATTTGGGCAGCTGCCGCAACGGGCTCATCTTCGTAGAAGGGAATCGCCATCGCAAAGGATTACGTCAAAACTCTGCTACGCTTTTCACTCGATATTCTGTGTAATGTTTTTTCTTTGCTTGCTGTTCGTTACTCGTTGCGAGCTGACGTTCGACTGACTTGCGAGGCGACATTGCAGGCGTTTTTATACCCGGGAAATGCCGCGCTGTCAATCGACACAGCCGAAAAGGGACGACAAACGCACCACCACCACCAACACCACCACAGACACTAACCCAATGCCAGGCGCCCACCCCCCGAACACACAGAGAGAGAACGTGGGTCAGAGAGTCAGAGAGAGAGAGAGAGAGAGAGAGAGTACTTACGTGCACTTCCGTAAGGACTCTCGTGCCCTCGCTCCCTGAGACTTCTCAATGTGCCGCAATGTCAGCTACTTTCTGACTGCATCACGTGCTGCCAAAGAGCGAGAGCGAGAGAGACGGAGAGAGCGAGAGAGCGCGTGATTTCTGCTTAACACTTGTAGCATGTTACGTTTACGTTAAAGTTATGCATTACGTTGCCGCTTACGTATCGCGTATGCTCTTCCCCAGTTTTTAGTTCGACTTGCAAGGGGTAGCTGCTATTTCGATTATTCGATATGAGCTCTGACGTTTTTCGAATTTACTGTTGCTTGCTTGTCCTTTTTTCGTTTCGTGTCCTTGCTCTTCCCCAGTTTCGTTCGACTTTCAAGGGGTAGCTGTTGTTTCGAACAGTCGAATTTCGAACTGAGCTCTGTCTCTACTTAAAATGTATTTTTGCTTATGCTGCTGCAACGTGTGATTTCTTTGCTTTGGTGTCCTTGACCAAATTCTTTGGCTTTGTCTTCTTCTTCCTCGAACTATGCGAACGAGTTTTTTCTCTCTGTTTTATGCTTGAGGGAATTTTTTACATATGCTTTTTGAGTGTTTTCTTCTGGATTTCTCTTATTATTGGCGCGAACTTTCAAATATTAATTCTTGTAGAATTTTGAAAATATTCTTTATGCTCTTATTTTTTATAGTGGTTTGTTTTCCTCAGGTCTCTGAGTGGCTCATTCAATTTCAAGTTTTTACATATTTTTATAACCACAAAACAATAGGGCAGCATTTCCACATGCCACATGCCACATGAATATTTTATGATAAAAAGGAGTGCTGACTTTTTCAACTTGTTCGCTGTTTTTTACACCAAGCCCCAACCCCTAAAATCAATTCCACAAATCAACATAATCAACTTCTCGCCGTAATCCACTCGCCGTCTTTTCTTCTCAACGGAAAATAAATGCCGTAAAAAAATGTAAAAACTTTTTTATAGTTGCTGTAAAATAAAATGCGGCGAAATGGCTGCAAAAAATGCTAAAGGTATGCAACAAAAGAAAATCACTTGGTGTATGTGAAAAGTCAGGGTGATAGAGGGCAGAGCGGGGGGTGAGGGGGATGTGCAACAAAGGGCAGTCAGCTGGGCAGCACCCTAATAATGACATCATATGATGAGCTAGCTGCCAACCTCAAAATCAAAATCAAAACCCATGATCTAATTTTTTTTTAGCTTTTTGTCCCATTTGCCAGCTGGTCTCACTTACCTGAGTGGGCATTGAGTGGCAGGGGAGGAGAGAGGAATCAAATAGCTACACTCATAAAAAAATCGACCTTCATTTTAGTAAATCACCATACTTTTGGCAGAAAGTAAATTTTTGCCTGTTGCTTTTATGAAAACAAAGCTCAAAATATTTTTTTTCATTTTTGGCCGATTTACTAGGTTTTTTTGCTGAGTGTGGCGCAAGAGGAATGCAGAAATATATGCACGAAAGCAAAACAAAGAAGAAATTGTTTTCGCTTAAAAGAACATTCAAATGGAAATGTTCTGCTTGGCTCAACACAAACAACAAGTGCAGGCAAACAAACTGCATTTATTTAGTTAACAAAAAACAAGAAAGAACGAAGTAAAAGAGAGAAAAAAACAACAACAACAACAACACTAAAGGAAAGAATATACCATTTGAGTACCTCAACAGAAAGGCAGAACAACAGACAGACAGACAGACACACACAGACAATGCATAAAAGTGAAGTGCTTGTGGAGAGGGCAAGTGGAAGACAAGTGCAAGCGAGGACATAGGCATAATACCGACTTACGCATACCCTACAAATATGTACATCTATTTATTTTTGTTTATGTATTTATTTACTGTCAACTAAAGTCAGTCAGCACAAAAAATATAAAATGAAAAAAATTATTAAATTAAATTTATACAAATTTAAAAATAATATATTCATAAGACTTACGATATTTCTGAGGGTATTTAAATGCTAATAGTTTAACATTTGTTACATGAATTGGGGAAGACAGAGAAGTGCCCAATTAGATCATAAAAATAGTTAGTATTAATTAGTTAAGAGTAGAATAATAGAATTAGAATTGATTAAACGTTGAGAGTTTAATCGAAAAGCAAGAATTTTAGTAAACATAAAAGAGGATAATCATCGTATAGATCCCAGTTTAAGGTAAGATTTGGGCAGCTAATATGCTCTGTACAACTCAGGTTTATAGGGTATATCGAAGAAAAAAGTGTAGCATAAAAAGCAGCGTCGACGTCGTCGTCGTCGTCGCCTGGCGCACTTTGTTGCCTTCTGGCTGTCAGATTGATATTAAATTATATACCTTATTATCATTTGCGTTGTTGCTGCTGCTGCAGCTATCAGAAGGTAGAAAGTAGATGGTGGCCACACATGTGGGCGTGGCAGACGCTAAAGCCATGTTTATTTACAGCTGGCAACAATTGTTGCTGCTGCCATGTAAAATGATGCACTTTGCTCGCTTTGGTTGCCAAGTAACGCTCCTCAATTCAAAGTCAACGGCACACTTCACATGTGGCTGCCACGGCTGCTTCAGCTGCTGTTGCATTTGTTGTGTAAATTGTTGTTATTTTTTGCAGAAACAGACAAACAGACAAACCGACAAACAACAGCAGGCATCCTTCCAAGCAGAGCTTCGTCCTCGTAATATGCTTGATGGCTGCGCGCCCAAGTGACATTAAATGGCTGCCATTTTGGGTTGAGTTTGAGTTGCTGTTGCAGTTGCAATTGGAGTTTGGGTTGCAGTTGTTCGTTCTCTGGATTGGGTTTGGCTTCGGTTCGCCTGGCTGCACTCATAAAAGTGGCTCAAGTGGCAAGCAGCTTTAACGCAATGCGCTGAAAGCATTTTAAAGCACTTTCAATATACAAAAAATACAGTTGCGAAAATAATAATAGCAACAATCTCACACGAAATGTTTCCAAATATGTGTTTTTTAAATTTGTAAGTTTAAGTAACTTATGAATTATTGAAAAAACGAGAAAAGCATTTCTTAAATTGGCGCTTTTAATTATAAAAATTATAAATAAATAAACGATTTCTACTTTTTGGCACTGAAAATATTATATATATATTGAATGGAATTAGAGAAAAACTGCTAGCTTTCATATATAGGGGGAATACTAATCAGTTTATTGAAAATCAGCATTTGAAAAATTTGCAAAGCTGATAACTTGTTTTGTTTTCATTCTTACCAATATATGTCGTACTGGTGCTATAATTGTGTTCGCAACTGTATGTAAAATATTTATTTTTAGTTATTTACGTTTATGCTCTTTTTATAATGGTTATCAAAATAAATGAAAGTTACGTATTTGCTACTATCTTCGATAGCAAATAAATAGGATTAAAGCTTTGATTATTTCCAATGCAGACTTTATTTTATTCGTTGTCGTTTTTTACGAGGAGTTGCTTGGATTTTCCCTCATGCAACGCTTTGGCTTTGGATGCGTTTTTCTCATGGCAAACTATCAAGCTATTATTCTTTATTATAGACAACTTTTGTTATTTATTTATGCTTTTATGGCTTTTCTCCGATCGATATACTTTAATAATGCTGAATATTTATTCTCTTTTCTGCTCTTCTGTTGCAGTAAATTCAGTCAAAGTCGCAAAACATTCGCCAAAAGTTGTCTCTGCCAGCTAACCCTGATTATGCCCAAACCCTTTTAGGTTTGGCGCATTGCTAATCGTAGCCAGCAACCAAAAATGAGCCCACTAATTAACAAATTGATTTATGGAAATTAAAATGACAATTCTCCAGGGAACGCATCAGGGTAAAAACTCATATGCAAATTGTAAATGCCAAAATAGCAACAACAACAACCCTTCAAAGTTGGCCAAAAACTTGACTTTGCGGTTCGAATGAGTCCACTAACGAACAAACATCCACCAGAGATTTCCAACTGGAGACAGACATTTAATTAAGGTGTCTTCATGGCAACAACAGCATCAACAACAAAAACAACAAGTTGAGTGGTAAATGAGTCTAATTAATAACGAAGCATTTGCCACATAATTCATGCGAATTGGAAAGCTGATGATGCCTCCGTAAAAAGTTTGGTGGTTTGAGTAATAATTTTCTAAGCCGCCTGTCAGTTTGGCCAATTCCAGTTAGTTTGAGTTGGGAAACATTTTTGTTTTTAGATTTTTTAGATTTTTCACTGGTCACATTTGGTCAGCAGTTGTTGTGATTGGCCGCAATTGTTTTATGGTTTTTTTTTTGGTGATTTTTCCCGCCTTTTTTTCATCTGAGCAACTTGATGACTTAAGCCCGGTGTCTGGACATAAATTTATGGCCTAGACGATATGTTTTTGGGTTGCGACGTAATTTATGCAAATTGTGGTCCTCTTCTCCATTCCCCAATTAACTCGGGCAGCCAGTTCAATCATATCCTTAATCCCACAGGTCTTCGTGCATTGTTCGCCATTGTTTTCTTGTTCTTGTACTTCTTGGTTTTGGATCTTGTTGCCCAGACAGGCAATCGAAGTCAGCATACATCATCAAGAAGTTGTCTTTTGTTGTCTTTGGGGTTTCATTATAATCGAATTTGAGCGATAAACTTTACAATGTCCGTTTCCTGGCCCGTAATTTACATGTCCTGCCACTTTTAGCCGCACCAAAAACTAAACTAAATAAACATTTTTGGGGCCAGAGCAACAGCAACAGCAACAAAACATCAAAAGCATATAATTTATGGTTCGTTAGGTCAAGCAGGACGAGCAGGACAAGCAGGACGAGAGCAGCCTGTCAGCAAGTCAAGCCACACACACACACACCTCTCTCTGACACTGCCCCAGGGCCATGACACTTTTACCCCTTCTCCTTGGTCCTTATGCAAATCGTCCTTAGCTTCCCTCTTCTTCAGAGTAATGTGTCGAAAACTTGCGTATTCATCTTCGTCACTTCTTACGATTCTCCTTGGTGATAGTTAGTACATCTTGGATGAGGTGTTGGTTTAGCTATTAAATGGAAATTATACAAGGCCAGCTCCATGCCGTATTGCATGCAGGCCAGCAATAACTTCCTTTTGATTTCCTACACTCAACAAAAAACACTGCTAAATTTTGAAAATTTACTTATTATGCCGAGAAGCTGTTTATTGAATGGAAGGTTATATTTTTCTAAAGGGTTTTTTTCTAAATTCAATCAATACTAATACAAACCGAAAACAAACCTTCTACATTTCAGAACTACTTTAACTTAAGGGCGATTTTCTAAAGTGTAGCTACAGCCTCACCTCCCCCCGAAAACTGTGGGAAAACTGTGTCCGATCGCATGTGAGTGACCCTGCTGCTATCGAGTTGAAATTTATGTGGGCAGCTCGGGGAATGCCAGACCATAAAAAAGGGACAAGGGCAACTTTGAAGAAAGTGCGCGATTAGTGTATGTAAAACTTGAGCTTGATGGGGGGGGAGTTGGGGCAGTTCAGGGCCAATACAAAAGGCAGCCAAATTTGAATGAATGACCCAACGGTGGATTCAATTGAGGGCAAGGGGAAGTCGCTCTTTGTGTGGGTGTCTGTGTGAATGGTCAAATAAGCATAAAAGGCGACAAAAGTGGCACTTGGCCATGCAAAGACTTCTCGCTTGCTTTTGTAAAGGCGAACCTTCAACGGGTCTAAGTCGGTTTGAAAAATACTTGAAAATGTTTTCGACTTGTTACTTAAATGATGAAATGCATTTTGGGGGTTGTTTGTTTACTTGTATTTGAGGTCTTAGCTGCCATCTCTAACTGGCGATTTGTTGTTGCTGTTCAGCTCAAAAATTTCATATTAAATGTTTTATGAGCAGACCAGAGTTACTTTTTGAATTGTTGCCAGTCATCGTCTGTGTTTTTTTATTGTCAGCTCTGCATTTAATTTAAATTATACATCAGGCACACTTTTTATATGCATGCCAGCATTTACTTCTTGCCATTTATCTTATGAGCCATTTCCAATCTAAGTGGATAGTTACCCTTCGCCAAAAGAGCACAACGAATATGGTCTCAAGTATGTCACAATGGAGAATTTGTTAGCTAGTTTAATGAGACGAGAATCAAGATTGTTATATCATATAAAGTTGAATCTTTCGATTTAATGGAATACTCTTATTTTGCTACACTTATTCCTTTTGGGTAGTGTATCAGTTTGTCGTTGTTTGCAGCACTTTATTTATGTTATTTTCTCTTGCTGTCCATTCAAAGTAAAAAGGCGACATTAAAATTATTTTTTATCGTCATTTTATTTGCAATTTTACTTTTTAAATTTTCGTGTGCCGAGGGTTGGCCACATTGTATGCGAATATTGGCAATGGCAAAATCGGTTTTTTTTTCCATTTACGATTGAAAAATATTTTTAGTTTCATGCATTTTCTTTTTATCGAGCATTGTAAAAAGTATTTTCTCATTTATCTCTGCTCGTTTAATTTTCAATATAAAGCTCGCCAATTTCAAAGACTTTTTTCTTTCGCAAAACGTTTTTTAATATGCCACATAAATTGTGCAGGATTTCGGCATTGAGTGATTGAAATTTATTGGCGCAGCGCTAAGCAATCGGCACAAAAAATAGAGTGAGAGAATAACCTGATGCCAAACATCAAATAAATTCAGTGCTCATAAAATTGTCTACGCCAAATCCATCCAATATATCAAATCAACCTTAGCACCCTCACAGGCTCGAGAGGAGTATTTACCACTCACAGATCGGCAGAGGGCGTCCATATTTGACTACCAATTATGAGCAATTGCCTGCGAGACAGAGACGACACCTTCCCCACGTACTTGGGTGGATAATAAAAAAAAGAAGAGAGCTGCCTGCACACATGATAATTTATCGCACATGCCTACACGTTGTGGGGCATGCCACATACGTGAATAAATGCATGTAAGTGTAAGTCGTCGCCTGCTCATATTCATATTTCATATGCATGGCCTTTATCCCTTTTTGGCTGTTGGCTGTTGGCGATGATTTGCAGCCGCTGCCACTAAATCAAGCATGCAGCATTAGATCACAGTGCTCTCCACTTGTGGGCTTAAGCCACAGCGTGTTGCGATAATAAATGAATTGTTTATGGAGTCGCCGAGTGTGTGAATGAAGTTGCCACGTCTGTCGAACATATTGCGACATGCCATACAAAGCTGAAGTGGCAGACTTAAATATATTCAACTAGATATGAGATATTATTATTAAAATACTCTCAAAAGAAGGTGTATATAGTACTGTTATATATATAATACTATATATTTATTAATTATTATAATTTGTGTGAATGAAGTTGCCAACTCTGTCGAACATGTCTTATAGAGACAGCTAAAGTAGCACCAGCAATTTATTCACATCCATATTCCGATTCAAACACATTTTATTTTTATTAAATTGCTATTAAGAGTGAAATAAGAGAGTGAAAATATGTTTCTATTATCTAATTATGTTTTTATATTATAGTTGAATCAGTAACTTGTAAACTATGTATACATAACGAAGAGGAGGAGCGGAGGATCATCAGGAAAATAAGGGCAAATCCCAAGCTATCGACTCCAAAAATGACTCAACAGGAGCAGGATGAAATGGGGAAAAAGTGCTGTGTGGAAACTGTACGCCAGGTTCTGCACAACCATGACTTCAATGCCCGAGTACCACGGAAAAAGTCCTTTATAAGCGCACCAAATAAAGGGACTAGGATGACGGTCGCCAAAACCCACTTGGACAAGGATCTGGAGTTCTGGAACACAATCATATTTGCAGATGAGTCCAAATTCATAATTTTTAGCTCGGATACTGAGCTGAATCCCAAACACATATGGCAGGCAATTAGGTTTTTTCTTTGACACTGGTCTATTTGAGCTGTCTCTCACTATATATCTGCATCTTAGACATACCTGTAAAGATGCTAGTTAAAATACAATCCAGCAATTATATCAAAAGTAACCGATTTATGAGAATATGTTTCTGTTATCTATTTAATATGTTATTTTTATTTATTTTTTTTATATTGAGGAATTATATTTAACATTAATCAACCTATTGAATGGCTATAAGACATTGATCTGTAGAGGTATGAGTAATAACAATGAATTAAAATCGATAACATAAACATAGAACTGGTTTGAACAGATATTACATAATATTAAATATTCCATTTGTTGCGCATTCATTTCAACGTCCAACAGTCCTAAATTTATTTATTTTTATTAATTATAATTTATTTAGATGTGTAAAGGCACCAGCTAATTAATAAAAGCACTCATAAGTGACAGTCAATTAACAACATTTAAACAATATGTGAATTGATTAATATGTCAGTAAATCATGGCTTTAAATAAGTTATTGATACTAAATATTATTCAATGCTTTGACAGTCAGTCAGACAGTCGAATAATTCGTTAAACATGGTCAGTTGGTAAAATAGCTCATCACTCACTCATCTTTGCAAAATATAATATTAATTACAATGCTGTTGACTGGCTGACTGACTGACTGACTGACTGGCTGACTGGCTGACTGGCTGACTGGCTGATTGACTGGTTGCTGGCCATGTCCATATTGAGTACATGAAAAGCGTGCAATTCATTTGCTTTCAACAAACACGCTGATGACGATGGTGAAATTCAATGCCTGGCAGGCCAGTCCAGTCCAGGATTTCGAAGCTCTCCGCTGTAAACGTCTGTCAATTGTCAGGCTCTGTTTGTTATTTGTTGTTGCCGTTGTTGGCCACACGCCGGCAGAGCCCTCAATTAAAATGGGCCCCGGCAAGGCGGCTTAAATAAAAGAAAAGAGTTCAATTGATGGCTGACATATTCCTTTGTGCGGGGGGCGCTCATGCAAATTGTCGAAAATATTTTCAACTGACCAACAATTGAGTGGTGTGTGTGGTGCGTGGTGGCCAGAGCCAGTGCCAAACCCAATCGACCCCACCTTTCCTGTTGTTGTGATTGGTTTTGTCTAATGGAACTCGAGCGTGGCAACAATTTCATTGAATTGGATTTCAATATGCGGCAAAGCCTTGCACAAAAGCGCACGCCGCGTTACTTTTTGATTTGCTTTTTCTCTCTTTTCTTTCTGCCTCCCTCCCTCCCTCACTCTTTCTTCGTCAGTGTGTGTGTGTGTGGCACACAGGACACAATTCGTTGGTCATTAAAAGGGACACGTGCATTGAAGCACGTGACTGAGGCCAGGTTCTCTCAACATGGAGCTGGACGCTCTTTTGTTTTCACTTGCCATATAAACTTACCCGAAAAATATTCTCGATTTCCACGTTTGTTTGTGTGTTTGTTTGTTCCGCTTTTGGGGAAGTTTCTGCTTGAGAAATGCGCTTTACAGCGGCCAAGTGTAAATATTTGAGGCCAACTTGACACAATGCCAAGCATTTTTCGCTTAATTTTTGTACAAATACATTTATTATGCTGCGGCTTGGCCCTTTCCCTTTCGAGTCCTTTCATTTCCGGCGTGTGACCATCATGTTAATTTGTTATTAATTGTCTGCTGCGCTCTTGTATTTACTTTCATTATTGGGAGGCGTTGCTATCAGTCACCGTCCAGTTGATTTCTGTTTTGATTTCGGTTAGTTGTGACAGCTTTTTGGTAACGCGAGCTGCGCCGCTGAATGGGAAAATTTTGAACAATGCGTGGGATAGTAAATATCCATATTGATTGTGATTGATAACTACTGGCTATGATATACCTGAAATGTTACTCCTATTATGTGAATGGACACAGAATAGGAGTACACACCGTGCACACTTCTCCATTCTGTCCATCAAAGAGTTTTGTGCTTCCTGCACGACGCTGTCGATTTGTTGCGGCGCTGTCAGAAATGCTTAGGGCCATTTTGAACATGCAGGCGCATCGAATTTCGAGCGACTTGCATAAATTATAAAAATATTGTAAAAATTGTGAATGCCTGCAGTTTAATCATCAACAGACACACGACCTCAACCTAATCCTTTTGAGTGCAGATCGAGCGAGAAAAGGGTTAATACTTGGCCACTTTTTAACGCGGGCGTGAAAAAAGCGCAACAACCACAACACACAAAACACATTGAGGCACCACCAAGAGCATAGATTCGCCCAAAGTTGCTGCTGGTTTGAAGTGCTGGGTCTGAGAGCTCGAAGCATGTAAGGCCATCAATGTCAGTCATAAATTCATCATGGAAATCTGTTTTGGCTTCGTGCGGTCACGTGACTCAGTTAGATAATGTTTGGCATCAAGTTTATTAATTGCTTAAATTAAAGAGAGATCGCTCTGGGGTGGCTCTGGTCGCGGAGTGTGAACAAGTTTGTTGCCACAACAACAGCGATGCCAACAAAAACTATTACCAATTAAGTTAATTGCGTCATTTTCAATATGCACTAAACGCCGCAGGACATCGCAGCAGAGGTAAAGTTAAGTACGAACCCTCAACTTGCGCAGGCTGTACCAAAACTTTCTGTATTGTATTAAATTGAATAAGATCAGCTTATGAACAACATAGACATAAAACTATACTAAAAGTGTGCACTTGGCTTCATCTCTAATGCCTTTGACCGCTTTAAGTTGATTTCAAGCCAATCAATCAATTATTGGGGACTCTTTTGTAGTTCTGAGAAGATAAGCGAACAAGATCGAAAAGAAAGGGGTTAAGGCAATACTTTCGTTAAAATTGTTCCATTTTTAAAGGATTGCCATAATTTGTATTTATTCATATCATATATAAAGCTGCCAGTTAACAGCCGTAAAATGTCTGGTTAATATTTTTCAGAACTGCCCTCGCGTTTAGCAAATACGAAAGCTAAACAAATGCAAGTTGGGGCTGCTTATATAAATTCAGCATCATCATGACAGTGTCAGGAGCAGCTTAAGCAAATATAAATCCTTGTGCTAAACACATGTCAAACTTGCTGGTGAGGGGGAGCGGGGAGGAGGGACACAGGACAAAGGACATTGCGCAACAAAGCACTCGACTAGCTCGCTTCATGCGCAGACACACAAAAACAAATAATTACAAGTAAAAATCGCTGGCAGGATAATGGCGCATAATGATGAGCAGGATGGCTGCTCGCCAGACGCTCCCGGCCGGCAATTAAACATTTTCAATAAAATTTACACCTGAGCTCATTTTAATTGAGTTGCAACCAGGGCCACTCGAAACGAAACCAGACGATTCCAATCCGATTCACAGTGAGCACATGTCTAGTGCCAGAAGCCAACCCATCCCCATCCCCATCCCATCCCCATCCTAGAGAGGAAACCGTGGAACAGAAAGATAAACTTGTTTTTCAGCTCGACTTCCCAACTAATTGCCCAGGTTTGCTTGTTGTGAAGTTGAACTTCTTTTGCTGCCTGCTGCTTTTTGCTTATTTCAATTGATTTCTGCTTCAATGTAGTGGAATTGATTTGTGGACGAGTGGCCACGCCTCCATCAACAAATTAGTTGCCATAAATAAGAAAAAAAAAATGGCAAATTGCACAAGCTATGCGGACAAGTGGAATATTTTTTTAAATTTGCATAGTCTCTCAACAGCGCGAATTGAGAGGTGGAAATTTGCATATTATCCAAATAAGTATGTTCTGATACTTATTACTCGAATACTCTAAACAGCTGCGGGTATACAAGTTTTTTAGTGTTCTATGGGCCAGATTTGAAGGAGAGTTAAAAAGAGTTGCAATAATTTTGAGCCTGAAAGTGGGGAGTTGTAAAATTATCTATGCATGACACACTCGATAGATTTGATAAAAGTCGACTAACATCAGAGTCAGTGGCTAGGTATAATTATTAAAATGTTGCCTACTTTTAGGGGAAATTTTATTTGGAGGAGTTGTATATATACAAAATATGTTAAATTTAGTAAATAACATTAAATTAAAATATAAGAAAAATTGATAAGATTTCATGGAAAAAAATTATTGTATGAATATAATTTTTCACAAGTGATTATCAAAGTTTGGTTGAGTTTTCCCACAGAGTGCAATATTTTGTAGACTATATTTTTGTACCAATTAATAATGACCAAATAATTATTGATAAAGACCTGCAAAAATAATATAATATAACATAAGAAAACCAGAAACAATAAATATTCTAACTTTACATTCACTCAGTTACAAACCAACTTCTGGTGAAGAGCATTTCAATGTCGTATACAAATCAATAAAATAATTTTGCATATTCCCCGTTTTTTTATATATTTTGTTGTCACTCTTATGACAACGCCAAATTCTTGCCGCAATAAACATAAATTGGCACACGCAGCTCCCATGCCATGTTTTGCAACCCCGAGCGAGAACTACTGAGATTGCCAATAATTTTGAGCCCTTGTCACATTGCTGTTGCCGGCAACAGTCCAACGGAGATGGCCCATAAATGTAGCGCATGCAAATTTGCTTGCCTGATTTGTTCATTTTGTTTCAATTTTCGCTTTGGCGATTTGCTTTTGCGCTCCTTTCACTCCAATAAGGTTTTGCACGGATTTCGCTCCCGGGTCGCATTCCTCAAATAATTGCAATGCCTCCTCGAAAAAATCTTGTCGTGGTGGTGGCTATCGGTGTCCCTGGCATCACCCCTTGCAGACTCTGGGCATGTGTGTGCCGCCACGGCTAGCCTCGGTTATGGTAATTTCTTTTGTATTTTTTTCTGTCATTATTTCTGCTCCGCAATTTTGTGAGCCTGTCTGTTTGCATTATTAGCATTTGACTCTTGATTGAGTCTAATATTACAGCAAATTGCCAGCAAATTGGAAATGAAAACGAGTAGAAATCAACCAGCAAATTTATACACAAATGTTGCAATGACAATGAAGGACAATGCATTGAGGGAAAGTTCTATTTCAGAGTTCCACATTTGATAATCGAAAATAACATTATATATTTAGATATTTATTTAACTGCTCTAAAGTTAAAGCTCTTCTTTTATTTATCTATAGAAATGACAAATTAATGTTTGCTGCTCGCTTCAGGCAGCTGCTTCTAATCGCATTGTTTTTTGTGCAACTCTTTTCCAAGTTCAGCTGAGAATTAAATGCAATTAAAGTAGAGCTATTGGGCCCAAGGAATCCCTTGTCTCTGTCAGACGACGCGCAATTAAATTCATCGTCGCTTTAATTATATTTTAACAAATTTTAATAAGGCACCTCAAGGGCTCGCTCCACACATTTTTCAACTGTGTGGTGGAAAAAATTGTTAACAACTTCAATTAAATTATCAACTTGCAGCACGACCGCTGGGCGGCATTTAATTACGAATGCAAAAA
The DNA here is from genome assembly GCA_035041535.1 of Drosophila cognata. Taxonomy (NCBI): domain Eukaryota; kingdom Metazoa; phylum Arthropoda; class Insecta; order Diptera; family Drosophilidae; genus Drosophila; species Drosophila cognata. The sequence continues at coordinate 2,637,269 of JAWNLC010000688.1, read as the reverse complement.
TGTACAAAAAATTGGACTGGGTGAAAGTTTTTGGCGGCGCGGGCTTAACTCAATTTAACTGTAAAAACTTTTGCCAACTCAACGGTTCGCTTCAGGTTGGCATTAAAAATGCTGGCAACGCTTAACGCGGCTTAATTGTGGTCACAGGTGTCGAGGGCAACATTTTTATCGTTCTGTTCACAGTTTACAAAAACCCAAAACAAAAACCAAAAAACCAAAAAAAAAAACCTCATTGGCCCGCTATTATTGGGGGTGAGTCGTGGACGGGTGGGTTTTGTCTTTGGCTTTGCTTTGGCCAAAGACAATTTTTATGACCTTTACGACTGTTTGCAGAGCCCATTGAAATGGGTTTGATTTGGCTGCCGCTTCGCGAACATCTTGTTAGAATCTGCAATTTATATTTTGTTTGTTTTAGCCTCGTAAAAACATTGCTTTAGGTAATTTGATAGGTCCCATTGTGACAGAGCAACCCTTTTGGCCATTTGAAATCATAAATATTGTGCACTTTTCAGCGTTCGCATTTTTTAATTGCTTGAAATTTAATATTTTTGCGTTTCTTACTTTATGCTAATTATTTTTGTATGGGGCGTACACAGCTCAAATTTATTTATATATTTTCTTTTTTTTTTAAATCGAAAGCCAATTAAAAAATTTAATTTTTGCACTCTTTTGCTGTTGCTATTGAAAATGGCTTTTGGCGTCGGTAATCCGATAGCCGCAATTAGCGGGCGAGAACGAGTTGAGAGCTTTAAGGCCATAAGCTGATTACCAAACAGATGATGATTATGGGAAAGCATGTCGGATGAGTGCTTGCTGCAAATTATGGACGAGTCTGAGGCAGTACCGTGCCGACAATTAAATGCTAATTGGAGAACCTGCATCAATACATGAAAACCCTTGTAATTAATCAATGGGAAAGTAGTAAAGTTCGCGTGCTATTTATGTTGTTGGGTTTGTAATAATCTCACTATGAAGTGGGAGAATTTGTGATCATGTTCGACTTAAATTCTTTGTCATTTTGAGAATGTTTATTATTATAAATGGGGAGAACCAGCACTGCGACCACTGCCCCCTTTCTGAGCCTACAGCTCTTCCATCAACCCCAGGTCCTGCATGAATGTCATGATCTTTGTTGGGTTGAGGGTTTCTATGTCCTTTGGACTCAGGACATGCTTCCCTAGGATGCTGCTTCTCTTTCTAATCAAGGCGACGCATTCTGCTAGGATGTGTAGTAAGTATTCCTCAGATCCCCATTTTGGTTAGGTGACTTCTCAGTCTACAATTTCCTGCCAGTAGACCGGTGAGTATGCTGAGTCTGTTCCTTCCCATGGGTTTGAGAATGTTATTAAGCTGACAATTATTCGAAATGTGTTGAAAATGATTGTTATTCATTTTAATTATTACTTCTCTTCTGCGCCCAATTCTGCAACACGCATCTTGTGTCTGGTCACCGCAGCAATCAATTCACCAATCCAGATTTGAATCCGATCGAATGAATTTCGTACTTTCAGCTCTTCATCGCTTTGACTCAGATTTATTAATTTAATTAATCAATTTTATTATTATTTGCTACAATAGGCTTTATTGTGTATCTTCTGCATGGTTCCTGCTTTTACTGTCTCAAATCTTATTTACGTAGCTTTAAAATATTGAGTCTTTAATCTCAATAAATCTGTTTCACTTTTAATCACTTAAGTGACAAAATTTGAACCACTTTTAAAAATCTATGGCCACCATATTTAATATTATTTATGCTTTTGCCGGACACATTTTCCACGCTCGCTTCACTTGGGAATGCATATAGCTATTTATATTTATGAGCCAAACTGAACACAACCCAATCCAGTCCAATGTGTGTGTGTCTATAATATAATTCAATAATGTGCCACGCACTGGCGTTTGCCTTTTTTAATTGCTTTTCAATAACATGCTGCGGGGTGGGCGTGGCAAGGCTTGATAAGCCGCCGAATAATCGCGGAGGCAATGTGTTAAAATTGCTGGCAAAAATATGCACGAAATGAATTCAAAATTGCAGTCTAATGCAATTCACTCGGACAGTGCTAATTTAAATTTTTGAGTAGCTGTCGAGGCCGACGTAGTGTGCTATGCAACAAATTGTTGCATGCGAACTAATGCCAGTGCCTCGCCCTCGCCATCGCCCCACCCAAAGTGCCACACGATGTGAGGCAACAATGTTGTGTTAATGTTAATGTTTACACATGCATACATGTACATAGTATGCATATGACACATAAAATGCCCACAATGCACAGGAGTCGCCCTCGCACGGCTCGTTGATTTGCCAAAAGCAGACAGCATGTACTCTCCACACTGCTGCTGCCACATTCCACTGGCATTCGCTGTACAAAGTGCATCAGTTGCGCTGCGTTGCACTTTGGAGTGCAGCCAGCTGCCTGCTGCCTGCTGCCTGCCTGGACGAGTGTCGATAGCAGCCTTAATTAAAATTAACATTTTTTGCACAAAACTTTATGGCCAGGCCAGAGATCAGGACACTAGCAGGACTAGCAGGTCCTGTTTAACATTGTGGCAGCCCTGCTTGATTTTAGGCCAGAGTTAACTCAATTTGGTGCATGGGGGCACTTTCGTGCCACACACGAATTTCGATTGATTTTGATGATGGTTATTTAATTTGGAGCGTCAAGTGGGCGTTATTGATGCGGCTTAGAGTGACACAGACACAGAGAGCAGCGAGAGCCGCTCAAAGAGTTTGTCAAATTCGAATAGCTGTCGCTTGCATAAATAGCGGTTCGTTTTTGAAGTCTTTTTGAAAGGAAGTATTCTATAAAAGCACTGCAGAATTTATACTTAAGTCAAGTACAGCTTTTATCCAAAATCTGATCCATGTCGAAAGTTTCACATAATCTAATTTCAAAAACTTATTGTCGTTCCGCAGTCCTTAAGTGTAAGACTAAGTTGAATACGATTGTTATTGGATTCAGATTTCAACAAACAGCAAATATGATATTTAAAACACATATTTTGTCTTGTTAATATTATAATAAAAAATAAATAAAAAATCAGCTTGAACTAAAATTTCTTTTGCATTTTTTTGAGTCAATTTATATTGATTCAATCTTATTTAGAAACATGTTTTCAAGAACGAATTGTGCTTGCCACTTTAGGTACAAATTGTCACGCATTTGAGTTCGTATTTTGTTGAATTTAGCTGAATTTAGAGCAGAAAAAAGGAGTTATATATATATATATATATATATATATATATATATATGCGCATATAGCCACAAGCATTTTGTTGGCCAAACGACGCTGCCATGTTGCCAGCCATATTCGTAACCAGCTCATATTTCCATTTAGTTTATTTGGCTTTTGAAAATGCATTTCCGTTGCACGAACCCGGTTGGCTCCGGGTTGCCGCCTGTGCATGAGTAAATATCAATATTTACACCTTTAATTAAAAACGCTAACAAGGTTATTTACTAGGTTGCAGGCAGCCAGTGCAAATCAGCCCGGAAGTCAACCATTGCCGAGCCGAACAAGCGACGCTTTCTCGCAAAAGCTTTTAAGCGAAAATACCAAAAATGAAAATGAAAATGTAAAATGTAAAATATATTGTGGGTGCTGCGCTGCGCTTGTTTAACTTGGCCTGGCCCTAACTCTATCCACTGGAGTGGAGTGGCTGTTGAGCCAGAGCAGCTTTAAGCCAATACTAGAATAAATATTATATATTATAATCTATGTGCATTCATTAGACTGCATCAATTTGCATAGCAAACGAACCTCTTCAAATAGAAGCTAATATTATTTATATACCAGTGCTCCCAGTGCTCATAGCATACGGCATGCGGCACTTTGTTATCGCACTTATTCAATAATAATTACTTTAGTCCGGATTTCAATAATTTCAATTTAGATTTAGCTGTTTTCGATTTGCTGCTAATTTATACGTATTATTTTTATTGAAAAGTAAGACTTAAAGTCAACTTTAAATCAATCTTTGAACACTTTACGCAAAATGTTGCAATTTTATTTATTATAATTGTTATAAGTAAATGAAATTAAGAAAACTAAATACCTGAATAAAAAGTGTTGTACATTTTACATAAACTGTGGAAAATGATTATTTCTTCTGCAAATACCAAATACCAAAAATAATAATAACATATCCATAAAATAAGAGACTTTTTTGAAATGATGTGAGTGTTTCTTCAAATACTTGGAATGCACCTTTTGTGAAAAGTGTTTTCAACAAAATCACATAAAAGGTAAATATTTATTCAGCAAATTATCTTTACAATTCCAAATTGACAGATTTGTATGATTTAAATTTTAGAATATTGCCAAACTTGTAGCGGCATGTGTAACTTAACTGGTTAATCAGAATTTATGATTCTAACACGGGGTTATTCGATTCCTAACAACATTATGCCACAATTTATTTATTTTGAAAAATAGGTATTTTAAGATTTCACTTATACAAACATTTCATATAGTCTATAAATTAATTTAATCTAATTCAAAAAACTTTTGATTTTACGCGAAATTTATTGGCAATTCTTTTTCCGAGTGTATGCTTTGCAGAAAAAGTGTAAATTCCGTTTTGTACCAAATAGAGATATGCGCACATACATATATTTCAGAGACATACTCATGTGTATTTGGCATATATAGCGTGCGTAGATTTGCGATTGTTAGAGGTCCCCATGGACGCTTTGTCCATTTGGAGTGCATCTGCGTGTATCTAAAATATTTGTCATAATGCACGTGCCAGCCGCCCATATTGCAACACCCACTGAGTGGTGACATTAAAATCTGCAGCGCCGCCTGCTGCTGCATGTCGTTTAATTAAAAAATGCCCCAAAAGCATTTACCCAGACCCCGAACTTAACTCAGTTGGAGTGGATGCAATGGATTCATTGATGCAGCATCGCTGACAATGTTGTCGGCGTCGTGTGTGCATTTTAATGAAAACGGAAACCAAATAATCACTGGCTGGGATCAGGCCGCAACGGTCAAGCAATGGCAAATTAAACAAAGCCAAGGATTTCCATAATAAAAAGTGCTGCTTGCGGAGCGTATGAATTTAATGATTTAATCACACGCTCCTCCCTCCGCCTGCCCGCCCCGCGGCACAAGTGGCATGCCTTGTTGACACTGCATGCGTGTCAAGAGAATTTGTCAAAAAATGCAAGCGGCTCAAGGGAAATATCCAAGTGGAATTTCACTCACCCACATTGGCACTTCCTACACCGCGGCAGGGTTGCTGGCCGCGGGGCGTACTCGTTGCATTGCTGCAAAAATTATTAACTTGGATGTTGCACGGCTGTCAAATGCTGGCATGTGGTCAACATTTAAGTGTAATTAATGCCCGCGGCCAGTCGGAAGTTGCATCGCCAACGACGCACTTCCGCCTGCCCAAAAGCCACTGACAGTGCACCCAATCTGTGTCCAGTCTCTCTCCTGTCCAATCTCTGTCTAAAATATGAAAAGCAAACATTCAGCTTAATTTGATTTGAACGCGAATCACTGGAAATGCATATTGCGCCAGCCGCAGGCTTTGTTCTTGCACTGCTGCAGTATCATTCGAATATATACTATATATATGTAGATATACATATATATATATATGTATTGGGTATGTGATTGCCTTTTTGATTTGCTGATGCGTGTCCAAGGCAGACATTCCCATTTCTTACATCCAAAGCAATTACAAAACCCGCTCGTTACTATTGTTCCCCAGAGAGAGAAGTCAAAGCAACATCTACAGGATTTTCTAATGGACTTTTTGCCCTTTTTTGGGTAATCGAAATGTGTTTCTTTGCTAATTAATAGCTATCCATCAAAAAGTTTTTCACTTTGAACTGTCAGAAACTACTATATGCAAATTTTGATCAAAAGTTTTCTTTACATTTCTCGCCGTTTTCTTGGCCCTCTCAGCATCAGTAAAATTGACTAACGTGCCGTAAATTGAATTTGTTCCACATGGCAACCAGTTTCAGAAAGCCGTGGCAAGTGTGGCCCTTGCCGCCGCATGTGGCATAATTACACAGGCGTTAAGACTTACTTCACTTATAGTTTACGGAAAGTCAATTAAACTCTGACACTGCGCAGAGCACTTTTAGTTTTCGATTTGTGTATTGTGCAAAACTATTCGGTTTGGGCAGCGAAGTAACTCTTTGTGCAATTGACAAGTTTGAAGAGTTGAAAAATATACGAATAGAAAATAAAATGAAAATTTGGGAAATTACATCAGTGTGTGTACACTCAGAAAAACAGGAATTTAGAAATGCGTTATACTTTCGTCGTCAATTTAATTGAATATTGATCAACCTATTGAAAGGTTATAAAATATTGTTTTGGAGATTGACGTTACAATTAACGGCCAGCTGCCCAGAGGTCGCTGGTGTGGAGGCGCTTTAAGCGTCTGCGGATTGTGATTGACCCTAGTGAACAGGCCAAAGGATTGACATGGTTATGCAACCGGTTTATTTGACTAATGACTGTTGGTACACAGAAGTCGTTGTGCAGCGTCATATTGCTCACATAGGGTGGAGCACCAGAGATGTCGCTTAGCACCTTGTACTGCAGGACTTGGATTTGATTAATCCACGATTTTGCTGCTGTGCCCCAAAATGGAATCCCATATGTTCATGTAGGCACGATGATGCTCCTGTACACAAGCAGCTTGTTGCTCAAGCTGAGTTTGCAGGATGACTTCAGCAACCAGTTGAGTTTCGCGATTTTGGATCTAGCTCACTTTCACTATTTCACAAAACTTTTCTAAAAATCAGCGAATTTCTTTTAAAAATTTCCTTTAAAAAAATATATCTGAAAAACAGAAAGATGGCTTTTTCGAGTTTTCAGAACGAATTTCGTATTAGGGTAATTTTCTAAATTTCGAAGCGTTGGTTATTCTGAGTGAATATTTTCCTTATTGCAAGTCAGCAAAAGTTTAGTCGATATAGCAATATATCCATAATATGTTTATATTAAAAAAAAAAACTGCCTCAGTTCTGATAATTGTAATGTCTTTTTTGCATCTTGAATTCTAGGATTCTTTACATCTATTCGGAAAGTTCTCTTTTCCCTTTAAATCTATCTCTATTGAGGAGTGGCAAAACGTTGTCACAAAAATGAATTTAATTAATTTTAATCACTTATTTATGATGATTACCAATTTCCTGTCTCGAAGCATTCTCTTTTACAGCTGAAAACTTGCCCGGACACGGACATGGACGCGGACACAAAAGTTTTTTGGCTTTTTGGCTGCCACTCCTAAACTGCAATTAAAGTGCAATTTAGTGTGAGCCAAAAGGCGCTTCTACTCAGCTCAGCTCTGTGCTGATCCCAACTGTTTTCTGTTCTTGGCCAGACTGCAGACGCTTAACGAGACTCATCGAGGCGCCTCTGCGTTTTGTTCACTTGGACCTTTGGCTTATTAATTTAAATTTCAAGTTCTTCGCTGCATAGTTGCAGCTTCTTTGGAGTACTCCTGGATGACTCGAGAGGGAAATGTGAGTTTTGCCTGGGCCTGGGCAGCCTCCCGAATTGCGTGCCAAAGTAATAATAAACATAATTTGCTGCGCACACTCTGCAGCTAATTTGGAACGGGGGCAGCAAGGATTACGACGGTTACAACGTTCATTCAGACACCATCATCAAGAGCTCAGAGGTCTCAACTCTTGTAGGTGTCCAAGTGCAAAAGTTCGAGCACAATTTCGAGTTGGACTTTAACAAAGTAAAAAGTTAGCCAAAGTGCTGCGGGAGCCTTTGTGGCACTTGTGTTCGCTTGTTGTGTTGGTGAATACCCTGTATTGTGCACTTGAAATGGGGTATATTTGCTGTCGGCTATATATTTTATTCAAGTTTGTGTTTCAATTTGTTATCATCGCTCAATTTATTTACCCAGTACAATTGCAGAAGGTATTCTTTTCATGCACCTTTTTTATGATTACAATTTGATATTTGATAATTAAGAACTTAATTTTTAATTTCTTCTTATCAATAACAAATACATAAAATAAAAATAAATACTCCCAGAATTTGCATAATATTTTTATTTATATTATTTTAAATTTCAATAAAAAAACATAAAAATACATTTTTTTTTTTCTTTTTGTTTATACTTTATTTATTTATTAGTCAGCTTTAAATGAATAATAATTATTTGCTGCAAAATTATTTACCTGCTAAAACTTCTACAGGTGTTTAACAGGGCATCTCAAAGTCGATCATTTGCATTTACAGCACAGTTTGTGCTGCTGCTGCTGCTTTTGTTGTTGTGGTCTTACTTTTTGTGTTAGTTGTAAATTAAATTTGCAAACGGTCTGGCAACTCGACACTATAGTTTATAATCGTTTGGGAATTGAAATGCAGTCGATTCGAAAATGTCTGCAAGTTTCTCACTTTTTCTTTTTGGCTGGTCAGCACAACTTTTTGGCTCGGCATTTTTATTACATTTGGCAGCCGCAGCGACAAATAAAAATACGACTGTGGGCAAGGGCGACTCTACTCAACATTCTGCACTCTATCATTAATTATTTAAAATGCACGGCGCCATAGCCATTTAGACACCTAATGGCACAGACTTGTAGCCTTGCAACATGTGGCAGCACTCACACCCCCAACTGCCAACCTCGAGCGCTTGTAATCATAAAAGTTTACGAGTCAAAAGAAATAAGAAAAAAAAAAACAAAAACCAAATCAAAACGACAAGTGACGAGTCGAACCACGATGACACTGGGCTCAGCTGCACCCATTCACTCATTTTGGGGGCATGGGAATTTAATTAAAATCAAGCTCAACTCCCCTCTAAACCATAAGCCCCCTGCCCTAAAAACCAACCACTAACCCAGACCCATGCTCAGGCCGTCGTTTAGTTTCAATCAAAGTAGCGTCGAAAAATTTACGCAAATTGACAACAGAAGCGACAACGGCGTCGAGCATCAATAAAAAACGTTTAGAAGTGCCTATACCCCCTAATATCCTTGCCCCCTCTCCCCGCATCCACCACGAACAGAACTCAGTCGTAATTGAAACTCATTAGCGTGCATTTTAGTGGCCATTTTGTGCCTTTCGCAAGCCTTTGGACAACCCTTTGGGTCCCATTTTGTTGTAAGTGGGTTTAACTCTGTTCCCTGCTCGTAGTTTGCTGTTGTTGTGGGTTGTTCGTGGTTGTTGGTTGCTTGTGTGCTTGTGTGTGGTGTGCGTGGTTGTGTGGTTTATGTGGTAAGTGTGCCATCATTATGAGTGTTATGGGTTTTTTTCTTTTGCCTACACATACATATATTTTTTTTTTATTGTTGACGGGTTTTACCGAGCTTTTATAAAAGCGACAAAAATGCAATGGACAAAGCACCAAAGCAACAAAAAAATCAACAGCTGTCTTTGTCACCCCGAAGTTGGTATACGCTAACACAACGTGTTCACTTCTAAACTTAGGTTGTAATATTGCAACTGTGTAAAAAAAGCCGATCTATTCTCAGATACAGTAGTCAAATGTTGAAGAACGGAACTCAATTCGCCTAATAATGCTGATCAATAATTTATAACATTCAACTTCCAAATACAATTTATACGAATTTGCCAATTCCCTCAATCTTTATTTATCCTCATTACATTGATTGCTTGTGATAAAATAAATGGTGAGAATTTTTCAACAATATTTGAACTATTTACTTTTTAAGATTTTCCAATATTTTGGTAAACAAAAAAGTTTTGTTTAACAATTGCTCCAATTGTAATTATCTAATATTAAAATAATCGGTGGCACTTATAGAAATTTGTGTAAAGTGTACGGGTATAGATTTATCTTTAGCTCGAGCAATTTTTTTTTACTCGTTTTTACATATTTTGAACCAAGGCTAAAATATCATCTAAATGGCTCAAGCAGTTCACAAATATATTTATTTATACTTAAATATTACTGTTATCTATATATATATATTTATTTCTTACAATTATTTTATACACATTTATAAAAATGGATTAAAATAGCAGAATACACAATATATAAAAAAATGGCAATTTATAGGAATATAGAATGAGAATTTGCAGAGTTCAATTTTAGCTGAGTTTCACTTCAGATAGTTCCAATTTGAGCTCCATCGCCTCGACCATGTTGCCATTGTGGTGCAGACCCTTAAGCCAGTTGATATATCTGTCGGGTATGCCCGTCTCTTCGGCGCCCTTGACCAACACCTTAAGATATGTGCAGGAGGGCTGGCGATTCTGAGGCACATCTGCCATAACGGATTCGGCATGGACAATCGTATCCGGCTGATTGCTGAGATGGTAGGCACGACAGATGACCTCTTCCTTGTTGCTCAGCGAGTGAACGGGGACACTAATCGGTATATAGATGCCAGCGGAAACGCCCTCCTGGCTGTGGGAAAGAATGTTGTAGTGATATATTCATATGACTTATTAGTTTGTCAGTTCATACTTATCCAAATCCTTTAGATTGCACATGTCAATCTCCCAAATGGCGCCAAAAACTTGACTACCAGCCGTGGGCACAATTGTCGCCGGTGCTCCCAGCCAGTTATTCGCGCCGACAGCCTTAAAATCGAGGCGATAATTCTGCAATAAATAGAACAGTTATACCATATGTATCATATTTATTGCTGCCTGTTAACTTACCTCCAGTCTGCCGGCTCCGAGGCGCCTCGCCGTAGGATTTTGTATGTGGATGCGACTGGCCAACATATTGCTGCCAAAGCCAAAATAATAGAATTTGCCAGCCATCTTCATCTAAAGCTCGCTTCAGGTGTGAATTCTGCAAGGAAATATCATGATTAACATATATATATGTATATAAATTTCCAAAGTCTGAACAATAATAAATGTGAGTGCAAAAATATTGCTGGAAGGTCTTAGAGTCATTGTTATCTTAATTTTCACTGCTTGCAAGCAGTGCACATTTAAAAAGAAGCAAGCAGTTTATTGTTGGTTGTGGTCTTGTCTAAAGGTTCTCATTCAATCGCTGTTGAAAAAATAAATACATATTGACAAATAAATAAATGAAAATGTTTAATTTTACTTAAGCAATTGACCAAATAAGTATTTACTTATTTATTGCATGTCAAATTTACCTATTGGTAAAAAAAAACAGTTTCATTCATAATTTACAGCCACAATATGGCAAAAGCTCTTTCACTTCCGAGCTTTTAAATTGTACGGAGAAAAAACAGCTGTTTCTGATTATATTTTTATGTGGCGTACAATTTGTTGTATTTTATTAACTAATTTACTTAATTTACTTACCGTCACTTTTAACGTTCTTTTACTTAATAGTACAAACAATATTACGCGTTAAACTCATTCACTCTTATTATTAATAATGTGTACACGTCACTTAATTAATATTTTCTTTGTTTACAAGCTGCTTGTCCAGCTGACAAAGCGCAACTGACTTTTGTCAGAGATAGAAAGCACAACCGAAATGCGATTATTTTACACTAAACAAAATATTTTAGGTTGAATTACTTTCTTGATATGAGATAAATATTTGAATAACCTGAACATTGATAATAAAAAGGTGTAATAAAGTTGTGCAAAAATTTAATAAACAAACGAAAGCATTTTCAATCCCAAAAAGTCAAATTTTTAATTTGCATCAATATCAATCATCTGTCTGTCTGTATAACTGGAAGGAGTTGTAAATATAAAATAAATATTCTGCAATTTAAGTTAAATAGAGTACACAACAACAAAGTAATTGAATAATGAACATGGTGCATTTAATGATAAAATCCAATGTTATGTTTGATTATAAAATGTACTTTTATCATTTGTAAATTAATCATATAATATAATAATATTTTATTTTATTACTTTAAAATGAAATTAGTTAATAATAATAGTGTAGAAAAGTAAAGACAAATTCAGCTTCTTTCACTTATCAACTATACGAAAGCTCTTTATTTGGGTTTGAAACTTGAGTGTTTCAGAACAGTTTTTTTCATGTGCGTATTTGGTTCAGTTCAGGTTTGTAAATGTGAATTTCTTACTAATGCCTGGAGACAAATAAAAATCCCTTTCGCATAGCGAAGACTCCAACCCACAGAAGCAATTTCAAAATCAACTGAGAGATATAAATTAGTTGAACAGCTCAACCTCGCGAACTTGAAGCGTCTCTTCCAGTTTGCTCACAGTTTTGTTATTATGCTTGAGGCCTTGCAACCATTTGACATAATTCTCGGGAATGCCGCTCTCAATGGCACCTTTGACGATTACCTGCAAGTAGGTCTTGGAGGGCTGCCGATTCGCGGGCACCTGATCTGGCTCCATTTCGTGCAGGTTGCTTTCAGGCTGGATGACAAACTGGTAAGTTCTCGCCAAAATCACAGTTCTGCCATGCAGTTTCACCGGCACGCCGATTGGTCTATATAGATCCAGGTGAACACCTTCCTGACTAAACACAAATCATAATCATTATATACACTGCCATCTGCTCGTCGTTACTCACTTATCTATATCTGCCATTTTGGAGACGTCTATTTTCCACAGTGTGCCCCAAGTAAGAGTGCCCCGTGTCGACACAATAGTTGCCACTGCACCATCCCACATCACAGGGTCCACCATACCAAAGTCCAAGCGGTAATCTTCAAGCACAGCGGGTCCCACAATCTCAGCGCTTGGGTTCTGAATGTGAATTCGCTTTGCCAACATGTTGCTGCCAAAGCCAAAATAATAGAATTTGTCGCCATACAGCTCAGCCAGCGGAATAGTCTGGTTAATAATCATATCGGCGCCAGTTCCGTTGATCGCTCTCAAAGCCATCATACAAATCAGTGCAATAAATATTTTCATTTTGTGTTGCACTGTTTTTTGACACACTTCTCGTCGTCTATTCAAATTTGGACTGCAAACTGCTTTAAGACTCGTTCAGACTGTCCTCGTCGTCAAGCAAACAAATATTTAGCACAGTTACCTAACAAAAGCGATGAATGCATTTAATTTTGTTGAAAATAACATTTACAAATAATAAAATATAATTATAATATATACAAGCAAGTGAGAACTTTGCAGTCGCACACAAGCCAAAGTGCAATACTCTGATATCAGCACATCATTTTACTTTTTCAAATTGGTGATAACAGCTATTTACCTTTAGGAGATATAATTTCTAACGGGGGCCGGGCCGGAAATTTTTGTATCAATCTTGAAATTGGATAAGATAGATTCTCATAATATTTATGATAGATTTTGTTAATCGACTCTCGAGGTATAGTTGTGGGAGACATAGTATTTAGTGATTTAGTAGGTCATTTTGCCCTCCCCTCAATTCCACAAACTGAGGACATTAAACTTGGAATATATATATGCACGCCTGAGATAAGATGCTAAAATTATGTTCAATAGAGACAGAGATAGGCAGCGAAACAATGAGAGTGAGATTTTCAATTAGAACAATGAAACACATCAGATTGCCAAAGGTTATTTAAATGTTTGTTGTGTAATTGTTGGCAAACGAAATTGATTATAAACTGCGAGTATTTATTTACATTTATAAATTAACAAACTTGCGTAAGTGGGAAACTCAAATCGGTGATTTTTTTTTTCATAACCTTATGTGATAATTTTTGTTTTTATATAATCGGAAACTATTTGATGTATTGTCAATTTCAATATTTACTTTCGGGCATAAACCCTTTAGTTTCGCGCTGATTCGCTGCAACATTTTTTTTTTTTTTTTTGTCTAATTCGGTAAACGCCAAATTAGTTTTTCTGCCCTTTGCAACAAATATTGATTACATTTATATAGCTACATAAACTGCCACTTATGTGAAGTCGAAATTTGTTGAAATTCGGACACATTAATTGATTTGAAAAAGAAAATTAATAATTTGTAGCTGGTAGAAAGAATGCGCAATGAAGAGGAGATAAGCGGTTCAATGACTTCAATTTATTATAGGCTTCTGATATTTGTTTTCTACATATTTTGCTGTTATTTATTTTGTGCATTTATTCAAGTGCATAAAGTGCACAGAAATTATTTCAAACATATTTGTCTACAATATAATCTGAGAGCCCATAAAGAACTTAACGTTTATAGTAATTTCACATAGTTGCCATTGCTTTATAGCTCATTCAATATTGTGAGAGATTTAAGTGCCTTGTAAGTGAAACAGAGTGTCCTTAACCATTAAGAAGAAAACACGGAATTTAATAGTTAATATAAGCGTTAATAATTACTTAATAGTTGCTCTGATCGGGCGCGGCTCGTGCTCAACGTTGACTGTCTTTATCAAACACAACTGAACGACTAACTGTGCCAGCCTTTGTCAAGTGTGACTTTGCGCTTATTGATCAGCTCAACGAAAGAATACATATATATATAGAATGTATATATACATATAAATATATAATAAGAGCCGCACATCTACTCTCTCATTCTTTCTCAATCTGTTTAAGTGCATTATGCACATAGAAGTAGACTCTAAACATTGTTGCTTTGACATATTTATACATGTCAAACATGCCACTCGTGACAATAACAACAAATATATGTACTTACACTCGGAAAACAAAATCGCCCTGAATTTTAGAATATCAGCCTGAAAGCTAGACATTTTTTTGTTTTTAGAAATAGTTTATAAATATACAAAAGAAAATTTGTAAAAATTAGTAATGAATACTTTGGTTGGCGCCAAGAGAAGGGTAATTTTCTTGAATTCAGTGAGATTTTTTTACGAGTGTAGAACGCATTCAATAATTTCGATGTTGGTTTAAGGGGTAAGAAAGCTATCCGAGCAGCGACAGTTATTTTGACAGTTATTCGGGTTCAGCTCGACAAATTGTTGCTCCACGTAGTGCTTGTGGCAAACTACCCAACTGTCTCTGCCACACGGTTTGTGTCATGTGCAGTAACCAAGTGAAACGCCAATTCAAACAAAACATAAATTGTAACGAGCTTGTCAAGCGAAGTCATCGACGGCGGCGTCATTATTGTACAATTGACTTCATGATGTTTTGCCATCTTGCAGTTTATCACCAGATGGGGTGGGTCAGGGTGGTGCATGATGCGTTTTTCACTGATAGCCATAATGAGGGCTACATACATCAGCCAGCAGGTCTGTATGCATGTCAAACGTAAACGCGGCTAATAATGATGTAGGGCAGCTGTCGGAGGAGCTGTCAGTTGCGGTGTTCCGGGATCTGGCGGAGCATTCATCCATCAATTCAAGTGCCACTCAGCAGCTGCAGCTGGGCACACATGTCGTATGCGTAATTATATCTGACTTGACTGCATTGCAATGTAATTGCAAATTCACTTATGAGCTTGTTAAGCAGATGGATATCAGATACAACATTGTAGGATTATTTTATTTTATTTATGCCTTAAGTTTTTTCAGATTATGCTTTAAGATTGCTGATTAAATAATAGCTGCCAAGACGTCGGATTAATTTGTTCTGCGGTGCTTGAGTAAAGGGGCGTTGATTGCTGTCACTCATCATCAGCACAAGCTGGAGTTTTGTTGTTTTTTTTCTTTAACACCTTTAGCTGCCTCCCATTGATTTGCACCTTCGCCTTGTAAGCAGAACTCAAAGCATTTTTCCGCGTTAGCATGAAAACATTTTTACCGGTGAACATAATTTTTACACGCAAACATTTGTCGTGGAGACATGCGTCAACCTTGCGAACTTTTCTCTTTCGAAAAAGTTGGTAGTTGAATTGCCAAAGTTTGCACACACTCATAATCACAAACACACACACACTCGCTCACACTCTCTGTGCCACGCCCCCTGCCTCCCTGCCTGGGTGCGAGTCACTGCGTTGTCAGCACAAATCAAACATCCCGACTTTGCCCGGCCAGCTGAGAACTCTGTTGATATTTGCAATGCTTAAATTGATTACGAGATTCTCTCGAGAGTTTACAATTATGCACTATGTGGAGGAGAGTGTATCCACTCATGCATTGATAATGATACACCTCAATATAAGGAGTAAAGTTCACATTTTAGGCAGTTAAATCTTATTTTACACCAATGTTTGCATCAGTTTTTCCCCTTTTCCACAACCTTTATTTTGTTTTGATAGAGCACTGTCTGTTGGTAAGGACATCGCATCTTCCTCGTAGTTTGCGATTTGCGATTTGCTGAACTCCGGAAACTTGATCTGTTTGCTTGGGGAATTTTTGCTGGTGGATTGTGGACTTTCGGTTTGGTTTTGTGGCTCAATCATTTTAATGGCAGTATCGTGTTAGGCCTTGTTGAAAATGTATCTAGTATATACATTTCATTCTCCTATTGATGCACAGCCACACACACACACACACACACACACATACTCACACACTCGCACACACGCACACAGGCAGGAATTCACTAAAAGCTTTGCCTTCACTACAGCAAATTAGTTTTAAAGATATGGAAATGAATGTTTTGTTTCAAATTGCGCAAAAGTGCAAATATTTGCAATTCTTTTATTTTGTTGTTTACAGTGCATTTGAGTAAATTAATTGCTTCACGCTTTGCTGAATATTTAATTTACATGATGGACGACCACCTCAAATTATATGCAATTATTTATTATATTTAAATTAAATTTATGTAAATACTTCGAGCTAAAATCGATGCGTTGTTTAAGAGAACTTTTAATTAATGTTGTCAAAGTTGGTATATAACGTGCATAAAATGAATAATGTTGTTATGAATAAATAACAAAATTGTAAATTCGGTTTATTGGATTAGGTGTTGATGAGCTGAAAAAGTGATCAAAATTAGTGGAAGAATGCGAATATTCCAAGTGAGTACCCACAATGAGTCTGCAAGTCTTTGGTGAGTGGAAGTTTTGAATGGGGGACAGGCAGGCAGGCAGGCAGTTGAGCTATCGGAAGCAAAAGTTAAACGAGTACGAGTATCTTTGTATCTCACAAGGCAAAAAGCGCGCAGAAGCGGAAAATCCATTTATCATTCGTGTTTGTGTGTGTGCGAGCTTGTATCTGTGTGTGTGTGTGTGTGTGTGTGTGTGTGGCAAACAGGCAAAAAGCTGTCAAAGACACTTGATAATATTTGCATGCTCAAAAACTAGCGCCAACCAATCTATTCAGGTGAGACAGGGATAGGATACAACGGAAAAGTGACAAAGGATAAAATACGGATATGCACAGCACGGAAGGAGATTTCAGCATGAAAAATTCACAACTTTTGAATGCGAGAAATGCTGAGAAAATGCTGCACAGAGAAATGAAAAGATGTTGCATATTTCATGAATAGCTAGAAAATCACTAAATACATTTTCGCTTTACTTAAAAATGTTTTTCACTAACTAACTGCGTTAAGGGACTCTGTCGGAACTAGTCTTCAGGAAGAGATTTAGAGACTTAAAGTTTCAATTACAAAATGTTGTCATCAACATTTAGTACGTATACAAAAATGAATACTAATTGCATATGAGAAGACAAGGAATTCTAGATTATTAATTATAAATTGGATGAATGTGATTAAAGTGAAGACAAATCAATGTTTAATTTTCACTCCTGAATTCGATTGATGTGCTCGTAAATGAGTATATTCATGAGATGCCCAAGCTACTCCATGCCAAGAACGCCTGCTGTGATTTTACAAGCATTACACACAGACTCACAGGAAAATATTCCAATAAGTAGGTATGCTCCGCTGAGCGCTTTGTTTGCATTGACTGCCGATGACTGAGATCATTTGTGTGCTCATGTGTGCGTGAAACTCAGCCAAGATACGACAAGGACAACGACAACGACAACGACAACGATGACAACAGGATGGGCCGTGTCTGATGAGGATGACTCTGTGAATAGCAAACATATTATGGCATTTCTTGAAAAGGGTTTGCTTGGGATGGAGCAGGCATAGCTGGCAGCAACATAGGCATATGAATATTCATGGGCCATGCCTGCCTGCCTGTCGACGATTGTTCCTGAGCCCCTGTTGAGCTGAGGATTTTGCTAGCCGAGTTACTCGAATTGCAACTAATTGGGTATCGAGTGATTGTGAAGCAAGTGTTGCAGAAAATTCGATCAATTACGTGACAAGTTAATTGTATGAATATTGAGTGCAAATCCCCAGCATTGCTATCCGAAACTAAAAACCTCTTTTCACAGAGAGTAACTCTCCAGTGCAGCAGTTTCAATGATATTATTATATATTCAAAGCCGAAAAAAGTACCTTAATTTCCATTATGCTGCCGTGGTTGTCGTAAAGTCAACAGCCTGCCAGAGTAAGGGAGAGGCAAGGGCCGCATGGACTAGTCAAACATCCTGAAAGTTGTCTACATCGTGGTAATTGCATATGTGCTTATACTCAGTGGTGGTTAATGGTGGTGCGGTGGTGCGTTCGCCTTCTCTGCCACGCTGCCAGGCAAACACTGCGGTATCTGCAATTTTAATAAGTCATATAAAAACTTGAGCCAAAATGCAGCGGCTTATAATTAATTAACAAGTGGCAGTTGCTTGTGCCAAGGATGCGACTACAAGGATGCCATACAAGCCATACCGGAGCGAAAGTTCAACATAAAAATCTGATAGCATCTGTGGAGCTGAGTGGGTTATGAATAGTGCACATTTCTGAATAGCTCTTTATTAATTAGCTGATTTATTGTCAGAGCCAAGGAGTGAAAACTGTCTTTGCAAAGTTAATTGTAAAGTAGGTAATCAACTGAGCTCGACTATAAAATACCCTGAACCCAACTAGTAAATATATAAATTTAATTTTATTGTCAAATTACACTTAAAAAGGTTTGTAAGAATTGAAGAAAAAAATTGTAAGAATCCGCCTTCAAAATTCTGAATTTAATTGCTATTTGATCTCGATTTGATTATAGTTTCTGAAAGGTGATTTAATTATCAATTGCAAAAAGAAATACATTCGAATAAAAATTGGATACTTTGCTGGGTTTGCTTTGGGTTTTATTTTCATTATAATACTTTTAGAACTCATAAATAACTGCAAGTCGCAGCTAAGCCAATCAACTGTAGATCTGCCTTAGAGCACAGCTCTCCAGCTGCATTCAACTGGGGAGAGATAGTTGTTGGTACTTCACATGTCACTCAGAGGTGCGAGTGGCAGCAGTGAGGGTGGCCTGCAATCTGCTATCCTGACATGCAAGCCGACAGCTGTCCTGTTTGCTCCTGCCTGAGTCGCAGCTCGTCAAACTTGGTTAAAGTGCCATAAAGTCGCACAGCGAGTCTGACAGCAAAAGCAGATAAGAGAAAGTGCTTTGGCCCACATCACGAAGAAAAATATGCAGAACTTGTTGGCCTCGATTATTAAACACTTTACGCTGACTGTAAGCCCCAAATGGAAATACCAGAAAGAAAAAAAAAATGCCAAATAACCTTGAAACTTAATAATAATTTCGTCAAGTGCTTTTTCAATAGAGTACAAAATTTGTATTTTTTTTATTATGTGTCCCCAACGCTTTCTAATGACTTGGCTTTGAATTTCATGCCTGCCATGCTCCCGTCTAGACCAATTAATAATATTTCGTGTCAAGTGGAACATTAGACAGAAGCACCGAAAAATCCGCAACAATAAACAAATGGCCAAGAACTCGCTTTATGCCAACAAACAAATATAATGCAGGTCAGCTGCATAATGCCAAAAACTAAATACCCTTGCTGAAAATAAAGTAAAGTAAATCATCGATTTATTTCATACTTTAATTAATAATTTTAATTTACGCTGTTAGCTCAAAGTAAAAGTGAGCACAAGTGTTTGTTTCCTTGGCAGAACCGGCTGCATATCCTTGGGCAGAGTATAAGGAGCGCAGTGAGGCAAATTCGGAATGCTGCTCTCAAAAGTGGGACACTCAAAAGACAGAGCTCAAGGCTTTGTGCTCTGCTTTTGTCTCGCTTCGGTCTGGGCCCTAAACTGAGATTAATACGCTGATTAAGGCGCACTCAGTGCTGCGTTTTAATTAGTAGCGCTAGTAAATTGAGCTGTCAAGAGTGCGAATGAGGCCTTGATTCGGGTTCGGGCAAAGTTGCAGTGAGAATATCAGAGCGTCGGAGTTAGGAGGTTCGCTAAAGTGCTCCCAATTGATTTGGGGTACAGCATTCAAATGGTCTTGTAATTAGGACAACTTGAAGTTGCACGCAATGCCAAACAGCGAGACTTCCATGCCACATCAAATGCTGGAATGTATATATTATTTTTGGCTCAGCGCAATTCAATTAGCGCTGCCGTGCTGCGTGGTTCTATAAACTTGTTACCACTGTGACGATCACGCCCACACCTGGCCAGCCAGCCAGTCAAACATTGCACGAAACATTTTTTAACTTAAATGAATTTATCACGTGCCGAAATAAAGCGGCAAGTTGCGCCCGGGTGCCGTAATTAATTAAATTTCAAGCGGCAGCGCCCGCAACTTGCCTACCACAATATAAAACTTAATTTTCAACGAAATTTCCAGCTTGCACTTCTCGTGGAGATTAACTCGAAGCTCAAAGCTTACGCAAACATTTCATTGTATTGCGAATTTAACTTTTACATTTACCCAGTTAGCCTTAGCAAATACCAAGAGGGTTGCCCTTTGTCGCGACTTACCCAAATCGAAATTGAAACTTCTTTTATTTGTCTTCTCGTGGCATTTATTTGTTTATCCGTTTATCCTTGTGAATTCATTTTTAGAAGAACTTATCCTCAATGCTGAGTGGGACTCATTAATGGGCATCTATCCTATCCTAACCAATAATTGCTGTAATATGTTCGTAGTCGAACGAGTCAATAAAATATGGCTATCAAGCTTTAGTTATGATGTATATGTTAGTATATATGGTATATTCATTAGTTGTCGCTACTTACTCTGGCGTTCCCACATAAGTTAATTAAATTAATTACTGCAGGCAGTTCCCTTTACTGTTAGGTCGTCTTAACTTTGCTTTTCTCAGCCTTCAGGCACAACTGATTACGCTTTTCACACTCGTTTTCTTACTCTGCCTTTCACAATGCTCCCAGTGGAACTCTCATTTCCCTTCACTAACAGATTTTTCCACAAATTTGAATATGTCATCTTTATTTTCCTCTTTCACTATTTCTTTTTCTCTTTTGCTCTCCTTTCTTAAACTTTAGCTATCATTATCTCTAAGCTTATGGAGTTTTACATCATTTTAGGCTTGATAAAGTTTTTTAAATCTAGATTTGCTCAATCCTTGCAATAAATGTTGCACAATTTCACATTTGAATACCCTAGATTTATTGTATCCCTTTTTGCATTTTAAATTAGAATATAATTATTAGAAAATAAATGATCTTCATTAAATTATACACTTTGTATTTTAAGCCAATTAGCTTGCAACTTTCAATTTATTTTAATTAAATTTTTGTTTTTTAAAATTGTTTTTAGACCATAATAAATAAATAAATAAATATCGACTCGGCTGTTTCAATTTCAATTTGCTTTTTTTACCATGTTGTTATGGATATAGGGTATATAAATTCGGACTTAAACTTACTGTTGCCTTCTCAGTCTCAGTGGCAGTCAGTCATTAACTGCTATGATGGCTAGTTAATGTGCCCCACTCACATAAGCCCTTGAGCTGGCAGAGGCATCGAGTGTTGTAATGCCCTGAACAATACTTATTTTTATTATCCTCACATTTCCGTAAAAAGAGACGAGCAAAGCAACGTGTTTGGCAAATTGGTCGAGGGAAACTTGTTGGCCCGACAGCCATCAAAATATATGTATGTATCTTTTTGAACCTGAAATAAAAGGTAGCTGTTAATTATGTTGCATCGTTGATTGCCGTCTCGAATTTTTTGGGTTCTGTTGCCCTCGGTTCAGAAGCAATTAAAAAAGTTAAACTTGGGGCTACTTAATTTTAGTATGCATCTTTTTTAATTGTTGTGCTAGCTGCTAATTTATGCATTAGCATAAGCTGCTAAAGGGTTACGACACACTTTCAGGAGTAATTTAATTGCACAATTTCCACATTTAACATTCAACACTTTAAATTTGAATAGATGTCGACCGCCCCCCCAAACTGACATAAAACGTGTGTCGTGTGCGGATCGTTGACGCAACTTTTGGTAAGCCTTCTCACTTTTAATGAGTTGAGGTTGCCGCCACTCAAAGGTCGTATGCCGACGACGACCGTGTCAAAGTTACAAAGCCCAGACCACAAATTGGCTTGTATTCCAGCTGTTTGTCCTCTCCATTTTCAATTTTCCGTTGAAAACGATGAGTGAAGCGCCAAAATAATACTGTGTGCTTGTGTTCCCAACATCTTTGTCTCCTGACAGTTTCTCTAAACGACAATTAACCATTCTAAGAAACGTTAAAAGCCACAACGGTTTCCGCAGAATTGTTGCCTAACGAAATGGTTCCCAGCCTTGATTTGCAGTCTGTCTCTGTTTGTGATTGAATTGATTGAATTGGTCCTGGTGCTTGAACCAGTCAAACCAAAATTGCAACATTTCTGTTTGCATATATTTAAACTTGACTATTTATTTGTTTATCATTTCACTCATTGCAACTCTATCTTATCTAGTGCTTAGCCTCACATACCTTTCAATGCCATCTAAGATGAATAATTACCAATGACAATCAAACATCCCAATTTCTAACAATGTTTGCAGCCCACTCCAACTGCAAATGCAAGATACATTTATAGTCAGCACTCAGCACACACGTATCGTATTTGAATTTGGTGCCTGGGCAACAGCCGGCAACTACTTGCCACTCGAGTTTGCACTTCAAATGTGACCAACGCAGGCGCATCTAAGATGTAGTGCCATTCGCTAAGGCGTCCCTTCTGTGCCATGGAAAATAAATCGAACCATCTGGCTGCCATTTAGAAGTCAGCCGCAGGCCTTCAGTTTAAGTTTTTGCCATAGAACGAAAAGTTGAAGTCTCAGCTTCAGCTTGAGCTTCATTGTATTAAAGTGCTAATATTGCCTCTGCAACTCACTTTACTCTGGTTATGTTGCCTCAACATCTCGGCACCTTCCGCCTCATGGACTGCAAACAAACCCCGTACCCGTCTTGCGTATTCAATTAGTTGCACGCCTCTCCTCGTCGCTCGCCTCGCTTCAATCACTTTCCATTTGGTGTTGCCTGCCTCGGACGGGTTGATGGGTTGAGGGGTTGAGGGGTTGAGGGGGTTAGGGAAGGCAAAGACTGTTGGTAGAAAGTCGGCGGATCGGGGAACTCATTATACTGTCACCTTAATTATTATTTGAGCATTTCAAGTTAGATTTAATTATGCTAAATATTTTGTTTTCACCTTCAGCCTTCACCTTGTATATATATTAAGAGGCTACTCTTTCTTGCCTCTTGTTGCTTGTGCCAAGATACGCCCCAGTTTTGGCTACTGTTTTCATGTTTATCGCTCTTTAGTTTTGCCATTTCGTATCTCGGCCAAGTTGCAAGCCAGCCAACAATGTGCACAACTCAACAGCCGAACAACTGTGCAACTTGCTGTCATTCCATTCTGTTTACTTTAGTATTGTTGTTGATGTTTTTGATGTTGATGTTGCTGTTTACTTATCCAGCTCCTTTTGTGCCAGTTGTTTTGGTTGATTTTGTAACAGAAATCGGCAACATTTTTGGGGAATGCCTTTGCTTGGTTGTTTTTTTTTTCGTGTTCTCACCAGGCCCAGCCAACCCAGCCAACCCAACTGACCAGCGAGGCGTTGCTTTAATTGAGTTCACAATAAACTTTGTAGCTGGTTCTCTATTGCTCTGCACGATTAAATAAACATTTGCACTCGATTTAAATGGACACACAATTGTGTAACTATTTGGGAAGTTGTTGTTTAAACAAGCATTCCCTTTAAAGGTGGCGCTCAGTTGGGCGACTATAAAGATAAATAAGCCGTGGAAAATTGTAACTTAATATCAGAATTGGTCAGCCCTAGCTGCATTGTTTGGCCAGCTAAAATCTATTGTTGCAATCGGAAACTATTTGCCAATAGCTGATGTAACTAAGTCAAAAATAATTAACAACTAACAACCACATTGCTTGTTCAGAATTTTGTGTATTTAATTCATGTTTGCAAGAAAACTATTTGATGAGTAAATAATGAAAATAATGCATAAAACAGGCTGAGGAATATCTTGGCATCAGTCTCTTTACTCAAGGACGTAATACATCAGCATCTATGTAAATCATTATTATTTAAATCAAATAATTATTTTGAATGGCATGTCTGGAAAGTAGTCTGGCTTAATTGTAACATATCCTTGAGATTTCAATGTCAACTGCCAAATTTTGGCAATTTGCTTAAACTTAGCCACTCAAATTAAAGCTACTTTCAGTGTCTTCCATCGATGCTTTTGTTCTTCATCGAAACTACCCTAAATAACTAAACTTTTGTCTTGGTTTCTTGCTTTTTTATCCCAGCTCATCGGTTGTTTGGCAAATTAGCAACATACATCGTTAAACTGTAGTCTGCCAAGTAAAATGAGAAAGCAAACACCAACATTCCAGCATTTTCTTTCACTATTTTTGTCTTATTTTGTGCGCTTCCTGGTGAAGCGAATCGTTTATGCTTTTCATTAAACAATGACTGCGAAATGCTCTACATAATCCATGGAAGGGTTGTGAAGAAAGAGAATGCATGTTCATCATAGAATATAATCGACAAATAAAGAAAATGCTTGGTCATCGCAGTACATATTGCTTATAATATTAAAGGAAACTTGACTTAATTCGTGCCGAGCTTTGGTACATAAAATTTTAGAGAACACAAACGAAAATGTTAACAATATGGTAACTGAAGCGGAAATATCACTTAACGCAACATGACAGCTTCTGCTGGCACAAACCAACACAGAATGGAAGACAAAACAAGAACACGGCCATAACTGGCAGATGGACAAACAGACAGACAGACTGGCGGACAGCTCGGTCGAACTGGCTAGAAAAAGGCGGAAAGAATGTGCCAATAATGACTAATGGCCAAAACGGGAAAGAGAGTTCAGTTGGCGAGTTGCTTTTCGTTGCGGCTTAAGCGTATCGACTTTTGTCAATTTTATTTATTTTTGCATATTTTTGTTTTTATGGTTCTGCCTGAAATGATTGGGACTACTTAAATCTATATATATATATTTTAAGGAATAAGTCCCAGTTCGTCCTCGCTCTTAATTTCAGTTGCCGCCGAAACTTTGCGAGTGTAATTCGCAGTTTATTTGCTGGTGTTTTTATTTCAAATGAGGTGGCCAAATGAAAACATGAGGAAAAAGTTTACTTTGATACGACACACGCAGAGTTGCAAAACTTTTAATTCATTTAAGCTTGTTTAATTAATGTACTGCCAAACGGAAGTCGCAGAGTGCTCCTAAATTACTTAAATATTTTCTGAAAATTACAGTTTTTTTTTCTGAAATGTGACAAGTGCTTCAAATTAGATGAAAGTGAATTTGAGAACCTAATGAAAAACGAAGCAGATGTTTCAGCATATAATGTAAAGATGAGTTTCTTAGAATAGTCAATCGATAAGTAATTTATAACACACAAATGCACCTCATTATAATGACTTATATAATTTTCCACACAAAACAAAAATAAAACCACACCAAATAAAGCCACTCAAATGTTGTCAGGCTGTACCAGCATTCAAACGTATTTCTAGATACTCTGACTGTGTGTATTCTGGTGGTATTAATCAGCTATGTACGTAAATAAACTTAATTAGTGAATCGAAATAATTGGTCATAAATTAATTCAAAGCTGAATTAAGGTTAAGATTACATACCAAGGCTGATAAATATATAAATATATATATATATATGTATCTGCGAGGGCATTCAAACTTTCAGACTCTCGCTGAAATCGTTAATTTCTTGTTTTATATTGTATATGTATGTGTGCTTGTTATAGAAAGAAGACACGTGCCCCATTTCGCTGCTGTCTGCGGCAAAGTTGCACGAACGAAATGAAAAATCTCTGTGGTCGGGGGTTCGGCACAATAATGGTCTGCAAATGTAATGCTCATCAGCTAGAAAGCAGTAGGCAAACGCACACATCCAGGAGGCTGCCCCTGTATAAATAACTGTGGCACACACAAATAAATGCAAACGCGGGCAAGGACAAAAAATAAAATGACAACAAACACCGAAAAACACGGAATAAAACGCACTCAAATTATACACAGGACCGCTGTTGCCCTCGAAGTAGGCCACCAATGTGGCCCAAATTGTTGTCATTGTTGCGTACACGCCAAGGTGTGCAGCCTCAATATATTGAGTGTCCTAAATTGTTCCTGTTTGTGAGTGTAGTTGTTGTTTGACCACGTAATTAATGTCTTCCGCCTGCCCTGTTTCTCAGTCCATGGACCAGTGCGTGACGCTGAAATGTGCAGACTCATCCAGCCAGAAAGTGTGGGAGCGAAAAGTTTACGCAAACAGCAAATTGTCGTTGCTTTGCCGCCTTCAAAACCACGAAACAACAAAAAGGAAAAAGAAAAAAGAAATGTGACTATGGAGCAATGGGAATTTAAACAATTTTCGTGAATTTCATTTCGTTGTTAATATTTGCGTGCATGTATTTGTAATATTAAGAATATCATAATAATAAAAATATAATTCAATATTGAGCAGAACGCCAAATTTTAGCGAATTTGGAGCTGCCTTTGATATTTTACTGAATTGAATTGGTAAACTAATAATATTTTCTTACACAACAGAGAAAATACCCGGAGCCGAACCGAACAAAAGCAACACAGATAGAGAGAATAAAGGAAAGAGAGGGAGAAAGTAAAAGTTGATGTCAACATGCGCTTGACGAATATTAAAGAGCTGACAAAATTTGTTCACAGTGCCAATGGGTCAATGACTTGCTGATGTCTTTCTGTCTCTCTCTTTAGGTGTTTAGGTGTGTGTGTGTGTGTGTGTGACTTTCTTTAGGTGCCTGTGTGAGTAATTAAGATGCTATCCGAGTGCGCTGAAATTTGAGTCCAATATTATGGTAGGCTCTTGGCTGATTTGCTTCCATGGCTTTAAGTGACGCATTGCTCCTTAAGGGAGACACCAAATTTAATGCCTGCTGCCATTTCTTTCAATCAACTCAATTGACTTGGCCACTTGGCGCGACCCCTGAGCTACAATGTCTAATTTACGCCTGCAATATTGTGAAGCGTTTCACGCACTTCACTTAATTGATGACTGGTCGGGCAGAGAGCAAATAGAATGTGGGCGAACTTGGCCACGCCCACTGGGCAGTAAGTAATTTACTTTTCTGTTATTCATAGTCATGGCCAGTTTTTGGGGGCGTTTCTGTTATTGTTGGACAGCTTTAGGTGCTGCCTAAAAGCATGACGTGAACCATTTATATGACCAACATATTTTAAGCATGTTTATACCAGAGAATGAACGCAAAAACAAAAGGAAGCAAGCAAACCGAAGACTGAAAGCCGACCAGGAAGGGAAAACGAGGCGAAAAGTTGTTGGCTTTGTTTACGGAAGTTGACTGACCAAAAGGTTCATTCACTTGGCGCCATCCTCCATCGTCCGTTAGTCTTGATCGATTTGAGTCCAAACAGTTGAGTGCCTTAAGTTTTTGTTTCAATTGATACTTGCTAGCAATCATGTAGGCGCACCAGAGCGAGAGCTTAAGCTTTATATTACTGCACCCACTCTGACATTTTTGATAATGGGTAAAGAGGATGGAAGAGAGAATCCACACAATTTGAGTCCATCTCAGAGATAACAAGCGCTAAATAATTAAGTCCATTTATATCGCAAGATACCAATTGGATTATAAACAGAAATAATGGAAAAGAATCGAGTAAAATATTTGTTTCTATCAAATATAGACACTAAGAAGAAAATTATCTGGTTCCA
Organism: Drosophila cognata; assembly: GCA_035041535.1. Taxonomy (NCBI): domain Eukaryota; kingdom Metazoa; phylum Arthropoda; class Insecta; order Diptera; family Drosophilidae; genus Drosophila; species Drosophila cognata. The sequence goes on along the minus strand of JAWNLC010000688.1, from coordinate 2,609,524 downwards.
ACAATATAAAAATAAATTTTCAGAAATATGTTTCTTATGCATAGAAAATATTTCTAAAAAGTGGAAGTGAAAATCTTTAATTAAGAAAAGATACGCGAAGTCGAATAGCTGTAACCTATTATGTATTTTTAAACTAAATTATATGAATTTATAAGAATTTTAAAGTAAGACCTTTCGTTAAAAAGATATCGATATTTTTTTTCCAAATTTTAGAAAAGCTACCCTGGAATTAGGTAATGAAAAACCATCCGTTTTATAAAAACAGTCTCTGAATAATAAGGTAAATTATCCTTGGCGCCAGAAGTATTCAAAAATGTCTAGTTTTTTGAATGTATAAACATTCATATTAGGACTGGGTGCAGTGAAATACATTTTACAATTTAGATGTTAGTGGTTTCTGTGCTGAGAGGGTATGTAATCTTCGACGTGCCTAATTTAGCTTAAAATATTTATTATTTCTTTTTGTTTACGCGACGTTATCAAACATCTAGTTATTAGAGTTTTGTTCCTTTTCTGGCTCGTGGCATTTGGCTGCTGGTAACTTAATCGCATTATCATTTGGAGAATGTGCCATTGAGCGGCTTAATAAAATAATTTGGGCAGTTGGCACGCTTCAGCCTTAATTTGGATGTTTGATATTGGTTTAAGTGAATGGTGCTCGTAAATTGCATGTATAGAATATGTACGATAAGTGTATTTGAGTCCAATTACTGCAGCGAAAAGTAAACCAATTGAATTCTCAAATTTATTGCCTGACTCAACAACTTTGCACTTTTGAGCAATTTACAACTGAAGCGGATTACGGGCAAGACACAAACTGAATCGAAATAGTTTATAAATTTTGCAGTTGGCTTGCAACGAATTGGTAACCACAGAACAGTAGAATAGCAGTAGCGTGCATTTTCCAACACGAAATTGAGAAACTTTCAATTTGCGCAGCCAAGTATCGAAACGGTGGCAATCAGGCATCCAAGCGTCCAAAAAACTGTTCGTAAAATAAAGCATAATAAAACATAAACCACAATAAGTGGTTCAGGCGACGACGACGACGACGCCCCGGCCAAGCCAAACGCTAGAAAAAACAAAAAACAAATAAGCATGCTGTAGTCGAGTGAGCTCGACTACGATATACCCTGAATCCAGCTGTTAAATATATTCCATTTCCTATAGCAAGCATACGGACAGAAGAGTAAAAGAAAATCGAATGCAGCGCATGTTTTAATTCACAAGCCCGAACTGACCCGAACTGGAACACGTACACACAAACATACATATACATTTATATATGTACGCACAATTGTAGGTAACGGGGATCTGCAGAATACACACAATAACATATTGACGCTCGCGGCGATTATCACGCCATCTCTTCCTCACACATGCGCTCGCATATTTATATATGCATACAAAAATGTTCGCGGCTGCTGATAGAAATGAGATCAATATGAGAATATATTTTCGACCATTACTTGGGTGTTACTTATCCGATCTTGGTGAAAATTGGGAAAGTTGCTCAATAATATGCATATGCATATTATGTATTAATTAAAAGCCTCTGCCTGTAAAGTTGTGGCACTTATTGCTATCGGAAATCGAAATATATCTATATTTGAGAAACTGAGGCTGTTTTCAATCAAATTAAGCAAATTTAATCTGCTTTTTTCCAAATTTAAAGCCTCTAGCTCTTTTAGTCTCTGAGATCCGCGTGTTCATACAGACGGACGGACACACGGTCCTGGCTATATCGACTTGATTGCTGATCCTGTTCAAGAATATATATATTGAATGATGTCAGAGAAGCTTCCTTCTGCCTGTTACATACATTTGCACAAAACCATTATACCCTTTTTAGACATTTTCAGGGTATAAAAAAAACTGCAGAAAATGCTGAAGAACTTTTCAATTTGCCCGACAAATTTTCGCAATTTCCTCAGCTGTGAATTTTGACTATGAACAAACGACTCAAGTGTGGGTTGTGGCAAGTAATAGCCCAGCAATGACTCCCATGTGTGTGTGTGTTTGTGTGTGTGTGTTCAAAAAAAAGAACAAAAAAACAAGTGGCAAATGGGGAAATTATGGATTATGCAAAGTTGTTGAACACTGACGTTGCTTTGACAGTTTCAGTGGCTCCACGTAACCAATGATCTATAAAATATTCAAGATTAGTTTTCTAAACGAACGAGTGCATAAGATTACAAAACATTACAATGTTAACACTGTATACAATATGTATATATATTATTGAATTTCAACTTAAGCAGCAGAACATGCAGGTCGTATCATCATCTGAACAGATTTCAGTGCGCGGTAGCCCTTCCAATTGTACCACCAAATGCTTTCTTCATCCCATATTTCACTATTAAAGTATTTACCGTTGAGATTGCTGAAAATGCATAAAATGCAGCATTATTTGTTACACTTATCTATAATTAATGTTTTACATACCTATTTCCATAAAGTCTGTACCACCAGCCGCTGTGATAATAACGAGCACAATTGCCCCTGCCCCAACCATCGTAGTCCCGGTCATAGGTTGTGAAGCTGTCATCCAGATTGTATCTCAAGGCATCGCCAGCAGTACCTGAATAGGTGCCCAGTGACTTGAGCTTATATTGCTCTTCCACGCTGCCTATAAGGAAATGGTCGTAGAGTGCGTAGCGAACAACATCATCGAAATCGACCAGTTTGATGTACAGCTCACAGCGCACAGATCTTGTCATGCGGTGTATATGGTCCAGGCCCATGAAGAACTCCCCACTAAATTTCCCAAAGCCACTGCGGTACTCGGACCAGTTTCTGAAGAAGTTAACGCTGCCATCGAAGCGGCGCTGCACCACTGCCCAGCCTGGTCCTGCAGTCTGAAAATCGCACAGCACCGAAACCGGACCCATGTCGCCAATCTCAATTGTTTGGATACTTGTGGAGCCATTACAAAAGCTCTTAAGTGGCACGGAATTGTCAGCTTTCTTTTGCATTAGCTTTCCAGTTTGCTGATTTTGAAGGGGACGTGAGCTGTTTAAATTGTTCACTTGGGTTATCAGCAGACTTATAGCCTCAGTTTTCTCATCTATCTGAGCCCTGAGAGACTCGATCAGACTCTCGTTCTTCTCGCTGCAACTCTTCTCGCTCAAGGCCGAATTCAGTTCATCTTTACACTTGCTGTGCATGTCCTCGAGATTCTTGTGAATAGTTGCGTTCATTTTCATTGCATTCAATTCTTCTTGTATTCCCTGAATTTGCGTTTCATTCTCTTCACAGCGTTGAATCTTCTCCATATTTTGCTCTACCTGTACTATAAGTGGTTTGAGAGCTCTGAAGCAATACAATTCGCATTGATTGTCCTCGTCCGTCTTTTTCAAAATGCAAAACCAAATGAAATTTATACAAATCAGACATATATCCATATTTTAATTTGAATCTACTCACAGAAACCACATTACTCTTCAATGAGGCACTCACTGAGACTGCTGCCAAAACTAGGGAAAATAAGGAAAGAAATGATTTACATCCGCCTTGGGCTTTCATCGTGTGTGAGACTTCTTCGGAAAATAAACTGAATTTGAGAATCAAATTGTGCGTTTGCCATTTATAGAATGATTATATGTGATGCTGATAAGTTCAGTTATATATTGAGCAGATAGCATTCGTGATGTGAATTATTATATACTGTGTAATTTGAGTAAGCCAGATAAGAAACTGCACAAGTATACTCGATTTTCTTTGTTCACATTAATGTGTACTTTGGCTTGATTAGCATTTTGCAAGGCGTGTAACCTGTAACCTGTATGCTAGAATGTAGTGGAAGATCGGTTGACAGATAGCACACAGGTGTGCAGGAACTTGTTTTGTTTTGTTTTGATTTTTTTAAGGGTGGGTTCATTGATCAGTGGAAAATTATTGTTGCTTCTCTTTTTTCACCTTCATTGTCATTGGTTAGAACTCGCAGGACACCTCCCACCTGAGTGGGTATTATTGACATGAAGTTTGATAAGCAGGTACTTCGCACTTATGTTTGACACGTGCTGCTACCTTTTGTGTTTATATGTTTTCGGTTCTCTCCCTCTTTTTTTATGCGTCCTCGTTGTGTGACCCCCCTTAGGATGATTTTATTAGATTTTGAAAAATAGCCTGCTGCGTTTTGTATACGTGCTTTCTTCATACCTAGGTGTATAGAGTTTATTATGTTTAAATAAAAGAATTTTTTTTTTTGTTTACGTTTTCATAATATAATTTATTTATTCTTATTGTTATAGTTTAATTTTAAGATTATTATTAATTATATTATTATTATTAATATCCATATTATTGATCCTCTTTCTTAGGTTAGTGTATTGAAATATAAGACGATCCAGTTTTCTTTTATATGATACAAAGTAGTGACAAGCACATGTATCAACTCCATCTATTGCATCATTCGAGGACCATGACCACACCGTCAAGTGCTTTCCATATTTTGATTTAATAAGACGATAGTTTTCATACTCTAAGAAATATTCTCGGTATTCATACAACAGTTTAGCGTGCTCAGGAAAAAGCACATCCTCAAACTCCTTGAGGAAATCATCAATTTTCCTCACATTTGTTTTAATTCCAAAATTCGTAATTAGACCCATAATGTTGTTTATTCTTCAAAAGCAGAAATACAACTAAAGAATTATTTTACTTTATTTTTAAAGAGCCTTTACTTGTGCCACTTTCTTTTGTAATACTTGTCTATACTGGTTTACATCTTTTTCTATTTCTTTTCCCATCTTTCTTGAAATTTCAAAACATAAACGAGTTAGGTCAATTTCTGCTTCATCTCCATAAGATGCACCTAAATCTAAAAGTTGTACATCATATTTTCCCATCTTTGAGCATTTAGGGATAATGTAATTATTATATATATTACAAATTTGATTTTTAAGCAGCGTGTTCCAACATAAGAATGGTGTTAAAAATATCCCTAATCTTATGAAGGCTCTCCATGACTCACTATCCAATTCAATTTTATTACCATATTGATTTAAAATTAATAATAATAATATTTGATGTCGATGGTTGTGGTGGTGGTGATTTTCCTCCTCCAGTCAGCAAATGAGATCTTCTAAGTTCATCATCATCTTTTTGTTTGAGTCTATACTATTCAAGACGCTCTTTCATAACCGAGTGCATTTATTTCATACATAAGCTAGCAAAACACAGTAACACACACACTTTAGAATGGTTTTACAATGAAAACACTTACAGCGTTTCACTATTCTGTACATTTACTAGGAAATTTTAAAATCAAAAAATCAGATAAGCATTGCATACTAATTTTAGGTTTTCATTTCCCTTTCATTTATTTTTAATATACAGTGTCGGACAGCTCAAAAGGTAAAGAGTCGGCGCTTCGTCGACGCAAATCGTATTGAGGGCAAGGGCAGAATGGAGGATCATCAGGAAAATAAGGGCAAATCCCAAGCTATCGACTCCAAAAATGACTCAACAGGTGCAGGATGAAATGGGGAAAAAGTGCTGTGTGAAAACTGTGCGCATGGTTCTGCGCAAACATGACTTCAATGCCCGAGTACCACGGAAAAAGTCCTTTATAAGCGCACCAAATAAAGGGACTAGGATGACGGTCGCCAAAACCCACTTGGACAAGGATTTGGAGTTCTGGAACACAGTCATATTTGAAGATGAGTCCAAATTCAACATTTTTGGCTCGGACGGACGGAATTATGTGGGGCTGCAATCCATTACTGAGCTGAATCCCAAACACATATGGCAGGCAATTACTTTTTGTCTTTGACTCTGTACCTTTTGAGCTGTCCGTCACTGTATATATGTATATATAAATGTCGTAAGAGTTATCCTGTCCATAAATATATCAAGTCGTAAAATATTATTTTGAAAATATTTTCAAGCGCTACTAAAAAGCGTTTTTTGCATCCCATTAATTTCGACTTGTGTGTTTGCATTTTATTTATTTGTATACGAACTCAAATTCCATTTATTTTCACATTTTGAAGCAAATATCTGTGCTGCAGTTCAAATTACATTTAAATATGCAAATATTACTCGTTCATGCAATATTCCTGTAGTGTTTTTCTTCGACTATTGATAAGACTTTTGAAATGATTACATCTATGAGAATATTAATTAGCTTATTTTACATTCAAAAATAGCCCAGCAATGACTCCCATGTGTGTGTTTGTTTGTGTGTGTGCTTGACAGTTTCAGTGGCTCCACACAACCAATGATCTATAAAATATTCAAGATTAGTTTTCTAAACGAACGAGTGCATAAGATTACAAAACATTACAATGTTAACACTGTATTTACAGTATGTATATATTTTATTTATTTATTTATTGGCAACTATTGAATTTTTTTTATAGAAATGCAGGATTCTGAACTGCTTACATGGTATAATTTGTTATAATGATTACAGAGTACTCGAAACGATTCATGCAAGGAATAATTAGTAGTACAGCGATTAAGGGAAAGTGGGAACAAATAACGAGAAGCTCTAAGGGGAACAGAAAGTTATTGAATTTCAACTTAAGCAGCAGAATATGCAGGTCGTATCATCATCTGAACAGCTTTCAGTGCGTTGTAGCCCTTCCAATTGTACCACCAAATGCTTTTCTCATTCAATATTTCACTATCAAAGTATTTACCGTTGAGATTGCTGAAAATGCATAAAATGCAGCATTATTTGTTGCACTTATCTATAATTAATGTTTTACATACCTATTTCCATAAAGGTCGTACCACCAACCGCTGTGATAATAACGAGCACAATTGCCGTTGCCCCAACCATCGTAGTCGCGGTCATAGGTTGTGAAGCTGTCATGCAGATTGTATCTCAAGGCATCGCCAGCAGTACCCGAATAGGTGCCCAGTGACTTGAGCTTATATTGCTCTTCCTCGCTGCCTATAAGGAAATGGTCGTAGAGTGCGTGGCGAACAGTATCATCGAAATCGACCAGTTCGATGTACAGCTCACAAGGCACAGATCTTGTAATGCGGTGTATATGTTCCAGGCCCATGAAGAACTCCCCGCTTAATTTCCCAAAGCCACTGCGGTACTCGGACCAGTTTCTAAAGAAGTCAACGCTGCCATCGAAGCGGCGCTGCACCACTGCCCAGCCGTGTCCTGCAGTCTGAAAATCGCACAGCACCGAAACCGGACCCATGTCGCCAATCTCAATTGTTTGGATACTTGTGGAGCCATTACAAAAGCTCTTAAGTGGCACGGAATTGTCAGCTTTCTTTGAGTTGTTTAAATTGTTGACTTGGGTTATCAGTAGACTTATAGCCTCAGTTTTCTCATCTATCTGAGCCCTGAGAGACTCGATCAGACTCTCGTTCTTCTCGCTGCAACTCTTCTCGCTCAAGGCCGAATTCAGTTCATCTTTATACTTGCTGTGCATGTCCTCGAGATTCTTGTGAATAGATGCGTTCATTTGCATTTCATTCAATTCCTCTTGTAGTCTCTGAATTTTCTCGTCACAGCGTTGATTCTTCTCCATATTTTGCTCTACCTCTACTATAAGTGGTTTGAGAGCTCTGAAGCAATACAATTCGCATTGATTGTCCTCGTCCGTCTTTTTCAAAATGCAAAACCAAATCAATTTATACAAATCAGACATATATCCATATTTTAAGTTGAATCTACTCACAGAATCCACATTACTGTTCAATGAGGCACTCACTGAGACTGCTGCCAAAACTAGGGAAAATAAGGAAAGAAATGATTTACATCCGCCTTGGGCTTTCATCGTGTGTGAGACTTCTTCGGAAAATAAACTGAATTTGAGAATCAAATTGTGCGTTTGCCATTTATAGAATGATTATATGTGATGCTGATAAGTTCAGTTATATATTGAGCAGATAGAATTCGTGGAATTAAACAACAATTATCAATTTCGAGACAGCTCGACTAGAAGATACCCTGAATACAAGTCTTTACCCGAGCCGAACACTTCTTGGGTACTCAAACCCAGACTCTGAAACCTACCCGAATACTCCATGTATATACATTTCTAGAGGAAACTGACCAGAATCACTAGCCGAGCCAATATATTTACCTGTAACTTACTTATGCACAACTTCATTATACCCTTTTCAGCCATTTTCATTTTAAAAAATGCAACAATCTATATTCATAAATACATTATGTATATTATATTATTATATACTGTGTAATTTGAGTAAGCCAGATAAGAAAATATATACGCGTAAACATACTCGATTTACTTTGTTCAGATTAATGTGTACTTTGGCTTGATTAGCATTTTCACAGATTTCAGTGAGTAAAATCTCTTGAGTGTGTACCACCAAATGCCCTTAACATTTTGCTCGCCGCTCTTAAAGTATCTTCCGTTGAGATTGCTGTGTGGATAATACAAATAAACAATGTGTTGCTGGCAATTGAAATGTGCGTGTTCTATTGATCTTTACATTTTGACTTTCACCATTAATTAAACTTCTTAATAACTCTAATTGCGAATTAAAATTCGCTTGTAAAGAACTTTCCGATTTTTTCAAGAGTTCTTCCACCTCAATTTTATAACCACCTGTGCATGCGTAAAGGTTATTCCCGAGATAGGACATTTAAAATTGAGTTTTTAATTATAGAAATGCAGATTCTGAACTGGTTACATGGTATAATTTGTTATAATGATTACAGAGTACGCGAAACGATTCATGCAAGGAATAATTAGTAGTACAGCGATTAAGGGAAAGTGGGAAGAAATAACGAGAAGCTCTAAGGGGAACAGAAAGTTATTGAATTTCAACTTAAGCAGCAGAATATGCAGGTCGTATCATCATCTGAACAGCTTTCAGTGCATTGTAGCCCTTCCAATTGGACCACCAAATGCTTTTCACATCCCATTTTTCACTATGAAAGTATTTACCGTTGAGATTGCTGAAAATGCATAAAATGCAGCATTATTTGTTGCACTTATCTATAATTAATGTTTTACATACCTATTTCCATAAAGGTTGTACCACCAACCGCTGTGATAATAACGAGCACAATTGCCGTTGGCCCAACCATCGAAGTCCCGGTTATAGGTTGTGAAGCTGTCATGCAGATTGTATCTCAAGGCATCGCCAGCAGTACCCGAATAGGTGCCCAGTGACTTGAGCTTATATTCCTCTTCCTCGCTGCCTATAAGGAAATGGTCGTAGAGTGCGTGGCGAACAGTATCATCGAAATCGACCAGTTTGATGTACAGCTCACAGCGCACAGATGTTGTCATGCGATGTATATGTTCCAGGCCCATGAAGAACTCCCCGCTCAAGTTCCCAAATCCACTGCGGTACTCGGTCCAGTTTCTGAAGAAGTCAACGCTGCCATCGAAGCGGCGCTGCACCACTGCCCAGCCGGGTCCTGCAGTCTGAAAATCGCACAGCACCGAAACCGGACCCATGTCGCCAATCTCAATTGTTTGGATACTTGTGGAGCCATTACAAAAGCTCTTAAGTGGCACGGAATTGTCAGCTTTCTTTGAGTTGTTTAAATTGTTGACTTGGGTTATCAGTAGACTTATAGCCTCAGTTTTCTCATCTATCTGAGCCCTGAGAGACTCGATCAGACTCTCGTTCTTCTCGCTGCAACTCTTCTCGCTCAAGGCCGAATTCAGTTCATCTTTACACTTGCTGTGCATGTCCTCGAGATTCTTGTGAATAGATGCGTTCATTTGCATGGCATTCAATTCCTCTTGTAGTCTCTGAATTTGCGTTTCATTCTCTTCACAGCATTGATTCTTTTCCACATTTTTCTCTACCGCTACTATAAGTGGTTTGAGAGCTCTGAAGCAATACAATTCGCATTGATTGTCCTCGTCCGTCTTTTTCAAAATGCAAAACCAAATCAATTTATACAAATCAGACATATATCCATATTTTAAGTTGAATCTACTCACAGAATCCACATTACTGTTCAATGAGGCACTCACTGAGACTGCTGCCAAAACTAGGGAAAATAAGGAAAGAAATGATTTACATCCGCCTTGGGCTTTCATCGTGTGTGAGACTTCTTCGGAAAATAAACTGAATTTGAGAATCAAATTGTGCGTTTGCCATTTATAGAATGATTATATGTGATGCTGATAAGTTCAGTTATATATTGAGCAGATAGAATTCGTGGAATTAAACAACAATTATCAATTTCGAGACAGCTCGACTAGAAGATACCCTGAATACAAGTCTTTACCCGAGCCGAACACTTCTTGGGTACTCAAACCCAGACTCTGAAACCTACCCGAATACTCCATGTATATACATTTCTAGAGGAAACTGACCAGAATCACTAGCCGAGCCAATATATTTACCTGTAACTTACTTATGCACAACTTCATTATACCCTTTTCAGCCATTTTCATTTTAAAACTGCAATAATCTATATTATTAAATACATTGTGTATATTATATTATTATATACTGTGTAATTTGAGTAAGCCAGATAAGAAAATATATACGCGTAAACATACTCGATTTACTTTGTTCAGATTAATGTGTACTTTGGCTTGATTAGCATTTTCACAGATTTCAGTGAGTAAAATCTCTTGAGTGTGTACCACCAAATGCCCTTAACATTTTGCTCGCCGCTCTTAAAGTATCTTCCGTTGAGATTGCTGTGTGGATAATACAAATAAACAATGTGTTGCTGGCAATTGAAATGTGCGTGTTCTTGACCCACCTATTTGCATCCCAGTTGAACCACCAGCCACTCGCATAGTAGTTGGCACAGTTGCCGCTCGACCATCCATCATTGTCATTGTCGTAAGTTGAGAATTGGTCGTAAAGATTGTATTTCAATGAATCGCCAGCATTGCCGCTGTAGGTTCCTAATGATTTTAGCATATATTTCTCTTGCTCGCTGCCAACCAGAAAGCTATCATATTGCGCATGAAACATATGGTTGTCAAAGTCGACCAGCTCCACGTACAGCTCATATGGCCGAGACTTTGTCAGGCGATGAAGGTTCTCGAGGCCTAAGAAGAACTCGCCATTATACAACCCAAATCCATTGCGATATGTGTTCCAGTCCCTGTAGAAATTGAGACCCCCATCAAACCGATGCTGGATAACAATCCAACCTGTACCCGCTCCACAGGCATCGCAGAGAACCCAGAAGGGTTGAATTCCGGGCACACTTATCAGCCGAACACTGCCAACGGGATCGAGAATAGAACAGCAACTACTTGTTGCCTTTTCCATCTCCTTCTCCTCGTCACGAACTGTGAGCAGGTTCTCCAAGTGGAGTACTGTGTCGTTCAATTGGGATATCTGTGATTTTAGTTCTCCTATGGTAGCTGTGAGGTCTTCTCTTTGAGCACCCTGCGTTTTCATCAGATTTTTTCCGATCAAATGCGAAAAGAGACTCTCATTTGAGTTGGCAACAACATTTAGCAGTTTTATTTCTTTGTATGTCGCATTTATTTCCAGTTCCCCCAAGTTGCCTTGTAGATCGACTATGTGTATGTCTTTGCTTTGGACAGCACTGCCCAACTGTAAATATAAGAATTAAATAGTTGTCGCAAGAACAAACAACAAGTCACACTTTTGCTCACCGCCTTATCTTCGTCAGCAGTAACGTGGAAGTAGGCCAGAAGTAGAATATACACGAAATACTCAAGTTTTATCCGCATTTTCTCTATGAATTGTAAAGACCGGCAGGGCGATTGAATATAAAAATGGAACTAAACAGTAGCTGAGAGTTGAGTTTGTTCTATATAGTAAAGATATTCTCCGTCTCGGCTTATCCACTTATCAATGTTACCTTATCACACGACTTCATTCAAAAGGTTTTCGTTCTGTTGCAAAATTTGATAAGAAATTTCCAAACAATACATTTACGTATTTTTGCATATGTAAAGTACAAGCTGATATGGTTGATTTAGTCAGGCAACACCCAAGTCAGTTCTTGATTAGGAAGCTCATCTCATTCATAATACTTTTATATGATTTCAAAGCCTTTAACTGTAATTGATAAGAACGACATAGTAAATGTTTATAGAGCAGGTGACTAATAGTTGATGAGCAACCAAATTTCCAACAGAAAGAACTTTTAAAATTTCGCTTTAAAACGCTGTACACACCCAAATGTAAGCAGATGCTATCATTTCCTTTGGCCAGCCAAGCCAACTAATGGTCTTGTGTAGTAATAATTTAATAAAATCAAGATTAGAATACGTTTCGGACTATAACTTGGATGTTTCTTATCCGATCTTTTTCCAGTTGAAGTATAAAATGCTTTGCCCTCAAAATAAAGAATTTTATTGCTTTCGGAATTTGCGTTGATTGAGCAAATAATAAAAATGTATTAAATTGACTAATTTAAATTTCCCATTTACTCGTGAAAATACAATACGAATTGAATTCCAATTTTCGTTTCAGCCCTAAGGAGAAATCATTTCAATTTGTATAAAGCTAAAAATTGAATTGCCACACTTGGGGAGCAGCGGAGACCCGTTGCCAATTGTATATTTAAATTAAATTTCAATGTTTATTCGAATTGCTTTTATAATTTAATATGTGTTCGCGAGAATTTTCATCTGATCGTGCGATATGCCAATAGCCATTTCCCATTATCCGTTAGCCAATAGCCGATTTGCCTAATTTGCTCTTTTATACAATTTTATTAACATTTTCTGCTCTTCTGCACAGGGAAATACACACACACAGTTATACGCAAATATTTGTTTGTAATTGTTAGAATGTATTTGCGAGCATATTGAGGTGATAATGTATTTATAAAGCGACTTTCTGGTATTTTTAGTTAGCAAATAGAATATAGAACAAATTGGAATGAAATGAAATGAAAATTGCTGGCGAGACTTTTCATTGCTGTTCATTTTCAATGCCCGATTAATGAAGTGCGAAACAATCATTTTATTTCTCATACATACATACATATATATGAATATATTTATGAATTTTATATATATATACATATTGGGTCAAAGTGTGTACAATTTACTGGCCCGCTTTGAAGTCTTTGTCTATCTGCGGCCCGCATATGCCCACATTTGACTTTGAACTTCAGATGATCGGGGGGAAATATATATATAAAATAAGGCCAGACGAGTTTGAAGGTGAAGCCACAGTCTGCTTGAATGAAATTGAATTAATGGAGATAACAAAGTGCAAGTTTGAGGTTAAACATCAAGGCACACGGCGCCGCGAGCTGATTTCATAATTTAACTGACAGTCGAGTTTGCTGCACCAATATGGCAATAAATTGGCGCTTGTATCCGGTTTCAGCAGTCTCGCTTCCCAGGCACGACTAGTGACTTTTAAGTGGTTTCTCAATGCCTGCACTTGACCTTCAACTTCGACTTGGCCCCGCCAGCTCTATTTGCATATGCACTGGCAATGCAACCTGCCCCCGACCCCTTCCCCCGAACGAAGACGAGCCCGTTTAAAATCAAAAGCTGCTCTGCTACTCGCCCCAACGCATCCTTGCCAGCAGCTGCTGATCCCTTTGCATTGTGTGTCCGGGGTGCACCATATGGACGAGTGCATCAGGAAGCAGCCACAGAGCATCATAATTCCTAACTCTGCTTTTCGCTTTTCGCTTTGACTTTGTCTCTGGCTCTGGCTCTGGCTCTGGCTCTGGCAAGGGCCTTCTCTCTGGCTGTGCTGCTAATGAAATTTCAAATATTCAATATGCGAGTGTTGGGTCCATCAAGTGCAGACAAACAGCAGTTGCCTAACAAGCAGTAGTTGATGCCTGATGGAAAAATGAAAAATATTTTGCACAATCTTCAAATTGATTGGGCATAGCAAAAGCAGCAGCTTGTTGCCAGAGCAAACAGCAAACAGTCAGTGAATGAGTGCATTTGTTGACTTCCTTTGCTTGCCTCCCAACATTTTGCCAAGCGCAAAGATGTACGCTTTGCAAACGGTCATGTTAGCCACCAATTGAATTCCATTCCATTGGCCACTATATGTAGTCAATTACACTGGATGGACGAAAACAATACTGCCATCGAGCACTGGATTTGATTAGTGATATTAGAAATTGAAACCCTTTGGTAAAATTCATCAGTGAATTGCTTTTAAAAATGCAATCAGTTCCCTTTAAAACACGCTCTGCTTCCATCGCTCCTTTTCACTCATTTATCGCAATTCAATTGAAAAACTCTCTGAAAAGTTTTCATGTTGCATGCTCAATTGTCCATTGAGCAACTAGCAGTAATTTTCTAACAAAGTTTTGCTGCATTTCTTTGCTGTTTCTGTTGTCATGTCAAAACATTCGAAATTATATACATGTAATAAAAAAGGGTATAATAGTCAAAAAGCGACATATATCATTATATTTATGAACTATCTGAAGAAACTTACCTGATAAGTGTCATATATTCATACTGTCAAACTGGAAGCAACAAATATGTATCTTCCCACGACCTTCGAGTTTCCATTTAAAGAAAAATTATATATAATATAAAAAAAATTAAATAAAATTATAAATACAGCTCCTCGTAACATCGATTGAAGTATCGTCTGCTTCAATTTTGAGTACAGGGTATCTGGTGGTCAAGCGCACTGATCCAGCGAAGTTTGGCATTAAATTGTACTTCATATGGAAGTGTTTGGAATTGTCTTTGAGCAGCCAAGCGCCCAGCGTGGCAGTTGTTAGCAACTTGTGCATTCTCGAATGGACATAACACCAAGCCAAGACAATTGTTCCGTTCCGTTCCGTTTGTTGACAATTTTCTGCCCTCTTTTGCACTTTGTGGCAGTTTATTGTTTTGTTTGTGTCGCACTCACTTTGGTTTTGTTTTTATGTTTATTGTCGCACTATCAAATGCAAATTGTCTCTGTCTCTGTATCTGCAAACTATCTATTCAGCCTCTCTCTCTCTCTCTCTATCTGTCTAAGTGTCTGTCTACCTCTGGCATGCTTGGGAAAAGATACAGAGAAGTAGTCAAGTAAATGGCAAGGGAATTTAAACTAGCCTCGTAAAAGATAAGCATCAGAAAGCTACGAAGGTGATGAACAGAAGTGCGAATTGTAGCCAGATTAAACAACAATTGCAATAAATTGTTAAATAAACTATCTGACAAGCAATAAATTCATATATATATATATATGTATATATATAAATGTCGTAAGAGTTATCCTGTCCATAAATATATCAAGTCGTAAAATATTATTTGGAAAATATTTTCAAGCGCTACTAAAAAGCGTTTTTTGCATCCCATTAATTTCGACTTGTGTGTTTGCATTTTATTTATTTGTATACGAACTCAAATTCCATTTATTTTCACATTTTGAAGCAAATATCTGTGCTGCAGTTCAAATTACATTTAAATATGCAAATATTACTCGTTCATGCAATATTCCTGTAGTGTTTTTCTCCGACTATTGATAAGACTTTTGAAATGATTACATCTATGAGAATATTAATTAGCTTATTTTACATTCAAAAATACAAATAGTACATGTAAATATTTAAATGGCAACATTAAAAAGATTATGTTATTTTATTATATTCAATTTCGTTGCTTACATGTCCAACTTGTTATTTAATTATTACTATTATTATTATTATTATTTTTTTAATTGTAGCTCATTCACTTATGCAGACAGAGAGACGTCGACAGCTTTAATAAAATTTGAATATTTCTTTGAAAATGTATCGCAACACTAAAAATGTTTACATTGATTAATGTTAATTGGTAATCAAAGATTTGTTCAATATTTCCTTAATATTCGATCATAATTGAATAACTATGCACTATGTGTAAACCATTTCTTGGATAAATAGAAGCTTACAAATACGCCGGTTTTTAATGTAAATCGTTGTTCACTCTTCGTAATGAACATCTGTGAATCGTCTTCCTTTTCAATTTCATAATCACATTGGAATTTAATTCGTAAATGTGAAGATATATTTTTTTATATTTCGTTTTATTTCCAGTGGAATTGTTTCTCAAATAATTCCCCGTGGATTTCATTTCACATCTAGACATCGAGTTGTGTGTGATTTCTGGTTTCTTTCGCGTATATTCACAACTTGCGTACTATCATCAAAGTCTTTCACTGGTTATAATATTTGGCCAAACACGTACTCCGATCTGACATGTGTATTACTTAAGATTAAATCTTTTCCAACTTGCTTCGCTGACTTGCTGAACCTAAACCTATCGGAGTATATCAAATGGAGGTTAAGCGACAACAACAGAACGACTTACATAATGAAATATCAATGCTTGACCTAAAGTAAGCATTCCGGTGCCCTAATCAGATCCGCCTTCAGCTGCACCTCATCCGGACACTTTCATCTGTGCGCAATAAACACAACCGTCTCGACCGGCATTCCCGGAGCCCGCTCTTATAAATCCGTGTGGAGCACGGGCGGCTTACAGTTGTTGGTCTCCGCATTGACAACGAGCAGGGCGACACTTGCGGGTGGGATCGGAGGAGGTGGTGCCAAGGGCTGGATGGAGGTGACAACATCCGTGCCTGCGGTCGTCGTTGTCGTCGTGGTTGTGGCCATGGGTGCATTGTTGTTCCGAGCGGTGGCCAGTGCCTTCTTCTTGTTGTGCTTGCTGTTTGCGGCGTTGGCGTTGCCTCCGATCAAACGCTCCGATTGCCGCCCCTTGCCGAACTTGGGAAAGAAGCTGTTCTCCAGCTGCAGCTGGGCATTGACATCGTTGCGTGCCGCACACGTGCAGGCCTTCATGAAGCTCTTCTTGAAGTTATCGCTGAGAAAGGCGTACAGTATGGGATTCATTGCCGAGTTGGAGTAGGAGAGGCAGCCGCAGGCCAGAAACACGGCCAGTTGCAGCCGGGAATTGCAGCCGGGCGTCGAATTAATCAGTGCCACCTGCGATATCCAGTGGGGCAGCCAGCACATTATGTACACGGTGATCACTGTGAGCACCAGTTTGGTCACTTTGCGATGCGATCGCTTCTTCTCCTTGCTCTTGTGCTTGGGTCCCACCGTATGCAGTTTGCGTATCACCAGGCAGTAGAAGATCATGATGAAGATCAGCGGCGTCGCAAAGCCCAACACCAGCGAATACAAAATGAACACCGAGTCCGATTGTGCCTCCGGCCATTCAATGCTGCACGAGATGTGTCCCGGCGCCGATTCCACAGTGCTGGCAAACAGGATCACCGGCAGCATCAGCAGCACCGAAGTGGTCCACGCCACGGCAGAGACCAGCTTGGAGACGAACGGAGTGCGATAGCGTGGCGACGATATAGGATGACAGACGGCTATATACCGATCCGCCGACATGATTAGCAGGAATATGGACGAGGTGAACTGAGTGACCGATGTGCTCACCAAGTAAGCCTTGCACATGTAATTGCCGAAGGGCCAGTTGCCCACCTGCATCGTGTAGAGCAGAAAGGGGATGCCAATCAGGAAGCACTCGTCCGCAATGGCCAGATTGAGTATGTAGATGTTGGTCACCGTCTGCATCTTGGAGAAGCGCAGCACCACATAGATGACCAGCGTGTTGCCGAACAGGCCCACAATGCAAACGAGCGCATAGAGTATCATTGAGATGAGCTTCAGCCCAAAGTTGCCAGCCCGGCTGCAGCCCTCCATCTCGGCGAAGTCTTCGCTGCCATTGAGCACCTGCTCGCCACCAACACTACCGAAATCTAACGTGCCATTGAAGGGGGTTGGTGGATTTATGAAGCCGCTGCTGCTGTCGGAGTCAGTGTGTTCCAATACGGAATTAAAGTTGACATCGCCAGTGGGCATGGTCTGTGATGATGCTGCTATCGTTGTTGTTGTTGTTCTTGTGTCATTGGGCAGAGTCGACATCGAGGATGATGTCGCTGTCAACTGCTCTGTGGGCGTTATTAAGCTCGTTAGTGTCAGCGATGTCAGCACAAATAACAGGATGCCACAGCCGCCATGGACATGATGGTCCTTGTGGCAGCTGCGGTTAGCGGCACCATTTGGTTTCGAGTAGCCTTTCATGTTTGTTGTGCGGCTTTGTTGCTCTTGTTGCGCCTGCCACGCGGCTGTTACTGATGCCACCGCTACTAATCCTATTCCTGCTCCTCCTCCTCCTCCTCCTCCTCCTCCTCCAGCTCCTGCTCCTGCTGCAATTGTCAACTTCGTTGAATGTGCGCCTGGCTAATTTTCAATGCCGGGCAACGCCCATTAGCTGATGCCTGCTGCTAAAATTCAAATATTTTGATATGTTTGCCATCCTGGATGCGTGGGCGGTGGTTTCAGAGAATCAGAATATTGTCGTCACATAATTTCAGTTCTAAAAATTATATTAGAGAGAAACGAGAGCATATTATTATTTATCGTGTAACCATCCGGATACTTATGTTACCCAACTAATTGGCTTAGATTGACAGCCCCCACACACAAAATGTTATTCAATGCGGCCCAAATTTTGCGACAGCAATAATCTGTTTATCGGAAACACAGCATATGGCCAGTTTTTGATCCATGTTATCTGCATCAATGTAACCTTTCAAATTGGAAATAGTTTCACTCTAGTTGGAACTGGTATCGAAGATGAGATACCCTGGCCAAGCCTTATTTTAAGAAATAAATTAAAGAATATGAAAAGTTGATTGAAAGATATATAAAAATACAACAAATAATTATTGTAGCAGGCCTCTGACAATGTGGATAACAGACCGCTTGCGATGTAATACTAAGACTGTAACATAACAGCTGTAACCTAACATCTACTTAACATTGATATGATATATGATAATTGAGAGCAGACGTGTTTTAAATGGATAGATAATTTAGTTTTGCCTGCCACATTATTTTAAACGAGAATATTTCTTTCGATCGATAGTTTCTATATCAGTTTTATGAAATAAACTATTATGTGAAATGATTTAAACTGAAAATAAAAACTGCAGACAGGCTTCAATGTAATTCAAAGTAATATTCTACCTACAGCAAGCCTGCACTCAGCATTGTTAACTAATGCAAATATACACTGCAAAAGTATATAAATTGGTTTTAAATTTCCACTTTTGCAATGCAGTTTTTTTTCTTTGAGCACAAAAGCGTATCAATTACTGCATGAATTGATGGTCTGGCTTCAATGTGGTTCAATGTGAAGCATCCTCATCCAATACGAGAGACGCAATTAACTTTATGAACGAGTGGCTCCATGAGAGGTTGCTTGTTTGCCAGCAAATATAATTATTTTCGATGCTCAATCGAAGGACGGCATAATCAAATTTATTATTATGTTATTTTGAGTATTTATCATTATTTTATTCATTTATTTATTGTTGACTACCAGTAGTAGACAAACAATGATAATTAATTATTTATTAAAATATATTCCATTTAAAAATTGAGCTTTCCGTCGATAGTTTTGCAGCTCGATTGAAAATAAGTTCCGGTCCACAATACAATCCTCTTACTTAAACAAATAGTTGTCTAAGTAAAAGTTGCTATACACTGATTAGAGTACAGGTAAGATTTACTGATATCCTGTCATAGATCTCAACAATAACAACTTTGCCGCAGTCTTAACTAAAAGTTAAGCTAATAAGACATGGCTGAACTTTGCCGAACTTGGAAGATTAATTCTGTGAACTTGCTGGTTCGTTGAGGGGCAGCTGCCCGGGAGCACGATTGAACACTTGATGAGGTCGGTGAAGTTTCCTTCAATGCCGCAACTTATATAGCCTCTACAAGAGCATAGCCACAAATTAGGATTAGCATAACATTTGTCTAGTCATTAAGCAATGTTGAATTATTTAATTTAACCACAAGTATCCGGAACGCACCCAAGCCGAATCAAAATGAAATGTTTTCAAAGAAAAAGCTGGAATTTAGCACAAATATGTACTTCATAAAATCGTAATTCAGTCTGCCGAAACCTAAATCTTAGCGAAAGTCCGCAGACAAAAGACCAACTTTTTGTTTAAGCCAAGAATTCGGTTGCCACGAGCCGCAAACTTTTATGGGTCAGGGCAAAAATTGTCCGAATAGTCTGTAGCAGGCACACTCTGGCCGGTTTGCTCTAATGAATTAATTGTTGTAATCCCCGTCAGATAACAACATGAGTTGGCTGTGAAAATGTGAACTGATGCCTTTTTGCATAACTAGGTCGACATGTGCGATTAACGACACTTTGGCCCAAACACAAGCAGACATTCTGTTGGCCAACGCTGAACCAATTAAAGGGCTAATCACTGGTTGTGTCATCACTTAATGGTGTCTGACTTTTGCCAAATACGCATCATAGCTGCCACATGACTGCATGGGCGACGAACTGACTGCCCCACCTTGATTAACCCCGCAGGTAATCAGGCAAGCATACCGAACCTATCCATGTTCACAGCATCGGTTGGCCACAGGGTTAGCAATCAATTGCTACACATGTTGTGCCTTTGAAGCGAGCACCAAAAGGACCATAAAACGCTTGAGTGCTCCGTCATCCCTCACTGAGCATGGATGCGGTGCAAATCAGAATAGCTCCGCAATATTAGAGAGATACAGATGGACTACAATTACTGCACATATCCAAGGATGCACTGACTATGACTTTAATTCTGCTTTAAGCAGTCGATACAGATATTTCATACTGGATATTTGTACTACTAGAATTATATTGGATTTGTAGAATATTTTTACCACAAATAACATTTCTTGATAGATTTCAAAACATTTTACTTATTGCATTGAATTTAATATGTATCCATCTATTCATAAAAGTTATTTAATTAGGTAGTTGCACTCTCCTGAATAATTTTCCATGGTCTTCAGACACCATTTATTAAAGTGAATCTCATTCTCCCAATTTTATTTTGTGGCATGTTCATTCACACACAAAAAGTGATTGTTTTCTTCCTTGTAACCAGTGGAAAGTTGCAAGCCTAAAGACTTCATGTTCATTTTAGTTGTCATTGTCGTTATTTAAATTGTTTACTGTGTTGTGCAACATTTTAAAGTAGTCGACGAATGGCGCCATAAGCGGCTTATGTAAGCTAAATGAAATTACAAAAATAGCAAAAGTCACTCACACATTGGATTTGCATTTAGCTTTCAGTATCGTAATGCCACAGGGACTTAGTTTCATGTGGTGTCATCAACATATTCTCGTTTATTAATGAGATCGAATAGTAATTATGTTGGCTTAGCTTTGAACTTTTTATACCCTGATAACGAACGCACAAAATATGTCGTTCTGTGGAATTTCCCCTGAAGCTTGGAATATACATTCGTCAAAGGTGAGATATTAACGTGTTTGGAAATCGATAATATCGATAAAAACACATATCTGGCACAATTTTATATCTAAAGGGATTACATGAAAGTTTCATTACTAATAATGTCCTTAAACAATTGGCAACTGACCCCAGTCCCAGTCTAAAAATGCGATATACCTATATCTTTCAAGGATTTTTAGTTATAGGCACTTACATCAACTATAGAGCTGAGGGCTTTAGATAACTTAGAACCTTAACTTAGCACCTCCTTCTTATACTAATGAAAGCATTTCTTGGCCTTGAGCACTCTGCAAACAAAATTCTTGAAGTCTTAAATCTCTCATAATTTTGGGTCGTTAATAACAAGACGTGGAAGATAGATTAGAGACCTATAATTAATAAAAATAATAATAATTCCCAAGATTGCTTAAAGCCAAATTTCGTGCCACTCAAGGTTCCTCCTAAGCTCAACGCAAAAACTCATTTGTGTTCTTGCATCTTTCTTTCCTTATATATATTATTGCTCATTTGATGAAGATGGAGACAAGGAAGCTACACTTCATTTAGCTGTTGTTTATTTTCAATTTTGTCATAATTATGAGTCGCTCGTTTGAATAATGCTGTGCCCACATTCTGGTGCATGTGTTGTGGCATTTGAGTGATGTGAGCGCATTTCCCAACACACAGTGCCAAACAATAATAAACGCACAAAAATGAATATCCAAATCTGAAGAATAAAAAGATAAATACAAAACAGCTGGTAAACCTTCTAAGCATTTTGTCCTGGTCTCTTCAGGCCTCTCCTGGACGAGTGCTTGAACTCGGCATGTGCCCTGAAGCGCACTTGCGGCACATTTTGCTGGATATCGAGATGGCCTCGCCGGAGCCTGCGTCTAGAC
Source organism: Drosophila cognata (assembly GCA_035041535.1). Taxonomy (NCBI): domain Eukaryota; kingdom Metazoa; phylum Arthropoda; class Insecta; order Diptera; family Drosophilidae; genus Drosophila; species Drosophila cognata. The sequence goes on along the minus strand of JAWNLC010000688.1, from coordinate 2,587,469 downwards.
ACAGATTTCAGTTGGTTCGTCGCCCAAATTAATTTATTGGTTAAATGCCGGGTGAAGGTGGGCACGTGGCTGACGCAAATATTAAGCTGAAAGCGTGCTGAAAGCGTGCTTGGCTCATCATCTTTAATGGTTATTCATAGGGATAACTTAAAGCCAACTTGCCTCTGCCCAACACACAAGCACAAAGAATACAGAATCGATAAACATGCAGGGCTGTGAATGTGGTTGGTTAAATTACATTGGAAAAAGTATGCAAGAGTGCACAGCTAATAGATTCTCTGTTTTCACTTCATACTTACTTGCATATTCACACAGTCAAAAAGATGCACGGCGACAAACAATATTTACATATTTACACAGTCAAAAGGATACACTGTGACAAACAATACATGCATATTCACACAGTCAAAAAATTATCACTGTGACAAACAATATTTACATATTTACACAGTCAAAAAGATACAATGTGACTCAATACAAAATTGCAGATTTAAAAGGTGAAATATGCTGTGTATAAGCTGGCCATTGTTTGAAATCCTCGCTTATCCATTTTTAATGGTTACAGGGCATAAAAGGAAGTCTGCTCCCCCACTGAAACACACTCACGCACAGACACCCACCCACACACACGGGCCACACACAAAAAAGTCAACTTGCAAATTGTTGTGTTGTGAATTCGTTATCATACCCTGTATACCCTGAGTACTTTAAAAATGTCAAATTAAAATTCTCAAAATGTATGTGACGTTCGGAAGGATATCTCTTACTCTAACAGCCTGCATCCACTAGTTGCCACATTTCTTACACATTTATTCACATTCAATTATGAGTACCAGTTGTAATCTAATTAAAATTGCTGATTGGCAAATTTGTCTTTACGAAATGAATAGTAAAAGAATTAATAAAACTTAAAAAAGAGTTTTATTCCTATTCTGCATTCGAATATAAATTATAAAAAATTATTAAAAATAATCACACTAATTAAAGTTGAATCGTATTTAAAAATATTCGCGTAACTAATATTGCCATTCTTTTCATCGATTCAATAAATCATCACAAAAAACATGAAATATTCTCTAAAAATCGCAAGGAAATGTAGATAGTAGATCAAGCTATAAAAGATCATTATGTTCTTTTATCTTATTATCCTATTATATGCTTTATAAAAATCAAGTCATTCGACCATTGATATACATTTCTACACTCTTATTAGCTGCTCCAAATTAGTCAATATTTTCGATACCTTTCATTTGTTATGTGTAAATTATTTCCGGGCAAAGGCTTATATAATTCAGTGAGAGTTATGGAGGCACAATCCTAAATCAATTATTAATAGATGTTAGCAGTAATCCAGGTCCTTAGTTGTTAATACCCAATGTTTCTTTCGTACAGAGAGTAGATTTGCAATCGCCTTCGCTTTTTGTGCTTGCCACTTTTTGTTCAAAATTGTACACAAGTGGTTTCGTTTTTTTATTTATCAGAAAGTTTTCTCCAGGAACGACGCCACCAGCGTACACCTGTGATAACAAAAAGTGACACACTAAATTGCTGACGGGGCCCGGTTTCATCGGGAGGGGCCAGCCGGGTAAACAAGGATGCCTCGTTTGGGCGAAAACCGAATTTGAATGGGCTGGTAAAAAATGCATGAGGCACGGCCACAATGGTTGCCAGTTTGTTTCATTTGTCTGCCCAGCGTCCTGATTGGATGCTTTGTAAAAATAATAGATTTCATTTCAATTTAGAGTACTCACAACGAGGACTGGGGGAATAGGCAATTAAGCCATGTGTTCCAAATTATTTTTGTCTCATGCCGCGCGGTCATTGAGATAATTTTCTTTTGTATTTGTTTGTTGTTTCTTTATTTTTATTTTTATTTATTTATTCTTTTTTGGTTTTGTTTGCTCCGGGAACTCACCAAAGAGCAGCAAAAATTCAAAGAAAAATATGCGTTGTAATGTCTTCGGTAATAAAAGGACGGCAGCACAACTCTTGGGGCTATAATACATGTGCTGTGCCTGGGCCTGGAGTTGGACCAGGGTGCCTACAGTAAATGGACTTTGGCTCGACCAAGTCCTAAGTATGAGATTGATACTTTGCGCCGAGATTTGCATAACAAAGCATCGCGGGTGGACCCTCGAATATTGTACTCGCTGCGGATTTTATTTATGCGCCTGACAGCATCAAAATTGGATAATGGAAATTGGATTCGAGTCGAAGCGAAAACGACAGCGATGAACAAATCCCGAAGAACGGGCACCGAGCCCACAGCTCCAGGACAAAAAGTAAAGCGAAGCAAAAGTTTCGGAGTACTTGACTTGATTACCACGAGGACGACACGTGTGGCTCATGGCGCAATTTAAGCACAAACACCTGTTGAGGTTGGACATAAATACTAGAAAGAGACAGAGACGCAATACATTGCGATTGAGAGTGGGAGAGAGAGGGATGCGGCATGTGTCATGTGGCATGTGCTGCTCGGGATGGCATCTTATTAATATTAATGAGCACATGCGGTGGGCAAATGCCAAAATGCTGACATCACTGCCAACATCATTAGGACGTGCGAAAATAATTATTTAATTATTTATAAATCATGACTTGACCATCGACGACGACGTGGCAACAACGAAGCCAATATCGATGTCGATGCCGTCTCTACACTCAAAAAAAAAAAATTCAATGAATTTTAGAAAATCGACGTAATTTTCTTACAGTAATTTCTAAAATGCAGAATAGATTCGAAAATATTCTATGGTGTCTTTTATATCTGTACCCATAAGTGTCACATTTTTTTCAAATACTTAGCATTTATTTCTAAGAAATATAACATTTTTTTCTGAGTGTAGCATCGCAATTCCAAGTTTTTTCGCATAATTTTGCCGTAATAAATTTCAGTAAATAAATAAATAATAGCTCAAAATTCTGGTAAATGGAAGAAATAATAATTGTCTGCCTGGAACTCGGCATGTTTTTGAACGAATGAATGTAGCAAAGTTTACTTGACTATTGATAGGCTCCTTCACTACGCAGCTATGTCTACAGGGTAAGAACTACAAGCAGCAGCAATAGATGCACAAGGAAGGCAAACAAGGACAGCTGAAATTCATTGGGTGTAAAGGATAATAAAACGGTTGAAATGTATGTGCATAAAAAAGGTCGAGTAGTGACAAAGTTGACGGCCTTCGACTTGCTGTAAAAATATGACTCTGTACAAAGTAGTAAAATGTTTGACATGTATTTATTGTTATTGGTACATGTCCTTCCAAGCGGCAACTCGGCCGCTCCTCCGACCAGTTAAAAAAAAAAACCAACACAACAAAATGGACGCTGTCCACAAGAACCCCATCTCTATATTGAAAAGTACATAAAACGTAAACAAATAATCATATAAGTGTGTTAATGTTTCAGAGAGCACGACTCTCAGATATCCCAAATAAAGGTCAACCGAACATTGGCCTCTTGGAGCTTATCATACAATAATTCAATATATGAATAAGATGACAGACAGAGATTTATTTTAGAGTTTTATTCAACCTTTCATATTGACTTGTAGGACAAGGAAAAATACAAAAAAAAAAAACAAGAATAAATGTAATTAAATAAAAAATAAATTAAAAAAAAAGAATAAAAAACATTTTTAATATTTCTGTTGTTATTTAGATCTCGCATATACTTCTCAACATTGGAATAATTTGGTTTACTCTTCTGCTTACTTTTCTGAGTACAGGGTATACAAAATAAACGATGGAGAGCATTGCAAAAAACACGGAAATGGAAACTGTGGCGTAGTCAGATATGCAGATCATCGGAATTGTGACAAAAAAATATGACTTGTCGAACATGCGCGAGCCTAAATAAGCTATCAAATTTACGAGCAAATGTTGGCCAACTGAAGCTCAAATGAAACATGAGCCACGAACGCAATAAAAATGATGGGCAGCATTTTCCTTGCGCTTGGAATATGGTTCATAAATTGGCTATGACAACATAAGTCAGTTAGACATAGAAATATCTCATGCTTACAAATCAATATTGCATTTTAATAGGTTTTCTATTGCCTTCTAGTAACGACCTCATGCTATTTGACAATTTTGGCACAGCTCTCTCGACTTTAACTAATTGGATGTAAGTGGCAAACCAAGAGAAGAGTTTGTCATTAAAGAAAATCTGTTAATTTTATCGCCACAGATTTTCAAACTTGTTTACGTGCAACATTCTTTCTTTTTTTTTATTTTTGACAAACAAGTTTCGCTTAGGATCATCCCAGATAAAAACTTTTTTCTAGTTTCGTCGCTTGAAACTTACAAGTTTTCAATTAGTCAACCGACTGAGCAATTAAATTACTCCGACTACGCTTTCTGCTATCATTTCCAATTCCTTATACGCTCTTTGCCTCGCCCAAGCTGGAAATTTCCTCATCCTTGGCAGCCAACTTACAGACATTTATCTTACTCGACTGTCCACCAACCTCGTCCGATGACTCTCGTAAGGATATTTTTGTTGCCACGCTGGCAATAAAGCGAGAAACCTGGCCACAATGTTGGGGCAGGGAGGCGAGCTCCACGACAAACTTGTCGTAATTCACTTTCAAGCGAAGTTTTGCCATCGATAAATTTTCTACGAACCAAACACTTGTTGCATGCCCCAGAGTTGGGCTTGGACTTGCCAAGTAACTGGTCGGCTGGACTCAACCTTTTCCCTTAGGTATTTTTCAATGTATATAAAAACCGTCTGATACCGCAAAGCTCTAAGTGAGCAACAGATTTTAAATTATACAGTTTACGCTTTCATGTTATTTGGAAACTAATATAAAATTAACATTAAATTAAATAGTCTGTGAAAATAGCAGACGAAAAGTTTGCTTATATTTTGATGTGACTTTTTCTAAATCGGTTTCTATGATAAAAAAAAAAAATAAGCTGTTATTCAAACTTGCGTATAGCTGGAATATTTTATGAATCGTAATTAGGAACAAAAAAAAACATTATTTTAAAGCACATTTTAAGCCGATATTCCATTTAAAGTCTACTTAATAATCAGCATAACGGAGAAGCCTAAATTAAATTGGATTTTGCGTTGCATAGCCGCATTTCAGTGGAAATTGCGGCTTGGCATGGCCATGACGTGAGATCAGTTGCAGCGTGACGGAAGTGTTGCATGAGTCAAACAAAGCCACAAAATGTTTTCCCTCGAGCTAATTAAAATATTGGCCTTGGTTTGTGTTTAAGTTCATCGAAAACTGACTATTTTGGAGTTATGTTATAGCTATGCTCAATTTCGAACTTATTTTTCATGGCTCAATTTATAGTTGATGTTTCACAAAGTGAAAATATTTAAGCCTCAAATATGTTGACTGTATTTGAGCATATGGCTATTTTGTCTGTTACAGAGTGGCATGCAGGTAGTGCATTGCTACTCATGCAGAAGATGATGGCAATTATGCAATGAAAGTTTCACAAAAATGCACTTCAAAGCATGTATGTGAACAGTTTGTCATCCGTCCAATTTGTTTACGAATGAGAGACTCACTTTGACCGACTTACCGATGGTTTTCACTGCTTTATTTTTCTGTTGAATTTGTTTAATGAAATGCTTCCAGCTGGAATCCCTACAGCACATATTAATGATTACTTTAAGAGGGACTTCATCAACAGTATGTTTTCTATACTCATTTGGTCTTTAAGGATTTCAAGATATGCGATTTAACTTCCTGTGAAGGGTTGCAAATGGCTTTTGTAGATGGGCCATCAATGATATCCCGTATGAATTATCAAATTACCACAGGGAACAAGTTTTCGTTTATTTTCGCAGCCCTTTTTCCTGGCTACTATGGCTGGCCACTTACCCATTTCTTTTTGACCATCCTCAGCGGCAATTTCAATTAAAATCAGCAGGCTTCTGTTTCAAGGGCCCGCCCGGAACTTTCGCAATGTGAATAGCTAACTTTTGATTGCTAGTCTGACGGGCCAAAATTGTTAATCAAATTCAAAGAGCAGTTAAGCTAAAGATTTCAATAGCAGCCAGCAGCAAAAGGTAAATGCAAATGAGCCACTTATGAGCTGAGCTTCTTGATGCTCTTTTTATTTGCCTTTCGCTTCAATTGAAAACTCTGCCGGCGCTCATTTGCCTTGGCAGCAGCTACGTGCAACTTAAAGGCAAGTTTGGATATTGCAACAGTTTTCAAGAGCTTTCTGCTCGTAAATTAGTTTTTAGTTTCGTCGATTTTCGCTGATGGCTTTGGGATGAATTACCTTTATTTGAAGGCCTTATTTATTATGTTTATTTTTTTTCTGATTTAGCCAACTTCTGTGTAAAACTTTCTTAGTATAATAAGTTTTCATGGCTTAGTTCTTTTTCTATTTGCTTTCAGTTGACAGCATTTCTATCAATTGAAAAAGACCATTAGTCGAGCTGTCAAAATGAAGAGATAATTATCGTAGGAATTGTAATTAGAGCTCAAACTCTTTGCAGTAATAGTCAAAATATCAACATAAACAAACCAAATGTGTCAAAATATGAAAGGTTGTTATTGAAATGAATGCACAGTCGAAATCTAAGCAATGAATCACTTAACAAACCAAGTTTTGTTAAATTATCAAAGCCAAATGTTATTATTAAAATCAATGCACAATCGTAATTGCGAGTGTGTGCGTTATTTATGTGACAATCGTGGTGTGTGTGAGTTGTTGCTGATAACATTGTCGATTTAATTACATTTTATTGACTTTGCCGCTGCTTCTTGAATACCAGATATCAAAGTCCGGAAGGCCGCCAACTGTACGTCATTAATGTAAGCTCTTATCTGACATTAGGCGCACATTATGCCCCGGAATACAGACAGACTTAGATATATATTTGTTGGCAGTGTCGCACATTGTGGTGTATTTTAATTACGTTGCCACATACAATTAGTTAAGCGATTACCAATCAAATATTACATATTTTGATTACTTACTTCAGATTTGAGAACTATTAACATGTTTCAAGTGTTTCCCAATTATTATTTAAATTAAGTGAATTTTGGTTTCATTAGAGCAAAATGTGATTTACTTTGTAATTGCTGACGCTGCAAATCTGATTTATAACTGACATACATCCGAGGACACACACACACACACACACACACAAGCAGAAACACATTATGTAATTATGTTTTATTATCTGCATTGAGTGAGTTTTGCGGCTTTTGCGTCTTTTACCCCCGGACGTATTTCGCGTATTTTCTATTTTACTACTTTGCCATTTAACTTCTTTGCTCAAGCTTGCCTCTTTTTTTTGCCTCGACGTGTTTATTAATTTCCCTTGTCTTTTGTGGCTATGGACTCGGGTCTGCCCCCCAGGCACATTGCCTGTGTGCGCCCCAAAAAGCATGCAACATTTTATCACTGGCAGCTGAATGAAAATGTTTGGCTGCCTTTTGCAACTTTGACTTTGTGCCTCTGTTTTTGTTGCTGCAAATACCAGCTAAACTTTTATGAATTCATTTGCCACAAAACCAAATCAAATATTTCTTTAAAATGAAATTCATTTCACCAACCTAGGTTAGACATGTGATTGAGTTGAATAATATTCTTATATACTTAATATTGGAATAACTGATACTATAAAAATAGCTTAAGGGATTCCTAAAATATGGAATATATTTGAGAGAACGTGACTATAAATTGTGCCCCACGCAATTAAATAGCAGAAACCCTGGAGAAAATTAAGCATATTTCTCCACTGTCCTGCATTGAATTACAACGATAATAAAAGTATCCCTGAAGTAAAAATTGCGTGGGGTATTTGTCATGGAGCTTTTTCCCTTTATAAGCCATATAAATTTCCGGCAGTTTCATTTTACCGCTTCGCATAAATTTGACACTTTTTTGTTCTGGGTTGTCTAACAGTTTTTGTTCGGGGTTTTCATTCACTCTGCATTCGAGTTCATCTTAAAGCTGATTTATTGTGCTGTGAAAGTAATAAATATTTACCTCTCGATTTTGTTGTGATTTTCACAAAACTTTGTCTGTTGTTGTATTGTCAAAAGTGTGTTGATTTTATGATAACTTGATTATTTGAAGCTCGCTTTAAATTTATTTCTGTCTGCTTTTTAAATTTGTGTTTTCGTATTTATTTATTTAAATTTTTAAATATTTATTTTATTTCGCTTGCATAAGGATTATTTACATATTGTCGCTCGACAGTTTTCACAAACACACTTTTTTATTTTTCACAGTTTGCATGCCTCATGTTGTTGTGTATTTATTTGTCATTATTGCACGCACACTTCGAACTTGACTCTGCCAACACACACAGAAAGCAACCTTTGTGCGTCGCACTTTGCTCGTATCTTTAACTGACGACTCCACTTGCAGGGAAAAGTGTTTTGCCGAGCTGCCTGGTGCACACGTGCGAAGCGCTTTGTTGACAGGCAACGACTGAAGCCGCTACAGAAGCCGCTGCTTTAACATCATCTGTGTGCGCGCCACAATTGTTGTCAATGCTAATGATGTTGCTAATGACGATGCTAATGATGTTCTGGCGTGCCCACGCCACGAACAGCTGTTCGCATTGTGTGGCGCTTGCAGAGCAACAGACGGAGTGAGAGAGAGAGAGAGAGAGACAGAGAGAGCGAGACAGAGAGAGTGTAACTTCGGCTGTATTTCTGCGCAAACGAGGCAGACTCGATTCGGAGTCACTCGTCTTCCAGTGCTGTTAAAGTTGGCAAATAACAGCGATGTGGGTGGGTGGAAACTGTTAATTGTATTACTGTAAGGGGCAAATGTTAATAATTGTGGTTAGGTTTCAAATGAGAAGTGCGAGTGTTCATTAAATAATAATAATTAATATTATAATTGTTTCTTCTTAATGGCCGCACCCAATGGGCAATTGCTATGTGATGCTTCTGATGTGTTCGCTTTTATGTCTGCTTGCGCGTTTTGTTTATAAACAAATTATGTGAATTTGTTTGTTTGTTTGCTTCTTTGTTTATGGGGCCCAAAGCATTTGCAGCCTCAGCGAATAGTAGAAACAAGCAGCCACAACAAAAGCAAATCAAAAGCATTTTATTTTTCATCATAAATCAGCCATCGATTTATGAATGTGTCAATGGATTTTTAAATACCATTCGTGACGTCAGAAAGATCTCCTCCTCAATGTCGATTTACCTCGCTGTGTGTTGAATTTGTAAATAATTAGCCATAAGCCATTTGGCAGCGGCTATGCGGCGTATGCTTAATATTTCAATTGCCAGTTCAATGATGATAATGATGGCGCAGTAGCCCACATAAACAAATGGCTATTGATAAATAAATATCAATTAAGAGATTTATAAATAGCAAAAACTGTATTTATATGCCAATTATTAAGCACAACAAATTATGAATCATTTGAAAATTAATCGCATTTCAATTGGCAAATTAAAATTAGGTTTCACTTTGATGCTGCTGCCGCAGATTCCACAAAGTTATGAATGTTTTCATCTATCATTTCTGCCCCAGTTTACCTCTTAAATGTTTCAGGCTGCAGTCGCTGCTGCTGTTTATTGATGCTGTTAATTTTTAAAGCCACTTCGGCATTTCGTCGTCACCTTCTTTTAATTTCAGCACAATTACAATATAAACAAGCACGTTGCTCGCTTGCAGACAGCTGCGAAACAAAACTTCATTAAGAATCGCATGCAGCAAGGACTCCGCTCGTGTATCCTGTTTATCCTGTGGCACACTCCTTAAATGGTTGGCAAGTTGCACTTGATTGTGTTGCATGCATTCACTTTAGTTATCGACAATGGTTTTGACAACTTTTTAAATACAATTTTGTTTTTATGAATAAATAAGTAGCTTTAAGCGTTCAGCTGTACGACTAATTATGCCTTACATGAACCGTTTAGAGTAACCTGTAATGATTACCACATTTATCAATTATTCATCAATTCAGAGAGTCCTTTATTTCTATCAGTAAGAACCCATTGTGGTTGGCCTTGACTAATTCATGCAAACCATTTTGTTAGTCTGAATAGGTTTATTTTGGGTTAAAATTAAATCAAGAATAGGAATAAATGCTTAACAATTACAATTGAATTTTATCAGAAAGTGACTTACTTAGGGGAGGTCAGCTGAAGTATTTGCAGGGTATTGTGCTAGACTTGTTGTCTGCAACGCTCGGTTTTGTTTTCATTAACAACATTTACAGCATAATAAACTGTGTAAATGTAACACGTTCGAGTTGAAAGCACGTCACGACAGCACCTCTGCCGCCCACTGAGATGAAGCCACCAGAACTGCCACCCACTGAGAACATGCCACCAGAACTGCCACCAAACATGCCACCAAGCCGCACTCGTCACTTGAAACCCCAAAAGTGTGTCTGGCATGTTTTAATTGCTACACCCAGAATGAAATTCGCCCTAAAATTAACAAAATCATACAAAAGTGAGAGTCCCAAGCAAAGTTTTTCAGTTTTCGAGAAAAAATGTGTAAATTAATGAACAAATTTAACTTAAATTTAAAAAACTTGGCTTAAATCGATAATCGACAAAAGCTTGTGCTTTTTCCTAAATCTCTGAATTATTTTCCATAATAAATAAATTAATTTCCACTGAAAAATCTTAGTCTTATATATATTAATTTGAAAATTTATATTAAATAAGTTTTAATAATGTATAAATCAATTATAATTCTTTTTTTCCCAGGTTTCTGTAATGTTTCTCATTCTTATGACATTTGTTTCTAAATCTATCCCTATCTTCGTCTAAGTCTAAGTTTTCCAATACTTTTTAAATACATACTTATTTCAGAAAAAACATTTATTCGATTTTTCTTTTAATTTGTAACCTTTATCTAATTAAGTGGAATCTTTGGTTAATACTTTTGAATAATTTTGATAGCCAAAGAAAACTTTCAAATTAACTATAATTAAAAAGCTACCTCGGAAAAAGGGAATTCAAAATCAGACGAATTCATTTTCTGAAAAATTAGTCTGCTGTCAGTTCGGTTTTCTCCGAGTGTCGAACGGATGGTAGTTATTTTCTCGGACTGGGGGTTATTCTTAATAAAAAGCAAATTAGCTGGAGCGCATTAAGATGAATCGTTTAAAAGTTGCAGCAGCACGAACATGGACACAGCTTCTCGCCCCGCGGGATGAAAGGTCTCTGGATGCTATCAGTGGATGCAGACTGTGGCCTACTTGACACAAATTTGATGTCAGCCATAAAAATGACTAAAGCCAACTTTTCTGGCACTGCATTTATGTGTCCATGATGGAGAGAGTCTGAGTGTGAAAAAAGATTATGGGTAGACATCAAATATATACGTTTAATGATTGCATTTAATGTTTAGTCCCTTGATTTTCAGCACTGGGCTTAATTGCAAATTCCTTCCTGTCTGTCGGACTTAAGTGTCAAATTTACAATTCACTTTGCTTGGCGTCTTTGTGTTTAACATTTGCGTTTATCAAGTATAAATTGCTTGCATTCATTAATTCATTTCGAATTACTCGCCATTGCTGTTTAATGTATGCTTAATGCAAATTAAGGGAGGCATATGCCACTGCCACCATCCGCCTTGCAACATCCACTGACACAAGCCTCGTGGCACTTGCACGTCAACTTTGTGCAAAATCAGGCGATGAAATGTGTTTTAAATGACTTCCGCCGTTGATTTTTTGCTGGCCTTTGATTCAGAATTTATCGACAGTAGGCGGCAGCCCTGCGGGCGTGGTATGTTGCGTTAACTATGCAAATGTGCGGCCTCATCAAATTTACTTTAATTAATATTCGCAAAAATAAACGCAACAGTGTGCTAATTAATATTTAATTGCAGTGCATAAACAGCAGCAGCAGGTTAAGTAAATGTTTAATGCGATTTAATTGTTTACTCTGCCACCGAAATCCGTTCAAATACATCCCAAAGTGCACTTAAGTTAATTTTCGATTCAATTTATGGGTTGACGCTGTGTCAATTATTTAAATGTTATATTATAAATAATTATTTTGCGGCTATGCAACTTAACTTTAATTGATTAACATTCATTATAGTTTGATTGTGTGAGAAATATTCATTAATGCTAAAGTTAATATTCAGTCATAATATAATATATACCCAACAGATTTACGAATTTCAAGGTCAGCAACAACCTCTCTTTTCCTCCCACACTCTCTCCCTCTGCTTCTCTTTCTATTTGTGTATTATCTTCACCTCCACTCGCTGCAACTATTCGAGTCGACTTGTTTGTTTTATGTGCGCGAATATCTGTAAGAAATCACGTAATAAATTTACATATTTATGGCAGTGAGGGTCGAGAGCGCACATCCATAACTGAAGCTGCCACAAGCAAGTGCCGCATAAGCAGCAAATGATGCCCACACGTGCTGCCACAGAGATTTCGAGTGCTGTGAACCGTGCAAGACTGACGAGTGACGAGTGGCGAGAGGCGAGAAGGCCAAAGACTGCACTGTGACTGAGTGTAAGAGTCTTCTACTCTTACTCTGGGGGCTTGCTGCACTTATACATATCTGTAGAATATGTCAAGCATTTGCGGCACTTAAATGTACAATCTTATCACGATAAAATGCTGTTTCACAAGAACTTTCCATAACAAACGGAATATCCGCTGGAAATGTTAAATATCAGCTTTTATATTAGAAATTCACTTTCTGAAAAATATGTTGAGCAACGTTAGCTTTCTTAACATCAGTTCGTTTTTTTTCTAAGTGTGGCATAAATGGTAGCTGTTTGCTGGAGGGGTTTTTCTTAATAAAAGCAGTTGACAGTTATCTAGTCTTACTCTGGGGACAAGTGCATATGTATGGCATGCGGGGTTTGTTGCAATTATATGTATACATATATGTATATACGCATTTTAATATATCTATAGAAAATATCAAGCATTTGACGCACTTAAATGCTCAATTTTATGGGCTGCAATTGAGAGGCACTCGCGCGCATGAAGCCAGCGGTAAGTGGTAAGCGGCAAGTAAGCCCAGCTGCAACCCTTTAGCTCCAGCTGCTAGGGCAACCCAATGACACACATTTAAAAAGCTGTACGCACACACACCCACAAGTGCGGCAAGCACACACACATTGCATTAAGCAGTCAAAGCGAGCCAATGTACAATTAACCCAATTGCAAAGTGTTGTCAACATGCCGCTAGAAATGCGGGCATACATTGCGTATACGTCATGTAATATATATACATGGCTGAATCGTGGAGGGGGGTGAGTCGGGTGGGCAATAGGGCATAGCGTGTCTATATAATTGAGTGAGTGTGTGTGTGTGTGTGTCTGTGTGTAACATTTCCCGCTTTTGTCAAACAATTTCCGCTGGCATGCGTTTTTGCCCGCGACAGAATCGCTTAGCTGCTCCCGCTGCTGAACAAGTTATGGTTCTGATTCTGATTCTGGTACTGGTTCTGGTACTGGTTCTGGTGGTGGTTCACTTAATAACTTTTAGTCTGCACATTTCTTGACTGGCAAGCCCTTTGAAGTTTGCACAGACTTGCGCATCATTTGCATAGCTGCACACACACACAGGAATAATTTAAGCACTCCCCTCGGCAGCCATCCATCAATGCCTCAATCACTATTTTGCATATGCATGCAACAGCCAACATCCAACATCCAACCCGCTTTGACAGCAGCTCTAATGGCAGCGGCGACAATTCTTGTTGACGTTTGTCGTCGTTGACGTCTGACAGGCGACTTTCGTGGCATCCAAAGATTGACACATCACCTGCCACGTCGCTGTTGCTCAGATCAGGTCAGCGCTGCCAAGTTGGCAAACTGGCAAATTTTTCCAAAGCTGCCACACGTGCCGGGGTCATCACGTGTGGGCTGAGTCAACAGAGCCAACTTCACACCAGCAGGACAACAAGGGCGTTGTCAACTGTTGATAGCAAAATTTGCAGCACCTTTTCCCCACCCCTCAAAATGGCACGTGCTCAAATAATCGCTTTGTTGGGACATTATAGTGCAGCCGAAATGTGCCACAAGAGGCATCCACTTCGGCCAGAGTGCTAATTGCAACAGGTCGCTCCTAAGTGGCAATTACAAAGTTGGCGTGATAAAGTTGAAACTTTTGACTTCATGCTCACCTTAGGCTTATTTGTAAAACATTCGTTATTTGAAGTTATAATTGTATTTATCTTGGAATAAAATCAGTAAATAATTTGAAATATAATTCAAATTTTAAATTAAAGTTCATAATTATATAAGTTTATTTATTTATTTGATATAGACTAAAAGATACCAATTAATGTGTGGGTTAATTGAGGTAATTCCTTAATTGGCCTAAGCCCAAACTTGTGCAGTTATGGCTGACTTTTGACTATCTTTGTAGCTCAAATATATCAATTTCATTGTACTTTTGCCAATCTGTGCTCTCCATTGATTTTGTCGGCGAGCCTCCTTGGCCAAATGGCAGCCATAATTCAATGCATGGTCAAATGCACTGCCTTTGGCCTTGGTGCAATGATAAATGGGTCAAGTGGTGTCCTAATCTGCAGTTACTCTGTTATTTATGCCGACGAAAATGTGGCAAGCCCCAATGCGATGCTCAATAAATGGAGTCCATGAGGCGATCATAAAATCCCTTTCAGTACGTTGGTCTGCAGAGACTCTATCTCAGCGGAGATAGACCAGGCTCATTACGTAATTCACTTTAAAAGTATTTCAACAATTTGCAAAGCGTCAGTGGGTGTGAAATAGTAAGCAGTAGGCCATCAAAGGGCAGAGGGCTGCTTCAGGCAGCTGGTGGCTAGTTGTAGATAGCCTAATTTCAATCGCTCAAGGCTCGACCATCATTTAATTTATATGCTTGGCCAACTTCTTTTGACCAATGGGGGGGATAGGTAGTAAAAAAGTTGCTGGAATTGAAATCAGCGACCACACTGAAAAAGCCACGCCAGCCACAGTCCAGAGACCCTCACATGGCGCGAATTTGTTTGCCGCGCTGGCTGCTGTTGGAGTGTTTCAACCTTGCCGCATTCCTTACTCCTACCCTAACCATAATCCTCACCCCTCTAACCAGTGTTTCCCCCTGAACTGAACGCGTTTGTTCAATTGAAAAGGGCAAAAAGCAAAAGAGTGAAGCATTTTGGGGGCCAACCAGCCAGATGGTCCTGTTCCTGCTACAGAGCCACAAAAGCATTCAAAGTAATTGATGTGAAGAGCTCTACAGATGAGCGTACATCCCTTCCAAGCCTCCCCTCCCTTGCCATTGTCGATTTCAGGAAGGCGGCAGCAAATAACATCCATCTAGTTGATAAATTGCCAAAAGCGCCAAAAGGCCAACAAATGAGCTAAAAGCCTCCCAATAATACATATAAATATTTATTTATTTATTAAAGAGGACTTAAACTACCTACTGTTCAATTTGGAGCACTAACTGCCAGGGATTTCGGCATAAATATACCGAATTGGCTCTTTATCAACTTATTTTCTCCAATTCTATCAGATTGGCTTTAAAGTTATTTAAACGGCAATCGCATTCATCTTCAATTTCGATGGCAGAAATCAAGCTTTGTGCTGGTTGGCGCCTGAAAAATGTATTTCTGAGATTACAAATCAATTGCCCGCACACACAGACACACACTCACACACACACACGCAGACTTGGCAAAAGGTGATTGAGATGAAAAACGAAAAAAAAGCAACAAATAAAATACACACATGCTGAGACATTGCGAAGCAGCATTCGATTATTGTTTCAACTGTTGTTTATTCACCTTGAACAAAATTGCACAAAACCAACTATCCTACACTCAACTTATTATATATTATATAATATATAGAGGAATGGCTGTGTCTAGAATCGAAGTCCTTTCGTTTCTTAATTCACGGATAAATTCTTCTAAAATGTTGAAAATGTTGTATAATTTATAGGGTGTTTTTTCCTTTAAACATTACATTCCATTACCTCATTTATAGCTTTTATTTTTTATTGAACATAGTCCATTATTAAGAAGTATATTTTCAGAAACATTTTCTGTTTATTTTTGCATATTTAAACATTATATTCTAAAACCAAAAACTGTTTCTAGTTTACAGAGCAGTTTTAATTTTCTAAATTTTAAGAATATTTTTATCTAAGTGTAGATTACATACATTTGCAGATCTAAGTGCACCCGCTTACCTAGAAAACATAATAATTAAATAAATCGCCTGATTGTTCCTCTGGGAAACTATATTATATATAATCATCTATATATAATATTTGTCCATTGTTAATGACTGATTTCCAAACATTGAGTTTTTTTGTTACTCCCTCTCTGAGGCACTCCAGCTTATAAAAGCAAGCGGAATGATTCTATAGTACATTTATCATGAGGACATTTCTATTGCACAAGCAGGGCACGTGTAAACCAGCCAAAAGTGCGACTAAATGTCTGCGCGTGCCTCCATTCTGAGTTCAAGTGTAAATAAAGTCATGGGTAGTCAAAAGGGAGAGGGGAGCAGGACGTGAGTGCACAAAAATTGCAATTACCCGTGGTTCAAGCTAAGGGCAGAAGCTGATGCTGAGAAGGGCGGGTGGTTGCATGAAGTATTGACTCTTGTCTCATTGTCTGCGTGTGCCTTTGCAACACGCCTCTTCGCAGCTGCTGGGCAAATCCTAGTGCATTTTTATGGAGGCACTCAAGTGCAAATAATGCAAGGCGAAGGAGCTGCCTGATGTGGGTCGAGGGCGAACAGGATCAAAGCAGCATTAAAATGCATTTATTGGCCCTTTGACTGCAGCAAATATATATATATATATATATATTATATATATATATATATAAACTTATATCAAAAAACTCAACTTTTATACTCAGGTGGTCAGGTGGTGTCTAAGTAAAATTTGACTTTGGCAATCAGGTCAGTTTCCCCTATTTCCCTGAGAAATATGGTCTTCCATACTAATTGATTATTTTATCACACTTAACAAGGCGTTTTTAGAAAATATAATAACTGTTAATTAGTTTTAATTGCTATTCCATATATGAAAGAGTTTTTTGTTTATTAGCATTGATTTATATATTTTCTGTTTGAATGGATAAATGTTATGGTTCAAACATAATAATATCAAAATATTTCTAAGCAAACATAAACCAATTAGCATAAAAATATTAGTGCAAATACAAAATTAAGCTCTCACCAATATTAATCGCAGTATAGTTCCTAGATATAGTGATATATGTATGTGTTTGGCCGGCAACAAGAGTCCATTGAGTACATTTAATCGTGTAGACGATAAGCTATTGCAATTAATTCATATCGAAACACATATTCACAAATTGTTTGCACTACAACATAATGTCAGCATGTATGTGTTATTCCAATGTATTATGAATGTGGTTCGAGTTGGTATAATGAACATAATATTATCATACACATCATGTATATATTGACAATACAACTAATGTACATATATAATTAAATAAGCATCCATATTGTGTGGACGTCTAGTAATCACAATAATATGGGTCCTCAGAAGCAGCAGTTCATATTCTCAACTGCTCGGCATAATAATATGCATACGTATCTGTATCTGTATCTGTATCTGTATCTGTAACTGTAACTGTATATGTATCTACCTATGCAATTACACAAGTTGCAATCTGTGCTGACTGAACACATCTACATTGCCCCCGGTACCCTGCTCAAAACAATAGAGAATAAATTTTGAATAGCTTCTGTGTTTGTTTTCCTCTATTGAGCTGATCAAGAACTACTCTACACGTTGAATTAGTTATTGCAATGAATATGTAAATGTAAATATATACATATTGAAATATATATATATTGACATATATGTGAAAATCATGGTAATCGTGGTAATCAACAGTCGCTTACACATGAATTATTTTCGACACTGAGCGAAAGGCTTTCTGGATACATTTCATACACTGCCGAGGTCAAAAAAAAACTGCATCCATCTTAGTTAATTTCTTTTCGATTTTCCTTAAGTAGTGCTTGGGTTTATTTTCTACTATTAATACTTTACTATTACTTTTCTATATATTACATATATGTACATAATACTACATAAAATTATCAGATAAGTACAGGAATTTGAACTGGGGAGTCTGTGGCTTCAAAATAAAACGCCTCCAAAGCCAAACCATTTTTGAAAGAAAAACTAGATATGCTTATATGAATATTACTTGTATTATTTTAATATAATTATTATTACTTTTAACAAAAGTTCATATTGCAATATTTTAGTATATACTTTATTCAAACTAGAACTTATTATTTTACCACACACTTTATTGTATATCAAATAAGTTTGTGTCACGAATTTTGATTGTTAAGAAAATTTGAAACGAAGATATTTAGTATTTACCTCTAGCTTAAAATATGTTCCATTTTGGGAAACAATTGGATGTTCATATTGCAAAGTGAAGCTAATTAGCAGAAAGAAATTAGTAAACATGAAATACAATATTTCCAAAATTAGAGAACGCCTCTCGTACAAATAATTAAAAATAGTAACAGCTCGTTCCTTCAGAGTGCAGCGCCTAAGATGCAGCTGTTCCAACTATAAGAGCAAGCACAGAAATAGTTAAATATCAGATAAAAAATATTATATATATACACCTATATAAATCACCTTCATCAGTAGCCCGAGTCGTGAGTTCTTTGAACTTCTTAGCGCTTTGAGGAACTCATGCATGTATAATCGATCCAGTATCCTGCGCTCCATGATTCCGACCCGTCTCGCCCTATGCAGAGTACAAAGCATGTTCGAGGAGACCAGGAAGTGGATGATTGATTTATAAAAATGGGTGCTCTGGCCAGATATCGTGTAAAGCCAGAACGATGCCACGCAGTTGTACATGGTGAATATGATATCTACGTTCAACCTGACAGTATTCGAGAGCCAACAAAACTGCTGCAAGCGCTGCTTCACAAGCAGCAATTGCTCAAAGTATGTTAAGCAGAGGGAACGAGGAATTTTCCGGTTTGGCCGATCAATATGGGCTGCCAGTGATTCAATAAAGATCAGATGAAGCAGCATGCTCATGTCGATGACACAATGGTGTATCAGTAATCTGCCAGTAAGGAATATCATAGTGCATAACAAGTCTCCAATGGGAGTTAAGTGGTGGATCAGGTACAATTCGCGCAGTATTTGAACTATTAGGCAGTACCAGGACACCTTCACATTTCGCCCGAACATCTGCAAGTGCATCCTTTGCAAGCGCAAGAACCGGTTTAGTAAATCACATAGCACGAGGCGATAGTGCAGGATAAACCAGCCATTTATGGCAATGCTTGCATATCGAATGCAAACTATAATTCCATGGAGCCGTACGACAATACGTTCAAAACTAAGCTCGGCAGTGACTCGATCGTTGACGACAATCAAGAGCAGAAATGTACTCACTGGCCAGATGAGGAACCAGTGCAATAACTTTAAATACCAATGCCAAAAAGCCGAGCTAACAAATTTATCTTGATGTCGATCATAGCGAAATTCATTGACTGCCGTTATTTTGGTCAGAATCTTGACCAGTTTTAACAGAACTGAGAAGTAGTCCGACATAATAAACACTGAAGCCCATTTCACACTATGATCTGGTCACTAGTCGTATTTCGGGCTTTCAATTCATTTGGTATTTTAGCAATCCAACTAATGAGCATTTAGGGTTCATTCATACAATAACGCACTGTCATAAAATAGATGTTACCTGTGACATTCCAATTTGCTTACAACTAGGTGTCCTAAGCGCTATTTCATTAATCATGACTCACGACTTAACGTACTTGAAGTGTTTTCCTCAACAGCACTTTACTCACATTGCTTTGTCATAATTAATGTGGCTGTGGGACTTCCAACCCGCATGCAATTTGAGTTTCTAACTGCTAAGCGTTTTTATACCCTGTAAAATGAAAAAAAAAAACACCCTGTCCTGCTTTTGACTCCTAGAAAGTATATTTCTGAAACGAAAGTATGTTCTGAAATTCAGAGTTTTTATCTTTCTTAATCCCGGGTTAGATTTTTATATTTGGAATAGTATGTCTGCTTTCCAAGGGGTTCTGCATGTCTGAACTCTATTATTAACTTATTAAACATTGATAATTTAAAATCTCCCATATTTTAAGCAATTTATATAGTTTATGAATTCAAATAATTTAATTTGAAAGATACTTACGATTTTACGTACACGAGCTCGAGTCCCCTGGTTCACAAGTTGAGTAACTTCGAACCGAGCTCGGCCTATATTCTTGGTTTATGATTCCTTACGCTTCGTTTATGAACCAATATTATATTCACATATGTTTATATATCTTTTATCTAAATGCTAAGCTTTATTAACTTCATCATATTTATTAAGAGGTTGCCTCATAGTGGAGTGCTCGCATATCTTGGCCTTCTTATTTAATTGGTGTGGCGCTGTTGAAACATATTTGTTATGAATTATGGTTAGTCCACTGACGAACTCTGGCTGAGTTCCCCCACGCTTTCCGTACATATTTACTTGACGTGGAATTCGTCTAATTCATCATTGTTGCCGGAGAATGGAATGCTGACTACTTCTGGGCCAAAGACAATTCCTTATCGAATTCGATAACCTTTGACTCGGCATGCGCCAGTTGACACCTGTGCAGCCTGCTTGGTTCGTTGGGGACGTGTTTCTTTCTGGGAACCAGCGATCTGCAGCCAGGCCTGTTTGATAGATGAGTTTGTTTTGCAACTGTTTAACTGTGAGCGTGGGCAGCGAAAGATGGCTGCTTAGCTCACAGCTAGTGGTAATCAACCTTTTAGCTGACTTTTAATTTGCCTAATTTGTGAAGCAGCTTGCAATAAAACCAGAAAACCCTCTAACCTGCGCCTCCTCCATCTCAGGGGGCGTGACATTTGAGGTACGTGTGCTGGCTGCTGGTTGAGTTTGTTTTGTCGAAACAAGCTAGAAATTAATCGCTGCCATTTGCCTTGATTTATGACTCTGAGCTTTGCTCAACAGCTGATGGAGTGTGGCAACCTTGGCAAGGAGTGGCCTATTTATGCATTTAATTATGGCTTGCCATATTTGGCCAACATTATTTATAGTTCTGCTTCCATTTGGCATGCGGTGGTAACAAATGTTCGGGTTAATAGCCCGGCCAATTCGGCCACTGCCAATATATTAAATATTTACATGTCTATTACGAAAACAGTTAAATGAGAAGCGCAACAATTCGGCCATCCCCTCGCCCTCCCCCCTTTTCGAAAAGCTTGTTTCTGTTTATGGACATTCGCAATTTAATGGAAATTTGTATCTAAGAGTTGATTTTAATAAAATGCATTTTGATGAAAAATTTATTTACGAAATCAAATTTTTGGAATATTTATACCTTGCAAGAGATGTCGGAAACATGCGATTGCTGCAATCTTGCTTATTAAAAATAAATAACTTCTGCACCCCCCGTTTTGTGCAAACTACCAGCTGACACTCAATAAGCCAAATTCCAAAAGCATTTTTATTAAAAAATCATTTTTAGAGTGTCGAAATCTGGCGCTGTAAAACATATTTTTGCCCTTTTTACAGTATTTAGCTTCGCTCTGTCCACACTCATATATATATATTTGGCTGGAAGTCACAGCTTGGCCAAATGAAGGCAATTCTCACGAATTATGTGCGAGATACGTCAGTTCATATTCGCCGTAAAACAATGTCGATGCTCCGCATTTAGCCAAAATCCGGCGTACATTACGGCCTTACGGCAGCGTAAGTTAATTTGATTTAGACGCATTGCTGAGTGAACCGTGTATTTTTCACAGGCGCCTGCCGTTTGCTCATTAAATTTAATTTGGTGACGCTGCTGTGTGGAAAAGAGTGCGGAGCGTGTTTCCAGCAATTTATAAACAAAGGCAAGCGCCCCACAACAGCCATAAATTGGTCGTTGAAATTTCACACATGCTGGCCACATTAGGGTGCTTTCATATATATGTATATATAAATATATATGTATATATATTTATTTATATATACGTACATTTCAATTCGACCGAGTCTCGCTAATAAAATGCTTAATTTACCAGTATAGGCGCCAACCAGCCTCCCACCCTTTTGGGCTGTAAGTACTACTATATTTTAAGCGGTTCCCCTTGCTTTTTGCTAGCCAAGAGCAAATCGTCTCGAAAGAACCATAAACCAAATATGCGCACACGTTTTCATACCCTGAACCCATTAAAAATGGGTATAGTGGGCACAATGACAGTGCAAAGGGAAATATCTTCGACTCCATCAAATATATATACATCTGTATAGCCATGTCCGTCTGTGATTCTGATAAACTATAAAAGCTAAGGAAATTAAATTTGGTCTCACAGATCACCCTTTTTCGCGAAAATCGATAGATATCGATTTCTGATACCGATAAAAGCTATAATTTTAAAAGTAGAGTCTTTAAATGAATATGAGAAAGTTATAGTCGAAAACGTATTCCCATATTGATCTCATTACTATCAGCATTCGTTGTCTTTTTTGCTCTTTTCGCAATATAACTGGGTTTAGGGTATCTCGTAGTCGAGCTCACTCAACTACAGCTTTTTTACTTATTATATGTACCCCTACAAAGGGCACATGAGCTTAAAGTAACTCTGAGCTTATGTTTATATACGGTCAGTTATTTTATGAATCGAGGCTGAGCAGAGCTATAATCTTTATATCCAGGAGCCAAGAGCACACTTTTGGGTATATTAGAATGATTCTGGGTTTCAGTAATGGCCAGAGTAAACAGCTGAACATATGCGATTGCTCATTGGTGGTGTTGCTGTTGTCGATCAGATTGGTTGCTTGGGGATTTTTATGATATTTTATTGCATCGCAAATTGTGATGACTTTAAGTGTGTATGTGTGAAAGTGTGGAGGTTGAGGGGCGTTTGGGAAAACTCAGCTTTTTCAATATTCATTTGTGGTGAGTGGCGTATTTTTGAGTTTATGTACCATTTCGTGGGTAAGTGATTGACTTGTTGTTTGAGTTTACAACAACTCAAATCGATGCAATTTTACAATCTTATTTAATTTATCTTACTACATCTTGTAAATAGGAAAACAATCATTTCTAGAGATGCGTTCATAAATTTTGCAAAGGCTATCTGCTGCATATGCACTGCTATCGGTGTTCACTTTGAATACTGATTGCGATAAACATTGAAGGAAATTGCATTATAGGCTCGCAGACATTGGTATTTAAGCCAAACTGACCTAATGTTCCAGTGGATTTGTATGGAATTTAGTATTACAATGTTTAATGTTCCTAAAATAAATCTTTTCGATTCATAAAAACATTCGTAACTAGTAAGTTCTTTCGGGATTCCTTGTTTCCAATTTGACACTTGTCTGAATAACAGGTACAATTGCTGCTAAAAATAAGAGATTGCATTTCTAGTTTGAAAAATGCTGAATATTTTTGTAGTTTTCAGGGCGACATTTTTCGAAGTGTAGAGACACCCAGACATACGAATATGCCATGATTTTAGTGGGCTAAAAACATCTAAATCGAATTGCTCGGAAAGTTATATAAGCTCCATTCGAAGATTAAATTATTATTAATACTTTGCATGTGGCAGTTGAACCATGAAACACTTTTCACAGATTATTATTATTATTATTATTGAAACTGTTTGCTTAAGTTTGAATAGGCAGCAAAGCTAGCATAAATGTGATAAATTGAATTTACAATATTCAATTTGGTTATTCAGGCATTATCAATTCCCATAATTTCTCAGTTAAGCGCCGTTATCACTTGCTTTATTTATTTGTTAAGTACTATTAAGCTTAAATATTCCTGAGCGTCCCATAACAATTTGTTTGAAATTTAGGAGCCATGATTTTGGCGCAGCCATAATCAAAATTACAATGCGCATTTTGGTCATTGGCCTTAGCATAAATTGTAAGGCGAAATAATGTCAGATATATTTATTTTTATTTGCAATGAAGTTGTGGCAGCGCATAGAGGCACATAGATGCTGCACACATGCCACATGCCACATGCCACATGGCACATTTAAGCCACCGTTATATTGCTTGGTTGTTGCCTGTCTATTTCCGGTTTCTGCGCCATTATTGTCATCCCCAACCGCATCCTCATCGTTGTCCCTGGAGCTTCTCTACTGTGGTTATCTAAACGTTTGTTTTCTTTACTTTTTGCATTTCCTTTGCCTTTTTTTTTGTGACCCTGTTTTCCAGCATGCTTTTCCGTATTAAGGCCTCTTTCTGTCTCTGTCTGACTCATCCCTTCTCTCTCTCTCCCTCTTTCTGAGGATATTTTCCGTTTGGCATCGCCGTTATGACTTTTTTTTTATTATGATTTTGTTGATTTCGCTTTTCCGTAGCGTGAAAAAATCAAAAAAATATAAATTATTTCACAAAACCCGAATACCCTTTCCAATATTATCTTTTCTGTTAAGGGTAAGATTATTTTAATATATACAAAAATAACTTCTAATTAAATATACATATATTCCTATGAACAAGATGTTTATATTCATTTAGTAAAAGGGGTCCATAACATAACCGAGTTTGTATCAAAGGAGAGCGCACAGTTAATCGACTCTCTGCATAGGGAGTCTGGGAGGTTTCTTAAATATTTGCCAGTGTGCTTTGAATGGAGGCAACGCATTCAAATGATACGTGTCATTGCCAGCACTTTGTTTAGCACTTGATGCTAAAAGGCAACTTTAATTTGAATATTGCTTGGCGACGCATCGACTCTGTTTACCTTGTCGAGTAACCAAAGCGAATCCCCAATTTGCCTTGGACTTTCCCAGCCATTTATTTGCAGTGCTGTTTGGCTGTGCTCTGCTTGGCCTTCAGTTGGAGTGCGATAAGTTCATTGGGGGCAATCAATTGAAATCAACTTAGTTTGAATCAATTTGTTAGCCAAGTCGAACATTCTTACTAGTTCCGTTTTGCCAATTCACGTCTTAATTTTCTATGGCTATTACGCTGAGGGGTGCATGTGGGGAAGGGAGGCGTGGCATCCCAAGTCTAATCGCAAAATAATATGCCAAATGGCATAAGGCATGCGGCGAGGACGAGCAAATTGCAAAAGTCAGCATCAGTAAATATTTCCATTTACATAATATTTACTTTAACATTTTCGGGATAGTCCAAAAAATGTTTAAAGCAATAACCAACGAAGCAGAAAAGAAAGCAAAGTTGGGGTGAAGTTTTTTATGTTATTCGAATACTCTGATATCGACGGTATCATGGCATATCGGTTTTGTGCAATGTCCGTCATGCTGTTTGTCCGTCTGTTCACCAGACAAAACTTGGAGTGCTACGTACACTAAGGGACTTGGAAATCGATAAAATCGATAATCGCACATCGATAAAGCCACATAGCTCACACTATTTTAAGGCTACAGTCACCAAATTTGGTTGATAGGTTATTAGAGATGTCCTTCACAGATCGGTATATGCCACGTCCACCTTACCTGTGCCCATAAAGAAGGTGTACATCGATAAGAATCGCATATCTCCTACAATTTTAAAGATAGATTCACTAAACGTGGGTGGTACGTTTCTGGTAACCTCCTTCAAAGATCTGCAAATACATTTTCAGACCACACAAAAATCATAAAAGCTAATATCTACCGTAATTTAAAAAGCAAGCTTTGACGATAGATTACTAAAAATCTCCTTAAAGCATTGCTTGGCTCCACCCTCCCTATTATGTGGCACCTGTTAGAAGATGGCATCAGAGTATCCCGCAGTCGGCTACGCCCGACTGCAAAGTTCTCTCTTGTTCTTTGTATGTTTGTGTTAACGCTCTGCTGTCGAACAAACTTACTGAGAAGATGGGTATATAAACAATGAATGTATGTATTTGCCTAGCAACGGGCATAAATTAGACTAATGGCAGTCAGTTTGGAGTAGGCACATGTTGTACTTTTAGAGAACCCTCAATTTCTAATTCCGAATATACTGAATGTTGGCGAATTTATTCGGATTCTTATTTGGTTTCCCATAACTTTTGGTTTTGTATAAATTGAATTTAGTCGAGAATTTTTGCTTTTGGAAATAATTAAATTTTCTTTGGGATTCGACATTGATTCGCATTTTCATTCGAATCTCGAATGTTAATTAAAAATGTTGCCCAAAATCAATTACGCTTGGAAATAACTTGAATTTGGACAAAGTTCGAAGAATAACAAAAATAACGATGCAAACAGTTTGTGCAGCTAGTTAGCCGGCAACAAAGAACCTGAGACCGTGTAACAAAGGCGAATTAGCTCCAAATATATGTAAAACAAAATCGGCTTTTCTATTGACAAACATTTCATAAATATATTGAATAGTATTGATTTTTTTCAATAAGCCACGCAGTGAAAGAAGCCTGCTGAAAAAGAAGCTTAATTCTCAGCTGCAACAACAATTTTCCTTGGACTTACATTAGTTGTATGCAAATAGTAGATGCGACTATAAGTCTACGATATTATATTGTATTATGTTTGGACGTGAACTAACAATGTGACGTCTACTCTCAGTGTCCATTCATATGTCTGTCTCTCTGTCACTCTGTCTGTCCATCTGTTTGTCTGTCTGTTTGGCAATGGCATGCAAAACAGGATTTTGTCATGCTTTTCATACAACCTAAAATACATACGAAAACAAATCAGGCAAAGGATGTTAGCAAACACAACAAAACAATGGAGAACTCAAACTTTAAGCCCGAGCAAACTAATTTCAGTTGCACAAGTTCAAGATGAAAAATCCAGACAAATGTTCATTCAAATAGCAATTGTGTGCTACTGTCACTCCGTTTGAAACTTGGCTCAATGTTAGATTTAAGCACTTAAGTCTACATTTTGAATCCATTTCAAAGCTGTTAGTGTGCAATAAACTGGCTGTCACAGTGTTGAAGCCATATGTCGACCACTCATAAGTTCACCTTATAAAGTGCTGGCATTAAGGCCATAAATCTTCCATTTCGCAGCATTTTGATAAGTCTATGCGTCCATCTGGGCCATTGGCTGTACATTCTCCTTGCTGCCTGCTATGCCAACGCTTCACTGCACTCAAGTCATCAACTTGTCGGTTTTTGTTGAGACAAACATATTGGCATTGCGACCTCGGCCAGGGATGACTTGGGCCAGTTGCAGATACGGGTTGAGGCAGGAGCTGGATCAACAGACATGCTAACTATGGCAATCAAATCAAATATAAAAAGTGCATAAGCAAAATATAAAAAAAATACGACTTGTTTCGTTATGCAGATATTTAAATACCCCTTTTTTCTTGGATAGAGCATTGATTTTAAATTAAACATAAATAATTCATTTATTTACAAAGATGCTAAGATAAACTGCTGAATATCTTTTATTTAAAATATTGTTTGATATATAAGTGTGCTTAAAAAATATTAAATAAATATAAAAGAAGCCGACGATTACAAAATAAATATTTTTCGAGCAAAAATGGATTCGATATAAATATATTTTATTTTGTTGTTTGATGACTTCTTTTTTAATTTAAACATATTTTTAATAATAATATTTGACACAAGCAATCTGAAATCTGTATTTACTTTATTAATTTATTATTATTTTAATTAATTTAAACTTAATATGCATAAACAGGTTTCTGCAGCAAAGAAACAGAAGCACAAACATTTTGAAATCAACTTGAATTTTGATGCTGGATCCCTTTTGGTATCTTAAGTTGCACATTTCGTGCAGAATGAGTATACCCTCTAATATATTATATCTATAAACTCGCAGATGAGATGACTGATAGGAAAAACAACACCAGACGACACCAAAGCTCTAAGTCCCAAAATAAAAGCCAAGTTTAGATTTTATGAGTACAAGGATAAAATTGCCATAACTCGCTAGATACTCAATGCGAGCCAGTCAAATCCTTTGAGCCGTGAGTTCATATAAATTTACCATTATGCCAGGCATTTGTTTTTACAGCGCAGACGAAGTTGATGCAAATTGTTGTGTCTGATGATGTGCGATATATTTCGGAGGTATACATATATATACATATACGACAGATGTATATATACATACATATATAATAATGTTTGTGCGCTGCCTTGGCCAAATGGGTAAATGACATACACATTGGCAATTAACCCAATTCTGTGGCGCTGTTAATGATGTGTTGATGGTGGCCTTAGTGTTGCCCCAATAAGTGTGCAACACAAGTTGAACAAAGCAGTTGCACTGCAAATAAATGTGCGGCAATAAGTTGCAAGCAATTTGGGGCAACAGTGAGGTCATTGCGCCAGCTGTTCACACTCGAGTATGTCGAATTATTTTGGTTTGTCGACCTTCTGCGAACTGCATGCAATTAGCTCGTTTGGAGACCTGAAATAGTCTAAGGACATTGCTTGCGTGATTTGCAACACACAATTTAATCTTTTGCTCCCAGTCTTTTAAGCCTTTGCTAAGACCTTACCAAAATCTTACTTATCGCCAGCCATATTCTGCAGCTGCGTATAAATAAACATTTATATCCACACATGAGTCGTCGAATTTATCAACTTGGCCCATTAGGGCACAGCAACTGTTGACGTTATAAATTTGTTAGTAAATTTATCAGAGCGTCGCCGTCGACGCCGCATGACGCTCATTATTTTTCAGCAGGCACTCAACTCTCCAACTATATATATATATACATATATATATGTATATAATGAAACGGTGTCCTGAAAAACAATGTGTGCTAAATATATTACATCTTTTGTTCAAAGCAGAAAGCAACTTTGATTTTAAAGCTAGAGTCTGGCTTCATCTTGCCTTTCTGCCGGCAACGCAAAATTAAAATTGTCAACAGCTTTCTCAGACTTGGCCCAATTGTGTCTGGGCCCGAACAATGACAGAGCAAAGAATAAGGGAAATGTAAACTCAGCTTGGACGCAAGAACTCGGAACGCATCGGTTCTGGTAGTGGTTGTATTTGCTGTTTTTGTGATTCCGGATTGCCTTACATGGCTGCCAGTCAGTCAGCTGTTTCGGGCTGTGTTTCAGTTTCAGTTTCGGTTTTTATGCTTTTCTTCAGTGCTTGCACAAAACAGTTTTTGTCTTGATTTCATGTTGAGACATTTACAAATTATGGCCCACATCAACGCTTCGGGGTCACTTGGTGCTGTTTTTGCTGCTGTTGGACAACTCAAATCTACGACTACGAGTTTCTCTTGTGGCAAATGTCTGCATCGAGTTCACAGTTCAAGTGTCAGGCTAGCAAATTGAGTGACAATGACGCGGTCAACGCCTATCCGAAGAACCCCAAATTTAGATGCGGGTCAAAGTGCCCAAAACGCCTGCTAACTGAAATCAAAAATTATTTAAAATGAGTTGTGGTTCCCTGGAGTGCATTGAGGGTTAACTGGTGTTGCTCATTTCTCGATTTACAAAGTTTAATGTTTAAGAAGTACAAATAAGATTTTCAAATACTCATTTAAATGATTCAAATAACGAACCAATTGGACAAATGAGATAAGCGCTATTTTCATTTATATACAAATATTTGAAATAAATTAATTAAAAACATTTCTTACTATCATTAATAATGATAAATTCAAATGCAGGAAAGTTTATGATGATTTATAATATGGTTTCTAGGTTTAGTAAGCTTTGACTTTTATTCAGCTGCATTTTAATAGTATTTTTGAGTTCGATTTAACAAGAATAGCCTTCATTGAACTATGAATGTGGAAAATTTGTGTTAATTTGCGGCCTGGCTATGATTTCCTTGGCTTGTTCTTCGGTTGCGCCATTCAGTCTGATATAATGCACTTTAATCAAGCTGTGCTTATTATTAATTAATTTAGTTCGCCTTCAGCCACAGAAATGTGATTAGTTTACCTGATAGGCTTAGTACAGAGCTACGCAAATCCCTCCAACCTCTGCCATTTCAGCGCAGTGTATCCCCACAGCAGACAGATTCATTCGCTATGCACAGGCACCGAGGAATGGACGGGGGGTCTGTTTGTCCAGGCAGGCTCTTTGTGACTGCATTTTGATACCCAACTTTGCGCCGGGTTTTGTTCCTTTCAATTGTATTGGCAAGAAGCCAGCGTGGGTTTGCCTCTTCGTGTTGCACTCGGTATTATTCCATTTTCAATGCATCGACACAAATTGTACAACTTCATAAATTCTTTAATAGAGTTTTCTTGTTCAGCTTTAATTGGACAAATGCTTTCTTTAACCTTCAATTGTCATTTTCACTTTGCAACATTCAAATGCGCGTATCAATTTGAACCGTATACGGCTGAACGCATCTGACAAAAGTGAAAAATATACGTTTTTGACCTCGTAAAATAATTGATGTATTGAGCCGATTTAACGAATCCCTCATTCTTTGAGCTGACCGACCTTTTAAATGACATTTCGATGAATACGCATCGATATGTG
Organism: Drosophila cognata; assembly: GCA_035041535.1. NCBI lineage: Eukaryota > Metazoa > Arthropoda > Insecta > Diptera > Drosophilidae > Drosophila > Drosophila cognata. The sequence continues at coordinate 2,557,152 of JAWNLC010000688.1, read as the reverse complement.
GCTTAATATTACACATTCCATTTCGCGAAACTCACAAAAAAAAATAAAACAAAAGCAAAAGCAACCAAAGTACAATATAAAAATGTAATTTGTGAAACTCGTAGTCGAATCGGCTTGTCGCGGTAATCAAATTAATGATGCATCAGTCCCCTTGCTGGCCTGTCATAAAGATGACCATTTTTCATTCACAAAAACGAAAATAAAGTACATAAAAAGAATATAAATGCATATATTGTAGAGCAAACAAATTGAAGCACACAATTTAAATTGAATATTTTTTTTGCACTGTCTGATATTGTTGCACATTGATTTATTTATCACAAGTGAGGACGCATTTCATTTATGTTTTTTATATTGTCAAGTTGAGTAATTGCTGATAGTGACAACGTTTCAACGTTGCCTGTCACAACAATATGTTGTGGCATGGTGTTGCACAACTAACCAGCAGAGACAGAGTACACCTTGGTGTTTTCCGCCATGTTTCAAATAAATTAATTATACTTTTATCTAACCAACATTTATTCTAAAATCTCATTGTCTGCGATTTTTCGTCGTAGTCGTCACAGTCGTCGCAATCGTCGTTGTCGTCATGTCGTCTTATGTAAAATAATGCAAATAACGTCACAGGCGACATTTCATTATGAGACAAAAGCAGGTCTCACAAAGACACCCATATTTATCTCTCACACACACACACACACACAGAGACACACACATAGCCAGGTATATCGGTCTAGTCTCGTACACCCACTCACTTATATAAACTTTCACAAGGGACCTCCCAAAGCAATGCGTAATTATAGCACAGACGCACGAGCGTCGAGCATCGAGCATGGACCACTATCAACCTGTACCAGAAGTTGCTACACTCAAAAAAACAACGCCCTAAATTTTAGGAAATCAGTCTAAACTAAAAATCGCCATAAAAAACACAAAGCTTTCAGATTTTTTAGAAATAGCTTATAAGTATTAGGAAAATGATTTCTAAAATTTTGAAATCGACAATTCCAAAAAATGGCAATTTTCAGCAAATTCCTTTATAAAATTAAAAAACAAGTGATGCAATTTACTGGCTCAGCTTTTATATGAAACCCACAACCATGCATTTTTAAAATGTATTCTCAGAATCATAAGGTTGTTTTTTATGAGTGTACACGTGTCCAGCTGAACGGGGGTGTCCTGGCAACATGCCAGCTGGATGGAAAATGCGCATCGTCAAGATAATGCAGAGGTGTGGATAAGTAATGTGTAAGTGCGCGAGGCAATGTGTGAGAATGGCGGGGAATCCTCAAAACACAACTTGCTCACGAGAGGACTATTTGAGATGACAATGCTGCAGTTGATACGAGTATAATTGGTTATATATGCAGGGATTTAGTTGGTAGTGCTTAAGGATATTAATCGATAGCTACTCAGCTGTGAACCATAAGCTGTCAATCCGATTATCACATAGCCGAAACCTCAACCAGTCCTCAACTGATTAGAACCTTTCTACCCTTTTCAACTATTCATGGAGGAATGGAGGCGACAGCCTGTCAAACGAGCCCAAAACCGTCAAGATCTCAGCTAAGCTAAACATATGCAAAACAGGCTCTGCTCGGCCTGGTTTGAACAGCATTTTTAATGAATGCTAATAACCTGGCCTGAAGGCTGTGGACACATCAAGATCTAAAAGAAACTATTTCCATTTCAATTCTCTACACACTTAACGCACACAATGGGCGTGACGGACTCCTCTGGGAATTCACTTCAAATTGTCTTTGGGATTTGCAATTGCAAATAAAACGAAACAAAGACATGGAAAAAAAGGGATTCCTATCTTAGACCGGCATCCATCTAGCGACATCTGAATCTCATTTTGAATTTAAGCCAGAAATCGGTTATTTTAGACAAGCCAAAGATTATTTACCCTTGTAGAAAGAAGTTAATCAGCTGACATTGAAATTTTTAGTCCGAAGTTCGAAACATAAATATTGAAATATAAATAATGTGTTTTGTAAATGTTAAATACATTTTTATGTATGTTTTCTGTTCCACGACTGGCTATGAACTGAATGATTCCAACATGTGTATCAGGAAGGGTGAAATATTTGCCTATGCCTAACATGAATCCAGTATATTAAAGCTAATCTTCTCTCAAAACAAAAATTTAACAAATTTATTTTCTATTTTTCTCTTTTTCGAAAAATTAAGCTTTGCATTTATACTTTTATAAAGAATTAGTGATGCGGCTAAGAATATATTCACCTTGAGCGTATTTTGAATGCGTTACAAACTTAACCACATGATTAAAGTACCTTCTGCAAGTATCAAGTTGTCTGACAAATTACATATCAATCAAGCCGCTGAACAGCTGCTCCGAGTTGACTAAGACAAGCAAAATTGTTAGCTTCACACAGTTGGCTAACAGTTGAGAGCAGAGCGCAGACTGTTATTTGCAGTATTCTCTCAGTCCGAATTCGGTTCTGTTGCTCTCTTCAGTCTGTTAATCGGCATTTCCAGTTCTGTTATTGGAAAAGCCGCCACAGAATCAGCTGTTGGCTTTGTGGGGAGATTTTGCTTTAAGTTTATTCAAAATTACTGCATTTGGCAGGACAAACAACAACAAACCTTGACATCTCAAAAGATGCTGGAGATTTAATTGAATTTTATTTATGCAGCCAACTCACCAGCCGTAAAATGTCATTTAATTCATATGCCGATAAGGATAAGCCGACTAGACGCGTAGCCATAAATCTACCCCTTCTCCTCGTTTCAGTTTAGTTTAGCCGGCAAATGGTGCGTGTCCAACTCGTATATCGATGTCTGATGTGGGCGAATCCACAAGCCAAGCTAAGTTGCTAAACTCTTGTCTGATGCAAATGAAACGGCCAACAGAATTCCCACAAATAAAATAAAATAAAACAATAAAAATTTGCAAACTGAAAGGCGCCGAATATTGCATGCTCTTTCATAAAGAAAAGAATACATATATGTAAATATATATATACATATATATATATATATAAGATTGTATATACACATGTACATATAAGTGCGATTTTGTCTATATATCGTGAGTTCTTATACAGTTGTAGGACTCCAACTTTGTCATAGGTAACATGTATATTCCAACTTGGATCAAGATGATTCTGTACTATAAGACTAATAGTTGTCAAAGATGATGACCGAATTCGAATACCATTGGGTAGGTTATTTGGAATGGATGTTGGTGTTAATAAATTGCGAGCAAAACGTTTTTATTGTCCTGCTGCCTTTGAAACATTTGCTTAATGGCCGCCAAAAAAAGTTCAACTTAAACGTGGCCCTCATGGCGTATGCGCAATTAAAATATTTTGCGTATGTTTTCGCTATCCTACGCTCAAGATATTTGCTACAAATTTATTGTTGTAGTTATTCAAGCGAAAATTGTATTATTTTTCACGTTTGCTTTGTTTTTACTGAGCTGCGTTTTCTCAATAAGTCATTTGATTATTGGTTTATGTGACAATTTCAATATGTTCCCTTTCCGGCGACATTTTCGCGTGCCTGTAAGACTCATAAATCTTACCATAAGCAAGAAAAACTGGCTAATAAATATAATTCTTTGCTGATAATAATTTGCTTTGTATACTCTGTATCAATTGAAAGCCTTAAGTGGCTGAGAGAGTAATAAAGTTTGCTTACATAAATTCATTTAATTTTAATTTAATTAATAAAAATTTCTCTTATCTTATCAAAACAAAACGGATTCTTTTGTGAATGATTGAGAATCAATTTTTTCAATAGTATGTAGCATATATAAACAGCTGCTTGGATAGAGGGTATCTGTTGGTCTAACATACGATTATTATATTTTTTCCCATTACGCAGTCCGAATTGATTTATGACTCGATAGTTAAGCAACTCTAATTTTCCAAACGTTTAACTTGGCTCTTTCAGTTGGGCTTGATCAATTTCATTGATTGGTCAGTCAAACAGCTACTAAAAGTCACGCAAATTCACAGGCCAACTCAACTCTTGGTAGCCAGACAAAGTTTTGTTATTAATTTTTATTGTTTCGCAAAGCTGTTCCGGTTGAAAGCTACAATGGCTATCCCAGCTATCGGCCACATTGGCTGTGTGGCTGTGTGCACGCAAATGAAATGCTTGCGGCATGCCACAACTGCGATTCCTTCATATATTGGTGCCGCTTAATGCCTCCAGTCCTGGAGAACATTGTTTTTCCATTTGTGTGGGGCTCGTTTTAATTGCAAACCGTGCAAAATGGGCCACGTTATTGCGGGCAGCTTCATTGCGCGGGTTGCGCACGGAATGAGTCCGTCGGGGACTTTGCTGGTTGAGCCTGGCTGGTTATTGCTGATGCTGATGCTGCTGCTGCTGCTGTTGCTCTGTGGCAGCATAAAATCTAATAATTTCGCATATAGTGCGATAGATTAGCAAACATTTGGTGGTGTTTTGTGGCACTCCACTGAAGGTAAGCAATTCAGTGGGCTCTATTTTATCTATCGATCTGAAAATGAAGCATTTCAATCAATTTTCAATTAACTTAATCATTTCAACATTTTGAAATGAAAAAGTAATTGAAAACAAGTGGGAAACCGACTACGGAGATCAGAGTTGGCAATGATAATGATAAAATACACCTTTCGCATTTGGAAATTAAATCTCGTTACAGAAAATATAAGTTTTTGCAATTTTTGGGTGATTATTTATTATTTATACATTTAATATTTATCGACTCTAGCTTTCAAATTGTGTCAGATATATGGTTATATTGATTTACACTAACAAGTGTATTGGTTTATGGAGGCGGAGTGGGCGTGGCCAACCAACATTTCAATGGGAATTACCAGCAACATACTTTCAAAATTAGGAGAATCTAGTTTACAAATTGAGGAAGATATGCATATTTCAGATATTCCTGGGGGCGTGTGGGGGGTATGGGCGTGGTCTGAAAATGTATATGCCGATCCTTGGTGAAGGTTACCAGCAATTAACCTTCTAAGTTTGATCTTTCTATCTTTGAAATTGCGGGAGTTATGCGGAATTATCGATTTACACTTTCCGAAATATCGTAATTGGCGATAATGGGCGCAGGTGTGGGCGTGGCCATACTAATTTATTATTGCGACTACCAGTAATATACCTATCAAGTTTTTGGAACACGCCCACTCCCGCCCCTAAAAACTATGAACCCCTAAATCTCCCGCAATTTAAGAGCTGTAGTTACGAAACGTGGAAGGTAAATAAGTAGAAACCTTCTCCATAATTTGTTCAGCCACGCCCACTCCCGCCTCCAAAATCACCAAAATTTCATATCTCCTATAATTTAAGAGCTACAGTACCCAAACTTCGAAGGAAGGTAACTAGCTTATATCAACCGAAATTTGAAGGGCAAACTTGGAGAGTATTTCTTGGCTACAGCCACCCTGTTCCTTGCTACTTGTTATTGTACCAAAGTATTTCGCAGTCGGTTACGCTCGACTTCAACGTTCTCTCTTGGTTTGTGTGTTATTTACCGTGAAACCCCGTGAAAGCCTAAACAAACATTTTACTGACCCTTTGTAACCTGTACCTGACAACAGCTGCATGGCAGCCACTGAAATTTCAAAAAGGGTTTACAGTCTTTTCAGTTAGGTGGGTGGAAATTAACTTTTGAAACAGTTTTCATTCAAAAGTTTGGTCGTTGACTTTTTATTTATCAGCAAATGTTTTGCTGCTACAGTTGTATGCAAACAAATGAGTTTAGTTCTGCTTAGTTTTCTCGTAAGGGTTCCTGTTTTTGTTTTTTTTTTTTTGGCCCCAAAGGCTTGTAGTTTTAACATTTGGAACACAGAGAGGAAAACATTAATTATACTGTCAACATTGTCTTGTCTTATTTGTGGGATAGCAAATGAGCCTTAAACAACTCTAAAGGGTTTTGACAGGGATGTCCAAACCTCTCTCTATCTATCTAGAGTGGATGGTAGTCCGTAACGAACTTTTTTAAATTATGTTTTTAAATGCTGGCTAATAGACTTGTGCAAGTCTGGCTTGTTCCCATAAATAATCGGCAAAGCAATTACCAAAAAGTGGCACACAAATTTAAGAGAACCACCTGAAAATGGTTGTGGACCAACTCTATCTAAATATCCTCTGGTTAAACTTATCAGATGGTTCTGTTCACCTTGTATTCATTATTGAATGAGTGTCACGCAGTATCAGTTAGCTTATTTTTGCTGCACCAGTTTCAGCTTAGGCAATTCAAATGTTTCCATTAGTAGCTCAAGTTGATTGAAGTAAATTGAATAGAAAACTTATTGCCTTGTTGGCAACATCCTTTTGTGTCGATCAAAATCCACACTTCAAAGGATTAGTTCGACATTATTTTGGTTTGTTTTTCATATTGTGGCACTTTATTTTTAAGGTCCACACTGAGTTCACTTTGATTTATAGTCTACATTTCAATGCTGTCGACTGTCGACCTTATCCCTTGGTCGTAGTCCCGGCAAAGATTGATGCAAAACGGGGGGCTGGGGCGTGGCTGGCTGGCTTTGTTGTAGACACAATAAGCGTCGCTTATCTAAAGCTAACTACTCCTTTGGGTGTCTGCCCCAAATTAAAGACCCTTAAAACCTAATTCATATAATATCAGGGTGTCCCTGGCTGGCCAACAAATTGAAAAGGACCTCGCATAAAAAATTCATTCATCTATTCCCTTCTGTTCATTGCTCCGTCTATGGCATTAAAATTAACTTTGGTGGTCAACAAATTTCTTGCTCAACTTTTCCATTTATGCGCCCAACATCTTAAAATTTACGATTGCCTAATTACGTTTATTGGCATTAATTCCCCTTAAGCAGCAGGCAAGCTGCATAATTGAATCATAAGAGCTCTCATTACTCCCATTTCCAAGTTGTCTTTAATCTTTCGACAAGCACTTAGTTCCTTTCATGGCCAATAAATTGGCATTAGAAATTTATATTGACCCATTTCTCGGTTAATTCAGTCATTAAGTCCCTTAGGCACACTATGTATGATACATTAAAAAAAGATCATCAACCGTATTAAAAAAATTATATATATATATATATATGTACATATTTGTATATATACTATTAATCAACATCAGTAGTCATGTTTGTCTGTGTCTATGCGAACAGTTTTGCCCCTCAGGCTCAGACCTATCCAGGTAAAGTTTGGAATATATACGTATTTTTATTACAATTAGTACATAAGCAGGATCCGACCGGATCAGATCACTATATTATAAAGCTGCTATAACAAATTATTGGTCGGAAGATATGCGTACCAAACTACCTAGTTAAGAAATGTTATAATGCTGCTAATATTTTTTCATAAATTATTAAAATGAGCAACCGGTAAATTTTAAAATAATAATAACCTAACTCCGCTTCGAACTGATTCTAACATTTTCTCAAAACATTATTAAAATCAAAATGCTATCTTATATACTTAGAATACTTTACTTTTTTCTTTGACACTGCTCGACTTGAGCTGTGAGCCACTGTAAGTAAAAATTACAGCCTGAAAATCGATATATAGGCATAGTCCAAACTTTAAAATGCCATAACTTCGTCAAAACTCAACTTATTTTAAAAAGCGAGGGCTTTTTGATCATAGTTTTACCCCTAAATCAATCGTACATTTAAAGTTGAAAACGTGATTTTAGGTCGGAACATAAGTAATAATTCTAGTCTGAAAATCGGTATATGGGCACAGGTCGAAACTTCAAAATGCCATAACTTCGTCAAAACTCAACTTATTTTAAAAAGCGAGGGCTTTTTGATCATAGTTTTACCCCCAAATCAATCGTACATTTAAAGTTGAAAACGTGATTTTAGGTCGGAACATAAGTAAAAATTACAGCCTGAAAATCGATATATGGGCATAGTCGAAACTTCAAAATGCCATAACTTCGTCAAAACTCAACTTATTTTAAAAAGCGAGGGCTTTTTGATCATAGTTTTACCCCTAAATCAATCGAACATTTAAAGTTGAAAACGTGATTTTAGGTCGGAACATAAGTAATAATTCTAGTCTGAAAATCGGTATATGGGCACAGGTCGAAACTTCAAAATGCCATAACTTCGTCAAAACTCAACTTATTTTAAAAAGCGAGGGCTTTTTGATCATAGTTTTACCCCCAAATCAATCGTACATTTAAAGTTGAAAACGTGATTTTAGGTCGGAACATAAGTAAAAATTACAGCCTGAAAATCGATATATGGGCATAGTCGAAACTTAAAAATGCCATAACTTCGTCAAAACTCAACTTATTTTAAATAGCGAGGGCTTTTTGATCATAGTTTTACCCCTAAATCAATCGTACATTTAAAGTTGAAAACGTGATTTTAGGTCGGAACATAAGTAATAATTCTAGTCTGAAAATCGGTATATGGGCACAGGTCGAAACTTCAAAATGCCATAACTTCGTCAAAACTCAACTTATTTTAAAAAGCGAGGGCTTTTTGATCATAGTTTTACCCCTAAATCAATCGTACATTTAAAGTTGAAAACGTGATTTTAGGTCGGAACATAAATAAAAATTCTAGTCTGAAAATCGGTATATGGGCATAGTCGAAACTTCAAAATGCCATAACTTCGTCAAAACTCAACTTATTTTAAAAAGCGAGGGCTTTTTGATCATAGTTTTACCCCTAAATCAATCGTACATTTAAAGTTGAAAACGTGATTTTAGGTCGGAACATAAATAAAAATTCTAGTCTGAAAATCGGTATATGGGCATAGTCGAAACTTCAAAATGCCATAACTTCGTCAAAACTCAACTTATTTTAAAAAGCGAGGGCTTTTTGATCATAGTTTTACCCCTAAATCAATCGTACATTTAAAGTTGAAAACGTGATTTTAGGTCGGAACATAAGTAAAAATTACACCCTGAAAATCGATATACGAGCACAGTCCAAACTTCAAAATGCCATAACTTCGTCAAAACTCAACTTATTTTAAAAAGCGAGAGCTTTTTGATCATAGTTTTACCCCTAAATCAATCGTACATTTAAAGTTGAAAACGTGATTTTTGGTCGGAACATAAGTAAAAATTACACCCTGAAAATCGATATATGGGCACAGGTCGAAACTTCAAAATGCCATAACTTCGTCAAAACTCAACTTATTTTAAAAAGCGAGGGCTTTTTGATCATAGTTTTACCCCTAAATCAATCGTACATTTAAAGTTGAAAACGTGATTTTAGGTCGGAATATAAGTAAAAATTCTAGTCTGAAAATCGGTATATGGGCACAGCCCAAACTTGTATGTATACTAGTCTGTGCCATTAGGATGCTTGGAAATCTATCAAAACGATAATCACAAGCCCCAATCCATAACTAAATATCTCCTACAATTTAAAGCCTACAGTTACCAAATTTAATTGGTAGATTGTTGGTGATGTCCTTCGCAGTCGGTTTCGCTCGAAAGCAACGTTCTCACTTGTTTTTACTAATTAAATTTTTATGTGAGTGTTCCAAACTGCAATTAACTTACATCATCGAATGGCATAAAACCACTGCTCTTTCTCGCTTAAATAGCTTACAAAACTTAGAAAATTTAGTCACTGGAGGGTAATTACTGTACTCTAAAAGTATTATATACATCAAAATTTTTATATAGTTTTTCTTCTCGTCTGTTTGTTGTCTCATAACAAATTAGATAAATAGCTTGAAAAATAAAAATGCCGAATGAAATTGTTTATTTTTTGATGACCTCTTTTTTAATCGAGTTATTTACAGGTTCCAGGACATTTTTGTCTTTATGTTGTCTTAAATATTGGAAATTTAAAATTTAGCGAAATAAATAATATGAAATGAAAAATGAATAATTAAATTAAAACCTAGAATGAAAAAGAGAAAATCATAATAAAGGATGTAATAAATCTTACGTTATCTTACATTAAATATTTCATATTTTCAAGTTTATCTCCCTATATACATATATATATTTGTGGATTAGTGAAATTTGGCTATTGGTCATTAAAATGACTGATTTCCTTTGGCACGCATATGCACAACCCAAAATTTTATCTATTTTTTCTATTTTTCATTTTTATTGTATATCATTGCGTCTATGGTTACCAATTTATCAGCTGGAAATTCAATTTAGTCGTGCGTCTCATGCGAATTTGAAAATTTGTTTGCATAGGATCCAACAATTGATTGAATTCCGTTGCGTGTGTGAAGCAGGACCACGACTTTGATTGATTGATGCCAGTTTTAAGGGACAACCTTCAGAATCAGCCCTTGCGTTTGATTTTGCCATAATCTTGATGGGCAGACATTTTTGAGTTTACCTGTCGCCCTGATTGATGGCCAGCGGTCAGACACGTGCCTTCGACGCACTTCAAGATCGTTGAAAAGGCCACCCAACAGTTGGTTAGCTTCTCCGCTGAGCCCTCATCGCAACTATGATCCCCACATCACAAACTGTCTCAGGTTCGCTGAACTGGCAAACAAAAGACGGACACATTTTAGCAGCTGTCAATTTTACAACACTGCCAAAAAGTAAAAGTTGCCAGTCAGCCACTCAGTCAACGCCATTGTCTGAGTTTGCTAATTAACCACATGAAACTTGAGCTTTGGCCAGACTTGTAACGGGTTCCAAATGCCCATACAAATGAATGCATGAACTCTTCATTCGCTTCAACCATGAAACAGGTAATCAGTGTGAATTGTGCCTGTTGAAAGTCACATTTCATTCATTAAAACAGAACCCATCTATATACCAACAAAGGCAAACATATTAAACACAAATTAAATGATTTACCTACTTGGTCAAATTCAATCGAATATCAAGCGTTATATATATTTAAAAATGTTTAAAGCCTACTGGTTGGCCCAACCATTTGCCTTTTGACAGCTCAACCATTTCATTTAAATGTCAATTTCGTTTATTTGACAACAGTTGGAAAAATTCTCGTATTTGGTTTAATTGTGCCAGACTGACGCTCTCCAAAGTCATGGACAAAATAAAACGCACAGAAATTATTTAAGCGGAAATGAAATTGAAACCGAACACCATTCAAACTGAATATGAACACAGTCCCCTCCATTCCCCTCCACTTCAAAAAAAAAGTGAACAAAATGGCAAAAGCATTTCTGCTTTTATTGCACATATTAAAATGCTTACACTTGAATGGGTGCAGAATAGGCAACAATAACTCGATTATGACAACAAGGTCATGTTGCCAAGCAGCCTGAAGATTGTATGTATATATTTACATATCTGTGTGTTCTGTTTGTGTACACAGCTTAGCAACAGCGACTGAAACTCCCATAAAAAAGCCGCCCAGCATTTGTTCAGCTTCTTTGTATCCACTTCTGAAAAGGACATTAATATTTTGTTAAAGGTTGTTTTTTATTTGTGTCGGACATTTTTGGGTTGACTAGAGGACAAAGGTAGCGTAAAGTTGGCTAAATTAGCATGCAACCGAAAAAGGCACGTGTGCGTTGTCCACTCAGAAGCCCTTTTACCAAAGGTATTTCGCAGCACGTTCGAGCTGCCAGGCATTCACAAATAGATACATAATTATATGCTTAAATTCACCGCTGGAAATCTAAAGCAGATTTAAAGATTGCACAAGTGTTCTTTGAGATTTGGTTAGCTATTGAATTAATTTGGCTTACACACCCATCGAATAGCTGATGATTGCTTTGGTGTTGTGTAATTTGTGTAGTCCATTAAATTAAATTGTTTAACCATCAACCAATAAATACGAGCAGGGTGCACAGCTCTCCAAATCCCAGCTAAATCAACCACAGCAAATCGAATGTTGATGTTAATCGAACTGAATATCCAAGACAATTAACGCCATCAGGCTGATCCAACGTCGTCCTTTGTCCCTGGCTGCATGGCTTACTAATTAATCCAAACAGTTAGCAAAGAATTTTCGTATCATGCGTGTTCACTGTACAGTGCACATTAAGGCCAAGAGCCGACCCCGTCAACCACTTAAGTTTGTTGTTCTTTGTTGTCAGCAGTCAGTTCAATGCGCCTGCGGTGGCTCAACGGAGACTCTGAAACCAAGTCCCACGATTAGTTGGTATTCCCCAACGATACAAATGATATATGATATCTGATATATGGGAGTCCAAAAGAAGCTTAGGTTAAGAGTTTTTCTCTCTGCTGGTAAATGAACAGAAAGTGAAAATGTGATTCGAGTTGAAGCTACAAAAGTCAGCTTTATGCTCTGCATTTGTCTACTTTTTTTTTTGGAAACGGCTTCTTTTCCATTTTGTTATACTCTTTATTACCCACTCACAAAATGGCTATGGGGTATAACGAAATGAAAAGAGTCAATCAATATCTGGAGTGAAAAACAAGTAATAGTCTCAGAGGGCGAAATTGCCTTTGATGTGCTTTGATTTTGATTCTTTGTTCGTTCTTACGCTCGACTGACGCCGCTTCGATTGCCTTTTCAGAGTCAGTTCGATTTTGCCATTTAATTGACTAATGTCCATCACACTGTAAGCTGCTTTCAGGGAGCGAGGCAACATAATTACAAACGAAGGCAAATTCTGCAATTTGGTGTCACTCCAAGTGAGATGCAATTCTTGATGGCCAGAAGCAAAAAATGCCATTAGATTGGCTTTATTTCTCTTTACGACTAGCCATAGAGTAAAATGGAAAAATAGGTTATCAACCGGAATGTTGGCAAAAAATTTACTCAATCAAACTCAAAAATTTGAAATGCACTCAAAAATGTAACGAGCTAACTTGAAGCAGAAAACTCCAAACAACACACACAAATTAATATTAACAAATTGCAGGCTCGTCGAATTTAATTTAAGATGGCTCCAGCTCCGGCTCCGGCTCTGCCTCTGCCTCTGATCTTGTGGTGCGAGTAAACCAAAGAAATTTGATTTTAAAAATAACTCAACGGGACTCCTTTGAAAAGTTTTACCTGAACTTGGAGCTTACGTCCCACTTTGCCGGCTCTTTGTGGTGGCAGTCATGACAGCAAAATCAGCAGTAGCAACCAGCAGACCACCCCTTTCCCCGCACCACTAAGCCGTGCAGTCCCTTTCATGCATAATAAAAGAAAAGGAGCTTGCTGTGATGTACGCATGAGCATGCATATTTCAGATAAGTTCATATGCTGTCGGTAGACACAGATACCGCAAAGTGCCTTGCAGTTATTTTATGTGAAGCATGTCTGTGGATATGTTGTGCCTCAATCGAGGTGTTTATCAAACCCATTCAACTCTCTGATATGCTGTCAAAATTGTTGGAATATCAACGAGTAAGAGAATCGTATGGCTTCTCCCACCCGAATTGTGCAGCTTGAAATCAAGTATACGCAGCATGGCGCAGCCCAAAAAAGTTTTGTAAGGGCCTCCAAGCACAGGCAACTTATTTGCAATTCCGGCTCCGCGCTTGGTTTCTTTATTTTATGCAAAATGAACCAATTGCAATTTATGCTTACGTACAGATAAAAAACCACGTCGGATTCATTTTATTTATTTTTTAGTACAGTTAGTTATATGTATATCGATATTTTTGTGTTTACGTAGCTTTTTACGAATCGTGAATTGCATTTCACAATTTGATATGGTTATATTTCGTTATATTGGCTTCATATAATGTTTTGTATGGCATTGCTGCAGTTTGATGCTGGCAATTCTGCGGTGGCATTAAAACGAAATTCGCGCATTCCAATTGGCAACAACATGTGAATGCAAATCCAATTAAATAAATTCAAAACTCACATACAGAAAAAAAATCCAAAAATAATTTGGTCAACTTTATTGAAACTGTTTTTTCCTGTTTATTTTAATTTATATATCAATATTTTTTTTGCTAGCTGTCACATGTGGTGGTAAGCCACAAACAAAAGTAAAAACGGCTCAATAAACTGCCATTAATATTGCTCCTCTGCACTGCATCGCATGACCGGAGAATTGTCTATCAAAAGTTGGCCAAAAACTGCAATTTGCTTGTTTGCATATTTTATCTTAATTGATTACCGTTACACACTTGCTTACAATAAAATTTGTATGCAAAATACGACCAAAAGTAAAAGTATTCATAATGGAAATAAATTTCATGCAGACGACAACTTCAATTCTGTCACTTGCTTCTGAATCTGCTTCCATATTATATCAAATTTATGGAATATTCTGGATTGGTGTAAATGTATTTCTTCTTACCCTCACTGCCCGTATGCTGACCGGTGTCATGCACTTTTCACAATTACAAACAAACAAATATCAACTTTATGCGGATTCCAGTGAAACATTTTTATATCCATGCAGAGGGTATTTCGATTTTGTGCTGCAGTCTGTGACACATTCAAGTGACGTAGAAGTTAAGTAAAGGAAATAAATAAATTATAAAAATAGAAAAATAATAATAAAAAAGTAAAGGTAATAAAATCATACTCAATGAATATCTAATTTTACGTATCTAACATGAAGTATGGCACAGAAAACCCATAATGATCGATATGTATATTTTACTAATATCATTTATAAATCTGTTAATTAATTGACCTTGAATCGATCGCAGGACTTCCACACTGCTGTTGAGATCGACTTAAAACCGTTATCGCTATCGATATATATCCCAATTGTAAGTTACATGTGACCTGGTTGCCTTAAGAGTATATTATTTTTGGCATATGACCAATTTCTCCTTTGTGTTTTTGCGATGTTTATCTGTGTAAACACAGACAGCCGGACATATGTGCTTATATACAATTATAGCTGCATGTGTGTGGAGGTTGCTCAGAGCAATGTGCGTTTCCTTTTGGTTTAATTGCGCTTGCAACAAGAGGGCAACCCGGGCTGCCATTGTATCTGCTGTCAGCAACATCGACACGTTCCGTAAAATTTCTTTTTAATTTCATTTTCAATTCCGCGTCACTCAGCAGCGGACTCCAACTGTTCGCTCCATTAACATGATGTTGCATGGAGTTGTGAAAATGACTGGCTGAGAAGATTGGTGGCAGGCACGTTCCAGCAGCCAATCAATTCGAACATCAAACATATATTTTGTATATATTGGATACAAGCAGATATCAGCTATGCCAATCCTTAAGCATATATGTGTATGTGCATTTTGCATGAGTGGGAGAGGCGGAGGGGGACATATCGGGGCATAAATTTCATTTGTATCCTTTGGCTGTCTGAGCAGCCATTGCCAGAGTTTCCCGGCTGCCATTTATTATTCAACGGAAATGAGCGCTTAAAGTGCGCTCCGTAACTGAGTGTATGTGTGTGTGCCTCTAGGTGTATGTGTGTGTGTGTGTGTGTGTGTTGCCTCTTGCTTCATTTCCCCACCACAGCGAACAACAATACCTTTGTGCGTCTGATTTCGTCTATGTAGAGAATTAAAAGTAACTCTTTGCTCTTCGCCAGCAGCGTTTTACGGAAGTCACATCGAAATTGCCAACATCCGACAACATCATCACAGCAGCAGGATAAGCACCAATATCAATATAACAACAAGGCACTTCTCAAACTAAAATGTCTAAGTGTGTGCGTGTGTTTATAAAAAGGAAAACGAAAGGCCAAGTTATGCACACGAATCGGAATCGATTCAGGAAATGAGGCAGCTCTGAAGCTAGCTGAAACTGGATATCAATCTGTAGTTTTGCTGCAGACTGCTCTGGCTACTATATCTTATAAGAATAGCTCGAATAATGATTTATTTTATTATTAATTCAATTAATTTATGTAATTTGAACTACTTAATTCCACTTAAACGCACACACATCTCATTTCAGCTTCTATGGCTCTAATTATATAAGCCAACTCTTATTTTGCAACTTAGTTCGCATTTAGAATTTAAAGTGATGCACTTTAAAGATGTGTATTTTCAGCACTTAAGCAAAAAACATAAGAAAAAAGTAAAACACAGAAGAACAAATCATTTTTTACTTGAGGCCAGAACTCGTTCGGTGTTTTCAATTTGTTTTTCCACACTTGCACCGCAATGCGTGCAACAGTCAGCGGTGTCTGCGGAGCCGAAAAGTAATCCAGAGATAACTGCGATTTTACACACACACACACACAAATACACGTTTACATGCACTTGAAGGAATATATATGTATATATCTGCATATATCGTGGAATCTTTCAGCTTTTTGAAACATATGCAAAATGCTCATTTCACATTGCCGTATGCCAAATGAGCGAGTACGAATAAAAATCTGAACAAAATTACGAATGGCTTTTATATAAAACACCAAGTGGAATGCAAATTTATTTTCACCAGTTTAAATACCCTTTCAAGGGGCAGTTTAAATACCCTTTCTGTAACGTATTGAGAATATTATCTAATAATTTGCATTCCAAATTATATTCATTGAGTGCCTAAACAGTCGACATTAAAATAAATAAATAGTAAACATTTTAATTTCTGTTGGAAGTGTGTAGTTTGATCGGTTCTCCGAACTTAGCTGCTTTTACTGAAGTTCTGCATTCCTTTTCATTTCTTTCGCTATGCTGATGAAGTCGTCATCGTCAGCAGCAACAAGAGCAGAAACGCTTGCTTGAAATTCATATTTGGAATGCCATTTTTTTTATGACTTATTATATGCAGCGGCCGCTTGTGTGTGGAAAGTGTCTGTCTGTGAAGTGGGGACTTGTGGCACAGTATACCTGCATGGAATTCACCTGCTGGTTGCAAATGTTGGACCATATGTTATTTGCATACCGCAGTTGCTGCGGTTTTTGCATAGCATGTGTGCAGCACATATGGATTATGAGCAAATGGTAGCACTTAAGACTCTAGTAGAGTTTGCTGGAGTACGAATCGGTGCTGTCAACTGAATCAAAGCGTTCACATATTAGTTGACATATTATGGGACTCTCATTCAGAAACAGCTACCTACACTGATCACTGGCTCACTGGGAATGCCAAATACCTGGTGACAAACTAGGTTCGGATTTGTGTAGCTTCTCTACACAGACCCCAAGACTACACTTGGTTTTCTACTTTTATGTGGTCCGGCTCCTTCCGTTTTGGGAAAGCAACGCTCGCCCACTTTTATTGCAAATTGAATTTGCTGTGTCACGTCTTTAGCTAGTTTTTCAATAATTTTTGAAGTTTCTGAACTGCCGCAGAACGACCTAGTTAGCTGGACACACACCCACACTTATTTGCGAATACAAGGTGCTCAAATGTTTTCAAAGTAAATTTCAAGAGCAGAAGATAACAGCATATATGATATCCATCCATCCATATCACAAGTCTCCATGACTACCAAGAAGTTAACTACTTCACTTTCAGCAAAGTCCAGCTAATTGCTTCAAAAGTTTAAAGTGTTTTTCATTGAGTTAGCAACTAATGTAAATAGGTAAGTAACAAAAAATAAGAAAACTAACAAGTTAAAGGTCAAAAAGTGAAGTGCAGGAAAAATACGAACATTGTAACCAGGTTTTTTGCACACATTTTCCTCTTACAAAGCATTTTGAATAATAAATATTTCTTTTTTTTTTGTTTTTTCTTTGTTGTCGAAAATGCTCTGCGAGGGGAAAATGCTTTTAAGCATTTAATTAATTTTACTTAACCCTTTCAAGACCATTCTTGCCGTTAGGCACATGACACAGCAACAATTGTTTGTATTATTTATTATTTGATTGTGCCCAAATCAGAATAATATTCGAGACAAACAAAATTAATTTGCCACTGAAATTGACAATTTCATGAACCTAACTTCTTCGCATTTGAAGTAATAATTACTCCTAATTATCACTGCATGAACATAGAATTAAATTCAATTAATTTAATACTTAATATTCTATATTTTAGGTACACTATATAAATAACTGAACGTTGTGAGTTTAAGCTCTCGCTGTTAATATAATGTCAAGTTGTTGGTTTTTAAATCGATTCAACTTCCATGTAGCCTTTGAATATGTATATTGTTTTTGGAACACCCTGTAAAGTAAGACGCAAGCTTGCACAACTAGGAATATGAGTATTTTCGTAGCCATAAAATGCAGCTGCATTAGCCAAGCTGCAACAAAGAACTGGCAGCCATTGTTATTCTTGTCATTGGTCACTTGGTCATTGCACTTTCGAGCGCCATTTTGAAGCGCGTGTGTGTGTGAGTGTGTGTGTGTGACCTAGTGAACCCACAAACTTGCAGCACATGCTGGCCAAATAGCCATCAGCTGCTCAGCTCGCATTGTCCTGCCGTGTCCAGCACCGTGTGCTTCTTGGCGGCCACCATTTGTCAACGTCGTCCACGCCCAAAGCACACGCAACCTCATCGCCATCATCGAGTTCAGTCCTGTTGCTGTTGCTGTGGCATGTTTGTTGCGCGTAATTTCTCACGTTGCACTTAATACGGTTATAGCCGATTCCCCAGGCAATGCATAACAAGAGGAGAACAGCTTTATATCAGCTGCAGTAGATTTAACAGACCGGCAAATATATCGCACACATTTAAATAAAACTTGCAACTTTTGAATTAACTTGCTTAAATTGTTTATTTGTTGTTGAGCATCTTAGTTGATGTTGTGATAGTCCTAGTATTAGTTAGTGTTTAAAAAGTACCTCACAAGGGGAAGTTAGTTGGCGCTCAGTCCAGACAGAAATGGACAAATGAACAACAAAACACAGTTATTTTTAATAGACTCGTAGAGCTGCTGAAAGTAATAAATACCTACGATTTGAGGTACCTATTTCAATGTGTTATACATTTTCTACACCAATTCCAACATCCTGTGCAAGCGTATTATAAGTACACATTTGTAAGCTGTCTTTCTTTGGCAGCAGGTTCAGCTGGTTTCCAGAGTAGCCAAGGCTGTGGCAGAAACAATAAGAAAATACATCACACAGCCACACAGCCACATTCTTGTGGTTTTTATTGCGCAGTTTATTGTCTTACAAAGTAGAAGTTTCATTCGCAACAATTTGTTGCTCTTGGAATGTAACTTTAAGATCGCGCATGCCTTCTTTGACAACTGCTGATGCTCTCTAATTGGATATTATATTTATATATATACATATGTGTACACTTTATTTATATTATATACTTTAAGTGAAATCGAATGACTCTTTTAGTTAGGATTATGTGTATCTTATTGACAAGGAAAAACTTATCAGGAGAGCCACTATTCTTCGATATACAAGAAATAGCATTTTACTCGACTGTGTAGTAAATCACTAGATGCCTCTCGCTGACACTATTTAGCCTTAAAATATGCCTTAAGTATATTTGTAGATATATATAAAGTTATGTAGCCAATGGCAAATGGGTAGCATAACAAATCGATTTAAGATGGCAATAGAATCCAATAATGGCTTAGTCATCTAAATCGTATTTAATATATCGTGATTTTGATTAATCGTAAAAATTACATCATGCAGGCGCAAGTATTTCCTATATACAAAAATAAGTGCGTGCAACACATGTTCTCACAGCATGATAGTCTCAGCGAAATAAATATGTGTATGTGTTACTACGTACACATATGTGTATATTTACGATCCGATATTATGTGCTATAAAGCACTGCAAGCATTTTAAGACAAACTTGAACTAAAGTAGGAGAAAGTAAATCTATTTAATTCAATTCTGATTAAAGTAATTATTGATTTCTCTTATTCCCACTTTGCTAATTCCCCAACAATTTTATTAACCTTAATCCAAAAAGAATGAATAAAACATAATAAGCAGTGGAAATCCATGTCTAGCTAAAAACCGTGTTTCTAAAACTTCTCAGATTTGCTTGTAAATGTTGTAGTCAACACACATCCCCTTAACTAACTTTAATAAACGATCCCAGGCTTACGTATACAATTTGCTGTGAGTAAAGCCATCATTTCATTCTGTCACTCTGTTATGCTGTCAGTTTGTCAGGCAAAACAGCCATGACCAGCAAAGTCAAGCAAAGCGCTGTGCACAAAATGCGGCACGGCGCAATATAGTAAAGCTCATCAAAAATCTTGTCAAAAAGCAGCAACAAAAAATAAAATGTGCTAAAAACAGCATTCTAATTGCACGGAAACACCACAGCCACAAAAACCCGACGTGCTTGGCAGAATGGGCAAATGAACTCAACACCAGAGGGATGACAGCAGCATAAACCGCTCAATTACAATGTCCTGAAGCGACCCAAGCCCACAAAAAGTCGTTATCTAAAATATTTGACATGTGTCTTCAGTCTGGCGTGGCTCATTTGACATTAGACATTGGGCATTGGGCATTGGGCATTGTTCATTGGCCGTGGTCGTCAACAAAGCCGAAAAAGCTAAACGCGATAAAGTAGGGTTAGGCAGTGGTTTGGGGGGTTGAGGTTTAAGGGTTGGGGTGGCTATAGCACGCCTGAACAAGCATTAACATTAGGAGCAATTAACAATCTGCTGGCAGGACATAAAATATACAAAATTCACAGCGTCGATCACAGAGTTCAAGGTTCATTTGAGTGCATGGCGTATGCGTGATTTCAGAGCACTGCCCAAAAGTATGCAGTGAAAAATGTGAAAAGCTTTTCGGCTAAACCGAAGCAAGACAGCGACACGATGGGCTCATACCCTGCAAGCTTTTAATGCTATAAATTAATTATTATTATGGAACAGTTTTGATTAATTGATCAAATAAATATTAATGGCAAATAAAAGTTCATAAATTGATCTGGGTTCAAGGCAAATTCCTCTTGTGCCACAAATAAGTCAAGTCTAATTTGTTAAGCATACGAAATTTGAACAACGGGATGCCCAAAAGATAATCTATCATATACACCAGATATCTATATACACTTTACCCAAAGAATGTCTACTCCTTTGAGAGCCCTTAAATATTATGAGCACACTTCATAATTTTGCCACAACGAGCAGCGCTGTTAATTGTGTTACAACAATTTAATGGAAATCATGCAGAAATTAAAAGACTTCATTCATCATCATGTGCACTGGTAAAAGTCTGCTTCCAACTTTTACTTGCAACGAAATTATGAAAAACTTTGTTACTACTCATGTGTGCCCCTCATCCAACTTCTGTTATAATCCCTTGGAAGCACATTCAAACACATTCTCAGAAATAAAGCAAATGAATTTTTAAGAGCGTTCTCCTTTGAATTGAGTTGGGTATGTTTGAGGTGGCAACTGTGGCAGGCTTGTGGGGTTCACAGCAATTGCTTGGCTTGCCACTTTTTCAAGTGCGTTGGCTGGCAATTTATGTCACACTGCAGTTGGCAGGGATAAGGCGACAGGAAGTAGCAAAGCGAGACAGTCGTTTTCAGAATTACATTTCATGCGGTACACTGTGAATGACGCCGGTGAATCTAGTGCTGATAGAAAAGAATACAGAGAGGAAATGTGACAGAGCTTTGTTAATGCACCTACCTATTGTATAATCCAAGCTCTTTCAATTTACTTGACCAAACTCAGTCTAAGACGATTAGGATTTTGTGAATTTAAAAGGGTTTGTAAATCGCCTTTCGACATTGTGGTTTATGACACAATTAAGTGGTAGCTATTCAAACACATACTTCGTACTATTTGTAAGGCCACTGTTCATGCTACTTGTCAAGAACGTAAAAGTCCACTGTCATTCACGCGCTGTTTGCCCTCAAGAAACAGCAATGCGAAATAAAACAAATATTGACAAGTGAGTTTTTGGTGATTTATGTGGCATGACTCAGCCAGCGAATATGGCACTGGATGAATGAATTTATATGGTGTGGCCAACGAGCGACAGACTGACGCAAATGCCACGACAATTGCCAGACTTTTGGGCAAACAAGAAATGAATATTTACTCATATCCACAGGCACTTAAATAAAACATCAGCAGAATGCTGGGACAGCATCGGGTCACCAGACCACTGAACACAGAGCATCAGAACATTGACTAGCGGCAGTGCATTGAACCGCACTCGAAAGTGAGATGCATGTGGCCGGTGAATGCAAATCAGTTCAGGCTGGGTGGGCGTGTTTATGGCCAAAACCCCTTCCACTCGGCGAGCGCCGCCATTCTATGCTACATTTGTCGCATTTCGGTCAACATTCATTTGGCAGCCTGCAGTGCAGAAGAACAGAAGCATTCACTTGTGCGTGTCAATCATTTTTTGACAGCCAGCACACACATCCATCTGCGACTGGGACGCATACTCATCTCTCCATCTACATCTGCATCAGTAGATGCATTTGCAGCTGCAGCTGGGAATGCAGCTAGCTGCCACAAGGGGCGACAACGAGCGAACGTCACCCGTATGATTGACAAGCCGACAGTTTTACACTAGCAAATCTTTGTCGCCTGATTTTAATGCACTTAATTCGTTTTAGCAATTTCAAATCCAGTTAAGTAAATGCTACGCTCAATTACATTGTGGCTCCATGGTCATGGCATTTAAATATTATCATGCCCAATTAATGATTATGCTAATTACTATTTAGCACAATTTATAAATTCATAACTCAATTACAAGCTGTCACCACTAGAGGCCATAAATACACTAAACACCTACTAAAAATACATGCAACATGCACTTTTCGTGCCAGACCACAAAAAGTGGGTCCAGCTATTAATTAATGCACAACGTGTAATTATTTTCCCCTTTTAATTTATATTTGCTGTATATTCATGCATTTTTGCTCGAAATTTATGTGCATTTCATTTTTCACGTTCAATGGGCAGAAAGAAAGAGGGCAGCAGATAGAAAAGAAAGTTTTCAATAAAAGCAATTTAAATACAACAGCTACAGTGTGTGTTCAATTTGTTGAATGTTCGGTGTCTATTCAGTATATTGTGAAATGTTTTGTTGTTTGCCACACAATGCAATATTAATTAACTGCTCACGAAAATGCAATATTCAACAGCTCATTATTATTTTATGTAAAGCTGCACATATCAAATGAATTTCAGAAATTAATTTACTGGTAATTATCTGCAGCAAATATTTAATATTTAGTACAAAGTGAAAAACTTTTGATGACACGAGACATTCCCCAGTGAGAGAGCATTAGACTAACAACTGAAAAGCTGGCCCTCATACGTCTGGGGCCACCATCCACCGCGTCTGCAGTCCCAGACGTACTTCAAGAACCACACGAAAACTTTTCAACATTTCAAAAACTTTGCCAGCTAACCAATATTCAATTTTCGCCCAGTTTATGGTCGCCGATTCAATTATGGCAGCCATTTGAATAATTCAGCACTTCATATTTAGAGGCAAACTTTAAGCAGATTTCAACTTTAATTTTAGCATCTTTCCAAAAACCTATAAACTTTGTTGGCATTGGATAAATCCTAATTGGATCAGAATAATTTCTTCAACTCCGACATCAAATTCAATAAAAGACATTAAGCAAATTATTGAAGTGCAAATGGAAACATTTTCAATTTAATTTGCGTAACCCCCAATTTATAACAGTTGACCAACAAACCAGTTGTGGCTGTTGTTTAATTAAAGTTTCTGCATGCAACTGGAGCTTGGCCAAAACGACTGAATCGAATTCGGATCCGGGTGCGGGTTTGGGAGCGGGTCCGTGTCCTTGTCCTTGTTCGCATTCATCTCCGAGCCTTGAGAGTCTTCTGAAAACACAATAAAAAGCTTTACTAAAAGCCAGTTTCCAATGCTTTTTCATCACTTTCATCGTTAGGGCTCAAGCCTTGTAGAATAGTACTAGTGTTAAGCAGCAGCAAAAGAAAATAGTGAAAATTTGTGAAGAGTTGAGCAGGCAGAAGTTCAACCAGAAGGATTAAAAGTTTTGCCTAAAAGGAGAGCTAAGGCGCAGCTGACAGAACAGTGCCATATTTTTGCACTTTCTTGTTGGGTGTTGTTTTGATGCTCCGGGTTTCTCAGCTTTTTTTTTGAGATTTGGCATCCTGCTGTCCGGGCCAAAAACTTTTATACGAATAGCTAAAAATTCCTTTGTTGCACATGGAAATGATTGAAATTTCCAAAAACTTGGCCAAACGAGCTGCAGTCTAAAATGTTATGTTTATACTGTGATGCCTAAAGTAAAAGAGTATATTTGCCTGACCATTAAACTTTTCTCTAGGTTTTCATTCGAGTTAAAAATCGTTTAACAATTAAGAGTTTAAAAAGTTGAAGCCAAAAAAAAATCATTTTACTATTATCAGTGTATTACGCAACCGGTTATGTGCGACAGCATGGTTCTACCCTGTTTTTGATGACTTTAAAAGAAAATTCTTAGCAGTTTCTTGTTTAAAGATAAGTTAAGGTATTCGTTTTAGAAATTTTGCTAAATGATCTAAATTACTTAGCAAAGCTACTGGTCTATGGAGACTATGAATAACATGCATAATTGAGAGAAACAGTTGAATTGGTGGAAAGTCAAAGTGCAACTGCTTGAAATTTTCAATTCGAACAGAAATGTTTCACACCTGTCGAATCTGACACATATGTATGTAAATACCCCCAGCTGGGAGTAATTATATTTGAACGCACATCTAATCAGTTTGTGACTAATCACAGTTTGTGCAAATCAACAAATGGCCAACAAACCTAACAGAATTGACATCAGTTAACAGTACACTGTAAACGTTAACAGCACAAGTGCCAGCGAAAGTGAAAGTGAAAGTCCGCCGGCAATAGCACTTATGGGCGTAAATATGTATATTGTGAGTATAAGAGAGCTGCCAGCCACACAAATGACAGGGACAAAGAGAGTATGAAAGCCATGTGTTATTAATTGTTAACATAGTGAGAAAAAATAGGCGATAACAATAATAATAATAATAGATAATTCGAAATATTTAAAGGCAGTTGCTGAACTACTTGCTGATGTTGTTCGCATTTTTAACTAGTTGTAATTAACTCAATATTTGAATTGAAGTTCACATTTAACCAGAAACTACTTGAGGTGAGGGTCTAGTCGCAAGTGCCCTCACTTGTAGTATTAATCTTAATATTATTTTGTATATAATGTATTAGAAATATTTATAATTTTAATTTTAATTAAATATAAATAATATTATTTAATTTAATACATAAGAAACTACGTATTTAAGACGTCCAGATTGAGTATTTAGTTTCGAATACTATAATATATATAATACCATAAATTTCAATCACCTTTTTAATTTGCTAATTATATTTGCATTAGGAACCGTACAATAAACAATAGAATTAACAAATGCAGTGTAGAACCAATATTTAATTTCGAATCATGTAAATTACTCACATACTTGACTATTTCGCTCAGTGCAACTGCAATGCAAGCGATTTTGGAGGGAGTGCAGCCTACAGTTGGGCAGAGGGAGGCAAATAACGAGCTGCAGAGGAGCACACGAGCATACATCTGGCCAATTTGCCGAGCAGACACGATGCGGCATCGTGCGTCGTGCGTCGTGGCAGCAATTCTGCAGTTCGGAGGCGTCACATGCACCACAACAACATTCGCCGGCAACTGCGACCAACAGTATGCAAAACAAAGCTGAAACGTGCAGTTGGCATTGTCATCCCAGCGACACGAGCGCAGGCGAAAAGGCAAATGCCGAAAGGCGACAAGCGGCCCCAAAGCAACAGCACTTAAATCAAACATTCAGAAACGGCAAACGGCGACGGAGAGGGCAACGCTGGCAACGTTAATGCAAATTAGCAAAACGCTGCGAAAATAAACAAATAATTCTACGTGCGGCAGCAGCATAAATAATTCAGACAGTGAAAAATAACAGAGAAATTCGTGAAATTCGAGCAATCGCAGCAGCGCTTGCCAAATGTTTTGAGAACCTCAAAAAACAAAAAAAAAACACAAAAAAACCAACAAAAAAAATATAGAAATAAAAATAATAAAATTGTGCGTGCCATTTGGGAATCGTACGAAACACAAATCCACAACCAGAACGGAGGCGGGGCGGCAACTGACAACGCATAACAATGGTAAGCACAAGATACATTTGTATCTTTCCGTAAAGCGTGTTGTATGCCGCACTCTCGAAGCCAGTTTGAGTGGGGGCAATAACTCTCCCTACGATAAGAAATGTCCTGTGCCTTGGAATCTATCAGATCAGCTGCAATTTGTACGCCCATTTGCCCATTTGTAACTGTTGAATGCGAGACCAAAACAGGATTTTTGCTGGCAACTGCATGTGACAAGAATACAACGGCCAAAATGACGCCTGTCGATTTTGAATAACTTGAATAGGATTGCTCAAATCAGGGCCCGAATGCCCTGCGCAACTAATGGCTGGGCATATATTGGCAGGAAGGAAACTGGGTCAGTAGTCAAGCAAATATTTGCCTGCTTATGTCGAGTAGAAAAGGGCACCAGACTCCAGTGAAGATGGGCCCAGCAGCAGCAGCACTTGTAAAACATTGCCTCATTTACCACAAAGCGAAATCCCATCCTCAGCTAGAAGGTCATTGCACTCCTTTTCCGAGAGACACACAGACTGACAGACGGATGAACTGAGTGACGCGCAGTTGATGGTTGTCGGTGGAGTCAAGCGTGGAGGAGCAGCAGCAGCAGCAGCAGGAAAAAAGGACGAAAGCATTCAGCAGCTGCTACGCATGTAATTTGTCAGACAGATTTCGCTGAACGCCAGAGCAAGGAGTAGCTGGCCAAAGCAAGGCACCTCCACACTCCACCAACACCCCCAATCCAGACAGCAATCGACACCAACGCTGAACGACATTTCAGGGAAACGGTTTCATAGCAGCACGACTGACTGGCTGCCAGTTGGCAGTGCTCTTTCAGCCAGGACATGCTGGACTTGGCACTTGGGAGACGACACAAGAAAACAACACACATAAACATTTCAGCGCAAATGATGTGATAAAATGTAAGAATGCCTCAGCCGTGTATAAAGGACTTGAAGATACACTGCACGCCAATAGCAAATAGTTCATAGAACAACTTCTTTGTTTGTGTTGGATTTTTGTACTTCAATTTTTAGCTTCAATCAGTTTCAAAGCTGCGATAAAGAAGTAACCAACAATGTAGCATCCAAGCATGTTGACACCAGCATTATGCCTGATTGTAAACATTTATGTTTTATCGATGTTTTTATCCCTGGCTAATATTAACGCTTTTGCTACCTTCGCTATCAGAGTATTATAAAATTAATGCAACAAACTGCAGGCCAAGAGGCAGCTGAACCCATCCAAAATTTTTATCTGCAACACAAAGTGCATAGTAAATGCGTTTAATTTGAGACACTAAAGTCCACATTAACCTTCCTGCCCATCCTTGAATCGACAGCAGGCAAAGAGTCAACGACAAAAACAAAGTGACAGAGTTTCCGCTCAAGTCAAACAGACGAAAGGATGTTTTACGTAGACAGAAAACGCTAAGCAAAACAATGGGCAAAGTTGAAATGTTCATTTGTAAAAATTGAGATGTTAAACCGAAACAATTTTAGGTTCCAAAATTGCGATTCTTGTGCAAAAAACATAAATGATTTCGGTATTTTTTCAAGCGAGTCTGAATCGGGTTTTGGTTTGACGCTCTGATAAAAAATTGTTTCTCTTTTTTTACATTTGCTGCCATTTTCAAACATTCATACACCATGTAAATAACTTCATTTATTTACTAAAATCTGGGAATTTCGAATTTAATTTTCATTAGGCAACGCTTTTGCTAGTATCCCAAAGCAATTTTACTATAGCAACCATGTCAAAGTTTTTGCTCTTGGTTTATGATGCTCTCTTAATGCGCTGCGTTGTGGAAAGATAAATCATAATTTAAAATAATTGCATTAGGTACGAATATTACACAGAGGTACACCTATGCATGATGATTGAGAAATGTGTGCTTCGGCAGTCATCACTTGTCTTATGGCTGCACCCACCCACATCTAATGAGACAGCCAAAGCTGCATCAAACTTTTTGAAATTTTCCCCAGAGCAAAAACTTTTGCAATTAATTACGAGCAGACCTTTCAACCGATCTATAAAAGAGGGACTCGAGTGCGATTACAGGTGGTGAGCGGGGGCACGAGGCAAGCAACGATGTGCTTGAACTGTGTTCAATACAAGGCAATGAGCTCAGATAAGCATGTTGAGCTAGTGCAATTAGTTTGGAGCCGTAAATGACAAGGGGAATGCAGCCAATACGAATGCAAATGAAATCTGGAAATGGATTCGGACTAGGCTCCTTCCATATCTAGCTGTGCATGATGGGATGCAGCCGAGAACTTTCATGACCCACTTGACGAGGCGGACCTAATGAGAGACGCCGCCACATGTTGAATTGACAATTGACAACTAATGGGAAGCAATGAGGACCACCATGAGCACCTAACGACTCAGTCCCTCAAGGGGAAAGGGGATTGCCAGAGAGAGGTGCTGAGTGGAAGCAACTAGGTGCTAAAGTGCCAACAGAGTGCTCATGAAAGTCCACACAGATGTGGCCAGCCAAGAAAACGAGGCGAAAGAATAGCAACAAAGCCGCAAACTGAGTTGTTGCCAGGAGACGGTTAAGATAGGCAACAAATATACATATATACAAAAGCGATGACTTTCAAAAGCTAAAAGAAGCTGGAAACTGGTAGACTTTTGTTACGAGATAAACCCTAATGTGGTTGCATTGGCTACGTTGTTGCAAAGAACGAAAGGAAATTTCCTACATCCTACATTAAACAATCTAAGGCGAAGAAACTCAATCTTATCCAAATTATATCATATTATCAATCGTGCCTCGTAGCCATTAAAGCATTTTCATATTTGTGTTTTATACAGATAATATTTGATATGTGTCTGTACTTTGATCAACATAAATATATGATTTATTTATTTAACACACTTCTTAACTGATGTTCATGAAGTGCATCGGTAATATGCTGAAGTTTGCTCATACCGAAATCATAGGCTATACTTTCAATATTTATATTTATGTGGTTTTCATTACAATCGGTCAAAAATCGATGACCGATGGAGGTTTACCTCTTATAGTCTCTTATAACTGCATGATGCAGCAAGCACCTTGTATTTATTTATCTTTTCGAAATGAATAATAAATCAGTTAATTAAAATACAGATTTGCACAACTGCAAATAAAAATTCGTATAATAATAATAAGTAAATATAATAATACGAAATAAATGTAAAAAATATTCCATTTCTATTTTGCTTTCAACATTAAATTATAATAAATTAAAAACAAAAAACAAAAAAAATCATTGCAAAAAACCTGAAATACTCACAGTGAACATACTATACAAGTGATGAAAGTTTCGAGTGTTGATATTCAATAATGTGAGAAATGTATAT
The DNA here is from genome assembly GCA_035041535.1 of Drosophila cognata. Taxonomy (NCBI): domain Eukaryota; kingdom Metazoa; phylum Arthropoda; class Insecta; order Diptera; family Drosophilidae; genus Drosophila; species Drosophila cognata. The sequence continues at coordinate 2,528,023 of JAWNLC010000688.1, read as the reverse complement.
CCTCTCGTTCATACGGACAGACGGATAGACGGAAAGCCAGACGTAAATGACTGAACTAAATTTAAATTGAGGTGAACAAAGACATCATCATGAAAAATGAACATTTTATGGCGTTCACAAGTTAATTTAAATATAATTCAATAGAAACAGCTGCATTATATGAACAGCTTTATTTAAAATACTTTTGTGAAAATTGCGTAAATCATGGAAGTGCACATATTGTTGTCCCCTGCTTGGTTGCTTGCACAAGTTTCTTTTGCTCAAATATGCCACAAGTTTCTTATCAAGTTGTCGTCAGCCATTTGCAACAGCACCCAACGCTGAACATTGCCACTGTATCCAGTTGCGATAAAGCTCCCTGGCTGTTGCCATGATTAATGTTCAAATTAAACAACGCCAGGCTGACGTTAATGACGACAAAACAGAACAACGACAACAGTATTGCAACAAACAATGAGAAAAAGTAACTAAAAAGTTATTACCATAAACAACAAAGGGTTGCCAGATAATGAATTGCGCATAGTCGGGTGACTCAGTGCCGCCACGGGAATAAAGCAATTTCAGTATGCATAAATAACTATATAAAAGTATATATCTTTATCACGGCTATGCCAATTTGCTCAGTTAAATGCCACAACTTGTATTAAGTTCAGTGATTAAACATAATTTAATTTAGCTAATCAATCAAATCAGAGCCATGATCAAACCAAATACCCCATTAACAGTGTCAGATATTACACATCTCTATCTCTCCCTCTCTATATCTATCTCTACGCTGGACGATTAGTTTTCATCTGAAATGTTATGAACGGACTTTGTCTGTCCCTGAGAGTCATGCGATCGCAATTTCGCTTCGCTTCCGATTCAATTTCGCAATTCAATTAGCGACCCGATGACGAAATGAATGATTGAGGTGGCAAGCCACTCTCGCCCTGCGGCTGCCCCAACTTGGGCATTATTGATTGGATTTCTAGCGGCGAGAGAAAAAAAAAGTGTGGCATTGATGTGCAGCTGATATGAAGCCATTTATGGAGCACTGCTGTTTGTGCCATCATGGCAAAAATATCAATTAATTAACGGCATGATTTAGTGTTAATCAAGCGCCAATACATTATACACATCATCGATAGATAGGTTAAGGCGTCGGGCTCCCCTGGGGTTGACTCAATGCACCACATTTATGCCAGCATTCCACACCCTGGGCCGCCTCTGTAAGGCCATCAATGGAAATTGGCAACATACATCATAAATTTAAGAGAACTCTATTGAAATTGCTGGCTGATGACAGCAAACGCTTAAAACAAATGCAAAAATAAAAAATATTCACAATATATTACAATTGACACAATTTTGATAAACAAATAAACAAAAGCAACGTAATTTCATGGCGTACTATTAAATATGTGCGCCGTATTGTCGATAATATATACATATATAAAATATAATATAATTAGTTTTGATTCCAATTAAAATGTGCAGTTTACGCGGACTTTTACACAAATCCACTACTCATAATCTGTATGAGGGATAATTTCAATGAAATTGAGTAAATTTATTTTTATTGTGAATTGGGTTGCCTGCACTGCGACCTATTCCATTCGCCCTTCCGAGTCTATAGCTCCTCCATCAAGCCCAGTTCCTGCACGAATGCTAGAATCCTTGTTGGGTTGAGGGCTTCTATGTCTTTGAATCTCGTAACATGCATCCCTAGGATGGTGCATTTTTTGCTGGTTGAGGCGACACATTCTGCTGGGATGTGCATTGAGGGTTCGCTCTCGCTTTCACTGCTATAAATACCTATTTTAGTTAATCCATAATGTCCTGTCAATAGACTGGTGCGTATCCTAAGCCTGTTCTTCCCCATGGTTATTGCTTGCTTAAATCGTTTTTGATTATAGCCACCCAAAAGACATTTGGTTTGTATGAATCCTGGTGCCTCTGGCCAGCTCTGTTGTTGCCTCTGTCTTTCTTCATTTCTAAGTTGCAGCCGTATTGTGTGTCTTGCCACAAAACTGCCTCTCTGCCCCCATTCTTGCTTGCTCATTAATTAATTAAACTAATGTAAAATGCTATATACACAACTTGATTACGGTTATTAGTACTCAAAGATTCGGTGTCTATTGCAAAACTATTTATCAATTCAGTTTACTCTCTGTTTACAAATCATTTCAATAATTTGCATTCTTAAGTAGATGTATATACAATGAGGTAGGTGCAAGGTCTACTTATTTGTTCACATAATTTTCTAGTTTCCCATTTATATATTCAAAATGCATATATCCCCTTTAGCCAAGTGTTTGCTGGGTACATCTGCATGCTTGGTCGGCTACCATGATTGAATGAATAAATAAAAGTGTTCGTTGACTAGTGAATAAAAAGCATTGTTGACCAAGTGCCAATGAACAACAACAACAACAACAAGAACAACATCAATAAAAACCAGAAGAGCTTTGAATATGCTGCAATAATAATCAATTGGCCAATTCATGTTGCTAATTGCATTTCTTGTCAAGCGGCAAATGGCTTTCAACTCTCGCACCATACAAATTGCTTTGAGCAGCACTTGATTTGATTTCGATGTTGTTTTTTATTTATTTTTTCATTGTAAACACAAATACTGTACACGGAAAACTGATGAACTGAGCGACTTACCGACCAATTGACTGAAAGTCAGAGAGAGAAGCACGTGTTCGCAGGACGACTTAAAAGAGGACACGTGCCAAGCATTTGAGCTGTTTACATCATTCCGATAATTATACTTGAAATATTATGTGCACGTAGGTATATACATATATATTTGTGCGATTGGACGAGCAAAGGCTGAGTTCCATTGAAACGGAAGTGGATGATGGACCTTTGATTAGCCAGTAATTGGACCAAAGGACAAAAAGTCTAAGATTCCGCCAGTTCAAAAGCACGTAAACTACGTAATGAAGTGGAGCACATGGTGGAGCAAATGGTCATACAATTCTTTGTCCTATCCTCGCAGGAGATTAACAGCAATCTATCTTGCAAACTTTGTGAGTATAGGCCAGTTATAAATGAGTATATACTCCAAATTTGAAGCCGGATGGATATTCTGAAATATGAAGTCATACAAATAAAGATATGTAATCATGTTGTGCAAATTTAACGCAATGTGAAACAAGACAACAATTGTAAAATAAATTGCCTGCGCCCGAAAGAAAATGCATCGTTCAGTTGACAACCAATTTCACAGAGCCATAAACAATGCAAGCCAAACGTTTGTCAGCAATAATAAAAGCCCGCAATGCAACAGCAACCAATTTAAACATGGCTAAAGCGACTCAATTGTCAGGCGCATTGGGATATATGTATAAAAAGGAACAGCAAATGGCCAAAACATTTCTGTTGTGGCAACAATTGTTAAATATGCACGCCCACAACCGCGTGGCATGCTGACCACTGGATGGGCTTTAAGCCAGTTTAGCATATGGCATAAATGCGCCTGGTCCAATTATTACGAATAGTTGCCGAAATTGTGTTGGAATTTTCGATGGGAATTATCGAAGCGTGAGCTTCTCTAAATAAGCGTCAAACAGAAAGCGAACAATAAACATAACCAGCAGACTGGTCGCGGCGGGGCGGGGCGGGGCGGGGTGGCTATTAGGTGGTGGGCGTGGCAATATATTCCTGCTAATTTATGCAAATTGCATCGTTTGGGGGTCCGACTGTTAATAAGCACACACATTCGCACACACACACACACACACACTCAGCGCACACACACAGCGCACACACACGCAGCGCACACACCATAAATAGCACTGCGGGAAATTTGTTTGCCTAGGGCCTTAAACTATGACAGGAAAATCGAACTTTAACCAAATGTTTTTGTAGTTTTTTTCTGCTGCTAATTGACTTGCATGGAATTTCGGAATTAGTGGAAAACTAAAAGCAATTATGAAATATTTTTAAGGAATTGCAATTAATTCGTATTTTATAGCCCGATTCTGTTATGCCAAACATTTTTTACACACACTTTTCGCGATGCCATTATGAAACTCCGTTGTCCAAATGAAAAAATTAATTACTGTGCGAAACCAATAACTAAAAAATTCGCAACATACTTTATGAATGTTGAATGTTCATAATGTTTCCCTTATGGGAAAATGTACAAGCAACAACTATTCAAAGTGGAATCAGGCTAAAAGACAGAGTGTTTGCAAAAATTAATAATCGAATTCAGATTCAAATGTAACTGGAAATCAGTTCAGATTCATGTCACTAACAACTACAACTACAGATGAGATTGGATAGGACTTAAAATGACATTAAAACCAATAATTTTAGCAAAAAGTTATATTGTTCGTGTAATCCTCTTACAATGCCATTAAATACAATTGTTCTTGAGTTCAGCACTCGTGCTAAGTATGTGTAGTCAGCAGTTATTAACCAAGAGTTGCCCGACTTTGTGGCTGATTTTTAGTCTTATTAAAGTCTTAAATGCTGTCAAATGTTCCCTGCAGTGCAGTTTTTAAAGCTCTTAATATATCTCTGTGACAAATCACCAGGAGCTCTTTGCATAAGGTGTGCATAAAGCACCTGAGAAATATGGGCCATGGTGTAACCCAATGAACAAGGAACAAAGGGCGGATATATGGGATTTTTAGCCTGCAGTTGAGACCACAATAGCACTCAACGACACCAACAATGACGCAACCACATCAAAGGGTGGCCATAGCCAAATTTGGGTTTTTCACAAAAGGTGCAAGTGTGTTTGCTAAAAGCCAAAAGCGAGTGCCTATGCTAGAAGGGGTAAGCCAAGGTGGCCTGCTGGGCAGGAGTAATGGTAAAAACCGCAGGAATTTACAACTTCAGCTTGGCTGCAGTTGGTTAACAATGCGAGAAAGTCAACAGTAAAACACACACATACATATATAATTGAGTGGACAGCATGGGAGCCAACCAACAAGGTCCCAAGCCGGAGGTGTAATGGGGAATAATGTTAAACTCTCGTTTACAGGGATGCCTCGAAACTAACCACTAAGGATAGGAAACATGACAGAAAATACCCTCTTCAGGTTGGCAACAATTAGTAATTTAATAGGCAGCTGCTTAAACTGAATGAATTGAGTGTTATTTTAAAATAGGGCATATTAAACTTAAATTTATACAAGTTAAATTGAAACAGAAAATAAAAAAAATTCATTTTAATTCCAATGCAAAAAATAAATTCTAAATAAATGAAAATTGAAGAGAATTCACAAGCCTTTGAAGAACAATGCACTTAAAACTATGTAACAGTTTTGGCTTATACAATTAATTGTTGTTTGTTTTTGAATTTTTATGAAAACGCCACAGAGCAGCTAACTGTGTGGCACAAGCCAACTCGAAGGTGTACCAAAGATTAAGTGCGGTTAACATTTGGCAAACAGAGACAGCTGGCGAGGAAGCGGGCGAGTGGGTGTTGGGTGTTGGTTTTTGGGTGTTGGGGGGTGGTTACGGCTTTTGTTTATGTTGCACTTTACACTAGGCAGGCCAGGCCACACACTTCATAAACACAACCCACACCAAGTGCACTTGACACACGAGGCCCAGCATGTTGACTGGGTGTTTTTGTTGTAATAGTGTTGTTTGTGTCTGTGGATTGGATGCATGCAAATTTGCTAGCCATATTTGCCATTCTGCACGTGTGTGTACATATGTGTGTGTGTGTGCGTGTGTGTGTTTGTTTGTGTTGTTTATGTGCTGTACTTGTACTTGTTGTTTATCCAAAAATTATACGCCTCACATGCCGCCTCGCCGCCCTCTATTCCGTCCAATCTCTAGCAGAGAGCAGAAGGCAGCTAAACATTTGCCAAGCTTTTGACTGTCAGGCAACTGTGTCTGCCCCCCGCCTTCTATCTCTGCCACCAATCTCTCTACTATCCTCTGCTTTTCTATGCCTTGTTGTATGCAACAGAATTTGCCACACTGCCACACACTTGCTGCGCAGACTGCGTTCTGTACATTTACGGCATTTTCCCCAAGCATGCAACAACTTGTAACTTTCTTGCCGATCTGCCTAAGCCAAGGGTCGGATAAGTTTGTAATTAGCAAGTTGCATACACTAACTTTTAATTAATTAATTGCACACTCTCCAGATTTGAGATGCGCTGCTCTAATCCATAAATCAAATCAATTAGGAGCATTTAACTATTATTAATGCTTATTGATTCGTTGTTTTGAATCCAGTTCAGAGAGCACATAACCCCTGCAGAGCAGCAAATATCTTTCAGATATATAAAGTTTATTCACGTTATTTGCGCCCCTCCTCAGCGAAACTCTAAGCCAGCTCAGCATAAATTCTAGCTATGCTGAATTCCGAGTGCGACACAAACTTTTGATGGATTCTGTTGACTGAAAATAGTATTGAGTGCACTTTGCTGGCTTATGCGATAGTTCTTGAGCTATGTTCATTCCCCCAAGCAAAGCTACTGCTTTATAGCCTTTCGCCACATCATCATCAGCAGCAGTAGCAGCAGCAGACATGTCCAGCCACAAGCTGCACGACATGCGAATCTTGGTCTGGTCAGAGACGTAGCTGAGGGCGGGGGGAGGATGACTACCATAAACTGCATAAATTTTTAATAAGCTGAGCACACAAAATGCGAGCAGGGGACTGAAGCTGACAACAACTACGTTGACAGCGATGCTAGCTTTGAAGTTGCAGTCGTTGCAGTCAGTCTTTGCAGTTGCAGTTGCAGTTACAGCTGCCTTCTGTGGCAGCTTCCTGATGCCGCTCGTCAGCTGGCATCAAAAAGTGCAGCAATCGTTGCAGCACATGTTCAACTTGCCTGCCAAATGGCATACATTGTGCTAAGTGCATTGGACAGCCCTGCAAATAAGCTCAACCACTCCATTCATCCATGGCCATCACAATTTGTGCCTGAATTGCGGTTGCAGATAACAGCAACGATTACAACAACCACAATCAAAACAAAACACCAAACGTTGCCTGCATTTTTGCCATTCGATAGCACAATGAAAGCAAAACCAAACCGAACACGATAGCAGCTACATACATATATAAAAACGCAGAGACAGGTGTGAAAATAAAGCCGTTAAAACAATTCAGCCAACACACTTAACAATGCTCTCTGGTGCGGAAGAGAGAACCCTCGAGTTCTTATATGATATTTCTTTTACGCTTATAAATCTCGCCTACAGAAACTTTAACAGATTTCATTTACATAAATGTTGTCTTGGGATTATTATTATGCTTCTTAAAGAAAAATCTAATTTCTTATTTCCAATTCTTTCTGAATAAATATATGAATATGAATTTACTCATATTTGCACACATATATAAATATACAATACTATTTAAAGAACTTGTTTTTGAGCATCTCACTGCACCTAATTAATCTGACTATAATAAAATAAGAACATTTTTGTCCTTATTAATACTGCATAATAATTATTTATAATATTTTTGAAAGTGTTTTTGAGTTAAGGCCGTACTACGAGCTGACTCTGTCTACTCCGATGTTTTCAATAAATATTCAATCAATTTATTGTCAACATAAATTAAGTTAGCAGCTACATAAATAAATTTGAAATGGCGCTGGCAAATTACACATGTAAATTATAAAAAGAAAATTAAAATATATATCGAAATAAAGAGTAAAAAGTAATTTGCATATATGCAGATATATTTGAAAAGTGATAACATGCCAAATTCACACGAGACAAGCAAATTCACACGGGCAAATTTAAACATGGTTTTTAAAATAAACGACAACAGTTAAATAAGTAATTGGGGAGCACACACACAATCTGAGAGCACTCCAATTCCTAGAAGTACTTGCTGTAAGTAAATCAAGAATTACGACATTAAGCTGTGGAAATCTGCTTGACGCAAAAGGTTTTACTTGTGAAAGTCATTGCTTAACTTGGGGGCATTTCAAGAGTGCTTGCATGTTAATTTGCCGCACATGGCATCAACCGATTAATCGATTGCGCAACCGAATCGTACACCCGCACTCGAAATACCATCCGCAACCCAACCGTGCCTCTGTCCGGCCATCCAACCGTCCGTCCGTCCAACCGTGCCTTGTTGATTGCCGCTTTCGTCGATTGCAGTCAGATTTATTGCCTAGAATTACGTACGAGCCGTGTTCGACAGTGGAAGAGTGCTTTTGACAAACCGAATATCGAAGCAATTTGCAGTTTACAACTGAAGCGAGACTCAATCTCAGTCTGGCAATCCATTCGATTCAGTTAAAAGTTAACTTTAACAAGCATAAATATTTTAGTGGAACACATTTTCATATCACATATATCCCATTCATCCAAGCAATCTTGCATACACATCTATAAAAACTATTGGGATTTGAAATCGAAAAAACGCTAAATAAAAGTGAAGTACAAAAATAAACTCTGACATATTGGAAATAGTTCTCATAGACTCTAGGTTCAGTGGAACAGACCGACACGGATAAATAGACTCTTTTGAAACTGTTCCAAATAATCAAAAACAAATAAAGAAGCAAAAATAAACAATGAATTCTGAGTAAATAGAGAAATTATTTATGAAAACCAAAAGATTACTTCTTTAAGCTAACAATAATAAAAAGAATAAGCAATGTAACAAAAAGACAAAACAATTTTAACCAGATTTTCGGATTAGCTTTCATTTTCATGTTTCAAATGAAATCCACAAAAACGAATAGATTTAGCCATGCAGTTCTTTAAGTTGCATCCTGCATAGATGATTAATGTTTATTTTTCGCAGGCTTACATATCCAAGAATCGAATTTTACATATTGTTTTCACTTTCCGCTAGTATTGGTGTGCCAAAGGCAATATTGTGTTTTCCATTGCACCACAGCTGGTGTCCTGTTTTGGAATGTTTTTGCAACACTTGAAACTGTCTTGTTATGTGGCCCATTTGCACTAAGCTGCCAAACCCTGCGAGCTATTTTAATTTATTTCAACTGAACACCACACATGTTGTCGACAGCTCTGATCCAGCTTAACTGCAACATACACGCAGTTACAGATATGCCCCAAATTAATTTGCTAGTAAAAAAAACAAGTATCAATAATATTGAAGAGCACCCAAGCTGTGGCATGCGGCTTATAGATCTAAATATACATTCATTAATGAATGCAAAATAAAGAATGACACGTTCACAAATATTTGTTAGAATACCATTTTGCATACCGAAGCTGTTAGAATTTTCGTACCTGATATTTGCATAACTTGTGTCTTGTGGTTATGCAAATTTGTGTTTGCATTCATTGTTTACACTTTGATTATTTGCAGAACATGTAAAACAGCCACAAAGCTTTCACTTGTCAAATTATTCATACTTTCGTTTCAATTTATATGTTTTTGGCTTTTGCATAATCGCATTTCTTATTGGCAATCAATCAACTGTTTGCCAAAAGTAAATTGTGCGAATTTTTATTATTCTTTAATAATTGAATTGAAAAAATCCAAACAGAATCGAAAGTTGAATTTGTAAGTTTGCAAAGTGTAAGCGATTTAATTGTGAAATATGTTGCAGAAGTAAAAGAAACAGAACTCAAAACCACATTAGCCAGCTGCCACAGTTGATTATGAAATCAATAATTTGTTAATTTGTTTCGGATCAAGATGTTTTGTGAGTAGGAGTGATGAGGGAGCATTGCAAATACAATATAGAATTTAAAGCAAAGTAACTTGGTTTACATTAATTATCACTTAAATGGGTTTTTTGAATTAACTTAGCATATATCAAATAACGAATAACAATTGGTTGCTATGCTTAAATTAATAATCTAAGCAATGTAGGAAGCAGTTGCTGCTGGTTAACAATATTTCTCATAATTCTTTTATTTAAATTCATTTTTTTAATAACACAAAATACACACTCAAAAATTAATGTAATAATTTCTGTACTATTTATTTATGTCGTAATTTTCTTACTGGCAGTTTTACAGCGTTAATCAATAAGAAGACGATATTCTGCAGTTTATGTTGGATTTTATCTAAAACGAAGTACATTTGCATGTTATGATGAAATTCATTTTGACATAAGATCAGAGTTGCCAGATTGTTACATTGCATATATTATGGTCACATTTGCAACAATTTATTTATGTTAAACTAGTCCAAATATCAATATTAAAAGTCGAAGTAGTCATTTGAGTGCAATAACAATTAAATAAACCAGAAGTCACTGATATCTTCGACTGAGGTCCACCTGCCCGTACATAAATTTAATTGCTGTAATTGCCCAAAAATGGGGCAACCATATTTGTTTGTTGCACACACAATTTCCAGGCAATTTGCAATTTGCAATAAATTTAAGACCAAATGCAACTCAATGGAAGTCGTATAAATAAATACGTATATTAGAAAGCCATTCATTGACATTTCCAAATAACCAGAAACTAATTTGGTTTGTTGACTCACCGTAAAATGTTTAACCAGCAATTTACATTTATTTTCCAGGCTAAATAACAAACCCAATCCCGATGACAAAGCAACAGTAACCACAAACAAACTGTACTATATATATATATATATATTTATATGTACATTTATGTATGTAGAATTTTTCAACATGTGGCTACTGATTGTGGGGCTTCATTTGGCCAGTGGCAGCCCAACGGAATCACAACCAGAGTGGCTATTGCCCGGAAACAGCAACAGCAGCAGCACCAGCGGCAGCAGTGGCAGCAGCACAGCAGCCAACTACTATCCGAATGATACCATCTATAGTACCCAATCTGGAGAGTACTTGCCACAGGCCACTGGCGGCATCAGTTCCGTTCACAGCACAGATCTCCCAACCTACGAGCATTGTATCGCCACGCGCAATTCATTTGCGGATGTGTTGACGGTGGTGCTGTATGGCCTGGTCTGCATTGTGGGCCTGTTCGGCAACACGCTGGTCATCTATGTGGTGCTGCGCTTCTCCAAGATGCAGACGGTGACCAACATCTACATACTCAATCTGGCCATTGCGGACGAGTGCTTCCTGATTGGCATCCCCTTTCTGCTCTACACGATGCGCATTTGCAGCTGGAGCTTTGGGGATCTGATGTGCAAGGCGTATATGGTGAGCACCTCCATAACGTCCTTCACGTCCTCCATCTTTCTGCTGATCATGTCCGCAGATCGCTATATAGCCGTTTGTCATCCGATATCGTCGCCGCGCTATCGCACCCTTCACATTGCCAAGTTGGTATCGGCGCTGGCGTGGAGCACCTCGGCTGTGCTGATGTTGCCCGTGATGCTGTATGCAAGCACCGTCGAACAGGAGGATGGCGTCAACTACTCGTGCAACATTATGTGGCCAGATGCGTACAAGAAGCACTCGGGCACCACATTCATATTGTACACATTCTTTCTGGGCTTCGCGACGCCGTTGTGTTTCATACTCAGCTTTTATTATTTGGTCATCAGGAAGCTGCGCTCGGTGGGACCAAAGCATGCGACCAAGTCCAAGGAGAAGCGTCGCGCCCACCGTAAGGTGACTCGCCTGGTGCTCACCGTCATAACGGTCTACATATGCTGTTGGCTGCCCCACTGGATGTCCCAGCTGGCGCTGATCCACTCGAACCCGGCGCAGCGCGACCTATCGCGCCTGGAGATACTCATATTTTTGTTGCTAGGCGCTTTGGTGTATTCCAATTCGGCGGTGAATCCCATTCTCTATGCCTTCCTCAGCGAGAACTTTCGCAAGAGCTTCTTCAAGGCATTCACCTGCATGAACAAACAGGACATTAACGCCCAGCTCCATCTGGAGCCCAGTATATTTACCAAGCAGGGCAGTCGCCGACGTGGCGGCTCCAGACGCCTCCTGGCGCCCAATCAACAACAACAACAGCAGCAGCAGCAGCAGCAGCCTCCGCTACCGGCCAACCAATCGGGCAACAACAACTCCTCAACGACCACATCATCGACAACGACAGCGGAGAAAACGGGCTCCACAAGTGCCCAAAAGTCGTGCAGCTCCAATGGCAAGTTGACTGTGCACGGAGAGAACCTCATCATCTGTCTGGGCGAGCAGCAGGAGGCGATTTGCACAACGATGCGCCGCGGCTCGAATCAGATGCAACAAACGGATCTTTAGAAAGTATCTACAATTTTAATGAAATACAATTACATTTTAAAAGTAAGCCGTGTGCCGAGTACTAAGTAAAGTTAAGTCTGTGTTTCGAATATCGAATAATTGTTTCCACTTATTGCAAATAGTCACTTTCTCTTGAACAGTATTATCCGATTGCCCCCCAAAATAGTCATAAATCCAAATACTGCCCCCTTTTGTGTTTTTGCTAATTTTTAATGCCATATTTATATACTAAGCGAAATCCTTTTAAATGTATTTAATACGACGATTTTACTGCTAAATATATATATGTATAATGGTTAGAAGCGCTCAAACCTAATGCAAAGGTTTTTAACTGACAGGCGGACCGCAAAAGGGTTTGAAGATGGAGCTTTGCTTTTTTCTAAATGTGTAGCATTTAATTATACCAGAATTAAGGCAAATTAAAATGTGTAAATGTGCTTTTAAGTGGATCAGTAAATAAAACTAAAATAATTGAATTGAAAATAAAACTGAATTTAAACAAATGAGAAGATATTTGGAATTGAGTTGCGCAATGCAATGTGAAATGCAATTAAGTTGCTGACAACGAAATCCAGCTTTAATTATGCCATTAAATCGTGATAACAGCCACATAAAATTGTTATGTCCATCTAAAATTTGGAAATGCAACACGATATTTTGTAATTCCATTGAAAATGACCAACTACCCTTGGGAATGGGTCAAATGGCTGCGATGAAATTGTGTAGAGTAAACAACAGGCAGAAGGAAGCAGCTCTGATTCCACACATTGCATATTATATATATTCCATAAATTCATAATGGAATTAAGATCTTCGGGTTGCCTTAGATAGCTATTCTTACTATGAATTAGATCGGGCCAAGGACGTCTAACAAAGTATACAGAAAGAACTAATAATCTGCTTGGATGTTCCGATCAGATTGTGTTATTGGAAGTATGTTCTCAAGAATACTTCTCGTTTTTGATACGCACAATCAGCCCAAAATAGAAACCTCCATTTGTCTGGGAACCATTGTCTGATTATAGGAATATTGAATACCTGGCCAAAAGCATCGAATTTATTCAGAATATTATAAATATTTAAGGTTAAAAGCAGTTGCCAACTCTTAAGTTGTTGGTAAAGGAAACGAAGACTATATTAAATGAAATTTAAAGAGCGCTTAAGTGAAGCCTGGTGGAGACACATTTGAAGACGGCGGCGCCAGTGCGGCGCAAATGATAAAAGATTCCACGTTCCACGTACCGTGGCGGACAACGAGATGCATTAACAGCGTAATCCAATCAGAGCCATAATGAAATGCCGAGTGCCAGACACACTCCCAATGGGAGGTGGCAGGAGAGGCAGAGGCACAGTGGACAAGCAGGGGAACAGTGGCCAGTTAAGCGGCAGATGACAACTGCAACAGACAGCGAGAATTGCACTGGGTGGTAAATGCTGCAAGCAGCCAACAAGCATTCAACATTCCGTTGAACCCCCTTTCGGAACGTGCGTCGGTCACGTTTTATATTTCACGGCATTTCGCATTGCAGCAGACACCAATCTGATGTTGGAATATGTTTCACAACACACGTTTTAGATTGGGCCACACTTGTTTGGCCTAATGGGGTGCCGGCTCATTGACTGGCTAAATACAGTAGATCTGGCTGTATACATGCTTCTCAGTGGCACATCTTGAAGTCTGCCACACACAGAAAACATTTAACTTACCTGTAGCCTTGAGTAGCATATGGCAAAATCAATTTATCAGTTGCCCAACCGCAATGCAGACTCGCCTTGCGGTCAGTCAGACTGTCAATCACAGGTGGAATTTAATTCTACTGAAATTTACCACAAATGACTTCCGAAAGCTAACTGGAGCATTCAACTTTAAGATATTTCAAAAATCAATAAGTGGACTCCTACTTTCGAATTGTATAAAATATGTATATTTCAGTAACAATTTTAAATTTTAATTGAAATTTAATTGGACGCAAGTGAGTAGGTATTCCTAATGTACTTATTCCTAGACAACAGCTTCAATATATTAAATCAAAATCAATCATCATCGCTGCTATTGATTTTAGAGTTTTAGACTCAAAATAAACTTTACAAAAATAAAATAAAAATATGAAAAAGCAAATATGGCAAATATATAATCGTAATATACCCCATGAGTGAAACAACAGCAGAGATTATAGCTCGGTTGGCAAATGTAATCAACTAATTAAAATGAGAAACAGCCGCAATGCAGATATGTAATTCTCTGCAACTGATTGGAAAACATTTCGAGTGTGGACAGGCAAACAATTATGGCCAATTTGTTGCCAGCAGCTTCAAATGTTTGTCAACGCAAGCTGCAGAATAAATGCATAAATCTTTTTGCCAAACCGGGGCTCGGTAAGCCGTAATTCTCTCCGGGTGAAAATCAAAGTAGCAGCAGCGCATTCAAAGTCAAAAGTAATAATGAAACCAAGGTGGAAAAAGAATGAATGACTGACTAATAGAAACAGAAGGAAACCAAGCAACAGGAATGAATTCTCACAAATTTGCACTTCTAAAAGTTGTTGCACAGTTGTTGAGCTCACAAGACATCCCCGCCCCCTGCTTGCCACTCTTGCAACAGTTGGTGTAAGCAAGCCCGCAATACACAGCAGCTCAGCGGACGGCTTAGTCGATCCAGCGAGAAGTACTTTTCCAAAGATTTGCCCATATTTAAAGTAACATTCGTTTTCACTCTACCGCAGGGTAGTTCTAAAGACCCGGATCCGGCTTCCTTGCTGTGGAATAATCGTGCTGCAGACATTATGTTGGCACGCCGGAGCGCATAAATCAATGCCAGCACTGGCAAAAGGCTGGTAGCCAAGTTCCTAAACTTGATTTAATGCCCGTGCACAGTTTAAGCCAAAACAAAAATAAATATGCAAGATGACTTGAGCAGAGAGTCGTTAAAAGCATTTGCCTGAAGTATCGATATAAGTCAATAGAGGTGATGATTTTCTTTAAGAAAAGAAACAATATTACATAATTATAAACAAAATTTAAATTTATATATTTCGCTGCATATACATATAGGAAAGTCATCTAATAGTTCTCAAAAGCTAGGCCGTAAATTCAATGAAAACATTTAATCTTCGAAAACAGCAAAATTTATTTAGAACTTTCAGTACATTTTTTTTTTAGTCATTGTTTAATTTATTTTGTTTTTTAATAATTGGTATTATTTGTTTGTAGTAATGTTTATATGTACAATAACTATTTAAGAGACGCCAGTTAAATTCCGTCCTGAAAGGGTAAATATACCCAAATCGGATAGTCAAATTGTTGGTTATTTAGCTGCAGCTTTATTCATTTCAATAGCTTCGTTGTGATACTTGAACTATTTTTCATGTTCTATGCCAATTAGCAGTTCTGAACCAGACGCAAATGCTTTCCATTCCTGCCATAAAACAAATCTGAATTGGAATGAGATTGCTATTTGGCCGCCCAGCTGCATATCCGCTAATCTCGTAAAGCATGATATGCTGCTAACTAAGTTGCTTCCGCTGTTCTCAATTTGCACCGCCCACTCAACACACACAAATTGAGTGGCAACTCTCAGAGTCGCGACCCAAACAACAACGGTGAGCACAGAAAAAAACGTGAAAAACATCCTCGAGTGAGATACAACGAAAACTTTCGCTACACCCGCCCCCTGCTTATCCGCCATTTCCTCATTTCACCCATCTGGCAATCCCCTTGCCGTATTCAACCAATTTTTGTGGAGCTTTTGCGCTTGCTGAATTTCCATGCCAAAAGCGTAACAATATTTACGTAGCCAAGTCAAAGTGAAAGCAACGTAAAAGTGCAAAGAATAACAATAAGAAAATTTCATGATTGTATTTAAGCGAAAAATGGTTACCAGAGCAGGGATTAAACAAACGATTGCAGAACAACCAGCAAATGGGAATAGAATTTGAATTTGAGCAGAAAACTTGGTCTGGCCCAAAAATCCTTGGCCATCAATAGACGGAAATGTTTTGTTCGCACTGCAAGTTATTAGACCGTGTCCATAGTTTCAGTTACGACAAACTAAATGCCAATTTAAGTTGCCAGCAGCAGCAGCAGCAGCAGCAGCAGCAGCTGCTGCTCACAGTGCTCCTCTGCATTGTGGTGCTGTATCCGGGATCTGTTTCGTTCCTATGGCTGCAATTTTCTATGCAATTACAGCAACGACGACCAGCAAAACTTGTATAATTGATATATGTGGTTGTGCAAGTTGCAACTTTCTAATGGAGCTGCTTGCCCGCCTGCTTGCCATCCTGGCAGCAGCATCAACAACTGTGCGAAAACTTGGTCAGAGGCAAGCAGCCAACCACGCCGCAAAGTCTGCGGTCTTTTTGGCGAAGAATGGTATGCCAAAATTGTAGTTGCAATGTGTCTTGAGATTGAAATCTGACACGGTTTTGATTAGCGGGTAATTGGTTTTGAGGTGGGCTCTGCAACACCTATGTTAATTGCCTTAGGTTAGCAGCTCTTTCCATCATTTTGTAATTGTAGGTTGGTATTATTGATCTTAGTTTCTGTTGCAAATGTGACCATAATATATACAATGTAACAATCTGGCAACTCTGTGTATGTAATATAACGATCTGGCAACTCTGATCTGATGTCAAAATTAATTTCATCATAACATGCAAATGTACTTCGTTTTAGACCGCCAAATTGTATACTTTGCGCACCAGAATCGGACTCGCAACCCAAATTCGTTTCAGTTTAACATCCTCGATTCTTGTCATATATGAAATTTAAAAAACTACAATTACGAACCTAAATACCACACAGAGTCCACAGTTTATTCATTTATTCCGCAATACCATAATCTGCTGTTAAAACCATTAAGCTGCTCATTCTGCCTGACCTTTTTAATGCAGCCATCGCTTGCTTTGACACTCGCCTCGCATGCAGGCGACGACCAAAACATTTAAATGCCATTTCAATTATGTGCCCTGCGCTCTGTGCGATAGCTGCAGTCTGCTCCGCACACCTACAGCTGCGTGCCGCAAGTCTTGAGGGGAGGGTAGGGGAGTGGCTGTCAGGGCTTCCGGTTCGTTAGGAAAGTTCACGCACAAATTAACACGCAGCAAGTGCAACTGCCAGAGCACAAAGTACATAAAAACAAAACATAATTTCAATTTTAATGAGCAGCTAGCCGACAGCACCCCCCGACCCCCCCCCACACAGGATACAGGACCTTTCAAATTATGCAAAAATTTCTGATTAAAACATATGTATATATATATATAGATATTCCCATATACAATTATATTTATTAATATCGACAGACTGAAATCCAATTTGAGCGGCGAATGCACTCAGCCAACTTTTCATTGCATTCGTGCGGGCTTCGTAAACTGCAATTTGATGAGGTTTCAAAAATGTGCAGATCCGATTTGGAATGCCAACGCAGAGGCGGTGGTAGTCAAAGTTCATTGGCATGAAGCTGGCGCTGCTTAACAGCTTTTTACTATATCTTGCAGAGGGTATTATAAGTTGCTCATGCACTGTGTAACGCACTGAAAGAGAGGCATAAATATTATAATATTATTATTGGGAACACAAAAAAAAAGACATTCGCTACTTTAATGGAGAAACTGATTTTTAACATAATAACTCAGAATCAAAAATCGCTCTTTAAAAGCGACAAAAAATTCATCGTATTATGCAGAACGTAAATTCCTAAAATCAAATTATGTGTCTACCTAAAAAGACGTAGTTTTCTTTAGAAAATATTTCTAGTTTTCAGGGTGATTATTTTTCAAATTCGCTTCTGCGAATACACAAATTGACAAGAGCATTAGCCCTTCGTCTTTAGAAATATAGTAGTAACGTTCTGTTCTTGTTTTTTGCCATTGCCCACAACTACAAACCACTTCAAAGGCCGTAAAAAACAAACATATATATAATATATATAATCAACACTTTTTGCATTCTTGGCCGCACATCAAAAGCTTTTTGCCTTAAAATGTTAATTGGACGCAGAAATGTTAAATGTTAAATTATACGAAAGTGCAACGCAAAAAAGAATATCAGAGAACCACGAACTGGCGTGCCTCGGCCAGGGTTTTGCAGCTCTCAACTCTTTGGCTGGGCACAAACATGAGTTGGCTGGCAGCCAGCGCTGTGGCAAGCTTCCGGCAGCGGAGACACCGCGGGGCCAAACATCAACAGCTTTCGTTTCCTTGTGCATAAATTATGAAATACCTCGCAAAACGTATGAGAATAAACGTGCGTCATTTTCATGCCACAAAATTTTCATATGTATGCAACAAGCATTAAATAATACTCGCTGCAAATTGCTCTGGTTGCATTTTGAGGTGGTCATAACTGAATAGAGTGGTACAAGAATAATTGTATTTAATGCTCAAGCTGCTGCATTATATTAATTGGAATTGGAATGCCAATTAAACATGGATAACAAATTAATTGCTTCTGCTCCATTTAATCACATTCTCAGACACATCCCATGATTTAGCCAAAATCTCAAGCGACTCGTTTGTTCAATTAAATCAGGTCACGTTCGATAGCCCTAGCCGCCAGGCAACCATATGAATTCTCCCAAATAGCCCAGTCAGAGCCAACTCAAATTGCGTCCGCACTTCCGCCAAGTCAATGTTGCAATTTGTAGCCAAAATGTGTGCTGGGAAATCGTTTTAGCCCACAATTGTAGCGAAGAGAAATGGGAACGCAACATGCTCCATCCGCTGTGCGATTTTATGTCTTTAAATTCGCATCTGTCATCCTGGTACAAAAAATACGACGCATGATAAATGTGAAATAAGAGCAGAAAATGACGAAGATCAGACAAGGGAATCGAGACGACAAATGACTTTTGGCAAGTTAGAAAATTGAAATAAAGTTGCCAAACTCGTAAATAATATTCAAAAATAAATAATGCAGCAGTGAAAACTAGCGAATGTTGAAAAGAAAGCAAATGCAAAGTATGACTATAATTCTCAGTTTCCTGTCTGATTGACAAACATTGTAATTACAAATGGGAATTGCTTTAAAGGCTTTTGGCTGTTAAACCAGTTAGCAATGCCGCTAAAGTGGGTTTCACTGGATTTACAGTCCGGCGGCATAAGCTGAAGGTGAACCGATTTCATTCAAATGAAATGCAAACAAATTGTGATTCGATTTAATGTCCTATCGGCTGCTGCTCAATTGAAATACTGATCGAATTTCAAAATTAATGAGAACAAAAGAGGAGTTCGAAAAATTAACGAAACGCCAACTTTGCGTTGCGTTAATGAAAGTTGAGCACCTTGAAAGACTTGCAAGGCCAAGAGATTATCTTTCGCTGGTAACAGATGCATTTGGCTAAGCAACCTTAATGGTGGAGGGGAGGGGAGAGGCTTAAGAAGAAGAAATTAGAACGCTCTAGTCGAGGGAGCTCGACTACGATATACCCCGAACTCAGCTGTAAAATGTATGTATTTTAGTTATAATGGCGAATTTCTCTATAACAAGTTCAGCACCCCAAATTTGGACGGACGGACAGACGAACACGGCTATATCGATTCGGTTGTTGCTCCTGTTCAAGAATATATATTCTTTAAGGGGTCGGCGATGCTTCCTTCTGCCTGTTACATACATTTGCACAAAACCATTATACCCTTCTTACCCATTTTGAATGGTTCAGGCTCAGGGTATACAAAGGCAAAGAGATGCGCCAAATGAAAAGCAGCTTAAGATAAAGTAATCAAGGAAATTTTACATTTTATGCAGGAGATAAGCGTGCAGATAAACTGCTTAGCAAAAAGCTGAGCAAAGCTAAGAAATGTGCAAAAATTTGTGATGTAGCTTAAAGAGCCCGAAAGATATTAAATAGATGAAATTAAAATGCGATACAAACAGCAAAAAAAATGTTGTAGTTGCCTTGGCAGCTAAACAGCTAAAGAGAGGATTATATTTATGTTTAAGGCGTAGGAAAATCTCTGAGCCACTAAATTCAGTATAGTTAAGCTAGATCAGAGATTTTCGGAAGAGATCTTAAATATAACTACATCGCATATATATAATCTAATCCACAAGTAATTCGCAAGTCGGGCATTAGTATGAATCAATTCGATTTAGAAGATTTTAACTCAAACTCGTTCGTAAAGAGTTTCCTCGAAACTACAAATTTGGATTTCCAATAATAACATTTTGCAACTAACTCCTTATAAATGAAATGGGCGATCAACTTACCTGAAAACAAACTAATGTTGATGGCAAACCGACTTTATTGATTTTATCTCAATATATAACCATATTTCATGTCAACCAACAGATGGAAAATAACACAGAATGAATGCATGCACATATGAGGAAATGTGAGGAAAACTTAACACGGTCAACAAGAAACAAACAACAGATCGGCCAGCCGAACTCATTTGAAAAGCATTTCAATGAGGCCAATAAATTAAGTTAACACTTCTCACAGCTGACTCAATTCCTTTGCCATATTTGACCCTCAATTGCTGCATTAATAATGAGTTGTGTGCTTGCACGTCCAACAGATTCAATTCCAAGTATTGCAAATAATGCAATTAATTACACTGACACAAATTTTGACATTGTTTTGTAAACCTTTTAATAGCATATTTTCTGTGAGCTTATAATTAATACATGATCAATCATATATATATCATTTATTTTTTTCGCTTCAGTGCGTCAAAGGATAAAGTACAGCGCAGTTTAATGCTGTGCTCCTCTATAAGATTTTTGCTGATGATTTTGATCCGGGCCTTATCACCGATGATAGTATCCTGCATACGAGAGGCATTCTTGAAGCAGTCGCGAACAAGGTTTAAAGCACTCTCCTTGGTGAGATTGGAACAGTACCGGTCAAGGGGCTTACCGATGACAGAGTCAAGATGTGGCCACATGATCGCTCGACCACTTCCCAGAACACTATAATGTAATCGGTTGCGTTCGCCAACATGGTTGTATTCATAAACGGTGCCCCTGCCATATATGTCCAGCCCGGCCAGAATTGTGGGTGTTTGCAATGTGAAGAGTCGGCGGCTTTTGATTGTGCCGGAGGTGATCAGAGCAAGGATCTCAGTATCAATGCCCGAGTCGCTTAGCATGCGTGCACGCCTCTTGACCTCCGTATTCAGCGAGACCATATCTGCCGATCTTCCAAGGCATCCCATTACCGAGATTTGTGTCTTCGGGAAGAGATTGTCCAATTTACTAGTCATGCTGTCATAGTCTGTTGCGATCAGCGCAAAATCATATCCTCCAATTGCCAGGATTGTTCCATAGTTCGTTTGGCTGCTGGCAACCTCTTCACCATTAACAGACTTTTGGTTCGGTCCATTGCCTGCGAATAGGTTGTGATTATGGCTGAGAATATTTAATTCGATTCTTATTTCTAACTCACCATTTGTGAACATGTCACTGTGAGCTATCATATTGATTGATTGGTTTAGTCAAATTCACGTTTTTGGAATATTAAAAATAAAAAGCTCACAAAATTATTGTGATTTTTCTAAACGTTGCGTCGCACAGTTTTGCATTTGAGCAGCAATTGATATTTAATTATCGACTACCGCCACATCAACTATCGACACACTTATCGCTTCCTATCGGAACAAGTTGGTAGCCTAATTTTGAGGCAACTCACTTCTCACAAGGTGGCTCTGGCGATATTACAGTGAATTATGAGTATTGGAATTACAACGTTGACGATCTTAGAGCTGCCCTTCATGAGCTTGACTCTATCGTTGTACTGTTCTTCGACCAATGCTTATGCGCTGTTAACCTTCTGTTAACCAGCGTTGCCAGCGATTTCTATTGTTTGTTTGTGCAAATGTATTTAATAGGCAGAAAGAAGCATAAGTATTTACATTCTTGATCAGGATCAACAGCAGAGTTGATATAGCCATGCCCATCTCAGAGACTATAAGAGCTAGAGACTTCATTATTATATCGATAACTGCATCCACTTCTGGAACATCGATACATTTGCGATAACAATAAGTGCTGCAATTTTGAAGAATCTTCTAATTAATACATAATATACATGTGCATATTAGTGATCGGCTAAGAAACACCGAAGTTTTAGTATAACATAGAATTATAGGAAATATATTCTCATATTGATCTCATTTCTATCAAGCATTTTCTGTATGCATAAATAGGCGCTTGCATGTGTGAGAAAGGGATGACATGATAATCGACGCAAGAGTAAATATGTTTGTGTGTATGTATCTCCAACGCCCCGTTACCTACGATTGCGTGTACATATATATGTATGTATTTATGTATATGCACCTATTTGTAGCCAGCCAGTTCGGGTCAGTTCGAGCTTGTAAATGAAAATATGCAGTTTTGCACAGTTAGTTTTTTATGTACTCTTCAGTGCCTGTGCTTGCTAAAGTAAATGAGTGCACTTGCAGACCTGCTTACAAACTATATTACATATATTTTACAGTTGAGCACAGGGTATTTCGGCAATCTTTGCCGAATTAATAATGAGTTGTGTGCTTGCATGTTCAACGGATTCAATGGCAGTTATTGCACATTCGTTTCGCAAGCATTTTGAAAGCATTTCTTTCTAGGTTAAAATTTGTTTTTCTTGAAGCTAATAAATAAATCTAATATCGGTCATTGATACTTTGCATTTTGGGGACTGTTCAGTGTCAATGCAGAATAAACTTAAGCAAATGTTAAAATGAAAAACTTACAAGAATTGAACACAAGTAAAGGGTATTATAATCTTATGCCACATAATCCCGACAGCACTTCCTTCCTTGCCATGCAAGTCGTAACTATTTTAAATCACATTTAATGTACCGTGCGGACAGACAGACATTCACAGAAGGGTTATTATGAATTTACTAGGTTTTTGAACCTAATGGCATCATGGTAATCGTGCAACAGCTGTCAAACGACTCAAATGAGTTACTCACGAGACTGTTTTTTAAATTATTTTAATTGCTACGTCAGCTAGTCTGAACTTTGATATACCCTGTAAGCCCCAGCATAAGTTGGGTATATGCATTACTATGGCGTAGATAAGAGAAAAGGCAAAGTTATTTCGCATTCAGTTGATGCAAGCTGCTCAGATTTCGCTTTTACAGAGTGGCATACGGAAAAATGGCGAAAATATGTTGACCTTGCTCTCAGCCAGCTTGAAAGTGAAAGCCAAATTTGCATAACTTGCCAGCAATATGCAAAGCGAGTGCAGGAGCAGGGGTGTAGAGTGGGTGTCAGCCTTAGAAGCACTCAAACCACACATAGAATTTAGAATAAGAAAATGAAAAAAACAGAAAACAGAAAACCTCATTCACTGCTAACAATTTGTGGCATGGGCGAAGTGTGAACACTTCGCTAACCCTTTCAACAGCCCCTCAGTCCAAATCTCATTCTCCCTCTCCCTCTGCTCCTGCCCCTCTGCCCAACATTCACGGCACTTACCTCAGTCTGTGCCCCGTCTGTAGATTGCTTGAATTGCGCGTGGAAACGACGATGACGATGACGATGACGAGGACGATGTCGTTGACGACTTTTGCCATTGAGACGGCCAAAGTTTACTTTTTACGACAATTTCAACAGCCAGACGCCTTCATCACAAAGGGTGGTGAGGTTGTCCTTGTTAGCTATAGTCGTCGTTGTAGTTCTCGTAGTCGTCGCTTGCATATAGAAAAACTGCAACAGCAGCCAGCAAGTTGCAAGTTTTGCAACCATTTTCCACGTAGGCTTGCGCTCTGCAAAGTAGAAAAGTGGAAAAGTTTCCATGGCATTAAATTAAAGCTGCGCACAAAATAGCACACAAAATTCTATGAAAATTGATGTCAATCGCATCTTAACTTGATGCAAAAAACAAGTAGCCGTAAATCAGCTGAACGTTTAAGAACATTTAAGTGATGCTCTGCACCAGCACAATGATATTTTAATTTGGTCTCCCTTCCAAGTTGTTAATTGCAACTGTACTTTAAGTAAAGTAAAAATCTTTAAGTTGATCAGGCTTAATATTTCTAGCAACAATTCATTTTATGAAATACAGCGCAATCTAATTCTGTGATCCTCTGTGAGATTCTTGCTGATGATTTTGATTCGTGCCCTATCACCGATGATAGTATTCTGCATACGAGAGGCATTCTTGAAGCAGTCGCGAACAAGGTTTAAAGCAATCTCCTTGGTGAGATGGGAACAGTACCCGTTACGGGGCTTACCGATGAAACGGTCAAGCTGCGGCCACATGATCGCTCGACCACTTCCCAGAACACTATAATGTAATCGGTTGCGTTCGCCAACATGGTTGTATTCATAAAGGGTGCCCCTGCCATATATGTCCAGCCCGGTCAGAAGTGTGGGTGTATGCAATGTGCAGAGTCGGCGGCTGTAGATTGCGCCGGAGGTGATCGAAGCAAGGATCTCAGTCTTGGTCGAGTCGTTACCCAGCTCGCGTGCACGCCTCTTGACCTGCGTATTCAGCGAGACCATATCTGCCGATCCTCCAAGGCATCCCATTACCGATTGTTGTGTCATCGGGAAGAGATTGTCCAATTTACTAGTCATGCTGTCATAGTCTGTTGCGATCAGCGCAAAATCATATGCTCCAATTGCCAGGATTGTTCCATAGTTCGTTTGGCTGCTGGCTACCTCTTCACCACTGGCAGACTTTTGGTTCGGTCCATTGCCTGCGAATAGGTTATGATTATGGCTGAGAATATTTAATTCGATTCTTATTTCTTAATCACCGTTTGTGAACATGTCACTGTGAGCTATCATATTGATTGATTGGTTTAGTCGAATTTACGTTTTTGGAATATTAAAAAGCTCACAAAATTATTGTGATTTTTCTAAACGTTGCGTAGCACAGTTTTGCATTTGAGCAGCAATTGACGCACATCAACTGTCGACACACTTATCGCTTCCTATCGGAACAAGTTGGTAGGCCTAATTTTGAGGCAACTCACTTCTCACAAGGTGGCTCTGGCGATATTACAGTGAATTATGAGTATTGGAATTACAACGTTGACGATCTTAGAGCTGCCCTTCATGAGCTTAACTCTATCGTTGTAATGTTCTTCGACCAATGCTTATGCTGCTGTTAACCTTCTGTTAACCAGCGTTGCCACCGATTTCTATTGTTTGTTTGTGCAAATGTATCTAATAAGCAGAAAGAAGCATAAGTATTTACATTCTTGATCAGGATCAACAGCAGAGTTGATATAGCCATGCCCATCTCAGAGACTATAAGAGCCAGAGACTTCATTATTATATCGATAACTGCATCCACTTCTGAAAGAAGAAACACCGAAGTTATGGTATAATATAGAATTATAGAAAATATGATTTGCAAATCAACATTAAACAAGAATTTTTCTTTTCAAACAGATGAAAGTTACTTTACCAAACAGAATTAAATGTAATTATTTATTAAAACTTTTGAGTTCTCTTTAAATTTCATATAATTTCCCAAAATATAACATATTCCATAATTACAAATAACACACGTGAGGGAGTATAGAAAAATGGGATCGGCGCTTACTTTAAGTTTGTTGTGACAGATATTCGCAAAGGAGAGCAAAGAGCAGAGGCCAACGAGCTGTGCCAAGTGAGAGTAATCCGCTGTCCGTTCCTGGAGGGGAGCCAGCAAACAAAGGAAACTATGGGTAAACACACACGCGCTGTCAACAGTCTCCAGCAGACGATTTAAGTTGAGTTTAGACAAACAGAAACCATGCAATGATTCCGTTTGTCTTTGGATGCAGCTTTCAGCATTCCCACACCTGCCTGGGAGGCTTGGGTGCTAACCTGTCGATTACATGGCCCAGAGCTGAGCAGCTTGGCAAATACAAAAGAAGCTGTGGCTGTCATGGAGACGTTTCGACCTGGATAATAAATTCCCTGATGGAGCAGCAGCATTGCTTGCCACAAGCCGCATGCCTCGCACTGTCACAGTGTCGCATTCTGTCTGTTTGTGCTGCTGTGATTCATATTCAGTTTGATTGCTTGCTCGCTTGCTCGTTGGCATTCGGTTGCGAGTAAATAGCAAATAACTTTTTCACACTTAGCACTGATTTGATGCGGCGCCCTGCATTGAGTAATTTGATGCCAAGGGAGCTGCACAAGTTAGTTTGCCGGTGGATGGGGGATGGGGGGATGCTGCCACTTTTGTGGTAGCTAAAAGGCTTCAGCTCCTTTGAAAATTTGCTCTGTCTTTTTGCTGGCACTTGGCCCCCCTTTTAGCGAATAACTTGTAGTATTTATTTAAAAGCAAATATAAATATATATACAGATATATATATATATTTTTTTTTGCTCTATTCGGTCTGTTTGTCAGTCAAATGTTGAAATAGTTGGCGACTTCTTTTCGCATGGCTGCATTTGGCAGCTGGCAGGCGCCTCCGGTCCCTTGCTTCGCCCGTCCTCCGCTGCCACGCCTGCTCCAGCTTGCCACAGAGACAAACAGTGACTTAATTAACTTTGCGTTGTGCGCTCTGTGGCATTGTTTACAAGAAGACCCCTTTGCCAAAAAAAAAAGCAGTTGAATAAATAAAAGTGAAAAATGTGCAGAGCACAAACTAAATCTGGCCACAGCAGAAACTTGCAATACCCTTTTAAATTGACAGTTTTCTAGTTTAATTGTACCCCATTCAATTTTCATCATTCATAGGTTTATTTGAAAAACATACATACATATATAAAATATAAAAAACTGTCGATTAATTCATCCTAGAGTATCAAAAACGAGTAACTGGCCGAGTTAAGCAATGCAATTTAAGCCATGCAAAATAATCAAAAAGACAAACGCAGAAGAAGAAGAAGTCGGAGGGGGTAGTTTGAGAGGCAGAGCACAAAAACGGAATGGAAATAAACATTGTTCATCGCAGCTCTAAGTACCTTCTAATTGCCATTGTTAATTTTCAAGCATATTTTATGTGGAGCTGCCTTTAAAAAACGCTGCACAGACAATGAAGCGTGAAAAAAACGGAAAAGGAAAAGAGAAAGAGGAAGAATATGAAGTGAAAGCAGTGCGACCCGCCCCTTGCCACGTTGCTTTCGTTTTGTTATTGTTGGCCAACACCCTCACCCAGGAATGTCCACTGCGGCACGCCATTGTCACGTCACTTGCCACATGGCGGCCATTGTCCACTTTGTTTGCGCGGACACAACGGCCAGCAACAACAACAACAACAACAACAAATAAGATAATACGTTGCAGTCGTAATCTGGCCACTGCGCCATGCTCGCCTTCTACCTGAAAACATGTGGAGCAGATTGTTCTTGGGAAGAGATTTTAAGTTATTATGACGGCGATGGTATGAGAGTATATTGGTATTATGCAATGTCCGTCATGCTGTCCTTCAGCTTGTTCGTCCGTGTGATACGCTTAAACCTGAATTTATTTTCTCGTTTTTGCCCGCTTCATACAAACTTTTTCTGTGGGCTACAAAATCAATAAAAATTATCCTTGAAAAGCACATATATCTGTACGATTTGATCGGATCCAGTTAAAATATATATTTCTAAGAACCTCCTAATTGAGGGCGGCGGAAAAAACCCTCTCCGAAGAAAATCTTAAATAATCACGGAATGTTTCCCCATTTGCCCCCAATTCTATACCGATTTCGCCTGTTTACGAATGTTAGTTTTGTTCCGACTTAGTTAATCCCGAAGATTTCTGATTTTGTTAAGCAGATGCCGAAATTTGATCAGATTACAGTTTCGTTTCGAGAAGTAAAAAGAAGAAAGAACTGTTATCGTAGCCACCTTTACAACGGAATTAATCTGCTGACATGTGAAGTGAAGCAGTTCGACGTATATAAGACCAAGAAATTCAGACAGTTGACGCGGATCAAGAATATACATATATATATTTATTTTCAACGCAAATTTGAATTTGAATATTATATTTTGACTAATATTCATTGCGGAAAAAATAGAACTTATATTAAAAGTCAGGCGAACTTTGATCAAATCAATCGATACACTCTCTTATCCTTTGAGGAATACGATATGAATATATTAGGCACGATTGAGAGTGTCGGCTGTAGCAGCCGTATAATTGAGCTAGATTACAAATACGATTTTCCGAACATATCCTAAGATCCATAAAGACTTGAACTATATTTATTTTATGACTGCATGCAGCTGTTGGGCATCTATATAGCCCACTTAAGCCTCAAGGATCAGCAGCCATAAACCCACTACAATTTGGGTGGAAAAACCCAAGGGGCAGATGTTGCGCGGCACTTTCACCTGTGCCAGGTATGCTAGCAGCCGTGCAACTACCTGCATATCGCAGATATATAAAGTACGTGTCTGGTATTGAAAGCATAACAGTTTTCGAGTGAACTTTGTCCCAGACACAACCTCAGCAACAAAATGAACAGCGTGTATAGCAGCGAGCAGCCAATTTCGAGCTTTGTGTTCAGCAGCGAGGGCAAGCAGCAATCTTTTCACCATCAGTGGCATGTGGAGGGGCAGTTGCATGAGTGCAGCAGCTGCTACAGCAGCATCGATGCCGATGAGCCGCCCAGCCAGCACTGGCTGCGACATGCCGAGGAGCAACGCCCCCAGCTCAGCAAACAGCAGCAAGCTGTCCTGGACATCATTGAGGCACGTCAAATTGAGACGTTCTTCTTCTGTGACGAGAGTGTCCAGCATCAGTTGCAACAATTCGTGGCGGATACTTGCGATCGAGCTGTGCCCGAGTTGCTGCGCTGGATGTTCCACAATGGCACACAGCGTGTCGAGTTCAATGTGGCTTGCTATGTGCACGTCCAGAATCAGGTGCTCATCTTCCAGAGCGGCACACTCTGCGTCCACCATCACTACGACATTGAGGAATGCGTCAGCGTTGTGAACGAGCTGATAACCCAGCGCATTGCCAACTATCTGTGCAGCAGCCACGATGTCAGCCTCGAGGAATGCAGCATTACCCGCATGCGTGTCCAGTTGAAGCGGAGACGCGATGACAATGAATCCTCTGAATCCTCCTCAGCACTGCCGCTGCAGCTACGCCAGGAGTCGATGACCGGCAACAGCAGCAGCAGCGACACAGAGTTGGCCAGTTTGAGGGCAGCCTATGTTAAACACCTGCGGGAATGCAACGGCTATTTTCCGTCGAATATGCGCGCTAATCTGTACGGCTTGCAACAGTGCCTCATCACCAAAGAGCTGTATGTGGTGCCGTATCACATTAGCGAGACACTGGAGCAGCGGCCCAACAAGAATTTCCTCATTTTGAACGACATTATGGGGCAGTTTCAGCGACTGCACGAGTTGCATGCCCCTTTGGCAGCGAATAACAGCAGCCGTTCCCGTTCGCGCCCCTTGAAGTGCCGCCGGTGTCGAGTGGAGTTCAAGTGCCGCAGCCGATTGCACATCCATCAGGAGCTGCGTTGCGGCCAGGACTTCAGCGTGGACAGCATGCATCCGGACATTGTCGAGGTCTACGAGCAATGTCTGCCCATCTCGCGCTGTGCCTCGCAGTACGCCTGCTACGGCATTACGAGACCCAAAACAATTATGCGCAAGGGTCAATTTGTGCCCATCGAATGCGACTGGCGCAGGAAGAGCTCCGTTCAGGTGCAACATGGTCCCTGCGTGGTCATCAGCAATGCTCAGTTCACTAGCCCCTGCAAATAGATATTGTAAATATTAGTGTAAATCGTTCAGAGTTCAAAAATTGTTTAATATTAGTGTGAGTTTTGTGACTCTGAGAATAATAATATATATTATAAATATTAGCACAACAAATCAGACATTTTTAAAAATAAATCTTTGCTTCAAATTATTAATCCAGTTAGAATTAAAATTTTATTTAATAAAAACACGCAATTCTTGTCTCTCAAATCTAATAATAATTTCAGTTTATAATCTATAATAATAATTCAACTATATAATCTGAAAGAGAGTATTATCTTTTATACAAAATTAAAATCTAATCAGAATTTAAAATATATTTAATGTAAGTACGTAATTATTGTATCTTAGTTATAAAAATATAAGCATGTATTTTGTACATTTAATCATTCCATATAAAGCACACAATCTGAAAGATAGTTCCAGCTTTTATTCAAAATAATAATGTGTTGGTTAACAATAATACTCAAAATAAGAGTATATATTTGTATAAAAATTATCATTCCAAGTCAAACATCCAATCTAAAAGAGAATACCATCAAATATTCAAAAATAAATATCTAATCACAATAAATAATTTATTTAAAATTAGCATATATTTTGTGACTGTCACTTAAAATTTTAAAATGCGCCAAACTATAGAAATTAATAAAAAATTAATTATAATACTCTAAAAAAATAAAATATATTTAATTTATGAACTTATTCCGTCTCAGAAGCCCCAAGGCATACATATTTAAACATTTTTATCAAAGTGAAAATATATATCTCTGTTTTTTAACCTTTCAAATCATCATCAAATATATAAAATAAAAAATAAACTTGTTACCTGCATCTGAAATCGTTATAAATGCTGCAAGGCAGCAACTATCAATTGTAGTTAACAAGAACAGTTATAATAAATACATGACAAGTGTTATTACAATTTTGTAATGTTTATTGCGTTATTCGCAGCTCTTATGAAAGCAAAATGTTGAGCTGGATGTCAGACAACTGGCAAAAGCAAAAACATAGCGAAAAAACACTGTTATTTGCCGTGATACTCCTTAATAAGTTAATTAATATCAACATATGTTTAATGCCTTAAATACCAAACAAATATTTAAAGTGTTTCTTAATCTTAAAATTAAATTAATTGTTGGACATTCTTAAATTGAAAATTAAATGAATTTTCAAAGAAAAATATAAAATGATGTGTATACCAGAGGCAGTCAAACAAATAACAGGGTATAACAGTTGCGCAAGGTAAATGTTTTTGTCCTAGAAATTCCCCCGGCAGCCACATCCCCTCCCCAACAACCGCAAACCACACACACAACACAACAAACACAACACATAGTTGATTTCGCCATTTATTGCGGTTTTCCTTTCAGCTGTCGAGCATAATGTGAAAAAAACAAAATCAAAAAAATCAGCCAGAAATGAAAGGAAACTAGTTATGAAAAGTTAAAAAATATAATTTCGAATGAACATATGTTATGGAGCAATCAAATTGCTCATTCATTGAAGATTATTGAATGGACAGCGTCGAATTGGGCAATTTTGCTTCACGGTCTGCTCAACCTCAACTGGCCTTGGAGTAAATTTCAAGCTCAACGGAAATTTCAATTCAAATTTGTGTCAAGCCGAGAATATTGCAATCAGAAGCCGCTAACTCAAATGCAAATCAGCAGGAGAAATTTGAATTTTTGAGCGAAACTTTTGCACATACATTAAAAATTGGGATACAACTTAATCAAGAAGTGCGCCGGCCCCAAAGCGAATTTATCCAGTGAACAACAAATGGCCAAGAAAAGCAATTTTAAAATGCAAAGCAAAAGACAACTTATTATCAAAGGAGGAGCAATAAATGTGAAAATTCTTGCACACCAGGTGCAGGATTCAACAGGATTTTAATTGAACTTTTATGTTTTGCATAAAACACAAATTTGAAAATGGTAATTTCTAATGCTACTTAGCTTTTCCCGAAATACCAACAACAGGCGTTATAGTTTCACGGTTACAGGGTATTGAGTGAACATAATGTGAACCGATAACGACGGGTCGACGATAACCGAGACAGACAAACAGTCTGGCCATTGTTTTAATGGCCAATTGCCACACGCAAAAGATAAAAAGGAAGCCAAGTGAAAAATATGAGAGACTATCAATTCCGTGAAATTCGAATAAAAAGTTATAAAAGTTATATATAAAAATATTATATAAATCGAATACCCTGTGAATTGTAGCAATGACAATGTGAATGTGTTAAACTGTATTTAATAGTTTAATTTAATTAATTTAATAATCAATTATTAAGTTAGTCTTAAATGTATTCAAACAAACCTATTTCAGCATATTTCACAGAAATGACTTCTCAACTTCTTGAAAGTTCGACTTGCTCAAATATTTTATAAAACAATTTCAATTTTGAACTGTGAATTGTAGAAGGCTTTTAGATATTTAAGTTAAATCGAAGTCTAACTCTGATTCGAATTATTTAACTCAATATTAACAACAAGATTACAGATTTGATTATATTTCTGTTAATTCTAAAATCTATTCCAATATCCTAAAATAGGATATTTCTTAGAACAGCCTTCCTAACTCCTATGGATTTTATGCTGTTATTTTTGTTTAGCTATAAATTGCGAAAGCAAATGAAATGTCAGCCTTCGTCAAAGTTGACGTCCTCGAGGCAATGTTAGCAAATCGTATGGAATTCACGCGCCGCCACTTTTACACACATGTGCTCCCCACTGCCTCTGGAGCCCCACATGAGCAGGAGGGGAGGGGCAGGGGCAGGGGCAGATAATACACAGCGTAATAATACATAATTCAAGTATGACGCTGGACACATTAGTTCCACCGTTTTGAGCACTGGCACTCTGGCGTCTGTGATAAATGGCCGTCCAACAGGTTGACGCCCAGCAGTTTAAGTAGATTTCGTGCTCGGTGAGCACTTCGCAAGCGTGTGCGACTGCATGAATGCCAAATAAATAGGAATAAAAAGAGCAGAAGAAGCAGAAGAAGAAGCAAATAAGTAGAACCATCAAAAGTATTAAATGCGGCATTCACTCGAAATGCTGCGTGGACTGCCATCGATGATTGATTGACGCAGCGGAATGACAAAGAGAATTCGGCACATGGGCCATAAAACATTTTCAGCAAACGCTCATCAAGCAGTCGCCATACAATAAATGAGAGAACTGTCCAAAAACATTTAACGATGACCGTTGCGGAAGTAGGAAGGAGGAGGAGGGGAGTGTGTGTGCGTGTGTGTGTGTGTATTATGGTATGATTGCCATAAAAATGCAACGCCCAGTCAAAGACTGAATTTCATTTAAATTATAGCAAACACACATGCACACACACACATGCACACATGCACACACATGCATAAAGAAGAAGCAGACAAAAGACATAAAGTAAATGAAGCGACGAACATAATGCGCAAAAGAGAAGCAGAAAAAGAACAATGCGATGAGCCCGAAGACGAATTCGAGTATATTTATAGATCCATTTCTATTTCTATTTCGATTCCATTCCCATTTGCCATTTGCTATTGTCGTAACTCGATGCTATTTAAAGCCAAGCCAACTCGAAATCAAAATCAATTGTTACTCACTCACACACACACCCAAGCACACCCACGCACACACCCACACACACACCCACTCACACACACGCACACTATAAATACGAAGCAAAAGACTTGCCATATAGTCAAAAAATCAAATATTGCAATTCAGCTTCTGCTGGCTTTAATACAAATATAATCAAGAACAAGTCAAACTAAACATGAAACATATTCAAACACACTCAGCAAAAAAACGCACTTCATTTTAGTAAACACCAATAAAACATAGAAATAATTTATAATTATTAAGAATACAAATTTAGAAATCAGCAATCCCCAATATAATAATATTATGGGAACAAATTTTATAGTATAAAGAAAACCACTTCTAAACAACAGAAATGCAAATCCTATTTAAAAAAAAAAAATTCTTCTTTCTATAATTCAGAAAAAGTATTGAAATTTACTCACTTTTCCCCCATTCATGCAGCAAATGTTGGACCATTTTCCATTTAAATACCCCCAAAAATCTTATAAATAATTCCTATTTTGAAATGTAATTTCATTCAACTTTTTACTTGTGTATTAACAAAATAAATAAATTAAAAAAAAGTATTTAAATTCTAATGTTTAATAATAATATAACATGGAAAACAATAACACTCTGGAAATTAGGGACATTTTTCCAAATTTTTAAGAAAATTCAGCTCAAATATAAACTCTGGTTTTTAGAAAGCCACAACCATAAATTTTAGAAATTTGCTTTCTAAATAAATGGGTAGGGCGATCTATTAAAGTCCCTACTTTTCCCGATTTAATAAAAAGAAGGAACACTTTTTGATGAGTGCATTTTTCGAGCATGAGCAAAGGGAAGAAACCTGATCAAATCTGCGACATTCGATTGAGGCACACAAGTTGCCTCTTGTGTATTTATGAGCTATGTTTATGTACACAAATAAAGTTTGCCTATTGATATTGCTGTTCCAGAACTTATTGGAAATGTGCAATCGTTGCCAAAGACAATAAATCCATCTCTTGAAAGCGAATCGCGTCAGCAGTGGCAATCATCAACAACAAAAATTTAATTGTATATGAAAGTGGCACAACTGCTGATTATTGTGCAGAATAATCAATACAAAAGCTATTAAAAATGCCTGTATGAATCTGTATTACTGACAGTAAAAGATTAAAATGCCTTTGGGTTTATATCAATAGATCCATTATCCTTAGATTAATGTATTTAAAACTCAACTACGAGTATCTGCGCATATTTATAGATATATTTTATTGCTACTTCAATGAAAATTTAATGTTTAAAAAAGTTCTGGCGTAGAGCAGACAGGCATAATTAAGTAATAAATATGTATAATAGATTTTGCAAAACAAAAATTGTTAATAATGAAAATACTCGTATTTAAGTTGCTCAAAAATCTTCAATCTGAACCAGCTTTGAGATGTAAGACACATTTCTGCCAATCAAGGGAAAGCCTCAGTTAATTGGTCTCAAATTTCAAATACTGCCAATCTTCTACAGAATAATAAGTTTGCGCATTCTTTGTTTGACTGAGTCATATCAATATTTGTTCTCCCTTACACCGATATACAATATCTGCTGGAGCTTACTTATTTTTTGTATATGTATTTTGTGCAAAAGGACAAAGGGCAACGCACTTTAATCGCACATGAAAAACATGATGTGAACAATATGAGTACGGAGTCCAGACATCTACTTAATATCAGGTGTTCAACCAAGTGGAATTAATTTGAATCAAATCAAGTGATTTTCAGAAGTAAACCCAAAGAAAAGAACTGAGTATCAATGCTCTGGGTCAGACGTGGGCGTGGCACCGACCAAGGCGCATAAATAATTCCAGTCCGAAAGTGTGAATCTGCAATTTAAATGGCCGAAATGTCGCGCCAATATAAATCAGGCCAATAGACATTTGATAATGGCGATAAGATTAAGTATGGCAAACAAATTGCTTAAGTGGTAAATAAATAGCATATGGACATGAATAATGGAACACAAACTAATAGCTAATAGGATGCAGGACTTCTGTTAGAAACTGACACTCAATATGTGGGCAAACAGACCGGCCACAAATATATTTAGCTAAAAGCATTTGCAACTTCTTTGATGGACCGATGTGCTCCGTCTTTAATCTTTACCTAAAATATAAAATAGCATTTCAAGTTCAGATAAGTATTGCATTCACTTTGACTTTATGTAACTGCAGCTGTTTGTCAGACCGAAACAAAGCACATCAAATTTGACGCAACTAATCAGATTTGAAACGTATTTGTGTTTCGCTGACTTGATGCAAGTTCATTGAAAGTTTTTAGTCTGGTTTTGGTAGAAGTGCTCAACATGAAGTGTCACCTCGCAATAATAAGTTTTCTAATCGTGGTCTACGAAAACAGTGCCAATTTCATTAAGGATTATAATACAGAGTATTATAGCAGCTCTGTTCAAGGCTTACTAAAACTCTTAGATGTGGAGGAGGAGCTTGTGATTAATTTGACGGGCTATGCCGATGCCTTGCAGAAAAAGTTGGAAACGCTACAAACGTAAGTTGAGTTGTCTTAATCAGATTTCGAAAAAATAGCAAATATATATATGGCGCGGTTTGATCCTGAGAGATCCTAGATAAAATATGTATAACTGGTAAGTTGGGTCAGCATATCTTGGAAAATACAAAAGTGACTTTTTAAACAAATGCTCTGATGCTGGAAATATGTTTATTGGATCCAATCTGCACCAAAAATTTATGTTTTCAAAGTTTTATAAGAAATATAATTGTAAACAGGAAAATATATCGACATGGTTATAGGAAAAAATATATATTCACAGACCAGTCGAACACATGTCCTTAAAGCGATTCTTCTATAATTAATTTATTTAATGCCGACTAATATTAAAAAAATAATAATAAATTAAAAAAATATGGTTCATAATATTTAGTGGGTTCTACTACTGTCTTCCATATAATAAACTATAAAACCTCTTTGTTTGATAAAACCATAAGTTATTTAAGGACACTCGATCGCGTTGCTCATGCAACAGAGAAAGGCAAAGAAGAATACATCTCAAATCCGATGAGGGCATTTGGACTCATTCGACGTCTGCGGCAAGATTGGCGCCAACTGGAAATCTTTGCAAAGGCGGAGGTGGGCAAAGGTATTTGCGACTTTGCACTAATTGACGAGTTTATTACAACAGCATCAATTGTCAAGCAGATCAACTGGAAGCTATGGAGAGGCAGCTGGTCAAAGTGCCCACTAATGAGGATATGGATGCATCGCTGCTGGGCATCAATCGCATCGAGCTGACCTACGACCTTAATCCCATGGACGTGGCAGAAGGACGCCTGCAGGACATGCAATTCAAGTGAGTGATTTGACACAGCTGCAAGACTCGATTGATGCGAAACAATTATCCTGCAGCAGTACGTTCAACACACGCGACTGTTTGGCGATAGCCCAGCACAAATATGAGATTGGTGACTATGTTCGGGCTTTGATCTGGTATCGCATTGCTTTGAAGCGCCAACCTGAACCGAGTAACGACATCTTTGGAGAGTCACTTGACGATGGAGTGCGTCAAAATCTTCTCAAAACTCACGTCTTACTAGGTAAACAAAACCAAGCATGTAAGCAGTGTGTCAAACCACAATCCGATTCCGGTTCGGAACCACATTCTTAGCGATTAAAATTCGAAATGGGAAACAGAACCTAAACTCAACATTTATTTTTAACTTAACTGCCTGCTGAATGTGTGTCTTCAAAAATTACTTCTAATTAGAATGAAAATTTAAAAAAA
Source organism: Drosophila cognata (assembly GCA_035041535.1). Lineage (NCBI taxonomy): Eukaryota > Metazoa > Arthropoda > Insecta > Diptera > Drosophilidae > Drosophila > Drosophila cognata. The sequence goes on along the minus strand of JAWNLC010000688.1, from coordinate 2,490,963 downwards.
AAAAATCGAAACTTGCCCTAAATCGACAATCCGAAAAATATGTAGATTTTTTCTATTTTTTAGAAATATTTCTATTAAGAAAAACATTTCTAAAAAGTAGATTCAAAGCTTAGAAAAAATCTTTTTTAATTTACAGACATTTTACAAGCGTTTCGTAGAAATCAAACGTAACGGAATATTTTAAAAAAGTTTGATAAAATACTGGAATATATTTATATTTTATGGAATATTTTTCCTTTTCAATTTTCCAGCTATGCAAATGCTTGAAGCATCACTGAATCAAAAAGAGGCTCATGATAAAGTCAATGAGATATGCAAAACACTCAGTTCAACTGATTTGGATTTGGACAACCTGCTTGATCAAGATGACGATCAATTGTTTATGGAACTGCAAGCGATGCAGCCAATTGCCACATCCGAATATTTGGGCTGTCGAGGATATTTTCCGAAGCGCCACAATCTCAGTTGTCGTTATAACTTTACAACTACGCCATTTCTACGACTGGCCCCACTTAAACTGGAGGAAATCAATCATGATCCGTATATAGTAATGTACCACAGTGTGATCTCCGACAACGAAATCGAGGAAATGAAGCGACTATCAACAGATATGGAAAACGGCTTCTCGGATGGCTTCAAGGTGAATCAAACCAAGGTTTCCGATATTGTAGCACGTCTGCACTGGCTGGTTGAGAAGACACCGTTCATGGAGCGGATCAATCAACGCATTACGGACATGACCGGTTTCGATCTTGAAGAATTCCCCTCGTTGCAGGTGGCAAACTATGGCATTGGCGGCTACTTCAAGCCACATTACGATTATATATTCGGTGAACGTGTGCGGCCAGAGCATGTTGGAGAGCTGGGAGATCGTTTGGCTAGTTTAATATTCTATGTAAGTCTACAAAAATGTTTAAAATCTACAAAAACTATCAATGCCTTGCAGTCTAGCGATGTGCCGCTAGGTGGCGCCACCGTATTCCCCGACATTCAAGTTGCAGTTCCGCCCCAGAAAGGCAACAGTCTCTTTTGGTATAATCTATTCGATGATGGCACACAGGATCCTCGATCCCTGCACTCGGTATGCCCCGTAATTGTGGGTTCCCGATGGAGTGAGTCACTTCATAAACAATATCAATGAAATTAATAATTATATTTGAATTCTAGCACTAACCAAATGGCTGCACATTTCGCCTCAGATGTTTATTAAGCGCTGCACTAGGCCAATGAAATGAGTTAAGAAAACTTTATCGGCTTTAAGCTGAGTCAATTGCAATTTTTCGCTTTTCTTTTTTGTAATTGTTGCATTTTATTCAAAATAAAAATAAACTTTTCCGCGTGCCCCTTATTGATACCCAAAACTGAAATGCTTTTTAGTTATTGATTTCTTTGATAAGAAGCCAGCTCAATTTAAGATGAAAATTGTTTTTCTTTTGTGCCCGCAGAAACTTGAGCATAAAATTACGTGACTTTTATTTGAGTTTTACATTTTCCACACATTGCACGGCGGTTTTCGCACAGAGTTCAATGAGAAAGCGGAAAAGTTGAAAGCGTTTTAAAGCTGCTTCTGATGGAAAACAGGCGGAAAGAAAGTTTGAAGGTCTATGACAAGGCAAAAATAGAAAATAGAAAATGAGTGGGCCTTAAGTACACCTGGCAACAGTCGACGGGCAGCTGCTATAAACAGCTTTCAGCTAAGATTGAAGCATCCACCCACGCAAAGCAAAAGGAATGCGTGGCGAAGCCTCTGATTGGAAAAATCCAATAAAATTGGCTCAAATTGCTGAAATATCTTAAGGATGGCAAAGCTGAAACCCAAACCCAAATGCTGCGGATGAAACAAGGCGCAAATCAAATTCATTTGCTGACCTTGACTGGCGGCTTGTTGCAAATCGAAAGTTACGCAGATTTATATTCCCAGTCAGCATCAATAGCTATTTATGGATTTTCCCCAAGTGAAGCCCAAAGAGGGAGCTTTGTTGTGGTACAATTTGAATAGAGCTAACAAAGCAGAAACTGTAGAAAAATATGCCGTCTGTCCAGTTGGCCAGATGGAGTAGATTCAATACCAATTGTTTGGTTGCAGTGCAGCACGTGCCACAGAAGCCCTGTGTGGCATGAATTTAAGTACAGAACTCAAACGGACACTCTTCAAGCGCCAACATTTTGTAACATACATAACAACATATTGTAATCCGATCCAGCTGGCTCCGTCATACGTATGGCCTGCAACAGAATTTCATCAGATGGGACAGACGAGCATGGCTATAACGACTCGGCTATTGATGCTGATTATGATATATATATGAGAACTTCAAAACAATATTAGAATACTCTCTGCACCTCAACCCTCCACAAATTGAACACCCTCTGCCACCCCCTATAATACCTTGTACAACTTATAAATTGGAACTCTTCCACACCTTAACCCTTTGGCGGATCTTCGTTGTGGGAATGTTTTTACTGTATATGGATCTTATATTTAGCTATGCTAATAAACAGATCAAGGCGTAGCAATGTGCAACAATGTAATTAGATTGCCGCCTGCCTGCCTCTGCTCGACCCTCTCTCCATCGCCTATTGTTTGGGGCAACAGTTTCGAGCTCGTAGAGGGGAAGCGGGGGATAAGCTATGTGCTATCTGCTATCTGGTATCTGCTCTTGCTGAAGCTTATGTGCTTGCCCCAAATACCATTTAGCGGAAGTGCACACTTTAATAATGGAACGGGCGACGCCAAGTGGCACCCAAGTGCTGTAAGGATGCAGCAAGAGGAGTGGCAACAATGAAGGGCGCATTGACAATGGCTCGGGCACTTTAAGGACAACAACATTCATTTTTCAAGCGGCACAAGCAGCGAGGAGGCAGAGAGAGGGCGGCAATGGGGCAACTGGGTTGCAGCGCGCAGTTGAGGGCAACTGTTGCAACTGGCCGTGGAACTTTTCATGAATATTTTAAGCAATTGCATAATTTACAAGTGCAGCAGCGGCGACAATCAAGCGAACAACAGCGACTTCAACTCGACTCGAGCCAAACTAATTGCCAGGATTAAGCCAAACTCAATGCACTGTCCAATGTTGCCAAGGGGGGCAGCGGATTGGATTGGGTGAACGACTCCAAATAGCCGCACTAATTGGAAAATTCTCAACAGCATTTGCCTAGGCAGAGGGACGACTCTTTAATAGTGCTAATACTTGGCTAAGTTGTCGGCCAGCCACAAGCCCAAAAAAAGAACTTGAAAAGGGGGTAGAAGTTGCACTTGGTTGCCAGGCAACTTGTGAAATAAAATCAGCATGAAAGCAAATTGTGCAACTCGCTCAAAGTTGCCCCCAAGCTGTTGTCAAGTGTAACAAGGAGAGTGGGGAATGGAGGGGGGTGGGGGGGGCAAATTACAAGTGCAGATCTAGAAAGAACATACGACTAAACAATTTGCTTACTGACTGAATTACTTTTATCAAATATTTAAAGCAGTTGCATGCCACTGCAAAATAAAATCATATTAATAATGTTGACGCACACGAAACACATGCGAGAAGCACTTACTATGCACTACAACTTATTTTCTTAGTTTGTTGTAAGTAAAGCAAAAAGGAAAGGTAAATAAATATTTATTAATTTTATTCAATATTTAAAATAGTTGCTTGCTCATATTAATAATATTAACAAGGCCAAACACATGCAAGAAGTACTCACTAAGAAGCCCTTACTTTAGTAATACTCTCAGTTAGTCAGCCTATATTCAGAAAATAAGTTTCTAAATTCTAAGTTGAAATTTCTAAAATGTAGAATAACATTTTACATAGTTTTGAAATCTATATAATATAATTTTAAAAAAGACTCGGAATCTAAGGCAGACTTTAGAAAGGAATTATTCAAAAAAATAATGGAAAATATTTTACAAAAGAAAAATAGAAAAACTTCCATATTTTTGGAATTGTCGATTTAAATTTTAGAATTTTTTTTATTACAATATTATTTCTAAAAAATTGAAAAGTGTTCTAAAAATGCGATTTTATTCTGAGTGTATACACTGGGACTTACTTAGTTAGTTGTGAGCAGAAGTAAATAAAAAGTTGGCCAAGCAAAATACACTTCAAGGCCTCAATTGCAGACGTTGTGGATGGCAGGGGGGCAGGGTGTGGTGAGGGGGATTCCATTGAATAGCTGTGGAAGCTGCGTTGAGTCAATTGAAACTTGGGCAAAAATAAATTCAAGCAGCTGCCAGCTAAAGCGCTCTCCACTGAGATATATGCAAAGCATCCAGCAGAGATTGAGTTGTGCGAAGAAATGCTTCGCAGAGATTGCCAGAGTTGAATCCTCTTGGGTTGCATTTGGGGGCAAGTTGTAAGTGATTGAATTGTTATCAGTGGCATGAAATTTTGTGTTTGCCCATTTCAATGATGGCCGTCGTTAAGATTAGCGAGAACTCTTTCACAGCTCCTTCTATTGTGCAGCTTATTGAGGAGGGGGCAGTTACTTGCAACAGATGTGCACTCTGTGCGGCAGTAGCCTAAGCTGTTGCACAAATTGGGGGCAACAACCACCTTTGCTTCTTTACTGGCACTGCCAAAAAAAAGAGCACTAAAAACACTTCTTTACTCCTTCGATGCCGAGTCACGGTTGCCAATAGTCACATATGCCACTTGCCACACGCTGCCAGCGCAGAGTGCATTGTGCCATGCTGCTACTTAAGCGCCTTGCCTTGTTTCGCTTTTCTTTTTGCCAGCTTACGTGGAACTCCTTTGCAAGCTGGCGACGACATTGAGCGCTTCATAAATGCCAGCGGCAGAAGGAGGTGCCACACATTGTCTGTTATTGATTTAAGCCATGTTGCACAGTCGATGGAGTGACTGTTAGCTGTATTATACAGAGATTGCTGGCAGTTTTAAAATTGTTATTTGTGGGTTATTTGGTCAACTTAACAATGCAATAATGTAAATAATGAATAGGTGTACATGTGTGTGTTGAGATAACTTAAAATTTAACATTGCAAAAAACTGCGACTAATACATTTGAAGCGTAACTAATTAATTTCCATGGAAATCAGTTCGAATCAACTTTCAATTTTTGAATCTCTTCTAAAATTAAACATTACAAAAGTGCGACTATTGAACACATGTACATATGATATGTGATTAATTCATCAATAGGTATACATCTGGTATGTATATAATTCATTGCTGACTATCAAAGTCAGTTGAAATCATCATCATCATCCGGCAAAATGGCATTCTCTATTTTGTCAACTTGTGCCAGACTCAACTGGGATAATTTGATGTCCGTTACGGGCGCCAAGCATTGCGGACAACAGCGATAGTCCATCAGAAAGGTATCCTAATATAATGTTAATACAGTTAATCGCAATAAATGAATTAATCAACACTCACCATTGGATGCTTTGGGCAGACTTCACAGATGCGTCCACAGATGTAATGATGGCAACGGCTGCATTCGAATGCCTGCTTGGGGCGATAACAGATGCATTCTTGCAACGCGCATTCATAGTTCACAGGCAGCTCCAATTTCCGTTTGTTATTCTTCAAGCTCTCGTTTTCGTTATTGTTCTGATCGACATCGTTTTTTGCCGCTGCGCAGAAAGATTCAGATTCGGCTATCGAAACAAACATGTGTTTACAAATATTATTTGTCTTTTATTATTATGTTTATAGTTACCCATTTTTCTTTTTCGTTTTTTTTTTGTGCCTTGTGTGCGTTGCTTTTTCCTGTCGAATAATGAGATTCTCTGGAATCGGGCACAGCTCCAATTCAGTAAGCCATTGACAAGTAATTCCAAAAACATCTGATTTGTCTCATTTTTACAGCTACACACACACACTCACATTCATTCACATACCTTCATTTGTGTTTGTGGGCATATCTCCAGTATTTACAAATTTCCTAAAGCGTAAACAGCCTGTTGATATCGATTACCCTGTGAAGATAAGCAAAGTGCAAACGAATTCATACGAAAATTGATTAATTGCAACTCGTCGTTTCTCATCTTTGTCGCTAGGGTTGACAGCGTGCAATATTTATGATTATATTGGTTAATTTAATGTTAATAATAATAATATCTCTTTTTTATGGCCTGAGCATCGTCATTATTTGTAATTTATATTATGTAATTATTTACCAACAAGCGAATACTTAAAGTTGTCGTTGCTTATTGGCCAGCAGACTGGCTGGCAGCCCTTCTATGAGTAACTGTGCTAAGCGGTTTTCTCAATTGCTGAAAGAATAGGGGGAATACGCATGCAAAGACGGAGCACTTGGCATAGCAACGTGCACTATTAAACATTTATGTTTGTATTCTTAATATTAATAACACCATTATGCACAGTAGTATTGGGATTAGTTTTGTAGTTTATTTTATGTTATTATTAAAAAGCAAGCAAAAATATGAAATTAACGAATTTGAATTGAAATTGCTGAGCAGCTCTCACCAACTCTGAAAGAATAGGGGGAATATGCAGACGCAGCATAATCTACAAATACATACGCAAAAATAGCTGCTCTTCGAAGGCGACGTCGGTTTTATTAGTTTTGCGTTTTTGTTTGTTTTTTCATGTGTGTGTGTGTGTAATAAACACATAAGTGTGTATTAATGTGTATTAATGCACACTTATGTGTTTAATTGTGTGTGTAATTATTTTAACTGAGTTTACACATAATTATTTGCAATTTTTGTTTTGCAATATTGATTGCATCGCCAACGACATCCTCTTCGATTTTATTCAGGATCAGTCATTCGCAAATCTTTGGCAGCGGCTCCACAGAAGGAGCAATTGCGCGCGTCCATCAAATAGGAAACCTGTTAAATAAAATTTTAGATAAATTTAGATTATATTTTTTATTCATAATTTTACTTCTGGATGCGCCTCGCAGCGTTCAGCAATGCGTCCCGTAAACGATTTCTGGCAATTCGAGCAGAAAAGCAAACCCCGTTTGCGATTGCAGATGCAGTTTTCCAAGCTTTCCAAGCGAGCGTCGCTCATCTCTTTTTTGACGGGCAATAGACGCAAATATTTCTTCAATTTGTAGCCTTGTTTTGCATCCATTTTGCAACTATTCGCTTCGAAACCAGTTGATCGCCTGCTTCGTCTTGCTTCCAACTGACAGTTCTGGTAAATGTGGCCAGATAGATGTAAATGTAGAATTTGAATTTAGTGTGACCAGTTTGTATGGTATGTTTGTTTTTTATTATTATCCCTTGTGGCATAATTTTCCGCTTTTTAGATGGAAAAAAGCAATCAATATTTTTTTTAGGTTGCATTTAATATTTTTGTTTCGCAGATAATATTATTATTATTTAAAATTAGCCATTTTGATTTTCTTAAATTGGTTCTAATTTATTTTCCTTCCACACGATAATAAATTTGCCAACTGTTTAAAGTCAACTCTTTGAGGTAAAACACATATAAAGATAATATCCACAACACCAATTGAGTATTTCTTATTAACTTCCTTTGTTAGCTGTAAATTTCTCTACCTCAGCTTCTTCTTTTCAATTATTTGAATAGAAATTTAGCATTAGTCGGCTTTAATCCCAACTAATACCTTTTGCAGGGGTTGCAACCCTGTCACTCTCTGAACTATTCTGATTCATGACAAGTTGACTTTCACCGTAATTTGGTTGCATAGCATTGAGGTATCTTAACCAAGTGTATGTTAATCGATATATGCCAATATATTTAAATTAAAAGAGTAAAAATTAAAATAACACTTTTCTGCATTGCAAATTTGAATATAACCGAATTTGTCAACATCGGTTGGGGTCTTTGCTAAAAACGTAAGTGAGCAATGCATTTAGCAAAGACACAAACACGCAAGTACACTATGGACATCTCTGTCTGACACGTGTTGCATGCACTACCCAATATACACCCAAAACGTAACAGTCAGCAATGTGAAATATACAATATGGCGATCCACCTTCAACCGGCTCGTTGGTCTAGGGGTATGATTCTCGCTTCGGGTGCGAGAGGTCCCGGGTTCAATTCCCGGACGAGCCCAAGTTGGTAAAAATAAATTTTTTGTATTTTTTTTCGACTGTTCTCGTTTTCTGCGTGTGCGAAATTGATAAATAGTAACAAAAAGAATTAATGCCGCCGCTTTTTTTAGGTAAACAAAACAAAATAGCTGCTCGTCGACGATGGCGTCGGTTTTATCAGTAAGTTTTTCGATTTTGTTTGTTTTTTTTTTCAGTATTTCATGAGTAAGAGCAAATTTGTTGATTTTTTTTTTTTTGTTTTTTTGTTGATGCTTCACAATTTTGTTGGCATGCATCTTGGTTTTTCTTGATTTTTCTTGATTTACATACATAAGCATTTTGTTGTTGTTGTTTTTAGCATTCGTTTAGTTTTTAGCATTATGTGCTGGAAATACTTAGAACAATATGGTTTTTGTTTTTGTTTTCATTAATTAAGTTTAAGTTTAAGATTTGTTGCAAGCCTTGTCTGCATTTCTAGGTGTGTGTGTGTGTGTTTGTATGTGTGTGTGTGTGTGTGTGTGGGTAGAGGACACCAGTCTCTGTGGATGCAACATATCTGCCTCTCCTTGCCTCTAAACTCACTCGTATTCCAGTATATTTTTATGATAGAATAATAAATAACTGCAAATGAAATAAAATATTAAATGAAATATTAAAATGTGATTTTTCTTTTAGCCGAACTCACCCCTCGCTTTCGAGGACCTGGTTGAGCGATGCCATCGTTATCACATGATCATCGCACTTGACCCACGTGTCCTTCTGGTGGCGCACAAATGCCGTATAATGTCCCGTGTCAATCGTTCCCACGTGATTGACAACCGCATACAAGGAGAAGCGAAAATCGCCGTAGGCATTTTTCTTCTCCGACATAAACGGCGTCATATCGAATTCGACTGGGAACTGAATGAATGAGGAGATCTTTCGGTCAATCAGGGCCGAGTGCTCGAATCGCTTCAGGTGGAAGGAGACGACGCTGGGCAGAGTGCGAAGGCTGAACTGCTTGGTCGACTCCTGGTACGATTTGCAGGTGGAGCATTTGATTTTGGCCGCCGAGCCCAGATGCTCGGCGCGAGTGTATCGCTCGAGGCAATCGATGAGGGTTTTGGGCGTGACACCGCCGTGCGTCGTTGTCTCGCCGAGATCGAGTGAGATGTCCCAGAAGGGATCGAATGTGGTCGAGACGCCGTTGCACGCCTGGCACACCACATCGCTCTGCAGCATGCCCGTAAAGATTTGATCGATGATGCAGTTGCACTGGCCATAACAATGCGTTGCATTCGCGTTCGAGTTCGCACTCGATGAACTCGAACTGGAGTTGTTGCCGCCGCCGCCGGTGCCACTGTTGCTCTTGCTCTCGTGCTCCCTCTCCGACTTGGCCTTGACGCAGTGGCGATGCAGCACGTCCAGCGTTGCAATGAAAAACTCGTGCGCATCCTGCTGCTCGTACCCAGCCAAATGTTTCGCATGATTCCAAATTAAATGCAGCAAACGGTGCAGCGACAATGGCGAACGTGAGCCCGAATAGAACTCCTGCAAGAAAAAAATAGCATCGATTAAGTTGCGTGCTTGCCACGCGTGGCAACTGCGCATGTCCTCACCTGGAAGAGACGCGACACCTCGCAGACGAGACACTTCTGGGTCAACTTGCTGCCACAGTCGTGACGATCCGACAGAAAATAGTCGCTCAGCAGTGGAGTGTGCACCAGAGCCTAGAAAAATGCATAAATTTTATTAACAATTGCATTTTTAATTATTTGTTTATTAGTTAATGTTGATTATGACTATTATTAATACTATTATTTAAATAAAAAACTTGCAATTTCATTTATTTCTACTACTATTTAAATAAGAATTGCATTTTCAATTATTTGTTTAATTTTGATTATTTAAACTATTATTGCAGAGCTCGCATTGAAACCATTGAAAGAAATGCAGGAAAAATAATTAAATATTATTTGTTGCAAGGATTGAGAGAAAGAAAAAAAGAGCCAAAAAGGCAGGATTTATTCCCAGCATCAGAAATAAATTAATAATAATAAATAATAAAGTCTAAATATTTTTACTTATTTAAATTGAACTTTTTTTATGCGCCTCAAATTTGGGCAAACAATTTTCCTACTGGTTCAAAGATAGTTTTGCTTATTTGAATTATCAAATATTTTTAGCTTATTGATTTAATTATGAAAATATATTTTATTAATTATTATCATATTTAATTGACGAACAAACCATTTAAAATGTAAGAAATACTTATAATATATGCAAAAAAAAAAAAACTTTATATTTTCTGTAAAATTTTGTTTTTTGTTTGCAAATATAATTTTAGGTTTATGTTTTAGTGTTTTTATCTTTTTAATTTGGGTATACCACAGTTAATAAAATAAATAAGTGTTGCACAATATTTGATAGAATATTAAATACCCTGTAAGATGGGTGGATAAAAAACTATTAAATTTTAAAGCATAAAGCATCATTTTTTTGTTATATATATTCGGATAAATAACAAACATTTAAATAGTATTAGCAAATGAAATATGAAATAATAGGATATTTAACAAAATATTGAATTTCTTGGAATGCTGAAATTCAACTTTTATGATAAGTAGAAAATGTGTTTTGTTGTCTAGTGTATTAAAAAAGTGTTTTTTATTGTCTAACGTAATCGATAGAATTGTTTATAGAAGCAGAGGACCACTAATAAAAAATAATTTAAACAATCTCAGATACGCAGCTGGATATTCCCCAGATCTCCCCCGGACAATGGCTCACCTGGACAATGCAGTTCATGAAGCACGTGGCGCCCAGATTGAGCAGGCCCCGCAGTCCAATCGTCACATTGGGTCGCACGAGACGCCTTCGGGCATTGGCCAGAAGGAGATTGGTCTCCTTGGGCGTGGGAATCCAAGGCTGCCAGCCGAGACTCTTCTGCAGATCCTTGGCCTCCAGCTTGCGATTGATTAGCGCATAATCTCGACTCCGATTGTCGTAGATGAAATCCCGACAAGCATAGCAGTACAGGGTGCCATGGGACAGCTCCAAGGCCACGTTGTGCTTCTTGCCACGCAAATGGCTGGTGATGTGTGCCCCACGACAGCCAAAATAGATGCAGTGCAGACAGGCATACAACTGAATGCCATAGCTGCCACACTCGAAGCAGTTGCAGTGAATGGCCTAATAATAATAATAATAATAATAATAATAATAATAATAATAGTAATAATAATAATAATAATAATATTAATGGTGGTAATTATATTAATAATAAAGTAGTAATAATAATATTAATAGTAATGATAATAATAATTATAATTATAATAATGATAATTATAATATTATTAATTATAATTATAATAATTATAATTATAATATTATTAATAATAATAATTATTAATATTAATATTATAATTCTAATTAATAAGAGATAAATTTATTAGCCGCTCACCTTTTTCTCGCGCGCATCTCTGTTGACGCAGGCAGCGAAGTAGGCGTCGATCACACGAAATGTATCATAACTGTGCTCCTTCACATAACTCTGATAATGTCGACAGCCCGTTTCTGACATTACCCCGGCGTCGCAGTTGGCGTCGGCGTTGGCGTCGACGTGAAGGTCAGCGGCTAGCTTGTGCACGGTGTGCAAACAGACAGAGACGGAAAGCTGCTTGGCATTCAGCGGCGGCTCCTTTGTTAGCTGCAACCCGCCGCCACCGCCGCCGCCGACGCCCCGCCCAACACTAGCAACAGTTTCGCCGGCAGCTGCTTTTGTTGTTGTTGTCGCTGCTAATGCTGAGGCTGCTGCTGACGCCGCTGCTGCTGCTGCTCTTGTTGTTGGTAGTTGAATACGACTTCCAGGCACAAAGTCAGCCGCTGCCCGGCACCGTTTGTTGTTATTGCTAGCTGTGCTGCTGGCGGCGGCGGCGGCGGTGGTGGTGGTGCTGCTGCTGCTGGCGCTGCCGCTGCTTAGAATGCTTGTGGTGCTATCAACACTGTTCTCTTTTGTTTTCGTTCGTTTTGCAGACTGAGGCTGTGGCACACTGTTTTTATCACACTTGCGCTGCTGTTTTCGCCGAATTTTGGCCACTTTTATGCTTAACACGAGCACGTATTGTGTAGCAACAAATAAAAAAAATGATATATTTATATAGGAACTTTCTTGTTGGAGGGCCTTTGATGAGTTTTCTGTTTTCGGTGTTTTTTCTTCTTTCTTTTTCAAAGACACTGATTTTGCACACACACACACGCGCAACATATACATACACACACACAGGCAAATGCAGGCACAGACGCAAACATACGAGTACGAATACGAGCAGAGCGAGCAGAGGCAGCGCACACAGCTGAAGTCGACTCGAGAATTGTTGATATTATATCGATACTTTCGATGCTCCTGTTTTTTTTTTTTTGCATTTCCTTAAACGATATTTCACTATATCGATAATAGCTATCGAAACTAGCAATCATCATTTATAATAAAATAACGATAAATAACTAATAATCAACAAAAACACAAATTAATCTAGATAAGAAAAATATCATTAACTATTATGTATCTAATAACTTCAAGACTTGTTTTCATCAACATAGTGCATTTAAATACCCCCAATTTTATATATATTTCTTATTTTAGTTCTATATTCAATTTTATTTTTAATTGAACTTAATATATTTCTACTGCTTGTATTTTTTTTGTTTCATTAAAAAATTAAAGTAAATGTATATATTTTTGGTATTTTACAAAACAACTCTTAGTGCAATGTGGCCAGCGCAAGTATAGCGAAAAATGCCAAAAAATACTGCATTACCACATATATATACTGCCTTTGAATAATTCATTTGTTTACAAAACGCAAAGAGCTGAAATCAAGGCATGGAGAAGATTTGTCGCGTTTGCCGAGACACCACAGCCAATCTGGTGGACATCTTCACCCCTCAATCTCAGCAGAGCGGCTGCCCCAGTTTGGCGGAGATGATCAGCGAGTGCACAAGCTGCGAAGTCAATCGCAACGATCCGCTGCCCCAGCAATTGTGCTCGGCCTGCGTTGGCGATGTGGAAAACTGTTTTCGCTTCAAGCAGAAATGCGAACAGAGTCATTTGTATTTTTGGCAGCAGTTGTGCGCCAAGGAAATGCTGGAAACAGCCGATTGGCAGCTGGCTGCACTCGCAAAGAATGTGACCAAGGAGGAGGAAGAGGAACGTCCACGGGAAGAAGAATTCCAAGCAAAACTGGAAACACAATCGAACACATCGCAATCATCCTGGAATCATTACGACTCGCTTCCGGGCTTCCAGCAGCTGGCCAAATATAACAGTTTTATCGAGTGCGACGTTCAGTTCGAAACAAACAGCGAACTGGAAAGGAGCCCCGATTCCGCGCCGCATTTCTGCTCCATCTGCGGCAAAGAATTCACCAGCCTCAAAAAACTCGGCATCCACGAACGATTCCATGCTCGTAAACGGGAACACAAATGTCCCCAGTGCTCGAAGGCATTTCTCAATCCCGGCAATCTGGCGGATCATCTGCGGGCCCACACAGGCGAACGTCCCTACAAATGCCCCCATTGCGTCAAGGCCTTCACTCAGCGAGGTCGCCTCAACGAACACATTCGCACCCACACCGGCGAGCGGCCCTTCAAGTGCCACGAGTGCCCCCGATCCTTTGCCAGTGCTGGCAATCTGACTGTCCACAAGCGCATCCACACCGGGGAACGTCCGCACAAATGTAATCTTTGCCATGCGGCATATGCCCAGCCAGGAGCTCTGCAGCGGCACATTCGTTCCCATGCGGGCGATCGGCCATTTAAATGCCTCATCTGTGGCATGTCCTTCTCGAGGAGCTCCTACCTCAAGCGGCACATGCACAGGCACACAGCAGATGCAGCATCTGCCGGAATGTACCCCATCAAAAAAGAGGAAACTATTTAAGGACTGGTTAACAAAAAGGCTGACATTGATTCATTGGCAAGCAAGCAAAAAAAGACAAAAAGTTATTAATACGTTTGACTGATTAATTTATACGATTTGTGAAATCGTAAATTAAATAGTAATTATCATTATTAATATTTAGTAGGGATGGTCTCTTTATTTTTTTTGGATTTATCAAATAAAATAATCAACTAGAAAATTATTATTATTGATTTGAATTTGTATCATTATTACAACCCTAAACAACCCGTAAAAATTGAGGAAGACATCTGATGATATGATTAGAAAACACAGATTAATTGATTGAGAAGCCAAAAACATAGTCGAATATTAATTAAGATTTTTGACTGATTTGCTTGTACGATTTGTGAAATCGTAAATTAAATTGTAATTATTATTCTTAATATTTAGTAGGGATGGTTTCTTTATTTTTTTGGATTTATCAAATAAAATAATCAAAAATTGATGATTTTGCATTTGTATCAATCAAATATGGATGAACAATTATTATATCATTATTAGAACCAGATGCTGCGGGAATTCCCTACTATTTGAGGACTGACACATTGATTATGCAAAGAAAGACGAAATGTTAATACGTTTGACTGATTTATTTGAGCGATTTGTACACGAATTGGTAGCTTAAATAATATTTCTAATTTTTAATTGGGATGGTCTGTTTAATTTGTCGGAATTATTAAGATTTACGTAGAATATCACATTAAACCGAAATTAAAGTACTCAAATAGAAATGATTTAATTGTGTTGAATTGCATCATTGTTAAAATCTCTTGTCATTTGGCAGAACCCTCATTTGGCAACTCTTAAGGCACTTTTTCATGTGGCATGGAGCGTTCCAGATCTAATTCAGCTTCTTCTTCAAGTAAGCAATAGCCTCACTGGTCTATAAGGGGGAAAAGAAAAGAGGAGAGTAATTATTTTCCTGCACTGAATATGAAATGTCTGAAAATGTATGAAATAATATTAGGAATCCTCATCTAAGAATGTATTTTGACTTGTCAGTGGAAGTTCTTTAAAATGATATTTACAAGTGGACAGTCATACAGTTTGCACACCTTCGCAGCCACTTAGCATTCATTAAAAAATAAAGCGATTTTCTGGCCTTATAGGAAAGTTGGTCTGTACTATCAGAAGCGGAGTTGCCTGCTTTCATTTCCAATATACTCTGCAAGGGAATAGACAAACAGTAAAACATAGAATGGGGTACGTACAGTCTTAAACCAAGCTGTTGCCGGTCTGAAAACCATCCGGGAGAGGATACTCATCTCGGAGCGTGGCGCAATTCCGTGCATGTGCAGATGCTTCACGGAGATGAAGGGCGGAAAGTGGAATCCAAAGAGCGCATCCGTTGTGCTAATCCCTTTCGATACAAAAAAGCTCTTCAGGACCTCCTCCATGGCTAAGACTGAAACACATAAGTTAAAATAAGATAAGAAATGAATACCAATTTATATTTGTTATCTACGAACTCATTTTCTCGTGCGATTCGTTGAGGACCTTTAGACTGTCGTAATGTTGCTTTGGCACAATTAGATAATGATGTTCTGATGCCGGTCGTATATCTTTGAATATTGTGAATTCATTAGTGTCCAGGACTGTTTTCGTTTTGCCACTGGCAATATTACAGAACAAACAATTTTGATTGGCCATTTCGTCGGTGGGCCAAAACAAAAGCAGAAACAACAAACACCTGAAATCAGCTGAATGGTAAACAGCTGTGCCGATATTATTGCTGCAAGAATATCGGTATTGAACCGATAATGTTGGCGGTATGTTCAAGCAAACATATCGTTTGTCCTGCTTAGAGAATATAACAAAATAATGTGTTGTTACCCAGTGTGAGCATTAATCATACTCGATATAAGAACTGAATAGTAATAGCTTACGTCGATACGTTTTACTCTCATTTCATCGATATATCGTATAAAGTCACAACAATGTCGGCATACCGCCACATCTGTCTAGCGTTAATATTCAAAGAAAACGCAAGGTTTGTGTACGGACGAGTTTAAAGTATTTTAATTCTTGAAATTATTGTCTTGGCTCATATATATTTGCTTAGAAACATTAACTGGCTTAATATCTCAATGAAACACAAAGGAAAGTGTAGAATCTACTGAGCATCCTGGATCTTTCTTCTCTAATAGGCTATTTCAACTCATAGGCAGCTCAGATGCTGGAAAACCAACGGTAAAAGGCGCCCATTTTGGTTGCGTGTGCTCGGCTTGCTTTGGCGATGTGGAAAACTGTTTTCGCTTCAAGCAGAAATGCGAACAGAGCCATTTGTATTTTTGGCAGCAGCTGTGCGCCAAGGAAATACTGGAAACAGCCGATTGGCAGCTGGGTGCACTCGCAAAGAATGTGACCAAGGAGGAGGAAGAGGAATGTCCACAGGAAGAAGAATTCCAAGCACAACTGGAAACACAATCGAACTCATCGCAATCATCCTGGAATCATTGATAATAATATCAGTATTGAACCGATAATGTTGCCGCTATTTTCAAGCAAACGTCGTTTGTCCTGTTCTCCAACGGTAAAAGGCGACCATTTTGGTTGCCTGCTTTCTAGCATGAACTCTAGTTCCAAGCATCGCTTCAAGGAGAAGTCATTCCCCATTTCGTTCTCTCTGCCGAAGGATCAATGAGACGTAAGTCGATTAAAATTGAAATGTGAATAATAGGATTGGGATTATAATATTTCTCAAAGTGAGTAAATGCAAATGCATTAATATGTATTTAGAATTCATGTATACTAACAATTCAAGCAATACTATAATTAGGTGCAATACTGGTAATTAGGTGTAATGATCGAAAAACTTTTTTGATTCAAGTAAAAAGTGTTTAGTTTTCACATTTTCCCGGTCTACTTTTCTCATTAGCTTTGAATGCTTTTTCTGTCGCTCAACTGATCGCGGCGACACCCTGTGTATGTGGACACACTGTATGTGGACCACTACAATTGGTCATCTGCAAACTTTGCAACAGCTGAGCTATCGCTTCGTCTT
The DNA here is from genome assembly GCA_035041535.1 of Drosophila cognata. NCBI lineage: Eukaryota > Metazoa > Arthropoda > Insecta > Diptera > Drosophilidae > Drosophila > Drosophila cognata. The sequence continues at coordinate 2,474,031 of JAWNLC010000688.1, read as the reverse complement.
TACTCTCCAATTGCAACTGCTCTCTGCGCTCGCTCTCCTTCTCTCTCTTTGCGCTTTGGGCTGCTTTTTTTCTAAGCCGCTTAAGCAGGCGCTGCGCTGCTTTTGCATTGAGTCTGGTTTTTTTGTTTTTGCTCTGTGTGTTTGCTTGCGCGCTCGCTTGGCCGTCTGCTTTGGTTGCTTCTGGCCGTTCACAGTCTGAGTTTGGTACGTAGCGCGTTCGCAACGCGCGCGTTAAATATTTGTTCCGTTCGCGCCGTCTTCGGAGAGTTTCTTCTACACGTAACATTTGCTACGTACTTTTTTGCTGCTAATTATCCGCATTAAATGAGTGCATGAAACGAGCAAAACTACAGCCAAACAAAATACATATAAATAATTGAGTGATTAAGCAAATGTAAGAAAAACGCAATTATGCTGCCCATAATGAAAATTCATGTATGCCTAAGCTGAAAGAGCGTTATAAAATAAGTGAGATTAGACCAACTACAATACAAATAAAGAAAAAATAAATTTAAAAATAAAAGAAATTAAAAAAAAATTAAATTTTAAAAGCAACAAAAATTAATTTTAAAAGTTAAGAAAAAAATAAAATGGAAAGAAAGACAAATGCAAAATAAAACGAAAAAGAAAGTAAATTTAATAATGTTATGCAGGAATAACTGCACAAAAAACTATCGCTAATCGTCCATTTAAAATAGTAGCAAAAACTATCGCTAATAGTTCACATGTCAGCAGCCCTCCATATTAGCCTCCAAAGAAACCGCAGCAGCCGCAATCCAATTGGCATTCGTTTGGCTAACTAAAAATTGCCGACTTCCTGCGTTTCGCAGTCGTCGTCTTGTGTCGTCTGTCTGTCTGTCGGCAGAGGCGCCGAGTCATTAGCTCCTCGTCATGCCCACTCAAAGTACCGCTATGCGCCGGCTAGCCGACGTCGTCTCTTTCCCTCTCTCTCTCTCACTGTACTAGACTACAATGTATTTTAGCCACAGACACACACACACACTCACACACACACACACATACGGACATCTCGGATCCCGGCTGCTGCAACGGCCCCTTCACTTTTTTTTTTTTGCGTTTTCGCTTGTTGATAAAGTTGGCGCTGCAAGTGCATTTTGCAGTTCGCATTCCGCTGCCCGAAAGTCTTATTCGAGTTTTGCATCTTAACTGTAAATTGAGGCATGCCAGCCTGTTCCGTCTCTCTCTCTCTGTCTCTCTTGCGCCCTCTCTTTTGCCTTTCTTTTGTCGTCAAGTTCAATGCGCGTTGACAATTTTCCATTTCGAAATAGTCTTTGATTTTTTGTAGTTGTTGTTTTTGTTGTTGCTCGTATTGCGTACTTTCACACACACACACGCACACTTGCAGCAAGCATTTCCATTGTATTTGGGCAGCTGTGCGTGTATTTTAATTTATTTTAAATCGATCGGCAATATCCAAATCCGATACATAGATCACCTCTGTCATTCAACCCGGAACTGCGTTCCCAGCGGTCCCCCCAAAAAAAAACACACTCGGAGAATGCTAAAGATTCATCTCGACTTGTCGCTCGATTTTCATCTGGCTAAAATCATCGATTTGCAAACTGCAATCGTTTTTTGTGAAAGCGCAAGTTGTTTTTTGTTTGTAATTTTTACACTTTTACTACACTCTCATAGATACATAGCCATGGATACATAACTGCATAGATGCGCAGATACACAGATACTTTCGTAAGCATATTTTCACAATTTGTCGTTGGTTTTGTCGAGTTTAAGCCGCTTAATTGAAAGTCTTGACTTATGACTCGAGCGTTCAGTGTATGTGTGTGTGTGTGTGTGTGTGTGTGTGTTTGTGTTTGTGTGTGTGTGAAAAGTCGCATGGAAAATGCATTTTCCAGCATAGAGAGTTGTATGTTGCAAGTACCTGTGCTGGAAATCAAAGTGAAATTTAATATGCACTTTTGATCGCTTGGTAAGTTGAAATTGATAATTTACTTGAATGAAGCGAATTAATTAAACTGCATATTTGTAGATTAAATTGAAAAGATAAATTGAAAATCTCGCAACACATATCTTTAGATATTTCCTACATTTAATAAATGTGTTCATTAAATTAAAGGAAGCAAAAACAATAAAATAAATATTGAAAATCTCGCGCGCATTTTAAAGCACAAGTAAATAAGGTTTTACAAAATAAACAACAACAAATCGAAACAATAAAAAACAACAAAATAAATAATCAAATGCGGAATTCGCATCATTTTTATTTTTATTGTGAATGTGAAAGTGGTGAAAAATCACAGCTGCATTTTCAACTAGAAGCCACGCTTGCCACAGAAGCACAAGGGGCGATAGGAGAGAGGCAGGCGGACAGGAAAGAGGAATAAAGGTAAAGCATAACATACAACACACGCACACACTCACACGCAAACACACATACACACACACACACAACATTTAATAATAAATACGCACAAATAATTTACAAGTCAATCGAAAGCTTCGAGCGCTTCTCTCGTTTTATTATTTTTGTTTGTTTACTTTTCAGATCTACGGGTTTGCAATTTCATCTATGAATATATTTTTATAACCTGAACCCATTGAAAATGTGTACAAAAGGGTGTAATGAAGTTGAGCTATATTAGTATGTCACCCCATTAGTAATATATATATATTCTTGATCAGCATCCGCCTTTTTGTCTATAAGTTATATGGAGACTTTAAATTTTGAATATATCATGTGTATTTTATTGTATCGATAACTTTCACTGCTTCTCGCACATCGATATAAATCGATGTCGGATAGCATATGCCATATAAATATTTATATATCTGTACGACTGTGTACGACTTCTGATAGGTAGTCAAAGTTTATTTTATATATCTCACTTGAATTCGTTCATTATTTCACGTATATCGATATAAATCGACTTCCCATAGCATACAAAACACAATTAGACATATCTATCAAATCTGCTCTGTCGCATAAATATAAATAGGTATATCTATGACGTCTAAGTTTCGGTTGCAGGGTATCTTCAGGCCAAGCATTCTCAATTATTAACCTTCAGCAGGTTTGCTATGTTCACTGACAGCATCGGGCGCTATTTAGTCTGAGCTCATCTTGTCGCTTTAGCGTTTAGGACCAGAACAAAAATAAAAAACTTGTTCAAGTCAAATCAATGTGGAAAATGACTCATTTCGACCGTTTTGGCATTGTTTCGTTAACCGTTTCTAACGTTGTTTTTTAACGTTCATTGCTAAGCTTTGCATAATTTTGTGTGCACTTTTGGCCAGCTGCGAAGACGAAGAAGTTAACAACACGTTTTGCTGACACTAATCAAATAAAATTAAAGCAACTTTTGTGGGTTGAATACTAGTTTCAATGCCATTGTTATAGGTCAACTGCATATATTATAATATTGTATATATATATATAACTCTGTTGAGTGTATTATAGCCTGATTCCATCATCAATATTTCTGACATTGTCTACAGTATATAACGATTCATTCTGTACATTAAATATTCGTTAAATATATTACGAATGTTCAAAATTCGACTTGATTATATCTTGATTTTTTGCGCTGATTTATCCAATTTCGTTTCGATGTTATGAAAAATATGTCAGAGTCAATATCTGACACACAATGATATTTGAGGAAAAGTTTGTGTTTATTTTAAAATATAATTATAATTTAATTAATGTATTTTTTATGCCATCATTTGTTAAATTTATACGAAATTACAAATAAAATTCCTTTTTAATTTTTAAATTGTTTTTTTTTTTACTGGTTTGCCTTAAAAATGTGGTTTTGGCCTGTTTTATATTTTAATTGATTGTCGGCACTGAAAAATTATATTGAAATAAAAATAAAATTTGATATTTAAATTGAAATTGAAATTAACAAAAAGATTTATAAACTGAATACACCACTTGGCTTCTCATAGAGGGTATGTGCATGTCGAGCAGTCTCGACATATTTGCTTTACTTTCCACACTGTTGCACATCTTTCACGCAACCTGTCAGCGCTCAATGTCAAGGTTGCTCGCTTGTCGCATTTTTGATATTTGTTTATAAATATATATATATGTATATATATGTATATATGTATATATGTATATATGTATATGTTTGTGTACTTAAACTGTCCCGTCTCTGCGGGTAGGCCTGGCTAAATGGCTAACTGGCTAACTGGCTTATTATTGCGGCTCAACACTTCTCGAGTGGAACGCCCCGCGACAATGTTGTTTTGGCATTTTTTAATTGCTTTATTTTTGGTTAAGTGTTTTGCGCCAATTAATTGGAGCTCACGCCTTAATGGCAATCTTAATCTCAATCAAGATAATTGGGTTGGCAATAATTGGCTATCATTTAAATGTAGATTCAGCCACGATTTTATCTGGTTTGCTGAAAGCAGAACCGGCGAAATTGAATTGACTCACAAACAATAAATACGAGCGGAATTCATCTAAGTCAAATATGACCCGCAGATATTTTGATTAAAATCTCAAATATATTTGGAAATCATCGGGCCGTTTCAAGGCTGTTATTAGCTCTATTGATAATTTGGTCATCGCATCCATCAACTCTTTCGTTGCCTTTAACAGTCTTTTATAGTTTTATTAATTATTAACTCATTAGGCCAGCAGCTCAACCTTTTTTTTGGGCCCTGAGCTGTGCTCGATACCGTTTTGAAATGTTCTTTCGCTTCGCAGCTGGCAACTCGGAAACCGTTAAAGATTTCACCTAGAGCGCAAAAGCGAGCCAAACTCGTCTCTCGGCGTTCTGGAAACTATCATAAATTTGACTTTTTAATGGCAAAGAAACATTTTTTATGCGTTTTTTATGTGTGAAAATCAAGCAGCAGGCAGCAAAAGAGAGCGCAGCAAAAAAGCAAAAAACACCATAGAAATAAATGAAACAACTCTCTAAAATATGTCGCACACCAAATACCCTTACTTTGGTCCTCTGTTTTATGCATTTATTATGTGATACCCAGCACAAGCCTCCAATAAAAATTTGTAATTCTTGTTTCGAGTATTGAGTTCTAAATCTGGTTATGACTATTAATAAGATTTTTTTAGGGTTAATTAAATTAGGGAATTTTTGGGGAAAGTTAAAGTGGAAATCTCTTAATGAATCTTTCATCTTGTTTACTTATAACGTGAGCTTTATGGCTAATTCTGAGTACGACAACTTTCAGATGAGTATAAACTAAGACCGTCAAGCTTCATTTACAGTTTGTATTCATTCCAATAATATAATCAAAATGAAGTCAAAATCAAAAGAATTAAATTGTAAAGCATAATGAATTTGATAATAAAAGATGAAGATCATAAAGTAAAGGAAGGGGACAATCGGCAGGTTTGTTCTTTTATGAAGAAGATCTGTCCTTCTTTAATTTGAGTTAGCCGCAAAAGTAAGCAAACAGCCTCTGTACGGAAACCTGTACGGTACGACCCCAATAAGGCAGATTCGTTCTCATATGGCAACAAAGCCAGCTTTTGACGTCTTTGCCCAACAAATAATATTCTGCTCCAGGCACCGCATGCTATTTCTTCTGTTGGCCATAAAAGCCCAGTTGTGAAACACAAAATTTGGCGACTAATAAAATTGATAAATATTTTTTTGGCAGCACATTTTATCGATGACATCGGCGTTGGTAAATGCATCTCTGAGATACGTTTGTTCATACAGACGGAGCTGTTGCTCCTGATCAAGAATAAATATGTGGCTTTTGGGCCAGGAGAGTCACACATTTTGAATGGTATCTCATTTTAACTTGTCGAAATTCGGTTTACTGTAATCGATAAATACTTCAGTCAAATTTAAAATGTGTAAGTTGATTCCCGAAAAACAATAACTGTAAAAATTAAACGCAGCAACTCAATTTCTAATTGATCGTTCCTATAGAACGAAATGTATATAATATGATAGGAATATAAACTCGACCTTTTTTTAGGCATTACAGATTTCATGACAAATTAGCGATGCCCTACAGAATATTAAAAGAGTATATATATAATATATATATATATATATATAGAGTAAGTAAGTAAGAAGAAGACATTACATGTGAGTTAGGCAGACAAGAGTGTAAATGAGCAGGAAAACGGGCAACAAAGGCATTAAGTTAGTATAATATGTACGTAATTATAATCGGCTCCTAGGCCCACAACATATTGTGGAGTGAGTGGAGAGGGAGCAGGGGGAGCAGAGGGCGCAGTTAGTGCGAGTAACTCGGATCATGACTTAGAGAAATGCGTTGCGCTGCCACGCAGATGACAGCGTGTAAACAATAGCCGGCGGGCTGTTGAAAGAAACCAAACGACTACTGAACAACAAGTGTGGACAGACCATCACCAGGCCAGGCCCATCAGCCAGCGGCCACAGAAGGAAGACCAAACTGAGCAGGTCACTGAACTTGGCCTACCTTAGTCCAACTACAAAAATAATGCCACAGATTGATGGTGTTCCTTCCCTTTTTTTTAGCATCTGTGTTTTGTGTCAACCATTTCCATATGACACCAATTTTGCTGAGGCAACTACAAAATTAGCACTAATTGTTGTGCTTTGTTTGGACTTTTAATTGAGTTGTTGTATTTAGAAAATGTAAGCAAAGAAAGTCAAAAACGCGGTTCTACTAATTCCACCTACATAAAGTTAAAATTATATATATACAAATATTTACAACAATTTGGTTGTGTTTACTTTCAAAATAATTCCTAATCTTTAAAAAAATAATCCCAAATTTACTACAATTCTGGTTCTGGCTGTGCTTGCGATATTTCCTAAGAATATTTTCATATTTTTGTAATGCACAAATTCATAAACGTAGACTAAACCGTAAATTTTCTATAATTAAGTGGTTAATTGAAGTGTAGCAAATTATCAGTAAATATTATGCAAATTTTAGACCATTTTGGGTATTTTGTCGAAAGATTTACAGTACTTAGCACAGTTTGTAAGCCAAATTTTGTAATCACTGCAAGCACTTCTTAGACGATTGCCTTAGAAGTGGTATGCAAAAAAGAAAAAAAAAACAGATACAAAATATAAAGCACCCCATTGATTTGGGCCTGAGGCAAACTCGTTGCAATCGGCTAAAAGCGGCGTTAATAACGCAAAACAGTTGCGTTTTAACATATGCCGTACTTTGTTGCATAGAGACCAGCAAGCTGGCTGGCTGTCTAGCTGGCTGGCTGGCTGTGCAATCATTTTAAACGGCAACTGCAACTTCAGTCAGCAACCGGCAATAGCAACAACAACAACAACAACAAGAACAACAACACACAAACACACACAAGGCGACCGACCGCCTGTTGGCTGCTTGTCTAACTATTTTAACCCAGTTTTGTGTTATGGCCACATTCTTGTAGGAGCGCAAACCATAAACAAGTTTCAGCCAAGCAAAAACAAAAAACAAAACCGACTAAATGCTGGCAAGCAAGAAGTGAAAAAAGAGCCAGCAACAAAATGTGTGCAAATTGAAAATGCAGCTAATGAAAAGGCCAATTGCAAGTGCGCAACAAGCGAAAAGGCCCAAAAGAAAAACATATATTTATGAAATGAAGTAGTAAAAATTATCTAGTCGAGAGTGCTCGACTGAGTGGTACCCTGCATCCTGCCAGTTAAATACTTTTTAAGCCATTTTTCAATACTCTTACTTATACACTTAGAAAATGTTAGAAAATCGCCATACTTTTTGCATTAAAGTTAAGTCACATTCTTATTCAGAAAATATATTTAAAAAATAGTTGTGTCTTTCTAAAAAACGTTTTTCTGTTCTTAATTCCAGACAGGAAGTTTTACTAAGATTTTCCGAATTTCATAACGGATTTTTAATAGAGGAATAAAGATTGTCATTTCACTTTTAGAAGGAAATATATTTGGGAAAAATATGAAAATAGACTTGCAAATCTTAAGAAGTGATTTTCGCACATTTAGAAATTATTTCAAGGCGACTTTTTCCCTGAGTGTTTTTGTTTTTTGCAGTGTCGGTCGGCCCTTTTGTCGGCTCTTGGCGCCTAGTTGAATAGTGCAAGCGCGGGCATTCAAAGCGCTTGAATACAGGTCAATAGGGATTTACGGTTAGGCATGCGACCGTTTCTGCTCTAAGTATCTGCGGAAATGCGGTGTCCGATAATGAGAGCGCCGCCCGATTAATGCCCCCGCCCCTTGCCACCTGTACACCTGCATGAATGGACACTTTGAGTGGGTCAGCGGCATGGCAGACAATAGGTATGGGAAATGCGAATGGGAACAACACAATCAGCTACAGTCCACAGCTCTGGCAACAGTTATGCCGGCAATAATCATCGTGTTGCCTGTGTTGCTCTTGTGTTTAGTTGCAGCTAATTTGGCCTGTTGAATTGCGATTGTGGTCCGGAGCAGTGCGCTCCAAATGAATCATTGGGGACAATGACGAGCTAGCAGTACTCGAATTATGATTTTATTTTATTCGCATGGTCACTTGAGAGACCAAACCTAATGGGGCATCACTAAATATGATTTGTTTGGACTGGAATGGGATACAACTTGTGGTATCTTGCGGAATAAATAGTTGTAAACATTTGGTCAACTCGGAATAGAATGTAAAATCAATTTGCAGCAAAAAATGAATACTCTGTATGCCCAATCAAATAAACTAAGCAGAAAATCAAAGTATGAAAAAAGTAAGCTAAAAGCCATGCAGTGCAGAATGCATTCCAACCGATCACGAACCAATTGTATTATATATTTGAACAACGCAAATACTTAATTATACAAAAGTGACACAATTTACAAGTCGAATATTTGAAAGCAGCCAGAGAAGTGTTTTTCGTTCACAAATGGGGATTATTGAAATTGAAAACTAAAATCTCTTTTATACTTGTAAATATACATACATATATAATATTTATGTATATGATTAACAAGCTCAACCAATAAAATCTTGGAAAATGTAAATAAATTATATGAATAATGTGATTTCTGACTTCTGAATAATAAAAATAATTAAAAAACTATTATTAGTGACACACAAATTAAAATTAAACTAAAAGCACATGTTAAACATAATACATAAATGATGAAAATATGCAAATTATATCAAAGTAAATTAATACTTTATTTATTAATATTATTATTATAAATGGGGAGAAACTGCGACCTATAAGGTCTATTGTGCCCCCTTTCTGAGCCTACAGCTCTTCCCTCAACCCCACGAATGTCAGGAACTTTGTTGGGTTGAGGGTTTCTATGTCCTTGGGACTCAGGACATGCTTCCCTCTTTCTAATTAAGGCGACACATTCTGCTAGGATGTGTATTGAGGATTTAATACTTTATTTAACATATCACATAATAATATTATAGGAAAATGATTTAAACCAATTTTGATTTAAAAAAAAGGAAGCAAATCTTAATGGAAACACGTAAATAATAACAAAATAATAACTAAATTGAATCAAATGAAATTAATATGTAAACTAACATTAATAATACCAAATGTAAATGATGAAACTTAATCTTGAACTTTTAATCGTCAATATTTAATGTCTATATTTGCTTAAAATAATATAATTGATTTTTACAAAGAGGATTCTTCATTAGTGAATCGTGTCTTCAAAAAATTTAAAAATATCAATAAATGAAGAAATAAATTAAAACTTGGCTATTGATGCTGATCGAATCTTTAACGAATATTTTAGACTTATTTTGGTTTCCTGTCTTTTGCCAAGAAAAAATAGAGTATAATTATATTCAAAATATTAAAAACTATTATAAATAAGTCTGACCTTGGACCAGTTCACTTTAAGTGCAAGTTTGTAATTAACTTTGTATTTGAATAATCAAGCAACGCAGCTTTTGTTTGTTGCTTTTTGTATTTTTAAGGCTAATATTATTCGTCATAATTTTCGTGCAGAAATTGTTGGCCAAAAACGTGCAGTTCCCCTGACTGTGGCTGTTGTTACTGAGTTGAGTTGCGCAAAAATCAGAAGCGAAGCCCGACAAGAGCCCAACTCGAGACTCGTCTTGGGTATGGTCAGTAACTCTGTATATCGTATATCGTATATCGCCAGATATACTGGTGTGTAATACGGGTGCCTACTTGGTATGCCCGGTGCGAGAGTCGACGCTCAATTTCAATTGGTTTGGTGGCTTATTAATTACCTCACCGCACAATTGCGTGTGTTGCATACAGAGCAACACCAGACGACTAACCGTGCCACATAGAACCCACAAAAGGCGTACGGCGGACGGGTAATACGAGCTCTGCTGCTGTTGCTGCCCCCTAAATGGAGCGGCGTCGATGTCAATGCGCTTCGGAGCCAGTCCAAAGCCAAAAGCGCTTAACAGTTACATTTTTTACACTCTGTACCGACATGCATTAGAGCATATTGGTTTTGTGCAGTGTCCGTCTTGCTAACTAACCGTCTGTCCGTCGCAGTCTTGGTACAATTGGGTTCCACTAAAAGGAAAGAAAATCGATAAAATCGATAACTGCCTATCGATAAGACAACACAACTCCCACAGTTGTAGAGCTAAAATCAAAAGACTTTGAAAAACCCTTTATTTCCCGCAATTTAAGTTACCAAACTTGGAGGGTAAACTATTAGGAACCACCTTCAGAGATAGGTAACAAGAGATTTCTTGGCACCGTCTACTTTGATTATTTGACAATCGTTATCAGCTGGTTTTACATTGGTATGAGAGTATTATGCAGTCGGCAATGCCCTCACTTTTTTTGCTCTCATTTTTTACTGTTTCTCATTATTTACGGTTGCTTTCTGTGCAGTTTTGCCCAGCAGAAGTAAATGAAGAGTTAAGGTAAAAAAATGAGAGTGATTTGTGTTGTTTTTGTTGTTTCTCAATTGACAAACTAGTTTTCGTTTTATTACATTATTTTATTGTTGTTGTTGTTGTTGACTGTCATTTTGCTATTTCTACGTTTCGTTTTGCATATTTTTCTTCAAGTGTCATTCGCTGTTGTTGCTTTTGTGCTGTTGCTGTTTACTTTCAAATGTCAAACGGAGTTGAAGGTGGCCCAGTCTACATACATATACATATATAGACAAAGATATTTATATATGATTTATATATTGAGTCATATTTTTTTTTGCTTTTCTTTTTTTTTTGTGCTTTTGTAGCGACGCCAATCAAATGATTTCAGCGCCGAACTTCACTCGGTTATTTTATGGACTTTAGCTATATATGTACTTTTGTATGGGTGTTTTTTGTGGGTGTTGGAATTAATTATGCTGTGACAAAACAAGAAAGATCAGTTGTCTAAGGCTGAAGGCTGATTACACATCTATATTTCAACTGACCGATTGTTCATGTGACATAAGATATATCTTATTCTCGGTGTAACTCTCGCTTCCATTAATTAAATTTGGGAAATCTCTGCGCGTGCTTTAATGTAGTAAATGTATTTTACTCTACAGTTTCAGAAGTTTGTCTACCTTTTATTTACTCTTTTATTTGTTTCTTAAAAAATATTTGAATAAAATCATCTAGATAACTTCCAACTGAGAGACTAGTTCGCATAGCAACAGAGACAGTCGTTGGAGTGGTTGGCAAACTTGGTTTCAACAACATTAAACAAGAATATAATTATAGCACCATTCATATACTATTTGCTAATAGTTTTTAATTCAAACTAATAATATTTAATTGTTATACTAAACGCATGCGTGAATCGCAAGAAATTGCTGGAATTTAACAAATCGGCGCTCACAGTTTAATTAAATGCAATGCACGATGTGCAAAAGCTATTAGCAAATGGCAAACAGCTCCATAAAACAATTTCGTGTCATAAACAAAATTCGTGCCATACTCAAAATAGTTGCTGAAAATGCCGAAGTGAAGTGAAACTTAATGAAGCCTGAGAAAGTTGCGAGTTGCCAGCGGTTTTCCTCATCAGCTCATGAGCGATGGCTGAGCGCAGCTGAGCGTACAGCTCAAGTGACAATCATAATTTTGCGTTACGAAAACAAAAAAACCAAAAAACAAAAAAAACACAAAATAACTGTAAATAAATTGTAAGCAACTCGATAATTGCTAACAAATCTGTCTGACAGCGCATGCCAAACCTGCATGCAACAATAATAATAACAGGCTGCTGTATGCCTGTAAGTGACGGCCTTAATATGTGTCCGTACCATCTTCGAAACTGGCCGTCCGTCCGTGTATCCATCCATTTTGAGGCATCGATGCAGGCGATGCAACGTCCACTTGCTCTTGGCCTGTTGCATCTCTGTGCAATGACCCAGTTTAATGCAAGTGGAACACACACACCACTGCAGCTAGGTGGCCGGCCATAAATAGCCAGGCGCTGATTTCTAGTCAAGCAGACTTTAGCCCGCCACTCAATGAAGAAGACTCAAGTTACGAGTACCAGTTTCTCAGTTTCTCAGTTTCTCAGTTTCTTGCTTAAGTCTTTCTCAATGGGCAGCATCAGCGCTCAAGTTTGTTGCCTAAGTCTTTCGTTCTGAAAGAGAAACGCCAGCCGCAAGCCTCCTCAAGAGCATGACTCTCTCACAAAACAACAAAAAAAAGAAGCAAGAAAGAAATGAGAAACAAGTTTTGGTTTGCTGGCATTTTGCTTTTGCGGTGTGACTTTGTTTTTGGGATGCTGCAGAACTTTCTTCCATTGATTCTAGCGGAACGCATATAAATAACAAATTAAGACTTTCTTTCTGCAAAACATTGCGCCAAGCTAAGCAGCCAACTCCCTCCGGATCATTCAGTCTCTCTCAGTCCATCCGTCCAACTGTCCGACTGTCCGTTTGTGGTTTTGTGTCATCATCTATTGAATTGTTGCTTATTTATTTAGAGGCAGCCAGCTCTCGCCTCGCTTCTAACCCAAATACACGCGACGCTCTTTCACCTGGCCACCAGACACCTAACTTCTTCTTCTTCTTCTTCTTCTGATTCTTGTGTGCACCTTGTGTCATTTGCTGTGTTGTGGGTTCGCATTTGGTTTTGGTTTTTGTTGCATGAGCCCTCGCTGTGTTGGCACAACAGGCCAAGAGATTAGCATTGAGAGACGGTGTTTCTCCCGCTTTGGGTTTATCTGTGTCTTCATTTGCTTGACCCAATTACATTTTGTGTGCTTCGTCTGCATTTCGGCTGCTGCGTTCTTTTTACTTTCTATTTTCACTTAACGATCTCTAGAATTTTGATAGCCGCCTTGTTAGCATTTCAATTTTGTTTGGTTTGGGTCGTTTTGGGTTAATTTACTTTCATTTGCTTCGGACAGCTGGGAAAAATGTGTTTGTTAGCCTTTTATGATTGTTTCCGATTTAGTGTCTGAGTATTTCATTCTTTGATTTTCTGGGTGTTGCCCGGGGCGCTTCCGATGCCAGTCTTCAGTTGGAGAGTTTTCGCTGTCTTTTTATGGAACACGTTTGAGTTGTGAATTTTTCGAAATGAAATAAAGAGAAAGGTACAAGCTCTAACTGGACTAATGAGGGATTTAAATGCCATTAAGTTATACATATTTTTGATTATTGATATATACACATATATGTGAGGGATTTATATACAATTTTGCTATATATATATTTCTCATTTATTGATTATACACAAATTTTTATTACTTATGCATGAATATACTCATTAAATACTTACAATTTTTATTTATTTTTTATTTTTTTAGGTGAGTCTTATTTCGGGTCGATTAGTTGATTGCAAATTAAATTATAAGTAAGTACAACTTTATGCTTGCTTCAGCCAGTTTTGGTATTATTTTTACTGTTTATCACTCAATTATAAAGTATTGCTGTGGCAAGCTTCACATAACTCTTCTGCCCTGCCCCGTGTGGTTAACTCGTCTGCTGATAAATGTAGACTTCAATTGCTTAATGATCGCTTCACATTTTTAACTTATCATACATGGGGCTCCACCTTTTGTTAAATGCTAGTTCGGACATTTTGAGGTCAGCGTTCGGTGAGTAGTCGAAATGATTAAAGACCATTATGAGGTTAATTTAGTGGGTCAAACGCCTTGCCAATAAAGTTATAAATCTTAGGGAACAGAAAAAATACATATATATGTATATATTTTTTAACGAGTGCTTGTAAAAATGTTTGAGAATAGAAAGCAGCTGAAGACAATAAACGTAAAGTTTTTGATAATAACCGATCTGCGCCACTTGGAGCTGTCAACGTTTCTAGGGACCTGAGTCGGCAATGTTATTTGGCTTTGCTCGTTAGCATATCGACACGAGTTAATTGACAAATGACTTCAACATTTTACGCATTGCTATTTGGGTCAAGTGATATCATATGAACCCAAATATTATGTGCAAAATATGCAAAAATTGAGCGTTTTAAGATAAATATTTGATTGGCATTCTAACAGCATCATTTGGCTATAATGAACTTAAGTGGATATAAGAGCCGTTAAACAGGCAACTCTGCAGACAGTTCACTTTTATCACTCGTTTTGTGCGGTTCTCGCGATGTCATCCGAATCCAGCTCTTTGTTCCTCTGCTGCCTATTCCTCATAGGCAGTTTATCCATTTGTGTTGCCAACTATGCTTATAAGCCACCATTTGGCGGCTATCACTATCCCAAGCCAACAAATGAGGGCTCACCACCGCCGGCCGTACAATCGGATTACATTGAAGATCTAATCGAGGGGCATAAGCAGCAGATTTTGTCAAATGTTCTGGGCGGCAGTTCCTCCTCCAGTTTCGCCTCTTCCTCCGAATCCGACAACACGTCGCCGCAGTTGGCAGCCGCCTTGTCGCCATTTGACAGCGTCGATGCGAAAGCTATTCGCCTCAATCGTTGCGCCAGCTGCAGTGAGTATCAGTTTGGAGCAGTTCCGGCCAAGTCATAAGCTATTTTCTTGACCTTTCACATGCACGCAGCAAAGCTTCTGTGCGCTGGCATTGCATAACACTTTTACTCAACACATAGGCAAGAATTGTCGCTGTGTGTTTGGCCAGGCCTTACCAAAATATGCACACTCATGCGAAAGCTTATAAGAAGAGCTTTTAATTCCAAAAGCTTCCTTAATGTGAGATGTGGGCAGGAAAGCAAGCAAAAGTAATACGCAATATTTTTCGATGGTCGCTTGGCGCAACTAATGAACAAATTAATTATATTAATTTGAAAAATTCGTTTCTTTTTGCTCTCATTTTGCATTCAACAACGATTTTGTGTGTATAATTTTGGCAAGGCCTGCCTTAGACTGAAGCGAGAACCGGCTTTGGATATTCTTGAGCGTTCCTTACACGAAGTAATTTCAGTTGCTTTATTTTTGACTACTACTAAAAGTGTGAAAATGTATAGACAAAAATAATAGCGATTTGGATCAGATTTAGATGTGAATTATTCACGAGACAATGCTGATTTATATCAGACTTGGAGCTGTATTAGTTAACCAATAAGTTTAGCTCGACGATCAACGGAAATATTTTACTACTTGAGATTTGCTTCGTGTAAGGGCGGCTATGCTTGTTGCCGTTGGTGGCTAAACTCTAACTGACTTTGCAAACTTGCAGCTTGTGGCGTGCCCAACGCCATTCGCATTGTGGGCGGCACGCAGGTGCGTACCAATAAATATCCGTGGATAGCACAAATGCTGCGCGGTGCGCAGCTCTTCTGTGGCGGCACTTTGATCAATGATCGCTATGTTCTGACTGCCGCACACTGTGTCCATGAGATGGACATGTCGGCGGTGTCTGTGCGTCTGCTGCAGCTGGATCGCAGCGCCACGCATCTGGGCGTAACTAGAGCTGTGGCCTTTGCGCATCCACATGCTGGCTACGACCCGGTGAGCCTGGTGCACGACATTGCCCTGCTGCGCTTGGATCAGCCCGTGCCGCTGATGAGTATGATGAGGCCGGTGTGCCTGCCCAGCACTCGGAGACAGCAGTTCGACCATCAGCGAGCCATTGTGGCCGGCTGGGGTCTGAGCCACGAGGGCGGCTCCACTTCCAGTGTGCTGCAGGAGACCACAGTGCCCATTATCACCAATGCCCAGTGCAGAGCCACCTCGTACAAGAGCATGATTGTGGACACGATGCTGTGTGCGGGCTATGTGCAAACGGGCGGTCAGGATGCCTGCCAGGTGGGTGGCTGCAACAACTTGCTGATCATCTCTCCCACTCTCTCTCTCTCTCTCTCTTACACACACACTCTCTTGCTTGTAGGGTGACAGCGGTGGTCCGCTTATTGTGTCGGATCGCATCTTCCGTCTCGCTGGAGTTGTCTCCTTCGGCTACGGCTGCGCCAAGCCGAATGCGCCCGGCGTCTACACCAGAGTCAGCAGATACCTGGACTGGATTGCAGCCAACACAAGAGACGGCTGTTATTGCAATAAATAATTTATTGATTGAATTTGTGCTTTTAATTGTGGCTTGTTAGCGGAGCCAATATAATGATGCAAAAAGTTGATGCTGGGCAAGTTGCATTCATTCAATAGTGTTAGTCTTTAATATAATCCCCGATTAAATGACTGCCTGATGAACTATCACTGCAAATATGAGTTCTTATAAGAAGTACATTTTTATATATACAAATAATTCAATTCTACAGTTGCCAGTTTTATTGCTCTATTCGTCATGTGATGGCTACTAATTCTTAAAGTTTTCATAAAAAGTATCTGTCCTAAAAAGAGTTCCAGCAATTTACCGATTTTATTTAGAAAATAAAGTAAACTTCAAGCCTAGAATCCTAGCCTCAACTCAATGACTAAATGCGACTATAGTTTGCATTTGAAACTTTTTAGAAAATTGCGAATTGATTTGTATCGTTTCAGCAGCGACACGTAGTTGCCAGTGCGAATTTTCACTTCTGAACCACCCCCAATTGTTGGCTGAAAACAATTTCAAAAAGCAACAATTTTTTGTTTTTGTGCAGGTATTTGCTGAAACAGGTTATCGTTTGGGTTCGACAAGTCAAAGAGGCAAAAAATATTACTGGCCTTTCACTTTTTTGCACACGTATTGAAAAATCAATAAATACGAAAGGAGAAAAAGACGACAATGCATTTCGAGCCGGGCAAAACAGGCAAAACAAAACCAGCAACGCATCCGGCACGGTGTCCATGTTTGGGGAGGACGTCATCAGTGGGCAAATCGAAGCCAAGGACGTGGCCGCCATTGGGAATCGCTGACACATTGTTATCACTTGTCAATGCAGGTTTAACCCTCTGCATTTGGCTACCAGTTGACAAAAGTTTATCTTTATCCCTATGCGAGCAGCGTCCGTGCCGCGATTTAATGGATTTTCAAGTTATTTCTGGTATTTTGTTGTAGTTGCCGCAAACAGCTCGCACAACTTGCGAACGCGGCTCGCAACTGCAACAACAACTGCGACGCACAAAACAAAGATATCTCAGAAACTCGTTTCTTGCCAGGGGCCCAAAGAAAATGCCGCATAATTGCCGCCGCCGAGACGCGACACTGCTGTGCGCTGCACGAGGGCGGGGTGGGGGCAGGGAAGGGTGGATGTTGTCCGGAGGGGGAATGTTGGCCAAATCGACAATGCTGTCAACGCTGCTGCCGCTTTGGCATTTGATTTTATTTTTAACTAGACTGCAACTGATGCCCGGCATTGGCTGGGCCATTGCTCAAAGCAAGAAGCAAAATGCGAATTTAGCACTGCAATTAACATTTTTATCTATTGCACAGAACTACGAAAGTCGGTTATGATTTTTGTTATTAATTACCTTATATTATTAGTATCAGTATTATTTTCTTGTTATACTAAATATGAACTCTATTGAGCGACTAGTAACTGCGATCTGTTAGCTCTGTTCAAAAAAAAATTCTCACATATTCTCAGGCGAGCTGCAAATCTTACGCGAATCGTTTCCGTTTCCGCTTTTTAATTTAATCAACGTTATGATCTCAGAAGCAAAGAGCAGGCAGAAACTGACTGAGATGAGACGACACTAGACTCTAAGGCCAAGGCCAAAGTCTTTCAATATTTCCAAAGGCCTTTAGCCTTGAATTAAAATCTTCAGTTTGAAGATTCGTAATTGCAATTTACTTACAATTTAACGCTTTGAAAACGGAAAAATAAATCAGAGCATAAATAAACCAGTTGCCTTTGAGCTATATTATTATTTTTGCCCACATCCTTCATTTCTATATTCAATTTTTCAATTCTTCACATCTCTTAATACTTAATGGTAGACAACTTTACGTAGCACTTTTACAACTTATTTATATCAATTATTTTTAAAAGCAATTAAAAGCACGCCAAGAGAGAGAGACGGGAAGATGCACAAGCGTCGGATTAGCTATTTATAGTTTCCTTGGAGGCGTCTCTTCTCTTCACGGCATTTGCGAAACGGAAGCACGCCTTGTAAGAACTCATCTCAGCACCAAATGACTTTGCTCTGAACTTTGAACCAGACATCCTTTTCTCCTCGACCCCTCCCCCACCACGCACTCAGACATTGGCCCTAGGGTGTAGCGCCCACTTCAGTCGTTCAATGGAATTGAGTACAGTTTGCAGCTCCCGCTGGACATTCGCGCATTCCACAATCTGTTCCAAGCAACGTTCCCACTTGCGGCTCGCGTGCCGCAAGCTGCACGGCACCATGGCGCCAAAGATGTGTGTTAGCGGCCGTAGATAGCCCCGAGCTGGCTCAACATCGAAACGCAGCAGCCTCAGGGAGCTGCCCCAAGACATGCCCTGTTCCAGAAGTCGGCACAGCGCTTTGTACGGCCTCCAGCAACTGGGCAACCGAGCTGCGGCTGCAACATGCTGAGTTCCTTGCTGAAGGCGGGTTCTGGCCAGATAAAGTTGTGCTGTGGATGTCTGCGTTTGCAGTGCCAGTTGTTGAGTTATCCAATCCTCAATCAGTTGCAGCATCTGCAGGTGCAACACATCCATCAAGCAGCCAGTCTCCTCTGCATCTTCCCTGCTAGAATCCTTTACCGATTGGTCAAGTGCTATGCTTATTCCATTGATTTGTTCGAATTTGTTAACCAAATAGTCGATCTGCTTTGCACCTTCTCTGCTGAACTCCTCTTCACTCAGGCTATTCTCTATGCTCATCCCGTTAGCTTAGAAAAATCTTTTGATTCAAACAATTTATTTATCGATAGTAAAAAAATTAAACATTCCATAGAATTTTTGATTAAAGTCTCTACGCATTTCCGCTCGATTTTTAAACGAATATCGAAATTATTATATATATATATAAAATATATATGTTTTATATATAATATATTAAATTTTATATATGTGCTCCCTCTGCTTGTTTCCTATCTTACACGTATGCCTCCGTTCAGCATTAGCAAGTAAGTGAGAGAGTAAAATTATTATGTCATACTTACGTTGTGATAGAAAGTAACAGGCAAAAGGTAGCATATCTGAATATCTGATCAAATCTACACCTTGATCAGCAACAACAACTCAGAGGATCTTGAAATTCCCTTCCCAAATCAAATCGCCTCGCTTTTGTCACAGATTTTGCAGATTAACAGAGTAATTGCAAAGGCAAAAGGGATCAAATCGACTAAAAACTGACTGCGTGACAAATCTGTTTGAATGGGTGCATTCTTTCTCTCGAGGACCCGAACACAAGCAGCCACAGGATTAGGTTCGAAATGTGTTCGATAGCCAGCAACAAAATACATATATATTCCTTAAAAATCTATTTCATGTAGTGTGATGCATGCTGTTGCATGTAGATACGTGGTGTCTCCGAGACGGTCATTTTCAACTAAGGACCTCTTACTTGTTATACCCTTGTAAAGAGTATTCTAATTTGACATACGTCTTTCTTGAAGAACACCTCTCGAATACTGCTGTTCAATATACATTATTCAAAATATCAAATATCTGTCTGCAACTGTTGTTAACTTTATCGATTATTATCAATACGAATTAATCACGGTGTGCAGCAAGAGCGACGGAGACCTTCATGCTACAACATGTTGCTTGCTGCCAATTATTGTTGCTATTGGATAACGAATGCATGCATTTCAAGCTGTATAGTTGACCCAAAATGTACAAAATTAAACTGGTTCTTTTCTGTTTAGGTTTAGTTGACCCTCATCTGTGGCAGATTTGTTGCTTGTGGTTTCATGTCAAGCAGCTTTTTTCTTTATGGTTATTTTTTTTTTGTGGAAGGCGTCTTTGGGCCACGCTTCGTTTGGCATTTTAGCATATTTCTCACATAAATTGCCAGCGACTCGGGTAGAGAAATTTTCACGCCTCGCTGCCCAATGGCCAAGTCTCTTGCTCTTTAATCCAAATTGTGTGTACAAAACTTATACCAAATAATACTAAATACACCTTTAGGCCCCCACCCCACCCCTGCTCTATTGCTAGTTTTGCTAGTGTAGTGCCAGGCCGCAAACCATTTTAATAAATTGCCAGTTATTAGTTGCCGGCAGCTGGAAAAAGTGCAATTAAGATGCACATTCGCGCTGCACGTCAGGGGGCGGGGGGAAGGAAGTTCGACGCGAAACAAATTAGCATTAGCAAAAGAGACAACAATCTAAAAAGAGAGCAAAAGAAAAAAAGAAACTAAAAAAAAAGACAACGGCCGAGATAGTTTCCCATAATTTGCGCATAGCCTCGAACATAATGAGCTCAAGAGCAGCGCCAAGGCGAGAGTGAAAGAGTAGAAGAGTGACAGAGAGAGAGACAGAGAGAGATATTTGGCGACCAGCAGGTGGTGGAGGGGAACTTGGATGGGGGGGTGCAGAACTGTGGTCACTTGCATAGCAAATGGTGTGAATATTTTCGCAGTGTCGGGACAAGCAGTGCCAAGCAGTGTTAGAATTGTATTGAAAGGGTGTGATATGCTTGGGATAGGTCAAGGGGAAAGGGGCTTTGCCAGCGGCAGGGGGAGGGGTGCTTCTGACATTGCCTTGCATTGTTCGTAGCCGCAGTTAGTTTTTGTTATTATTGCTGTTGTTCCAATTTACATAAGTGTTTTTAATTAAAGCATTCAGAGCATATTTTGTTAAGTGGCTTTTAGCTGGTCCAGCATTCGAGTGGCTAATGAAATCGAAAAGGAAGTGAAATGCACATGTGTAGGTATGTGTAGGTATATACCATAATAGATGAAACGCTCACCTGACTGGAGGCTATTGATTGAAAACTATAAAAAAAAACTCTCGTTTTTACAGAGGTCTCCCTTAGGGCCTGAGGCAGTATAAAAATATTGTTTTTATTTTAGCTATGCGTAAATGTGTGTCTGCAAAGTGAATGATGAATGCATTCATATTCGCTTTGGATGGAAAAATGCTGGTGAATGTAGAAAAAAAACAACTTAAATTCCAACTTTTGAAATTGTATTGCGAATTATAAATATGTAGAAATGCATTACTTGATGTAGGTCACATTAAATCACTCAAAGTCTTATTCATTTGTGCCTTCAAATGTGATTATTAATAACCATTTCGCAAAACTTTAGCAGTTATGCAAAATTTAAACATTTAACAAGTTTTACAGCTTTTTGGTAGTTTTAAATATTTAAATATTTTGCAATGAACTTATTTTTATTGATAAAACATTAAAGTTAAATGAAACTGAACTTAAAGCTATACATTTTTTAACTTCTTAAAGCAACAATTATAAAAATTGGCATTCAAACATCAAAAGTCGAGGTAACAAATCAAAAGAGGCGATGAATGCATCAATGAATAAACAAATATTTGAAGAACGTCTCGTTTTCCACAGATGTATTTTTCCTTTGCCCAATTACACTCCGATGGAGCTCACTCTTGTTTGTTTGAAAATCGTACAGCTATTATTCTGCTAACATACGCTAACTGATTTAAAAACGGTGTTTTGCGTTGTGGAAAGTGAATTGTGGGCACTTATCGGGGCAGCAAGGTAAATTGTGTGTTGTATTCAGTTAGCGCATTTGCAATCCAATCAAATTCGTATGTTTTGTTTTCCTTTTCGATGTTCTTGCTCATCTAACTAATGGCGTCCCAATGCAGAGCTCGCAACGCCAACCAATTTTCATACCCTGAACCCCTTGAAAATGGCTGAAAGGGTGTAATTAAGAAAGAATTTGCGATGCTAAGGTAAATACAGTTCTGATCAGCACTGAAAGGCGAGATGATATTGCCAACTGCTAAACATAGAGATTTTATGAGTTGGAGACCTTTAATTTGAAATATAACTTTTAGTGTACAGCATCTAAGACGTGCTCGACTTGTAAATTGGGCTCAGGGTAACTCGTAGTCGAGCTCTCTCGACTAGAGCATTCTTACTTGGTTTTCACTCATCATGCTGCACTGTCAACAAAGCTGAAACAATTTTTATTTATGCGCTTTTGTAGCGCCAAAATTCTCGACGGCAAACGTCAGTCAACACAAGTCCGGCTAACTGAGGGAGCGAGGGACGAGCTGGCTGATAGACGAACTGGGGAATATGGACAGACAAGGACAGACATGGACTTGCTGCAATATGGTGTGGAGGCCGTTGCAAACGTTGGAAAGCAAACAAAACTGTAAACTGGGGAATGCCACTCAAAGTTGCGGCTTCCTG
This sequence comes from Drosophila cognata, assembly GCA_035041535.1. NCBI lineage: Eukaryota > Metazoa > Arthropoda > Insecta > Diptera > Drosophilidae > Drosophila > Drosophila cognata. The sequence goes on along the minus strand of JAWNLC010000688.1, from coordinate 2,451,578 downwards.
GCTGACACACTTTATGCCTGCCGTCCAACAGTCGCCATTTGGCACAATCAGTACGAGTACGAGGGGGGTTGCGGGCAATGGTAGGAATCGAGGGAATAGTGGATAGAGCGTGTATCGGAAGCCTTTGGGTTGCCAGTCTAATTGAAGTCGAGTACATGGCTACCAGCTATTTTATCTGTCAGCTCACAGAAACTAACTTTGACATTATGTGCCACAAATTGTGGCAATTTAAAGCCCAATTTAAGTCGTTGCAAAAGAAAATATTTCACAGCTCTAGATTCCAAATGAGCCAAGCCGTTCAATGAAGCGAATCTGAGATGGTCTCCCCTTCTCTATCACTCTCTCTCTCTCTCTCTCTTTCTTTCTGTTTGTCTGTCTCGCTTCTGCTTAATCCGACGTTCAACTGTCTGCCACATTGTCTAAAGGTAACAATTTATATAATGAAACTGATTTCAAATTTGTGATGTGCACGGCCGCAAGCGCGAATCCAGCTTGGTAATTACCCCATCCCTGGCCAAAATAACAGTTATAAAAGAGGCGTCCAGAAAAGTAACAAACTAAAAAAAGGCAGACAACTTGCCACAAAAAATTGCTATGCTGCTAAACGACGCCTACATACCCTATTTATTGTACAGAAAAGCTAATTGTGTTTCAATTAAAAAATTCAAATAAATCAAATTAAATTTAATTCAAACAAAATAAAGTTTAAATAGGAAAAACAACAATTGAAATCTGCATCGTTCGGGTTGTAACTGAAATGCTTGTAATGAATGAATATATATATATATATAGGAATATGAAAATGTGACCAAATATTCGAAACTGGCAAATCTTTCCGTAAATTGGAGCACGTCTGATAATTTGTGTTTAAAGCAAGAATATATGCAAAATGTGGCACGGCATACTATCGATTTTTGATTATTTTTAATAATTACAATGATGGATTGTTAATATTGGAGTGTTTCGCCGAATGGGGTCTGCCAAATTTACACCTCATTAATATTTAATTTTACACACATTTGTTAATCTAGAGCATACAAATTGAGCAGGTATTGAAAAGTATTTTGTAAACCTGTGTATGTTGAAGGTTATAAAAGTCACATTCATCAAATATTTCATGCATGTTCTCTTATTGAACTTTTTTTATATTCAATATATTCAATATTCTCTTATTAATATTTATGGATGACTTCCGCGATCTATTACTATGTCCAATTTCAAATCAAAGTTCAAATCTGCATAAAACCTGATATTGCAATTGAAATGTAATTTCGAATTGACTGATTTTAGTCGACATTAAATAAATAAAGTGCTATTATCATCTGCCAACAATTTAAACTGTTTAATATAGTTATTGTTCTCAATTTCTTTCTTTTTTGTGAGTTATTTGTTTAACCGGCTTTCACAGACTTTTGTAAAGCTTTAATTAAATGAAACAGTTTGCAGCTGTCACTTTAAACGCTGTAAATTGAAAATGTCCCCCCACAAATGTAGGGTAACTGAAATTGAACATAAAAAATAAAAATGAAACAAGTTTAAGAACTGAACCGACTGGTGTTGGAACTGCCGCTGTTTGGTTTGGTCACCTGTTTGGCCGGCTTGTCGGAATGAGTTATTTTCGATAAACCGCCCGAAAATGTGTGTTTGGTGCCCGTCCAAAGAAGAGGAACCGCAACATGATTTGGCAAGTTGGCAACTTTCTTGTGGCATGCGGCAGCTTGGGCGCAAAACGTGCAAAATGAAAAACCCGTTGCTAAATCATCTGTTGAATCGCAGCATCTTCGACCCAACCCACCTGACTAGGCAACTTTTCGTGTGGGAGTCGTTGCCAGATTTTGCGGTTGCTTTGAAAAATCTTTGGAATTTTTATATGTATTTTTTTTTTTTATTATATTATTTTTCCTTTAGTTCTTTCTTTTTGTTTGATAAAAAAGAAAGTTGACATAAATTGTTGGCCCCGAGCTTTTATTTTTTTTTTCGTCGCCCATTTGAATTTGCGGTAGCAAAAAAGTTGCCAGTTGCTGTTTTTGCCATTTGCTGTTGCTTTTTTTGTTGATGTTGTTGCTGCAGTCTTATGTCGTGTGCAGGAAGGAAATAACTTTGTTGGTGGGGAGTGAAGTTGTGAACTGTGGATAGTTTTTGGCAAGTTAGTGTGGGATTTTGGTGTTGACATGAAATGCATTTGAAAGTTCGTGAAACAAGTTAATCGCCTTTGTCTTCGTTTATTTATGGCTAGTTGCATGGCTGCATGAAAACAAAACCCAAGTGATAAATTTGGGGCGAGTTGAATTATTGAATGTTGATGGTTATATGGTTATGTGCGTTTAAATTAATTTATAAGTTGACTGATTTAATAAAATACGCATATTTATATATACATATATATATATATTAATTTATATATAATTTTTACTTATTTTTTGCAGCACAAATTTCAAATTAGTTACCAAACTCAGCTCGGACAACAACCGCACAAACGAAGTTCACAAAATCAAGTGCAGCTCAGGCAACCAAACACCTACCACAAAACTCACCAACGTTACTTAGCGTATGCGTAAACCAGTGTAGTAGAGCAAACGGTCTATCGCAGGCACAAACCCGAATCGATCAGCAACGTCACATGCTTAAGGCATTTCCACAACCAGCATGTCCGCAACATCAACATCAACGACCATGTCGCAAAGCAATGACACAAACCCCACAGCATCGGACGATGACTACATAACCGTTGTTGAAGTTGACGATCCCACATCGTCCACCAAAGACACAAACCACTTGAAGAAGCTAGTCAAACGGCAAAGCTCCGTGGCCGAGGACTCCTCATTCATAACCGTGCTGACCATCAACGAGCAGCAGCAGCTACTCCAGCAGCAGCAACAAGATCAACAGGATCAGCAGCCAGAGGCAGACGGCGGCACGGAGCACGTCACTGTTTATCGCCTGCCAGGTGAACGTTTGGGCTTTGGCCTCAAGTTCCAGGGCGGCACACGCAATGCGGAGCTGGTCCAGAAATTATACATACAATCCTGCGCCTCCGACAGTCCCGCCTCCAAGGTGGACACCAGCTGGGGTCATCTGCGCGAAGGCGACGAAATACTGAGCATCGATGGCAGACAAGTTGACCAAATGACGCGCATCGATTGCGTGCGCTGCTTGAAGGATAATGTGGCCATCAAGTTGATAGTGCGCAATGGCTATGGACGAAAGCCGCCCAGCGAGGAGGAGCAGCAGCAGCTGACCGAGCTGACTATCTCACTGAATGCACAACCACCTCCGCCGCCTCCAGTGCCTCCCCGCAAGCTGGTCAAGCGTCAGAATTCCAGAGAGGGAGCACCCTCCACCGTGCAGCTCGTTGTGGAGAAGCCATTGACGCCGCCGCCAGATGCCGAATACTATATCAACCTGTTTGCCGAATCCCTGATAGCTGGCTCTGAGTCGGACGACACAGCGAGCACCATTTCCACAGTCATTGATAAGCTCTCCATGGGCTCGAATTACTCCTCGGACACGGAGCTGTCCAGCAATCTGAACGCACCCGAGCTGGCCAAGCTCGTGCAGCCATTTACCCTGCTCGAGCAGGAGTTTCAGCTGGAACAGCCTCAGCTCAGTCAGCCCAAGCTGCTCATACCTGGCAACAACTATGAGAATGTCGAGTTCAAGACGGAGAAAGTCAATGTCTATGAGAATGTGGAGCTGAAGAGTCCGTTGGGCACACCCACGCCCAAGCCACGCGTCCTGCTTGCGACCGTCGAGCCCAAGAAGCGTTCAATTATACCCATGCCCCGCAAGATTGCCACGCCGAGTAAGTTGCCCATTGAGGTGGCGCCACCCAGAATACCCAGTGAGATTGAGTCACCGAAAACGCCCACAAATGAGACGGTCAAGGAGATTAGGGAGTACGGCACCAAGATACCCAAGGCCAAGCTCTTGAGTCCTGGTTTCTCACGCGCCAAAACCGAAGGCGAGATTAAGCTGCATCTTCAGCCGATTAAGCAACAGTCACCGCAGATGAAATCTCGTATTCCCATTGTTACCACTCCCGTACAGAAGTCGCCGCCAGCCAGTAAGTCAATCATAGCGGCCAGCTCCAACATTCCTCGCCTGCTGCAAAAGCAAAAGTCTGAAACGGATCTGAAATTGGGTTTCTATCGCAGCAAGTCCAAGGATTCTAGTCCCAGTCCAGGGCATCAGAGAGCTCCGCTCCAGCGTGCCAACTCAGCAGAAGCACCAGCCAGAACGACCCCGGAACGCACCTACATACCCGTGCTGCTCAACACCAGCTCCAGGAGCAGTTCCAACTCCACAGAGTCGCTCAGCTCCATATGCAGCAACGGCAGCAACGGACGTTCTCCCAAGGGACCTAAGCCGAAGCCTCCCGAGCGTGTTCAGTCGCTGCAGAAGACGCAAATCCCCAAGCTGCAAACGCTGCCAACGACACCGCCTCAACAGCAGCCCAAGCTGAGTATGCAGACCTTCAAGCAGTCATCCGGCACTGGAACTCCACCAAGCACGCCTGTGAGCATGACGCCCTCACCGACCAGCAATCGGGAGATACGCTTCAAGATACAAACGTATGAGAGCAAGGCACAGGACGAGGATAAGTTGCCTAGTCTGTTCGATCTGGTGCACAAGCAGGAGACAGTCGAGAATCAGGAGAGCACTCCCAAAGCCCAACGGGATATTGGTGCTCTGCTCGCAGCTGCGGCTGCGGAGGCAACGGATCTGGCCCGGGAATCCCCGCCACCCTTGGTTGTTGGCAAGTGCACAAAGATCGTGGACGACAATCAGAGCAACACCTGCTATTCAAGCTCCAGCAGCGACGCCGATGACACCGAACAGGATGATGTCGATGCCGCTGAACGAGAGTACATCTGCGAGGATGGTGAGAAGCTGGGACCGCCAGAGCTCATCAACGGGCCGGGCCCCTCGGAGGCTTACTTCAACTTGTACTGGCATTCGAATATGCTGCCCACCATTGGCGAAGTTGAGGAAGAGTTCTCCTCGCTGGAGCCACAATCGCTGACAAATGGGTGAGTTTAGAGTGAAAAAAAGAACAGATTAACTAAAATACAGTTGTGTGAGAAATCGGAAGTATTAAAAGATAGGGAAAGAAAGAAGAGATCAACTAAAATACAATCAGAAATCGGAAGTATAAAAAGTTTTCATGTTTTATCTTTGCAATTTATTTATCTTGTTCCATTAAGAAGTACTCCATGGGAATGTTCAATCGGTACTTGATCGCAGTCAGAATCAAACATATCACTTTCACATGATTTCGATATATGTATTGCTGAACGTCGTTCCATTATAGATTTCATAAGCAGCCAGCTTACCAATGTCTGTCAGCTGTCAGCCAAATATAGCTGCAATAAGACACGTTTAACTCCCCTGTTAAACCTGCAATATTTTATTTTGATTAAACTCTATCGAACCACATAAGCAAACCCGAAAGCTATAATAGAGGTAGTTCCAAATGGCAAATGTCAATTATACCTGTTATTACTTGTGAGTTTGGATAAGATATAAATACCGATCAACGATCGCCCGATATTGCCCTATAACTACATGTTCGAATCTCGATCGATTTACTACAGTTGAAACGATTGTTCGGCACTGGAAGCGGAACCTTACGCAATTCATCATTTGCTGCTCGTTTTATATTGGCCAGACTTGCAAATAATAGAAATGTGTAAATATTTGCCGAATGTGGAATAAAAGTAGAAACTTTCACACATATAGGATTAGGGTTAGAGGGGCTACCCCGTTCGTGGGTTGATAAGGTGAAATACCGCTGTGTTTACTAACACCGCCAAGCGCTCAGATAACGCTATGAATATTGTGTGTGCGCACCGGTTGAGCTGATAACAGGTAATGGTAAAAGCCTTTCAAAGTTCGTTTGGGCCAATTAGTACTATTTTCGAGGCGAACGGCAAAGGTTTCGGTGCTTTTAGTCATTTTTTGCAGCTGACGGGCAAATTTCCGTTTGCTGTAGAGCAACAGGTGGGAGTCAAAATCAATTAACATGCCTAATACACACACCTTCTGATAAGGGTGGCAATCGAAATAATTACTCAATGTGACATTATTTGTTGTGTCTTCGCACAGTGCGTTTGCGGACGAGTTGAAGAAGTTGCAGCCACCAAAGGTGCCAGCAAAAATGGAAGTCCAAATTCAAAGCGATGATAAGATTGTTGCCCATGACGCATTCGAGGGCGATAAGAGTGACCCCTTTCTGGAGATCAGCACAAACAAGCACAGTCAGCAGGAAACCAGCAGTAAAAGCACCCAAGAAGAAACCAGCGAATGCAGCCAACAGGGCTCCACTAAAACCCACCGCACAGTTACCACCAAAGTGGTTACAACAAAGACAAGCAGCTCCACTAGCAGCAGCAGCAGCTCCTCTTCGAGCTTTTTGAGTCCCTCCGCTGACATTGCCTTCAAGCTGCAGCCGTATGAGGAGCGTGAGGAGGCAACGATACCGCCAGCAACCACAACGACGATTCGCGAGGAGCGACGCGTTGTGAGCGAGCAGCAGACGCTAAGCGAGCTGAGGACAACGGATGCACTAACCGGCGAGGAGAAGCTGTTGACGAGCGCCGAGTCCTTGTCAAGCAGTGCGCGCTTCAAGAAGATCAGCAGCAACGACAATCTGCTCGACCTGGACGATGTCGAGCAGCTGCAGCCGTTGACTGCCACCGTCGTCTCGGCGGAGACGCGTCTAACGGAGCGCCTGGACAATCCACAGGATAAACAGAGTATTGAAACGGGTACTCTGACCTTATCCGAATGTGGCAAGCAGCTGCAGCTGTCCGAGAACGGCGGAATCAGCTACACCGAATGCGAGCAGACCGAACAGCAAACCTATCTGGAGGGTCAGCAGCTGCTCAATGATCAGCCAGTGGAGGACAACGCTGTGCCCACCCTGGAGAGGGAGCTCAGCGAAACGCTTACTGTGACCAAGGATGGTGAAAAGCAGGTGACCAAGCGGCTGGAGCAGAGCAAAGAGACTGCCTGCAAGAAGGGCGCCAAGCTGCTGAAGAAAACCGACGAGGAGCGTCGTCTCGAACAGGAGGCGCAAAAGATTATCGAGAGCTATCAAAAAGTCAAGAAGGAAACGGAGAAGCTCTACAATCTGGAGCTGGCTGATGACGAGCAAGGCTTCGATCTGAGCGCCTTTGAGCAGGTCGAGGATCATGCGTTGCTCGAAGCTGAAGTGGAACAGGCAGCAGAGCAGCTAGTTGAGTCTAATGTGGAGAAGCAATTCGAGCAGATGATTGAGGCTGAAGTGGAGCAGAAAGCAGTGCAACTGGTCGATCCTGAAGAGAATAAGCAATCTGTGCAGTTGGTTGAGGCTGAAGTGGAGCAGCAAGCAGTGCAACCGATTGATCCTGATGAGATTAAGCAAGCTGTGCAGTTGGTTGAGGCTGAAGTGGAGCAGCAAGCAGTGCAACTGGTTGATCCTGATGTGAATAAGCAAGCAGTGCAGTTGGTTGAGGCTGAAGTGGAGCAGCAAGCAGAGCAGAAGCTTGATGCTGACATAGGCCAGCAAGCACTGCTGATTATTGATACGGAAGCAGTGCAGGAATCTGTTCCTGCTACAGTCGATATTAGTTTGCCATCTGTCGAGGACGATCTGGGCTATGTGCTACACAAAAACATCATAGATTCACCAAAGCGGAAGGCAGTACTTAAACCGATACCGATACCGATACCAAAACAGAAACCGAAACCGCCGCTGCCCAGCAGCAAGCCAAAAATGTCGCCCGTTTTGGTCAAACCGAAAACAGCTCCACCACCAGTGCCCAGTAAGCGCAGCGAAGTGGGATTGGGTAGCAAACCGAAGCCCACACAGCGTCGCAGCAGCCTGGAGCTGACCGCACCCACGCCCCTTGAGCGCATCATTGTGGGCGTGGAACAGACGGAAGTCAGTCCTATTATTACGCTGGCCAGCGTTGATCTGCCTAATGTGGCAACAGCCGTTGCACCCAACGATGACAATCTTGTCGCCCAAGCTGTTGACCTGCTGCAATCGGAGTTGCACTTTGAGAGCCATAAGCTACCGAATGCGGAGCAGCAGCGAGAGGTGGACGGTGGTTTGGCCAGTGTGGAGGGACAAGCAAATGGCATAGTTCTGAGTGCCAGCTCATCGATGACATCAACAGCGTCGTCATCGTCATCGTTGGCGGCAACGCCAATAACAACGCCAATTTTGGTATCAGCAACGTCATCCCTCGATTCGGTCAAAAGTGTCATCGAGGTCATCAATGGGAATGGCTCTGCCAGCGCCGGGAACAGCAGCAACAACAGCACAAACAACAACTTCAATAGCCTAAGTGGAGTTGCTGTCGCTGACGATGATGACGCACACAATGAGGAGCATGTGGAGAATGTGGAGAATGTGGCACTGTTGGCGCTCGATAGAGAACACGAAACAGGTGAGTGACTGCCACTTTCACACTTCTATTAGCCAATCAGCGAATGAAACTGCTCTTTAAAGCCATATTGCTTGACTCTTTCTACTTTCTGAATTTAGCAAAATAGCAATTCCCATTAAATGACTTTATTGTGAGCTATAGGCTACACATAAATCAAATCAATTCCAAATTAATAAAATTGTAATTATAAAAAATGTTAAAGAGTTCGTAGATATGTGCTACTCCTAGATAGCCTCCTAGATTCCCTTCGATTCCTTTGATTATTTTACTTCTAGTCAAATCTTGCATGTTAGTTAACCCCTTTAATTGAATTAACTTTTGTTTTGGGCTTTCTACACTTTTATGCATATGTAAAAAGTATGGATTTTTCCACTAACAAGAAATTTCTTTGATGAACATGAATATAAATTTGCAACATTAGTTTTATATTCTTTTTGTAGAATGTGCTGGCCCGGCACTTAAAGCAGAATGCTGAAACTTTAACTGCTCGATTTTATATACAAGTGAAAATTCCAAATGAACTTCAAATTTGTGCACAATTTTGGTCGGCATTTTAGTGTACTTTAGTGATTTACCTGCCGCTGGTCATTCAACGCAAAAGCATGACAAATTCACAAATTGAAACCAGATAAATGCGAAATGTGGGCTTGGACTATTGTTTGCCCAGCAGTGCTCAATGCTCGTTTTTCTGTGGTCAGTGTGCTTCCCCCCCACCACCACCCGTAGGACCTGCTTACTAAGCTGATTTTTGACAACGCTCGTCTCTAAGCTGTTGGACTGTTGGTCGGGCGCATCCAATTATTGGTCAGTAAATGTGCTTGCCTATCTGCTCTCTCCAGCCGTGCTGCCGTTGGCCATTAACCACAAATTTGGAACTCGCTGTCCCTCTGCCTGAACTACTTGGTTTGAATTTTGTTTGCATTCAGTATATGCAAAATGCCCCTAATGGAATTACTGGACTGTACTGCATGGGCCAACTGAAACTGAAGTGCTGCCCCCATTTTTGGCAACAGTTTTGTTGGTCAGCAGGGTGTAGTTATTAGTGTCCGTTATTCAGTCGCAGCGAGTGCAATTTTTGTTGAACAGCTTAACTTATTTGTTGGGCATATGAATGGATTCAAATTGGGTAAATTGGGCTCATTTACACTCCATCCTTGCATGTTTTCAGTTTGAGTTGTGAAAACTTTAAAAGCAATTTGAAAACTTTATCCATTTTCTCAATTTGAAGATTTGAGTAACAAATGTGAAATCATCATGTTTTGTCTAAAATAGATGACAACTATATCCATTTCCCCATTTCAATTATTTATATTCAAATTTCATCAATACACTTTGCACAACAGTTTTTAGTATTTGTTTTTAATATGCCTTTTCTTTTTCATATACATTTCCATTACTAATGTATACAGTATTTATTCAATATTGCCACATGTTTCGGAATCAGAATATGAGTTTTACATTTAATTTGAATGTACAAGCAAATGGTCAAAATATGGTTGCTTAGTCGACTATGTTGTAAATTATAATCGAAAATATGCAACATTTATTTCACCATATATAGCCAATTATTTTTATTTAACTGCGCATCCAGCACTAAAAACCAAACATTACACAAATAAAATAACATTTTTTTTCTTTCTTCAAAACATGCAAATTTCTGTATGACCAACCAAATATATTCCATTTCAATACGTATACGACTGGTGTGCCCCAACCGCATAAGTACATCCATCTCGCTCTGTCGTAATTGTTTGGCTTAAATATTTCATGTGAATTGGATTTGCGTTACCTGTGCAAACGAGCCATTTGCATTTTGGTCATAAAAACAAACCACATGAGCTTGTCGCCAGGGGGCGGGGATGAAATATTGGCAGAATGTTTTAATTAAACAAAAACTGACAAATATTGGCACCTGCATTGTATATAAAGGTGCAAGTGAGCCAAGCCACAAACAATTTGCATAGCCAAATGCATTTGGTGCGATTGGTTCGTGGTTCGCTTCTGGATTGAGTTTGATTGGGGTTTTCAGCATATCCTGCGCAAATATTAATGAAATTTTGCAGGGGACTGAATTGCATTTGCATATTATACAGTGGGACTCGCTCACTTCAAATTGAAGCAGCAAACTCGACTATTTCATTGCTAGTATATTATATGCCCAAAATACTATTTTGATCGATCGACAACTGAAAGTTAATAGATATAGCAAACAGTAATGCTATGCTAAAGTTTTACAATCTGGAATCATTAGCCACTGTGTTGATTGGAAGGCATTTTTGTCACATTGTCACATGTCACAAATACTTAGTGTTAAATATTTTGGTTCCGTCACTCTGACTGATAGAACCCAGCACATAAGCAAATGTGATATATATTTGGTTTGTTTTCTATTTCCTTTTTCCAAAAATCGTTTTGTGGCTTTGTCGAGAATGAGTGATTCCAATTGTTGCCAACGAGCCAAGAATGGATACAAAAACTCCTGCATTTGAGCTAAAATATTTAATAAGATTTTGTTTTTATATTATTTAAATATATTGGACATGTGTGCAATTTAATTAATACGTCTGTAGGTGCATTTAATCTTTTGCTTTTATTATTCACCAATAAATATTCACTATATCAACACAAATATGCATTGCAGTCAGTGCTTTTTTCCTCTCCCATACGACTCATACGTAAAAAACATTATTTTTTTCTGGAATTTCGCGCTGATAAAAGGAAAATGTGTTTACGCTTCGCTGAATTTCATAATTACAATCCCTTTGTCTGTCTCTGTTGGTTTTTCACTCTCTCTCTGTCCTCCTCTCTCTCTCTCTCTCTTTGTCTTTTTGTGCCTCGCTTTATCTTCTAAATGACAATTATTTTTATAGCCGCGTTGATAGCCGTCGACTTTTTCATATCGAGACTTCTTATCAGCTGACAGAAATTTGGTCTGTTCTCGTTGATTTTGTGTCCATATGGCGATTGGCCCCAAAAAAAACCCGATAAGACTTAATCAATATGGCAAAAGATATTGTAATTAGTGGCGACAGCATTCCGCGCTAATCCAAACAGCCAATCCAAGCCAAGCTAGCGAAATCCACTCACCTTCAGCTGCTCCGTGGAACTGTTGCCCAGGAGGTCCGTCTATGTTCTCAGTCGCTGCACTCAACACATTGTAATTGGATTTTGAGTCACAATGACCAGCTGACTGACTGACTGACTGACAAATTGTGGGTCAGCCGGCCCTTGTCCCCCTTGGCACTCCAGCAAGCGCTTGGCATAATTGCTTTTGGGCACATGGCACCCACTCAGGCGCCTGTGGTCCGGTTCTGCAACTCGTTGGGAGTACTTGGCCCACAAGTGGGCTAATGAAAATGCATGACGGCCAGTTTGGGGGGTGACTAGAAGTGCACTCGAGTCCTGTGTGTGTTTGGCCTCTGTTAACAATACTTTGGAGGGTCCCCAGTGCCTCTAATTGAGTATGCTCTGAATTTAATTGAAATCTGCTGCAAAGAAGTATCTGTTCAGACTAAACCATATTCAAAGATTAATTAGAAATATGTCTATGACTAGCACAGAGTAAAAGAGGTTATTTATTGTTATACAATCGATCTATATATATATATATAGTCAATCTATCTAAGTCAGTCTGTCACAGCTGAGTTTACTTTATTTTTTTGCTTCTATTGCATACTTTGCAGAGTCTGTTAAAAATAAAAGAAGACTAGAACTTAAGTTCAATTTGACATGGCCAAAAGTATGCCATACAAAAAAGCCATGTTAAATGTTTTCCAAGAACACATTAAAGGGTATAAATAATTCAAACAGCCGTTATTCATTTCCAAGAGTTGTTTTCTGTCACTTTTGCATTGCTGAAGCTTACAGTTTTCAATTGACAGCCTTGTCTGTCTGTTTATTTGATTACAAGTGTTGCAGACATTTGCGGGTCAAATCTACTAACAAACCCTCTACCCTTCGCACACCCCTTCACCTACCGCCTTGCAACAGTTTGAGTGTGTCACGAACATTGCGCTAAATTTTATGGCTTTTGTGCATTTAAAATTAATTTCAAATTAATTTTCAATTCGATTTTCGGTGCTACCTTCTCGATTGATGTGTGTGTGTGTGTGTGTGTGTGTGTGTGTGAGTGTGTGTGTGTCAGTTGTTGTGTTCGTTGTTGTCACTTTCGCAGCTGGCTCCATGTAATTACATGTCATTCTGATTGTTGTTGCTATTGTTGCTATTGTTGTTGTTGCGCCTCCGGTTCTTTTGATTACATTTTGTAGCTAATTTTGTTGTTTGCGGTTAGTCGCTTTAAATTGTTTGGTAAATAAAAGTGTTGACTGTTGACATTGTCTGGTTGGGTGTTGGTCTGTTGCATTTGTGATGCTTAAATGAAAAATGTGCGGTAAAAGTTGAAGCTTTAAATTACAAATAATGGCACGCCGCAGATTATACACTCTTGTCGACCGTAGTCAAATAGTCGTCGTATTTAATACAAGAACGATATTTCCAATATGATATAGAAATCCGATGTGGAGGAAACACCACTGTACGTGCAAATATTGGTTTTATTGCATGTGCATGTAATATGATTAACTGATTGTAACCTTAAGCGGATTACCAATAAGCAAACAGAAAATATAATTTATTATATGGTTAAGTCAACTATAACTCAAGTAATCAACATTCAATACACTCGAGATACTTTTCAAAGTACTGCAATTATTTTCATGAATTATGAGTTCTCAGAAATACGACAGAAAGAAGTGAAAACTTTGTGAAATGTTTTATTGTTGTACTTTTAGAGAACACGCATATATTTACATAGTTTTTCAATAGTTACAAATTTCCAATGATTTATATTTAATATGAAAATATTAAAGCTTCAATAATATTGAATATAACATTTCTCTAGCTTATGGGCTTTTGAGCCGGATAGTTGCGTAAAAACGATTTTAGTTTTTATCAGTTTAATGGTTTTACACCGTCAAATTGATGTGAACGGTTGGCTGTGCCACATTGACACCACAAAGCAATGGTTTTAACGGCAATTCCAATTGCAATTGCAATTTGAGTAGAACCACAAAGCACTGTCAAATTCACAGTTGATTTGAGTGATTTTAAATGGCATTTAATTTGACAATCGATGAGCCAGAAAATGCACAAATGCACAAAACACTTTGATGGGCGATCGACTATGGGTCGCAGTTCAATCTGATTGACTGATTTGATTTGATGCAGCTGCCGTAAAGAGACAACAACAGAAATATTTCAACGACTGCTCTATAAATATACTCGTTGCATGCAACATAATATCGAAGCTGAAAAGTAATTGCTTCGCCTGTTAAACTGATTGAAAAGCAATAAATTATGAAAGAACGATGATATGGCAAAGGGCGAATTATTGAATTCTCGCTCCCACTCCTCCCGCTCTGCTTTCCCCTCCTCTCCATTATTAGCAGTTACAGTCCTTTACTGTCCACTTGTGAAATATGAATTCAGTTCCTTCACATCAGATACCAATGCTGTCTGTCTGCCCTTGGCGCATATGAGTTATATATTGGATCCAGACACTGCACAAACATTGGGGCACAGAGCACATAAAGATGCACAGTCAACGGACATTGAGCATTGGGTCAATATTGTCTGCATATTTAAATGTGCTGCGGTGTGCGAGCGTTAAATTGGTTGGTAAGCAAACAATGCCAGATAAACGTTGAATTGTCTATCGACCCAGATTCCAAATGAACATGTCGAAGGCATTAAGGCATTTTCATATTCTTATGTTGTTTGTACAATTCGAAAAGCTTACAATATTTAATTTTACCATATCGTTTCAAGGAGCAGAATGCTTAAGCTATGTCTTTCAATACAATATATATATGAAGTCCTTAAAAAGGAATCGTTTGGCGACCTCCACACAGGCAATATCAGCCACAGATGTTATTTGACATTATTAAAATTGTTGCGCAAAAACCCAATCGAAATATGACAATAAATAAAAAATTAATTTTTAAGTGAAATTGAAATATAATTGAAATATTCAAAGTAAATGTGACTGTGTGCACAGAGCAGCCAAAAATTAATCACAATTTGTCAAAGCCAAACAAATTGTGGAAAATGAATTCAAGCATTGGTCCATTGGCTGTTTGTCAATTCTAATAAATAATAATAAATCGAATTTAAAGGCATTCGTGCGTTTGCGTTAATAAATTAAATGTCGGTTGATTGTGTGTTTCCATTCATAATATTTAAGTCTGCATCTGGGCACAATAGACCTTATAGGTCGCAGTGCTGGTTCTCCCCATTTATAATAAGTCTGCATCTCACGGAACCAATAAGGCAAACTTGCCGAAAAACCTCTCTTCGCTAGTCACTGTTAATTAAAATACAAGTAATTAAATAGAATAGTATTTAAAATAATAGTTTTCAACTACTTTCTTGATTGAATGGTAATGCCAAAACTTTACACAGCAACACTTGATGCTTGAAGTCGCTCTGTGTGAAAGCCAACCATGTTGCACAAATTGTTTATTCTGCTTTAGTTGCAGTAGCAGCTCCATAAACGTACAGTTGCTCAGGCTGTCAGTTCCAAACGCAATGAGGACACACATGATTCACTGGCTCGCCCCAAAGATAGCCAAAAAAAAAAGAAAAAGAAAGAAAACTTTTGCTAATTATTTAACACTTCCCGCATGTGCAATTTGGCTGTGCGAAGTGAAGTGAAGTGAAGTGAGGCATGGAAACCACTGGGAAACCGAGACATGACTTCATTTTCATTGTTTTATCGCACTGAAATCGCAAACGTTGAAAATCACATGCGCACACATCATAAATGTCAACCTGGCGAGAATTATGACACACAAGGTGCAAACAAAAAATGAAAAAAAAAAAACGAAAAGAAAAAAATAGAATACCGGGAGAATGGAGAACAAAGGTGGAGAAACGTAAGCTAAGGACTGCTTTGTCGTCTTATGAAGTCATTGAGTTGTTGTTGTTGTTGCTGTTGTTAACTGTACTATCTGCAAATCGAGATTTCGTGGTCCGTGACCATTTGGCAATGTGATAATTGCAGCTGCCAGAAGCAGTTCCTATGTAATGAGGCGTAGCTGTGAGGTGAGTTGCCTTCCTTAAGCCTCGTTCAGGTTGGGGTTCGAGTTCGGGTTCGGGTTCGCGTTCGGGTTTGGGTTCGGGTTGGTTGCGTTTGACACTAAAGTGCAGCTGGGCTTGGCTTTTGACTGCCTGCCTGACTTACACATCTCTCTCTTGCCCTCTCGCTCTCTCTCTCTCTCTCTCTCTCTCTCTCTCTCTCTCACTCTCTCGCTTTTCCCTGTCTAGCTCTTTGCAGTTGCTACTGTTGTACATTTTTACTTTGTTGCGCATTTAATGTGACAATGTCACTTTGCTTGTTGCTGCTGTTGTTGTCGTTGTTGTTGTTGTTTATCTATCCGTTAATTTTCAGCGCGTCGCAAGTTCACACTGTTAATTGGATTTGAAAGTGCAGTCACAGCTAGCAGTTGACTCTCCCCGCTCCACCCCCCACACACACAGCACTTCACTAAGAAGTTTTGACATGACAGCTGATTAGTTAGAGCCTGGCTATTTGATTTTCGGCCAGCATCTCGTTGCCTGCCTGTGAATGGGGTTAACCCCACAAATGTTGCCCGCCTGCTGCATGAATTTAATGCATTGGGCAACGATTTTCATGTTAAGTTCGCATAGCCGTTAATGAGTTCAGTTGAGTGGAGTTGCTTAATGATAATGCACTGGACGGAGGAAGAGAAGGTGCAGCTGGGATTGGTAGCATCCGTGTGGGAGAAAGAATCGATTGTATTGGGTTAAATGTTAGCAGCAGGTTCAGAAGATCAGTAAAAGGCACGACCAGTAATAAAAGAGATGGTTGATCATTAAACCAGTATTCTAAACATAACAAATTTCAGATCGAGCATCAGCAATCCTTTTCCACAGCTGAACATTAACAGCATTTTGTCATGCCATATAACAACACACCCAAAACAATTGAAACATTCTCGCAGAGCGTGCCGCATAAAAGATAAAAAAAAGAAATCTCGAAATTAATAAAGATGCAACACGTTGCAGGTTTGCAGCGCACCGCACATTAACACCTCACAGCCGGGCTAAAGAGGGGTTGGAGTGCAGCATCCAGCACATCCTCTGCATGCGGCTTAAATTAACAAAATTTTACGCATCACATAATTTTAGCAAGGCGTATGTTCCCTATCTGTTTTTATACCCTTCCAGAGGATATTTACACATCGACACAATGTGTGTAACGCAGTCATATGATATAGATATAGATATTGATATAGATATAGATATAGATATAGATATAGATATAGATATAGATATAGATATAGATATAGATATAGATATAGATATAGATATAGATATAGATATAGATATAGATATAGATATAGATATAGATATAGATATAGATATAGATATAGATATAGATATAGATATAGATATAGATATAGATATAGATATAGATATAGATATAGATATAGATATAGATATAGATATAGATATAGATATAGATATAGATATAGATATAGATATAGATATAGATATAGATATAGATATAGATATAGAGAGCTTTGAGCTCTCTCTTAACGAAAATCTCTTTTGCTTGCTGACATAATTCGTAACGTAATTCAAGCCGGTTTAGATAATTTTAATGTGAATTCAATAACAGTGACCGATCCGAACTAACTATATAATTGTAGTATAATATCTGACTAGTGTATCATATGGCGCGAATAGGAACAATCTGCCGTTGGTATTGCTTGCAAGAGTGTGTTATTTTCGGCTTGAGGCTTGAGTTGTTCTTACTGGTTACATTCATTTTGTCAACGTGGGCAGTGGGTCGACTGTGTAGCTGGTTCTGAGCGAGGGCAGAGATGGGGAAGCGTGGCGGGGCAAAGGGGTGGATTGAAGGCGGGCAGGCGTTGCGTTGACGATGAGGCGCGGACAGGCAAAGCGAAATGCGAAAAGCGCAAACCAAGCTGAAAATTGCTTAATCCTGCTGACAAGACAGCCTAGCGCTAAAAACGGGCCAAGTGAATGGTGCAAAAGAGCCGCTAAGGATACCGACCGGGCCAGGCCAGGCCAGGCGGCCCTGCTGACTGGGCAGCCGCCGAGCCGCTGACAGAGGGCGTTGCAGCGCATAATTATGCATACTGCAGACCGAGCAGCTCAGCTCCAGCTCCAGCTCCAGCACCCAAACCCAAGCCCAGAGAGGGCTCGCCTCAGTTTCTTGGTAATAAAGCAATGCATCACTCGCCTCGGACCACGTACGAGGCAACGTCTCATCGTCGCAGCGGACGTGTTCAAAATGTTGACGCATCGTAACTTACGTTATTTGTGGCCTTGAGCATCAAATGTTGTAATTGAGTTTTGCGTTTTATGATCTTATGAGCACTCAGGAGCAGGAGGTTTTATTTGTCCTCTCCCCACAGCGGCGTGTGGGCCTCAAAACCCAATGGCCTCTAAACTGCCACTTAAAGTGGCCAATAGATAGCTTGCAAAATAAATTGAATTTTTCACTTGTTTTTATGTAAATCTCTTCCTTATTGCTGAAATAACTTAATTTTGAACGTATTTACATTATGTATAACATGCGTGTGTGCTTATGTTCCTGCATATGTAAATGTTATCCAAACTCCGAGCTCACGTAGTCTAAAGATATGAAAGTTGTTGCCATTAGGATTATAAAGTTGTATTTGTGCGAGCCCGCATTTGAGTCATATCTGCAACTGCATTTTGCGTTTGCCACATGTACACATTTGCCACTTCTTTTGCACCCATTTTGCGCAATCATCTTGACCTTTTGGCACCTCGATTCCAATCTCAGCTCCCTGCAAACGACCGCAAAGCCATCAAAAACTGAGCCGCAGCTGCCGTTGCCGTCATTCTCATTTGTGCCCACTGACAACTGACAGGCCGCCAATTCGCCAATTGCAGTTGCAGTTGCCGCTCTCGGTTGCACATATCACATTACCCAGACTGCTGCTCAGTTACCCCACCCACACACTGACACACATACACACACACACACACACACACGCTGGTGACTGTCGTTGTTGGCCAAACTGTAAAGTTAAAAAAAATAACATCGTGATGGGCTTTTAGTGGCTGCTCTGGCTGCTCTTCCTCCTGCTCCTGCTGCTGCTCCTTCTCCTGCTCCTGGTCCTGTTCCTTTCTGTGGTTGACCGCAGTCGCTTACTGCACCCCGTTCGCTGTCCAGCTGCAGTCGCGACTCTGGCGTTAATATTAAAAATAATTTGCGTGCGAAATTATTCATGTTGCACAAGGCAAATCTTGTGGCAATTATCGCTGCACGTAGGCTTGTCTGACTCCAGGTCGTCTGCTGCTGTTGTTGTTGTTGTTTTTATTGTTGTTGTGCGGTGGTGTGCGGCGATTGCCAACAGAAAATAGGTTTAAACCGCAGCGCTAAGAGGACAGAGCACGCATCGCTGCACTCAAATCACAACGGTACAAAAGCCGGCCAAAGGAGTCGCCTTCGTGGCATATTGTCTGCGTGCCCCGCGTTGTTTACGTTGCTGCCAGCACATCCTGGACAGACTGCTGTGCATTGGCAATCATCCACATTTGGCACATGCACCGACATATTTACACACATCCACATATATACCTAGTCCCCACTGTTGACATTGACAGTTATGGCCCAGAGTTTATTTACACATGCACCCACAGACACACACACCGACACACACACACATACACACACAGACACACACAATCTGGTGTAGATACAGCTACACAGAACTACAGATAGTATTTGAAGTAGAAGTCAGCGATGATTTAATAGTATCAACATTAGCTAGAGGAAATCGCTGAATTTGTTCAATTACCCGTGATTTCAATATGCAGCCTACACTCAGAAAATTTTGTATATATATTGCAATTTATTAATTAAAAAAGAATAAGCATTAAGTGACTAAAACTGTAAAAAATGTAATTTACTAAGTTTAATATTCGAGGCAGAGCAAATCAAACTCAAAAGTACATGAAGTGAATAATATATTTATAGTAAATATACAGTTCGAGGCTTTTGAGAGCTGCGTTTAAAAGTACATTTATTTTTCCACATTTCCGATAATATTTGTTGAGTTTGTTTTTTATTTTAATAGCGCCATTTGTCGTCACTTTAGAGAATTTAGGAATGTTTCCCCAACATACTTAAAGGCTAACTGAAAACGTTTTAAAGCCTAATGTTTCACACCTTGCCAACATGCTAATCGATCCATGCCCCCAACACTCTCCGCACCTCCACCTCCACCACAATACACACACACACACACACACACACACATACACAAGTGCAACACGAACCCATTACCCACAGCATACCAGAGGCGCTCGTTGTGGAGGCTCATGCCTTCTATCACGCACAAAATTACCCGAAAACAATTTTCCACTCAAGCGGCGCAGGCAACCAGCTAGAAAAATGCCAGCACAGCGAACCGTGAGCATTGTGGCAACGTCCCATCAAAATGACCATAAGCGCAACGCATCTTCTGGCTGCTAGATGCAAATGTATCTATTAAACAGAAATCAGGCAGAAACCGAACGCTGAGCCCAGAGCACAGAGCACTGAGCCTGCAGCCCGCAGACTCGTTGCCCAAGGCCCGAGAAGCATCAAGCCGCCAAGATTTAAGTCGAGACTATGACCATTGCTAAGCACTTCACACCAAAGTGTCAATTGCATTTTTGTGGTTGGTCGCAACCGGCTGCTCCTCTCCCTGCTGTCTGCTATCTGCTATGGCTGCTGTGGCTGCTGTTGCTGCTGCTGCTGCTGTTGGAACCGGGCACTTAATGCAACAATAAAACAATCAAAGTGTCTAGAAAATCGATGGAAATCAAGGGAGCAGCCGAGCAACGACGCATCGCATCGCAACGCAACGCAGGGCATCTACAACTCTCAACTGCAAACAGCAACTCCTGCTCCAGCTTCAGCTTCAGCTTCAGCTTGAGACTCAGATTCAGATACAGCCTCCTAGTAGCAGCTTGGCCACTTCCAGCACTGCTGGCTGTGGCAACAAATGGAAATTCAATGTGAAGTGTACGTATCAGCAACTGTCGCTCTACAGTGCATCCAAAGACCACACACTTGAAGTGGCTGTGGCAGCAGTACACAGAGACAGGGGCAAAGACAGAGAAAGAGGCACTTGTGGAGGATAAAAGTTGTGCCACTGGAGGACCGCAGGAGAGCAACCATCTTTTGGCTTTTGGTTGTAGACACTTGACGATTAAATTGGCGATGAGACTGTGTCCAAAAAAAAATAAACCAAAAAGGACAAAAAAAATCGAATCTGAATAGTGTGCAACATTTAGGGAATGATCTGATATGCGATATGTGTTGCATTAGATCATACTAATATTATTTTTTAAATGTATTTTAAATCAAATTTATTATTATTATTTATTATTTAATTATTATTTATTTTTAGTCCTTAAGCTAACTTATAATAAAGAGCAATGGCAGCAAAGGTCTTCATCTCATTTCACGGATCATTTGCTGCTTTACTCAGCTCAGATTTGTTCGATTTTCGTATCCCTATTTGCTTAATTTGTTTTGGCCTTCGTCTTTCGTTTTCTTTATTCCTGAAAGTGTATGATTTGGTGCTGCTAGATCCCGGTTAGTCGTCGCTATCGCGTTGTCATCTCGAATGCGAAGTAAATATTCAAAAGCTGTGCAACATTGTTGCATGTCAATATTTGCGTGCACCATAGATACACTTACTGCCAGTCGTTGGTGCTGCTTAAAAGTAGTTGTTGCTGCCAGATAAATGTTGAAGCAGCGCTGCTTGCTTTTCACGTGGGTGTTAATTACTGGTGTTCTGTGCGGCTGTGCATCAAAACTGGAGGCAACAAACTTTTGTCACCGGAACAGAGTTGCCTTGCAAAGTGCAATCAACTTTGTCGGCTGCCCATAAATGTTGCACCCTGGACATTTGAACAGACATTTAGGACAGTTTGGGACATTTGTACAAGTTGATGCGGCTTCGTTGCCCCAACTGCAAAGGAGGCCGCAGCCGTGACTTGATGGACGGAGCGTGCAGCGGCAGCAGCATCAGCAGCAGCAGCAGCCGCCGCATCAGCAACATCAGCAGCAGCGGCAGCAGTTAAGGGACATCAAACAAAACTTGAAGGGATTTGCGCCCCAAAATGGCAATGGCTGGCAACTGGCAACTGGCAACTGTGCAAACCGACGGGGCAGTGTGCAAAGAGGCAACAAAGCGAAGGAGCTTCGCTCGTCTTGTGTTTGGGGTCTCAGTGCTTTTCGGCATTTTCGCTTTTTGATCATTTTTCAAATGTTTGGCCCAGGCCCTGGCAGGTAGCAGGAGCTAAGAGAAAGAGAGAGAGCGAGAGAGAGAGAGAGACAGAGACAGAGACAGATGGAGAGTGAAAGAGAGTGTGCAAACCGACGTCGCCATGTGACCCAGGAGAATGGGGAATGGCATGACAAATTGTGTGCGAGTTTCTTCTGATAATTTATGGTGTAAAACTGCAAAACTAATAGCGCAGATGGCATCGATAACACCTAAACCGAAACTCAGTAACTATCATATTTAACAGACACAGCTTACTGACTATCGCTGCCTGCTTAACAGTTTCGGATATCAGGCTCACAATATATAGTATTAATCGTTTATCACTGGTTTCTCGCAAACACATCAAAACATTAGGTAATGGCATATAGATAAGTATGTTTCATATTATAAATATTATAAATTATAAATATTATTTCATACAATAGCAGTTGAGTATGCAGTCAACTTGCTGTCAGCACCAAAATAGGATTAAAAAATCTTTGTTCCTTGTTCCGAAGCGATTTAGCAATTCAAACAACCATTTACACATCGACCATTTCAATCTTGAGACCCCAGATTAATTATATCCTTTATTTTATATATTTTAATATTTATTTTTTAATTTTCTTTGCACCTTTTAAATTTATATAATAAGATATAAATGCCATAAAATGTATTATATCCATATTAATTTTTTTTTGTTTCATTTCGATTTATTTATTGAATTAGTTCCTTTTCATTTTACAACATTAAATTCGTGACTTTAATTATAAATTCAAATATAAAATAAATAAATAATCCACTTAGTACAAATCTACTTCCTTCTTTACAAATGTAGCTTATTGCTGTGAATTACTTTACGTGACATGTTCCCTTTAATACTTAGTGTCAGTTTTGCAAGTACTTCAGTAAATCTATGAAGTGCAGAGACCACTGAGGATCAGTTGATAGTTTAATATAGCTTTAATTACAATTGCGCTCTCAGAATAAATGGAAATGATTGGATTGGATAGGCAAACTCAAAGAATCTGCAGATAATCGTTTAGCCTCCAGCTAGCTCGATCGCTTCAATGCACTCACATTAACACTCAAAATTCATGCAGATGTAATTTGTGCAATGGCTGGCAGTGCCTAAGCCTAAGCACTTTCTTTGGCCACCTTTTGTTACCGTTGCCGTTGCCACACCTCTCCCCGCTCAGGAAATTGCTACTCAAAATGTTGCGCGTATTTCCGTCATACTAGAAGCCGCAGCTTGCCTCAGAGTGTCAGACAGCAGGTGAAGATCGCTGAATGGTCTCTAATAGAGCATGGTCCGAAACCGAGGCTAAACATCATTTCCCTTTCAGCGAACGTTGCAGAAATTGAAATGAAAATTGCAAGAAAGATAAAGAGGCGAAATCGAAAAATCGCCGGTCCAGAACAGAGTCCAGAACCGACACTTGACTCGAGTGGGGAGCGTAAGACAATTTACCAACTAAACAACTTCATCTGTCCGGCACATTAAATGTATTTCTATATAGAGGCAACCAAAGGCTTCTGGGCGAAGCTCTTTTTTTCCCTCTCTCTCTCTCTCTCTCTCTCTCTCTCTTTCTCTCGCTCAGTCATTCTTTCTATGGCATTGGCCGCTGGGCAATGTGCTGGAAGATTGACACAAACCAATTAACATTTGTGCCTTTTATTTCCATGTCAGTTGGGGTTTTTTTGGTCTATGCTTTAAATTTATCGCACGTTTGACTGCGTTTACCAGTCAGATCTTGACTTTAACTACGTTTTGCGCTTAGTTTAGCTAACACAGCGAAGGACGGAGAGAGAACGAGTGGGGGAAGCCAAGGTACTGATGTACCTGAGCCTAGGCCATATTTTATACGCTTGCAGAGGGCACTCTAAACTTGAAGTGTTAGTCGTTGTGACTCTTTTTGTATATTCTTTAAATACAGAATAAGAATTTTTTAAACATCGTACACTTCATCAGAAGGTTCCCATTAGCAGTTAGTTATTTTCATTTTTAATGGAACTTAAATGTTGACAGTTGAAATACTTTCTGCAAGAGAGGGTATTCAACATTCTTGGTGGCTCAGATAGCTTTTGCGTCTTGTTTCCAAATGTTTTGCTGTTGCTGTGCAGTTGAGAGGCCAGTAAAAAATGTAACTTTGTTGCCCGTCAAAGCCGAGTACGAGCTAATCCATTTATCTATGCCCGTAACTCTTAAAATAGCCTGGAAAATTGTGCAGGGCCAACTGGCCAAATACTAAAAGACGTTTAAAATGCACTAATTACCCATGCCGAGGCAAGAATGAAATCTTTTTATGCAGATTACAAGACGCAAGAACTGAGCTCGATTTGCCGGCTTCAGCCGACACTTTGTTGTCCATTTGGAAATTTGCGCGCTTATCTGGCGGTCAGGCAGGCGACTGCCAAGACTGGCCAAGACTGGCCAAGACGATGCGAGGCGACGCGACGCTGCAGACAGGATAGGACTGGACTGGGACAGGAGCAGGCGAGCGAGAAAAGAAATTGAGCGTAAGGCAGGCAGCCAACAGTTGAAAACTGCCCAGATAAGCGACTAACAGCTGGATAGGGGTACGGGCTAAGCGAGTAAACGGGTCTGCGAGCTGCAGAGGTGCCTTGGTGCAGCGGTGCAGGAGGGGGGGCAGGTGCCAAGGGGTGACGGGGATCCTTGGCACACACAGCTGGCTAATTAAAATTAAAAACTATGCAAAGTTTTGCGCGCAAAAGTTGCAGAATTGTTGCACAAAATGTTAAGTAGACAAAGTGCCGCAGACATAATGAGTGAGCAGATAGCAGAGCTATGCAAGCTTATGCGATTTAGATGCTCAGACAGCGAAGAACTTCAACTGCAGCGGATTACAACACTTTTCATTGCGAAAATGAATATTAAAATGTTCGCTTACAATTTTCGAATATATGCATAATTGGCATACAAGTTGGCCTAGGCCTAGCCGGTGCTTCTCCAGTTAATTATAATCAAGATAAGAAACTTTGCCTTGGGATGAGCAAATTGGTATCTTTATCCATTTAACAAGACGAGCAAATCAAGTCTGTCATTCAAGACTTTTCCTATGAAATTATTCATTTAATAACGCTTATTATTATTATAAATGGGTAGAACCAGCACTGCGACCTATAAGGTCTATTATGTCCCTAATAAAGTCATCTGCTCGCCCCCAGGTGGAATCGAACCACTTCGATGTTAAGCGACTACGGAATTGAAGTCCGCACCCCGGACCATCGAAGCTCAGTGGGGCTAATAACATTGATTTTTACACATTTCTAACTTGGCTTTAATACTAATTATTATTTATTTTTTTTTTTTTTAATTTCAGGTAAGACAAGAAATGCAATTCAAATATAAAAAAAGTAAGCTACTTGAAATTTCTTCTCCGTCTGAAAATGTAGGGAAGTTGTTCGCTTCTTAAAATATTGATTGATTGACCAAATGAAATTGTTTAATTTTGTATGAAGCATGGTTGCTTTTACTTAACTGCATATTCCGCATCCGAAAACTTCCCCTTTGGTTGTATTTTTTTAATTTTATTCTATTTTGCTTGCTTTTGCTTGGTGTTTATTATGTATAAGCAATTTGCATATTTATGGTAGTGGGAGGTGCTTCAAATTGCTGCAGCTCTTGGTGCACACATGTTGCTAGGTCGAAACTGTTCTGCAGCTCCCGCCCATATATGGCAATAACTGAATAGTTTCATTAAGGCAAATTTGCAAATATTACCGTAAGGCAAAACGTTAAACTGAGTTCGGGTGGGGTTGATTTGGACACTCAAAAGTTTTCTTGCCCTTCGCAACTTGTCTCTAGTTCTTCTTTTTATTAACATTTTCATTTCATTTTTATTTCCACATTTTTTTGTGCAGCTTTTGCTTCCTTTGCTACTTGTAAATTATGCAAAAGGCTTTGCAAAATTGCTGGCAGCTGCCGCTGCTGCTATTGCGCTTTTTTCCGTCATCTGGTGGAAAGGATGCGCTAATGGAGCATCTGAGCTCTCTGGGCCAGCCCAAGTCCAACCCTACCCATTTAATTAACCATTAAGTTTTATTGCTCGCAATTTTGTTTAATTTGCTTTAAATAAAGCGTAGAAAAAGCGCCCACAGCAGCTAGCCGGAAAAAATACTAGTAGCCGGCAAAAGAAGCAGCAAAGACAAAAATAAAAGAAGATGAAATAGCCTGGTAACTGGTTAGGTGGGTGGACATGGCCCCGCCTCTTCCGCCTCGAGCTGTACGCTTGGCAAAACTCCCTGGTCAAATGGCCAAGATCCGATAGCAATGCATAGTAAAAACTGGATCAAACCGAAAAAATAAACAAGCGAAAATATTGGGCTAAACCGACTGTGAAATAATCTGTTAACAGATGGCAACGAACAGAATGGGTGTTGCCATAGAAATTTGTAACCAATCTCAAACTCTTGCTTGAGAGTTTTGGCGACGGAAGTTGGAGTGGGCCAGAAAAATCATTTTCGGAAGTTTCTAGTAAGTTTGATTATTTCAACCAGCAATTTAGCAACTCAATCTTTAAAATGATGAAAGATATGCGGATTTTCGAGTTACACTTACAAATGCATACATTTTGGCGAATGTGGTGGAAGAAGTGAACATTGCACAAAACTAATATACTCTTGTATTTTCTGCATCAGAGTATAACAACTAAAAGTTGTGTCATTTTAAATGTATAACTATGCAAAGTGCTCTGTTTTTGCTGTACTCCAGAAGTATATGCATTGTTTTTTGGAATTGCAATCATAAATGAGTATGTGTTCAATAATACTCTACAAATGTATGAATAAATCTGCGCTTATGGATAAGGATTCGTAAAAACGAATTTTTTATTAATCTTAAGCTTAAGCGTAAGCTGGTTTTTTTTTTGACAAACATTTCACAAAGCAACTTCTAGTAAAATCCAAACCAATGCAATGCAATTTAAAGTGCAAAAGCAATGAAATTTTCAATTTGTAGCCAACATCTCCTAACAACTCCATGGTTACACCATCAGCATTAGTAAATGGCTAAAATAAAATATATATAAGTACATACATGTATGTGTATATGGAAAATACCACAACCGCAGTATTGAAAACGAAAATTCCAAGCGCATTTCGGATGTGTGCGGAAAATTGGATTTGCACGCGCACATTTTGCAATAAGCCATAAAATTTAATTTGATTATAAAAGTTTATTCAAAACGGTAGCCAACAAAACTATTCGCACAACTCTGCATACAACTTACATACGTATATGTATATATATGTATTTATGCACTGAGTTGTAGTAGAAGGCATTGTGGGTGTGCAAATTGCATATGCTGACTGACAGGCGGCAGCAATTCGAATGCGAAATGCGCATTTGGGGCAGCAGCAGCAATAGCAGCAATAGCAGCAAAAGTGGCAGCAACAGTGGCAGCAAAAAGCACGAATTACAGGACAAGCAGCAAAAGGTAACAGCAACATCAGCAGCAACAAAAACCAAACTGGTACAAATTGAAAAAAGGGAAATTGCTTTAACTGAAATGCAAAAGGACATTGCCAGCCAAGGGATAGCATATTGAAAATGCACATTGCGTTGCCCGACGAAAAACAGCAAGCCAAAAGGACACAAGCAACAAATAGGTTGGTTGGCTGTGGGTGGCTTACAAATTGCCCCTGCTGGCAGTGGCAAGGACGCAACTCTGACATTCTGCTAAGTTAAAGGATTTTAATTTAATTTATGCTTCTTAAGTGTGCTGCATACTCTTTGCCGTGTTCTTTTTTCTGCTTACAGTTGCAGCTACAGCATTTGCTTTAAGAAAAAGCGAAGAAGGACATGCGAAGTGAAGAAATTTAAGTGGATGCTGCTCTAAAGATGAATAATATATTTTTGTTTCGCTTATTTCTGTGTTCTACAATACACACAGATGAGATGAGAATGAATTAAATATTTATCTGCAATTCAACATTGACGACAGTTTTATAAAATATTGATTCTAATATTAAAAGTTGAGCAAACAAACATATATATTTATACATATATTATTATATCGATAGATATTCAACAAGAGCAACAAGAGTCGCAAGTTGCAAGCGATAGTTCAAAGCTCATTAAGTATACGCTCTGTGTGCACTGAAGCAATTTTTAAGGCCATTTGCCAAATGTTGTTGGTTCATTTACCTGTTAGATAGCCCAAAACGAATGATAACTATCAAACAGGCAAACAAAAGAGACCCTAAAAGACCCTTTTAGACATTAGACAAGAGCAGGCACTTGGCTGGCGGAGTTGCACGTAGCCCCTGGGACTGCAACAATGACTTTGTTTGCATCGTCGCTCACATGCTTATGAGCATTTAATTAAATGCAAGAACAAGGAGACATTGTTGCGACAACAGCAACAGCAACTGCAGCAGCAACAAACCGAAACTGCATACTTAATGAAATGCAGCTGCCTTTTGGGCTGCCCCAAGAGTCCCAAAAGTTGCTAATTAAAAAGGCAAACAACAACATCAGCAGCAGCAGCAGTAGCAGCAATAGCAGCAGCAGCAACTGCAGATGCAACAGCATCAGGAAACAACAGCTAGCAACATCAAGATGCCGCACGAACCGAAACGTAGTCCAAGGCGAATGTTGTTAACCTTTCTGCAGTAGCAACAACTACAAGGAGCTGTTGCTGCTGCTGCCCGTCTTTGACAAGCCAAGGAGCAAACGCTATCACCAGGGACCAAAAACAAAACAAACAAAAACAAAAGCAAAGAGCAACCTAACGATCAATAGAACAGAAGCGAGCTGAGAGCTGAGGATGAGGCAATTGCATGCAGCAGTAGCAACAGCAGCGCCAACAACAGCAAACGCTGTTGCTGCAACATTTTCGTGCAGTTGACATTCGTGCCAAGTGGCAGCAGCAGCAGCAGCAGTAGCAGCAGCAGTAGCAGCCGCAGTAGCAGCAGAGCGGCAGCGTCGGCAACTGTTGCAAGTTCTTAGAACGCGCCACATGCTGCGCCACGTTCCGCAGTAGCCATCATCAGCATCAGTCTCATCATCGTTGTTGTTGTCGCTTTTGCTATTGAACTTGAATTTCAAGTGCCGCTGTTTCGTAGGGAGAACAACCTAAAGTTTTGGGTTAGATTTGGGGGCAGCTACCGTTGACCGAATGGATATGACTTGCCTGATCACTACAGACTTTACCTTGCCTCACAAACTGTATGGTTTGACATGCACTACATTGTCATCAAAGCAGGCTGAAGGTAAATCAAGATAGAAAAAATTTATATATTCTGATTGCAGAAGATTAAATACCCTTTGAGATAGAAGCTCAAGTTTAAGTTTATAAGCGTTGCATTAAGTTACTTTTAACTTTAAGACTGAGCGATAAATTGATTGTCTTGGCAATAATAAATATTTGAGGACTTCGAGGTGTCGTCTGCAATGCGTTGCATATTGCTAGGCAAAGTTATAGCACCCGCTGCCAGGGTATCATATAAATGGAAGCACAACTATTAATGTCACTTTGGCACTTCCTTAAAAGTCCGCGAAGCGTCTCCTGTCGCCAGCCAGGCAACAAAATTATTTTCGCAACGTCTTTTTGTGCGCTAAGAATTTCTAATTAGTGGCGCCATATTGCAGACTCCAATGGGTGTCGTCGTTGTCGTCGTCGCCGTCGTCGTCGTCGTCTTCTGTTGACGCCAATCAAAGGCTCTGCCTGCTGGACTTGCTGCCAGCAACTCTAACTGTTTGCTGCTGCTACAAAAGGCATTGGCATTGGCGGCCAGCCACTCCATGTTGCAATCCCGAGTTGCAGCGTCGAGCCGGTAGCTTGTTTGCTGCCTTAATTCAACGCAAATATTTTACAGGCTGCCACGGTTGCTAATTACGTTAAACATATTGCGTGACACGCCCCCCAAACCCCTCCGTTGCGCTCAATACTAAATGTCTTACTGCAAGCCAACTGTTTTGGTGTTAATTACATGGAATTTGCTAAACAGTGCCACTCAAACTGTTACAGCGAGGCAACTTATATCCCCAACTAAAATGATAAGAAATATATTTTTGAGCCATTCAAATCAGATATTTAAGTAATAGAAAATTATTAAATTTTATTATTAATGATTATCAATTATTAAAATTGAGCAAAAAATCAATATTCAACAAAGTTAAAGGGTTGAGAGCATTCCATTCAAACTACCTTTTCACCAACTTCCTAGAAAACTTTCCAATACTTTTTTAGTTTAATATTTTAGCTGAATTTCAAAGTGCTTTTATTGCCAAATTAAGCACCATAATCGTTTAGCAATCAAAGTTTTATTAACTGCTTTTTTGTTGTACTTCGAACACGTTTTATGCCTTTTATACTGGCAAACAAATTCATCTCAAAGTCTCAGCTCATAAATCTCGCGTGCTGCAAATCTCTGCCCAATTCTCTGATTTCATTTAATTTTGCTGTGCTTTGTGTTTGCATTGTTTGCTATAAAGCTGTAAAGACAGCCGCAGACTTTTGGAGTCGCCTATCAAGTGCCGCACATCGCCAAGCTGAAGTCCAAGTCAAAAACGTAAGCCGTTAACGAAAAGGAAACCTTTCGCATTTGAATCTCAATCCCAATCCCAATTTCAAACCCAAGCGAAAACCCAATCGGCATCGCAATCCCTTAAACCTTTTGCTTGATGTTTTGACCCTTTTCAAGATGTTGTCTTCATTGCGTGCATGGCTGGCTGGCTTAGAAATAAATAAGAATAAGGAAGCAATGGAGAAGCCTCTTTCAAAATGCCATGGCCCCAGTCTTTTGAAACTTGACGAGCGAAATCGCGATAATAATATTTATTTGCTGTCTTTTCTCTCCTCTTCCTCATCCTATCCTCTGTAACGCTCTCCCTCTCTCTCTCTCTCTCTTTCTCTCTCTCTCTGGCGCTCTCTGTCTCACTGGGCGCTAAGCGTGCCTCATAATTTATTATTTACTTCAAATTTTTATAGGGCAGTATCATAAGATACACAATACCAAATCGCTTGCCAAAACGGATATTTCACAGTTTGAGGAGAGCTGATTGGCTAAATGTTAACAGCGACAGAAAACGAACTCTTTTACAATCGATTCCAAACTGTATTCTTATTTGCTGCGTTGTGTACTGTTAGATCTTGGATTGCTCGCCCCAGCAACCACTTGAACTAAAAACAGTCTTGCTGCACAGTTGTTGTCACCTTTCTCCTAATGCTCACAGCTTAGTCCACGGCACTTCCCACTCGCCCCCTGGCCAATGGAGTATAGGGCATAATCAACCGCTTAAATGCCACAACGTAATTAACATTACACTCAATTAACATTTTCTGTTGGCAACTGTTAACTGTTAACCGCTGTTGTCGCCTCAAGCATGCCTGTTAGCCATTGGAGGAGGCTTCTCTTCTTTGCTAGTTTCTAGGCCCGTTTTGCTGCCCACACAGCAGCAGCTGCTCCTTGACAGCAGCAACAGCAGCAGCCAAGTCAATAAACGCGTTTATTGTCTTAACCAATGCACCGCCCCATTTCCCCTCAGCCGCAGCTGACTTCCTTCCACTCATTCGGTTTGTGTACATTGTCTGTGTTGGTGCCAAGAAAAATGTTGCTGTCGCGCCAACGTTGCCATTGTCGTCGTCGTCGCTGGCGTCGTCTCAGTGCGTCCGCCCCCCTGTGGCCCCGTCTCTGCAACCATGCCTCGATCACAGTTCTGTTCGTAGTTCTTGTGCCAAGTTTTGTCCATTTTAAGGCAGCTGGAATGTTGCTTTCTTGTAAATTGTTTAAATAAAAGACACAACAACCAGCAGCAGCAGCAGCAGCAGCAGCCACAGCAGCAGCAGCAGTGCTAGCTACCACTTCCTCCTACCCTCCCTCGCTCTTTCCATCTTTCTCTCTGCTTGGCTACTGTGGTAGCTGTGGCTGTGGCTCTTCTGCCACTCCTGGCTGCTTTTGCTCAATGAGCTGCTGTTTGACTTTGTTTTGTTTGCCACTTTTCAAACAGCAAAAAACTATTTGTTTTGCGCCTTATTTAGTTTTTGTGCCATCCACTGCACCTGCTAAAGCCCACTGTCACAACAGCAACAACAAAAGCAACAGCAAACAGCAACAGCAAACAGCAACAACAACAACAATAACAGCAACAGTAGCAATAACAGCCCCAGTGCACATTAACATTAACAGCATGTGGGCAACAATTCCTGATTAGAGCAAGCAAAATATGTTTAATTGTCGTTTAATTGAAATTTTAATTGAGTTTTAGTTAGTTTAAATTAAACATAAACAGAGCGCAGCCAGGATGCACTTGTTTGCACTGTTTTGTTGTTAACAAAGTGTTTATTTTACAATAACAATATATTTTTATGAACTATAGGATAACATCACATATTTTAATATGCACATCACGTACAACAAAAAAAAATATATATTTATATATATTTAACATTCGAATGCAATATTATTTTAGAGAATATTATGTATGATTGCTCCTGCGAACCCAGTGACAAAGTTATGCTACCCACTCCAGCGAGAGCGAGTCAGATATCTGACAAGCAGTTGTATTAAGTCTAGTTACAGACGTCAGTCCCTGGGCACGTGCTTCAGATTCTAAAGCATTCGCTGAATAATTCCAAAGTACAACACAGACTTGCATCCAATCATAGATAAAGTCGTTTTAATTGAAATTCTAAATGTTTCAAAGGAAGTTGGCGCTTGTATCCAGCAACTTATTAATATTTATGGCTAGGGATGAGGTCTGGACTGCATGATGAGAGCATCAATTCAAGTTTAGCTCGACTTTATAACTAGATATATGCATTCATTAAATATGCCCAGACTTTTGCCACACTTTGTGCGCCCGTCGCACGCAATCCCAGAGGTCAGCCCTGGTGCATTTGCAGCATTATCAATTCCATCTCGAGTTGGCTGCAGCATTCCTTGTTGTTCTGCGGCATATCTGTTGCTGATCACCATCGTCATCATCTAATTATGATGGCCTCTGATGCTCTTTTCCGCATAAAAACCGAACCAACTATCGAGAGCAAACCTATAATTTATGAGCCTCAAATTCAATTTTCATTCAGCAAACCTGCAAACACAAATCAACAAAAAACCGCGGGTGGTCTTTTTTTGTGCCAGCCATCTTCAAATGTGGGAAACGGAGCAGACGATGAAGATTTTAGCCCGAAACACAGTTGAACTGCTGCCAAATGTGTTTCGTAGCCAAAAGGCACTGAAAGGGCGCTTTTAAGCGTCTTTTTGTTTTATTTTGTTTGTGAGTGAGTCACGCTTAGGAACATCCTCAAATGGCTAATCCTCTAGTGTGGCACAGTACAAACTGCCTATAAGGAAATGGCAATGTTTTATTTTTATTTATTTTGGCGTATTGAAAGCGTCTCCACATGGGTGAGCTATGCAGTTGTGAACGTCTACTTACCTAATTCAATATTTTATTTGTTCAAACTATTTTTCAGTTAAACAATTAATGTTTCATAGCCTTATGATACAGAGCCAAGATTAAATATTAATATATATCTATCATTTAGCAGGATGTTTTCAGTGATTCTTTTGTTATTCAAGTTGCCTTAAGCTGATTTCACTGTACTTTTTTGTGAATGCCTTACAGAAAAAACAAAAAAAAATAATAATAATAAACAAAAAAAATAAAGAATTACAAAAAATAGGCCACACACGTAGTAGCAGGGCGAACTGTCTGTCTGTCAGTCAGTCTGTCAGTCCGTCAGTCACTTTAGCTGACTGCGTCAGTTTGCCGTTTCGCCAGACACTCATAAATATCAAAGGGCGCCCATTTGAACTGCTCCTTTTGCAGTTTGGAGTTTTGGAGTTTGGTTTTTGTGCGTGTGTTTCACACCTTTTTGGCAGCATTGAACAATTTCAATAAAACGCAGAGGCTAAAATATATATGTATGTGTATATGTATGTATGTATGTATGTGTGTATGTGTGCATATCTGGAGATGGAGTATGACTAATGCTAAAGTGCCAGTTGTGTCGTCTGAAAATTGCTTCCCATGGGTCATGGGCTTGGGCTGGGAGCCGCATTTGAATGTTGAGTGCTGTTGCAAGCGTTACGCTTTTGGCTACAGCTGATTCCTGGACATTATTTATGGCCATTATGCTGAAGCTATGTGGCTTGGCTCGTTTGCTTTTCTTTATGAGCTGGTCTCAAATCAGTCAAATGTGTTGCCGTTGTGAATGCAACTTTTGCAGCTCCAGTTCCGAGAATATCACTGAGAGCGAACTAAAGTTCGAGTCTAGACTGGCGGCATCGTGCGACATTTTGTCGCCGTCAGGCTTCGGCTCCCGCACCAAGACTCAGCTGCCGCCTCCAACTTGCCCCGTACACTGCTGTTGCTGCTGCTGCTGCTGCTGCTGCTGCTGTTGCTGATCAACACTTTTGTGAACCCATTTGAAGTTTCGGTCGACCAGCATAGTGTGCTCAGGTTTCAGGTTTAGGTTTTGTTTTTTTTTTTTTTTTGGTTTTTTATAGCCTACAATACTTTTTGCTGGATGCTTATTTAATTTTTAGTTCGCTCTTTATTGCTTTTTTGCCTTGGCTCTTCGTCTCTTTTGTTGTGTTTAGCACGAAATGTAGCCAGTTCGTGGGGACAAGGGGGTGAGCTGGCTGGGTTGGGGGGAGTCCTCTGCTAGTGGCGGGGGTGCAGAATTGGGAGCTGCTTGGTTCGCGCTTGGCCAGACCCATTCCATTCCAGTCCAGTCCAGTTCAGTTCAGACCACGTTCTGGCTTCTCATTTTCATTTTAAATGAAGTGTCAAAGACTTTAAATAGCTTTTGATGCTACTGTGAATGAAGCCGTTTTTCATTCCTATCGCTTCCTATGGTATCTGCTTGTTGTTGTTAGTTGCATTATTGCTGTTGCTCTTGCTGTGTTTGCTCATTATGTTTCCACTTGCAACATTATGGCATCATGATTTCTACTTATCTGTCTGTGTGTGTGCTGTTGTTTGTGTGTAAGGGCAAACGCAATTAACCAGCGTCAAAGTCAAGTTTATGTAATTGCAATTCGGGTAGTGGCAAAAGAGGAGCAGATGTGTTTTCTTTATAGATCTGGCGCCAAGAATATGCATGTTCACATAGACATATATATCGATAGTTGGAATGTGCTGGCAAATAAAATATTTTTATTTACTGGCTTCAGGTCAAGTGTTTAATTTTATTTTCGATACACTCCGATTTCAGCCTTTTTAAGATCTGAATAATATTCGCATTTTTATCGCAATTCAAAAAATGTTTCCCAACGCATTACACGCAATTCACTTGATCGCTTTTGTTATCGTTCTTTTTGTTGTTGTTGTTGTGTTTAACAAATATTTTGCGATGATGTGAGGAGAGGTTTGCCTGACAGATCGTGTGGACGACTGACTGCTGATGGGCTGTTGAAGGGGGAACTTTGCATTGTTGTTTTTGTTGATGTTGCTTTTGTTTTTGTTATTGTTGTTGTTGTTGCTTTTGCTGTACTGAGTCCACTTGAAACCGGCAGCTGTCGCACTTCACTTCACTTTGCAATCTGAATGTTTTTAATGGCTCACAAATATATTTTTAAATATTTAAAAAAAAAGAAGAGAATAACAAAAAACGAAAGGCAAGTATTTTATATATGTATGTATGTATGTGGCTACAAAAAGCTTCCGTATAGCCTTTTTGCAAATATTTACAGTTTGTTTATATTTAATTACGAATATGCGAAAAGCGAAATCTGACAAGCAGCAGCGGCAGCAGGGGCACAGAATCAAAATGTAAACTGATAGCCAAGGGAGAAACGCGTCAGTTGAGCAACATCTGAAGGGCATTTTAAGCTGACAATGCCTCTCAAACTGTGCTAAAGAGCCAGGCAGGTTGGTTGTCTTTTGCCATTGTTATTACTGCTGCTGATGCTGCTGCTGCTGCTTCTGCTGCTGCCACTGCGGTAGGTTATTTGGTTTTTGGTTTATTCTCTTCTTTTTTTTTGGGCCTTAAGACAGCGTGCTTAAGTGGCCTTAGTCGCTTGGATGGGTTCGGTTAGTCAAGGGGCAAGGGAAGGGCGAAGATGTTGGACTTCTACGACAGCGTGTGAATGAGATGGTATGCCAAATAAATTGAACTTTGCTTTGGCCAAACAAATCCATAGCTATCCATATTTTTAGCAGATAGACAAGCTGTAAAAGCTTTTAAGTAAGCAAAAAATAAATGCAACTTTTGGAAGCAAAATAAGCCAAAGCTTGAATGTATTTTATACAACCTCATTCCAATATTAATAAATCAATTAATAGTTATACATTTTTCTGATAATTACTGGGCATTAAGAACAATCTTTACATAGACCAAATTAATATAGTTTTCTTAATGTGGATACTTAAGCTACATTATTATGATGCGAATTAGATTTGGGTTTCTCAATGTGACTGCAAGCAGACAATACAAATAATTTTAAAAGAAAATTTAAATTATTTCAGATAATATTGTTCTTAAAATAACGACAACTAAATAATTCAAATAAATAAAAAATCAAATAAATAAATTAAGGGACCTGCAATTTTATATAAACAAAGAAAAAATTAATTTCTTGTGGAATTCCATGGCCAAAAAGTGTCAGTTTTAAATAGGTTTTATTGTTAATTATTCCAATCAATGGCTGTCTGTGGCAGCATTGGGCATTCACGCTGATATCTAGTGGAATTGCGCACAACATTCCTTGGAGATGCCCCTCAGATTTACCCCTCCTTTGCTGGCCATCAGGAAACCACAACAATATTGCCAATTGCTTGCTTATATTTGACCATTTATCTGCCAAATACTTAGTTGAGGCTCAGCAAACTTCACGCGCTAATCTTCTTCATCGGGCACAATCCAAAACCCAAACCCAAACCCAAACCCAGACCCAAGCCCAAATCGAATCCCTATGGCCAGGGCGCAGCATTGGCCCATCATGAGCGTTTGCCCATTGCCCATTGCCCATTGCCCATTGCCTGTTTGGCTGATCAATCGTACAATTGAGTAAAACCCAACTTTATTTGCAGTACTTGCAGCTTGCAGCGGGGCAACAGGCGACGCTTTTTTTACTGCTGCCTGTTGCATGCTGCACTGTTGCCCAGTTGCGGAGCTGCCTCGCCTGGGCCTTGGCTTTGGCTTTGTTGTTTTAATGGCTTTCGCTAACATAAAAGCCATTAAGATAACATTTTTATAGGATTTCAATGGCAGTCACGGCAGCAACAGTCGCAGCAGCAAACCGCTGCCCCAGCTCCGAGGCAACAAAGAAGCTTTAGCCATTTTTTATAGCCGCGCGGGAGCTTCATCTTCAGCTTCAGCTTCAGTTGCTGTGTTGCAGCTGGAGCCCTACCACAAACCACGTCCAAATGTCATTGACTATCAATAGAAGATGCGGCTGCCCTGCACTTGGCAACAGGTTGCAAGCTGGGCTGCCTTTTGTTTCAGCTAGTTACCTGGCTGAATGTGCGCTTATTAAACGCAATATTTGTGGCAAGTTGCAGCCGTTGCAAGCTGCCAGGCTCCAGCTATCGGCCATAAAGTGCGATTTATTTTTGTTGCGAAGAGTAGCTGCTGCTGCTGCTGCTGCTGCTGCTGCTGCTGCTGTTGTTGCCCCAAAAGGGCTTTCTTTCTATGCTTAGGCACTTCCTACTTCCAGGTTGAAACAATTGCATCTAACTGCGCCCAGCATCCTGCTAGCGTGACCAGTGCTCAGTGCTTGCCGCTCGGTGTCTAGTGCCTACTAGCCGTGCCCTATGTTGCAACTCCCATCGCAGTCTGTAGTCACACTTTTGCACTCTGTTACGAGTGTTCCCCCCCCTCCCAATCACAATGCCACTCGATGATGCAATGCCCTAGCTCAAGCTCTGACCCTGCCACTGCCTCTGGTGGCAAAAACAGTGCACAATGGCAATAAGTCGAGCAGATGTACAATTTTCAAATTGTCCATGTTCAACATAAAGAAAATATATTAAGTAGAGATAATTACACCAATAATTCAAATATTTACTTCTTATTTAGTGGCAAACATATAAATTTATAAAAAGTAAATAAAAACAAATCCAAAAAAGCATTTGCTTGCTTTTTCTAATAAATTTTGTGTATCTCGTGGAGGTAGAATATTTAGGAAACTTATCTTAAGCTCCGGAAACACATAAATTCGCAGCATGACAAAAGTTCTGGAAGAAACCGGTTTGAAGCTGGCACAATATATATACGTATATATTTACCATGGATGATACTGATATATAGCTATGATATATATTTTGCTTACATTTTGATAAAAGTGTGCCCACTGTGCAGTATTACCACACTTCAACAAATCGCCTCACATTCTTTTTTGCTTAATGTTTCGAATTGTTTTTTGTTTTGTTTGATTTTTTCTTTTTTTCGTGTTTCATCTTCTATCTCTAATGCCCGACAATTGTTGCCACTTCTTCTTCCTAGTTGGCTTTTGCTTTGTTTTGCTTTAGTTTTGTTTTTGTTGTTTTTTTGTTATTTGTTATTTCGGGGAGCGTCATCGTCAGTGTTGAGCTCTTCAGCTTGCAGCTTCCAACTTGCAGCTCGCAGCTCCCCCAGCAACGTCCATTATGCAGCATTATTTGCTGCTGCTGTTGTGGTTGTTGATGTTGTTGTTGTTGTTGCTGCTGCTGTTGTTGTTGTTGTTACTGTGGGTCCATGGTGCCAGCTGCTGATACGGAATCCCAATGCCCAGAGAGTCCCTGCCCTTTGCATTGACCAGCACAAACACATAAATTGCATTTGTCGGTTTGTTGTCGTTTTCATAAATAAGATAAAGATAAACGACCAAGTTGCATATTATTTGTAATTGCATTTGTTGTTGTTGTTGTTGTTGTTGTTGTTGCTGGTTAGACGGGACTATTGATAGCAAAAATGTTAGCAGCATTTGAATTTATTATTGGCCAAAGCGGTTTCTTGTTTATACCTAATGGAGAGCATTGAACGCGAAATCGCCAAACAAATGCGTAGCAAATTTTTCAGCTGCTTGGCTAAAAGGGATTTAATGAGATTCCGGAAGGGATAGAATATGATAAACAGCATGCAATTCTTGCTTCACAATATAAATAATACGTGCATGCCACAAACATGTAAATATCCAAACAGAAGTTAAACTTTCTTCTCTTCGAACTGTTGATTGAATAATATGCGAAGTTTTCTCACTTTCGTTGCGAGTATATTTTTTGATGGGGATTTCCGGTTGGTCGTCTTATGCCATATGTATGCCAGACGTCAATATCAATTAGTTTGCATGCCCCACAATTTGACTGACTTTAATGGTCAGATTTATTTCGTATTTGTGATGTGTGTGTGTGTGTTTTTTTTTTGCCTGCCACGCTGCATTTCTGATCACATTTCGCTGCGTAGTTGACCAAAAAAACCAGCAAATTATTTAACGTATTTGTATTTAACTTGGCTCGTTTGATCGCACCACAAAATAATGCGATGTGACAGAGTTGCGCATAACTTTTGGATTTGTTATAATCTTGCTCATACATATAGCCAAGACAGACAGCCTGACTGAAAAACTACAATAATTTATTGTTGCCACATAGATGTGAGTTGAGGTTGTAGTTGTCGGCTTATATAAATGTGAAATTAATTGCTTAATTTAGTGGAATGGATTGCGAGAGTTTCTTGAAATTAAAGAGGCAAAAAACACACACACACACACACACACCACACACACCAGGCAAAAGCCACTTTTGCTTTTCATGCAACTGGCAGCGACTTGAGAGTTCAGCTCACTCAGTTGGCAGCCTGACAGTTTTATCACATTATTAATAAGAAATAGAGCTGCGGTTGCTTGTCCGCGTCCGCAAATAACAGCGACAGCAACGGCAACGGCAATGCCAACAGTAGACAACAATAAATACCAGGAACCATTCCAACAGCTCGCCGAGATCTGCGCGCATCTGTCAAGTTTTCCACGCCCTCGCCTGGTCCAAACTGTCAACGTGGCCATAATTCATAATAAGCGCAAAGCGGGCAAAGAACGGCGCCGATTCCATTCTAGTAATGTTCTCTTGTTGGTAGCCATGTTCCATAGGATAAAGCCAAAGTGCACAACAACCTCAAATAATGGCAACCCAACTCAAAAGTGCCCGACTACAAGATACTCTAACTAACTAAAGCAATAATAACCAATAATAATTAAAATAACAAATTTCATTAATTACTTTCGTAATTATTCTTGAAAAGTAATTAAATTTGTTTAATTAATAATGAAAATAATATTTATTTAAGGAAATTTAAAATAACTTTTTGTAACATTTCTTAAATATATACATATGTATATAGCCTGTGGCTTATAGGGTATGCTAACAATGCTTTGTGTGTCATTGTATAAACATCAGATGGAGATAGAAACACAGAGCGAGGGGTATTTGGGGGACGCCAGCATTTAACAAAAGGCAATCGCAAATATTTTGCAGCGCGCAAAAAGCAACAATCCAAAAGCCTGGCTAAAACCAACATCAACTGCTTGCAGAGGGGTGGGCAAAATTTAGGGGTGTACTGGAAAGGGGTGGGTATGCTTGTAGCTTGTTGTAGCTTTATTTTATACACCCATAAAACTAGGTGCACGAAGCCACATACACACACACAAACACACATTTACATGCCATCGCCACCTTTTGTTATCAGCCGGGTTGTGCGGTTGCCGAGTGGATGAGAGGATGGGGTGTGGCATGTAGATAGCACTATGAGCAAATTGTTGACTCAGCGCCGTGCAAATTGTTCAATGCACTTTTTATTTGCCAAATGTTCATTGCGCGAATAAAAGATTTATGAACGCAACGCAACAGTTTGGAGGCTTAAAGGGCCAGCGGAATGGAGAGAATATTTTTCATAGTTGCACCAAAAATCGACGGAAAATAGTCGAGTTAATAAAAACGTTGGTGCAATGCAAATATTTTCAGTATTTGTAAACGTTTCCAGTTGCATGTGCAGAGAATAGAGAATAGAAATAATGCATTTAATTAAATTCACTAAAATACATTTCTTTTCACTATCCAATTGTAGGTGAGCTAAATTCCCAAAATATATTTGTATTGGTCTTCTTTTGGCGATTGGGTGAGTCTTTTGACCTCTCTGGGCCAGTGTATCATTAGCTCGTTTTGTGTGTGAGCGTCTCTCCTCTCTCCCTCTCTCTCTCCCTCTCTCTCTCTCTCCAGATGGTCTGTCTAATAACACTCATTTGGAATATTAAATGCAATTTCATTCTCATCATTTCCGAGCAGCGAGCGCAAAAGTAAACTGAAAGCCTAATTGAAATTACGTAACGTTCATTGACTTTAGAAATTTGTTGGCCAACTATTTGGCAAGACTTTTGTTGTTTTTAACTTCTTCGTGTTCTGTTCGCTTTTCATATTTTCGTTGTTTTTTTTTGTTAGTGGCATTCGAATGTTGGCTATTTGTTGCTTGTATTAAGCGGCTCTTTGGCGTAATACTTTGGAGCTCTAATGTAATCGCATTAGCGGGCTTTATTACGCCCCGGTGCTCAGTTGTGCACAACAAAATAGATTTCATTTAGACACGATCATGCCCCATAATAATAAGCAAACGATCCGACTAATGACGAGTCAAAAAAGAAAAAAACCGATCTTATTCTCGTACCAGCTGCAAAACATAAGCTGATAAGAGTCATGTTGTGCGATCCTCATACCAGCCGAGACTTGTGGCAAGGAAACTCGATAGATATAACCGAAACCGGATATCAGAGAAATGAGCACAGGAGCCAAATATGATTAGAACCCATAAGGCGATCAATGAATAAGAATTTTATTTATTTTTATCTGAATAAGTTTAGAAATTTATAATTTTGGGCAGAAAGTAAAAGCTATCTGCGATCGAGTTGATAATGACAGACAGAAGAATTCTTTAAATAAAATTCTAGTAAACTTGATACTTAATGGTCCCACTGTTTGCGTAATTTGGTTTTGGAATTCAAGTTTCTACATTCTTGTTTGATTTTACCAATCATCATTAATCACTCACAATTCGCATTTTGGAAACTTTTCGGAAAACACGCTTAGATCATAAGCTACAAGGACAACATTAACAGTCTGCAAATAGTAAAAGTTCTAATTGGGCTGTTGTGCCACCAATTGGCAGCTGCACGATAAATCCCTGCCACGCATATATCAGCCATAATTAAACTGTTGAACTCGGCGGCTCGGCAACCAAATAATAAAAAAAAATCAAAACACATTCTCACTTGAGGCTTGAGGCTTTGATCAAGTGAAGTGGCGACGACGAGTATTGAATAGGCGCCCTGAATGGAACCAGAAAAATCATCGAAATCGAATTCAATAATAATCATAATAAATAAATAATAATAAATGAAACCAAAAAAGAAAAAAATCTCAATGAATGTTGAAGGTCAGAATGCTTAAGCCTTAATCAATATTGAAGACAGTCGACGGCAAGTCGCCAAAAATATACGAATACGAATAGCTCGTATGAATGCCAGTTCGAGTGTGAGTATGAGTATGAGTGTGAGTATGAGTATGAGTACGAGTATGAGTACTCGTGTGACTATAAAAATTGAAATTGTATCGATTGGTTGGCGGCCGTCGCCAATGAATTCTCGAGTTGTCATCGCAATTAAATGCCAATTGAAATTTACTCGCATTTTTACCCCTTCTTCTTCTTGCTATTTTTTTTTTGGGCATTTTTGGGCCCGTTAATTGATATTAATGGTTTTTTATTTTATACGGATTCTTAAATAATTTATATGAATTGGGTGACAAATTTATGCAGCCTTTTGATTAATATTCATCACTAATTGATGCGACATTCGAACTTAATTGATTTCTGCTAATCATAATTCTTATTTATAAACGCTGATCTATGCGAAATATGTTTTCATTTTATTTATCTATTTTTTTTTTGTTGCGTGATTCTTTTGTTTCTCTCAATCTGCACCGAGTCTGGCATCTGTTCCTCTCCCATTCACTCCTGGGGGGTATCCATTACGGGAGCACAGTTCAATGATCGCATTTAATGATTTTTGTATGCGAAAATAAGTAGATTTTCAGTTTTTTGTAGATTGTATACATGGTCGAGTGTATGAAGTGTGCGAAGCGTGTATGGAGTATTTTTTATTATTTTTTATTTGTGTCTGTTTGTGTGTGTGTGTGTGTGTGGATCGTGTGCAAAAGTTTTGTCTGGACCCGTGCGGGGCTTTCTTTTGTTATTTGTTCAAATCGTGTGGTACATTTGAATGGTTTTTTCTTTAGCTGTTGAGTTGGAGGAGTTGTTGCCTCATTGTTGTTGCTGTTTTTTTTTCGCTGTTGCTGTTGCTGTTGCTGTTGTTGCGGTCTAGCCACTTGAGTTGTTCATAAAGCTGAACCGCTTTTGGCACCAGTTACGGCTTATTATGCAATAAGGAATGGCACCGTTTTGCTGGACCCAATCATATTTGCACAATGATCCAAAAGTTAAATATAAATTATGACTAAAGTGTATGTCATTTATTACGAAACTCAGAATTTTGCGCTGTAGAAAATAGAATATTTATTTTATTTGATTTTTATTTATTTTAGTTGTGAGCAGAAAACCATCGTAAACATAAACTTCCAAACTTTCCGCTACAATTTATTTAATACTTTACACACTCTTTTGTTTTATTATGCGATACATAAAAAGATCGAATAATACGTATCTTTAAAGAGCTGATACAATCTTAACACCTAACGCGCTTTACACACATCGAACGTCAATGTTGGAGCTCTTATCATAAATTTGTGAGCATAAAAGATATCATCGAAGCCGTAAAAACGCTCCATAAACAAATTGGTAGGGGCAAGTTAAACAGCAACAAACTTCTGTTTAAGTGCCGGGGGCCACCAGGTTTTTAACGATGACTACAATTTTATCCAATTATTGGGCTTCGACTGTAAAAATTAACACATAAAAAGAGCCAGATACATAGATTTTGCATCGCACTGGAAATCAATAATGAGCCCAGCTCCGCCAATCGCTTGTGGGTAGTTGTTAGTTGCTAGTTGCTGGTTGCATATAGACGAGAGACCCTCCTCGGGCCCTTTTACATATGGATCATAAACCGATCGGCTGACAACAAGAATGTGCCATAAGCCATAAAGCGAATGCTGTTTGGTATTTGATAGCCGTTGACCATAAAATCCCAGATAGCAGAACCTGACTTTTAAGTGCCCTTATAATGAGTCTCCAAATGGGCAACATAGTTGGGGCTGCCTCAACTCTTGCTCAGTTGATCAGAGCTTAAACTTATCGCCGGCCTGCTCGGGGCATGGCTGCTCTGTTGGCCAAAGCATCGCACTTGACTTGACAACTCAACCATAAAGCGTGAGAACATATATTTATAGATGGAGGGCGATCTTTATCGCACGTGTAGTAAATCTTTTTCACGAAACAAGCTTGGCATATAAATTTTCTAATTCACTGAACTACCACAAATTGCCAGCCAAAATTTCGCGTTTTACTCTTATGTTATTATTTCTTTCAATTTGTATACCC
The DNA here is from genome assembly GCA_035041535.1 of Drosophila cognata. Lineage (NCBI taxonomy): Eukaryota > Metazoa > Arthropoda > Insecta > Diptera > Drosophilidae > Drosophila > Drosophila cognata. The sequence goes on along the minus strand of JAWNLC010000688.1, from coordinate 2,407,304 downwards.
TGCATTCATTGAAAATCGGGTAATCACTACTATGAAGCTTAACAAATCAGTTGGGGAGCTAAAACAAATACATCTTTGATATGTATATATTGAAAATTAGGTAAAAATCTAAGGTTTTCCAAATCTATGGGACACTATATATACGATTCAGATACACTCAGAACAAAATATATTTGAAATTAAGAAAATTGCCATACTCTTGTCTCCAAAGGTAAATAACCTTATTATTCAGAAAGTATATTTCTAAAATATAGTTTTTTTGCAAGCTGCAAGTCTCAGGGACGTTGACATGTTGATGTGCTCTAAGTACAGGGTATCTGCTAGTCGAGTAAGAGTAATCATGCTTGTGCGGGTGTGTGTTCAAATGAATCGGCCTGCTGGCAAACTTTGACCCACATAGATGTAGATTACAGCTCATACAGCTCATATATGCAAAGTCAGTGTCAGAGTCGAGACGAGTTTTGATTGTAACAACTTACTCGTCAGGCATTAAACACAAAAGTCTTAATGATATATTTTATATCTGTCTGGCCCAAAGGTTTAATGAACTTGATTAGCGGACACTTGAGTTGTTGTTTGTAATTCTTATTATTATTTGTTTTGTGGGTGCAGATATGTACGATGAATTGTTTGGCTTTGTAAATGGCTTAACTTGTTGGCCTTTTCTTTAAATTCAATGCCTTAATTTGGAGCAGCAAGAAGTCTTATGGCCTACATTATCTCAGCATAATTAGCTGTGTACGAGTAATCGAGCAATTACTGTACACAAAAATGCCAACAATTAATTATGCGCAAGATTTGTTTGCCAGATCATTTGTCAATCGTATGCATAAATGTTTTATGCTTATTAGTCTTAATGCCTGCATAATTTATTTACTCTGCACACCATTTATAATGAGAAGGCTGACTGACTGACAAAATCAGCTAGCGATGAGACAATCATATTTGGAACGAACTGAAAATGAAATCCTTAAATGCTTTGTGTGATCTGCCGCCAAGTTTACTCTACCTCTCCCCCCTCCCCCCCCTTGCGAATGCTCAGCTGAACGTCAAAGCTGCCCGCCAAGTTCAGTGTCAAAGCATTGCAACATCGAGCATCGAACACGTTCGATCGTGCTGCGCTCGACGAGCGCTCTTCGCTCATCGGCTCTCTTAAGCGGAGAGAGCTGACTCTTTGGTTGCCGCGCACACACGCACATTGTAATGCCGTCGAAGACCAACTATGGACAATGGAAACAAGTTCTTGTTGTTGTTAACTTCTACTTATTTCTTCAATTTTTTCATCTCTTTTTGATTTTTTGCAATGGCAACGTTTTTGTTGCTGTTGTTTTAAGCGACTTTTGTTTACCTTATGCCTCGTTAAAGATCAGCGTCGCTGCGTCTTTGACTTTACCACAAAAGTTCTCTCTGCGAGCGAGATAGAGTCTAAGCAACTGAGAGAGTGAGCGAGCGAGAGAGAAGTAGCCTGGCCAAGCAAGTTGCAGTCGCAGTCGCAGTCGCTTGTCGCTGTTCTGGACAAGACTCCTACACGACGACGACGCAGTGCCTTTTTTTGCAATGCCAACAACAGCAGGAAGTTGAATTTCAGTTCAGTTGAATTTTGCACGTCATCTCAAGCGGTCCTAAATCGTTGCTCGATTTGAAAACTCGAGGCGAGTTTCGAGTTCCATCTCAAGTTCTGCAAGAATATTCGTTTGCCATTTCGATCGCGTGGTGCAACTCAAATGGCGCAACTGTTTTACGACTCACAGTGGTCGCATTAAGCGTCGCGTATTATCCATATCCAAAAACTGAATTATTTTTTTTTTTTGCGATATTAAAATGAACTGTTTGTAGTGCAATAAAAGTGAATTCATTTCGAAATCGAGCAACCCGAGGCCCATTAACCGAGATATTAAACATCATGTATCGCCTGCAAAGACGTGCCGCTCTAATCGCCAAACAAGGTAAAACAAAACACAAAACACAAAACCAAAACCAACACCTAACCCAAGCCTGTGGGAAAACCCACCGACTACTCCCAAAGATAAACAAATTACACATTATTGTTACTGTGTCGCAGCGCAAACAAATGATGCATTCCATTCAATTGCCAACTTTGTCGCAATTCGCACGCTTCAAAAAGCAAAAGCGAGATACGAAAATCGATACCAAAGCAATAGCCAAATTGACTCATTGCTGAGAATTCGCTGGCATTACTCATACGCAGCGTTTGACACTCGCATATTGTATGTCATATTTAAATTTCTGCGGTCGCTGTCCAGTGTGTTTATATTATAAATGCTCTTGCGGTCTGAGCATAGGTGTGGTCAGCAAAATGGTGTGGATGACTGATCTGTGGCTAAAGACAGATTGAGGTAATTGCAAGTGCTCTAAAAACATGGTCGGCTATAAATTAATTAATGTACCTCAAAGAGTCAACATTGTGTTTCAATACGTTACTCCTCTGCAAGAATTGAATATCTATGTTCCAATGAGCACTTTGAAAGTAATTTATATCTTAGGTTTCAAATTGTTACTATTTTGCTACAATTGAACACAATTAATTGGTTAATTTTGATGAATGAATATTTATTACACCTATTTAAGTAATTTTTAAAATAATTAATTGGCATTAATGTTTATAAGCCACACTCGTTTGTCTGAATTGAATATCTTTATTTTCAAAATAATTTATGGTTTATTTTTAATTTGAAATTCTCTTGTAAGAATTGAATATCTGTTGAATTTATTTCATTTATTTTCAATAATAAATAATATCGTATGACTCAAATTGATATTTATACGTAAAAATTGAATATGTGCTGCACTTTTCCCTTATGCCTAATAGAAAATAAAATTTATTGAGCTAACAAATTAAACTAAAATAAATAAATATTATTATATATATAATATTAGCAAAGATTTCATATTTAAATATTTACTCATTATTTTATTGACCTATTTACATTTGGATCTTTCATATTCTCTGAGGAAGCAACGTTAATTTTTGCATTTTGTGAGCTGCTGGACTAGTTCCCAAGTTCCAAATTGCCGGCTCAACCTTTGCGCAATTCCTTTCTCTTCCTGAGACCACAGCAAGGCCCTAATAGAACCCGTCTCCAAATGCATTTAGTTTGTCAATTTTCAGCATCTTCCTTTACTTTCTTTACCACAAAAAACGATCAAAATGAATAAGAAGAAAAAAAATGGAAAACATTCAACTGGGTCATGAAATAGCCCAAAAACTCAAAACACAGACCTCAAACACGAAATGGCAATCATTTTACTTTTGATTGTAAACAAAAAGAAGCAAAACAGCAAACAAACTAAAATTATTTACAATCACTAATCGCCGGATAAAGACGACCCAGAAACTGGTACCAGTCACTGCCATCTTCCGCAAAGACATGGACAATTTGGCCTCGGGCATCTTTCTATTTCATTTGCCAAGGGACAGGATAGGACAGCATAGAATTTGGCAGCGTCAAGTGAAAGAAGCCTTCAACTTGGTACTCTGGAAATTGCAGTCACATCTGCGACTCTGGTTTTGGGAGCGTGTCAATTCAAGATTCGTGCTGGCCGGCATATAATTTCATTTAGTCAGAGACCCAGTCAGTCAGTCAGTCAGTCAGTCAGTTAGTTAGTCAGTCAGTCAGTCAGTCAGTCAGTCAGTCAGTGAGCGAGACAATTGTTGTTTTGCATGCCAAATGGTGGGCCACAATTTGTCCTCATCGCCAGCTGGCTGAGGTTGGCCAAAGCCAAAACCAAAAATCAAAGCAAAATTAAAGCAAACCAAGTTCAAAGTCGTGCCAAAGTAAAAATCTTTCGTTATTAGCAATGCTCTGGCCAAAGAACGACACACAGAGCTCAGCACATGGCCAAAGAAGGTCATGGACGGATTTAAGGTTTTCTTTTCCATCTCCTCCAACCGGCCAGCTCTGTCTGTCTAGCCTGCATCCAGTCTGCCCCTGTCTACACTTGGCCAATTGGCAAAAAGATTTATTATTGAAATGCATAAAAATATGGCCATGGCATCCACAACGCTGGCATTTGCTTATAGTTTGCCATACACTCATACACACACATATATATATATATATATTATATATATGTATATAATAGAGTAAATAGATTAGTTGGCTGACGTTGTGTGTGTACTTTCTAAACAGCAAGTCTCGAAGTATGCATGAAAATTGCTGATGGCTCAATATATTATGGATGCCAATAAGTTTACCCATTAACTTAATAACTTTTACAAAACATGTTTCACATTCCTTAAAACGAGCTCAAACATGACGAAATTATGTGCTACATTTTTACTTTTAAGAATGCAGTTACTGAAAATGACCTAAATTAATTTTTTCATTTAAACTATTAAAAAACAAATTATACTCTTATCAAATGATTATAATTACAGCTAACTCCTCATAGTTTGATGCACTCACTGAAAATGGTTTAAATAATATTTCGAAAAATAAGTTGTCAAAAATATTTTACTTATTTAGAGGCTTAAAAAGCAATGTTTGAACATTAGTAGGCAAATTTCAATAATTTGATGTAGAACTGAAAATGGTTTAAATAAATTTATAAATATATATTGAGCGTCATTTATTTATTGTTGATTATTTCCATATCTATAATTTTGTTTGCTGTCAGCTTATTTTTATAAGTTGCTGAAAAAAATATAAATTTATTTGTAATTATGTATTTCTAAATATTTGTTCTTTATTTGAATAATTTATATATATTTTTGAAGCTGTTAAAGTTCATTTGTTTATGTTTCTAATATATTTCTATACATTTAAATTAATTTTAAATTAAATTAATACCAATTAAAGGTTTTACAGTTATACATAGTTACTAGAAATCTGGCTGCTTTCGATATATTTATATTTATTCTTACATTTTTTAAATATTATAGAAATCAGACGAGTGTTAACAATGCAGAACGCCTTGCCTCAAAGATATCCATTGAAGCTGTGAAACTACATACATATGTGCATTTATGTATGTATGTATGTGTTTAGTTAATAGCTCCGCTTAAATATTGTGCGCATGACCAGTAGTAGTTGTGGCCCAGTAGCAGAATGCGGCATGTGGCATGCGGTGTGCTGCACTCACTGTTGGGTCGCTGAGGCGTCTAACTGTTAAGTTGCAAACTTGTAGTCGCAAGTCGGGAGTCTTATTTAATACATTTCCTTAAGACGACTGGCGACTCCACCATTTGGCTGGACACTGCCGTCGACGTCAGCTAAATTATATCCATGACTTTGGTGCTGCTGTTGCTGTTGCTGTTGTGCCTGTCGCTCTTTTATGGCCAAGTTGCACGCATCACTCAGACAGCAGGCAAGTCTTAGTCGGTCGGAGTCTGGCTAGCTGCCTAGCTGCCTCGTTGCACCCTCATCAGGAGGCAGCAACAACAACTAGACATGCAGCTATTTTTATGACCTCTGCCAACACCAGAGACGCTCCAAACTTATCTAACGCAACTAACTAAGTATCGGGCAATTCTAATCTAATCACATGAAACGAAGCAGCAGTTAGAGAGAGACGGCCGTATAGAATATTGAATTTACCGTAACGTGCTTGGCTCTCTAACGATGAACGCAACGGTTGTTTTCCCTTTCTGGTCATCCTCAAAGCCTCGACTCGACTCGAGTCGTGTGTGCATCCCAAAATAGCCAACAAACAGCAAACAGCAAACAGCAACTGCAACTGCAACAGAAACGGACGAACAACTTGCCGCATGCGTGACTGCAACACGCCCCTCACTCCCCGTGCACCACAGTCCATTCCCAGTCTCCAGTCCCCAGTCCTATGTCCCAATGCCAGTCCTAGTCCGAGATCCCATTCCCATTCCCATTCCTATTCCCATTCCTATTCCCATTTGCAGTCGCATTCGAATTCCCATTCGCAGTTCTCTTCACTTGACGCTGGCCTGGAGTCTTCCTGTTTCGCTGGTTCATCTGCATTTTGTGTATTTATTCTATTTCAGCTCCAATACTGTTGCTATCCTTGTCTGACCATGTTCCCCCTGCTCAGGTTCGCTCCAGCATCTGCTCAGCTACGTCTTTGGCCAGTGCAGTTAATCAATTATAACGACTCTTGATTTCCTTCCTGATCTCGATTACGATTTTTATGTGGGTTCAGTTTCGAGCTGTGCCTCGCGTGTCTCCCCTCGCTCTCGGCCAGAATGAATCGCTTTTACAGTTGCTTTGCCTGCCGAGTGAGTTCTGTAACATGTTGTGAGTGAGTGAGTGCGATTAAGCCATTGGCTTCGAGTTCGTTTTGTGATTCGTTGGTGATTAACTCTTGACGTTATTAAGACACCGCCAACCAACTGCGTGTGTTTTGATGATGGCTTTATCACACTTTTTATGGACGCATTGCGCAGCTGATTTGCAGCCTTAATTGACTTTTATGTTACCCGAAAGGTGTCCGTTTTCCAAATAGATTAATGCCGTATACGCCAAATGCCGATGCAAGCAAATTACTGAATTTTATTTGCGGCTAAATAGCCGGACAAATAACAGACTTGAGTAGTTTGCATATGTATAAATCAATCGGCTTATCCTGTCTGGCTTAGCAATGTCATTTTTCGGAATGTAATTGAGCACTTTGGACATTCTATCCAGAAGGGTGAGGTTCTCCGTTAGTGGGTCTATTAACCCTCTAGTTTCTCGCTACTTCATTCACCTTTTTAAACCCACACAAAGATTGCCAGTTGCAAACAATTTCAATATATTTTCATAATCTTTGCATATTAATATTGATAAAAAAAATAATATATATTTTTTTTAACCTTAATTGAACAAGCGCAATATTAAAATTGGCCGTCTAATGGCGCTTTTGAGTTAAATAAATAGACGAGACTTGGCTTGAATATCTAATATACTGTAGTATAGTTATAGTTATTATAGTGGCTGGCAATATTATGATCACATGTTGAACATACGAGCTGGACATTCGCAAATACCATAGATCAGGCTGCAGACAGTGTTTTGTGCAGTTCTTTGGCTGGAGCTGCTGCAGCAACTCCTTTCGACAATAGTCCACTTTGTTTGGCCTTTCCCTTTGGCATCATTATGCCCATTTAATTATAGCTTTTTGCACACAAACAATTTCTAAATAAATCACTCAATCAAAAATGCTAGAGACTGAATTTTGCTACAGCATAGTTTCCCACCAATCGCTCACAGCAACAGCAGCAGCAGCAACAACAACAACAGCAACAGCAGCAGCAGCAGCAGCAGCAGAACCCAACACATAAATACATCAGATGTCAAAAAATGAACTTGACTTGCAGACCAAAGCACAGCATG